>OX031008.1:10000000-12500000 GCA_943735925.1 Pollenia amentaria | reverse complement strand
TTGTTTTTGTATATTTAACGAGCTACCGGATTAACATTTAACAAATTAACGACACGGCACCCCTGATAAAATAGTTGTTAGTTGGTAACTTTTTTTTTACACTTTCTCGTGGCATGTTTTATTTTTTCCAGAATAATAAATTGTGTCAGAACAATAAATCAGTTGTTTAACTATGAAAGTTACCAGACTAACAAAGTTTTAAAAAGGGGTCGTTCACAGTTGGTAACTTTAACAAATTAACAAACTACCGAGTAACAAATTAACAAGTTCGGTGTGAATACCGCTAATGTCTTTTAGTGCCACTCCATTACTTCAGCCTACTGAAGCTACGGCTGAGAATATTTTTGCGAGCTCATATTGCTTTGCAGATTCTTGCAGGCGAATGTCGGTATGTATAATCTTTTTTTTTTTTATTTCAGCAAAATAGTTGGCTTATATAAAGTCTATTACTGACAGTGGAAAAAATCAAGATGTTCATGGTTAATTAAATGCAAAATTTTGTTGAAAATACATTTAATATGATTTATAATGCCATCCGTTTCGATGATGTTTTAAGTCGACGACCGTAGTTACGAAAAATGTACTCCTATTCGTGAACTGTGGGACCGTTGGCAACAACTTCTTCCAATGTTTTAAAAATTTCACCATTGATGAATAAATTGTTGCATTCAGTTGGCAAAGGTCTTTTCAACATTTTATGCTATCAAAACCGTGATACTCTATGTATGGCTACGTATGGAAAATACATCCATACCTTGGTAAGCCTAGAAATGCACAGCCTGAAAAGAACCCTGGGCAACGCGTATTGAAGATTGAATAAAAAACCATTTCAAATAATAGCATTTTCAAATAATAATAGGTACTTATAATTCAGGAGCTCGGAGGCGTGAAATTTATAGTTGCAAGCCTAAGTCTAACACAAAATTCTCCATTTGCTGCAAATTTATTTTCAAAACCAACCGAAAAACATTTTGCACATCATGCAATGACGATTATTACAAAACAAACAAATAAATACTTATACTTAAACATTTTTTATATTTATCAGTCCGGTTTTAAGTTAGAACCTTGAATTTTTGTATATAACATTGTTTTATAAAAAGACCAATTAGTTAAAACACTAAGTCAGTATATATCACCGTTCATAAATTACAAAGGAAATAATTAAAAAATTGGGCCAAATAGGCTTAACCTAACAACAGGGTTAACAATTTTTGCAAAACAATCAATTTGAAATTTATTTTATTTTAACAAATTATTAAAAAAAAAATTGTTAAAAAAATGTATTTGGGTCAACCACTTTTTTATTGTCGCATTTAACTTGTATATAGAATTACAACCTAATAACTACACCTATAATTTTTTTTATCAATTCTGCAAAAATCGTCATCGCAGGAAATTCAAAAGTTTTCTTAATCAAATATGCGATTTCCGTATTCAAATGATAAAATTGTTTTATTGTGTTCAGATATTTTTGTTATTTATCATTAAAGTAAATTGAGTTTTTAATTCAAAATATATTTTTTTGATAATTATCATTTTACCTTGTTTTCTTATGGTAAAAAAAAAAATAAATAGGTATCATCCATGTTTTTTTACCGATACACATCAATTTAATTCAATATTAAATCACTTTGAATTTAATTTCTTAAACAATTTCAATGATATTAATAATTGTACTATTATTGTTTAACGATTAGTATTACCCATCCCTGGTCAAAATAAATTCAATATCATTTCACTCCACTTTACAACCAAAGAAAAAAACAATGGTTTTAAAAATTCACTAGAATTCGCCTTGTTCCTTAACGTTAATCACTTACTGATGCTGTTGTTGTCGTTGTTATTGCAAAATTATTTAATTCACCTCCCCCAGCTTCTAGCATTAATACAATTTTATCATCTTTAATTTTTCGTAAAATTGTCGTGATGCGCTAACGACTACATTATTGTTGCATACAAACAGCGTTACCGTTGGTGCTACTAAAGTAGTGACTTGCTTTTTTTTCTACTGTTTGGATACTATTTTGCTACTTTTACAAAATGCCCCCAAATCTGATACTTTTTTTAATTCTTGCCACTTTTTGATACTTTTTACTAAATGACGAGATACTTTTTTATACTTTCCGTTGTATGTATTTATTGAGAATAATTCACTTCAATTCAATTAACTGCACTTGGCTATTGCCACTTGCTTTTATAGTTATACCATGATGAAGTAAATACTTATACCATTGCTTTTACTTATAGCTGTATAAATCAGGGTTGTCAAATTTTTTACCTTCTTTGCCAATTATGCACCGAAAATCCCCCAAATAAATAATCTTTAGAATTTTGACAAGAAAAATTCGCCACAAATAACTCTGCATGTACACATGAAAGTATTTTCATGAAATTTCTGTATACGTATATACTGTTTATAAAAATTTCAATGAATTCTGAATAAAATTAACACTTTCACGGCTTATGGCTTATTTTATTCATTATATACCTAGCTTTACGATAAATTATATAATATGTAAAATTTTTGCTATTATAATTTTTTTTTATGAATTTTTGGAAACAAAAAATAGCATTCATTTTGCTTTAAGAAATGTAGCGCCACTTCTTTCTGAATACCTCCGAAACTGTTGAAAATATAAAAACTTATTGTTAAGATGGCTTAAAGCGAATTTACGGGAATTTACATGTTCTGACGTTCTTAAAACGCTTAACATTTGCGATTCTGACTGGAAATCGCATTATATAAGTTTTCTAAATAGCAGTTGCAAGAATTTTGGCGACTTCAAATTACCAAAGTTTGCTCAAGGAAACTAGAATAGTTTAATGCAACTATGGTAGATCGCACGTAAAACGTACAAGTTTCAGAACACCATTAAATAAATAAAGAGTTTCAAATCGTGCGATTATCAGAAGATGGCCGTTTATTCAAATTCATTCACTGGTAATTGTATCCAAATCGGACAAATCCTTCTCAAGTCATGATGAAATATATTAGAATAATCGACTTATTTCTGGAGAAAAAATTTCCTTTTGTCCTACGATTTTCATGATATATGCGGTATTTTAATCGTAATATACCTGGCCTTCAGATAAATGTTAAAAAATGTAAAATTTTTGTCTCTAAAATTATTTTATGAATTTTTGAAAACAAAAATAAAGCTGATTTTGCAAAAAATTTATCGCCACCAATTTCTAAATAACTCCCAAGCAGTTGAAAATATAAAAAATATATTTAAATGACTCAAAGAAAATTTTATTCTTTATCATCTGACAAAGTCGGACCAATCAATCTTTAATTAAAATGCATTAGCATAACCATAACCGCATTATTTATATAAAAAACTATACGTGATAGAACCAATCTGTTAACTGCTTTGGGTTCAATATGCTAAAGTCAATTACAAACACGTTCAAAAGTTCTTGCTCCAACTTATACAATATTTTCTGGGCATTTTCTTAACATTTATAAAATTTTATTTGAAATTTTAAATAAATTTAACAAAATACGAGGAAATAACAAAATTTAGTGTACGTATTCAGATTTTAAAAGACAAATCCTCTTATTTTCGTTAAAACCTACTTTGTTTGTAAATATCCCCTTTTTTGTACTTTCTTAAAATATACAACGGTAACGCTGCATACAAGAACAAAATGCAAATAAAATACTAATGAAGTTGTTTCAATTGTATATTCTTTACTCTCCCCACTCTCCTCTTATTAAAAACGTAACAACAAATTTTTTAACTCCTTTATATTTGGTTTCCTTTACCACTTCTTTTTAGTTTCTTGAAAATTTTGTAGTGCGTGAACGTTTTAGTTGATACTCTCTAAAATATTAAATTTATTTCGGGAAAAAGTGTTTGTAAATTATTTCTTTTTTTAAATAAATGTGATTAAATTGTAATTCTATTAGTAAATGAAAAAATTTAAGTAAAAAATTATTTCTTTTATAAAGAAAACTGTGTTGGAAGTTTTCGTATAAATGCAGGGTAACTCAGCAGTGCAGTCGCCCATAGTTCGGTGCTTGGTTTGTTAAGAGAGTCGCGCCGTTAAAGTTTTGTAGCAAAGGGCTGAAGCAGAGAGTTTATAAAGTTTTTTGTGCTAAAAAATCAAATTTTTTTGTAGTGAAAATCAAAGTTATTGTGATCAAAGTAAATGTGTAATTGTTTTTTTATGAGAGTGTTAAAGAGCTAATTTATAAAAGAGTTTATTAAAAGATGTTTTTATTTTGTAGTAAAAATTAAAAATTAATTTGTAAAGATGGCAAATTGCCACAAAATATGGCCTGTTTTAAATTTAAAATGTGCAAAAGAAAGAAATGTGTTAAAAGAGAGAAATGTGTAAAAGCTTTAAAGTTATAGTTATAGGGAAATTGTGTAAGTAGTATAAATATGGGGATTCTGTATATGATTTTTGCTCCCTACGTGATTCCCATAAGGAGGAATTTTTAAATTTCAAATTGCTCCCAACGTGTTTTCCCATAAGGAGGAATTTTTTTCTCCCATAGGGAGGAATTTTTAAATTGAAATGTTACTTTAAAGTTGGTTTTAGTTAATTTTAAATTTTTTGCTCCCAATGTATTTTTCCATAAGGAGGAATTTTGAATATAAACAAAATAAAAAAATTTTTGAGTAATTTTAAATAAAAAAGAGAATTATATAAAGTTGATTATATTTTCTTCAATGAAGAGAAATTTAAAAATGTGTACAAAAAAATTGTTTGAGTATTTTAAAATAAGATAGAGTAATGTATAATATATTTAGAATATGCAGCACATGTAAGTATAGAGATTAACTCAATTTGAAAGTTTGCCATTAATATAAAAAGGCTTAGGGAGTATATTCCACATCATTATTCTAATTGCCACTTTAAAGGAAACTTAATAAAAATGGTAAGCATTTCGTACATAATAAAGGTATATTTAATTATTTATTATTTTTTTCTTGTTTGTTTTCAGATGTATAAAAAAATTGTGAATATTGCCCAAGGTATTAAGCCTGAGTATATTAGAATAGATGATATACCTTTAAACCAATCTATGAAAATTGTGAATTTTGAATGGAAAGAAACACAATATGGTCTTAAAGTCATTGCCAATTTAGATGACAATAAATGGTTTTATCTACCCAATAGAATGATGAAATTTTTAAACAAGGAGGATCCATACTTAACTCAAATGAATGATAAAGTTTGGACAATTATTTACAAGGGGCGTCAATTACCAAATGGACCTGCAATATTCGATTTAAATTATATCTAAACTCTGAAAAAGAAATCCTTACAATAAAGATAATTATAATAAAACAAAAACAAGATATTTTTTAAAATTTTTTATAAATTTTTATTTAAAAATAATTTTAGTTTTTTTTTTTTTTTACATTCTTTTATTAAAATTGTATATTCAATAACCAAGAATCATCCTCCTCCATAAATTGTTTTACAATCAATACAACAGCAGGAATCTCCTTGATAATATCTGCGGGATGTTGTTGCTCCCGCTTTTCCTTGATCGCTGGGGGACTTTTATAAAATTTAGATTTTTTTGCACTAAAATTATGCACCCGCATAAAGTGCCTTTTTTTATTAAATTTGTTGGCAAAAGTTATATCTTTACAAAATTCGCAACTGAGTTTAACACGGTCCATTTTTTAATTAAATAAAATAATTAAAAAATCTTTTAAAAATACCTCGTAAAACATATATCTATTTACTTTGCACTTATTTTTTATTTTGGTATATATATTTAATATGAATTTTAATATGAAAGCATATTTTGAAAAATAAATATAAATTTATTATTGTGGAAATTAAAAGTCAATAAACTTTTCGTTATGCTAAAAAGTGCAATTGTATGCATTTTTAAAGTTTAAACATTAACCTTGAATGTTTGCTTCATATTAAATTATGAGTTAATAAACTTTTTCATAAGTGAAAAAATGCAATCGTAGCATTTTTTAAGTTTAAGAATTAACCTTGAATGTTGGCTTCAAATTAAACTATGAATTAATGAACTTTTCGTTAGAGTAAAAAATGCAATCATATGCAATTTTAAAGTTAAATTAACCTTGAATATTTGCTACACATTTTTTATTGGTACAGCTTTTTTAAGTCTAATAATGTAGTTACAAATAGATTTGACTACATATATATATATAGTGATGTTTAAGTTCTTCTGATATATCACACCTGTATCTAAAAAATTTTAAATGAGGAACATTAAACAAAAGGAATCCAAACAAACAAGACCAAAAATGTCTTATTATAAACAATATCTTCAAACGTTCCTAAAAGACTACGAAAATGTGCTCATGTTTGAGCACAGGCAGTGCATAGATCATTATTTAACAATGATAGAGGAAAATGAGGACTACGGTGTAGATGACGTCGATGAGGGACTAAACGTGCCTCATTTTGATTGCTGCCCATGGCATAATACAAATTGTAAGGAGGGTCCTATTCCGTGCAGGTGCACGGTATACTACTTAAGAAAAATGAATGTAATAAATTTGATTAATAATTATAAGTTTATATTTAATATGGAGCAAATATAAAAACAAAAATTTGTATATATTTTTTTTTATCTTTTATTATATTCTTAAAAATTCTTAAATATATATTTAAATAAACTTACAACTAAAATATCATTGTAATATAAATTAAAATAATTAAATAATTTTAAAATTAGTTTGAAACTTATGTTTTTACATCTTAAATAAATAAATACACAACAATAAACACCACATAAAATTGAAGTTTCACTCTGAATTCGAAGACTATTATAAGTAAAAGTTTTACAATTTTTATTTAAAAATAATCTAAAGTATTTATTTGGATATTGGCCAGCAGAACAAAAGTACTCGGCAGGTTTGTTTTTAGGAAAATAAAAAGCAACCCAATGCTGTCCAGGCTTATGTGATGGATCAGTGTTGGCAACGTAAAATGATGGTTTTAAAACTGGTTGTGTTGGTAATTTATTACATGCAAATACACCTTTAAATTTATATTTTGTTATATTATTGGACTTCAAAGTATTTTTAATATTTATTGAATTCATAGTGTTTGAATAATATTACGCGTTTTATCAATTTCTATAACACTGTCAAATTCACAGTATACTAAGCACGTTATTGCTTCAATAATTGGTTTGCCAAAACGCCCTTCAATACGAATAGTTCCTTGGTTTATTAAATTACCGCAATTAGAATTATTATTATGATCTGGTGTCAAGTCGAAAGCAAGTAAAAAATATCCGTTATCAAAAAGTTCTTTAGTTATTTGATGACCTTTATCGAAATGATGAATTCCAGTTCCTTTAAATAGTGTTTGATAACCACGAGTACTTATTATTCCTCCGTTATTGTAGTTAAGTTCAATTGGTTGTGCAGGAAATTGTACTCCATTTACAACCAAATTAAATCTTTGTAAATTAAAATGTTGAAAGTTAAATGGATTTTCTTTTTTCTCTCCAGTATATGCTTTATTAGACACCATTCCAAAAATTAAAAAATTTGGTAATTGTCCTAGTATCACGTTATCTAAACTTAATGAGTGATTTCCAGGGTGTATTGTAAACGTTTTTATTTCCACTCTTTTATAGGGATAAATTGCATTTCTTGATTGTAATACATTATGATGAGCCATTAGAATATTATGATTAATAGTAAGATGGTTTATATATAAATTAGCTTCATGTAATTTAATATAAGATTCATTTTTATCGCCACCTTCTAAAATGTAAAATTCTGGTTTTTCCATATTTAATGTTACCTTCAGATCAACATTATTAAGCAAATATTTTTGTTGGTTAAATACATCAACATGAAGTTTTCCAAAAAGCTCTACTTTTTTTCCATCCTTAAATAGTTTTTTTCTCTTGTCTAAACCAGGATTTTCTTTTTCAACTAATGAATTTATTTTATTTATATCAATAGCCCAGCCACATGATTCAAGATGCGTTGATCTAGCATCATTTCCATAATTTAACAATTTTTCTATATAAGCTCTATAGTGATAGTTATTGTCAGGTTGTGATACATTTTTATTGTTAAGGTGTACAATACAATTTCTAAACAAGGAGTGCAGTAAGTTATTAACAACTCCTCCGTTTCCTTTTATTTCAATAACCAGTCGAAGATAAATACTATTAAGATCACGATATGTTTCACCATTACCTAGCGATACAAATTCAATTGTGCTAGAATTATCTAGTGATGCAATTGGATTGTAGCAAATTTCTTCGGTTTTAACAACGCTAGTTTGAATTGGAGGAGATTCAAATATATCCAACTCACTCTTCATACATTCTATAAATCCTGACATTTCCAATTCCCAAAAATATCCCTTAAGTTCTTTCCTCTACAACGTTTTGATTTAATATGTTGCTTTTGCTTTAAACGTTTGAGTTTTATACGTCGACCTTTACCTTTCTGCATTGTTTTCATTTTATCAATAGTAGCTTCTTTTATATTTTGTATGACCTTTTTTCCTTTGTTTAGTAAGATTTCTTTTATTGGCTTAGTTCCAATTTCTTCTAAAATTTCCTTTCCAATATCTAATGATTTATTCTTTAATATATTCATCCCCGTTTTAAATAAGGGTTTGAGATGTGAAAATACAGCCGAAAATATGGATCCAATACCACGACCGTATTGTAAAATTCTTGGGGCGTGATATATTTCACCAATATTTTGTATATTTTCTCCAGACTGATTATTATAATAACTTGTATAAATCGCATCCATGGTTGTAATAAAAATGATTAATTTTGTTTTGTTACGCAACTATTTTATATACATTTTTTTTTTAAAGTGTAGAGTACAATAAACGGGAACTAATTTATTAAAGTTTATCTCTTCTCCTTCATCATTTCGAATCATTATGGAAATATCATTTATATTATAGGCTTCAAGAGGAAAATATTCAATTCTATTGAAATGTATATAGTTTTTCAATGTTGTTACTGAAAAAATTTTTAAACATTTAATTTTTTTACTACCAACATGTCGAGGTTTTATAATATCAGTATAAATAAATATGTTTTCATTTATTTCAGAAGATTCAATTTTATTGATAAACTGATTTATGTTGTCAGAGAATTTGTTCAAAGATTTTTCGAATATATAATTTGTTGACGATAATATGGGATCTTTTTCATAAGTTGTTGTAGATTCTGGACTAGTAATTTGAACATTTTGTTCTATGTTTGAACTTTTTATATTTACATTACGAGTATCTTTTTCTTTTGTAGATATATTAGATTGGGGTTTAACAATGTTTAATGTATTTAAAAGTTTTGAAGTTTTATTAATATTTTTTAGTTTCAGCTCGTCAGATGTTTCCATTAGATCTTTAAATTTTGTTTTAATTTCATCATATTCGTTTTTAGATTCAATTTGCATGTTTGATGTATTTAAAAGTTTTGAAGTTTTATTAATATTTTTTAGTTTTAGCTCGTCGGATGCTTTCATTAGTTCTTTAAATTTTGTTTTAATTTCATCATATTCATTATTAGAGTCAATTTTCAATGTTTTTACAGATTGATTATTAAAATTTGAAATGTTGCGTTTTTTACGTTTAAGTATATTTTGATTCATATTTAGTTGTTTATTCGTTATCGAAAAAGATATATCTGATAATCCGACTTCCCACTGGTCACTCATGGTAAGAGATTGCTTTAATAAATTTGTGAAAGTACTTGAAGTGTTTTTATATAAATTTACTGAATCGTTACTTAATAAAGTAACATAAATACTATTATCCTCTGTACTTGATGCCATATTTATTAGAAATGTTAAATATTATAAGTTGTGTGTTATACATATATGAAAAATTTAGTTTATCAGCTAAAATCTGTTTGATTAATCCATGAATTATATTCTTTTCCGAAACCCAACCATTTTACAAATAGTTTTTCACCTCTACGTTTTAAGACTTTTTCAACTAAAAAGATGTTAGGAACTTTAGTTTTTAATAACTCCTCTTGATAAAATCCGCCTTTAATTATATTTCCATTAAAATCTTTTAGCTGGTAGGTAACAGGGTTTGTTGCATTAATTTTATTTACTTTAAAAACTTCTGTAGACCAATTTGGTGTATATCCCTTTTCAAAAACATTTTTATATTTGCTTATGCGAACAAAATCGTTAATATTAAATTTTCCATTTTTAAAAACTTTTAAGTTATTATATACAGTTTTTAAAAGTTTTTTTTCATTTCGCTTGTTAACTAAATTAGGTTTCATCTTTATACTTCGATGATAAGATGAATTATATTCTATCAACAGCTTTTCTAATACATCTATCCAGTTATAATTTCCTTGCATACTAAATTGTTTCCACATTTTATTTTTTAAAGTTCTATTAAATCGTTCAACTATTGACGCTTTTAAGTTTGAATATGTATGATAATGATTAATATTTAGCTCTTTCATAAGAGTTTTGAAATATGTGTTGTAAAATTCTTTTCCTTGATCTGAATGTAGGTTTTTAGGAGCTTTATTACTGTTTAACTTTATAATGCTTTTAAATGATTTTGAAACCTCAAATCCTGTTTTAGTTTTTAATGGCAGAGCGTAGGCATATTTTGAGAAAACATCTATTACAGTAAGCATATACTTGAAACCTTTATTAAATTTTGCATATGGTATCATCTCCACCAAGTCTATTTGCCAAGTATCTAATATTCCCTTTTGAATAAACCTACGTCGCTTAAAGTTTTTTCTAGCTTGACTATGAATTTCGTCAATAAGATTTTTTTTTTTACTCATATTAATTAAAATATTCTTCCTTTTTTATTCATTAACAAATGGTTTTTAAGAGCGCAAACATGTTTCATCAGTTTATATATCCATTTACAATGATGGTTTGTGGTCCCTCAGGCTGTGGAAAATCTACTTTTATTAAAAATTTAATTAAAAATCAAAACTTAATATCTAAAGATATAGACCGAATCATATGGTGTTATTCTGAAATAAATGCACTTCCAAATATAGAAAATGTAGAGTTTGTTAAAGGAATTCCAGAGTCTTTTAATACGAATGACGAAGAATCTACTTTAATAATATTGGATGATTTAATGCTTGAATCATCAAATAAGAAAGTTTGTGAACTATTTACAAAAGGATCTCATCATAGAAACTTAAGCGTAATTTTAGTTACACAAAATATTTTTCATAAAGGGACTTATTCGCGAGATATATCATTAAACTCCAAATATATAGTTATGTTTAAAAATCCAAGAGATAAGACACAATTCCAACATTTAGCTCGTCAAGTATATCCAGAAAACTCAAAATCTTTAGTAGATGTATATAATCATTGTACAGAACAGGCTCATGGTTATTTAATAGTTGATCTTACTCAAGAAATACCAAACGCTTTAAGATTTAGATCAAATATTTTTAATACAGATTACTATATATATGCGAATATAAACAATGACTTCAAATCTGAAGTTACTGAAGGAGAACAAACATATTCTTTATGTTCTTGAAAAAGCGGATCACAAACTACGAAATGCAATTTTGAAAAATGTTGACAATGTTGTTATCAAAACTTTAAATGAAATTATTTTAAATATTATAAACAGAAATCATAAAATAAACAAAAATGTGTTTGAAAAACTAAAACCATATAAAAATACTTTGAGGAAAGTTTGCTCATCACAAACCTCTATGCGTCAAAAGAGGAAACATCTTATACAAAAGGGAGGATTTTTACCCATTATTATTACATCAATATTAAGTGGAGTCATTGGAAAAATTTTAGAAAATGTCAAATAAATTATCAAAACTTATAGTTCTTCATCCATCAACTTACGAAAAATTTAAAGTTAAACATTCTGATTCAGATTTTTTACATCGGAAACTCTTGCCAATATATGGTTCACATACACTGAAGGATATAAACAAATGGTATTATATTAAGCAAGAACTTGCTAAATACTTAATTGGATCCCAACGATCATCTAATCAGAATAAAATATCAACAATGCATAATTTGCGCGATAATGAAACTCAAACGAAAAAGGTCTATAAAAAGCATATTGAAACGCAAACAATTACACCTCAGTCGAGTAGTATAGCACTGCAAACGGATTTGAATTTGCCTGAAGATATTTACACAAATAATGATGACCAGAACGATATGGATACAACAATACAAAAATTTAATCCTTCTTCTGCATCTTCCGTAGCTAAGCGTCTTAAAAGCTTTTCGGAAAAAGGAACTCCAAAAATTAGAATATTATCCAAAACTGATCATTATTCAAATATGAAACAATCAACTTTACCTTATCAATATTCTCCTCGTGTTACAAGAAATCGAAAGAAATTAGATTACGATACTGAAAATGTATTATGGCAAAATATTTAAAAAAATAAAACTCTTTTTTTTGTTTAGAAAATATGTATATAAAATGTTTTATTATTAATTAAAAATAATATTTACATGTAAAAATGTTTCTTTAGTATTCAATTTCCATTAAATATTCATCATCATCATTATCTTTTTGAAACTGATCTTTATAATTAATTAAATCTACGTTTACTTTCATTAAGTAGTCATCATCTTCATCAAATTTTAAAAATTGTTGCTTGTAGTGACCCCAAGCAAGAGTATTAACATTATTATCACAAATATATCTCTTATTATCTAAATAACTTAATGATATTTTATTAATTAGGGAAGTATATAACACATGTAGTTTTGACTTAAAAATAAACATATTTCCATAATAAATTTGTTTGTTAAATAAACAATTTTTATAATCAGATAGACTTAAACTGTTACATATGCTACTCTTGACACCCTTAGCCTTTTTAATTTCCTGCATATCTGCTGTTTTAAAAGCATACATTTTTGCTCTCAATCCTACAAATTCTTTCATAATAATTCCATTATTTTCGTCTTTCATCATCCCTAAGACTTTTTTATTTTTTTTTGGTATTCCAAATTTATTATTTGTTTCATACTCTGATGTATCAAACTTTAAATCAATGTCGTTAATTATATCTTTATAGAAGTCATCCGTTTCAAATGTATAAATAAATGAATCTGTGTCCATATAATTTAATTCTACTTTAGTTTTATATTTTGGTAATATGTAATCGTAATGAAAATCATACATTTTCCATTTCGAAAGTTCTAAGATTGTAAAACCTAAGTAAATAGGCTTATTGTAAAATGAAAAAGATTTATTTAGTTCAACTGCTACCATGTTTTCTTCAAATATACTTAAAGAATGAAATTCTGGCTTAGCAATAAGAGAACGAGCTCCAAGTCTCTTACCAACATTTTCCCAATTATTAACTATTTTAATATTTTTACGTTTGTCAACGTTTTCCATTGTTTTTCCATAAACTGCATTATTTAATAATTTGAAGAAATTTTTCTCAAAAGTATTTTTTGCGTTAGTTCTATGAAAATTATTTAGTGAAATATATTTTTTTAACCAATAAGACTGTTTAAATTTTAAAATTCTATGAATTTTAGTTAGCTTCAAACCATGTTTTAAACATTGCTGTAAATTTTTATAATAAATTACATACTCCGATTTGTTATTTAAATCAACAAGTAACTTTTTTTCTTTGGAATCTGGTGGAGTTTTGTTTTCACTACAAAAAGGTAAATTATTGTGAGTATCATGGATTTCTGTTGGATATACCAAATCAACTTCTAAAATATATCCAATATCTGAATCATTTGGTACTGAGTCTAAAGAAAAATTATCAATGTTTCTTACCCACTCAAAATTACCTTCTGGTAGAGCTTCAGACATTGCCCAACCATATAAATTATTTGCGTCTAAATACATTAAGTATTTCGAAGGTAGGCTTTGATCATAATCTGGCAAATATTTATTGTTAGCAATAGAATGCCTTTGAGAGCATTGAACTATTCCTCCTCTAATACCCTTTTGAAGAAAGGAAATCATTTCTAGATCAGTAAGCAAATCTAATTTAATATTTGTTAATTTAAGCATAGCATCCCATGACAATCCTGGAGCTGTGAAATAATGGCATGGGTCTAAATTATAAATATCTTTACAAACAATTCTAAAATTCTCAAATACATCTGCTAACAATAAAACATCAGTTTTAAGGTATAACATTAAATAGTCTTCCAAAGTTTCACATTGAAATGTACTCCAAACCATTTTAGCATGAATGTAGTCTTCTTCAAAACAATGTGTATTATTTAACTTATTAAAGAAATCTTCTTTGCTTGGCAAATGTTTTTCTGTAAGTTTCGCAACAGAATTCAAATAATTATACGGAAAAACTCCTTTTCTTACAAGTAAATTGAACTTAGTTTCATCATCTACACAAAATGATTTCACTATTTTCAATTCATGTTTAGTTAAATTCTTAACGAGATTGTCTAAGCTTGAGGGCATAAATCTATAGGAGTCTAAAAATCGTATTTCAATATAATCAGTGCTATCGCCTTTTATAGACTTAGACAGTGATATATATAGCTCCTTATTAAGTGGAATAATATTTATAGGACCATCATCAATATTGTTTAGCTCTTTAATAAATAAATGACAGTCATAGGCCGAAAAATTATGAAAAATAACAGGGAAAAATTTTGGTATTTTATAATTGATATTGCAATAGTTATGAGCTGGTCCTCTATACTTTCCACTTAAATGACAATGATCTTTTACTTTTATGTCATTTGTAACAGCTTGAGAGCAAATATGACAAACATTATTGTTTTCAAAATTTAAATTTTCCTGTTCGGTTAAGGGTGTCATTGGAACAATTTTAGTGAGAAAATTATCATTTAAATATTTTATATCTAGTACTAAATTTTCTATAAAGAGCTTTGCGGAATCAAGCCCCTTAAATATTCTTAATCTATTTAAATTATCATTGAAATTACACTTAATGAAATATGAAAATGCATAGGGGATATGCTTATCAATCAAAGTTGTTGATGAAGTATCCCCTTTCGGAATGCACGTTTGAATGTTTTCAAAAATGCATTCCGAATCAGCATATATCACAAATGGAACTTCAATGGAGTTACTGAAATTCTTAAATTCTAATACTGACTCACTTTCCTTTGGAGCATAGGCGATTTTTCGGTTGCAGTGTTTTTGGTGAATATTTAATTTATCATTTTGGTAAAAATGCTGCAGGCAGTCATCGCATACAAAAATTTTGCCTTTATGCTTCGTTGTTTGCAATCTGATTAATCTGCAAGAAGAAAAAATAAAGATGACCTTTTAATAACACAAAATTATAACGGTTGTCAATTATAAACTTACCTTGAAATATTTTTTATCCACATAAAGTGGGAATTATGTCCGTTTTTCTCCTGTAGAAACATAAGGGAAATGTGTTTGGATTTTTTCCCTTTAGTTTTGTAATAGGGTCCAACAACTAAATCTTTTTCGTCATCATATCCAAAAACATTGATACTGATCAGAGGGTTGTTTTCTTCAAAAATGGCTATGTCTTTTATTTTTACAGGGAAGCTTAATCCCTTAAAATTTAAGGTATAACCATTTATGGCAATTATTTTTTCCTCAATCTTAACATTGTACATAAATGTGAGATTGGCGTTATTTTGTTTTAAGTCAGCTATTGCTGATATAACAGCCCATTTAAAACAAAACTCATCTCTGTTTTTAATATTGAGGCAGGCTTTTTTTATCATTAGTTTTCTAGGAAGTGGTATGAACGTTGACCCCTTCATTGGTTGATACTTATTTATATTTATATCTACTTTTATTATTTCAATGAGGGTCCAACCACTATCCCTTTCTTGAAACTCCTCCATTTTTTGTAACACTTTTTCAATTTTTTTTTTGCAAATGACATCAAAATCCTCAATAAAATATATCTCTTCCATTTTTGTTTGGAAGGTTTTTATTTCTTTTGATATATTTTCTTTAGTTTTCATGTTTGGTTTTATATAAAACCCCGAAAGTTCCATATTGAGTTTCAATATTACATGGAGTCTTAGAAACTTCTCCACTTCCGACTTTATTTCCGCGGCAGCTTCTTTTAAAAATATTTCCGGAATAATATTTTTTTTATTCATATTTTCATATGAAAGAATTATTATTCTATTTTTAAAGGCACTTGTCACTTGTTTAACTTTTCCTATTTGATTTTTTGAAGATGAAGATGCATGCGTTTTTTCATGCAATTTTAATTCCATTTCTTTTTCAAAAACTTTTTTGCACTCACTACATTTAATTATACCGGCCATGTTTATAGTTTCAAAAATACTTGATAACTGTTTAATAAAATATGTTATAATTATTATAAATAATTAAATAAAATACGTTTGAAAAGTTCATTAATTCATAGTTTAATTTGAAGCCAACATTCAAGGTTAATTCTTAAACTTAAAAAATGCTACGATTGCATTTTTTCACTTATGAAAAAGTTTATTAACTCATAATTTAATATGAAGCAAACATTCAAGGTTAATGTTTAAACTTTAAAAATGCATACAATTGCACTTTTTAGCATAACGAAAAGTTTATTGACTTTTAATTTCCACAATAATAAATTTATATTTATTTTTCAAAATATGCTTTCATATTAAAATTCATATTAAATATATATACCAAAATAAAAAATAAGTGCAAAGTAAATAGATATATGTTTTACGAGGTATTTTTAAAAGATTTTTTAATTATTTTATTTAATTAAAAAATGGACCGTGTTAAACTCAGTTGCGAATTTTGTAAAGATATAACTTTTGCCAACAAATTTAATAAAAAAAGGCACTTTATGCGGGTGCATAATTTTAGTGCAAAAAAATCTAAATTTTATAAAAGTCCCCCAGCGATCAAGGAAAAGCGGGAGCAACAACATCCCGCAGATATTATCAAGGAGATTCCTGCTGTTGTATTGATTGTAAAACAATTTATGGAGGAGGATGATTCTTGGTTATTGAATATACAATTTTAATAAAAGAATGTAAAAAAAAAAAAAAACTAAAATTATTTTTAAATAAAAATTTATAAAAAATTTTAAAAAATATCTTGTTTTTGTTTTATTATAATTATCTTTATTGTAAGGATTTCTTTTTCAGAGTTTAGATATAATTTAAATCGAATATTGCAGGTCCATTTGGTAATTGACGCCCCTTGTAAATAATTGTCCAAACTTTATCATTCATTTGAGTTAAGTATGGATCCTCCTTGTTTAAAAATTTCATCATTCTATTGGGTAGATAAAACCATTTATTGTCATCTAAATTGGCAATGACTTTAAGACCATATTGTGTTTCTTTCCATTCAAAATTCACAATTTTCATAGATTGGTTTAAAGGTATATCATCTATTCTAATATACTCAGGCTTAATACCTTGGGCAATATTCACAATTTTTTTATACATCTGAAAACAAACAAGAAAAAAATAATAAATAATTAAATATACCTTTATTATGTACGAAATGCTTACCATTTTTATTAAGTTTCCTTTAAAGTGGCAATTAGAATAATGATGTGGAATATACTCCCTAAGCCTTTTTATATTAATGGCAAACTTTCAAATTGAGTTAATCTCTATACTTACATGTGCTGCATATTCTAAATATATTATACATTACTCTATCTTATTTTAAAATACTCAAACAATTTTTTTGTACACATTTTTAAATTTCTCTTCATTGAAGAAAATATAATCAACTTTATATAATTCTCTTTTTTATTTAAAATTACTCAAAAATTTTTTTATTTTGTTTATATTCAAAATTCCTCCTTATGGAAAAATACATTGGGAGCAAAAAATTTAAAATTAACTAAAACCAACTTTAAAGTAACATTTCAATTTAAAAATTCCTCCCTATGGGAGAAAAAAATTCCTCCTTATGGGAAAACACGTTGGGAGCAATTTGAAATTTAAAAATTCCTCCTTATGGGAATCACGTAGGGAGCAAAAATCATATACAGAATCCCCATATTTATACTACTTGTGTAGGACTCAACTATGATATTTTATTTTAAAAGGTAAGTTACTATATGTAACAATATGTATATCAAAATCATAATTTTTATTGTTAAAATGATTCCTTGGGGTCCTTGGGGATCTGCTACATGCTAATGAATTTGGTTGCTATAGTTAAATTAACAAAAAACATACTTTTATACGGTATTTATATGAAGACTTTTAAGCTTGAAATATATATTTATATTTTAATTTATTTTTTTATTTTTTATTTATATATTAATAAAAAAAAACATGAAAAAGAATTTATATTATTATTTTCTAACTAAAAATACACATGTTTTTTTAATAGGCGGAATTTTAAATGAAAACAAAATTTTTATATTTTAATCTGGCTTAAGTTCATCAAATTAAATTTTTAATGAAGAGAGGAATTTACAAGATGAAATGAATTAAATTAAAAATAATTTAAAACAAAACAACAAATTAAAAACAATGCTTTTTTAAATCTTTATAATTAATATCAATTTAATAAATTTTTCTTTGCAATGGATGAATTTTGCAAATAAAAATTTGCATCTAATGCATTTTTGTCATTAGGAATTATTCAAAAAAGTCGGGTTAAAGCATTGCAAAATATGGAAATGAAAACAAGAGAAAAAACTCCCTATGATAACAACAATCGCCCGTGTTAGACAGTAGTAGTATTTAATAAAAAGAATTTCATAAAGTTGAAACAAAAATAGCAAAAGCCAAAAACAGCCAATCAGTTTTGGATTCTCTCCCTTAAAAAACAATGCAATTATTCTAAAAATGTTGAAGAGTATCAGTCACGCACTGAACGCAAGTCGCTTTGAGCCTGTCTTATTTAGGTTATTGATAAAACAGTGCTCAAATCAATAAGCACCGCACGTCGAACAGTGTAATTTAAACTAAAACAACTAAAAAAAAGGAAAACATATATAGCTATATTGTATACTGTATATTGAAGTTCGATATAACGTAGTGTTTTTTGGTACCATCTAGATTTATTAAAAGGAAATTCGACTGCGTACCTATATCTCGTTGCTGTTTTAATGAAAATTAATTGAAGTATTAAATACAAATTATTATTTACTACTTAATAGTAATAAATAGTATATTATCCATAATATGTTACAGTATCTCTAATAATATGTCATTATTTGCCAAAATTATTTAATTATTTCATATTAAAAATGTTTGTTTAATTAAATACAAACATACTTCCATTGATAATAAGTTTTTTGTTTCAGAAATTTACAAATCATAACCACAAACATAAAATTTTTTCGATTTTTTAATTTATTTCGGTTATCGCGTGTTCAGCTCATATATAAAACATTGCTTTTATATCTCAAATAGGTATTTTACATTTAAGAAAGTTTTTTGCTTCTCCTGTAAATTTATAAAAAGCGATTTTACGTTATGTTGCATTTTTTTGCATATGTTTTTATTTAATTAAGACTGAAGAGAAATAAATGTTTCCTTAGAAATATACAATAAAATAAAGAAGGTGGACTTTATTATAAAATATGAAAAGAAAATATTCATAAAAGTTATAGGTAGGTACCTATAAGAATCAACGCACATTTTTATAATAAATAGGTAGCATTTTAACAATTTCTGTTATCAAGTTTTGAAAACAATCAATAGGTACCTTTAAAATTTCGATTTTTTTAACAAATCATGAAGAAAATTTGTTAAAAATTTTATTGTGGTCAACCACTTTTTTATTGTTGCATTTATGTTGTTTATAGACTTCAAATTTTATAACAACACCAAAAATAGTCATCACAGAAAATTTAAAAGTTTTCTTAATCAAATAGGTACAAATTAAAATTGTTTTTTTTCTGTGCATGCTATTTTTGTAATTTATCATTAACTTAAATTGAGATTTTTTTATTTAAAATATGGATTTTTGATTATTATAGGTATAGGTACGTACTTTACCTTTTTTCTTATTCTAAAAAAAAATCGACCTATATCATCCAAGTTTTCTTTTTACCAATTAACACAATTAAATTCATTACTAAATCTATTTAAATTGAACATCTCAACCAATTTTAGTTACCTATTTTAATTATTATACTGTATTTGTATATCGATTGGTATTACCCATCCCTGTTAAAAATAAAGGCAATTGCATTTGACTCCACTGTAACAACCAAAAAACACTTGCTTGAAAACAACAAAACACTTATATTCCTTACATTAATCCCGTACTGATGTTGTAGTTGTCGTTGTTATTGCAAAATTATTTAATTCACCACCACCCACCTTTTTGCATTAATAGGTACAATTTGATCTTCTTTTATGTTTCGTAAAATTGTCGTGCTGCGCTAACGACTACATTATTGTTGCATACAAAAACAAAGAGCGAATAAAAAACTAATGTTATTGTTTAAATATCATATTCTTTACTCTCCCCACTCCCTCTTTATAAATAGTGCAAAAACAGTCTATTAACCACCTTATTTGATTTCCTTTTCAAAATCTTTTTAGTTTTTAGAAATTTTTGTAGTGCGTGAACGTTTTAGTAGATGCTCTCTAAAAAATTACATTTATTTATGGGAAAAAGTGTTTGAAAATTAATTAATTTTTTAAATAAATGTAATTAAATTGTAATTCTATCAGTAAATGAAAAAATTTAAGTAAAAAATTATTTCTTTTATAAAGAAAAATGTGTTGGAAGTTTTCGTATAAATGCAGAGTAACTCAGCAGCGCAGTCGCCCATAGTCCGCTGCTTGGTTTGTTAAGAGAGTCGCGCCGTTAAAGTTTTGAAGCAAAGGGCTGAAGCAAAGAGTTTGAAAGGTTTTTGTGCTAAACAGAGTGTGCGTGCAAATAAAATCAATTTTTTTTAGTGAAAATCAAAGTTATTGTGATCAAAGGAAATATCGATGCCTTACTTTCTCAACCTCATATCTTAAAAAAAAATACGGTTTGGACATTTACATATAAAACGATTGTTTTTTTTTTGTGTTCTATTACTGCAACAACTTATTATTTCAATACTTTGTTTCAATTCTGTAAATATTAATAAATTATTGAAATAAGTTTTTGCAGTAATAGAACACAAAAAAAAAATCAATCGTTTTATATGAAAAAGTCCAAACCGTATTTATTTAATATACGAGGTTGAGAAAGTAAGGCATCGATATGTAATTGTTTTATATGAGGGTTGTAAAGAGCTAATTTGTAAAGGAGTTAATTAAAAGATGTGTTTTTATTTTGTAGTAAAAATTAAAAATTTATTTATTTATTATTGCCACAAAATATGGCCTGTTTTCAATTAAAAATGTGCAAAAGAAAGAAAATTATATTATTAAATGTGTAACAGCTTTAAAGTTATAGTTATAGGGAAATTGTATAGGACACAACTATGAAATTTTATTTTAAAAGGTAAGTTACTATACATATGTAACAATATGTATATAAAAATCATCATTTTTGTTGTTAAAATGATTCCTTGCGGTCTTTGGGGATCTACTACATTCTAATGAATTTGGTTGCTATATTTTTTTAATTAACAAACAACTTTTATAGAAACTTGTTTGGTAATATAAATACTTTTATACAGAATTTAGATTTTTTTTATTTGTATTTTAATAAAAAAACATGAAAAATAATTTATATTATAATTTTCTTACTAATAAAACACATGTTTTTTTAAATAGGCGGAATTTTAAATGAAAATCATATTTTTATATTTTAATCAGGCTTAAGTTCATTAATTTGAATTTTCATTAAATCATTTTTACTGAAGAAACGAATTTACAACATGAAAAGAATTAAATTAAAATTAATTTAAAAAAATTATAAATTAAAAACACTGCTTTTTTAAAATCTTTATTATAAAAATTTTTCTTTACAATCAACAAATTTTCCAAATATAAATTTGCCTCTAATGCATTTTTGTCATTAGGTATTATTCAAAAGAGTCGGGTTAAAGCATTTCAAAATATGGAAATGAAAACAAGAGAAAAAACTCTCTGTGACAAGCAGTTACACACTGATCGCAAGACGCTTTGAACTTGTCTTATTATTTAGGTTATTGATAAAACAATGGTCAAATAAATAACCACCGCACGTCGAACAGTGTAATTTTAACTAAAAGAACTGATAAAAAAGGAAAAATTATATATTGTGTACTGTACTCTGAAGTCCGACATAATGTAGTGTATTTTGGTACCATGTAGAGTTATTATAAGGAATTTCGACTGCATATCTTTCTTTGAAAAATTTTAGGAAGTAACTTTTTTAACATAAACAACTACCTGTTAGTAATGAATAATAAATTATCCATTATATGTTAATAATATCTCTAATAATATGTTATAATTTGGCAAAATTATTTAATTATTTTGAAGATACTTTTTTTTTTGTTTCAGAAAGTTACAAATCAAAATAAACACACATAACTTAAAACATAACAATTAACATAAAATTTTTTCTTCAAAAATAGATCGGTTATTTAAGCTCATATATTTATACATTTTAGAAAGTTGTTTGCTTCTCCTTCAAACTGATAAAAAGCGATGTTACGTTATTTTGCATTTTTTTTTTTAAATATGTTTTTTTATTAAAGACCGAAGAGAAATAAATGTTTCTTTAAAAAAATAAAACAATATACAATAAAATAAAAGAGGGCGGGTTTTCTTAAAAAATATGAACCGAAAAGGTTTATAAAAGTTATATAAGAACCAACGTACAATTTTGTAATATATAGGTAGCATTTTAACAATATCTGTTATCAATTTTTGCAAAACAATCAATAGAAAATTTCATTTATTTTAACAAATCACTAGAAAACATTTTTAAAAAATGTACCTATTGTGGTTAAGAACTTGTTTATTGTCTTATTTAACATGTTTATAGACTTGAAATTTAAAAACTACACCAAGGTATAATTTTTTTTATCAATTCTGCAAACATCGTCATCGCAGAAAATTCAAAATGTTCTTAACCAAATATGCGATTTCCGTATTCAAATGTTAAAATTGTTTTTTTTTCTATGCATTCATATATTTTTGTTATTTATCATTAACGTAAATTGAGTTTTTTTTTTATTTAAAATATGTATTTTTGATTATTACCTATATGTTTTACCTTTTTTTCTTATTGTAAAAAAATAGATATCATCCATGTTTTTTAACCATTAAATACAATTAAATTCATTACTAAATCTATTTTAATTGAACATCTCAACCAATTTTAATTACCTATTTTAATAATTATACTCTATTTGCATATCGATTAGTATTACCCATCCCTGTTAAAAATAAAGGCAATTGCATTTAACTCCACCGTAACAACCAAAAAACACTTGCTTGAAAACAACAAAACACTTATATTCCTTACATTAATCCCGTACTGATGTTGTAGTTGTCGTTGTTATTGCAAAATTATTTAATTCACCACCACCCAACTTTTTGCATTAATAGGTAGGTACAATTTGATCTTTTTTTATGTTTCGTAAAATTGTCGTGATGCGCTAACGACTACATTATTGTTGCATACAAAAACAAAGAGCGAATAAAAAACTAATGTTATTGTATAAATATCATATTCTTTACTCTCCCCACTCCCTCTTTATAAATAGTGCAACAATAGTCTATTAACCCCCTTATTTGGTTTCCTTTTCAACATTTATTTAGTTTTAAGAAATTTTTGTAGTGCGTGAACGTTTTAGTAGATGCTCTCTAAAAAATTACATTTATTTATGGGAAAAAGTGTTTGAAAATTAATTATTTTTTTAAATAAATGTAATTAAATTGTAATTCTATCAGTAAATGAAAAAATTTAAGTAAAAAATTATTTCTTTTATAAAGAAAAATGTGTTGGAAGTTTTCGTATAAATGCAGAGTAAATAAGCAGCGCAGTCACCGTCAGTTTGCTGCTTGGTTTGTTAAGAGAGTCGCGCCGTTAAAGTTTTGAAGCAAAGGGCTGAAGTAAAGAGTTTGAAAGTTTTTTGTGCTACACAGAGTCTGCGTGCAAATAATATCAATTTTTTTTTAGTGAAAATGTAAGTGATTGTGATCAAAGTAAATGTGTAGTTGTTTCTTATGAGGGTGATAAAGAGCTTATTTATAAAAAGAGTTAATAAAAAAGATGTGTTTTTATTTTGTGGTAAAAAATAAGTCAATTTGGCAAATTGCCACAAAATATGGCCTGTTTTCAAATAAAAATGTGCAAAAGAGAGAAAATTATATTTTTGAGATGTGTAAAGGCTTTTAAGTTATAGGGAAATTGTGTAGGACACAATTATACAATTTTATTTTAAACGGTAAGTTACTAAATGTAGCAATATATTAAAATCAGCGTTTCGCGAAAAATAACATATTTATTGTTTAAAACGGTTGCTTGGGGCCTTTTTAACAATATGTAGTTGTTTTTCGACTTTTTTTATATTTGGCCCATGCGAAAATGTATTTTTATTTGTCTGTTGTTGAAGAAAATCGTTAATTAGACCCTTCAAACCTCAAAAGATGACTTAACAATTTTCTACAATTTTTTTAGAACGGTTGTTTTTTATATTTTGTACACATTACCAACTTAAAAAAATTTTAAATAGTGTCAAATTGATATAATTTTTTTTAGCAAGTACTTGATTATCGCCATCTTGCGGATAATGCAAAGCTAAAAATGTTATAATTTACGTCAGAAAAAATGCTTTACAATTTTTAAATAACATTTTAAATGATTTTTTAAAGAAAACCATTGAATAATTTTTTTTCAAAGATTTCTGAAGAGATAGTGTGGTTACTATCGAAACATGCCAAATCAACATATCCGTGGGTTCAATTCCAGCTTCTGTCAAGAATGAAAAGTGATCAGTAAATTCTAATTCATTTCATGTTGCTAATTCCTTTCTTCATTAAAAATAATTTAATGAAAATTAAATTTAATTTTTTTTTTTAATTTTTATAATTAATTTAATTTTAACTAAAAATTGCGCCATATATTTTTTTATATTGCAAACTTATTGAATAGTGTGGAGCAAATCGATCAAAATAATAGCTTGTACTCAATAATATTGTGTAGTCGATAATATTGTTAAGTCAATAAGTTTGTTTGAATCCCACAGAACCACTCACAGCGAATTTTTAAAATTTATGTTGCTTAGGCTTGTACCAAAACATTTTTGTGCTGCTCTTCCGCCGACGTTTCTGCCTAAGTTCGAAAATAAATACGGATACACGCCGTTATACATGTTCATCCAGCTCTTTCTTACTACAGGAATTCATAAGCTTAGAATTTTTCGAAAACCCTACGATTTAATTGAGAAAAAAGAACATCAATAACGTTTTGACGGGCGAATTTATTCTACCAAAGTTACTTTCTCGATTTGTGTGTTTAATTTTGCTACAAATGTGTAATTTGGTGCACACACATGTTTAACCTCCGAATTCTTCAATGGCAACATTGATCCACAGACAGCGTTACCGTTGGTGCTACTAAAGTAGCAATTTGCCACCTATTCTACTGCTTAGATACTTTTTTGATTCATACTTTTTTTTCTAAATAAAGAGATACTTTTTTGTACATTATGTTTTATTAAAACTCTCAGCTTTAATGAAAGTTATAACATTTTAATATAAAATATGTATGTTATTATATATTATAGGAAATATTTATTGTCATGCGTAATTTATATCTTCCGAAAATTTATATCTTTCCGATAAATTACAAAACTGTAAAATTCTTGCTTTTAAAATTTTGTTATACATTTCGCTTTAACAAATTTACCGTCATTATTTTCTGAATATCTCCGAAACTGTTGAAAATATAAAAAAGTCTTCTTAAGATTATTATTCGCTGCTAATTCTTTTCAAATCGGACAAATCGTTCTAAAGTCTTGATGAAATATATTAGCATATGCGACTAATTTCGAGCGAAATATTAGACATGGCCCACAATAGTGAATAATACATAAAATAAGCTTTGTACTAATTTTGCAAAAAATATATCGCTTCTAATTTCTGAATAACTCCAAACAGCTCAAAATATTAAAAACAAATTATTTAGATTTCTCAAACGATTTTTTTCCTAATCATCTTTAAGGATTTTGACAAAATCGGAAAAATTAATCTGAAGTGTTGATAAAATGTATAAGCTAAAACGGTAGCACATAAATCTGTAAACAGATTTGGATACAGCTCGCTAAAGTCAATTAAAATCACATACAAAAAGTTCTTGCTCCCGACGTTTTTGGTTTCTTGTTGACCAGTGTTGTTACATAATGCTTTTTTGCCATTTATCAAATGTTATTTACAATTTAAAATAAGTTGAACAAAATACGTAGAAAAAAACATAATTTGGTGTACTTATTTTGATTTAAAAAAAAGTGGCCGTCTTTAGTTCTTATTGTGTGACATTTTATTTAAAAAAAAATGCAATTTAGTGTTCGTTTCTTAAAATTGCTTCGCTCGCTTAAATAGTAAAACTATAAGAAAGCATTACATTGTTAATGACAGGTTGTCAGTGATATAAAATTTAAATGGATTTGGTGTTATAAAATTGTTTTCGAAAAAAAAACGTCAAATCAACTAATCTGAAAAACTTGTTGTTAATATATCATCAATCTGGCAATGGTATTTTCTTGCTTACATATTTAAAAAAAAAACAAACTAAAGAAATTGGAATTTCGTCATTAATTTTGTTCATTTATTTAATATCAATCTGTTAACAAATTTTGGTATATGTTTATATTTTTTATATATTTTGAAGAACAAACTTTTTAATTTATGTACATATTTGGTTTATATTTTGAAGAACAAACTTTTTCTCAGCTGTTAAAAACAGGGCGGTCCAATTTTGTGTTTTGTTCTCTTCAAATAAAAAATTGCACAATTAAGGCCGTGTCAGATACAACTTTGTCGCTTTGCGTGACGTTTCTACCTTCGGCAGAAAAACGCAAAGCAAAAGGTGTATGCCACAATGAAAACTTTGACAACACTCACGCATTGCTTGTTTACTCATAAAAGCGGTTGGTAATTTGTACATTTAATTATTTGTTACAAAAATTAAAGTTAAAAATTTAATTGGACTGTTTTTTGGAATTGAATTTGGCAAAAAAAATTAAAAAAAAAGAAAATTATACTAGCCAATTGTCAAAGCGCGCAAAAAGATGGGAGTTGGCTAACTTTTTGCTTCGCTCCGCTTTGAAAGTTCTTTATGTGACATGTTTCGTATAAGTATGTATATTTTATCTTAGATGTCAAAGCGAATCGGTAACGCAACGCGAAGCAAAAGTTTTATCTGACATGGCCTTTACAGGGCCGGCAAGACATTTTATACATGTACCTTTTAACAAGGTGGTATTTTTTTGTAGAAAAGAAAACACCATTAAATTTCCTTTTTGGTGCCACTTTTTTTTTGTAAACATTCCTTTTTTTTGGTACTTTTTCAAAATACCCAAAGGTAACGCTGGTAACAGATTTTTTTTGTTTAATTTATTTTATTTATTTTTTTATTAGCAATTTAAATCTTATATCTATTCCCACAAAGCCATTCGGCTTGTCTGGAGGATGAAAATATTAAAATTCAAAAAATAACAGATAAAATAAAAAGAAAATGTATAATAAATTAGTAATAAAAAGTATAATACAATAATATTTTTCACTGCGTGCTTATAAAATGTTTTTTCAAATACGATTTTTTTATATGGGTTTGTAATATTTAATAAATATACATATTGGTAACTTATTAAAGACATTCGGTTGTGTGGTATAGATAGAGTTTTTGCCATAATTGTTTTTGTGTCCTTGGACTTTATATCTTCCTTCTACTCGTTATCTTGTGCTGTATGTGTGATCTATTGGTTTTAGAAATCGATGATCGTTGTAAAATCGGGAACTAGTGTGTTGTGTTAGATACTAGGTTATTTATTTAATCGGGCTTTTGCTTTAATCGGTTAATTGCTCGATTAATTAACCGAGGTTTTGGTTTAATCGGTTAATAATCGGTTGATTTTGTAATTGATCGGTTAACCGTTTAATAAAGTTTTTTTATATATTAAGTAATTTCAATTAATAAAAATGCATAGTTTATTTATTATTTAGAATAAAACTAATATAACAAACATAACAATTCTTGAACTTAAACGAGCAAACCAAAAATAATTCATATATATGTAAATTCATATACATGCAGGGGTGCCCCGGGAGGATAGCTGGTAGTGAGCTAGTCTAGCAGTACCGGGGTTGTGGGTTCGATTCCCGCCAGAGACTCTGGTTTCCTGCAGACAAGCGAAAAGCTTCGCGGGATTAGCGTAGGAATAAAAAAAAACATCTTGTTAGTTATTTCCATAGTTTAAGGAGACCTTAAAAAATAATCTTTTAGAAAATGTTCAGGACTTAAGCGATTCTTTTCTCTAGTTTTGATAATACTTCACTTTGAAAAATGTCTTTCATTTATCGTAGATGTTGGAGAAATCGAAAGCAACCCATAATACAGAATATCTAATTTCTCAGTCCTTTTCCTGGATTTCTGTAAACATATAAAATCTTCCATTATGCCATTAGAGTCCTGTTTTAATTTTTTGAAATGTTTAGCACTTTCAATTGTTTCGGTTAATTATGTTAAAAGATTGATATTATATGAGAAGAAACATATAACTAAGCAAATACATATACAAAGTACGTGAAACAAAACGCTGTTGACAGCAAACACTTCGCAGCAAGCATTTTGTATCATAATCGAATTTTTTAGGAATCAGCTTCAAGAGCAAAATAACCGTATATGAGCTCATTTTTTGATACTCTCGTTCTGAGAAAATGGTACCCTACCGATGAATCACCGCGAAGAATCATTTGTGATACAATTTGTTGATTCCTTTTTACTCATATGAATGAATCATATGTGAATACTTTTTCAAAAGTTCTATCACTAGAGCGATTCAAAACATTTAGAAATCATTATTTGAACATATGAATGAATCCATTTGAAATTGCTCAAGTGATACATCAGGTTTTAATCTCAAAAGACATCTGAAAAGGCTCATTTAGGTTGTTTTTACAAAAAAAAATTTTAAAATAACGATCACTAATAATTCACATACCATTTGTATAGGAGACAAAACAAATAATTAAAAACTAAAAAAATATGCTATAATATTATAAACAATTTCGGTACATCGGTTAATCGGTTATTCGAATGCAGTTAACCGGTTTAATCGTTAATCGAAAATAGGCAATTTCAAATTAACCGATCAGTTAATCGGGTAGTAATTAATCGGTTAACCGATTAACGGTTAACCGAATGAATACCCAGTAGATACTATTAACGGTAAAGGCTTGTAGATTGCTGGCAATGCTGTTAGGGCTGATGTGATTTGTAGTAAAATTGTGTAAGTTGATGCCGGAAATTGTTGTGAGAGTTATTGTTGTTAATATGTAAAGCAGTGTTGTTGGAGTTTTTGGTGTTGTTTGTGTTGGTGAATACATATTATTTTGTGTGCTGTTTGCATTAATAATTTCGTTATTTGTGACAATATTATGTAAATTGCTCTTATTATTTAGACTGTTTGTAATATTTGTGTTGATAAATAGATTATGTGTATTGTTAGCGTATATGTATTAGTATTATTGATGCGTGTCATGTTATTATTTGACATGTTATCACGTGTATTGTTTGTGGTTTCATATATCAATGCTGGCTGAAATTCTTGGTTGTGTAATTTATTTTTAAGTAAGATTTTCAAGATTTGGTTCTGAATTGTAGTAGAGATTTATAGTATGTTGAGTTTCCCCATGCTGGGATTCCATGCCTTATATACGTTTCGGGTAATGCAAAGTATGCCTGCTTGAGTACATCAAATGATAAGGAATTACTGAAGTAGTAAAGACTGTACGCGGCTTTACGTAGATTTTTTTTATAAATGGGTGATGTGTGTAAGTCATTTAAAATGTTCATCTATGTATACACGTAGGTATTTTTACGTTTTTACGAACTCTATTTTAAAAGCGCAAGTTTCTGAATGACCGGCATTGTAAATTATGGAATATTATATCGCTGTCAGTTTAATTGAGATAAGGCGGCTTAATATGCATTATTTTCGTTTTAAAAGAATTAATTATCAATTTTTTGTCATGACACCACTTAGAGATAATATTGAGTTGTAGTTTCAGATTCCGCGTTTATATTTTCATGGGTAACTACTAGGGTATTCATTTAATCGGGCTTTTGCTTTAATCGGTTAACCGTTCGATTAATTAACTGAGGTTTTGGTTAAATCGGTTAATAATCGGTGAATTTTGTTATTAATCGGTTAACCGATTAATAAAGTTTTTTTTATAAATTAATTAATTTCAATATATAAAAATGCATTTATTATTTATTATTTGCATATTATTAGTACAAAAAAACCAATAACATAACAAACATAACAATTCTTGAACCAAAACGAGCAAACAAAAGAATAATTCATAAATATGTAATACATATTTTTTAATTAATACATGTTATGTAGGTATTAATTAAAAAATTAGCTGTAAGATCATTTTATTAATTATTTCCATAGTTTTAGAATATCATATAAATACAAATAGTTTGGTTTATTTTCTTTAGTTTTGATAAAACTTTACTTTGAAAAATTCTTTCGTTTATCGTAGATGATGGAGAACTCAAAAGCAACCCATAATACAGAATATCTAATTTCTCAGTCCTTTGCCTAGATTTTTCTAAACATATAAAATCATCAATTATGCCATAAGAGTCCTGTTATTTTAACACTTCTAATTGTTTCGGTTAATTCTGTTAAAAGATTGATATGAGAAGAAACAAATAACTAAGCGCATACCTATAAAAAGTTCTTGAAACAAAAAGCTGTTTACAGCAAACACTTATTAAAAATGAAGATCACTGAACACCTTCTTTGTTTTTATGAAAAAACATTTTCTAAACACATACCTTTTGTATATGAGACGAAACAAATAATTAAAAACACAAAAAAAAATAATGTAATAGTACTACAAAAACTTAAAAATGTTGTTACATCGGTTAATCGACTGAAAGTAACCGGTTTAATCGTTAATCGAAAAAAGCCAATTTTAAATTAACCGATCAGTTAGGCGGGAAGTAATTAACCGGTTAACCGATTAACTGAATGAATACCCTAGTAACTACGAAAGCCGTATCATCAGCATATGCAAATATTGAGCAATATTTAAGAATGTTTAGCATTTCGTTTTCATATAACAAATGTATTCTCGGCCCAAGTTTTGAACCTTTAGGAACATCGCTATTTGTTTTGGTTTCATCGCTTTACATATTTCAACACGATACATTTTAAGGTGTAGATAATTTTTGATCCATTCCAAAGATTTTCCACTTATACCATTACGTTCCAATACATTTATTAAGTTGCTGAGTGATATAGTGTCAAAGGCTTTGCTAAAGTCAATGAAGAGGGCAAGGCAGCTTAGGGTTTCACCTAAACATGTGCTTATGTGTTTTGAAAAATGGTTTATCTACTTTGACAATACTTTATGATACACTCTTAAGGCCTTACTATAATATGCTTAAGCTGGTGTATCTGTGCGAATACATGTTAATCATATGTGTCAAATCACATTGAACTTAGGGAAACTTTTTGTTTAGTTTTTTTGAAACTATCGCACATTCCTTACGGAATCAAATGTTTTTAGATATAATTTTTGTTATTTTTAAATGCATTCAAGAGGCTTTTTGTTAATTTTTACAGAAGCTTAAGCAAGCTCATGCATATTATAGATGAACCTTTACAGGGCTTTAATGTATATATCTTTGGCATTTTGGCAAAAATTATTAAGTTAAATTTAAAAAGTTATAAAATTTTTGTTGATCAAACGAATTTTCATTCTTGTTTACGTTTTTAAAATTTTGCATTACAAACGATATTTTTCTTTAATTTTGGTTTATTTTATTATTTGATAAAAATTATTTTTTCACCGGGTTTTTTTCAAAACTTTTTTGCTATATTATCTCGACTTTATATGTATGTTTTTTCAAAATGCCACAGATATGTATATCTATGGCAATAAGGAAAAAGGGCTTAATGTCCTGTTTTCAGGTGACAGCCTATTGTTTGTGTGGTAAAATATATATGAAAAGCACTCAAAAAACTGAGTGATTTTCATATAAATTTTATTATACGTTCAATAACTTGTGTTGTAAAAACAGCACATGAAGGATGTGTGTGAAGATAAATTCAAAAGTTAAATTCATTTTTTAAAAATATCGCATGCGATAAAAAATATTTAAAAAAAATATCGCAAGCGATAAAAGAATATTATAAAGAAAATACAAGTATTTATACGAAATTTTAAGGTTTATATGAAATATAAATCGTTTTTTATCGATTTTTTTATAATTAATCTTTAAATTAGTCTTTTAATATTAAAATTTATGATTTTTGAAAAAATATGAGTTAGCCTGAAATTCTTATCAATGAGTTCCGTGCTGGATATGGCCACTGTGTCCAAACCCTTCCATCTCAAGGAATCAAACCTATTAGAAAATGAAGCCTATGGATAAGGCTACCATAAACTATAAACACTATATCCAAATTGTATTTGTGAAAATTTTTAAACATTTTTGAAAATTTGACATAGAGTGAAATTCTCATGAAAGTGCTCTGTGAGGGATATGGCCACTGTGTCCAAACCCTTCCATCTCAAGGAATCAAACCTATTAGAAAATGAAGCCTATGGATAAGGCTACCATAAACTATACACACTATATCCAAATTGTATTTGTGAAAATTTTTAAACATTTTTGAAAATTTGACATAGAGTTAAATTCTCATGAAAGTGCTCTGTGAGGGATATGGCCACTGTGTCCAAACCCTTCCATCTCAAGGAATCAAACCTATTAGAAAATGAAGCCTATGGATAAGGCTACCATAAACTATAAACACTATATCCAAATTGTATTTGTGAAAATTTTTATACATATTTGAAAATTTGACTTAGAGTCAACTTCTCATGAAAGTGCTCTGTGAGGGATATGGCCACTGTGTCCAAACCCTTCCATCTCAAGGAATCAAACCTATAAGAAAATGAAGCCTATGGATAAGGCTACCATAAACTATAAACACTATATCCAAATTGTATTTGTGAAAATTTTTATACATATTTGAAAATTTGACTTAGAGTCAACTTCTCATGAAAGTGCTCTGTGAGGGATATGGCCACTGTGTCCAAACCCTTCCATCTCAAGGAATCAAACCTATTAGAAAATGAAGCCTATGGATAAGGCTACCATAAACTATAAACACTATATCCAAATTGTATTTGTGAAAATTTTTATACATTTTTGAAAATTTGACTTAGAGTCAAATTCTCATGAAAGTGCTCTGTGAGGGATATGGCCACTGTGTCCAAACCCATCCATCTCAAGGAATTAAACCTATTAGAAAATGAAGCCTATGGATAAGGCTACCATAAACTATAAACACTATATCCAAATTGTATTTGTGAAAATTTTTATACATTTTTGAAAATTTGACATAGAGTGAAATTCTCATGAAAGGGATATGGCAACTGTGTCCAAACCCTTCCATCTCAAGGAATCAAACCTATTAGAAAATGAAGCCTATAGATAAGGCAACCATAAACTATAAACACTATATCCAAATTGTATTTGTGAAAATTTTTATACATTTTTGAAAATTTGACATAGAGTGAAATTCTCATGAAAGGGATATGGCAACTGTGTCCAAACCCTTCCATCTCAAGGAATCAAACCTATTAGAAAATGAAGCCTATGGATAAGGCTACCATAAACTATAAACACTATATCCAAATTGTATTTGTGAAAATTTTTATACATTTTTGAAAATTTGACTTAGAGTCAAATTCTCATGAAAGTGCTCTGTGAGATGGAAGGGTTTGGACACAGTTGCCATATCCCTTTCATGAGAATTTCACTCTATGTCAAATTTTCAAAAATGTATAAACATTTTCACAAATACAATTTGGATATAGTGTTTATAGTTTATGGTAGCCTTATCCATAGGCTTCATTTTCTAATAGGTTTGATTCCTTGAGATGGAAGGGTTTGGACACAGTGGCCATATCCCTCACAGAGCACTTTCATGAGAATTTCACTCTATGTCAAATTTTCAAAAATGTTTAAAAATTTTCACAAATACAATTTGGATATAGTGTTTATAGTTTATGGTAGCCTTATCCATAGGCTTCATTTTCTAATAGGTTTGATTCCTTGAGATGGAAGGGTTTGGACACAGTGGCCATATCCCTCACAGAGCACTTTCATGAGAATTTCACTCTATGTCAAATTTTCAAAAATGTTTAAAAATTTTCAAAAATGTATAAAAATTTTCACAAATACAATTTGGATATAGTGTTTATAGTTTATGGTAGCCTTATCCATAGGCTTCATTTTCTAATAGGTTTGATTCCTTGAGATGGAAGGGTTTGGACACAGTTGCCATATCCCTTTCATGAGAATTTCACTCTAAGTCAAATTTTCAAAAATGTATAAAAATTTTCACAAATACAATTTGGATATAGTGTTTATAGTTTATGGTAGCCTTATCCATAGGCTTCATTTTCTAATAGGTTTGATTCCTTGAGATGGAAGGGTTTGGACACAGTTGCCATATCACTTTCATGAGAATTTCACTCTAAGTCAAATTTTCAAAAATGTATAAAAATTTTCACAAATACAATTTGGATATAGTGTTTATAGTTTATGGTAGCCTTATCCATAGGCTTCATTTTCTAATAGGTTTGATTCCTTGAGATGGAAGGGTTTGGACACAGTGGCCATATCCCTCACAGAGCACTTTCATGAGAATTTCACTCTATGTCAAATTTTCAAAAATGTTTAAAAATTTTCAAAAATGTATAAAAATTTTCACAAATACAATTTGGATATAGTGTTTATAGTTTATGGTAGCCTTATCCATAGGCTTCATTTTCTAATAGGTTTGATTCCTTGAGATGGAAGGGTTTGGACACAGTTGCCATATCCCTTTCATGAGAATTTCACTCTAAGTCAAATTTTCAAAAATGTATAAAAATTTTCACAAATACAATTTGGATATAGTGTTTATAGTTTATGGTAGCCTTATCCATAGGCTTCATTTTCTAATAGGTTTGATTCCTTGAGATGGAAGGGTTTGGACACAGTGGCCATATCCCTCACAGAGCACTTTCATGAGAATTTCACTCTATGTCAAATTTTCAAAAATGTTTAAAAATTTTCAAAAATGTATAAAAATTTTCACAAATACAATTTGGATATAGTGTTTATAGTTTATGGTAGCCTTATCCATAGGCTTCATTTTCTAATAGGTTTGATTCCTTGAGATGGAAGGGTTTGGACACAGTTGCCATATCCCTTTCATGAGAATTTCACTCTAAGTCAAATTTTCAAAAATGTATAAAAATTTTCACAAATACAATTTGGATATAGTGTTTATAGTTTATGGTAGCCTTATCCATAGGCTTCATTTTCTAATAGGTTTGATTCCTTGAGATGGAAGGGTTTGGACACAGTGGCCATATCCCTCACAGAGCACTTTCATGAGAATTTCACTCTATGTCAAATTTTCAAAAATGTTTAAAAATTTTCAAAAATGTATAAAAATTTTCACAAATACAATTTGGATATAGTGTTTATAGTTTATGGTAGCCTTATCCATAGGCTTCATTTTCTAATAGGTTTGATTCCTTGAGATGGAAGGGTTTGGACACAGTTGCCATATCCCTTTCATGAGAATTTCACTCTAAGTCAAATTTTCAAAAATGTATAAAAATTTTCACAAATACAATTTGGATATAGTGTTTATAGTTTATGGTAGCCTTATCCATAGGCTTCATTTTCTAATAGGTTTGATTCCTTGAGATGGAAGGGTTTGGACACAGTGGCCATATCCCTCACAGAGCACTTTCATGAGAATTTCACTCTATGTCAAATTTTCAAAAATGTTTAAAAATTTTCAAAAATGTATAAAAATTTTCACAAATACAATTTGGATATAGTGTTTATAGTTTATGGTAGCCTTATCCATAGGCTTCATTTTCTAATAGGTTTGATTCCTTGAGATGGAAGGGTTTGGACACAGTTGCCATATCCCTTTCATGAGAATTTCACTCTAAGTCAAATTTTCAAAAATGTATAAAAATTTTCACAAATACAATTTGGATATAGTGTTTATAGTTTATGGTAGCCTTATCCATAGGCTTCATTTTCTAATAGGTTTGATTCCTTGAGATGGAAGGGTTTGGACACAGTGGCCATATCCCTCACAGAGCACTTTCATGAGAATTTCACTCTATGTCAAATTTTCAAAAATGTTTAAAAATTTTCAAAAATGTATAAAAATTTTCACAAATACAATTTGGATATAGTGTTTATAGTTTATGGTAGCCTTATCCATAGGCTTCATTTTCTAATAGGTTTGATTCCTTGAGATGGAAGGGTTTGGACACAGTGGCCATATCCCTCACAGAGCACTTTCATGAGAATTTCACTCTATGTCAAATTTTCAAAAATGTTTAAAAATTTTCAAAAATGTATAAAAATTTTCATAAATACAATTTGGATATAGTGTTTATAGTTTATGGTAGCCTTATCCATAGGCTTCATTTTCTAATAGGTTTGATTCCTTGAGATGGAAGGGTTTGGACACAGTTGCCATATCCCTTTCATGAGAATTTCACTCTAAGTCAAATTTTCAAAAATGTATAAAAATTTTCACAAATACAATTTGGATATAGTGTTTATAGTTTATGGTAGCCTTATCCATAGGCTTCATTTTCTAATAGGTTTGATTCCTTGAGATGGAAGGGTTTGGACACAGTGGCCATATCCCTCACAGAGCACTTTCATGAGAATTTCACTCTATGTCAAATTTTCAAAAATGTTTAAAAATTTTCACAAATACAATTTGGATATAGTGTTTATAGTTTATGGTAGCCTTATCCATAGGCTTCATTTTCTAATAGGTTTGATTCCTTGAGATGGAAGGGTTTGGACACAGTGGCCATATCCCTCACAGAGCACTTTCATGAGAATTTCACTCTATGTCAAATTTTCAAAAATGTTTAAAAATTTTCAAAAATGTATAAAAATTTTCACAAATACAATTTGGATATAGTGTTTATAGTTTATGGTAGCCTTATCCATAGGCTTCATTTTCTAATAGGTTTGATTCCTTGAGATGGAAGGGTTTGGACACAGTTGCCATATCCCTTTCATGAGAATTTCACTCTATGTCAAATTTTCAAAAATGTATAAAAATTTTCACAAATACAATTTGGATATAGTGTTTATAGTTTATGGTAGCCTTATCCATAGGCTTCATTTTCTAATAGGTTTGATTCCTTGAGATGGAAGGGTTTGGACACAGTTGCCATATCCCTTTCATGAGAATTTCACTCTATGTCAAATTTTCAAAAATGTATAAAAATTTTCACAAATACAATTTGGATATAGTGTTTATAGTTTATGGTAGCCTTATCCATAGGCTTCATTTTCTAATAGGTTTAATTCCTTGAGATGGTAGGGTTTGGACACAGTGGCCATATCCCTCACAGAGCACTTTCATGAGAATTTAACTCTAAGTCAAATTTTCAAAAATGTATAAAAATTTTCACAAATACAATTTGGATATAGTGTTTATAGTTTATGGTAGCCTTATCCATAGGCTTCATTTTCTAATATGTTTGATTCCTTGAGATGGAAGGGTTTGGACACAGTGGCCATATCCCTCACAGAGCACTTTCATGAGAATTTGACTCTAAGTCAAATTTTCAAAAATGTATAAAAATTTTCACAAATACAATTTGGATATAGTGTTTATAGTTTATGGTAGCCTTATCCATAGGCTTCATTTTCTAATAGGTTTAATTCCTTGAGATGGTAGGGTTTGGACACAGTGGCCATATCCCTCACAGAGCACTTTCATGAGAATTTGACTCTAAGTCAAATTTTCAAAAATGTATAAAAATTTTCACAAATACAATTTGGATATAGTGTTTATAGTTTATGGTAGCCTTATCCATAGGCTTCATTTTCTAATAGGTTTGATTCCTTGAGATGGAAGGGTTTGGACACAGTTGCCATATCCCTTTCATGAGAATTTCACTCTATGTCAAATTTTCAAAAATGTATAAAAATTTTCACAAATACAATTTGGATATAGTGTTTATAGTTTATGGTAGCCTTATCCATAGGCTTCATTTTCTAATAGGTTTGATTCCTTGAGATGAAAGGGTTTGGACACAGTGGCCATATCCAGCACGGAACTCATTGATAAGAATTTCAGGCTAACTCATATTTTTTCAAACATCTGTACTAGGTAAATTTTAATGTTATTGTCATGACATTGATAAACTTCCTATGGCCACTCTATGCATACACACTTCAGAACACTTCCACCTTTTTCATTCATATACTGTTCTCATTGATTAAAAGGTAATCGATTTCATTGATTAACGTGTTTCATTCATTCTTGTTTTTTTTATAAATCTTATAAGTCTAGAATATTCTATTGCGTAATATTCCTAATCATACGAGCATTAAAGTAGTATACATCATTTTTAGTTAAAACCTTGGAAGTGAACAAAGCTCTAGCCGAAAACTTAGAAGAAAAACTAAAATATTTCATTGTATAACCTGTGTAAATTTATTTAAAATTGGAGTAAAAGAAAACTAAATTTAATTAATATAGTCCGAGGTTTTGTTGGAGTAAAAATCGTGTCGTGGAAGAGTGAACCTAATCTAGACACATGCACTATAATTGTAGTATCATTCTGCATAGATGTGCCTAACGTGACCCTTTGATCCACCGACTATTGGCAATGGGATATTACTAGATATATCGCTGGATAATTTCCATAGTTAAATTTTCATTCACATCGTACAATTGTGGCCGGCCAAAGAACTCCAACAACCGGAAAGACAAACTCACATTATTTGTTTTATTCCTAAACCCAGCAGAGTGCACCCTCTCAGGGGACTTCTTATTGCTGTAGTTGGCTACATAGAAAAGACTAGTAGAAAAAAAAAAAACTCGTAACATTTAATTTTTATATAAAGTTAAAAATTTGGATCTAAAAGTGTTCTACCCTCGTGTTCCCATAAATTTGAGTAATTTTATTTAAATTTGCCGTCTACGTTTTTTTTTGATTTCATTCATTGAATTTTTATTTCTTCGTTATTCATATTCTTTATTTCATTCATTGAAATAGTAATTTGCAAATATAGTTTTTCCATAGTTATTCATTTTATTTTAATTTTTGGACAGAAATGGCGCCCAACGTGGGGCCCGAAGTTTTCAGGCCGTACTTAAATATTTTTCATCTTAGTTTGTTACAGGATAAGGTAGTGGTATTAGAATGGTATTCGTATAATATTTTTTGTTGAGTTTTAGACAAACGGATTTTATAGATGGTTAAAGTTAATTGGTCTCTATAACCATGTCTATTTTAAAACTTTTTGTTAATATCGAAATTTTTCGTTGTTAGGGTATTTATGTTAGGGAAATGCAGTTTTAAATTTTTTTTATAAAGTAAACTGATTACCATATTCTAACGACAACTTTATTAGGCTTTACTAGGTGTGCATAGGAATCAGTTGAGAAATAAGTTATTGGAATTTTGTTTATTCCTTTACTTACTTGCTGATTTTGAACCTATAAACCGGGAAACATATGATGATACTTATTCACTAAGATAAAACTACATAATCAATTAAGCTAATAGTAAGACCGAATTTTTCACTTTGAAGGAAATCTTTATAATTTTATATTTAGCCTATATTGGAATTAAAATACTGTTAGTTCTTTATTTTCGTATAAATATGTCTTTACGACACAGTCATGAAAATCTTGCTCTGCAAGTGTGCTCAATTTGTCGGGACAATTTAAACGGTGCCGATCAAAGGGATATCTTAAGAACTTCTTGCAACCATCAATTTCATCGCAAGTGCTTATTAACTTGGCTAAAACGCAACTCGACCTGTCCACAATGTAGAAGCCATTGTAGTAGTCGTGAGTTTGGAATCACACCAACTCCTAACAGAGGTGTTCGCACACGGGCAAGTGCCAATAATACACAACAGGATACATCTCCGAATTTAATTTCTATTTTACCGTCAACTTCGACACAGGCCCTTAATCAGTCCACAGACCCGAATTTAGGATCTGGACCGGCAACTTCCGCCAATGGTATGGATCAGAATCCAAACAACCAAGATTCTTTAGAGGATAGTAGAATTCGTAACCTGGTTACTGCAATAGTTTCAGCAAGACAGGCAAATATTTTTCAGGATTTGGATGACCGTATAACTCGTATTGTTGAGGGTGCTTTATCTACAGCATTAGGTAATATGAATGTATCAGCCCCTCCTAACCCCTCTCGAAATACGGGTCCTGATTGGCCACAAGATAGGCCAAGTTTTTCAACTGATAATTTACGAAACATTCCAGGAAGTAGATTCGAAAGTCGTGTTAGTGATGTTACAGTCATGAATAACTCTGCCAAGGTGGCAAATTTAATTAACAGTTGGGATATAAAATTTGATGGATCCGGTAGACTTTCCGTGGAAAACTTTATTTACAGAATAGAATCTCAGGTATTTGATAATTTAAGTGGTAACTTTGAATTACTTTGTGAACATGCCCAATGTTTGTTTTTGAAGGAAGCTAGGGACTGGTACTGGTGGTTTCGTAGGACAGTCAATAGGGTTACATGGTCTAGTTTATGTGAGGCTTTGTGTACTAATTTTGGACAACATAGGTCTGACATCGACATCAAAGAGGACATGCGTACTAGAAAACAGAGTCCGATGGAATCTTTTGATGAATACAAGAACGCCATGTATAAAATGGCTGAAAATTTGTCTAGTCCCTTAGGGGAGCAAGAGCTTGTAGATATCTTACAGCGTGGTTTACGACCGCGAATCAGACAACAGTTACTTTATGTTAACGTTGGGTCAGTTGCGGAATTACGTCGCCTATGTTTAAAGGGTGAGACTTTATTAAAGGAGATTTCGAAACCGGATGGTAATGTAAACCGAAATCAATTTCGGGGGAGAATGATTAATGAGATAGATATTGATGTGGCGAATGAGCCACTGGATGATAAGTTGTTGGAATCGGAAGTGAATGAAGTATCAATAAATAGACGTAAAAATTTATTATGCTGGAATTGTCGTGGGGAAGGTCATAGATATGTCGATTGTTTAGAGAGCCGCACCGTATTTTGCTATGGATGTGGTGAAGTAGGGGTTTATAAGCCAAAATGCAAGAAATGTGTTTCGGGAAACTTGATGACGAGCGAAGGCGCGAAAGAACACCTTCGCCAAGACCTACAGAGACTTCAATGATATGTTTAAGGGCTACCGATAAAATTTTTCCTAAAGATTTAGAAAGCAAACGTGTACAAATAATACCTTATGAAACCCGTCTTAAAATTTATAATGAGAAAAGGAATAAGATTTTTAATAACACAGATAGTACTCCCGTAAGTAATACAAAACGAAGGTCCGCGTGTCGCCATCGTCAGTTTTGGAAACGGGTAAAAACTTCTAATAAAAATTTGTCTGCATTAATTTGTTCGATAAGACTTAAGTCTAATGGTCTTAGGCCCTATGCAGAAATTTGTATTTTTGGCGGAAAACGATTGGGTTTATTAGACAGTGGGGCACAGGTATCGTGCATAGGTGGAAATTTAGCTCGAGATTTATGTGAAGGCAATGAATTACGACATCATATGACTTTTATTAGAACTGCTGATGGTAGGGAACAAGTGGCGTTTGCCAACTTTAATACTGAGGTTAAGTTTAGGGATCGATCTAATTCGATTAATTTTTATGTAGTACCATCGTTATCACAGAATATAATTTTAGGCGTTGACTTTTGGAAAGTGTTCAATATCGCACCCGATATAATTTCCGAGATAAAAATGGACCAAGATTTAGGTGTAGTTGATTATGAAAGGCATGATATGACACCAAGGCAAATATTGCAGTTGGAGAATGTTAAAGCACTTTTTCCTTCATACGAAACCGACGGACTAGGTAAAACGTCCTTAATGGAACATGAGATTGAACTTGAACCAAATTCCCGCCCTATAAAACAAAGATATTTTCCCATATCCCCTGCCATTGAAAGGATAGTTCACAACGAAATTGACGAAATGTTGAGACTTGGGGTGATTGAGAAAGCTCCTCCAAACAGTCCATGGTCTAGTACTGTAGTTCTTGTACGTAAATCCGAAAAAGTTCGTTTGTGTTTAGACTCGAGGAAGCTTAACAGTGTTACAGTTAGGGATGCATATCCATTGCCTCATATTGAGGGTATTTTAAGCCGATTACCAAAGGCTGAGTTCATTTCATCCTTGGATTTACGTCGTGCTTTTTGGCAAATACCTTTGTCAATAAAATCGCGAAATTATACGTGTTTTACGGTTCCTAATCGTCCATTATACCGTTTTTGTGTAATGCCTTTTGGATTGACAAATGCTCCTCAGGCTCTTTGCCGATTGATGGACATGGTTATTCCGAGCCACTTAAAACATGAAGTATTCGTCTATCTTGACGATTTACTTATAATATCTGAGACATTTAATCATCATTTGTCAGTCTTATCCGAGGTCGCAAATCAATTACGTAAAGCAAGCTTAACCATTAATGTACGAAAAAGCAAATTTTGCATTAAAGAAGTCCAATATCTCGGATATATGGTAGGTAGCGGAACTTTACGCCCAGACCCAGAAAAAATATCCGCCGTTACTGATTATCCTCGTCCAACGTCGGTGAAGCAATTAAGACGATTTCTGGGTATGGCTGGGTGGTATCGGCGTTTTGTCGATAAATTTGCGGCGATAACCGTTCCACTCACAAACTTATTAAAAAAAGGTAAAGGATTTGCTTGGAATGAAGAAGCTCAGTCTTCATTTGAGTGTTTGAAAAGTAAACTTTCGGGAGCCCCTGTTTTGATCAGCCCAAATTATCACAAACAATTTATTGTGTTGTGTGATGCCAGCAAATTCGGCGTAGGAGCGGTGCTAGCGCAAACCAATGAAGAGGGACAGGAATTACCAGTGGCATTCTTTTCTAAAAAGCTAAATAAGGCACAGTCAAATTATAGTGTTACGGAGCTTGAATGCTTGGCCGTAATACTGGCTCTAAAAAAGTTTAGGCCTTATGTTGAAGGGCAAGATTTTGTTGTAGTCACCGACCACGCCAGTCTTCAGTGGCTGATGAGCCAAACAGATCTTTCAGGAAGATTAGCTCGGTGGTCACTTAAGCTTCAGGGTTACCGTATGAAAATTGAACATCGTCGTGGTTCACAAAATATAGTGCCTGACACTCTGTCGAGGCAGAATTTTAACCCTGTGGAGGAGATGGAAATATATCCCCTTATAGATCTGGATTCACCGGAGTTTAATTCGGAAGATTATGCTAAATTAAGGGACAGTATTGTAGTCAATACAAATAACTTACCTGATATCAAGGTGGTTGACAACAAAATTTACAAAAGATGTGACTTTGCAAACGGAGATTCTGAAACGGAAATGTTTGCATGGAAGCTTTGGGTTCCTTTAACCTTAGTTAACGTAGTTATACGTAATGCCCACAACCCTCCCAATAAATGTCATGGCGGAATCGCGAAGACACTGGAGCGTTTGAAATTAAATTTGTATTGGCCAAAGATGGCTTATGACGTAAAGCAATTTGTTTCGCAATGTCAAATTTGTAAACAATCAAAAGCCCCTAACACTATTTTAAGACCCCCTATGGTCGGAAAATTTGTATCGGTTCGTCCATTTCAAAATCTATATATAGATTTATTAGGTCCGTATCCCCGGTCGAAACAAGCTAACATCGGTATTATAATAGTATTAGATCAATTTACAAAGTTTCCCCTTCTTAAACCAATAAAAACATTTTCTTCTTCGGCAATTGTTGATTTTTTGAAAAGGGAAGTTTTTCCCATATTTGGAACACCTGAAACGCTGCTGAGCGATAATGGTAAACAATTTAAGTGTTTAAAGTTTGAACAATTTTTAAAAGAACGCGGGGTGAACAACATATATACTGCGCTATACAGTCCGCAGGCAAATGCTAGCGAGCGAGTAAACCGTACCATTATAACTGCAATCCGCTCTTATATAAGTAAAGATCATTCTCTCTGGGATCATTACTTGACTAATATCGGAGAGTCTATACGAAGTTCTTTTCACCAGACGTTAGGATGTAGTCCTTACTACTCCTTATTTGGACAACACATGGTTACTCATGGTTCGGACTTCGAACTGCTTCGTAAACTGAAATATGCTGACTGCCAATTGATAAATCGTAGGGACAAATTTGATTTAATTAGAGGGAATATTTTACACCATATGGAAAGAGCCTTCTTAAATTCGGCAAGAAGGTATAATTTAAGGAGTAATAGTGCAGGTTTTAAGATAGGTGAAACAGTTTATAGGAGAAATTTTGTTTTAAGTAATGCTGGAACTAAATTTTGTGCAAAATTTGCTCCGAAATTTGTTCGAGCCGAGGTAATTAGTATAAAGGGTAACAACATTTACGAATTAAAGGATGCACAAACGGGAAAATGCAATTTTTATCACAGTAAAGATATTAGGAAGAGCACATAGCAAATTTAACCTCTTATCATGTTTTGATGGCTTTGCCACGAAACATGTTTTGTACTAGGTAAATTTTAATTTTATTGTCATGACATTGATAAACTTCCTATGGCCACTCTATGCATACACACTTCAGAACACTTCCACCTTTTTCATTCATATACTGTTCTCATTGATTAAAAGGTAATCGATTTCATTGATTAACGTGTTTCATTCATTCCTGTTTTTTTTATAAATCGTATAAGTCTAGAATATTCTATTGCGTAATATTCCTAATCATACGAGCATTAAAGTAGTATACATCATTTTTAGTTAAAACCTTGGAAGTGAACAAAGCTCTAGCCGAAAACTTAGAAGAAAAACTAAAATATTTCATTGTATAACCTGTGTAAATTTATTTAAAATTGGAGTAAAAGAAAACTAAATTTAATTAATATAGTCCGAGGTTTTGTTAGAGTAAAAATCGTGTCGTGGAAGAGTGAACCTAACCTAGACACATGCACTATAATTGTAGTATCATTCTGCATAGATGTGCCTAACGTGACCCTTTGATCCACCGACTATTGGCAATGGGATATTACTAGATATATCGCTGGATAATTTCCATAGTTAAATTTTCATTCACATCGTACAATTGTGGCCGGCCAAAGAACTCCAACAACCGGAAAGACAAACTCACATTATTTGTTTTATTCCTAAACCCAGCAGAGTGCACCCTCTCAGGGGACTTCTTATTGCTGTAGTTGGCTACATAGAAAAGACTAGTAGAAAAAAAAAAAACTCGTAACATTTAATTTTTATATAAAGTTAAAAATTTGGATCTAAAAGTGTTCTACCCTCGTGTTCCCATAAATTTGAGTAATTTTATTTAAATTTGCCGTCTACGTTTTTTTTTGATTTCATTCATTGAATTTTTATTTCTTCGTTATTCATATTCTTTATTTCATTCATTGAAATAGTAATTTGTAGTTCTATAGTTTTTTTATATTTTCGCTCTTTGGTTGTATCGATTTCTTTTACTTATATACATTCTTTGATTAAGCTACGCTTAATCCAAAAATAATGTAAAAGTAAACTAAGAGATCGATATAATTACAGAGATTATGTTAATAGTTTAATGTTAATTTTTTTTTTGTTAATCATTTATTTATGAGTATTTAAGTTTTTTTTTTAAGAGTAAAATAATAACAAAGTATTGTTTTGTTGGTTAAGCAGTAAGAGCATCGATGGAGAAGATCTTCCACATCAGCCTGCGTCAAACAAAAACCAGAAAAAAAAAAAAATTGCCATGTAAGTGAATTCTATTTACTATAATTTATTTCTTTGTTATTATTTTTTTTTGTTTATGGAGTAAAAATAAGATGGAAATTGTTGTTTTAGTGAATCTCTTATTTGTACTCCAATTGTAATTATTTTCTTTACTACTTTTTATTTATTTTTGTAAACTTGTTTTGCTACTTCATTCATGAAATTTTGGTTTCATTTATAAACTGTCATTCCGCAGCATTTTTATTACCATAATTTTTTTTCATTTCTATTTAAGTATCAGTTGAGTTTAGTAAATACTATTTGGTTTGTTTTTTTGTTTGAGTTATATTTCTTTTGCTTTGGTGATGTGCCATATAAACCCTTATTCAAATCTATATTTCTAATAACCTTCAACAATATGTTAAGGCTCAGCAATTGTAAAAATAATTATTTTGTTAAATAAACAGGTATGAATTTTTAAAATTTTAAATATGGTCTGAACTTAGTTTAATTTGATTGTGTAGGTGTTTGGGTCTTCAATATCATCGGAAGACAAGGAGGGTGTAGGGTCAAGAGCAGGCATAGAACATGCTCTGTTTGAATAAGTCTTCATATGTTTATGGTTATGTCCCGAACCCAAAATTCTCTATACCACTATTAAATCTAAAAATGTGTGTACAAATTTTCTGTTATGGTGTTTCTTGTAAGGGCTCGTGTAATTTTTCTAACTTTAACAGAACCCACGCTGACTGAAGCAGCCGTTTAATATTCAAGGTACACACTTAGTGAAATGCACAAAATCCATCAGCCTACAATAAAATAAATCTTACACAAGATTGGTAACACATCATAAATTTTAATATTAAAAGACTAATTTAAAGATTAATTATAAAAAAAATCGATAAAAAACGATTTATATTTCATATAAACCTTAAAATTTCGTATAAATACTTGTATTTTCTTTATAATATTCTTTTATCGCTTGCGATATTTTTTTAAAATATTTTTATCGCATGCGATATTTTTAAAAAATGAATTTAACTTTTGAATTTATCTTCACACACATACATGAAGGTGATTTTGAGAATATATTTTTGTTGTAATTAAATCATAACTTTTCTTCGGTTAAAATTATTTAAAGTTTTTATAACAAAATACTAGTTATGTCAGAGATCAGAAGTAAACATAAGCTTTTATTCCAACTTCCGACAAAATGTGGGCGGGATTGGAGCAGTGGGCGGGGTTCAAAATAGATTTACTTTTTGTTCTTATAGCACCATGGTTAAGGGTAAGATTCGGAATAGCCGAATATACTGCCTGTTTTTCAAACTAAAATAAAAATTTTCGTTTAGAAATTTATATTGAATAAAAATAAAAAAAATTGAGTTTTTTTATTGTTGTTTCAATATATATTCCCAACCGAAAATTATTATTTTATTTTGAAAAACGGTTAGATAGCACTCTTATTTTTTTTTGTTTAATTAAAAACATAGGTAAATCCTTTCATGGATTTTTTTCAGGTCATTTTGGAAAATTCGAACGTTTGGGGTAGGAAAAGAGAAAACAAAAATCGTACATTCTTATAACCACTTCCCTGAATTCTAACTCTTTGTACATTTTCTTTTAAGACTTGAAGTATTAAATAACCATAACACATTTTTGTTTTTAATTTTTTAAAAGCATTTTATTTCAAACACTCTTTTCTTGTACTTCATTTTACTTTTTTCAAGTTCCGTTTATGCATTTTGCTTACTTTAATACAATTAATTTTTTCTTTTTTTTTTGTGAACAATTCATTTCATTGTTTGATTATACAAGGTATAAAAAAAAAAAAAAAAAAAAAAAAAACAGAATAGTAAATAAGACAAAACCAACACTGAAAAACATAAAAGGATTTCCCAACAAACTACCTGAATGTATTGTCCTTTTTGTATTTTTTTTTGTGTTCATTGTTGGTTTTTTGTGTAATTTTTGTAAAAGGATGTTATAAAATAAACAATAACCTGCAACAATAACAAGGATTTAATAAATGGACCACAATAACCGTTACAAAATTAAGAAGAGAAAATTCTTTATTCGGCTGAGCCGAATATTTGTTACCCTTCATCAAGAGTAAAAATATCTTAAGAGTGGTGGGATCTTTAAGTGGCTATTGTAGCGTTTTGAAATCTATTCCAAATGTGACAAACGTGGGATGTGGGTCACAACGAAATAAAGTACAATGATTTCTAGTCATAGAACGATTTTGTGAAAAATGTCACAATCGGGGCATTCCGCTCATGGCTAAATCCACTTATAATGACTCAAGGGCTCAGAATATATATAAATATATATACATATATATGTGGGATTTCATATCAAGTGACACAACTTTTGAAATCGATGTCTTCCGATTTGGATGTAACAAGGTTATTCCTATTGGATAGAAGCTTAGACACAAATTTTCAACAAGATCGGTCAAAAAGTTTCTGAGTTATAGGGGGTAAAAATTTGACATTTTGGCCAAACAGGTATTCTTTCTCATCCATGTTACTTATTATTTATTGGTGTTAGCAAAATTTTTCCCAAACAAATTAGATAGCTATTTCTTCAAGGTTTCGAAAAAATTTTTTTTTGTTTATTTTTTAAAATATAAAACTTATTTTTTATTTTTTTGAAGCGGGTTTTTTTTTTTTTTTTTTTTTTTTTTTTTTTTTTTTTGCTCAAGTCTTTTTAGGTCTTTGCCTTTAAGTTAGTTTTGGTCGCTGTTTGGGCCGCGAGTGGGTTATGTATAAAAAAAAATTATTTCTAAGTCAAGACGAGGATTTTTAAATTTTTAGCATAGATTTTAGCATGAATTTTGCCCTATTTGTGTGTAAGTGTTTCTAAAATCTTAAAAATAAAACTTTTGCTGAGAAACTAGACGAATTAACCTTGCCGACAGTATAAAACATACCTAACTAGCATTTCATACCCTCTATACTGTAGCTTTGCTTGAAAGGAAAGCTTAGGTCTTTTCCTTTAAGGTAGTTCTGGTCGCTTTTTGGGATTTTATAATTAATAAGATTTTGTTTGTTTGATAATAAAAGAATAAAACTTAATATCCTAGTCAATTCGGCTATCAAAAGGGTAAGAAGAACATTTTCTTATTACGTAAATAAATGCTTAAGCGAAAATATACATACTGCCTACCATTATTTATAGCCTTCAGCAAGGCTTTCGACACTATTCCTCACAGTAACCTTCTTGAAATTTCGGAATGGTACGCTGAATTCGCTAAACTTCCTTTCTTCTTTCCTTGCTTCTGCTTCTACTCTTCTTGTCTTAATAATTCATGGTCAATAAAACTTTTTTTTATTTCTAGTTTATATTCTCTGATATTAAGTGGCGCCCTTATTGCAGCTCTACTTTTGGACATTCTAATGTTTTCAAAAATCTCCCACTGTGCAAAGAGCAATCTTAAGTTTTGCCGTTATTGTTAAGTTTTGGACTTTGGTGTGTTCTGACATATGTAGTAAATTTTCATGGCCAAAATGCTCCCCTTCTAAGGTGTGTTTTTTAAGATTTGTTAGAATAGAGCACAAAATTACCGTTATAAAGGGGAGTTAGAGGGTCAATAAGTTCTTCACAAATATTTGCGGTAACAATTTCTACAAAGTTGCTGAACATTCCTTATACTTCAGATGTAAGGAACACTTATGGATCGATTATGGATGGCAACTGAACTGAAGTTGAGTTGCCAGCAGCGAAATCAGGCAACGCCGCTCATGTAAAATTTCGCTACTGGCAGCTCAACTTCAGTTGTTTTGTCATCCGTAATCGACCCATTAGTTTCATATACCGATATGCTGCGCGAACAGCTTAAACTGATATGTTTTTTTAAAACGCCGACGTACGTATAATTGTTTTTTCGTCTATTCTACAAGAACCCATTGTCAGACTCCCGTTAGTTTTTCCCGTGTTATACAGTGTAATTGCTACAATTTTGTTGTTTTAAAACCAACATATTTCCATTTTCTCTCAAACAAATAAACTATCACAAAATTTAATTTCATTTGATATCGTTTTTATCAACATCTTCAAATTCAAATTTAAACAACGTGCCATTTGTTATATAATTTCAAAATATTTATTTCAGTATTTATTTACAGTATTGCCACTGCAGAAGGTAGAGCCATACAAAGTATGTTATCCAATCTATTCTTCCATAATTCTCTATTGCTAACACCTTTATGGGTTCTGGTGCACACATTGTCTGCGTATTTTACATACGATGTAACAGTACCCATATGGAAAATTATTGAATATACATTTGACAACACCATCAGCGATTATTGAAAGTAACAGGAGCGGCAAGAAAAAAAAAGAAATTGGAATAAGAGAAGAAAACGACAACAAGACGCAACAGCAGCTGGAGAAAGATTACAACAGTGTTGTAACAACAACACACAATTTTATTGTTGGCAATATACATGAAATTGAAGACGAAGTGACATTGAGTGGGGGAGGTTAATTAAGGGGACCAACTGTTTTCAATCTGAATCATTAGAGACCCGTTTAAATCATAAGCAAATAGTTGGAAGAGATATATTAATATATTTCCTATAATTTGACCATCTAGAGCCTTTAGCTTAATCGGTTAAGTCTAAAAGTAAAGCTGTTAAGAGCTTTAATCAAAATATAAATTATTAATTTCTTAAATGATAAAGTAGCTAATGTGTCATCTTATAGTTGGTCGCATTCCTCCCTTCTTACCATGTTTTTTATACAGCAAGACACGCCAATGACATGTTGTGCCAAATACATTAACGATTGAACACGAGCAATTCTATTGCTCCCTTAACAACTTGCCTTGTGTAATGTGTTACTCCATAAGAAAAAAATATAAGAAAAACAATCTAAAAAATACAGTGGCACAGAAAAATCAACACGCACCCAACTTATTTAAATTGTGGGTATGCAACCAACATGTATATATTTTTTTGCTAAGTAAAAAAATAAGGGAGTGTAAAGATTTTTCTGTGCCACTGTATATTTAAACAAATTTATTAATATGTCCTACACGTTTCCAGTTACGAAACTTATATAAAATAAAAAAAATAAATCTATTAAAAGAATCAAAATCGAAATCTTTAATAATCGAAGGTAATTTTTATCTTGCAGTGGAAATGGAGTTTATAAATCAGCTGATTGAAGGAGAGAAATTTATGCAATTAAAGCAGCTGATTTCTTTTTCACACGCAAAATTGACTTTGACAAAATGTTTTAAATTTTCTTTTAAAGTTTCTTCAGTTCGGCGCAAGCAAAATTTACTTTAACAACTTTTCTGTTCTTTTGCTGTTGTTTGTCAAAGTTAACATACAACCAAGTTCAACTATGTACCTATAAAAATAAACAAATAACGAAGAGCAAAGCAACTTTGGGAGTATATCAAAGTCTGAACTCATCCTCAGACTTTTTTCTACTCTTCTTCGAACCCAAGATATTGCATAGTAAAAGGCGTTGCCGTTGTAAGCCTAAAGTGTCAGTTTGAGCCTTTAAAGATGCTCTTGCAATTTTTTTCCCCATTTTTAACTGTACCCTTTTCTAGAATTTGAAATCAATTTGTTCTACTTATTCACTTTTCGTAATGATGTCAGGTATTTTTATTATTATTATTAAAATCCATACTCCATGTTTAGGAGCTCAAGGCTCGCACAAAAGATTTCCAATTAGTTCTTTCTCGTGCTAATAATCTTATTTCGTTAATTGATGTAAACAGCTCGACGCCATGTTGTTAGTTGTCTCACACCTTGCCGGTTCCTGGCAAGAGCGGCATGGGGAGGAGCATCCATCCATATTTTCTCTTTCTTTCCAATTTTGGCGTTGAGATTCTGCTAGAAGTTAGTTCTTTATAGGTCTTCATTCGATATGGGTCTGAGTTACAATATTTGGTAGATATTTCGTAGATAACAGTTTATGAAGCTCTGGACTTTTGCTTCCATATCTTCGGTAACACTCCAAAGTTTCAAAGCACACTACCAAAATATGTAAAGCAGCTGACATCTGCTATGTTTTGGCAGTTTATGGTGAATGTGTTATCGTTGGATGATTTAATTCGGAACGATTCTGTTTTGTTGATATAAAGTTTAACGCTAACCTTTATCGACTACTGCTTTAAGTCATTTAGCTTTAATTGCAATTGCGAGAGTAAAACTATGTCGTCATCGTACGAATTGTCGTATCTGTTTACGATTATATTCATAATTATCCATAGTACTCCCCTGTTTTCAGATACGTTGCAGACGAAATTTTATCAAAAATAAATAAAAAAGATAAAAGACTGAACTTTTTAAAGAGTTCTATATCCAAACAGAACATAATTTCTTCTCCAAATGAGGTGCAATGATATCAGGAATAAAGAAATCACGAATCATTTGACTGTAGCGTTCGCCATTCACGATAATGTTGACAATGGTTTCGATTCAACACTGAAGATGATTTGACAATAAAACTCTGGTTCTACTTTGGCGAACAGGGTGCGAACTTAATTTGCGAAAATAAATATCCACGATTTGTAAAAGTTGTGTTGGTGTAAGTCTTTGAATGTTGATTTTTCAGAGTATACCGAAAAAAATTCAAACACACTTCATTAGTATGACAGCTAGTTTAAGAGTTATCCCTTTCAGAATTTATATACGTCTATAAAAATACCCTTTACATTATTTTAAAATTGTTGCGGAATTCAAAGATACAATTGTCGAACCAGAGACTTTTGTGAACGAATTGAAGTTATTAGATTGATATACAAAATATTTATAAAAAGAACATTAATAAAAACGATTTAGAAATAAATTTTTCTATAGGTGAAGTACAAAGTAAATTCGAAGACACTACTTCTCTGAGAACATTACTCAGTTAGGTATTTATTAATTGTCATTAAATTTTTAGAGCAGCTGACATGACCATCAGCTTAACAACTCATAAGATGTAAACCAAAACTGTAAAAAATTCCTATTAAGTTTTTCCAAATCTAAAATTTTTGTGATCCTTTTTTTTTTTTTTTTTTTTTTTTTTTTTTTTTGAGAAATGCCCTTTTAGACATTTTCAGCGGTAACGCTGAAAGTAAACTTGCTTGTACAAAAAAAGCTCCTTCCCACTTAAGGAAGAATTTGAATATATTCTTTATTTAAGCAGCAAAAAAAAAAAAAAAAAGTATTAAATAAAAAAAGTTCATCTTAAAAGAAGTGTTAAGTCGTTTTGCAATCTGAATTTATTTTAATTTCAACAGTTTTGCCAAATAGAAAAAAAAATTTTTAGAAATGGTGTTTGCAAAAAAAAAAAAAAAATCCTTTTGGGTTGTTGAATTATGTATTAAAGGAGTTAAAATAAAGTATAAAACAGATTTATTTTCTCAAAGGCCCTACAAAAGGTTTTATGACAATGGAGACTTAATAAATGTGATGCCTAAATAGTGTGAAATATTAAATTTAATTTGTGTTTATTTAAAATCTCTTGATCACCCTATGATTTTTTGAGAACACACATTATTTTTATCTTTCTGAGATTATTTTTAAATATTTTTAGGCTCTTTTAGAGTATGCAGAGATAGTGGTGTTTATAATCATGACTTTAGCCGTTGCTATAATTATTTTGCTACCTCAGCTTAAAGGAGTAAAATAAGTTTTAATTAAACATTAATCAATTGAATTAAACGTTTTAACATTCAAGTGAATTACACGTTTAATTGATATTTTTAATTTGTTTACTGGTGCAAATTTCATTAATTTTTTAATGAATATTACAACTTTTTTAATTTAAATCAATTTTTATTTTTTTCTGTGTAAGATCCCCACTAACTAGCGCTCATTATAGGTCATTGTCTAATGGAGTATTGAAACTGGCATTTGTGTAACGTCAATAGCCTTCCCTGGTGCGCCTTTGCAGGCTAGATCGTTCCATATGTGGTATTGTGTCAAAAGCCTTTTCGAAATCTATAATTGGAGCGACATTCTACGGACTGTTCTTCCCCATCTAAAGATCAGTCATTTGTGATACTTATATTTCTACAAGTTTTCAGCATTACCTAAAGTTTAAGTCAATCCCCCCTATCGTGAATAAAAAGTGAACAGTTTTCTCCCTTGAAATTCAGCTTTTCCCCACACATTTTCTAGAGAAAAGGGAAAACATTTCCACGATAGGGGTGGATATTTGTATTAAACATTTACTTGCCATATCCAACATATGAATCACAAAATCTATGGATAGCACTATGGATAGCCTATAGATGAAAAAGTTTCTGCCACTTTGTGGCAGTTTCTGTAATCTTTGGAACAACTGAGGGAGAGGCAGCGCAAGATCTCCTAAAGCTTTGGTACGACATTGCTCTATGTATACCAAAGTGGCAACAAGGGCGATTTAGCTCCTTTGGTACCGTAACACTTGAATCCGACCAGGTGGACGCCAAGATCACAGTGGTCACCAATATTGATCATTATGAAGGTGACACAAATCAATCTCCATTAATCTAAGGCAGAATCCGATGCTTTGCTCCACCAAGTAGCTGAAAGTAGGCGGTACTTACAAAACGTAACGCAGAATGTTCCTAAGGGACACCAAAAGAAATAACGAATATGGTTGCAGTTTAATGTCGCCTAGTCCAAATAGGTATATATTAAAAACTCATTGGACAGAAACACACGACAATGACTTCTCGTTTTTAAAAAGATTTATTAGAATTTATACATCTGTCTATCGTCCGACGTTAAGAATTTTCTAACGGACGTGTACTTTAATTTCGTTCTTTACTTTCGATTTCTTCATTTCCTTATTTTTACTTTGCATTAAATCTAAAAATAATAGAAAAAAAAATAAAAACTTTTTTGCACATAAATTTTAAGTTTGTCAAGAATTTTAAAAAAATCGCAGTTTTACACAAATATACTTCACGACATGCATGTGTGTTAAAAGTAAAGAAAATGTCCCCTGTTGTGCTGATAATGAAAATACTATGGAAAGTGACCACATTTAAGTCTCGGAACGGAGTGAGATGTAAACAAAAGATAACCTCCTGATACACCCAAAAAAAAAAAAAAAAATGTGGCCACTTCCAACAAAACAATTTTTAACGAACATTCTTAAATATATTTAAGTGATTCACAAGGTGTTCTATCAACTCATATCGTCATAATAAAAAAAAAAAATAGTTATGTTGGATATGACCATATTGCAAAATGTTTTTTCCCTGCTTCATGATTTGGAGGTTTGGAGCTAATATTGCTTCCAAGCCTTAAGTGTATACGGAGTGGTAAACAGGCTATCGAAATGGGGACATACATGAACATCGTTAACCAACAGAACGTTTTACCATTTACATAGTCCAAATGAGACCTCAAAAAATGGGCGTTATGTGAACGGCAGGATAACGAAAGTCCTATGGAATACTCCAAACCCTAATAGAGCAAAGTAGATTATTCGAACTCATCTTACTCACATAGGATTATGCAATGACACAGTAAGGAGAGCATGTGGGGAAGAGGACGCTGGAAATCTGCACAGAAAAAAATAAAAATTGATTTTAATTTAAAATTTGTTTTCGTAGCAAAAAAATAAATTAAATTTGCAACAGTAAAAAAAATTAATAGCATCAATTAAATATTTTTTGATATTAACAAAATTTTCTGCAGTAATTTTGTTGATATAAGTGAACGTTTAATTTCCTTGATTAAATTTTTAATTAAAACGGATTTTATTTTTGATTATTGGTTTAATTGAAAATATTTTGTTTGCTTGATCGCATTTGATCGCATGAAGATTCGAAAAGTGCACTAGACACAAAAAACCACATCTGGTATTCTTTGGGTAAATAGAATTGAAATTTTGAATAACTATATGGAGACAATTATATTCTTAAGATGGTTTTGAATCTTGTTTTGGTTGTATGGCTTGGGTAACCCTCCCTTTAGAGCGCAGAACATGCCAAATCGGAGTAAGTGTGTATGGGTGATGTATCATCCCTTCTCTTTTCAATCAAACATATTTTTATAATTGTAGTACTACTTGACTACAAGAGAAAGATAAATAGAAGCACAACCGAAATCAGTTGATTAGGACTGACAAAATATTGTCCCTCAGTAATCGGTATACGGCCTATAAAGTATAAAAATTTCCTAAACTACCGGGCATGTTGTCTGATTAAATTAACAATTGTGTTTATTTGGATGGAAATGTAGTAGTATTGGTAAGCAATAAATGGCCAAAGGAGTGTATTTGAGTTGTGTGGCTTGTAGTATGTAAGTGTGTTTTAAGAGTGTTTCCTATTCTTACCACTACTAAGCTGATGACATGAATAATATTTTTCTCAAGTCACTTTGTTAGACTTGTTTTTTTTTTTCTTATTTTCACTTTTAAGTAGAAAAATGCACATGGTTTAAAATCCGGTAAATTATGTAAATTTTATACAATTAATGTTAATAAGATGGATTTTTTTTTTTTTTTTGGTTATTTAAGAAACTTTTTTTTGTCATAAAAAATTGCTGAAAATTTATAATTAAAAATGGTTTTTGTTTTGCTGCTTAATTTTTTACTTTTTTTTTTAATTTGCATTTAGTTTTAAAGGCTTGATATTTTAACAAACGATTCTATGGAAAGTGACTTTAGCTAAGTGGGTCACGAATTATGGAGTTTGATTTTAAACGTTTTTAATATTTTTGCCAAGAATATTTTTAATTTTGCTAAGAAACTTGACAAATTTTTATTTTAGAAGCAACTGTAAATATATCTTCGCTTTAAGCGTAATGCAAAAATATCAAATTAAAAGAAATAAAGTATAGTTGGCCAAGCCCGACCATATGATACCCTGCACCGCAGTATATAAAAATAATTTTTGCTAGTATATCCTACTTGGGACCCATGGCCAATCATGAACTTGCCTAAACAAAATTATTTTATAAGATTCAAGTTAAAGTTCTTTGTACCGAACATTATTTAAATATCTTCATCTATATAAGACTTTAGGATGGGGGTTTATATGGGAGCTATGGTTAATTTTGGACCTACACTTGTAATCGCCAATTTTTATGTTAATGCCAACACTTCTAAGAAAGTTATGCCATACAAAAGCTTTTTTCGGGAGGAGTATTTGTATGAGAGCTATATCCAAATATGGACCGATTCCAATCAACTTTGGTAAGATTATTTTGATTGCAATTAACAAAGTTGGAACCAAATTTAATCTAAATACCAAAATAATGAGATGGGTTATGGGCACAAAGACCCTATTCCGGAAAGAAGCTTGTATGGGGGCTATGTGAAATAGGCCTGGTCTTTACGCCAAATATTATCATCTGTACTAATTTTATCCAAATATCTCCAAAATTGATACTTGTACTTTGCGTACAAGATTTTTATGGATAGCCAGCCAGACAGCCGGACGGAAAACGTTAGATCGACTCAGAAAGTGATTCTGAGTTTACACAGAAAAATTCTCCAAAAGTCTTTACCAATTAAAGCATTAATAAAAAATAATATCAGTTGTAATTAAAAATTTAATTAAGAATTAAACGGAAGCCTTTTGAATTAAAAACTGTTTTGTGAAAATCCAAGGAGCTATGAATTAAGCTGATTTAAAACGAGTTGAGTCCAAGACTACTTTATATACCGTATCAGAAACTAAAACTAAAGCATTTTGAAAACGAATCAAAAATCTACAATTAAAGTCTTAAAAAGTCTTAAAAACTGATACTATTTTTTTACTTTATTTCATTCAAATTTTCGTTTAAAAAATTAACTTTTCCACTCACATATCACTTTAACACTGACTGTGAAAATATCCCACCGTTACATCCCCTGTAATACCCGATTTAAACGAAACAAACTCCACACCAAATTTTACTTATTAAAAATGGATCAAAAACCACCATCTATACTTATACACACATGCATACATACATAGCCATGTTCACAAATCAGCAATTAAACCACATTTAAAATTTAGTGAAAATTGTACTTTATTTTTCATTTCCTCACATAATCGCATACACATAGATACAAACACACACATGGACTACTGTATCTTTTTGTATTTAGAGCCGTACTTATGAACAGACATTTATGTAGAGTTAGAGAGTAATTGTGTTCGAGTATTGTTGCCAAAAACAATTTAATTTCAATTCAATTTCAAAAATATGTAATATCTACTTGTCTGACAAAAAAAAAAAAAAAAAAAAAAGGAAGAGTGACCATGAGATGGCAATTAAAGACAAAAAAATTTCCTTACTTTATTTTAAAGCTCAAAAATCTACTTTAAAAATCCAATTTTTGAGAGGACTAGCGAATTTACTAGCTAAAAGAGGTGAGTGAAAATGCTTAGAGGTTTTCTGTCCTAGTATCGGAAGATACTATAATTCTTGCCAATGAAGTAAACAGATACGAAATCAAAATACACGTCAACAAGAAACGAAAAGCTGTACTCTTCGAGAATGCTGCATAATTGTTTCGATTTTCTGAGAGCTCATTTTTGTGATTTTCACTAATCGGCAAGATCGCCAGACTTCTTTTTTTTGTGGGGTTTCTTGAGGTCACGAGTCTATGGCATACTTCCAAATTAAAGACTTCAGTGAGAATATGCAGTAATAATGCAGTAACCTAACACCGGAAATTCTGGCAAAAGTGTTAGAAAATGCCATAAATCCAGCTCGAACGGTCATCATTTCTGGCGGCTGTCACTTAACCGATATAATTTTTTCTACTTAATGAATAACAAAAATTAGGAATCAAATAATGGGTGTCCAAATTTAAGGTATCAATGGTTAATGGAAATCAGTACAGGGATATGACCCGAAGCTTTTTGTGGCGGCAAATTGATGATTTAGACGTAGGTTTTAACAGGATGGGGCCACTTACCACACAGCAAGATAAACAATGGATCTTTAAAAGAAAAGTTATAGAAAAAGTTTGAAAATCGCATTATTTGTCGTGGAGGAGGAGTGGATTGGCGATTTGACTTTGAGTTTTTTGAAATCGAAAGTGTACAGCCATAATCCCACAACAGTTCAAGACTTTAATAACAATATTATCGAGCAGATATCAACCATTCACAATAGTTTATTGAAAAACGCGATTAAAAATTATACTAAAAGATTGGGAGCCTGCCGAGGTCACTTGACTGACATAATGCTTAATTTTTAACCGGAACCTATTTGTAATAAGCTGAAATAAAAATATTTTTAATATCTTAAAAAAACTCTTTTTTTATTAACATTAGACCTAAATTTTTGGACATCCTTTATTTTGTCAGTGATGGCACAATAATATTAGAATTTATTGCCTCTTTTCTGGTGATGACACTAAAAATATCGAAAAATGTAAAAGGAAACAAAATGAGATACGAACATCTGCGAAGATGTCGAAAGATGTTTATTTTCTGCTCTGTGCATTTTGTGGGAAAAGTTCAACATCGCAAATTTATGGTAGATGTTAGATGTTGACAAGTGTGAAATGGCTATAAAGTTGTTCATTCGCCACAATGAAATCGGATGACAACTTTTGCGCTACCTTGTACCTATTAAAAAAGTTTTTAATGATTAAAAAGCTTTTTAATCGGGCCTGTTCTGAAAATCACGTGATATCAAATCACGTGCTTTTGTAATCACACGTGTGATTTTGTGGGGTTCTGAAAATCATTCCACTGTTTCTTGAAAATAACATCGAAACACACAGAACGCAACGCCAAAATATCACACGTGTGATTTTAAAAGATGTGTGTGAAGTTAGCTCCGTCAGTTAGCTTCGTTTTCTTGACTATCAAGTTTCCTGTACACAAGCAACTTGTGTTAACATTGTTCTCACTCAACGACTGTTAAGACAACGGAATGGATGTTTTTTGCCAAAAATAAATAATTTCAGACAAAAAAAAAATTAAAAATGGTAATTCAGAATAACAAATAAAACATATATTTTTTATATAAAGAATTTGGCCAGAAAATTAATTAAAATAAAAAAAAGGCCTACTTTAGAACCCGAAAATGGGTATAAATAGAAATGGTGCTCTAATATGGACTAATAGGGTTGATAGCTTAGGTATTCTAGATTTCAGAACTATATAGTTTATATTCAGAATTTGTATAGATTTTTTGTACTAGAGCATAGCTGAAAGTGAAATTATGAAATTTCGTAAAAAAAAGCCCTATTTTCAGAACCCGAAAATGGGTCAAAATCGAAATGGTGCTCTAATATGGACTAATAGGGTTGATAGCTTAGGTATTCTAGATTTCAGAACTATATAGTTTATATTCAGAATTTGTATAGATTTTTTGTACTAGAGCATAGCTGAAAGTGAAATTATGAAATTTCGTAAAAAAAAAGCCCTATTTTCAGAACCCGAAAATGGGTCAAAATCGAAATGGTGCTCTAATATGGACTAATAGGGTTGATAGCTTAGGTATTCTAGATTTCAGAACTATATAGTTTATATTCAGAATTTGTATAGATTTTTTGTACTAGAGCATAGCTGAAAGTGAAATTATGAAATTTCGTAAAAAAAAGCCCTATTTTCAGAACCCGAAAATGGGTCAAAATCGAAATGGTGCTCTAATATGGACTAATAGGGTTGATAGCTTAGGTATTCTAGATTTCAGAACTATATAGTTTATATTCAGAATTTGTATAGATTTTTTGTACTAGAGCATAGCTGAAAGTGAAATTATGAAATTTCGTAAAAAAAAGCCCTATTTTCAGAACCCGAAAATGGGTCAAAATCGAAATGGTGCTCTAATATGGACTAATAGGGTTGATAGCTTAGGTATTCTAGATTTCAGAACTATATAGTTTATATTCAGAATTTGTATAGATTTTTTGTACTAGAGCATAGCTGAAAGTGAAATTATGAACTTTCGTAAAAAAAAGCCCTATTTTCAGAACCCGAAAATGGGTAAAAATCGAAATGGTGCTCTAATATGGACTAATAGGGTTGATAGCTTAGGTATTCTAGATTTCAGAACTATATAGTTTATATTCAGAATTTGTATAGATTTTTTGTACTAGAGCATAGCTCAAAGTGAAATTATGAAATTTCGTAAAAAAAAGCCCTATTTTCAGAACCCGAAAATGGGTCAAAATCGAAATGGTGCTCTAATATGGACTAATAGGGTTGATAGCTTAGGTATTCTAGATTTCAGAACTATATAGTTTATATTCAGAATTTGTATAGATTTTTTGTACTAGAGCATAGCTGAAAGTGAAATTATGAAATTTCGTAAAAAAAAGCCCTATTTTCAGAACCCGAAAATGGGTCAAAATCGAAATGGTGCTCCAATATGGACTAATAGGGTTGATAGCTTAGGTATTCTAGATTTCAGAACTATATAGTTTATATTCAGAATTTGTATAGATTTTTTGTACTAGAGCATAGCTGAAAGTGAAATTATGAACTTTCGTAAAAAAAATCCCTATTTTCAGAACCCGAAAATGGGTCAAAATCGAAATGGTGCTCTAATATGGACTAATAGGGTTGATAGCTTAGGTATTCTAGATTTCAGAACTATATAGTTTATATTCAGAATTTGTATAGATTTTTTGTACTAGAGCATAGCTGAAAGTGAAATTATGAAATTTCGTAAAAAAAAGCCCTATTTTCAGAACCCGAAAATGGGTCAAAATCGAAATGGTGCTCTAATATGGACTAATAGGGTTGATAGCTTAGGTATTCTAGATTTCAGAACTATATAGTTTATATTCAGAATTTGTATAGATTTTTTGTACTAGAGCATAGCTGAAAGTGAAATTATGAAATTTCGTAAAAAAAAGCCCTATTTTCAGAACCCGAAAATGGGTCAAAATCGAAATGGTGCTCTAATATGGACTAATAGGGTTGATAGCTTAGGTATTCTAGATTTCAGAACTATATAGTTTATATTCAGAATTTGTATAGATTTTTTGTACTAGAGCATAGCTGAAAGTGAAATTATGAACTTTCGTAAAAAAAAGCCCTATTTTCAGAACCCGAAAATGGGTCAAAATTGAAATGGTGCTCTAATATGGACTAATAGGGTTGATAGCTTAGGTATTCTAGATTTCAGAACTATATAGTTTATATTCAGAATTTGTATAGATTTTTTGTACTAGAGCATAGCTGAAAGTGAAATTATGAAATTTCGTAAAAAAAAGCCCTATTTTCAGAACCCGAAAATGGGTCAAAATCGAAATGGTGCTCTAATATGGACTAATAGGGTTGATAGCTTAGGTATTCTAGATTTCAGAACTATATAGTTTATATTCAGAATTTGTATAGATTTTTTGTACTAGAGCATAGCTGAAAGTGAAATTATGAAATTTCGTAAAAAAAAGCCCTATTTTCAGAACCCGAAAATGGGTCAAAATCGAAATGGTGCTCTAATATGGACTAATAGGGTTGATAGCTTAGGTATTCTAGATTTCAGAACTATATAGTTTATATTCAGAATTTGTATAGATTTTTTGTACTAGAGCATAGCTGAAAGTGAAATTATGAAATTTCGTAAAAAAAAGCCCTATTTTCAGAACCCGAAAATGGGTCAAAATCGAAATGGTGCTCTAATATGGACTAATAGGGTTGATAGCTTAGGTATTCTAGATTTCAGAACTATATAGTTTATATTCAGAATTTGTATAGATTTTTTGTACTAGAGCATAGCTGAAAGTGAAATTATGAACTTTCGTAAAAAAAAGCCCTATTTTCAGAACCCGAAAATGGGTCAAAATCGAAATGGTGCTCTAATATGGACTAATAGGGTTGATAGCTTAGGTATTCTAGATTTCAGAACTATATAGTTTATATTCAGAATTTGTATAGATTTTTTGTACTAGAGCATAGCTGAAAGTGAAATTATGAACTTTCGTAAAAAAAAGCCCTATTTTCAGAACCCGAAAATGGGTCAAAATCGAAATGGTGCTCTAATATGGACTAATAGGGTTGATAGCTTAGGTATTCTAGATTTCAGAACTATATAGTTTATATTCAGAATTTGTATAGATTTTTTGTACTAGAGCATAGCTGAAAGTGAAATTATGAAATTTCGTAAAAAAAAGCCCTATTTTCAGAACCCGAAAATGGGTCAAAATCGAAATGGTGCTCTAATATGGACTAATAGGGTTGATAGCTTAGGTATTCTAGATTTCAGAACTATATAGTTTATATTCAGAATTTGTATAGATTTTTTGTACTAGAGCATAGCTGAAAGTGAAATTATGAAATTTCGTAAAAAAAAAGCCCTATTTTCAGAACCCGAAAATGGGTCAAAATCGAAATGGTGCTCTAATATGGACTAATAGGGTTGATAGCTTAGGTATTTTAGATTTCAGAACTATATAGTTTATATTCAGAATTTGTATAGATTTTTTGTACTAGAGCATAGCTGAAAGTGAAATTATGAAATTTCGTAAAAAAAAGCCCTATTTTCAGAACCCGAAAATGGGTCAAAATCGAAATGGTGCTCTAATATGGACTAATAGGGTTGATAGCTTAGGTATTCTAGATTTCAGAACTATATAGTTTATATTCAGAATTTGTATAGATTTTTTGTACTAGAGCATAGCTGAAAGTGAAATTATGAACTTTCGTAAAAAAAAGCCCTATTTTCAGAACCCGAAAATGGGTCAAAATCGAAATGGTGCTCTAATATGGACTAATAGGGTTGATAGCTTAGGTATTCTAGATTTCAGAACTATATAGTTTATATTCAGAATTTGTATAGATTTTTTGTACTAGAGCATAGCTGAAAGTGAAATTATGAAATTTCGTAAAAAAAAGCCCTATTTTCAGAACCCGAAAATGGGTCAAAATCGAAATGGTGCTCTAATATGGACTAATAGGGTTGATAGCTTAGGTATTCTAGATTTCAGAACTATATAGCTTATATTCAGAATTTGTATAGATTTTTTGTACTAGAGCATAGCTGAAAGTGAAATTATGAAATTTCGTAAAAAAAAGCCCTATTTTCAGAACCCGAAAATGGGTCAAAATCGAAATGGTGCTCTAATATGGACTAATAGGGTTGATAGCTTAGGTATTCTAGATTTCAGAACTATATAGTTTATATTCAGAATTTGTATAGATTTTTTGTACTAGAGCATAGCTGAAAGTGAAATTATGAAATTTCGTAAAAAAAAAGCCCTATTTTCAGAACCCGAAAATGGGTCAAAATCGAAATGGTGCTCTAATATGGACTAATAGGGTTGATAGCTTAGGTATTCTAGATTTCAGAACTTTATAGTTTATATTCAGAATTTGTATAGATTTTTTGTACTAGAGCATAGCTGAAAGTGAAATTATGAAATTTCGTAAAAAAAAGCCCTATTTTCAGAACCCGAAAATGGGTCAAAATCGAAATGGTGCTCTAATATGGACTAATAGGGTTGATAGCTTAGGTATTCTAGATTTCAGAACTATATAGTTTATATTCAGAATTTGTATAGATTTTTTGTACTAGAGCATAGCTGAAAGTGAAATTATGAAATTTCGTAAAAAAAAGCCCTATTTTCAGAACCCGAAAATGGGTCAAAATCGAAATGGTGCTCTAATATGGACTAATAGGGTTGATAGCTTAGGTATTCTAGATTTCAGAACTATATAGTTTATATTCAGAATTTGTATAGATTTTTTGTACTAGAGCATAGCTGAAAGTGAAATTATGAAATTTCGTAAAAAAAGCCCTATTTTCAGAACCCGAAAATGGGTCAAAATCGAAATGGTGCTCTAATATGGACTAATAGGGTTGATAGCTTTGGTATTCTATATTTCAGAACTATATAGTTTATATTCAGAATTTGTATAGATTTTTTGTACTAGAGCATAGCTGAAAGTGAAATTATGAAATTTCGTAAAAAAAAGCCCTATTTTCAGAACCCGAAAATGGGTCAAAATCGAAATGGTGCTCTAATATGGACTAATAGGGTTGATAGCTTAGGTATTCTAGATTTCAGAACTATATAGTTTATATTCAGAATTTGTATAGATTTTTTGTACTAGAGCATAGCTGAAAGTGAAATTATGAAATTTCGTAAAAAAAAGCCCTATTTTCAGAACCCGAAAATGGGTCAAAATCGAAATGGTGCTCTAATATGGACTAATAGGGTTGATAGCTTAGGTATTCTAGATTTCAGAACTATATAGTTTATATTCAGAATTTGTATAGATTTTTTGTACTAGAGCATAGCTGAAAGTGAAATTATGAAATTTCGTAAAAAAAAAGCCCTATTTTCAGAACCCGAAAATGGGTCAAAATCGAAATGGTGCTCTAATATGGACTAATAGGGTTGATAGCTTAGGTATTCTAGATTTCAGAACTATATAGTTTATATTCAGAATTTGTATAGATTTTTTGTACTAGAGCATAGCTGAAAGTGAAATTATGAAATTTCGTAAAAAAAAGCCCTATTTTCAGAACCCGAAAATGGGTCAAAATCGAAATGGTGCTCTAATATGGACTAATAGGGTTGATAGCTTAGGTATTCTAGATTTCAGAACTATATAGTTTATATTCAGAATTTGTATAGATTTTTTGTACTAGAGCATAGCTGAAAGTGAAATTATGAACTTTCGTAAAAAAAAGCCCTATTTTCAGAACCCGAAAATGGGTCAAAATCGAAATGGTGCTCTAATATGGACTAATAGGGTTGATAGCTTAGGTATTCTAGATTTCAGAACTATATAGTTTATATTCAGAATTTGTATAGATTTTTTGTACTAGAGCATAGCTGAAAGTGAAATTATGAAATTTCGTAAAAAAAAGCCCTATTTTCAGAACCCGAAAATGGGTCAAAATCGAAATGGTGCTCTAATATGGACTAATAGGGTTGATAGCTTAGGTATTCTAGATTTCAGAACTATATAGTTTATATTCAGAATTTGTATAGATTTTTTGTACTAGAGCATAGCTGAAAGTGAAATTATGAAATTTCGTAAAAAAAAGCCCTATTTTCAGAACCCGAAAATGGGTCAAAATCGAAATGGTGCTCTAATATGGACTAATAGGGTTGATAGCTTAGGTATTCTAGATTTCAGAACTATATAGTTTATATTCAGAATTTGTATAGATTTTTTGTACTAGAGCATAGCTGAAAGTGAAATTATGAAATTTCGTAAAAAAAAAAAGCCCTATTTTCAGAACCCGAAAATGGTTCAAAATCGAAATGGTGCTCTAATATGGACTAATAGGGTTGATAGCTTAGGTATTGTAGATTTCAGAACTATATAGTTTATATTCAGAATTTGTATAGATTTTTTGTACTAGAGCATAGCTGAAAGTGAAATTATGAAATTTCGTAAAAAAAAGCCCTATTTTCAGAACCCGAAAATGGGTCAAAATCGAAATGGTGCTCTAATATGGACTAATAGGGTTGATAGCTTAAGTATTCTAGATTTCAGAACTATATAGTTTATATTCAGAATTTGTATAGATTTTTTGTACTAGAGCATAGCTGAAAGTGAAATTATGAAATTTCGTAAAAAAAAGCCCTATTTTCAGAACCCGAAAATGGGTCAAAATCGAAATGGTGCTCTAATATGGACTAATAGGGTTGATAGCTTAGGTATTCTAGATTTCAGAACTATATAGTTTATATTCAGAATTTGTATAGATTTTTTGTACTAGAGCATAGCTGAAAGTGAAATTATGAAATTTCGTAAAAAAAAGCCCTATTTTCAGAACCCGAAAATGGGTCAAAATCGAAATGGTGCTCTAATATGGACTAATAGGGTTGATAGCTTAGGTATTCTAGATTTCAGAACTATATAGTTTATATTCAGAATTTGTATAGATTTTTTGTACTAGAGCATAGCTGAAAGTGAAATTATGAAATTTCGTAAAAAAAAAGCCCTATTTTCAGAACCCGAAAATGGGTCAAAATCGAAATGGTGCTCTAATATGGACTAATAGGGTTGATAGCTTAGGTATTCTAGATTTCAGAACTATATAGTTTATATTCAGAATTTGCATAGATTTTTTGTACTAGAGCATAGCTGAAAGTGAAATTATGAAATTTCGTAAAAAAAAGCCCTATTTTCAGAACCCGAAAATGGGTCAAAATCGAAATGGTGCTCTAATATGGACTAATAGGGTTGATAGCTTAGGTATTCTAGATTTCAGAACTATATAGTTTATATTCAGAATTTGTATAGATTTTTTCCATTTTTTAAGAAACAGTTTTTTCTTTTTGAAATCGTAAGTTTTTGTAAAACAAATGTGGCAACACTGACAAGGTCTAGAAAAGAGAAAAAAAAACAACATCTCTCAATCACTGGTTTTTCTGTGCTTTTTCTACTGTTGCATTTGCAATATTTAACGTATTTAAATGTCAACTGTTTTTATTTGCATTAACATTGTTTTCCCCTTCAACAAATTATAACATATTTCTTTACATTCAAAACTGCTGTAAGAAAATGTTAATATCATGCATTTTTTCTGCAGAATAGTTTGAAGTAATCTCATAATTTCACTTTCAGCTATGCTCTAGTACAAAAAATCTATACAAATTCTGAATATAAACTATATAGTTCTGAAATCTAGAATACCTATTTTGACCCATTTTCGGGTTCTGAAAATAGGGCTTTTTTTTACGAAATTTCATAATTTCACTTTCAGCTATGCTCTAGTACAAAAAATCTATACAAATTCTGAATATAAACTATATAGTTCTGAAATCTAGAATACCTAAGCTATCAACCCTATTAGTCCATATTAGAGCACCATTTCGATTTTGACCCATTTTCGGGTTCTGAAAATAGGGCTTTTTTTTACGAAATTTCATAATTTCACTTTCAGCTATGCTCTAGTACAAAAAATCTATACAAATTCTGAATATAAACTATATAGTTCTGAAATCTAGAATACCTAAGCTATCAACCCTATTAGTCCATATTAGAGCACCATTTCGATTTTGACCCATTTTCGGGTTCTGAAAATAGGGCTTTTTTTTACGAAATTTCATAATTTCACTTTCAGCTATGCTCTAGTACAAAAAATCTATACAAATTCTGAATATAAACTATATAGTTCTGAAATCTAGAATACCTAAGCTATCAACCCTATTAGTCCATATTAGAGCACCATTTCGATTTTGACCCATTTTCGGGTTCTGAAAATAGGGCTTTTTTTACGAAATTTCATAATTTCACTTTCAGCTATGCTCTAGTACAAAAAATCTATAAAAATTCTGAATATAAACTATATAGTTCTGAAATCTAGAATACCTAAGCTATCAACCCTATTAGTCCATATTAGAGCACCATTTCGATTTTGACCCATTTTCGGGTTCTGAAAATAGGGCTTTTTTTTACGAAAGTTCATAATTTCACTTTCAGCTATGCTGTAGTACAAAAAATCTATACAAATTCTGAATATAAACTATATAGTTCTGAAATCTAGAATACCTAAGCTATCAACCCTATTAGTCCATATTAGAGCACCATTTCGATTTTGACCCATTTTCGGGTTCTGAAAATAGGGCTTTTTTTTACGAAATTTCATAATTTCACTTTCAGCTATGCTCTAGTACAAAAAATCTATACAAATTCTGAATATAAACTATATAGTTCTGAAATCTAGAATACCTAAGCTATCAACCCTATTAGTCCATATTAGAGCACCATTTCGATTTTGACCCATTTTCGGGTTCTGAAAATAGGGCTTTTTTTTACGAAATTTCATAATTTCACTTTCAGCTATGCTCTAGTACAAAAAATCTATACAAATTCTGAATATAAACTATATAGTTCTGAAATCTAGAATACCTAAGCTATCAACCCTATTAGTCCATATTAGAGCACCATTTCGATTTTGACCCATTTTCGGGTTCTGAAAATAGGGCTTTTTTTTACGAAATTTCATAATTTCACTTTCAGCTATGCTCTAGTACAAAAAATCTATACAAATTCTGAATATAAACTATATAGTTCTGAAATCTAGAATACCTAAGCTATCAACCCTATTAGTCCATATTAGAGCACCATTTCGATTTTGACCCATTTTCGGGTTCTGAAAATAGGGCTTTTTTTTACGAAATTTCATAATTTCACTTTCAGCTATGCTCTAGTACAAAAAATCTATACAAATTCTGAATATAAACTATATAGTTCTGAAATCTAGAATACCTAAGCTATCAACCCTATTAGTCCATATTAGAGCACCATTTCGATTTTGACCCATTTTCGGGTTCTGAAAATAGGGCTTTTTTTTTACGAAATTTCATAATTTCACTTTCAGCTATGCTCTAGTACAAAAAAATCTATACAAATTCTGAATATAAACTATATAGTTCTGAGATCTAGAATACCTAAGCTATCAACCCTATTAGTCCATATTAGAGCACCATTTCGATTTTGACCCATTTTCGGGTTCTGAAAATAGGGCTTTTTTTTTACGAAATTTCATAATTTCACTTTCAGCTATGCTCTAGTACAAAAAATCTATACAAATTCTGAATATAAACTATATAGTTCTGAAATCTAGAATACCTAAGCTATCAACCCTATTAGTCCATATTAGAGCACCATTTCGATTTTGACCCATTTTCGGGTTCTGAAAATAGGGCTTTTTTTTACGAAATTTCATAATTTCACTTTCAGCTATGCTCTAGTACAAAAAATCTATACAAATTCTGAATATAAACTATATAGTTCTGAAATCTAGAATACCTAAGCTATCAACCCTATTAGTCCATATTAGAGCACCATTTCGATTTTGACCCATTTTCGGGTTCTGAAAATAGGGCTTTTTTTTTACGAAATTTCATAATTTCACTTTCAGCTATGCTCTAGTACAAAAAATCTATACAAATTCTGAATATAAACTATATAGTTCTGAAATCTAGAATACCTAAGCTATCAACCCTATTAGTCCATATTAGAGCACCATTTCGATTTTGACCCATTTTCGGGTTCTGAAAATAGGGCTTTTTTTTACGAAATTTCATAATTTCACTTTCAGCTATGCTCTAGTACAAAAAATCTATACAAATTCTGAATATAAACTATATAGTTCTGAAATCTAGAATACCTAAGCTATCAACCCTATTAGTCCATATTAGAGCACCATTTCGATTTTGACCCATTTTCGGGTTCTGAAAATAGGGCTTTTTTTTACGAAATTTCATAATTTCACTTTCAGCTATGCTCTAGTACAAAAAATCTATAAAAATTCTGAATATAAACTATATAGTTCTGAAATCTAGAATACCTAAGCTATCAACCCTATTAGTCCATATTAGAGCACCATTTCGATTTTGACCCATTTTCGGGTTCTGAAAATAGGGCTTTTTTTTACGAAATTTCATAATTTCACTTTCAGCTATGCTCTAGTACAAAAAATCTATACAAATTCTGAATATAAACTATATAGTTCTGAAATCTAGAATACCTAAGCTATCAACCCTATTAGTCCATATTAGAGCACCATTTCGATTTTGACCCATTTTCGGGTTCTGAAAATAGGGCTTTTTTTTACGAAATTTCATAATTTCACTTTCAGCTATGCTCTAGTACAAAAAATCTATACAAATTCTGAATATAAACTATATAGTTCTGAAATCTAGAATACCTAAGCTATCAACCCTATTAGTCCATATTAGAGCACCATTTCGATTTTGACCCATTTTCGGGTTCTGAAAATAGGGCTTTTTTTTACGAAATTTCATAATTTCACTTTCAGCTATGCTCTAGTACAAAAAATCTATACAAATTCTGAATATAAACTATATAGTTCTGAAATCTAGAATACCTAAGCTATCAACCCTATTAGTCCATATTAGAGCACCATTTCGATTTTGACCCATTTTCGGGTTCTGAAAATAGGGCTTTTTTTTACGAAAGTTCATAATTTCACTTTCAGCTATGCTCTAGTACAAAAAATCTATACAAATTCTGAATATAAACTATATAGTTCTGAAATCTAGAATACCTAAGCTATCAACCCTATTAGTCCATATTAGAGCACCATTTCGATTTTGACCCATTTTCGGGTTCTGAAAATAGGGCTTTTTTTTACGAAATTTCATAATTTCACTTTCAGCTATGCTCTAGTACAAAAAATCTATACAAATTCTGAATATAAACTATATAGTTCTGAAATCTAGAATACCTAAGCTATCAACCCTATTAGTCCATATTAGAGCACCATTTCGATTTTGACCCATTTTCGGGTTCTGAAAATAGGGCTTTTTTTTACGAAATTTCATAATTTCACTTTCAGCTATGCTCTAGTACAAAAAATCTATACAAATTCTGAATATAAACTATATAGTTCTGAAATCTAGAATACCTAAGCTATCAACCCTATTAGTCCATATTAGAGCACCATTTCGATTTTGACCCATTTTCGGGTTCTGAAAATAGGGCTTTTTTTTACGAAATTTCATAATTTCACTTTCAGCTATGCTCTAGTACAAAAAATCTATACAAATTCTGAATATAAACTATATAGTTCTGAAATCTAGAATACCTAAGCTATCAACCCTATTAGTCCATATTAGAGCACCATTTCGATTTTGACCCATTTTCGGGTTCTGAAAATAGGGCTTTTTTTTACGAAATTTCATAATTTCACTTTCAGCTATGCTCTAGTACAAAAAATCTATACAAATTCTGAATATAAACTATATAGTTCTGAAATCTAGAATACCTAAGCTATCAACCCTATTAGTCCATATTAGAGCACCATTTCGATTTTGACCCATTTTCGGGTTCTGAAAATAGGGCTTTTTTTACGAAATTTCATAATTTCACTTTCAGCTATGCTCTAGTACAAAAAATCTATACAAATTCTGAATATAAACTATATAGTTCTGAAATCTAGAATACCTAAGCTATCAACCCTATTAGTCCATATTAGAGCACCATTTCTATTTATACCCATTTTCGGGTTCTAAAGTAGGCCTTTTTTTTATTTTAATTAATTTTCTGGCCAAATTCTTTAAATAAAAAATATATGTTTTATTTGTTATTCTGAATTACCATTTTTAATTTTTTTTTTTGTCTGAAATTATTTATTTTTGGCAAAAAACATCCATTCTGTTGTCTTAACAGTCGTTGAGTGAGAACAATGTTAACACAAGTTGCTTGTGTACAGGAAACTTGATAGTCAAGAAAACGAAGCTAACTGACGGAGCTAACTTCACACACATTTTTAAAAGGCATATGTGATTTAAAATCACGTGATTTGAATTAAAGTGATTTTCAGAACAGGCCTGAATGATTTTTTAATGATTAAAAAAGCTTTTTTTTCCTTATTTCCTTCAATGAACTTAGAAATTTAAATATCATAACCAAAAATCTGTTAAAAAGTGGGCTGGGTTAAAGAAGTGGGCGTGACCCATTCCATACAAATACATTATAAATTAAAGTATATCTGGAAAACTGGTGCAGTCAAAATTTCAAATTTGGAAGCAAATAAATTGGTTACCAAAACAAAACATTTGTGAAAAAAGTCGGCTGGATTAAGGAAGTTCTTTATATCTGAAGAACAGTTGACCTACAAATTTTTTAATTTGAGTTTGATTATCAATACACAACTCTTGTCAAAAAGTGCGGTTGATTGGAGAAGAGGTCATGGTACCTCCCATACAAAGACAATATAGATATTTATATATCTGTCGATATTTAACAGTAAAAGTATTCCAATTTTGTACAAATAGCTTAGATATTAATTCACAACATCTTTAAAAAAGTAAGTTCCATTGAAAAAGTAGGAATGGCACCTCCCATACAAAGACACTACAAATGTCTGTTCGTATTTACCTAAAAAATGGCATCGTTACATGAGATCTGTTTTTTTCTTAATTATACCCTTCATTTTTAATTTAATTTTGATGGGTGTAGCGCAACTCTCTAGGGTAAGCTAGTTTTATTTAAATATCTCAATATTCACTTAAGAACTACTAGTTTTTCGAAGACTAGAGAATTTACCAACGAGACACAAAGAAGAAATAAATAAGCATTTTAAGTTAAATTATTAAAAATCTTGTTCAACTGTCTAAACGAAATCGTGAAATGTAATTAAATTAATTTTGTAATTTAAGCTTAAGGCCTTGCAGCTATAGCTATACTTTTTGTTAGCATTAAAATATTTATATCCCAATGTTAAGCCTGAATAAATAAATAATTTTGTACTTAGATTTTCGTCACGAAATCTGGTCACCCTTTACATTTTTCAAATACTCCTGGCCTTATGCAAACAGAAAAATTTCACACCATAGGAAACAAAGAACAATTTGCTTCAAATACTTTGCTCAAATGCTATTAAAAAACATACGAATTTCGTAGGAAAAACGTAACAATAACAACGAGAGGCATTGAAATACACATGAAGAAACCAATCAACAAAACACAGACGACATGTGACATTTCGCCAAAAATGACATGACTTATAAACATTTTTTTTTAATTATTTTTGTTTAAATGGTTTTGACATTTATACAGAGGAAGAGAGGGAGAGCGACAGAGCTGATGTTGTTAGGGCAACAAAGTGGTAGAATATGAGGAGGCAGAAAAGCAGGAATGATGCGTAACTCATTTAGCAAAACCAAAGTAGGGATAATAGAGAAAAAAATTTCCATACAAAGTAAAGAAAAAACTCTGTTAGGTAGAGGATTTTTAAAAATTGTAATCAGTTTTTGAACTAAGCTTTTGGTTATAACCTGTATTTATATTTTTTGAACTTAAAGACTTTGATTTTTACAAAACTTGATGCCTTTTGCAGATTTAACAACGTCCCTGTATGTCCCTTTAGCATTGACATGATACCAATGGAAATTTTATTTGAAATTCATATGGCTGTAATTTAATTTAACTAAATAACTGACACTGAGTGACATCAATCCAGAATAAAAGTCGCGAAAGTTAATTTTTGTTTTGTTTTAAATAAAACTTATTCCAACTTAAATTTATTTAAAAAGAGGAATAAAAACCGTTATTACATATTTTGAATACAATTATTGTTATAGTAAAATATTATCTTAACAAAATTTAAAATTTTATAGAAATAAAATTGTACAATTTTAAACAATCTTTAATTAAAAAAAAAATTTTTTTTTAAACTTTTTATTTATTAAAAGAAATTTTTCGAAAACTTGGGTTTTAATAGGATTTTGTTTTTTTTTAAATTTAAAATTTTTAAGTATATTTTTGATAAAATTTTTCCCTTCTGTTTTTAATAAAAATTTTTGAAAATGAGCTACTTTATAGTAAATATTTTTTCAAAATTTTGAATATTAAAGGGAGTTCTCCGAAATTTTTTAAGGATTTTTTAGAATATTTGCTATTTTATATTAACTTTTTTTTATTAAATTTAGACTTCTATGGGGTTTTGTTTTTGGTATTTACTAATCAAAATAAATAGCAAATTCGACAGATTGACATAGTTAAAGAAAGTTTTAAAAACAATAACTATTTAATACAATAAATTTAAATATTAATTTATATTTGTATATTTGCTTATATATACTTAGCTGGTGAGGCCTAACTCCATTTGTGAAAATAAAAATGCAAAATTAATTACCAACAAGTAGAGATATTCTTTTTGAAAAAATCGATTTTCTATAAGGAATATAATTGTTATAGAACGAAAAGGACAACATCTTTTACTACTTTAAAATATTAACATTAAAAGTTATAATTTTTACGAAAACTTATTTAATTATTTATTTATTGGTTTAAAAAATCGGGGATAAAATTTTAGATTTAAATTTTCAGATAGAGATTATTGGGAATTGAGACTTTGAAATTGGGTATGTAACCTCTTAATTTTCTGACCACACTCCCAATAAAACTACAATATTTTTTTTAATGTTAAAATAAAATTGCTATAAAATTGTAAAATGTTCAATGATTTTATATAAAATTGCAGTTTTTTTTTAAAAATTTTCCAATATTTTTCTAAAAAAATGCACAATTTACGAAAATGTTTCTAAAAAAATTGCAAAATTTAAAAAAATTTGATACAAATAAACTTTTATAAAAATTTGCTTAGAAAATAGAATCTGGGAATTTAGTTCTCATGGTGAGTAACATTTATTATAAATAGTAATTAATATTGTGGTTATTTGATTGAATTGTTGAATTTAATTTTCATTAAATTATTTTTATAAATTTAACAAAATGAAATGAATTAAAATTTAATGAAAATTTTTCATTATTGACTGAACTGGGAATTGAACCCAGGTTTTCACGGACAGGTTTCAATTGCAACCACACAATCTCCACAAAGGGGCTTGCCGTTTAACACTCACCGCCATCATCTATTTTTAAACCAAATTGTATTTTAACTTTGGTAGATCGAAATTTGTTTTAAATGAATATCTATTTTAATAGATTTACATATTCTTCCCTCTTCCCAGCTCAGTCAAGAATGAAAAAATATCAACAAATTTTAATTCATTTCCTGTTGTAAATTCCTTTCGTTATAAAAATAATTAAATGAAAATTAAATTCAATGAACTTTAGCCTGATTAAAATATCAAAATTTATTATAAATTTTCATATCAATTCGAATTCGTATTCTAAGTCAAAATTCAAGCTATAAAGCTTTCATACTTTAATAGTCTTATTCCTTCAATATATTCCAGGAATATTTTGCTATGCACTATCAGAAATATACAAACAAATAATTCAAGAGACAAAAAATTAGTTATATCATACTTTAAGAGCCTACTTGAAATGCCAAACATATAACAAAAAAGTGAAAAAGGCGACCCCCTAAGTGCGGCAAAAAAAAAATTCGAAACTGCCTGTCAAAACTACTTTTAATGAGGACGCTGTTCTAATAGTTATGTTGCCCCGGTCGGCTCGTTGTAGGGAGTAAGTCAATCAGCGCCGAGGTTGAGGGTTCGGTTTCTGCCAGAGACTCTGGTTTCTTCCCTGCAGACAAGCGTAGAGCTTCGCGGTATTAGCATAGGAAAAAAATTTAAACAATACTCACACAGATTTTTATAGTCCTGAAGATTGCCAAAAAGCTCCAACAATATGAAAGAACAGCGATGCTTTTGTTCTTTTCACTTATGAACAATTCAAAAATGATTAAATCGTATTGCATCACGTATGAAAAACTTAAAAAGGAAAAAACATCGTAATTGTTAACTTATAACAAAATTTTTGTTTTCTCATTACTCATGAATGGCAAATGTTTCTAGCTTCATAATCATGACTTAAAATAAGCAGAACAATTTTAAAAAACGTTCTTTTTTACTCATAAATGAACGATGAGTACATGTTTGGATACTCCAATGTAAAGATAATTTTCGAAAATTTATTTATTTTTTAAGGGAAATTTTACGAAAATTTACTTTTTCCAGGAATTTGGTAATTTGTAAAAGACTTTAGATATTTAATTTTTTGTATCAATTCAATTCCTTACACAACGATAAAAATACCAATTTCATTATTTTCTTCTCTTTCAAAACACACATTTCTTAAAAAAAAAAAACAAATAATTAATTTAACCAATAAATTTTAGTCACAATAAATGTTTTTATGTATTTCTTTAACCATAAGTATTTCATTATTTTCTAAGCAAAATCGTTGTAAATGTGTGCATAAATCAATCACTAAGAAAATTATCCTTGACGCAGGATAATTCTTAGAAAATAAAATACAACTGTAAATAAGGCTCATTTAAGATGTCACAAAAATGTAACAAATAAATGATTATAGATAAAATGAATATAATAACGAATAAAAATGCGAGGGAGTGAAGGAAATTAAAGGACCTTACACACATATATATAAAGGAATACAAACACACATGCAAATACTTGTGTTTAATAATAAACGCACAATTTGTGGCATTTGTTTAATGTGTCCAAGTGTTTAATATCCGGCTAAAATGTTGAACAATATGTGAGGAAAGAAAGGAAAAAAAATTGCAAAAAGAAAACTACTAAAATCTCTGATTTATTGGCCATAGATATTTGGTTTCCTTCTCTCCCTACACCTCAATTTCAAAAATTGTGGTATATTTGGTCCTAGAAAACGGTTAACTTGCTTAGAGCTAAAGTGTACCTAAAAAGCGGTTAATTAAAAAACGGCGTTTTAATTATTATTAATAGGGAGCCTGGCTTTCCAACTATAATAATGACTTTAAAAGAACGCTGAAATTAAGAGGCCTATTAAGATCTCTAACGTTAAAGTTTTGAAGAGTCTTCTTTTTTTTAAGCTATAAACAAGTAGATCCGATTCAAAATTTTACAGAAACAAATATTTATGTGTGTTCTACAAATTGTATAGATGTTTGACAGAATTTTCACTACCCTTCTGAATAATTCCATATAAATCCATCACTCCAGTAGGAATTCTATAAGAATATCCAGCTCCTAAGAAAAACCTTTTGCAGTTTTTCACTTGAAGGCCTTACAATTATACCCTACAACAGCGTTGCCATATATATTTTTTTTTAAAACTTCTTATATCTGAAAAAAAATGTTTTTGTTTTCAAGAAAAATCTTGTTTTTACAAAAGTGCCAACATTTTCAAAGAAAACACAAAAATGGAATTCATTTTGTATTAAAAATTAAAAAAAAAAAATACAAAAAAATATATTTGGAATTAATTTTGTTAAAAAATATAGAAAAAAAGTAAATAAAAATGATTTTTTTCTTTTTAACCAACAAATTAGTTTACAAGGAAATACTTATTAAAAACCTAAAAGGTGGTAAAACTTTAACATGTTTTAGAAAGTCATCACTAAAACAACTTTACAAAGTTCAACATAAAACTTTAAAGATTAAACTCTAAAATCCATTATTACATACAGATAACTTATATGAATCTAGTGTTAAAAATACTTCAGCTCCTAAAAAATATAGTTGGGATATTTTAGGTAGGAAGTAGTAAATACAATTAAACACTGTTCCAGTTATAAAGGTCAGAGAAAATTAATTGCACAAAAAACACTTAATGTTTTTATCCAATATACTGCAAATTTTATATTATGTACTTATAAAAAACTGTCATTAATTTATAAAAAAACTTGAAAAAACTTTATATAAATTAAAAACTTTTTTGCATCTCAAAAAACTTGCAAAAAAGAGAAAACTTGACAAATGGCAACGCTGCCCTACAACAATAAAATATTTTCCAAAATTTGCTTCGAACTATTTACGACAACAGTTATAATTTAAGAGGATTTCTTCAATTTCCGTTTTGTTATTTCTATCTATAAAGGAATTTTAGTCTTATATTCTTATATATTTTAAAGACGGTGGACCATATAAGACCCAACAATATAAAACACGTATAACTGTTATAGTTGTAAATATAATTAATTTTTCTTATAACTTAAATCTTAGAAATTTACAATGAGTACATACAGTTGTTGTAATATACAAAAACTACTTAATATAATCGAATTTTTATATTCTTGTTAACGATTAATTGTTATGACGCATAGAAAATATCGTCCGTTGTTCAGTTCAAGTTTAGCGCCTACAGCCTTCATTATCGTTAATTTAGTCAGACATTTTATGGAACGGGGTTCACTAATCGACTGTCTTGGAAAATTTGCTTACCGAAATATTCACACTGAAGGCAACGTTAAAGCTGTGCGATAAAGTGTTGAAAAATACAAAATACAAACGGCACTGCTGCCGCTAGAGCACAAACAACGACATTTGTAGTTCTTATTTGGGCCACCATATACATTTTCCCCTGCTATTGTTAATGTCAATTTTTTAAGAACACGTGTTTTTTTCCACAAGGAGAACTTATCAAAAAGTAATTTATGGCCTTTCATTTGATTTTATTACCATCCAATTTAGAGGCGCTTCTTGTAAGTATTCAACACTTGACGTATGATTAATTATTAATTTTTTAAGGGCAACAAAAAAATAAATAAAGTGACATATTTGGGTCTTAATGCTTCAATAAAAGAACAAATATAAATATCTTGTTACAAATTTATATCGAACAATAAATATGAGCCATTAACATTTGTCAGATGCTTGATTAAAAAAAGTGTAGTTCTATGTAGTAAAACCTACAGCAAACTAAAATATAATTTCCTTTAATTGCAATATTTATTTTGATTATCATACTACATCTAATACAAACAGTTTTTTGCTGTGTCTGGCAGTATAGTTAGTTTTATTTTGTGATATTAAGACCCTGTTAAATCTCACTAACTATTACCAAAAGTATTGTTTATGTTTATTTGGGCAAGCAGTGGGTCCGTAGCTTTAGGGTTGTAAAGGATGGTCTAACCACAATGCACGATGTTAATTGTGATTCACTCCTTAACGTTAGGCTTCTTTGCCCATCATAATTTGACATTTCCATTTACCAGTGTTTAGCAAATTCAACCATGGAGATGTATACATTTGAGCAGCGCATTAAGATGGCTGAAGCCTTTTAAGAAAATGGGCGTTCCAAAAAAAAAATTTCGTGGATTTCCTGATTTATTTTTTTTTTGGTCGACCAAATGTGTCCACGATAGGAAGAATTGTGCAAAAATTTCCGCAAACCGGGTCTGTAGGAAATGTGAAAACAACTGTGCATATGTGCCCAGTTCGTTCTGCGAAAAACATTAATGTTTTTTTGGAGAAAGTGTGGCAGAAGAGCCTTCAACCTCGACTCATCGTCTTGCCCAACAATTAAAGATCTCAGGAACATCACTAATTGAGGCTATAGACCTCGACGATATGTGGGTCCAACAGCATCTTGCCATTTACCGCACAGCCAACGAAACAATGGCTCTTTTCGCGAGAAACTCAATGACTGTGTTATCCAGTGATTTTAAAAACTATTTGGAAAAGTCCCTACGCAGCCCGAAAAATTCATATTTTTCTCTACGCTCTTAAAAAATTGTCCCCACAAAAATCTCTACTAATTTTAAAAAGCCCTAACATTCTAATGATTTCAAAACATCTATCATTATTTTCCCTGCGGCAATTTAAAAAAAAAATCCCCACAAATATGGATTTTTCCCTACGTATAACAACACTGGTGTTATCTTACGTTATCTTACGGCGCTGTCATGTGATTTGACACCATTGGACTTCTTTCCTTAGGGATATTTAAAAGAAAAATTGTACGTCAATAAGTCAAGAGCAATTCAAGAGCTTTAGGATGAGATAATTCCGCACATATCCGTCATTGAATCTCAATTTCAGAGTCATTGGAAATATGGACTATATACATATATGGACTATAGAGGTACGCCACTGAAGATGTGGCTAGCATTTGACTGATATTTTCACACAAAATTGTCATAGAACCTTCAATTTCTATCATAATAAAAATATTAAGATAATTCTCTAAAAACTTTTTGTTTTGTTTACAATCAACATCGTGCGTTTTGGGTGGACCACCCTTAAGTTTATATTTAAGTTCTGGTTTTTGATCTGATTCCAGTTGAGTTTTGTCTTGCTTCAGGTTTTAGTTTGATTTGTTGTTAAAGTTCTAGTGTTACTATCTATTTCAGTTCAATTAAGGTTCTAGTTTAGGTTCTTGCTCATTTTCCTATTTAGAATCGAAATTATTTTATACACTCATAGAAAAATACATCTTCATATTGATGATGCGCTAACATAAGAATTGTGACATTAATGTTATCACAAATGGCATGAATGATGCAAATAGTGACATCAATCCAATGACGAAGGTCGTCCTTAAATTTTATGCGTCATCTACGCTATGACTACAGTGACATCAATTTGATGCCACATTTTGTGTACACTGATAGAAAAGGCGCCATAACGCTGATGTATTTTGACATCAGTACAGACAAACTATCATCAGTGCGATGACATAATATATCATGCCATCAATGCGATGACAAACTGCCATCAGTGCGATGACATAATATTTCTTGTCATAATATATTATTGACATTATTTTCATGATTAAAAGTAAAATTAGAAGCAAAAATTCCCATATTAAATTTTTTTTAATTATTTATTTATATACATCAAATTTTTAAAGTTGAATTATTACAAAAGCCATATCGGGTGGGGTGTCTTATAATTGAGAATTCTTCTGTTAACAAAGGGCGAAATACAACTAAAGTGAAAAAAACATGTGCAAGGGTAAGTAAATAATGATATTCTCTCACTATGACTTAAGGGAAATTACAATGACTTTATTCGATGACAGTTTGTTGTCGCACTGATGACATTCTTTAAAAAACCGACTCCGATTAGTTATTTCTGTGATGCCAATGTGTCATCATCCCATTGATGACATAATTTAAATTTTTGATCGTGATTTTAATTTTTCCAAGTGATGTTAAGGCTGACATTACAATGATGAAAAGTGTCATGGGGTCAAAAACGAAGACACTTGTCATAGTGCTGTTGTCAAAATACATCAGCGTTATGACGCCTTTTCTAACAGTGTAGTTCAGTTCTGTTTCACCTAGTACTAGTTTTTGTTCTAGATCAGATTCCTGATCATTTTTTGTTTGGTGGATAACTACGTATATGATAAAAAGCAATTTTCAATTCAAAAATATTGGAAAAAATTAATTAAATTTCAGAAACTTTAGAATACATTTTAATTTTTTTCCTTTCCATAGTCTTTTAAATTTCATATTCAAAATTTTGCTTTTTTTAACTGTTTTAAAAAAAACAGTTAAGACTTTAATTCCGTAATGGATTTTAAGATCGCTGAAAATTCAACGCACCTGCTAGAAACGATCGTTTTGATATTGATTGATTTGCGTCATATACTTGAGTACTTATTTTACTTCTAGTCCTAAAAATTAGATAAAATAGTGAGTACACTGCAATGTAAACGTTGCCTTAAAATAATTTTAACAAGTTTTTGTTGTGCCTAATTCCCTATTTTTATTGTGGATAAATACACTGAATATTGTTGGAGGCTAAGCTGTTTCTATGCGAATTTCAATTGTTGCTTACCCATCATTAACACGTGAAAGTAATTTCATGAAACTCACTCTTTTTCACTAATACACTCACATTTTTTTACTTTCCACTTTTAACGATTTTTTCAAGAAAGTACTTTTTTGACACTTTCTGAAAGTAAAATGACAGAGCGGTTAACACTGTTGCCCACTAAACAGTCTTATACAAATTAACTAGATTGTGGTAAAATAATAATTGTAAATTTAATTTATTTTGTACACACAAAAAAAGGATAACTGTAAATTTAATTTATTTTGTACACACAAAAGAATAATCTAGGTAATTTAACCAAGGCGAACATACATACATATTTGATAATAATGGTCGCATCTAAAGCTTACAAGAAGCATTTCGTTATTTATCGCACAAAGTAGGTAGTGATGAAAAATTAGTCGCTATGTTGTTCTTTATATTTTGTATAAAATTCATCTTTATATCTTTTATACTTCCCCGTTTGAAGAGAATGTGTCGTTATTTTTACCAAGTGGAGCAAGCAAATCAAAAATTTTAAACATGTTTATTTCGAAATGTATTATTTTTAGAGTTTTTTTATTCCCGCACTTTTTGGATTCCCGGGAAAGTGGGAAATAAATATCAAATTCCCGGGATCCCGGGATTCCCGCAAAAATTTTTTTATTTATTTATTTACTTATTTCTCCAATGAAACTAATATTTCTTACTGGCTATTACGCTTAAAATAATAAAATCTAGTATCTTTTATATAACAAAAACGTAAAAAATTTAAGATTAAAGTAATTTCAAGACACTTATGAGGTTATTTTGATGCCAATAGGATCATAGAAATCAATATACGTATATACATTGTCAAATACAGAGCTCATTTGCATAATTAGAATGAAAGTATTGAAGTCTTAGTGGATCAAAATTTATGGAAGGGCGACTAGACACTGATACCACAACATTCTGAAACAATTTTACCGTTTAAAAAATTCAACCGGAAGGAGAAATTTTATTTACTACATAAATTTAATAACATATTTTTTTTACAATGTTATAACCAGAGAAGACAAATTTGCTTTTTTTGCTGTTTTGCTTCTTTTTTGCTGTTTTTGCTGTTTTTGTTATTATGGTGCTTATTTTTCTTTTTTCCTATGTTTTTGCTGTAAAATAGCTTTTTTAACATAATTTTTACGTAAAAAATATTTTTTTGAGAAAATATGAGAAAAAAAATAATTGACAAAATAATAAAAAAAAATGCCGAAAGAAAAGTCAAATATGTTATTTTTGCTAAAAATGGTAAAATGTATCCTGAAGTTTTTAAAGTTGAAAAAGATTGTCTTTTTTGTAATGTGTGTTCGAGTAAAATTAATAGCGAAAAGAAGTGCAATGGGGAGCAACATTTTAGTACAAAAAACACAAATTAGCTGCTTGCCAAGAAAATCGTCCACACAAACTTATAACGGAATTTCCTGTTACTATTACTGCTAATACATTTCACGAAGATATATGTAGACCAATATACCAGTAAAAAAAGTAAGCCATCCCAGTTTCAAAAACATTTTTCAAAAGTACGCCAATTTGTCAGTTCCAAGCGAAAGATCTATTAGAGGTAAATACATACCTCAAATGTATACGGAAGCTTTGGGAAAAATGCGTGGATTTCTGTAGATGAAACAACAGACAGTGAACAAATATATGTGGCCAACTTTATATTTTGTATTTTAAATGACGATGTTGGAAATAAACCTTATCTATTGAACATGGGTGTTCTCGAAAATGCAAATGGGGCTTCTATTGAATCTTTCTTCAACGATTCATTACAAATTTTATGGCCTGATGGTAAGTGAATATTTGATTCATAATTTTTTTTTTTTTTTTTATGTTTGTTTTAATTTAATCTAGGCATTCAATACGACAAAATATTGCTAATGGTAATTGCTGCAGCGCTTAGAGTTTCAGCATGTAAATAAATTAATATCTTGTACCAAATCCGGTTTTGTTAAGTTAATTTTTCAATAACTCGTATTTACACACATACAAACTAAAATTTTAATTTCCATAGGCTCCTCGTAGAAAGCAGTTATTTTGACAAATGAATCCCAATTTGGCTCTTCCACCGTTCTCATGCCCTTCACGTTGGGGTACTTGGATAGAAGCCACAATGCATTATGCAGAATACCTTGATAAAGTAAAGGCTGTTATTTCTTAACTGAAAAGTGAAGACTCAGATTCGATCGCGCACGCCAAGGAAATATATTACTTGCCCGGATTAAGTTCCCAACTTGCGTTTATCAAAAAAATTTTTTCAATTATTGTGTCTTCTATAAAAAACGCTACAAACAGTTGGGTTAGCTATTCACGAAAGTGTAAATATTGTGTCAAATGTACGAAAAGCTCTTGAGAATCTACATGAAAAAATATATATGAAGAAATTTAATGCAGTATGTATTTCAAAGAAATCCGGGGTTCAAACAAATTTTACAAATAAACAACATTCTTCAAACTGGTGCTAAACCTGATGACGAAATGAAATTTTGAAAGAAGTTTTTACTTATACAATTCACTTTTAACAGAAAGACGAAGAAAAATGACGTTTACAAATATAAAAGCCCACATGATTGGTTATTGTAACTGTTTTCACGAATCTGAAGAAATAGAATAACTGTAATTTTTTATATTTAAATGTATATATTGAAAAAATAAAAATGCTTTTTTTGCTGCTTTTTTTCTAAATCTTTGTGCTTTTTTTATATATTTTTTTTTGCTGTAAACACTTTGTTTTTTGCTTTTTTTTGTCTTCTCCGGTTATAACCCTTTATCAGCAGTGGTGTATGAAGGTATACTAAGTTTGTCATTCCATGTGAATCTTTTTTTTAATATTATTGTGAGTCCTTTATTAATTTTAAGCCGATTTAGTCATTTGGGTGTCAAATTGGTTCTAGATCTTCTAGGCTGTTTGGGATTGAATTCCAGCAGAATTTCTTCAGTAGGAAAAGAGTTATGCACCCAAATGTGAAACTACCGCCCTAAAAACTCAACAAAAACTAACATAAATTTGTTGCGAAATGCACCTTTTGTCATTAAATTTCCACAAATTCGTTTTATAAGGCACCAAATTTCGTGAATGTCGGTCCATAATTTATCTACCGCTCCATGTTTAGACCAATCTCGTAAATCATGTAAGTATGGTTAAAAGCCATACTTGAAATGCCGCATATGAAGCACAATCTAAGAAAACACTTTACAACGCCCTAAGCCGCAAAACCTTCAAATATGATTGTAAAATTTACACTTCAGTGTGCTAAGACAAGAAATAAAATTTCGTGAAGATAGGCCTATAATTATCATAGGCCCTATAAAAACCCCATTCTTAAAAATTAGCTTAATAAGCCTTAAACTGTAGTAGTAAATTTTAATATTGTGGTGAAATTAAGTTGGATTGAACTACTTAAGACACTAACTAGTCCGACATAGATTTACTAAAGTCTTAAAAAAAGATTTTCTTCAAAATTTCCCGGGAATCCCGTAACTAATTCCCGGGAAAGAGGGAATTGAAAACAATTGAAAATCCCGGCAATTCCCGGGAACAAACTCTAATTATTTTGGATAATAACGACGTTGCAGCAAATGAGCGATATATAGATTTAGAATATATATTTAGTAAAAAGTTTCAGTAGATAATTTAGTTAATTGTTATTCATTATGAATTGATAAATAACATGTTACAATGAAATGAAAAAGGAAGTAAATTTTAGTTAAGGTATGTAACTGAAATACTGAACAAAGTAGAAGTACCAAAGTTGTAAAACAGGGCAATATACTTTATTATCAAAATTTTTTTTTTTTTTTTTGGGAATACAATTATTTTTTAAAAGATTTTGTTTGTTGTGCTTAATTCCCTTTTTTTAATAATTGATAAATAAAAAATACTGAAATTTATTGTTGGAGGATAAGCTGTTCCTATGCGCATTTCACTGGTTGCTTATGCCAGATCATCAGGAAACGTTCTCCTAAATAATTTTAGAAAAGCTAAAGCTATCAGCAAACAATATACCTTAAATAAAAGTGTGCTATCATTGGTAAAATTACAAAGTTTTTAAGTAATTTAAACAAAATATTAAGAAACATTTTCGGACATAGAAATTACCTTAGAAACTTAGATATTGCCATGCTTCCCTTGCGCTTAGTTAATATTGTGCCATATTTTTTAGGTAATTTTACCTATGAATTTTTTTGTGTGTATGTATGAGATTTTTTCAAATATACATGAAAAAAATCACAGTTTATGTGTTTTATAAAAAAAACGTCATTAAAAACTTAACAATAATAATTATTTCCAACTATTGCCCTATGATTTTGTATATGTGATAACTTTGGCAACTCTAATTAGGTAGTGAACAAAACAACACAAATCAAGGCAAAATTAAACCACCAAAGTAGAATTAAATAAATAAATTTATATCGTTCATACCCAAGTTTATGGGATATGAATAATAAATCATACATATATTTTCCATTTCTAGTTTTTTTTTTTTTAAATTCTAGAAGTAATATAATTTTTCCAACTTTTCGCTTTAACGACATTTTTGAATTCAATTTTCACTTTCCTGTGTAATCAAACAAGAGATTTTCAAGAAAGTCGTCTATTTCATTAAAATCTTTATTTGTAATAGGTATACAGAAATTTCATTAAATTACTTTCATGTGTAAATGCAGCGTTAGGCCAAATCATCAGGAAACATTTTCCCAAATTTTTATTTATTTTTTTTTTAAGAAATAAGTAAATAAAACAAGAGAGTGGATCAGAACTACAAACACTCAAAAAGTCTTATTTGCTTTAACAAATTACCAACAAAAAACAGCGAGTTTATCTTTTCTTCGATTCGCCACTACTCGTTATCATTCTCGTTATCGCTTTTGTTCTTCTTCTGAATGTGCATCAATTATAAACGCTCAATTAACTGGTGTTCCCCTGTTTATTTACATACCACTACAAAACCTTATTATCCTTTATAGATTATCCTTTATTGGTTTTTTTCACTCTTTATTGTTTCTTAGTAATTGAATGCATTTTTCTCTGTTCCAATAATAAACATAATTGGGCTAAAAAAATGTTTTTTGCTTAAAAGCCATTAAAATCGTCAATAAGAGCAATTGTTCTGAAATCAATGAGTTGTTTTAATAATTTCAATATACGTGAGTACTAAAGGAAAAAACAAGCAGACATTTATACAGACAGGCAGACAGATAAGGCCATGGACCGAAGGAGAGACAACAGCAGACCAAACAGCAGACATTTATATTCACATGTAGGAATATTAAAAAAAAAAAATGTATAATCATCTGCCGAAATATTCAAATGTAAGGCAAATCTGAATATTTTCAACACTCTTTTATTGCTGCCAAAGGATTCTTACGTACACAAATCCTCATACAAAAGGGGTTTTGTGCAGCCAAACATTAATATGCTGGAATATTTACTTGTATGAATAAAATGGAGTTCATTATCATCGTTAGCCATTTTAAGGGAGCTTCTTTTTATAGTTTCAAATATCTTTTTGTTCGTTTTTCTTACATAGAAAAAAATTAAAAATTAAATTCAGAGAATCAAGCAAACAATTTGTTGATTTTGCACCTATTACCAAAATGGTTATATATTTTTAATTTAAATTTAAGAAATGATCAAAAAACTTTGCCGTTTCAAACAATGTATTAATTGATTTAAATAAATAAAGCTAAAGTATTGACAATTCCCAAAAACAATTCCACAAGTTTAAAAATTTTTATTTTATTTTAACCGAAAAAATCAATTAAGATTTTTTGATATTTAATTAATATTTTAATTGAAAATTATTTATTTTAAAACAACTAAAATGTTATTTAAATAATAATTATATTTTAAATTTTCTTTCAAATACGAAAATAATTGATTCAATTATCACATTAATTAAAATTAAAAATTATCTCTAATCGCCAAATTCAGAGAATCAATTAATTGAACATTTATTTCAAAACAATTAAAATGTTATTTAAATAATAATTATATATTAAATTTTCTTTCAACTACAAAAATAATTGATTCAATTATCACATTAATTAAATTGAAATGATTGTTAAACCACTTTTTTAATTGATAAAAAACTACTAATTATTTTTTTTCAGTGTAGAAAATTGCTTTGTAAGCCTTAAAATGAAAATATTTTTATGAATACATACAGGCATAAATGTTTAAAATCATCTATATAATTCAATCTATTCATAATTGTTTTAACAAACAACCTGACAACTATTTACAAAAAAGTAACAAAATCATTGTGTACCATTTTGGCATGGGCTTTAGCAAACTTACTTTTATGTTTGCATTACTTTTTTACCAGCACAATATTTTTACCATTTTTGTGTCCCTTTTCTCCGCTGATTGAATGTATTATAAAGTTTTTTTACAGTTGCACATTTTTGCTTAACAATAACGACAAACGTCCTTTTGTGCATACAACTTTTTACACAATATATTTTTATTTCTATTTTTTTCTGCAACTCTTTTTTAATAAAGAACCCTGTTGTTATTTGCTGGCTGGGAAAACTAAATAAAAAATACGAGCACCTTCATAGAAAAACACAATTGCAGCGAAAAAGCTTTGGCTGGCAATTTTCTGTTTTGTTGCATTTCCGCTATACTTCACTTATTGTGTGAAGGGTAAACATATTGACCACATTATAGAATTTACGGCCAGACCCTGCATATGTTTTTTCGTTAGGGGGGAGGGGGGGGGGGCGTTACGCAGTCCAATGCGTCGTCCAAAACTATAATAAAAATATAGTCGTTAAAACACCACTCTTTAACTTACAAACACGTTTATTCACAAACAATTTTTAAAGCTGCAAATAAATAACAATTGTTGGAAAATTGTTTATTAACAAAAACAAGTGAACTGCCAGTTCCTATAAAAAAAGATAACATAACGAATTTTTTAAACGCTACCAATTAGAATTGAAACATTTTGTATTTCTTTTTCTATAGAATATGGACAACTTAAATTGAATTAGAACTGAGAACTGAACTAGAATTGAAATTTAACTAAAGAAGAACTTTTTTCAAAATATTTTAAAATTGTTTAGGAAAAATACAACGAATTCTTTTTAATTGTATAAAATGCTTATGAGCAGGGCATGTATTTTCATGCAAACGCATATTTGCAGTCGGTAATCCAAAATCAATTTAGATCAGTTATTTTTCCATACCAAAGGATTTGCAGGAAAATGGCATCGATTTGTTTTTGCATATTTCTGCATATTTTGTTATAAATGCATATATTTGCATATTTTGCTTTTAAGTGCATATATTTTCCATTTTTTATTTTTGTTATGTATTTTTAATATTTTTTAAGGAAATTTAAATCAAATAATTAATATTTAATATTTTATCTATAGTGTAAAGTACGGACACTTAGTCACCAAAATTAAGTCAAAATAAAACAAAGAAAAAAAGTAACAACAAAAATAACAAAAAGCAAACGCAAAAGAATTAAATGAAATGAAATACGAGTATTGAATATTGAGCTAATAAATAAATATGAGAACTGAAAAGAATTTAAAATTTACCAACTATATCAAACAAATAAAATTTTAGTAATAAGATATTTTCTAAGTATGTTAAAAATTGTATAATAGTAAAGTAAGAGTATGTTAACAAAAATTGTATAAATAGAAAAATTAATGGCAAATAAAGGCAGAATCATTCTGGCAATTGAAGACAGTTTTTGACTCTCAGATTCAGGATCCTAGTAAATCACTGGTAGCAGCCTACCTAGTAGCTCAGAACACACTTGAGCTATAACTAAACTAAAGTGCTATAGGGAAAACATCCTCTACACCTAAACAGCTAATACAACCCTTACAATAAAAATATCTGACAAAATTAAACATAACTTGAATCTGTATTGCAAAAAAAAAAAAAAAAAATATAGGATTTTATGAAATAAATAAAAATGTAAGATTATTTGATTTTAATAATGAAAATAAAATTGGAAATTAATATTTTCTTATGAAACTGGCATCATTAAAAAATGCTCCCTTGGCCGTTGACGTTGAGCGTACATTTTTAATGTATAAAAACTTTTTGCGTCCGAATAGACAGAGTTATGTTTTTGGAACTTTGAAGAAGCTTTTACTTGTTTATACCAATAGAAATTTGAATTAAATCTAATTACCTATTTTAAAAAGAATTAACAAGTGATTGAAGTTTGTTTTTGGTGTATATTATCTTACTTTTGTGTATATATTTTAATTTTCATATATGTATGTTTACGTAGTCACCTGAATTATTCTTTTTGTTATTATAATAAATATAATATAAACAAATAACTTGATATGTTTTTCATATATTTTTTAGTGCATATTTTTCTTATTTAAAATGCATATTTTCCATTTTATAGCTCATGTTATAAGCGCATATTTTTGATTTTTTAGTGCATGAAAATCCAAGCCCTGCTTATGAGCATTTACGTACTAATATCGACAACAGGAATACGGTGCGTATAATTGTTATATATTTAAAAAAATTACTAAAGGTGTTATGATACTTGCTATTTTTTGTATTTTTTCTATATTGGAGAACAGTGCAAATATATTTGCTTAGGAAAACTGACTAAGTGTAAAGAGTTTGATTATACCATAAAAAATCTTGAAATGTCAAAATATACGTGTGTTATCGATAAATAATCTTAGACTGTCAAAAAAAATATAAAAATGTGTAACTTAAAATTGACATTTCCAGATTAAATGTTAGCACTGCTGCTAACTTTTTTAGTTTTTGATCGAAAGTAGCGGGTTTTAACTTTTTTTTTTTGCGATTTATAGCTTTTTTGACGGTTTTTGTGGGAACAAAACGTGGGCAATATTGTTTGTTTTGTTTACATATTGTATTTCTTGTTCTTTCTCGCATTTGTTGTTTCATTCAGTCAATCCTAAAAAAATCCAATACAAAAAATAGCAAGTATCATAACACCTTAAGTTAAATACGAATAATATGATTTACGTACTAATACAATAGTTTTATGGTGCGTATGATTGCGTGTGTTTTTAAAAATGTTCGAGTAAAATGCGTATGCGAATCTAGAATAAAATCTAAAATGAAAACTGAACTATAACCTGCGTTGAAACCTAAACTAAAACCCCCGATAGGCTAGTTGTTAGAGAGCTTGACTACCAGTGCTGTTATAACGGGTCAGATTCTCGCCACAGACTCTGGTCCATATCACTAAAATGGCTGAAGGTCTAAGTTACTTTTGCTCGGTTAACTAAGTTTAATATTATTTGTAATTGTATTTTAACTCTTAATAATCAAATAAAAAAAAAAAAACTTGAATTAACTCTTAAGTGGGTGACAAGTTGATTTAGCAAAAATAGCCACCTGGGCCCGGCTGCGACAGCTTTTGTCTAAATGTCTCCTTATTGATTTGAGAACATTAGAATACCGTAGAAAATTATAGTCTATCCTACTCATTTGTGATATAATTAATTCAAGGGTTGATTGTCCTGAATTGTTATCTTTAATACCATTCTATATACCAGCTAGAAACTTGAGGAAAGTTGACACATTTAAAGTTTCAGTTTATCGTACTAATTATGCTCTTAATGGCACTTTAACGAGAGCATTTCATAATATTAATAAATGAAATATATGCCTTCAAAAAAAATCTAGATCGCATATTGAATTTTGCACATCAAAAGATAATTTTAAGTTATTTCTTTTGGGAAGTTTGTTGTTCCACACGCAGAGAAAAAACATGATTAATGAATGGTCACTACGACCATTTTTATTCATATTTGCCTAATATGTTTACCCTAATAAACTTATTATAATCCTTATTTAACTTGAAAAAATATTTTTTCTCCTTAACATTTTTTAATTCACTATAATAATATTATATGGTGTTTTACACCTAAAAAGTTACTATGATCTACCTAAACATATAAAATTATGTGAAATATTTGCTACTATAATGTATATATTTTCAACTATACAATTAAAATCATAATATTAGCTTTACACAAAAGGTATGATTGATATCATCATTTTTGTTCGCTTTAAAATACATTCTCTAAATGAGCAAACATTTATTGTCAAAACAAACAGTGTGTGTTTATAAAGCAAATAAAATCTTCTTCCATGTCATTTTCCGTCTGCGAGAGTCAGTAAACCGAGAAACATGAATGACTGAAGTTTTTCGGGAGAAAAAGGCCATGCATGAATGCAATATTAAGGAAATAAACTATTATACGTTTATTGAAACAGGTAAGTTACATATATATAAATATATGGAGCAATTCCATATGAAAACGATCAAAATTGGCAAATTTTTGGACGACCCCTCTCCGATTTTAAAATAAATAGTCTCAATCGATTGCCCAGCAAAAAATAATGTACCTACATATTTTTTTTTTTTTTTATAGTGACTGGTTTAGTGGTGGTGTACACCACTGTCATGTGAAAAATTGAAGAATTGTTCATAAGGGACCTCATTGAAATTTGTTTTTATTAATTTTATTATTATATTATATTAATTTAATTATTAATTTAAGATTCTTAAATTAATCAAAATTTGTCGACTTTTGTGAATAAAATCAAAAGTTGCTAACAGATTTTAATCGCTTATGGCTTGTTTTGTTTGCAGCTTCGTTTTTTATATGCCTGCAAAAAATTAGAAGCCTCGCTGCATTTGTCAATTTTTTATGAATTTTTAAAAAACAAAAATTTCAACATTTTGATAAAAAAAATTATTTTTTTTTTCAAAAAAAAAATTATGTTTCTAAAACAAATGCGGATATTAGAACGAAGTTTTACTTTTCTCAAAGAAAATTTTATTGCGGAATTTCGGTTTTTTAAGTTTTTTCAATAAGCTAAAGCGTTTTTGAGTTACGCGAACATATGTTGTGCAACCTCCTCCATTTTAGAAATAACGGTATATCTCGAAAACCAGAGCCAATCTTAAAAAACCGAGGGCACCACTGGATTCAGCGTACCCGAATTATGTTAAAACGCCAGGTGCCCAGCTTGTCACGAAAAAAAAGTGTCAATTTCGTGCACAGTGTAATTTTTAAAATGTATTTTTAACAAGGTGGTCTCTTAAATGCTCTTCTCCTGTCCAAACAAGGAGTCGGGGCCCATTTTTTTATTGCTGATTCTTAAAGCAAAAATTATGAGGAATCCAAAAAAAAAAAAAATTAGCCGGAAAATTTAAGAGCTTCTGTGGAAAATCGGAAAATTAAATTTTCTTGGGAAAATTTAAAGGTAAATTTCTAAGAAAAATTAGGAAAATTTTATTTTTATTAAAGCCTGATTCAATACCTTTCCAACGAGCTATCACTCGTTGCGATCGCTTTAGTAGTTTTTTTTTAAAACAAATTTCAATGAGGTCCCTTATGAACAATTCTTCAATTTTTCACATGACAGTGGTGTACACCACCACTAAACCAGTCACTATAAAAAAAAAAAAAAATATGTAGGTACATTATTTTTTGCTGGGCAATCGATTGAGACTATTTATTTTAAAATCGGAGAGGGGTCGTCCAAAAGGTGATCGCTTTCATATGGAATTGCTCTATGTATTTAATTTTATTTATTAAAATATGCTAAGCTGTAAATGCATGTATTTTTAATAAAACATAAAATTTTTGAAAAAATTTTTTTATTGGTTTTAATTTGAGAACCATATTGCATGGTGTTAGGAAAATTAGAAACATAATAATAATAATATTTTTGAGATAATAATAAGCTATAAACATGTCTGAACATATATTGTTACTGAAGACGTGTTTGGTACAATCATAACCGCAAACATTAATGATAGTTTGCGATTGTGATTGTATCAACCATGTTTTTTCTTTGCGTGCATAGACTGGAATAAAAATAAATAAATAAATAAATAAAAATCGGCAAAGGCAAAATAGTTAACAACGCTTTTATTATCTGTTTGTCAACTGATTTGAACATGAATCTAATGAATCGCTCGCTCATAATCTTGTGAACTAATGGTGTTTTTAAGTTGACAAATAACTGAAAGATATTTACTTACAAAAGTGCGCAATATATATTAGGGTATTCATTTAATCGGGCTTTTGCTTTAATCGGTTAACCGCTTGATAAATTTGGTTTGGTTTAATCGGTTAATTGTGTAATTGATCGGCTAACCGATTAATGAAGTTTTTTTTATTAACTAAGTAATTTCAATAAATAAAAGTGCAATAAAGTATAAGACAATTTTATAAGTTATTTCAATAGTTTAAGTCTTATAAAATAATTTTAGAAAATAATTTGGTTTAAATGTTTATGAAAGCGATTCCTTTCATTAATTTTGATAAAATTGACTTGGAAAAAATTCTTTCACTTATCGTAGATGTTGGAGAAATCGAAAGCAGCCCATAACACAGAATATATAATTTCTCAGTCCGTTTCCAGGAAATCTCTAAATGTATAAAATCTTTCATTGTACCATTAGAGTCCTGTTTAAATTTTTTTTAAATTTTTAACTACTAATTGTTTCGGTTAATTCTGTTAAAAGACTGATATGAGAAGATATGTGAAAAAACAAACAACATAACAAATACATATTAAAACTGCGTGAAACAAACCCCAACAATCCAAATCGAATTCGAAAGAACTTGTGGTAAACTAACTAACATAAGCCTTAAGCTTGTTGTGATTACTATTATAAAAGGCTAATTAAAAATTGTTTAATAATTAAAACTGATCCGTGTCTTAAATATATTGTAAGCTAAGAAGTCTAATTCTAGAATAAGCTTACAGAAAAATACTTTTCTAATCTATAACAAGATTACATTCTTTATGAGTACTGTGTTTAAATTTATATGGCATATTTACAAAATTTTACTTATGTAATTTTTTATTACTTTTTTAAATTGTGCACTGCTTAAAACACTTCACTCTTCGAACAAAACACAAAGACCGAAAACTTTTAAAAAAAAATACAATGGCACGCTTCAAATAAAGGGACATCATTCTCAAAAACACTTAAAAAACTATGACGAGAATAAGTCATTTGCAATTATATATGTTGTCATGTTGTATGAAATCTCTTATGATAAGCTTATTCTACAACCGATTAACGGTTATACGAAAGAATACCCTTATATATATTCAATTAAAATCTGAGGTGCTGTTTTACCTTTTACCTTCAAAACTAAAAAAGAAAAAAAAAAAATCAATACTTATCGTTGTTCATTAGAAAAATAAGAGGTGACTGGTGCTTTTTTGAAATTCAGCCCTTTTGGGGGCGTAAACTAGCATAACGTGTATTTTGGAAATTCTTTGTCAATCCATCTATCTTTTTCACCAATAAACACACAAACAATAATTATACCAAATTTGTAACTTATCTCAAGAATATAAATATAACGTTGGTACTTTTTCGAAATTTAAAAATTCAAGGGGTGAAAATCGTAAATATTATTGGTACTTTTTTATCCAAACATTTTTCCCCATTTATAGACATAAACGTTATAAATGCAACCCCTAAGATATTGAATTTTTAATAGTTTTTGGAACTTTTTTGTTCTCCAATGGTACTTTCTGATTTTTTACATTATTTAACTAACAAAGTAAAATCAATAAACATAGAAATAATCATTTTACCAAATTCGTAACTTATCTGAAAAACACCGATATGCATTTGGTACTTTCTCGAAGTTCGAACGTTTAAGGGGAGAAAGAAGATCATACTTATTTTTGGTACTTTTTTCCAAAACATTTTTCTCCAGGTATTGGCATATACGTATTTAATTATGGGCTCCCACTATAATATTGAGATTGTTGATAATTTAGTGGGGAGAAAAAAGTATCAAAACTAAATTTCTTTATTTTACTTTTATGTGCTGCATGTGGTAATTCTTGAATTTTCTATAATACTGAACTAAGAAGCATTAAACATTAAAGAAAAGGGTCCAGAGTATATAAGAGCCTTTAAGATGAAAAAAGTTGGCACATTATTGTTCTTCAACTGGTAATTTTTGAAATTTAGTTAATATTGGACATAAATCTGAAATTTTCGGCATCAACATAGATCAAATGAATTGTAGCACCATTCAAATTGACAAATTTTTCAAAGTGTAAAAAAATTGGGGTCAATTTGACCTCAAGTACGAGGGCGGATCAATACGTCCGTGACATTTCGAACTTTCCTCTTAGTTATATGAAATGCAACACTGCTCCCATCAAGTACCAGCTGTTAATATACTACTGTCAAGTTTTGAGAAAGTTCCGTCATTTACTTTGCGTTTAACAGCTGTTCAAAGCGTACAACCTCGATTTTTTTAAAAATGGAAAAAAGTGAATTTCGAGTGCTCATTAAACATTATTTTTTGCGAAAAAAAACCGTCAATCAAACCAAGGAAAAGCTTGATAAATACTATGGGGACTTTGCACCATTGATTTCAATGGTAAAACAAGTGGTTTACTGACTTTCGTTGTGGTCGCACAAGTACAAATGCCGCTGAACGTTCTGGACGGCCAATTGAAGTCAATACACCCGAAAATGTCGAAAAAATTCGAGAAATGGTGTTGGCCAATCGAAGAGTAAAAGTGCGTGAGATTGTTGATGCCATAGGCATTTCATATGGGAGTATGGTATAATTAAAAAAATTGTGATATTAATTACAAAATTAATTAAATTTGCACCAGTAAACAAATTAGTAGTAGCAATTAAATGCTTAATTAACTCGATTACATTTTTAATTATATTGATTTTATTTTTGATTAATGCTTTAATTGGTCAAAAACTTTGCAGAATTTTTTTTAATATTTCTCAAAATATGTTAATTTTGATTGAATTTTTTGATTTTTTAATTAGGCTTAAGTTCAGCAAATTTAATTTTCATTAAATTATTTTTATTGAAAGAATTAAAACATGAAATGATTTTTTTTTGTTTTTTTTTTGGATAATTCTTGACTGGCGGGTCGAATTTACATGTTTCGAGAATAATCACATTCTAATCATCAGAATATTTTGCGTTCTACCATTTGCGCAGGTAGTTTTCAATCCCGTGTTCAGTCAAGAATTATCAAAACAACAAAACAGTTCAATTAAAAATCGCAATTGTACTGTTAATTTTGTTGCTACGTTTCTTATTCAACTGGCCTTAGACAAGTTAATAGCTCAGGAAAATTTTAACAACTTTAAAATTTTTTAACCAAATTTTTTTTTTGATCTCATTTGAATGATTGGTACGTAGAAATTATTTAATTATTTAAAGGCAACATTTCGATTATTTAATGGCAACATTTTTACAAAAGCAGAAAAAATTAGTTTTTCCCCCTTTTAAAAGCAACTTCAAACTTCAGCGTCGTTGCGTCGCCAGTTAACTTTAGCCTAAGACCATAATATTTTACACAACGTATATCTACAATACATAGAACAATTCCAGGGTAAGAGACGGCCTGTGCCTTGTCATTTTTTTTCGTTCATATAATCTTGGAGCATTATAGTGTACACGTATACATTTCATCCCAGATAATATAGCACCGTATGTCGTGCACAGGCCAAAAATCATGCGCTTAAAAATTGTTGTGGCGTGTGAGAGATTTTTAAATTATTTGATCCTTAGAAGCTCTAGAGTATGTAACTGAATTGTATTTAATAAAAATTATTAAGATTCTTTTCGCTGGCCTTTAGTACTTTAGTACTTAGTACTTAGTAAGCAGATTTTCAAATACAAACTTTTTTTTTTAAACTGTTGGCAGTCTAAGATTCCTTTTTTTTTTTTAAAAATCTATTAAACTAAAATATAAGTCGTTCTCCCTGTAGGGTATAATAAAATAAACATGAAAAGGCAACCAATAGCAGTGCAAAACAACATTACAAAAATCAGTAAGTAAAAATCGAAATAAAGGAAACTTTACATATCGCGTAAAGTCATTTTAGTTATAAATACATTCATTTTCATTTGTTCATTTTCGCTACGCGAAAATTGTTTTTAAATGTCCCGTCGAGTGTATTACAAACGAAACTGTATCCTGTTTCTTCTTTTTTACATTTAATGTTTGCTTTATATATATATTTTTTTTAGTATCGAGAAATGGCAAAAATAAAACAAAGTAATATTTCCGCATAAATCCACAACAGCATTGTAGTGGAATAATTGCGTAAAAGTTTTGCAAAAAAAGACACACTAATATAAAAACGAGGAAAACATTTACTATGTAAAAAAATATCCTTGATGATTTTATATTTCCTGTTTTTCTTCATAAAAGCAATCTGTAGGCTTTAACACAAAATATACATTAATGAAATCCATGTTGCATTATTTACTTATTAAAGGAAGTTAACAACTAAAGGAAAAAAAAATCGAATGTCGTAAATAAATATTTACTACAATCAGACGAAGGAGTCCTTCAGTAACAGGCAACATCATAAGCAACATGATTACAAAGGAAATGTTGTTCTTTTTATGACGTTGCATACTGGGGTCAAAAGCCGTATTTTCGCGGATAAATTTTTATCTCCTCAGCTACAATCGTGAGATACACTAAATTTGATGTGCTTAAGAACAAACTATATGCTCCCAAAAAAAATCTTGGAGGTATAGGATGTGGGAGATGGGTACCCCCATACAAGGTACTTATTATTTTTCTATTGTACAATAATGAGGCACACTTTATTTGATGTATGTAACTCTTAGAATAAACTATATAATCCAATATAATTTTGGAGGTTTAGGAGGGGTGAGGCGGGTACCCCTCAAACAAAGTATTTCAATTTGTTTATATCAGCAGAACTACAATAGTGAGTATCCAACAAAAACTAGGTGGTAAAGGAGGGGGTGACCGGTCCCTCATACAAAAACATGATTAATCAATTAAATAAAAAGATTTCTTAATCAAACAAGCTTCAGCTGAATTTGCTGCAATTAATGGAATTCGGATACGAATTAACCAAAAATATAGTTTTAAATAAACCGAAGAAAGTTTGTGAGTGCGTGAGAATTAATTTTTTAAGTTCACAAACTCCATTTTTTAAACCATTTTGGTATATTTCTATAACCATGGTAACTCCTGACTCATGCGTCACTCAAGCGTGACTTACGCGTAGTAAATCACGTTATTTGCACATCTCATATAAAAACACATAAAATAATGACAGCAACAAGCCATTTTGTTGGCAAACTAAACGCGTGTTGGTACTTATTCGTGCATAACTTCTGAGGCGCACTGACGGGCAGCATAAACTTTTCGAGAATAACGCTCATTTGTTCAACCTTTAATTAATTCTCTGCTTAATTGAGCCGAACAAATAACTTTATGAGAACTGAGAAAATCAATTTTTTTTGCATATTCCATATAAACTTAAAAAGCAAAAGCACTTCCACCAATAACTTTTTTAACAAATTTAAGCAACACATTTGAAAAAAAATACTTAAACTTAATGGTTGCATAGTTAGATTTATTACTTTTGCAACATTACTTGTAGTTAATAAAACTTAGGCCCTAATCATGTAAAACGCAGCGCAACGCCAAAGAATAACATTGAAAGCACAAACAATGTCATAAATATTTTGTAATTTTGTTATTGCTTTCTACAGAAATTCATGTACCGTTTTTAGATTTTCAGCGTCACAAGCAATGGAGCGTTTGAAATTTTAAAACGCAATGTCAATTAATGTAGGAAGCAACAACAAAATTACAAAATATTTACGACATTGTTTGTGTTTTTAATGTTATTCTTTGGCGTTGCGTTTTCCATGATTAGAGCCTTAATTAGCCTTTTTTTGTCTATTTTTCACTTTTCTATCCCAATGTTTAATTTCGTCACTACAGAAGCACCATTACGTTACATATTTGACAACAATTTTTTTTTACCTTATTATGTAGAATTTGGCGCTTTTTAAGCGAGTAGTTCTTATTTACGCGGTACTTAAATGTTTTTTTTTAAATTAATCCATTAAATGGCCACCTTTGACCCCAGTGTGCGTCTTCTATATGCTGTCTGGCAGTAGCCAGGAAAATATTTGTTTAATTATTATTAATTTTGCACAGATTTATTTCAGTTATAAACCAATTTTGGATAAATAATTATTTAATTAAAAAAAAACTTTATTAACTTGTTAATTACCAAAAGGGCTTCGATGCAACATTTTTGAATAGTTAAAAATGTTCTTCATTTGTAGGTTTGTTAACCGAAATCGGTCTTAAATAGATTAAGAAGGACAACCAAAATATTTTCGAATCAAAGTTCTATAAACAGTCTAAGTTATTATATAGGCTGTGGTTGTTAGGCCCTTTTACAGTTTTCTCTTTCTAGCATTTACTGTTTATTTCTATCAATTCAATAAATAAAAAATGTAGTGTCATAAGGGCTATAGCGATCTTTACGGCTAATATTTTAATTTTGTTTGGCATTAATGTTGAATTTTTTTTTTTTATATTTCCAAAAACATTGGTTTCTTATATAAGCGCAGCTTATTCTCAACTACGGCACCTTTTTATTTTTCAATTAAAGTACATAGGTTATTAACGGTTAAGAAAAAACGGCACAGTACCAAAATAAAGTAAAATTTTTTTATTATAATTACTTTTGTGGTTATTTTATTGAACTGTTAATGGTTTTGAGTAGTTAATAGGCTTAAGTTCTTTGAATTTAATTTTCATTAAATTATTTTTATGAAGACAGGAATTTTACAACATAAAATAAATTAAAATTTATTGATAATTTTTCATTCTTGTCTGCGCTAAGAATAGAACCCAGACTTTCACGGACAGGTTGCCCTGACTAGTTTTGATTGTAACCACACAATCTCTTCGGAGATTTTTTGCTTTTCGCAGATTTGGAATCAACATTGAGTTTTTAAAAATTTTAAATTTGCTGCGATTCTCAAATTCTTATATTATCGCGGTTAAGATGGAATCGCATATTTTTCTATCTTTTCGGTTTGTCTATTATTTATGGTTATTTTCATACCCTAAAAGGGTATATATAAGTTTTTCATTCCGCCTGTAACGTGCACAATATTGATCCCAGACCCTTTAACTACATACATATATTCTGGATCCTTATGAAAAAAGGATGTTCAAATCCGGTTGACCGTCTGTTCCCCCGTCTCACAGTGTGACTTTTGTTACTTTTAGGATGCCAAAAGTCGTAACAGTCAAATAAAAGTAGATATGGCAATGAAATTTAGCAATAATAATGATGAGATCGATATAGCATTGGACACCAAAAATGGGCGCGGTCCGCCCACTTTTTTGGCCACTCCCCATATAAGGTGTATTTTCAAAATACCATAATTTCTAATTTAATAGTACTTATTTTGGCGGAAAGAAATAAAAATAATTTTAATATCACTAAATTTTTAGATACACACAAATGCCTTCAATTAGTAAATGTTTTGAGAAGATTAATATATATTTCTGAAAAGAAATTTAAATTTCATATTAAAAAAAAAGCAATCTGGAAATAAAAATAATTACTCCGAGTCAATATCATTTCCATATTCTGGTACGGATAATAAGCCAATAACTTCTTTTGGTAATCTTCGTCGCTTTGTCTTAGTCGTTTTCCGCAAGCTGCATATAAAGGGGTCTGACGATATGAGTAATCTGATAATACTTTCAATTCTAGATGTTTTTCAAAATATCGCAGAAAAGAGCAAAAAGAAGCAAAAACTTATTGTGGAATCTGAAACTAGATATATAAACTTTCAATCTCCATATAATCACTTAAGAGAATTCTACAGAATCATGCAAGTTTTTCTCTAACGAAAAACAAACATTTTTGGAAATCACTAAATTTTTAGTGATTGCATATTTTCATTGATTAAAAATTAAAATAATAACGTTAAAGCTTCAGAAACTTACCAGGCTTTATAGAAGAGGTTCCAACTTAATTAAAGCAAAAAGACTTTTGTAAAAATTTTTTGCCAAACAAAAGTAATGCCACCGCAAAGTTCAACAAAAAATAAAACTATAAACAGATATACTACACTTGTCGCAGTGACACAAGTTTGATAACTGTTATCATGTTAAATGTTGTTTTTTTGATTTGTTTTGAGTACATATTCGTAATAGTTGTATATTGTACTATTACATAGCATAAAATTATTAAAATCGGAGAACATTTTTTTTTCTTTTGGCATCCTAAAAGTAACAAAAGTCATACTGTGCGTCTGTTTAAATGGATTTTCCGAAGACCCCAGATATGATCCAGTCTTGGTTGATATATATTTCTGTCAAATTTGATCATTTAAATTTAGCTATTGAAATTCAACCAGATCCGTTTGTAAAGGATTGCAATGTGAGCACAAAACCACGACTGACTCTAATTTTACCCATAATTTCCTCTTTGTTATGGTTTTTTATTTATTTCTTTTTGCTGTATATCTGGAGAACGGCAAGAGCCAATGTTTCCAAATGAGGTATAAATATCTCGGTTATCAATACACAACATCCCACATAATGTGGGCGGGTTTTAAGAAGTTGGCGTGGGATAAAATAGTTCTTATATATCATAAGAACGGTAAGGGAATATTGTCCAAATTTGGTACACATAGCTGGGTTATTAATTAAAATTAATATTAATTTAATCCCGTACAAAGACATCGTAGATTCGTGTATATCTAGAGAACGGCAAAAGCTAAAGCTTACATATTAGGTTCATGCATCATGGTTATCAATACACAATAACCGACAAAATGTACACTCTCCTAACTTGAACTATAGCTAAGAGATTAAGTACTTTTATAGTTAAACATCTATTTAGGAGAACAGTCAGGACATAAACTAAAGAATTAGAATAAGATTTGATAAGTTATTGCTAGTTCTATTTAATATGTATATGAACGGTCCGAGTTCGTTCAAAATCACTGGTATTGTTGGGGTTTTAAATTAAAAACAATCAAAAGTATTTATAGAGTTGTTAGCTTCTTCAGTCGTGGTTCTTAATAAAGTTTAAAATTGAGTTAAATAGAAAGTATTCTTTAATTGTTCATTTAGTTTCCGATTTGGCTGCAATTTTAAGTATTTAAAAGGTTTTAAATTATCTCTTATGATGGATTCTATATGGAGGGCTCAAAGCTGAAGCGGACCAAGTCAAAAAAGAATATTCGACAGTATTTTGAGTTTGGGTAACTGAACTGCCATTAATTTATGAAGCCATTGACTTGGGTTTATTGCAGTTACCTTAGAAATAAAATACTTCTTAATAAAGCCCATTAAAGAGCTGCATAAAGTTTTACTTTGCGGAGAATTTCGGTATAACGAGCCCTATTTGCGATTATATCGTAAGCGACAACTTAGCGAAATTAAGTTTTTTTCTTGCAAATAAGTTATAAGTACTCGTTACTTTAACGAACAAATTCATAGACCTTGAATTTGTTCCATTGCAGAGGAAAAGCCCATCTAAATCCAAACTAAGTATTGCACTGCTTAAGAAAAAATAAAAATAAACTCTTCTGCGAAATTTGCCTTTTATCGCTTACAATATAATCTCAATTAGAGCTCGTTATTCACTATTTTTTATGACTTGGTTCGGTTCAGATCTGGCCCCTTAACATTGTAATTTTATAAGTAGACTAGAATGTCATCATTAAAATAAAAGGCTTTGAATGCGGTTCTTTTAAAAATTTAAAATTGAGAGCAATTAAAAGATCCCATATTCTTTATTATAAGCTCTAAGTAAAGGGGCTTGTGTTTTTCTTGAAGCGATTTAATTGTAGTTCTATATCGAGTGGTGAATTGGTTTTTATCACACCTTCCAGTTGTTCTCAAACATGGAACCTCTTTGAGATCCAAATTTATACCTCAATCGTGGAATCAAAAATGTTCAAAGTATGTATATTGACTGTAATATCAAAACCAATTTTATAATTTTGCTGCAATAATACGACTTTTAAATCGTTTAATCTTGTACAGATTTAATTTCGGATCATAAACTAAAAATCCAGTTTCAAAGCTGCAATTTGGTTTGATAGCGGGCTTTTTTTAACAGGGCCAGTTTTTGAATAAGATAAAATTTTTTATGGCTATTTAGTTTCAAACTTTAATCTTATGAATTTAGGCATATTAAACAAGTTAATTTTAGTCGTAGCAATATGGCTGCTTGTTCTTGTTCCGTTTTCTTATAGAACCTGCTTACATTTTTATCTTATTTTTATGAAGGAAACAGTTTGACTTGTGTTTCAATCGCGTTCTAGGGCACGTTCCTTTTAATTAAGTTGTAATTTTCTTTAATTTTTACAATTTCTATTAAATAAATTACTTTTTTAGCAAACGTCCAAAGCCTTGCATTTTTTTTTTTAATTTATTTTTGTTGCACTTTATCAAGCCAAACACTTCTTTTTATTTTGTACTCTTGATACTTTAAAAGAAGATTTTTTTCTCAATCTTGTTGCTAAATGTGATATAAATCATGAATTCATCCTCTTTATTGAGTATTTGCAACCAAAGAACCTTGACACAACAAAAAATTCGCCAAATATTTTTTCCATCTTTGCTAAATGACGCTTTTACAAAAATCATTTTTCATGTTTTTATGATGAAAATATTATTAACAAAAAAACCTAAAGAAAAATTCTCCATTGTTAGACAAGAATTGTATGATTAAAGTAAAAGAATAAATCAGGCAAAAGGAAGAAAAAAACGAAATAACAAAAGATGGGTGAAAACATGAATTTCTTCCGGTTTTTGCATTTGCAAGTAATAAGAAGGAAAAAAATGCAGCATGATTTAAAGAAATTGCAGGAAATATGACAAAATTACAAAGAAAAATATCTCAACGTTGCAATGAGAATTAATGTTGTTTTGTTCTTCTACTTTATTTGGTACTTTCGTGATTTATTTTGATGTGTCATTGTTAAGAGAATATTTCAATCTTATTTTATGACATTTTTTCTTAGATTAGAACACAATGCATTTATTTTCGGCTGGATAAAGAGTTGTTAAAAATCCTTTTAAACGAAAGAGAATATCCGAATACATGCAATTTCAGTTGGATGAACGATTCAAAATTGTTTAAAGAAAGAATTTAACTTTATTATACCCTTCACCCCAGATGGAGAAAGACCCCAGTTATTATGGAGACTTTGTTGGAAAAAAGTAAAAAAAAAATCTGTTCACAATTCTAATTTTAGAAAAAAAGCTTTTCAAAAATTTCAGTATCTTAAAAAACAGTTCTTCGAAAAATTTTTTTTAAACTAAAATTTTCAATGCAGCCTTTAAAAAAGCATGTTTAAGTCCTCTTTAAAAAAAAACTTCAACAACAGTTTTTTAAAATAGCTTTAAAAATAGTTTTTTTTAAAAGAATTTTGTAAAAAAATTATTTTAAAAGCTAGACCAATACTAGGACTACATAAACCCCCACGACTAAAGCCAAAGTGGGACAATGCTAATATCTGTGTCTAGAAATATATAAAGACCTACGATTGAGGCCAAACGCGGATTGTGGGATGAGTAAGGTCAAGGTAGAACCTATTAAAACCCAGGATTAAGGTCAAGTAGTGAATAAAAAAAGGCTAAACTAAGAAACGAACCCACAATTACGGCCAAATTAGAATTATATACAGGACCACGATTCGTTCTATAAAAAGAATAACAATTGTTTATATAAAAAACACAATTAAGACCTAAATGGGATTATATAATTACCTATAACTTCAGGCAAACTTGGTCCAATTACTGATCATCATTTTAATTTTAGAAAAAAAGCTTTTCGAAAATTTCAGTATCTTAAAGAAGTATCTTCAAATATTTAAAGTCAAGGCTTTTTAGCAGATGCTTCGTTTACAAAATGTTGTATTAAAAAATTTTTTTTTAAAAAGCTTTTTAAAACGACTGCTTTATTAAATTTTTTCAAACAGCTCTTAGAATTTTTTGTTTTTACCGTTTTAAAATAAATTTTTTAATACAGCTTTAAAAAAAGGATGTTTAAAGCCTCAACAACAGCTTTTTAAAAAAAGCTTTTAAAATAGTGTTTTAAAACAATTTTTTAAAAAAAATTTGGATTTTTTCAAAACTTTTTTGAGAAAAAAAATTTTTTTGTTAAAAAATTTTCCTTTTAAATAAATACTTTTATAAGAGCTTTTTGAAAAAAAATACTTGTACAGCCTCTTGAAAAAATACTTTTACTACAACTGCTTTAAAATTGTTTTTTTTGTATACCAATTTGATTTAAGCTTTTTTTTCTTTTTAAAGAAAAAGCTTTTTGTAATAACAAGGCTTTTAAATAGTTTTTTAAAACAATTTTGTGATTTTTAAAATGTGATTTTTGAGTTTTAAAATAAATTTTTTTACTACAGCTTTAAAAAAAGGATGTTTACAGCCTCTTTAAAAAACCTCAATATTCAAAATAGTTTTTTAAAACAATTTTGTAAAAAAAATTTTGATTATTTCAAAACTTTTTTTGAGTAAAAAAATTTTTTTTGTTAAAAAATTTTCCTTTTAAATAAAAACTTTTATAAAAGCTTTTTAAAAAAAATACTTGTAAGGCCTCTTGAAAAAAATAATTGTACTACAACTTTTTTAAAAATGTTTTTTTTATTCCAATTTGGTTTAAGCTTTTTTTCTTTAAAAAAAAAAGCTTTTTCTAATAACAAGGCTTTTAAATAGATTTTAAAATAATTTTGTGAATAAAAGCTGAATTATTTTCATAAGCTTTTTTAAATTTTTTTTTTGACGAAAAATAAATTTTTTGTTAAAAAATTGTTACCTTTAAAAATTCTTTTACTAAAGCCTTTAAAAAAAGTACTTTAACTACAGCTTTAAAAACTAAAATACTTTTACTGCCATTTTTTTTAAATATTTTTTTTTAAACCAATTAAGCTTAAGCTTTATTTCAAAAGCTTTTTTCTTTTTAAAGAATTTTTTTTTGCAATTTCAAAGCGAAAGCTTTTTATTCATATTTAGTATCCTTTACCAAACAAGTTATTTTTATACGAGTTGCAAGTTTGTCTAAATTGTATGAACGTAACTATTCAAAATTATAGAATTTCAGTTTTGGAAATAAAACTTTTTATTTTGTAAAATCGCGATTTTAGGACAACAAGGTTTTATCTTACATGTAGCTTAGGGGCAAATATGACCTTATTGTCGTAAAGTTGCGATATGTAATTATGTTTTTAGTCACAAATAAGTACACTTCAAATCTAAACTAAATTTTCCAAATGCTTAAAATTTGCTTATGTTACTTTTCAAATCATCAATCAACTAAAAATTCTCAAAAAAAAAAAAAAAAAAAAAGTCAAGCACACAATTTTATTTTCCTGTCACAATTTTCATTAATAAAGGGTGATTTTTTATGAATAAAGTTTTTTGGGCTGGCAGCTCTGGTTGGTAATTATGTCAAACTACATCTGTGAAAGTGAAAAGTGTTCAGTATACTCTGCCATTTCATCATGGAGAAACTCACAAACGACCAACGTCTGCAAATCGTTGAAATTTATTATCAAAATTCGCTCGATGGAAATCCAATGTTTTATCGAAAAATTGTGTTCAACGATGAGTCTCATTTCTGGCTAAATGGATACGTAAACAAGCAAAACTGCCGCATCTGGGATAAAGAACAGCCACATGCCGTACATGAGTTACCGATGCATCCCGTGTGGTTTATTGGCTGGTGGCATCATCGGTCCATTTTTCTTCAAAGACAACCTTGTAAGAAACGTTACCGTCAACGGCGAACGATATCGAGCCATGATACGCGACTTTTTTTGCCCCAATTGGCTGAGTTGGACTTGGTTGATATGTGGTTTCAACAAGACGGTGCCACATGCCACACAGCTCGTGAAACAATGGACATATTGAAGGATGAATTTGGTGAGCAGTTTATGAGTTGGCCGCCAAGATCATGTGATTTAACGCCTCTTGACTATTTCTTGTGGGGTTATGTGAAGTCGTTAGAGTATAACATAACACGTGTTATTCATTGAATACAGGCCGAAACGCTCGAAAAAGTGGTGCAAAATTTTACCTTACGAATGGACCATTTGAACCGGAGCCGCGGGCAACATTTACATGAAGTTATTTTTAAAAAGTAAATGGCAACGACCAATTTATCGATTCCAATAAAAATTTTGAATATATGATAAAAATTGAGTCTTTTATTAGATTTTTAAAAAAATTACGGTTTAAAAATCACCCTTTATCATAGTATAATAAGTACCAGGTAGGTTCATTAGGAAGAGTTGTCATTATTTACCCATGTAATGTTAAACAACGAAATATTACTAATTTGCAAATGTTTGAATTTCAACATATTATGCACTTTTTAGATATCGCAAACTTTTTTTTTAATATAAAACTATATTTTATTTAAAATATTCTTTATTGGAAATTGATTTTTGGTTAAAATTTGGTATCACAAAATTTTTGAATTAAGAAAATTTTAAAAAAATACAATTATTTTATTTGATTTTTGACTCTTGTTTTAATATTTTTCTTTTTTCTTTTGTTTGGCGTTTTATGGGTTTTAAAATTCATAACAAAATTTCTAATGACTATACCTTGTACTTATTCTACCATGTTAAATATTATAAATACATAAATCATAAACAATTTGAAATAATGACAGTTTACAAATCAGTTTTCATTCAATATTTATTAAACAATAGAAAATGAAGAAAGGCAGAGTAAAATGTAAGAAAAAAAAACTATTAAAATAAATTGTATGCAATCAAAGTCGACTTTAGGGAATTGCTAGACAAAAGAAATGTATTATGAAAACAACTTAATTTTGTTTTTCGAAATATCGTAAGAAAAATGTTTTTCTGATATTTTACAGTCCAGCCCAAATGTCGCCGAGATCACGAGCTTCAATTTCAGGCATCAAATAGTCGGTTATCATGGCACGATAACGGTCGCCATTGACGGTGACGTTCGCACCGGCATCATTTTTAAAGAAATATGGACCGATGATTCCACCGGTCCACAAACCACACCAAACCATTGCTTTTTCTGGATGAAGTGGCAGTTCTTGAATCTCTTCAGGTTGCTCTTCGTCCCAAATGCGGAAATTTTGTTTGTTTACATACCCATTGAGCCAGAAATGGGCCTCATCGTGGAACAAAATTTGCCACGAAAACGTCGGATCTTCTTGGAACTTTTCAAGAGCCTATAGAGCGAAACGATGTCGCTTGGGAAGGTCGAGCGGCTTCAGTTGTTACACAAGCTGTACTTTGTACGCTTTCAATTTAAGATATCGACGTTAAATGCGCCAAGTCTTTCCATACGTCAGTCCGAGATGCTGCGAACGGCGCCGAATCGACTCTCCACGGTCTTCGTGTACACTCTCAGCTACGGCCGCTATATTTTCTTCACAGCATGCTGAACGTGGTCTATTCGGTCGAATATTATCCAATAATTAATGCTGGGTCTCAAAATGGGTGATGGTGTTGCAAATAGTACGCTCAGTAGGCCGATAATGTTGACCATAAGTTGAGCGAAGTGCACGAAACACATTCCTCACAGAACGTGAATTTTCGAAATTAGGTTGAACGATTTGTAAACGTTGTTCAGGTGTAAGTCTTTCCATTATGAAATGCCAAACAATACTTAACAATAGTAACCTGACAGCATGACACGACTCACACGTGATCTGTCAAAAAAGGCTATTGAAAAAAGTATCTCTACTTGAATCAGCCATTATTATGCGTTCACAAATGTCAAAATCAGTTACTTGCGTTTTGGTTATTGATAGAGGTTGCAATATTAAGCGAAATTATTTCTTTGATATTATATAAAACACCAACACTAAATTTTTTTTTTATAATATTTCTTTTAAAGACCACCCCTAATAAAATTCTTTTGTTTTAGAAAATATTTTTAACAAAATTTTATTGATAAAAACAGATGATTTTTGTTTACTGTTTTGTTGTACTTTATAGTAAATCAAAAGGCGCCTAAATACGTTTTTATGGCTTTGTTAATATGTTTTGCCGATTTTTATTTTCAAACTAGAGTTAAATTTGTAGAATAGGTAATATGGCAGTATTGTTATTTGACAATCAATAAATGGATTGCGCTAGAAACGTCAAACCTGTCCACTGACAAGTCGGAAGTTAATGGGGCCGATAATGAGTGACTTGTTTCCGGCAGACTTTCAATCTATTCCAATTTTTCTTTTCATTTCAGTGATAAAAGACTCAATGATCTGTTATGCCTAATAGGAGATGGCATATACCGGCAGAAATTTACAAATTTCTGAAATTTTAATGGCAGTTGCTTAACCCGATTCGGGTGGTTGTTATACATTTAAAAATAATTTGCTTTATGGCAATAGACAAAATATTTGAAACAAAATTTGTATAAAATATTTTCAAGCCTCCCAAATGCAATAAATTAAAATTTTAAATGTTCATTTGTTCATATTTTCTATACAAATGCTGAATTTGTATACGAAAATGTGGCAATTATTTCCCTTAACAAAAAAAAAATATTTTATTATTATTTCAATTGCTTTATTTTAGTCAGCTAAAACCCGAAAATTCATACATAAATTACTTTTTTTTTTAATCTTTGGGCTTAAATTTTGCGGAAATGAAAGAAAATTGGAAAATCAACAATTGCAATAAATGTTGCTGCTAAATAGAGGAAATTTGATCGCAACAATAATAAATCTATTTATTCATACATATTTTAATTATTTATTGATTTATACAAGAAGAAAAAGAAAAAAATTCCACAAATAAATACGAGGGCTGTTTGAAAAATTTCAACTAGTTACCTCTTAAGCAAGAAGGGCGATATTGCTTGCTTTTTTTATGTGAACTATGTCAAGATTAACGATAGTAGACTATATACTGATATATCTCCCAATTCATACGAGGCCTTTTACTACGTCGTTTTTAAATAAAATTTTAAAGCCCTTTCCAAAAATGCTTTGCGTTTCTACGATGATTTTAAGTTGCATGTCCATTTTTATTTACAGTAGCGCCTCGAAAATATTTTTTTGTCTCGGTTCAAATTTTTTTTTTGCAATGACCAGGCATTACCTCTGTTATCGGAAATTATAAACAAATTTGCTTTTTTTCTTGTACATTTTAACATTTGTAAAAACTATGTGCCATTAGTAAAAACTATGATAACGAAATATGCAGTAAAATATTTAAAAAGGCTGGAACTGCACCCAAACCCATTAGCACGAAATATTTTAAATTATGGCGGCCACACTCGATTAAGAAGAAGAGACACTGCAGCACTCACCCAATCAGATGAGCGGTAAACACCTACATATGTGAACAGAAACCGTGATGACGAAATCTTTTTTGTCCGGCACTGGCAGGACATAAATCAAATATTAGGTTAAGATTTGATTAATTATTGTTAGTTCATATTTAGTATATGAAGATTCAATAAATAAATACTGAGAAAAAAAAAAAAAAAAAAATTTTAACAATCAAAAGGGGAATTCCCTCGCAACGTACTGGAACATGTTCTGGAAAAATTAATTTTTTATTATTTAAAAATTTGTGTGTATGCGTAACCCTGTACATAAAATTCATAAATAATTTTGTTATCTATAATTTTGTTATCTATAATTTTGTTATCTATAGATAAAACAATATTTGTTTATGATTTAATTCCCCTGAAGTAGGAGAGCTTCCACTATAAAATCTGCAGCTCAAGAGCGAAGCACATACATTTTTTGAAAGCCTTTTGCTTAAAATATAAAAATAAAAAATGTTTTGCAATAAAAGTTTAAAATTAAAATGCTTGAGTTTATCATAAAATATATTCTAACCAACGTTTTGTTTATTTCTTTAACAAGCTTTGAAAACCTTCAAATGTATTTAAAGGCCCATTTTAAAGCGCTATAAATATTTTATCTTCTCTCAACCCAAAAAAAAAAAAAGACGTAACAATTAATTCCTTTCCATGTCAGGCATGGTCAATTATATACTATTGTAATTTTATAGGCAGACAATTCCACACTAATCTTTCGACATTTTCAAAACCAAGAAGAGTACTCGTATATAAACAGAAAGCAAAGAAAATAAGGCCCGTTCTCAACACTTACCGATAGTTATAGTTAGAGTGTTATCGGCCGTATAAAAAGGGTTCCATTGATAGTACTTAACTTTAACCTTAATTGAGCAATAAGTAAAAAAAAAATTATCATTATTATAGTTGTTTTAAATGACGACGAGAACTGTATCTTTTAATCGAAGTCAATCAAGTCGTTTATAATTTTCGACAATTGTAATGGATTATTTTACTTCTAAAGACCTTAGGTAGGTAGGTAGGTAGAAAGGCTGGTGTGAAGTCTTCTTCACACCTTCACCCAGAGACCAATATGGTCCATTGTGATGCCTTGTTTAGAAATATATAGCTGGAAAGTAGGTGAAATAAAGAGCGAAAGCATTAGAAAAGATAAAGAAGATAGATAAGAAGAGAGAAAACCCGAGAGAAAACCTCACTCAACACAAGACAAATCCGCCCTATGTGCGGCTAGCTCTCAGTCTCCTGCTGCGAAGCCAGGACATCACCATCACGAATCCTATCAGACTCTCGAGTCCACAGCCCGATACATCCCCTAATTCGCCTAAGAATCCGTTGCCCAGCCACCTCAGCCTGCTGCCCTGTAGCCTGAGACAGTGGCACAAAATGTGCTCAACCGTCTCCAACTCCTCCGGGTCTTCACACAACCCGCAAATATCCGACACGTCGGATCCCAACCTCTCCGCCATCCTGCCTATCATGCAATGGCCCGTGATAATCCTCACGCAGACCCTGCTTCTGCCCAGCAGCGACTCCGAATCAGACTTCCTAAGCACCGGCCACAGCGTCCGTGATACCCGGCAGTCCGTTCGGTTCCCCCAGGCCCTATTGGTCGCGCCCAGAATCCTAAAGACCTTAAATAAATCTTTAAATAATTCTGGCTCAGAAAACTTTTGCTTTGAAAATATAACAAATATAATCCATAAGATTATCCCAAAACCGATAAAAAGTAAAATTATTTTATTCAACGAAAAATACTTTTCACTCAGAAATGCAGTACTTAATTAATTGTACAAAATTAAACTTTTCCATGCCTGTTCCATATCCATGCAGTTGTCAAAAATAATCGTACACAATCCCATATTTACTCATGCCATCATGCACTGAACATTGATTGACGAAACCTTATCACCACTTTACTTGTATAAAAGAATAAATAAGAGTAGCACAGATCAGAATTGAATCAACAGCAACAACCAAAAAATTCATGGAGCTAATTTTCCACTAGTTTTAACCTGAATTTCACAGCGAAAAACAGACACACACACACCCACACACATGCACGTATTCAAGTATATTAACAGATACAAAGAGAAGGTAAAATCAACAGAAGGTGCTTGAACAGGGTAGTCGAAATACGGATGTATTTTTTCGTATGAAAATTTTGCCGCAAGAGCGTACTGAGGTCAATAAATAGAGGATGTTGGATCCGACAGAATATCTGGTCATTATTACAGTCAAGAACGCAATTTTTCTTCCATTTCATCCGGATAAGACTCTTTCGCAGAGATATTTTTTACTGTCTGGCAAAAGTCTCGGTCCGAGATCTAACAATTAAAATTAAGGCCCTAATTGTGTACAACGCAACGCTAAAAATTAAATTGAAACTAACACCAAAGTCAAATTTATTTATAATTTTGTTTTTGCCTTCTAAAAAAAATTCATATTGGATTTTTAAATTTCAAACGCTGCATATCTTGTGGCGTTGAAAATTTTAAAACGCAATATGAGTTTCTGTAGAACGCAACAACAAAATTATAATAATAATTATAAATTATAGGGTGCCCCGGTAGGCTAGCTGGTAGTGAGCTAGTCTATCAGTACCGAGGTTGCGGGTTCGATTCCCGCCAGAGACTCTGGTATCCTGCAGACAAGCAAAAAGCTTCGCGGGATTTAGTATAGGAATAATAATAAAAAAAAAATAAAATATTTTTGACTTTGGTGTTGCTTTCAATAGCCCAATTCACAATCTTGTGCAAATGGTCTTGCATCGTAGTATTTGCAAAATGGTATAGTAAATACTATAGTATACTTTTGGGATTATAGCAAGACCATTTGCACATGCTTGTGAATTGGGCTACTGATTATATAATTCTGCGCAATAGAATTTCTAATTATAATTAATTACGATTACAATAATAATTCAAAAATAATTACTATCACTTAGCATTTGGAAAATGGTATAGTATTTACTATAATCCCAAAAGTATACTAAAGTATTTACTACACCATTTAGCAAATACTACGATGCAAGACCATTTGCACAAGATTTTGAATTGGGCTAATGTAATTTTTGGCGTTACCTCAATTTGGGCCACCTTTTAATTTTTTTTGGTTTTTCAACCGTATATTTTTACTGAAATTTATTCGAATTTTTAAATGTTGATGTTTAAATGCCGAAAAAGTAACAATCTGTGTTCTTTTTTTGGATTAAGTTTAAAATGTTGTAGCAGACGTAGAAACATCATGTTTCTTTTAATTTCAGGCAGAGTCACTTCCGTGCAAGTTGATTTTTGTTTTTTTTTCTTTCTGACTGCCAGCATTTCTGGTAGACATCATGTTGTAACAACTGCAACATGTAAAATGCTGTTAATGGTTTTACTTGCTGTTTTTCGTTTTTTTTATACATATATCGTTCATTTACATCAATAGTGACATAACTAAAAAACACAAATTTCGAGTTAAAAAAGGTTGAAGTTTTTAATTTTCTTTAACCACTAAAAAAGATAAGAATACATTCTCCTTAAACGGGGAAATTATAAAAGATATAAAGATGAATTTCAAACACAATATAAAGAAAAATATAGCGAACAATTCTGCTTCACTAGCTCCAAGATTTAATTTTTTGAGTTATGTCACTATTAAAGTAAATTTTTTTTTTTTTTTTCAGTATTTGTTTATTGAATCTTCATATATTAAATATGAACTAACAATAATTATTCAAATCTTATCCATATATTTACTTTATGTCCTGCCAGTGCTAGACAAAAAAGATTTAGTCATCACGGTTTCTGTTCACATATGAAGGTGTTTATCGCTCATCTGATTGGGTGAGTGCTGCAGTGTCTCTTCTTCTTAAGCGAGTGTGGCCGCCATAATTTAAAATATTTCGAGCTAATGGGTTTGGGTGCAGTTCCAGCCTTTTTAAATGTTTTACTGCATATTTCGTTATCATAGTTTTTACCAATGGCACATTGAGATCCTTGTGGATATTTGAGTTCTTGACGTACCATGGGGCGGCTGTGATTATTCGAAGAAGTTTGTTTTGGCGCCTTTGTATTTTTTCGATGTTAGAAGCCGAGGCAGTGCCCCATAACTGAATACCGTAGCACCAACATTAAAGTATTAAAGTAAATGAGCCATATGTATTTAAAGTTTAAACAAACCGATGGTAGGCCAAGTAGTTGCCAGCAGTAGATCAGATATCAAACCCACAAACTAGGAAAGCAATTGATTTTTGAGAATTGTTATTGTTCTGAAGGGTTTTTTTTTTTATTAACTCCAGAGAAGAAGAAAGTGAAGACCTTGAAGTAGTTAAAAAAAAGAGTTGGATTCCAAGGCCGATGTTATGAGATCTGGGTTATATTCGAAAAGTGCTTTTAGATTTGTCTTTGAAGTTTCTAATTTAAATATCTTTAACAAAAAAAAAAAAAAAAAAAAAAAAAAAAAAAAAAATATGCTAATAATCTTTGATTCCTATTTTTTCCAGAGGGTAGAGGCTGCCTGACCTTAGCGATGATATTATCCTCTTTTCCAGGGGGAAAGGTTGTCAAGGGGCTTATTGGATGGATTGTTTGGAGGGAGCTTGAAGCCTATTAATTTTTCAAACTCGAAAACCATGATGAAAAGTTTTGGCTCTCTGCCAGGGATGGAACCTGGTTTTGTAGACACTTAACCTACTACACCGTGCCTCCATGCTTTATTTACCCTTATACAAGAATAAGTTTTTTCTGCCTCACTTTTTACAACTAAATCGGCGCTTAACGTGCCAAATGAACTCAAATATAACTAAAAGAAATTTAAATTATTTGGCTTATGAAATAAATTATATTTTTAGTTTGGTTTGTAAACTTCTAGTTTACATCTTTATCTTAAAGCCAATATCCTGCTAAGGTATTACGTTTTTGACATTCCTTCGGCCTTTAATATTGAAATAATTCTGAGACATCAAAATAAACAAAAATAAGGAGAAAATATGTTTTGTAAAATTGTTAAGGACAAAAACTAATGGAGGTCGGCCATACATTTTATCCGCCTAGGGGCGACTCTTAGGCACTTATGGTACTTTATCTGCAATATATATGAATTATATTCTTCATCACCATCCATTCGGGGGCTGCCATACAAATATGGCGGTTTATTGAATTTGCAATGCCTGGGATTCCCCTAAATGGGCTAAATGTATAACCAAGCCGTCCTTTTTCATCCCCATCATTTGTTCTTAACATACCTACCCGCTGTCTACATTCCATAAGGGGCCTTCCATACAAAACTTTCAATATAGGCTAGAAATATATTGAAGAAAGGGTCCCATAACCGTCTAGAAGTCGCTCCTTGGGGGGAAAAATGTACGCCCTACCTCAATTAGTTTTACGTCCTAAAATTGTTTTTAAATTTTTTTAGTGTATTTAATAAGCTAAACCGTTTTTGAGTCACGCAAATATATATGTTGTGCAACCTCCTTCATTTTCGAAGCAACGGTATATATCGAAAACAAGATCTTTCCTAAAAACAAAACGGCTTGCATCACTGGATTCATCTTACTCAAATTAGGTTTTCCCACTGGGAAACCCCCTTGACAGTTAGGTTAGGTTAGGTTAGGTTCCATTGGCAGCCGTGATCAAGCACAGCTCACGGGGGTCCATAAATTAGTTCCCGTTGTGTTACCATATCACGCCGTCTCCCATGGGTCCTATGAAATCTGGCTGCTAGAATTCCCATGCAGCCATCCGGTCGATTCAATAAAGGAGTGGATCCTGTTAACATCAGAGAGACAAGTTTTTTCCCACCCCTTGACAGTTATTTTAGCTAGCACAATGTTATTGTTACCCTACGGAAAAGGGAACTAACACTAAACTTGTCACGTGACAAGTCACTTTAACATAACGATGTCATACGAGGGGGTTAATTGGCACCTTTTTGCCACTTTGTAACAGGTCACTGAACCAACCTTCCAATTTCGGTAAAAAAAATAATGCCAGTCGTAGATATTGTCCCAAATGAGCCGTGTCAATATGATAGATCCCCTTCAAATAAAGTAAAAGAACTAGAGAGAATCAGTAACTACCCGCGCAAAATCCAGTTACATGAATAGTTTTGTGCCAATTACCTTTCCTTTGGACTAACTTCACTCTAAACACATTATTACCAGTTAAGTCTTGTTTTCACCTATCACTATTCGTTCCTTTTAATTATAAAATTTTGTTCACTGGTCACGGGATAAGTGCTTTAAGAACAATTGACAGAAATTTCTCGCAGGGTTGTTAATATTTGATGTAAAGAGATCCAATAATATTGAAAAAAATTCTTCAATTTCCGAAATAATAGTGAATAAGTCGATAGAAGGCATAAGCATAAGGACACCTACAGTTTGTCTTTAATTCTTTACATAATATTGTGCTGTTATCTCCTTATTTCCTCTTCTATTTGGTTTATTTTTTGCCGATTCTGTTTGCAGGATTATGTGCACATTTTATTGAAAACGTACATGAATTCCGAAGATATTCGTATAAGAGTACAAAAGTGTGCTATACATTTTAAAACGTTCTATGGCTGTGTAAAAGGCTGTATATATTTCCTTTAAATATCTCTATATTTAGAGACACAGACATTTCCACATACATAACAGTCGTTTTATGTATCATGGTATAATGTTAGTACAGGGTGGTCCATAAATACGGATACGTAGTTTTTCCTTTATTCAGAATTGACTTTCAAAAACTTTGAAAATAAGTAATGGAAAGACTCAGACTCAAATCAAATGACCAAGGATGTTCAATTTGATTACAAAATTCAGCATTCCATTGTTCAGACAAAAAGATCATATCAAAATTTCTTCATGTTCAAAATGGAACCATAGCTTAATAATTTACCGAAGTGGTTTATTTTTTTTCGAAATTCAGCATTCGATTATTCAAACACAAAAGTCATATAAAAATTTCTTTTAGGCTTAAAATAGGCCCAGTGCTTAACCAATTTACCGATTGGTTTAGCATTCTCGATAACACGGGTAATCTTTAGTCTTTTTTGTACTGGTTGACCCGATGCAATTAGAAACACTGAAAAGATTTGAATATAAGGAACCCAATATCAAGGAATAGCTGTTTAAAAATAAAATGCAAATACTTTTAAGAACTTAAGAAAGGATCATTGGAGCATATCTTTTCGAAGACAGCAAGCTAGAACTGCAGCTATTTTGATAGGCTTTCAATAACATCTCTTTTGTCCTATTTAAGGGCCTCGGATTTTTTTCTCTTTGAGGCTCTCTAAAGAGGAAGATGATAATAAGCCAAACCCCATCCAACAGCGAGGACGATGTGACCTGAAATTAAAAAAAAGAAGTTATTGAATACTCTCTTGAAAAAGAGCATTCAGCCGAAGCACGATTTGAAAAATATATCTTTTAAACATAATGTATATTTTTAACATATATAAGACAAACATATTTTCAAAATTGCCATAAATGCTAACCCTAAATAAAGGCAAAAATAAAACGTTATTCATAAATTATTTCTTACGTTACTTCTGCGCCTCCCTGTATTACACAGTTTAACATTTCTAAAAAAAAGTTAAATGTTTACACAAGTTACAAGCAATATATCAAATTGTCACTTTGTGTTTTGTTAAACTACAATGTGTACAACAGAAAGTATGCAATAGTATGTATCCCTACAAATATGCAATGCGATTTGTAAATGTAAGTTAGTTCATGCAAAAAGAAAACATTTTTGTTTCCATTTTTTATTTGAATTAACTTTATTTTTGTATGTGCCACTTTATTTCCGCCGCCTTTTTTCGTGATGGTATACTTTCTATTGAAACTATTTGAGCAGAGAATCCGGGTTTTTTAGAGTATTTTTTTTTAAAGATTTCTGTTAAAAGCCGCTAAAAGAATAACAGTCAATGGATTTGAATGTGTCGATATGACGACAGAAAATTAAGTTTTTAAGAAAAGAATTGATTTAATGAAGAAGTCGAAAAAGAGAACCAGGAATAAGATAAAAAAATTGTAAAGAACTGTAATACACATAAAGCAATTCAGCTAGCTGAGTTAAAGGTTTCATATAAATAAATAAATTGAAATATATTTTTATTCTAAAAAAGCTATTATCGTTAAAAAAAATGCATGTGCATTTTTTTATTCAGCTAGCTGAATTTTAGATTTAAGCTGTTTTCGTGTAAAAAAACTTAATAAATATTTTATTCACATTTCCAAATTTAATATTTGACGCTTTTTTTGATTACTTAAATTATTTGTTTAAGTGGAATTAGGGATTTTGTATGTAAATCAATATTAAACAGCAAGCTGAATTAAAGTTTTAACCTGTTTTCGTGCAAAGAAACGTAAAAAATAATAAAATAAATTTTATTCAGCAAGCTGAATTTAAGTTTTAACCTGTTTTCTTGTAAAGAAACGTACAAAATATTTTATTCTTATTTTCGACGCCTTTCGATTAGGTAAATTATTTTTATTATTTGGAATTCAAGATTTAGTATGTAAATCGATATCAACTAGTAAATTCAGCTAGCTGATTTTCATATTTAATATTTTTCTCTGCTGCAAAAGTAATTTCCGTTTAAAAAATAATACCATATATCTGAATTATAGTTTTTATCCCTTTTTGATAGCATAATTTAATATATTTTATTCAGCTGCCTGATATTAAGTAATAACCTTAAAAAAATATTTAATTTACTTATCTGAACTTAAGTTTTAACACATGATTAAGCAAATATCATAAGGAACATTGAATTTATCTTTCTAAATTTAATATACAGTATGTTTCGATTCTAAGAAAATAATTTTAGCTTTGAAAATCATAAATGAAATATTTTATTCAGCTAGTTGAATACAAATATTATGTCTTGTAGTATTAGAAACTCATATTCTTAATAAATACAAATACAAATTCTTAACCGCTTTAAATATAAATTTTTAAGATACTCACAAAGCTGGACTAGAGTTGAAACCATTTTTTGATAACTTAAAGAATTGATTGTATACGAATTGTTGTTTTTGTAAGTAAATCTAATTGAAAAAGTAAATTCAGCTAGCTGAATTTGTTATTTAACAAGGTTTTATGATTACAAATTAATTATTGTTCGAAAAATTGTATGAAATGCTTTATACAGCTAATTGACGTAGAGTTTTAAACAGTTTGTACGAGCATACTCTCTTATTTTTTTTGATTTCATATTATTTTCTGCAAAAGTTAAATGAAACTTTTTCGCTAAATATGCAACATAAACCAATAAGAGAAAAAAATGCTTATACCAATTTCCATACACTGATAGAAATGGTGTCATAACGCTGATGTGTTTTGACATCAGTACTATGAAAAGTGTCTTCGTTTTTGACCCCATGACAGTTTTTATCATTGTGATGTCAGCTTTGACATCACTTGGCTAAATTGTCATCACGGTTATAAATTGAAATTATGTCATCAATGGGATGACACATCGGTATCACAGATATGATGAATCGGAGTCAGTTTAATAAAACATGTCATCAGTGTCAACAGTGTCATCGTAGAACGGACTCATTAGTCATTGGGATTGGCTTAAGTCAAAGTGGGAGAATATTATTATTTACTTACGCATTATACATGTTTGTTTCTCCTTTGCTCTATTCCGCCCTTTGTGTAGAGAAGAACTCTTTTTATTTGGCACCAGCAGCATGCACGATGTGGGTTTCGTTGTCCTTCTACTTTGAAAACTTGATGTATTTAACCAAATAATTTAAAAAAATAGAATTTGGAAATTTTTTTCTTCTCAGTTTACTCTGTAAACATGAAAATAGTGTTAATAATACACAAAATGTGGCATCGAATTAATGCCATTGTAGTCATAGCGTAGATGACGCATAAAATATGACAAAATTGCCACTTTTTGCATCATTGGTGTCATTTTTAATAACATTGACGTCACAATTCTGATGTTAGGTTATCATCAATATGAAGATGCGTTTTTCTATGAGTGTTGTAAACTACCTTAACTCGGTGTGCTTCGCTGCCCTCATTAAAATGAAATTAGTGACCGTTTTTCAAAACACATCTCGTGCATTGACAACGAAGCAATTTGTACAAAATTTCAACTTCAACTCGTTTCAGTCTCCACATATTAAGACAATTATATTGTGCTTGTGTGGGAGGTCTCACGCTCTCTTTTTTAGTTCAGCTCGTTTTTTGACAGATGTTTTGAATTGATAACCAAAGTATTTGTTTCAAATATGGAAAATCAGTTTTGTAAATAGCTGATCGTATATTGAGATGTATTTGGTGTTTTTCCTTGCTGCCATCTATATGGTGGTATTGGAAGTGCTATATTATTTGGTGCTGCCATCTACATATGCGTTATGCCGAGTTGTATTTTGCTGGCTGTTTTTGGTGCATCATTTGTTGGTGTGCTTTCTTCTGCTGTAATTGTATGAGAGGTGCCACGCCCACTAGATAAATCTACGAATATTTTAAGCCAATGTTAAATCTATGGTAATCAGCGTTTAAAAAACTGCAGTCAAAGTTGAAAAAGGGATATTTCTTCTACTTTTTTATTTGTCATTTTACTTCTGATTCATTAAATGTGAATAGTCGCTGTCAAACCACCTCAAAAAGCGAAAAGGTGTACACAAATTTTGGGTTTTTTGTTCGACTGTTTTTGGTGTCGACTGCAGTTTTTTAAACCCTGCTGGTAATCAATAAATTACTGCAAAAATCGCTTCAGTAGTTTAGGAGTCTATCGGGAAAAACAAACAAACAAACGGATTATCATTTTTATATATAGAGATAAAAAACTGAATGACTAAAGTTGCTAACAAATGCATTTGCTACCAACTTTAGTAACCTCCCACTAAATACCCCTTTACAAGATGCAATTGTATACAACAATTATGTCAAACACCTTAAGGCTGTCACAACCGCCTCTTCAAATTTTTCTTTATAGCAAAACAATCAAATCAATTTTTTGTTTTTTTTAGACAAGTCACGTCTTAAAAGTTAACATTTGTTTTTTAAAAAAAGCTACTTGGTAAGATAAATGCTAGTTTTGGTAGCAAAAGTTATATAAAAAAAAAAAAAAATATCCAACATTCTTAAGCAATCAAGTACAAGTACTCGTATTTGACTTAATCACAAAATTGCTATTAACCCACAAAAGTATTTTAACTTAAAAAAAAAACCAAAATTAAAATCTTTTCATACCTTTAAGCACACAAAGTCTAAGTAGCAAGCATCATGATGTTGCAAGATAAAAAAACGAATCTTAAGGTAATTTCATTATCTTTTTTTTGTTGCAAGACATGATGGGTAACTCTGAAGAGTTCTTCTAGTAAATTAATATTATTATGTCTTGCCATTATTGTCAAGGTGCCTGTAGAATTCGTGTTGCAATGCCTACATACTTGCTGAAATATATATTTAAAAGCAGCAGCAACAATTCACCCAGTCTTGAGGCAAACAACAAAGTTATTATTAAAATATTTGAGTGACATGTTATCTTTTATTTTTCTTTAAGACTTTTTCAAAACTTTTCGTTTATTTCGTTGATGTTTATTTATTGATAATTGCAATCGTTAAAATTTTTGTAAGAAAATTGCATCTTAAAGAAATCTTAAACGACCTTAAAGCTATGAATAGTTGTTTAAGAAGGTTTTTTTTGATATTCTATTAGCCTCCAAACCAAATTAGCAATTAAAAAAAGGAAGATTTTTTAGGTAAAAATTAGAAGTCGGGGTTTTTGCTAAATTTTAATAAATTTTAAAAAGAACTACTCCCGAGTGTATGAGACCTATCTAGCATGTGTTTGCCAAAGTTGAATTTATTTAAAATAGAGAAATGACTTGTACTTAATGTATCTCACAGCTCTAATTCCTTCAACGTTAGTACAATCCTTGTTACCATTTCCATCACTTATTTCTCAATAAATAGGAGATATAAATACCCTTCAGCTGCCTAATCCATGTTTATAAATTTATTTTTGTATCAAATTTTACTTAAGATATAGAAATAAATAAATAATAAAAAAAAAATGATCGCAAATAAGTTTGCTAAAAAAAACGGACCAATTTAATTTTTTTTTTTTGCACTATGGCCGATAAACCACAAATGCGGCAAAAAGTATTTATCGACAATCCAACCTCTCAAAGTTGGTATGCAATCTTCTATTGTAAAAATACTCCTTTTTCAAGTGGCCGTAAAATAAAATAAATTAAAACTCACAAAATTCATTTAATAAAACTCTTACCCCCATATTCATAAAAAAAATTTTATGTTTATAGCAGGTTTATCCAACGAATTTTCTATGAAAATTTGTTTAATAAAACTTTTATTAAAAAAAAATATTTTTTATGAATATGGGGGTTAATTTGTAACTTGCTAGAGACATTTTTACAAACCTTAGAAACATTAAACCAAAAATTATGCAAGTCCTGTCCGCTTTTTTTTTGGGGCTCCCATATAAACTTACTTTTTGCAAAAGCAGCGTTAAATCCTTTGTGGTTTGTTAATAATAGCAACATTCTCTGCAGTAATATTGTTGATATAAGTAAACGTTTAATTCACTTGATTAAATTTTTTATTTAAACTGATTCTATTTTTAACTAATGGATTAATTGAAAAAAAAACTGGCTAGAATTTTTTCTGTGTATGGTAAAGGTCTTAAATTTGCATAATTACCTTATGAGTCTAAGCTGACGTCAGAGTTATCATAATCGATGCTGGAGGCTGGTTGAGATGAGAGAAAGAAGGTAGTTGAATTTGTGTTTAGAATTCAGGTTCTTTTATTAAAAGAGAAATGACTTTTCGAGAAAACAGAAGTTTTATTGATTTATTTGAACGTTCTTGCACACATAAACTTGAAATATATGGGTCAGAGCTACTCATAGCTCTATGGTATAAGACAAGTATATTATGAACTATTTAATCTTTTCGGGCGAGACCAATCCTATCTTTAAGCCTATCATATCTTTAAGTTTGTCATTTTGTTTGAATTTCTACTGTATTGATCTTAGACCCTATACATTATTTATATTAAGGGTCCTTATGAGTAGTGGCGTTGATTTAACGATGTCCGTATTTCCGTCCGTTCGTTGTCCGCCAGTTTTTCTGTTGAAATGGGTTTTCCAAATTTTCTAGAAATGATGGGTAGCACAACGTTGTTATACATTTATGTCACATATACCTCGTTAAAGTTTGCTTCGAAAAATTAAGCCATTCACATAAATTTATTATATTCAGCTGATAAAAATTACCTAGCTTATGCTATTAAGACCGCTGAATTGATAAATTTAAGTTTTTAAGTTTGCAGGATTGTTCATAAAAATATATCAGCTCTTTATCTGGGAAAAACGATCAATTTACCAATAAACTATATTAAATTTATAATTATGCTAAGATAATGAAAATTAATTGTATTAAAATTCGTAAATTAACGCTATAAAGTAGTAAATGTATCGCTGATTTTTTATCTAAAGGTAATAGTGTTATTTATTAAGCTATGTAAATAAGATATGCTATGGTTAGTTTGCTGAATTGAAAAATAAAACTTTTCAGCATTGTCAAAAGCTGGAAAGAACATTCAAATTTATGGTTTTTGGAACAAAAGTAACAAATAGATTTTGGGAATTATTTCTTTTTTATAAGCAACTTTATTATATTCAAAATTTTTTTATTTTTCGAATTTATTCTATTAAAGTTTTTCATATAAAAACATGAGAAAAATCCATTTTTAAAAGTGATAACAGATTTTTGGTTTGTAAGCACTAACTCTTATAGTTTTCGAGAAAAACGCATTTTAAAGTTTTTCATTTAAAAACATGAGAAAAATCCATTTTTAGAAGTGAAAACAGGTTTTTGGTTTGTAAGCTCTAACTCTTATAGTTTTCGAGAAAAACGCATTTTAAAGTTTTTCATTTAAAAACATGAGAAAAATCCATTTTTAGAAGTGATAACAGGTTTTTGGTTTGTAGGCTCTAACTCTTATAGTTTTCGAGAAAAACGCATTTTAAAGTTTTTCATTTAAAAACATGAGAAAAATCCATTTTTAGAAGTGATAACAGGTTTTTGGTTTGTAAGCTCTAACTCTTATAGTTTTCGAGAAAAACGCATTTTAAAGTTTTTCATTTAAAAACATGAGAAAAATCCATTTTTAGAAGTGATAACAGGTTTTTGGTTTGTAGGCTCTAACTCTTATAGTTTTCGAGAATAACGCATTTAAAGTTTTTCATATAAAAACATGAGGAAAATCCATTTTTAAAAGTGATAACAGATTTTTGGTTTGTAAGCTCTAACTCTTATAGTTTTCGAGAAAAACGCATTTTAAAGTTTTTCATTTAAAAACATGAGAAAAATCCATTTTTAGAAGTGATAACAGGTTTTTGGTTTGTAGGCTCTAACTCTTATAGTTTTCGAGAATAACGCATTTAAAGTTTTTCATATAAAAACATGAGAAAAATCCATTTTTAAAAGTGATAACAGATTTTTGGTTTGTAAGCTCTAACTCTTATAGTTTTCGAGAAAAACGCATTTTAAAGTTTTTCATTTAAAAACATGAGAAAAATCCATTTTTAGAAGTGAGCTCTAACTCTTATAGTTTTCGAGATTAACGCATTTAAAGTTTTTCATATAAAAACATGAGAAAAATCCATTTTTTTAGTTTTTTAATAGTCTGGTAGTGTATAAAGTCATTCCTAAAAATTTAAGGAATAGAACTATTACAAAAAGCTTTATAAAATACATAACTGAAATTTAACTCATAGAATAAATTCGAAAAATAAAAAATGTTGAACAAAAGTAACGAAAACCTAACCAATTTTGAAATTTGTATTAAACAAATTTTTCTAATATAAAAATTAATAAATTTTATGAAAAATAAAATTAAATTTATAAAATTTCCCAAACTACGCAAGCTTTAACTATTTAACTTGCTGAATAAGTACATGTATGTTATGAAAAAGTTTATTTCGATCTGAGTTTGAACTTTTAGGTGTGCTAAATATGCTAATGTAAGCTTAATTAAAAAAATTTAGCTTTTGAAAGCTGTAAAGGCATTTTCGTAAAATTCAGCTAGGTGAATAAGTACAATATGCTTCTAATAATGAAAAACTAATCCATCCATTTTGAATTTTGTATTAATTAAATTTTTTCTAATATAAACATTTGTTCGAACACTAAATTAGGCAAACTTTTATTATTTAACTTGCTGAATAAGTACGTATATGTTATGAACAAGTTTGTGTGATGGAAAATTGGAAGTTGATCTCGATCTGAGTTTGAGCTTTTAGGTTTGCCGAATAAGCTAATGTTAGCTAAATTCAAACCCCCATATTCATAAAAAATATTTTTGATTAATAAAAGGTTTATTCAACAAATTTTCATAGAAAATTCGTTTCATAAACCTGCTATAAACCTTAAATATTTTTTATGAATATGGGGGAAATAAATTCAGCCAGCACATATGCTTCTTATTTAGCTAAATAACATTTGCCTTGAATTTTAGTATAATTGAAGTAATTCAGACAGTTTAATAAATAAATTTTGTTTAACCCAATTTTAATGTCTAATTAACAAAAGTGTGTTTTATTTCTTTTACCAATAAATTTCAATAAAAAAGTTCTTTTCTTCTTAATACATAGAAACGTATATTTTTACATTGAAAAGGAATCTAAATTAATACATTACAACTTTTTGTGTGTATGTATGTATGTATGTATGTATATATTGAATTATGACTTTAACAGGACAAGCCAAAAGTACAAAGGAGCATAAACTATAACTGAAAGCGTTTCAAATTAAGAATATCATGTCAGCAAGAAAACCATAAAGCTCCGCAGTCAGCCAACCAACCATCATCCATCCATCCATCCATCGATGTAAGTGTAGATTCATTTCAAAACCTAATTGCATCCACGCGTTCAGAATGCTTTTAAAAATGAATCCCTCTAAAAATTAAGTTATTACGGGAACGATGGCAAATAAAAAAATTGAATTACAACTTTAACATGTATATAAAAAACTAGATTTTTTGCAAGTTTGTTTTTTTTTCAAACATTATTTTGCCACTCAGGTGTGTAGTAGCAGATGACGCACAAGTTTGCAACAATCATGATTACAAGTTAAATTTTTGCCGGGATTTTTTCGCGCTTCTCTTAACAGTGGGTGGCTGGGGGCAGAGTGCAAATGTTTAAGATTAAAATATGGATTCTTTTCATACTTCCACACACCTTGTTGCTGTTCGTTATGACATGATGATCTGGTATCTAACAAACATTTTTTATGTGACATGTGTTCGTTTTTTTTTTTTTTTTTATTATTATTATTTTTTTTTTTTTGTTTGACGTGAAGATGATGTGAAACTTTATTTTGTTTGAGCTGTTGTTCAACTTTGTTGCATACATAATTAAGTTGTTTGTTAAACCAACTAAAACATCTTTAGCTTAAAACTAAATTAATAAAAAAGTTTAGTTTAATTTATAGCAGATAAGGATATTAAGTTGAATTTCGAGAGGAAGCTTTTATTAAATCTGCTTATTTTTTTTAAAATCAAGTAAGACTTCTATATTCAGCTATGCCGAATCTTATATACCGTTCACCACGGAGCGATGAGAACAGATAGTTATAAAAATATCATTCTTTATATACCAATAAATCTGTCTCGAGCCACACCCACTTCCAACTTCCGCCTATATTTTGTCGGATGTTGTCTATTAAAAACCAAGATTATTGTACCTTATTTGGAAACTTTGGCGCCTACCATTTTTTTTTTTGTTTAAGGTGGGAGACTCTATATAACTGCGTGCTCCTGTGCTATTGGTACCTTTATTGGTGTTTCATACGATATGTTTTATATTAACTGTTTTCACTCTGTGTCGTAGGCTTTGGCTCTCTAAGACCAGATCTTTGTTAAAGTCTTTACTGTTCAGTTTTTAGAGAAATGTATGTATACGAAAAAGTATATTCCTTGCCATGACCATCACAGCATAACTTTCGTAAACAACCGGCAATCCTTTAAGTTAATTCATCTGTCTTTTAAAGAGCAACAAAAAAATCCTTGTGGTGTTTTTAATACCGTTTTTACTTATTAAATTTATAATCACTTTATTATGGAAAAAGTTTTAAAAAAAATTTTAGGTTGTTTTTCCTTCGAAAAAGGAAAAACAACTAAAAGCAACAAAAAAAAATCCGTAGCATACCTCCCAGGCTTTCAATTGTGCAGGAAAGTTTAGAAACAAATACTGCTGTTATACAATATTCATACACATTTTTTTTTAACCTGAAAAACTTTGGTTGTTATTGAGCTTTTTTGAAAAAAAATAACAAAAACACATAAATTCTATGGAAAATTAGAGATAAAAAAACCCAAACTTTAACGTCATCTCTGGGGACACAACAGCTAACTTATATTGTAAACAACCAGGCGTTAGTTTAAGCATAAAAAATATGGACAGAAAGCAAATAACCCACTATACTACGCTATTTTCTCTTTACTCCCTGTCCTTTAGTCCCACTAAATTATCTTACTCCTCAAAAAAAAAAAAAAAAAAAAAAAAAAAAAAGGCAAAACAACTTTTTTGTAAAACAAAAAAAACATTTCAAATAAAAGCCCCTGAAACAAGCAAAACTCTGTGATTTTTAGAGTTTCGATGAATTGAAAAGTGGATTGATGTATTTTGGCGGAAATGTTGCAAAAATATTCGTATCTGTACATACACTGGAAAATAAAACTACAGACAGAGTTTGTTAAACTATTCAACAAAATTCTCAACGTAGGAAAAAATAAAAAGTTCTTGTTTGAGTTATTGCTGTTGCTGTTAACAAATACATTTTTTTTGTGACGTATTATTTTCAGGGCAAACAAAAAATTGAAAATAAATACGTAAACTTAAAAAAAAACTTATTTAACACTACACAAGTGCTGATTGGAAATATTAAAAAAAAAATAATTTTATATAGAATTAAAATCGTACACTTGCCGCGCTATATTAAGTTATTATATGTTTTAAAAATAAAACCGATATGTAACATATTTAAAGGGATAGGATATAAAGTTAGCTAGTCGAACTTAGACATTTTAAAATTCTCTAATTACACGCAGAGAAACAACATGTTTAAATATGGTCACCTCCAAAAAATCCATTTTTAAAGAACATTTTGAACATATGTGTTTAATTTAACCATATTATTGTCGCCGACAACCATATTATTGTTAAACTAGTCCTCCATCAAGAAGCCACAACCATATTATGGTTACCTCCAAACATGTTATGGTTAAATATGACAATAATTTGTTTTTAAATTAACAATAGTATTTAACTCTTTTCCAAGAGCAACACGATATGGTTGAAAACCAACCATGATATTATAAGTGTTAAACATATTTTAGTTATTATTAACCAAAACATGTTCGGAGGTAGCCATAATTTGGTTGTGCCTTCTTGATGGAGGAGTATTTTAACCATAATATGTTTGTCTATGACAATAATATGGGTGAATTAAACATAATATGCTTAAAATCTTATTTAAAAATAGTTTTGTTGGAGGTGACCATATTTATACATGTTTTTTCTCTGGGTGTGTTGTTCAGCAAAAAGGCCATTCCACCGACTGGAAGCTTAAACCGCATCTAACAACTAATGCTAGTCACACTTTCTGTTTTCATCTAAAATCCTTAATTTCGGGAAGACATTTGTACGGAGTCTAGGCGAAACAATGGGCCAACAATGGCCCTATTACTATTCAACAAACTTTGTGTATCCCTTACGGTAAATGCAATTTCAAACATTTTATAATCAGAAAGATGTGTACAAGTTTTATTTTATCAACAAACTACTCTCGTGAATGGGAAATAATCTTTTCGCGATGCGAAGGCTTAAGCACAAGAACGAAGTGTAGTCAGTTAGTCAGTACCGGCAGGACCTCCCATGCCAGAAAAGTATAAACCGCGTACTAAACAAGCGTTAGTACGCGGTTAGTACGCGTTTCTGCTAGTTGAAGCGGCTAATGACAATGCGTCTGGTGCCCGTCAACTGTTAGGCCTTTTGAAGGCTGTCGGTCCGCTATAAAATCTACCAGCGTCTGTTCTCATATTGAGCGGCTGAAGGTCTGCGTCTGTCTCCAGAGGAGCAACAGTTATCCTTTCGCCTGGCAGTTAGGCATAAAATACAACCGCCCGTTATGCCTGAAAATGTACGCCCTACGTATCCTGAAAAAGGCTTTATAATCTCCGGATACCCAACTACTACAGCATCAGTATTAAGTTTTTGTATGTTGACAGCTGCTGAGACCATGTCAAGCAAAGTGGTGGCGCCAGGCTCTGCTAAACGGTCTGCTACTAGTGCGTCGTAGACAAAGCTTGGTACAGGGTTCCTCGAAGCCAGGTACCTCTAAGGCTTTTCAGGTCTGGACGGGAGAAACCCCTGTTTAAACCCCTTCCTCGGGTGCTGGCTTAACGGTACAGGCCCAGTATGCCGAAAACCAAATTTCCCACGTGCCTGTTCAAAGAGAGCATGCGAAGAAAGATTCAATGCTCTCTGATGTAACTGCCTCAGCCTCTACGGCATCAATAAACAAACCCCATAGGCACGTTAATTCATCCAAACGCACCTTTACTACTAGGCGGCCCGCCTACAAAATCATAAGCCGACTTGGTGAAAAAAGTTTCCAGTAACGTTCCTAGTACATCATTTTCATCTTCATCGTCAACGTCAGATGGGTCTTAGTATACGAAACTTACTAAAATGTTGTCAATTTGATCGGCTTTTAGTTTACTAAGCTTGTTTACGTTACATTTACTTTGACTGTAACCAACTGAATGGAAAATTTCCTTTGAATAAAATCTATGCCAAATGGCATATTTTATGGGGTAAATAAATTTTTATCAGAAATCTAAAGCCTCTAGAACACGGCATGTAAAAAGCCACATGCGCATGTGGTTCTGACGTAATTTTGACGTCATCACACAACACGCAATGCTTATTGTGGCTTTGCATTGACGTCAAAATTACGTCAGAACCACATGCGCATGTGGCTTTTTACATTCCGTGTACTAGAGGCTTAACTCATTTCATCTTATTCTACACCCTTTTAGGTACCAGAATTCACTCTTAAGTCCAAACCCGTTTTTTGACACACTAGGTTCCTTTTCTCGGAGAAGGTCACATATATACAATATTTGACCTTAATTCCATGGACCTAATATGTTTTGTATGGAAACTTGTATGGCTTATTTTTTACCCTTCGTCGAAGTTAAACGGGTATATCTTTACCTTAAACGAAAAAGGCCCTATCTAACATTTTTAAAATTTTACAGGAGAAGCAAAAAAAGTGTTTAAAAAAATAAATTTATAAATTGCCTTAAATTTTTTCTAATTAATTTTTCTTCTATTTTTTTTTGTCAAAACAATTGTTAGGTAGGGCCTTTTGTGTTTTAGGTAACGATATATAAATTTGAATTAGGTTTGTAATTTCTACAATATTGAACCCAAGGGATATGAAGTATGTATATTAGGGTGGAGTGAAAAAAATCAAAATCTTTTTTTTGGAAACGGGTACCCTTCAATAACTGTGTATGAGACCTAGAAACTGTTCTGTAAAATATTTAATTTCTACGACGTCATCTTGAGTCTGCACATTTGGCCTAAAGTTTGAAAATTTTTTAAATTTTTCCCAAATTTTTTTTAAGTACTTGAAACTAAAAAACCCTAACGGGTAATCACTTAATATTCTATTAAGGCCGTTAGTAAAGATAAGAGGTTTCAAAACAATGTAAGGTGGTGGTTTTACTCTGCACATGAGGCTTAAACTTTTCCAAATATAAGTAAATTTCTGATATTTTTAACGTTTTATAATTGCTAATATCCTCTTATAAGTAATTTTATTAAAACTTGTATATATAGCTTTCGTTAATCAACTTTGTATTGTGCAACTCTTCGCTAGTTCATATTCAACTACCCAGCACTCACCACGGGGAGGTGGTTGCACCTCGAGTCCCACCCATGCCCTCCCAACCACCATACCATGAGAGCATGTATTTACATCTTTTCGAAAAGTGTTTAACAGGTAAATTGTTTCTTTGTGTCATATATTGGACGGATATTTCTATCAAATATTCTAGTTTTGATTAAGCTTTCCCTTTTCTTCTGATCACAGACTAATTTTGAGGAAGCAGTAACCTCTTTGACTACTCTTTCTACCGCTTGAGTGTGTGATGGGGGTTCAAAAAGAGTGCACTCCGGTCTCCAGTAACCTTTGTAAGTCCTGATTTGTCAAATTACTTGTGAGAGATGGTTCTGTCACTTCCTCATCATTCCAAGCAATCATATTGGCCTACTCTGATGCTCCAAAATTTATTTTCGGGATTTCAAACCGTCTTAGTGGCTTACTGGCTTGTCCTCTAGATCGAGCCTTGATGATACGTCTTAAAGCCAGTTTCTTTATATGATCTCTCTTAGCAACCAACATAGCTATGAGTATGTTTTTATGGTGAGCAAAGTATCTATTGTCTTGGATACACTTGTATACAATTTGCCGATTGCTATCAGATAGGCAAGTGGAGCTCAACAAGATTTGCGCTCCATTAAACGCTTTTGGGTTACACTTGATCCTGAACCAGCTTGGTGCAAAAACTTTCACGATAAAGACTGTTAACTCTTTTAATGTATGCGATGGAGTTTTTGTTGCCACGTATAATCTTAAGATTATTTTAGCTGTAGTCAACCATCTCGCATGGGAGAGCTTTCCTGGACTCCTGTTTTCTAATTGGTGAGATATTTTCCCAGTCGAAACAGCTTTGCGAATATCATAAAGGTATTGTTGGTCAGTACTCAAACCCTTATCATCACCACGTTCGATTATATCAGTAATAAACTCAATAGGCTCAAACTGAACTATTTTCATTGCATGGCATGTTGCTAAACTTTTACCAACAGGTCCAACAAATACTTTTGGTCCGCTTGTAGGTCCATCCAGCTTCTCCACTAAATGCCGTAATGGAAGTTCATTTGTATGCAATTGGCAAATGACCCACTGCAGAGGTCTCCCAAGTTTCTCTTCCAACGAGCGAATCACACCATTATATTTACCTGTATTTGTAGGGCATCCATCACAACCAATGCAAACTATTTTCGACATTGTTAGATTGTGTTCAGAAAAGTAATCGACTATAGAATTAGCAATGTCATTGGCTTTCCCAGACAATGGAACTGTGTAACCGATGAATCTCGACTTTGAACTAAATCAACTCCTTTTTTTAACAAATCTGTAAAAGTTTTAGAGGGTATGCATGGGATTGAAGCTTTTCCCCAAACGAAGTTTAACTTGTCAACAACAATCTTGGACACTTCTAAAAAACTAGGGTTTTTGTTAGTTTGCTTAATTTTTTCTTTGTTCCAAACATAAATGTAGTATTTTAACACATCTCTACGAGTAGGAAGCAAAGACAAGCGCATATCTTGACCATTGCCTAGGATAGGATGAGACGTCCTAGGGAACGCCATAATACAGTTATAAGCACACATAGCACAGTGACAGACTACTATAACACTGAATTAGAATAGTAGAACTTATGTATATATGTAAGTAGACGACTAGATATAACACACCACCTCTCACTCTCGGTGTCAAAACACGACCAAAGCAGTCACAGAGGGCCGTTTACTGATTATACAAATAATTCTAAATATCGGAGATTTCGGACAATTTTAAGATTTATGCGCATACTAAAGCCACTACGTTAAAATATTTAAAAAGACCCGTCTTTATTTAAGACCTTGTTCAACTTTTCAGTAACTACTCGTCTGATGTAAAAAATTTCAGATATTTTTAAACTTTAAGCCAAATGTGCAGACTCAAAATGGCGTCGTAAAAATTAAATATTTAACAGAATTAATTCTAGGGCTCATACACAGTCATTGAAGGGTACCCGTTTCCAAAAAAAAGATTTTGACTTTTTTCACTCCACCCTAATGTATATTCTGGGTCCTTATGAGTAACAAAGTTATTTTAACGATGTCCGTCAGTCCGTTCGTGTGTGCTTTGAAATGGGGTGTCCAGAGACCCCAGATGCGGTGGGGATCTGGTGTTTATATATTTATATCCCTATATTCCGGACTTATTAGCTATTGCAATTCAGCCCGATCGGTCCGCAAATGGCTGAGATATGGGCAATAACACGACTGAGTCTAATTTTATCCAAAAATCCTTTCCTGTTTTTATACCCTTCACGGAAGGTAAAATGGCATATATAAATTTGTCATTCTGTTTGTAATTTATACAATATTGGTCCTAGACCCTATTAATTATAAATGTATATTCTGGATCCTTATGAGAAGAGAAGTTAAAATAACGATGTCCGTTGAAATGGGTTTTCCGTAGATACCAGATATGATTGGGACCAGGTATTTATATATTTAGGTCACATATAGTTCAGAATTGTTTGCTATTGAAATTCAGACTGATCGATCCATCGTTCAGATAGAAGCAAAAAACCACGACTGCCTTTTATTTTACCCATAAAGTCCTTGTTCTTGTTTTTTTTTAAATTTATTATTTTTATGTACATCTGGAGAACGTCAAGTTTCCGAATAAGATACAAGCATATTAGTTATCAATAGCCAACATCTGATAAAATGTGGGCGGGAGTGGAGAAGTGGGCGTGACACAAAATAGACTTATTTATCTTTCGAGAACAGTGAGAGAAAAATTGTCCAAATTTGGTACACTTAGCTGGGTTATCAATACACAACCTCTTTAAAATTGGCTGGATTGGCTAGAATGAGCGCATATAGCACTATTTTTAGTATTTAATACGTCTCACCATATATATTAATTATCTGAGCTTAATTTTGTCCTTCTCGGTTCTACAATATACACCCAAAAGTACCAAAGCCATTATAATCATTTATGAACCTATATAAATTTTTACGACCATTATTCCATTTGTCTTTTTGGAGTTAAAAGTGAAAAATAAACTTCACAAATTAAAAGCAGATTTTAAAAAATTATATTATGTTTAAAACAGGCATCAGAAATTAAGAACCAAAAACTTAAAATTTAAGTTTTTCATTTGAAAAATTAAAAATAAATTTTTTTTGCTATCAGTTAAAAAAAAAATAGGAAACACAAAAAAAGATATTTATTTTTAAAGTACAATATGTGTTTTGTACATGAAAAGAAACAAAAAAAAAACAAAAATTTGAAATATACACAAAAACGTTTTTTTTTATTATTATTATTTTTTTTTTTTTTTTTTGAAAAATATTTATCATTGGTGCTCAAAACATGTTTTCAACTGTACAAAAACAAAAAAAACAAAATGTCTTGTTTTATTTGCTTAAACTTTAAAATAAGGGACTGATTTGGTTTTTTTCTTATATCTCAGCCATTTCTGGAGCGATCTGGCTGCATTTCAATAGTTAACATTGCCTGGGAATATGTAAATGGGCTCTTCGAAAAACCTATTTCAACCAACAACGTCTATCCGCTAAAGACGGACAGCAGGACATTGTTAAATCAACTCTGCTACTCATAAGGATGCATACATATACATGAATGGGCCTACCAAGATCAATATTATAGAAACTTATATAAACATCTAAAGTTTATATAACTTCCACATTTAGTGAAGGGTATAAAGACGAATATGCCTGAAATGTATACCAACAACACCATAGTGGATTTCCCTGCAGTCAAAGTATCTAGTATTTAGCAAGACTTATCCATACCAGTTGGTATTTAATTGAAACTAGTTACACTTTTGATTTTTTTTTTCGTATATTAAGGTATCGTATTTTACATTAGGCTCTTATAGGAGCTTAACTAGTTCATCTCTATCCAGTTCTAGTATAGTTTAAAAAAATAAGTTTTACATAAACTCCACCTGTGGTGAAGTGTTTTAAAAACGAATCTGTAAAGCTTTTATACCTACACTCAATAGTGGAGAGGGTATTATGCGTTTTTGCTGTTGTCTGTTACAATGAAAATGTGACTTTTAGTATACCGATCGATACAGAATCACTTTTTGAATCGATCTACTGATGTCCGCGCTTCTGGCTGGCTGCCCATGGTCGCGATTTTAGAGTAAATTTGAGGAAATTTGTTACATGGGTTCTAATTGTGACAATGCTTATTGAAAATAGTGACAATCGGTCCACATTTTCACAAAGCCCCCATACCAGCTTTTTTCCGAATTACAGTCTTTGTGCGCAGAAATTATTGTTGGTATCTGGATCAAATTTTGTCCAAATATATTTTGTAGAAATCTAAATCATAATACATTTTTTTAATCGGTCTATGTTTGATTGTAGCTCCCAAACATACCACTTACGCAAATAGGTTTAAGTAACATAATTTTCTTATAAAGGTTGGCATTGACATATAATTTGGAGACTTTAACTTTAACGAAAGTTTCTTTACCATGGCGCAGTATTGTGCTGGTAGATACAGAATAGACCATAAGTCCCATATAAATTCTCTTCCTAAACTCACTTAAAGGCAAAAAATCTCATATATCGCACTTAATCAACAAGAGGGTATTAACACAAAATTTAAAAATTTTCAGTAGAGGAAAAACAATTTTTAATTTTACATTAAAGGCATATGAAAAATAGTTTTTAAACCAACCGTTTCATTAACAAAAAGTTGATAGAATAGCATGATAATTTTATAGCGGCTAGATAAGAATATTACCGTCCGATTTTTTCCAACAAGTGAAAAAATTCAAATTTCGAGTTAATACTTTCTGGTGGATTAAGTGTCATATGTATATGTATTCGTCTTTATCATATCGTCTTTATAAATTATAATATTCAACACAAGGAATTCCTAAAAAAAGCTTAAATTCATAAAAAAATTTTGTTTGTTCTGGCGGATCTATATTTGCCCATCACTCCCAAAGAAGTTTCCATTCTCCAAAATTTGTGTTTAAATACTGTGGTGTAATGTATCAAATGCTCGGACTTGACCGAATATACTTTCTTACTTGTTTCCGCTGTTGTTGTTTATCAAGGTAAATGAAAAAAAAAAAAAAAAAAAAAAAAAAAAAAAAAAAAAAAAACCTGCGTTAAATTTCATTCCCGTTGGATGAGTTTTTGCTATTTTGTATAAAATTCTACGTTTGCAAGAGGAGATAAATTATTGTGATGCATAAACCCAGCTACTCCGGGTTGTTTGTTATTTTCTCTTATTCTCTAATTTTTGTGCGGGTTTTTTTTATCAAATGCAAAAATTTTGTGATGAATTTATGGAATTTTAAAGCAGGTATGATTAAGAGAGCAGCAAAATAAATAACAAGATGGTTAAAGGAAAGATGGGAAAAATTATGAAAATAAGGGATATAAAAATAAAATATGGCAACTTAAATTTTGTGAATTAGAAAACTTTTAAATGCATATTTTTGCTTATTGGTTACAACATTTATCTTTATTTACTTTAAAACATTTACCAGCACGATTGGTAAATAAAGTAATAAGACCCTCTTAGTGCATAAGATTTGGATTCTTGACTCACGAATCTTGAGTAATTCTTAGTTAATATAGCGATGTTCGTCTGTTGAAAACACAGCCACTTCTGCACAGAAAAAAATTCTCCAAAATTGTTCACATTAAAGCATTAATCGAAAATAAAATCAGTTCTAATTAAAAATTTAATCAAGTGAATTACACATTTAATCAACTGAATTAAACGTTTAATCAAGGGAATTAAAAGTTTAATTGATACTATTAATTTGTTAAGTGGTGCAAATTTATTTAATTATTTAATAAATATCACACACTTTTTAATTTAAATCAATTTTTATTTATTTCTGTGTAAACGACTTAAAAGGGAAGAATGATTTTAGTGTCATGTTGTTCTTAGTTATCTATAACAGTTTGGAATTGAAATCGGGCATGATCGACTTTATAAAAAAAAACGTGAATGTAAAAATGCCTTATTCCCGATAAGCTGTAAAGCTGATATTCTCTCGGGTAGGGAGTTTTGCGCATAATAATTCCTTTGGCCACGCACAGACGGATAATTCACCTAGAGCGGGATCTGCCTAAGGCATCTCGGTTGATATACCTTTTGGGAAAACCAAACGAAGAATCTTCTTATATTATCTTTAAGAGCTAAAGGAGGATGGCTAGGACTGAGCACATGTTGGACTGCTAGGAACTTTAAGTTTTTGTTTGTTGGAGTTGGAATTTGTTACAACTTCTGAACTTTAACCGAAAGTATATTCTAGATATAATTGGTATCTGCATTAACCAAACATTAGGCTATCAAAGAATATTTGAGCAGAATGGAAATTCAGTTAAAAAGATATTGTCGTTGCTGCCATGGACAAGAGGAGGACGCTTCTGAGATAAGCATATGCTGGACGACCTCTAAAAAGTATTTGGGATCAGTTTAGATGACCTAACCGACTCTTAAGTATCTCCTTTTTTCCTTGTTTATTTTGCCATTTAATCCAAAATTCGTACTTGGAATAATCCGAAAGTGCGATTTTGATTCTAACCTAAGAAAACACTTACCTCAGAGAGCCAAATATAGAGAAAATTTTACTATTTACTTACGCGTTACACATGTGTGTTTCTCTTTTGTTGTATTCCGGCCCTTGTTTGGAGAAGAACTCTGAATTATAAGACACCAGCAGAATGCCCGATATGTCATTCTACTTTGAAAATTTGATGTACTAAACTAAATAATTTTACCAAATAGAATATGGGAATTTTTGCTTCTTATTTTAATTTTTGAACTTGAATATAATGTATGTTTTTCTTGTAGTGTTGTTGTCGTTTCAACAACAAACTTTTACAAATACACGCGCATTCACGCATGTTTGTTTTCGAAAGTTACCCCATTTTGGATTGTGTCAAGAACTTTTTACTGGTTTTCGCACTTAAATTTTTAAGACTCGTACTAAAATTAAGTAGCAAAAGCTTAAATTTGGTACGAGTTTATTCTTTCTGTGTACTCACAGAAACGACTTGGAGTTCAGCGAGCAACGGCTTAGGTCTGGCTACTTAGCAACACCTGAATTTCAGGTCTCGCTGCTACAACAACAACAAGCAACCCATGAAAATTGAAATTGAAATCAATTATAATGCTCCAATGAATTTTTGCATACATTCGTTTCAAATAACAAGAAATTGTGATGTCAAATTCCATTTAAAGTCCGCTAACTCTTGGTGGATGGTATCCAAGCTTTTCGATCCGTATATGCACAGAAAATATTCTAGCCAATTTTTTTTCCAATTAAGGCATTAATTAAAAATAAAATCAGTTATAATTCAAAATTTTATCAAGTGAATTAAACGTTTACTTATACCAACAGCATTAGTGCAGAAAATGTTTTTAAAATCAAAAATATTTAATTGATACTATTAATTTGTTTACTGGTGCAAATCTAATTTATTTTTAATTAAAATCACAAATTTTTTAATTGAAATCAATTTTTATTTTTATCTGTTTGGCATTTTTTTTTTTAATTATTTTCGTCTAAATTATATTTAAAAAAAAAATATTTAATTGATACTATTAATTTGTTTACTGGCGCAAATCTTATTTATTTTTTAATTAATATGACAAATGTTTTAATTGAAATCAATTTTTATTTTTATCTATTTGGCATTTTTCTTATTAATTTTCGTCGATATTATATTTAAAAAAAAATTATTTAATTGATACTATTAATTTGTTTACTGGTGCAAATTAAATTTAATATCACAAATTTTGTAATTGAAATCAATTTTTATTTTATTTGTTTGGCATTTCTCCTCTTTAATTTTCGTCTAAATTATATTTAAAAATATTTAATTTCAACGCCTTATTTAAGGTAAAGGAGCCTTCTATTTTATAACAACTTTCAAATAAATCATTTTAAAATTCCATATGTCATCCATCCTCTTGCTAATAATACCCAAAGGCTTGTCATGATTTTTGAATCAATGATGATGTCGTTGATGTCGATAAATACGGCAAGAAACATTTCATATGTTTGTTATTGAATGTGCCAGCATAAAATTTTATTGAAATTGCCTATAAACGCTATGTCATAGGAATTATTTAAGAGCAAAATAATAGTTAAAAGTAATTTTGCTATAATTTTTCTTATAAATATTGAAAAGCTTTAAGGACATTTGGTAGAATATGTGAAAATATGATTAAAATATGCCCTAGTTTAATGTGTGTGAAGATAAATACGTATTTAACTAGTAGAGACATCAACCACAATTTCTTAACAGCAACTATTTTCAGTTAACATTGCATTTAACAGTGCTACTGTAATAGGAAAAAGTGAGTTTAGGAGCATTTTCAAGGAAAAGGAGCCGGTTCCACAGAAGAAAAAAGTTCTAAGAAGGATTCTGGTAGTGGGATATATGAAATAATTTTGGAATTTCAGAAATTCAGACTTGAAAAACTTCGTTTTTTACGAAAATTTCTGACGAGGATTAGTGACCATTTTGGAAAAATATGGAATGTTACTAGCAACCCACTATATAGAAATGGTGCTCCAAGGGGTCCTCTTTGGAACCATATTAGTGGTATATCTGAAATAATTTTGGAAATTGAGAAAATTGAATTTTAAAAATGGCGATTTTGCAAAATGTTAAAAGTGGACTTTATGGACGTTGGACAATATGGAGAAATGGTGATAGTTACTAATATGGGACCATATAGGAATGGGGGAGAAGGGTGTCCTAAAGTGAATTCTGGTAGTGGGATATCTGAAATAATTTTGGAATTTCAGAAATTCAGAATTGAAAAAGTTCGTTTTTTGCGAAAATTTCTGGCGAGGATTAGTGACCATTTTGGAAAAATATGGAATGTTACTAGCAACCCACTATATAGAAATGGTGCTCCAAGGGGTCCTCTTTGGAACCATATTAGTGGTATATCTGAAATAATTTTGGAAATTGAGAAAATTGAATTTTAAAAAATGGCGATTTTGAAAAATGTTAAAAGTGGACTTTATGGACGTTGGACAATATGGAGAAATGGTGATAGTTACTAATATGGGACCATATAGGAATGGGGGAGAAGGGTGTCCTAAAGTGAATTCTGGTAGTGGGATATCTGAAATAATTTTGGAATTTCAGAAATTCAGAATTGAAAAAGTTCGTTTTTTGCGAAAATTTCTGGCGAGGATTAGTGACCATTTTGGAAAAATATGGAATGTTACTAGCAACCCACTATATAGAAATGGTGCTCCAAGGGGTCCTCTTTGGAACCATATTAGTGGTATATCTGAAATAATTTTGGAAATTGAGAAAATTGAATTTTAAAAAATGGCGATTTTGCAAAATGTTAAAAGTGGACTTTATGGACGTTGGACAATATGGAGAAATGGTGATAGTTACTAATATGGGACCATATAGGAATGGGGGAGAAGGGTGTCCTAAAGTGAATTCTGATAGTGGGATATCTGAAATAATTTTGGAATTTCAGAAATTCAGAATTGAAAAAGTTCGTTTTTTGCGAAAATTTCTGGCGAGGATTAGTGACCATTTTGGAAAAATTTGGAATGTTACTAGCAACCCACTATATAGAAATGGTGCTCCAAGGGGTCCTCTTTGGAACCATATTAGTGGTATATCTGAAATAATTTTGGAAATTGAGAAAATTGAATTTTAAAAAATGGCGATTTTGAAAAATGTTAAAAGTGGACTTTATGGACGTTGGACAATATGCAGAAATGGTGATAGTTACTAATATGGGACCATATAGGAATGGGGGAGAAGGGTGTCCTAAAGTGAATTCTGGTAGTGGGATATCTGAAATAATTTTGGAATTTCAGAAATTCAGAATTGAAAAAGTTCGTTTTTTGCGAAAATTTCTGGCGAGGATTAGTGACCATTTTGGAAAAATATGGAATGTTACTAGCAACCCACTATATAGAAATGGTGCTCCAAGGGGTCCTCTTTGGAACCATATTAGTGGTATATCTGAAATAATTTTGGAAATTGAGAAAATTGAATGTATGTCCGATTTTATCGCAGTTCCAACATTTTATTTCCGACCTAACTGCGCAAATATCCGCTTCCTTCGAAACCTGTAGTGTACGGTCGTCATCTTGTTCCAACAACTCAGATATTCGTCCTCTGTCCGTTCGACGTAATTCCATCACAAATTTTTCATGTTTCCTGACTTCTCGACGTAGATCAAAAACACTGCTTATATTAAGATGTAAAAGTTCAAGTCTTATCTCACTCCTTAGATTACGAATAAGAATCCCGCAAAGATCTCGTTCTGTCATCGGTGTCCTTAATCTATCTGTCATAGCTGACACTGTCTCTAAATAATCGTCGATATTTTCGGTAGGTTTTTGTTTGCGACGTCTAATGTCCTCTAATAGTTCAAAATCACTAAAATCATTTCCATATTGATCGCGCAAAGCACGTGTTAATGAAAACCAATTCATCTCATTGTTCCGCTTATGGTATCTCCAGTACCAATCCAACGCATTACCATCAAACAAACTATGACCATGTTTGCACAGCAAACTAAAATCACCCCCAAGATTATTAGTAGTTAAAATATTAACCCGGTAAATAAATTCCTCTACGGTCATCTGATTGTCATGACCTGTAAACTTTAACCGCCAGTTACGAATTATATTCAATACCTTTTCAGCACAGAAAGGATCCCTAGAATTGTCATTGTTCAAACGAGGCGACATGCCCGATGCATTCCCTGGCGCAGCAGCCCGTTCACCACCTCGACTTGTATTTAAATTTTGAACTAAAGATCTTAATTCACCAGAAATGTATTCTGCCATTTCTCCTCGGAAAGAACTCAATGACTCTGAAACTATTTCCCGCAACCTATTTTCCCTTTCATTAAAACTATCTCTATTGTCACCAGTAGGCCTTACATCACCCCTACCACGTCCACGCGCCCCCTGCGAAGCATCTCCGCCACCCATATCAACCGTAAAACTTACGTTCGTCGGTTCCTCTAAATTCATCAAATTATCCCTACTTCTAGTAACAGGCATTCAAAGAGGACCCCTTGGAGCACCATTTCTATATAGTGGGTTGCTAGTAACATTCCATATTTTTCCAAAATGGTCACTAATCCTCGCCAGAAATTTTCGCAAAAAACGAACTTTTTCAATTCTGAATTTCTGAAATTCCAAAATTATTTCAGATATCCCACTACCAGAATTCACTTTAGGACACCCTTCTTCCCCATTCCTATATGGTCCCATATTAGTAACTATCACCATTTCTCCATATTGTCCAACGTCCATAAAGTCCACTTTTAACATTTTGCAAAATCGCCATTTTTTAAAATTCAATTTTCTCAATTTCCAAAATTATTTCAGATATACCACTAATATGGTTCCAAAGAGGACCCCTTGGAGCACCATTTCTATATAGTGGGTTGCTAGTAACATTCCATATTTTTCCAAAATGGTCACTAATCCTCGCCAGAAATTTTCGCAAAAAACGAACTTTTTCAATTCTGAATTTCTGAAATTCCAAAATTATTTCAGATATCCCACTACCAGAATTCACTTTAGGACACCCTTCTTCCCCATTCCTATATGGTCCCATATTAGTAACTATCACCATTTCTCCATATTGTCCAACGTCCATAAAGTCCACTTTTAACATTTTGCAAAATCGCCATTTTTTAAAATTAAATTTTCTCAATTTCCAAAATTATTTCAGATATACCACTAATATGGTTCCAAAGAGGACCCCTTGGAGCACCATTTCTATATAGTGGGTTGCTAGTAACATTCCATATTTTTCCAAAATGGTCACTAATCCTCGCCAGAAATTTTCGCAAAAAACGAACTTTTTCAATTCTGAATTTCTGAAATTCCAAAATTATTTCAGATATCCCACTACCAGAATTCACTTTAGGACACCCTTCTCCCCCATTCCTATATGGTCCCATATTAGTAACTATCACCATTTCTCCATATTGTCCAACGTCCATAAAGTCCACTTTTAACATTTTTCAAAATCGCCATTTTTTAAAATTCAATTTTCTCAATTTCCAAAATTATTTCAGATATACCACTAATATGGTTCCAAAGAGGACCCCTTGGAGCACCATTTCTATATAGTGGGTTGCTAGTAACATTCCATATTTTTCCAAAATGGTCACTAATCCTCGCCAGAAATTTTCGCAAAAAACGAACTTTTTCAATTCTGAATTTCTGAAATTCCAAAATTATTTCAGATATCCCACTACCAGAATTCACTTTAGGACACCCTTCTCCCCCATTCCTTTATGGTCCCATATTAGTAACTATCACCATTTCTCCATATTGTCCAACGTCCATAAAGTCCACTTTTAACATTTTGCAAAATCGCCATTTTTTAAAATTCAATTTTCTCAATTTCCAAAATTATTTCAGATATACCACTAATATGGTTCCAAAGAGGACCCCTTGGAGCACCATTTCTATATAGTGGGTTGCTAGTAACATTCCATATTTTTCCAAAATGGTCACTAATCCTCGCCAGAAATTTTCGCAAAAAACGAACTTTTTCAATTCTGAATTTCTGAAATTCCAAAATTATTTCAGATATCCCACTACCAGAATTCACTTTAGGACACCCTTCTCCCCCATTCCTATATGGTCCCATATTAGTAACTATCACCATTTCTCCATATTGTCCAACGTCCATAAAGTCCACTTTTAACATTTTTCAAAATCGCCATTTTTTAAAATTCAATTTTCTCAATTTCCAAAATTATTTCAGATATACCACTAATATGGTTCCAAAGAGGACCCCTTGGAGCACCATTTCTATATAGTGGGTTGCTAGTAACATTCCATATTTTTCCAAAATGGTCACTAATCCTCGCCAGAAATTTTCGCAAAAAACGAACTTTTTCAATTCTGAATTTCTGAAATTCCAAAATTATTTCAGATATCCCACTACCAGAATTCACTTTAGGACACCCTTCTCCCCCATTCCTATATGGTCCCATATTAGTAACTATCACCATTTCTCCATATTGTCCAACGTCCATAAAGTCCACTTTTAACATTTTTCAAAATCGCCATTTTTTAAAATTCAATTTTCTCAATTTCCAAAATTATTTCAGATATACCACTAATATGGTTCCAAAGAGGACCCCTTGGAGCACCATTTCTATATAGTGGGTTGCTAGTAACATTCCATATTTTTCCAAAATGGTCACTAATCCTCGCCAGAAATTTTCGCAAAAAACGAACTTTTTCAATTCTGAATTTCTGAAATTCCAAAATTATTTCAGATATCCCACTACCAGAATTCACTTTAGGACACCCTTCTTCCCCATTCCTATATGGTCCCATATTAGTAACTATCACCATTTCTCCATATTGTCCAACGTCCATAAAGTCCACTTTTAACATTTTGCAAAATCGCCATTTTTTAAAATTCAATTTTCTCAATTTCCAAAATTATTTCAGATATACCACTAATATGGTTCCAAAGAGGACCCCTTGGAGCACCATTTCTATATAGTGGGTTGCTAGTAACATTCCATATTTTTCCAAAATGGTCACTAATCCTCGCCAGAAATTTTCGCAAAAAACGAACTTTTTCAATTCTGAATTTCTGAAATTCCAAAATTATTTCAGATATCCCACTACCAGAATTCACTTTAGGACACCCTTCTTCCCCATTCCTATATGGTCCCATATTAGTAACTATCACCATTTCTCCATATTGTACAACGTCCATAAAGTCCACTTTTAACATTTTTCAAAATCGCCATTTTTTAAAATTCAATTTTCTCAATTTCCAAAATTATTTCAGATATACCACTAATATGGTTCCAAAGAGGACCCCTTGGAGCACCATTTCTATATACATAGTGGGTTGCTAGTAACATTCCATATTTTTCCAAAATGGTCACTAATCCTCGCCAGAAATTTTCGCAAAAAACGAACTTTTTCAATTCTGAATTTCTGAAATTCCAAAATTATTTCAGATATCCCACTACCAGAATTCACTTTAGGACACCCTTCTCCCCCATTCCTATATGGTCCCATATTAGTAACTATCACCATTTCTCCATATTGTCCAACGTCCATAAAGTCCACTTTTAACATTTTTCAAAATCGCCATTTTTTAAAATTCAATTTTCTCAATTTCCAAAATTATTTCAGATATACCACTAATATGGTTCCAAAGAGGACCCCTTGGAGCACCATTTCTATATAGTGGGTTGCTAGTAACATTCCATATTTTTCCAAAATGGTCACTAATCCTCGCCAGAAATTTTCGCAAAAAACGAACTTTTTCAATTCTGAATTTCTGAAATTCCAAAATTATTTCAGATATCCCACTACCAGAATTCACTTTAGGACACCCTTCTCCCCCATTTCTATATGGTCCCATATTAGTAACTATCACCATTTCTCCATATTGTCCAACGTCCATAAAGTCCACTTTTAACATTTTTCAAAATCGCCATTTTTTAAAATTCAATTTTCTCAATTTCCAAAATTATTTCAGATATACCACTAATATGGTTCCAAAGAGGACCCCTTGGAGCACCATTTCTATATAGTGGGTCGCTAGTAACATTCCATATTTTTCCAAAATGGTCACTAATCCTCGCCAGAAATTTTCGCAAAAAACGAACTTTTTCAATTCTGAATTTCTGAAATTCCAAAATTATTTCAGATATCCCACTACCAGAATTCACTTTAGGACACCCTTCTCCCCCATTCCTATATGGTCCCATATTAGTAACTATCACCATTTCTCCATATTGTCCAACGTCCATAAAGTCCACTTTTAACATTTTTCAAAATCGCCATTTTTTAAAATTCAATTTTCTCAATTTCCAAAATTATTTCAGATATACCACTAATATGGTTCCAAAGAGGACCCCTTGGAGCACCATTTCTATATAGTGGGTTGCTAGTAACATTCCATATTTTTCCAAAATGGTCACTAATCCTCGCCAGAAATTTTCGCAAAAAACGAACTTTTTCAATTCTGAATTTCTGAAATTCCAAAATTATTTCAGATATCCCACTACCAGAATTCACTTTAGGACACCCTTCTCCCCCATTCCTATATGGTCCCATATTAGTAACTATCACCATTTCTCCATATTGTCCAACGTCCATAAAGTCCACTTTTAACATTTTGCAAAATCGCCATTTTTAAAATTCAATTTTCTCAATTTCCAAAATTATTTCAGATATACCACTAATATGGTTCCAAAGAGGACCCCTTGGAGCACCATTTCTATATAGTGGGTTGCTAGTAACATTCCATATTTTTCCAAAATGGTCACTAATCCTCGTCAGAAATTTTCGTAAAAAACGAAGTTTTTCAAGTCTGAATTTCTGAAATTCCAAAATTATTTCATATATCCCACTACCAGAATCCTTCTTAGAACTTTTTTCTTCTGTGGAACCGGCTCCTTTTCCTTGAAAATGCTCCTAAACTCACTTTTTCCTATTACAGTAGCACTGTTAAATGCAATGTTAACTGAAAATAGTTGCTGTTAAGAAATTGTGGTTGATGTCTCTACTAGTTAAATACGTATTTATCTTCACACACATCCTAGTTTAATATATAATTTTCTTTTAAAGTCCCCTCTACTATTTATTTCTCCTCAACTGTTATTTCTATATATGTTAGTAAGAGTTCAAAACATAATGCCACAACGTAGAGCAAAATTCTCTATACCCATTGACATATAAACCAGATGTTACCTAAGAATCCAGTGTCAGACCTCCTCCCTTCATCTTTATTGCCACCGTAAAGCCTTCATACCTCTCAGCTTTCAATCATTTACTTGTACCTTAAGGAAACGTGTGCAAATGTTAAGTCACGTTTTAACGTTCATTTCGGGATGAATTGTAAAAGTTTTGTTTATTTTTTCAAAGCAAGACCCACACAAAGTTACACCAAGAGACGTAGATTTATTGACTTCATTTAGCAACACACAATGGCCGTCGAGAAAACGTAATTAATTTATATTGGAAATTGAGGAAAATAGAAGAAAATATTACGCACAAATGTTAAAGAGTTATTGCATAGTTCAGAAAAGGACAAAAGATTTTTAATGAAAAAATTGAATGTGATAAAACAAAATCAGATAAAACAAAAAGGTTTGGAAAAGGGTTAGATGGCATTAAGGTACGTTTTGCATAAGTTTTATTAGAAAAAAGTTTGATTGAAAACTAAAGAATTTTATAAACACGTCAATTAAGCAACAAAAAGGCTTTTAAAATCATTTATTCTCTGCTTTTTAGTCTTGAGTCCAAAATATAGTCTGGTACACATAAAGGAAACACATTTTTTGATATGGTCACCTCCAAAAAAAAAAAAAACAATTTTTAACGAAAATGTTTAAAACATATTATGGTTACTTTGACCGGCAAGCCATATTAGAGATAAATTAGGATTCAATCAAGAATCCACGACCATATTATGGTTGCCTCCGAACACCTTTTGGTTAATAATAACAAGAAATTGTTTTCAACTAATAATAATATAGTTGTTTTTCAACCATAAAATGTTGCGCTTGGAAAAGTGGAGCATGTTATTGTCATTTGCGATTCTAGGCGTAATAAAAGCTACTTCGAGAGTCGGCTTTATTTACGACTCATCAAGGGGTGCTTCTTGTTGTTGTAGCAGGGTGAACTGATATTCAGGTGTTGCGAAGTTGCCAAAGCTTAGTCCTTGTTCGATAAACTCCGAGTCGTTTCTCTGCGAACACATAAAGAAAAGACTACAACTATAAGTGGTAATAAAATTATTGTTCTAATATACCAAAAAATATTCGGCGGCAATCATAATATGATTGTGGCTTCTTGAGGGAAGGCGAATTTAAGCATAATATAGCAAATTTGTAACAATAATATGTTGGAAAATTGTTGTTGTTATGCGAAAATATGTTGTGCAACCTCCTCCATTTTCGAAATAACGGTATATCTCGAAAACCAGAGCCAATCTTAAAAAACCGCGGGCACCACTGGATTCAGCGTACCCGAATTATGTTAAAACGCTATGTGCCCGGCTTGTCTGTTTTTTCAACTAGCATAGTGCTATAAATCAGAAATGGATTTTAAAATCGCTCGAAATTCATCACACCTTTTAAAAACGTTCGTTTTGAAATCAATCGATTTTCATCACATTTCTGAATGTGTTAATTTATTTAAATAAATATTGACAATTCCCAACAACAATTTTACATGTTAAAATTATTTTATTTTAAACAAAAAAAATCAATTAAGATTTTTTGTTCTTTAATTAAAATTTTAATCGAAAATTTATATCAAAACAACTAAAATGTTAATTAAATCAATATTAAATTTTTAATTTTCTTTCAACTAAAAAAATAATTGATTCAATAATCACATTTATTAAATTAAAATACTTTTTAAACCATTTTTGTAATTGATAAAACACTTTTTTCTGTGAGTGTATTAAAAATAACTTCAAAATTCTTGCGTTTTGCGTTTTCGATTTTCAGAAAACCCCTGATATTAAATATTGAGGGAAAAACATCTGTCATTTTGGTCGCTGAGTTATAAAACGAGTTAAAGCAGTCATAGACATTAAGAAATGATTTTGATGCCATAAAAACCCCATTATTTTATTGAAATGTTACCGGCCATAAATACTTCAGCCAATACAACAACCAAAGGCACAAGGTATCGCCCAATAACCACGGCCAACTTGCCGAATCAACGCAAAAGTCGAGTATCCATGGTCCAAAAAATGTTTTTTGTATTTGGTGGGAACACAAGGATCCCATCGATTATAAGCTGCTTAAGTCAGCTCAGGCTTTTAACAGGCTCCTGCACTACACATAATTGATTTCGTTAAAGCAAGCTTTGACTGAAAAATGCCAGGAATATGAAACAACAAATGATGCCGTAATATTCTATCGTTACATCGTTTAGCAACAGAAAAGTAAATTTAAAGAACAGGAATTGGAAAGATTTGCCTCACCCGCCTTATTAAGAGTGGCTCAAAGAAAACCTATTATAGCCGTTATTGGTGGTCTAAGCGGCAGCAGTGGTTACATAATTTGAATTTTATATGGATGTTTCTTAAAATCCAACTTTAAAGTGGTCTGAAATATTGTCCTGGAAATGCTTAATTACCCGGAACGATGAGTAGTTAAGAAAAATGGAATATTTTTAATACTTTAACGAACAGCTGTCACGTTGACTTTAGATCGAAAATTTCGATTAAGATTTCTTCTTTTAAGACGGTTGATCACTGAACCTTTTAACCTCAAAACGGCAGAAGAAATTGCTAAGCAAGTAAGCTGCGGGAGCTGACCTTGAATTATTGACGATATTTCCGTTGCATCATAAGAATTTATCGTTGACAAGAATAGAAAAAATGTTTACCCGTTGTTGTGTTTTGTATTCATCTAGCATTTCTTGCCGTATCTCACGAACAATGTTGTCCTCCAAGGCGCCAATTGTTGCTGGTTTATCAGCAGAAACCAGTGACTTTACATAGCCCCACAAAAAATAATAGAGAGGAGTCAAATCATACAACGTTTTACAGGAAAAAATAAAAATTGATTTCAATTCAAAAATGTGTAATATTAATTAAATTTGCGGCAGTAAACAAATTAATAGTAGCAATGTAGCCGAATTTAAGTTGAAAAATAAAACACTCTTTGAATCAAATTTAAAAAGAAAGACACTTTATTTTTTCTTCGTTAGATGTTGTCGCCTTGACTTCAACTTAGGAACTAAAAACTTCTCTTCTATTCTTGTGTCCCTATAAGGGCAGTTTACATTATTTTGTTTTTTTTTTCATTTTTTAAGTGTTGCCACAGCAATTAAATATTTTTTGATATTAACAACATTTTCTGAGCTCATATTGTTGATATAAGTAAACGTTTAATTCACTTGATTAAATTTATAATTGAAACTTATATTATTTTTGATTAATGGTTTAATTGAAAAAAAAAAAATGCCGAGAATTTTTTCTGTGTTGAGGCTAATTGAAAGGTCCTTTTCTCGAAATAAACCCTTTTTGGCCCCATTTTTCACAAGTAAGGTCCGATGATGACACGGTGCATTTTTCTAAATGTAATGGGATCTATAGTACATTGGTCTCACTTCGTATGCGGCAGTTTTGTTCATTAACCAACCTGTTCAGATAGACGATTATGTGGGCTTAAAAAAATCATAAATTTGCCTTTAAATTGCGCGAATCGATGACTGATTTTTAAAGTAAATTTTGCAGAATTTGGAAGCGTTTTTCGAAACTAAATCGTTAATATAATATCAGGTGTAATTTTATTTAGATCGGGTAATTTTCTTTCAGCTTAAGTGTAATTTTGAATTTTGTTGGTATTAACACTGATTAAAGCTAAACTGCACACTGTTTGCTTATCTGTAGTCTGTCAAATATTCTAGTCTTTAATCCAAACTAAAGTCTATAGTCCAAGCCATAGTCTAGTTTGTAATGTAGTCTAAGGTCTTAACTTTAGTCTACTCTATAATCCAAACTACAATCTAGTCTGTTATCTTAACCATTGACTCGTCGTTAACCAAACTATAATTTAATCTCTTATTCAAGCTGTAGTCTAATCTATAGTCCAAGCAACAATCTGGTCTATTTTCCAAATTACAGTCATTCCAAATCTACAGACTGTTGAATATTTTTCAATAGCAAATTTTATTAAATATAGCTAATTTAATTTAATATATTAAAATATATTATATTAAATTATTTAATTAAAAATTACTAACTTAATATAGCAAGTATCCCTACAAAACCAAATTGTCCACTTCCCCTACAACCCACTGCTGTTAAAGCAAAATGACTTTTAGAATATAAAAAAGGATTTAATTTATTTAACTTTCCAACTCAAATAGTTGCCCATAAAAGTTTCTCAACTAAAATAACAAACCAATTGAGTTAGAAAAAATGAAAGAGATGATAAAAACTGAAATAGGAAAGAGATAATAAAGTAAACGAAAATTATATTAATTCATAAAAAGTCAAGTGTTAATTTATATAGTTCTGCTGTTAAGCACAAAAAAATTTGTCATCTTTTCGTTTTAAACTGATAATGACAATTTGAAATAACCATTTTGAAATAAATGAAATTTATGCAAAATATTTCTTTTATATTTTCCATTAGCAAAATAAATTGTCAGTCATCATTTCATCCGTCTTTTACGTCCTCCTGCAACTCAAGACCATCTTTGTCCGTTCTGTTTTCCTTTTTTTTTTTGAAATTTCAGTTGAAAAGCAGCTTTTGTTTTTAGTTCGACTAATGAAGAAAATAATGACACATTAATGACAGCTTTTTAAAAACTTTATTTAACGAAAATCTATTTTATAGAAATTAATGAAAATGCAGAAAAACTTGATTGTGCTTAAATCGGAGAGCAAAAAATGTACAAAAAACTTTTGCTTTTGTTTAGGAAGTTGTGTTTTATTTTGAAATAATAAGACTGTGCTACACAAGAAATATGCAGGGGTTCCCATACAACAATTCTGTTCTTTTGGAGTTCGATTCCCATAGTTCCTACAAGGAGCATAGACCCATAACAAATTTATTTTTATTCTGATTTGTACGCTGCATGTGTTTTTATCTCGTTGCAGCTCTTGTCTTGGTTAGCCACTTCAATTTCGATTTGGCGGAGCCAGGTGTGTGATGGTCTTCCTTTTCTACGGCTTCCTTGCAGATTCCAATCGAAAGTTTGTCTTGTGATATCGCCAATGGGTTTTCGTAGGGTATGCCCTAGCCTGTGCCATTTTCTTTTCCGGATCACGACATGTACGGGGCTTTGAGAGGTTTGGACCCATAGCCTTTATTGGATATCGTAGTTAGAACAGAATACTTTTAAAACTCTACACAGGTAGCGATTTATGAAAACCTGTAGCGAGTTAACATAGTGAAGAGATGATTTTATGCAGGAGTTAATAATGTTTAGTTTGGTTCTTTTCGAGGTATGTGCTGATCGCAATATGGGGCTTAGAATGCCAAATGTTTACCAGCTTTTATTCGGTTTATTTCGTCGTCTTCAGAACCACCTGTTATAGTCAGAAGACTTCCGAGATAGCAGAACGTTGAAACATCTCCAAAATTCTTTTTCGTCAATCACGAATGCTCTGTTGTTAGAAGCATTAATTCTCATTACTTTAGCTTTGACAATAGTTATTTTCAGATGAGCCTTAGCTGCTTCTGTTTGTACTACGTTTATCCTAGACTGCATGTCTGTAAATTGTGGCATAGTCGAGATATTTTAGCCCCAAGCTATTCCCCTCTGTTCACATAAGGCTCTTCTTAGATAGTTCTCAAATAGCACAACTAAATGTGCTGTAATTTGGCTGTGTCGAATCTTATATATCATTCACTTTATTATTGGAAAGCCAATTGTTCACTAAATTACGAGGGCGGATCAATAAGTCCGTGACTTCCCTCGTAGTTATATGAAATGCAACACTGCTCCCATCAAGTACCACCTGTTAATAGACTACTGTCAAGTTTTGCGTTTAACAGCTGTTACAACCTCGTGGATTTTTTAAAAAATGGAAAAAAGTGAATTTCGAGTGCTCATTAAACATTATTTTTTGCGAAAAAAAACCGTCAATTAAACCAAGGAAATGCTTGATAAATACTATGGGGACTCTGCACCATTAAGATAATGCACGAGTGCACACGTGTGCAGTCTCAATGAAAAATTACATGAATTGGGCTACGAATTGGTACCTCATCCGGCATATTCTCCGGATTTAGCCCCCAGTGACTATTTCCTATTTCCGAACCTAAACAAATGGCTCGGTAAAAAGAGATTTAGCTCCAACGATGAAATTATAGGTCAAACAAATGCCTACTTTATGAACCTCGAAAAATCCTATTTTTTTGGAAGGGATACACAAACCTTCACGATATCCTGTGATCGCGGTTGACCAGAGATTCTATCTGTAACTCCGATGGCACGGCACAAGTTTGACTATTGGCTAAGGCTTCGGTAAGTATACTTCTTGCGTGAAGTGCTTCCTGTCTTTCAGGAAGATTGTCTTTATGGATGTCTTACTTTTCTGGTAATTAGTACTTCCATGGTTGCACTTCCGTACCGCATTGCGGATGGGGTGCAATGGATATATGTTTTTTTTTTTTGACTTTCGGAGATCCCGTGTTGGTTGTGATTTAAACCCAAAGTCGCGGACGGGATATCCTGGAAATCCCATCTAAAAGCGGAATTTTCAGAGTTCGGTAGAAGGGACGTCTATCTATATGTACAGTTGTTACTCAACACCTGCTGCTTGTATATTTCCAAAATAAGCGAAGGTAATACAGCTCCATTTCCTAAACAAGGGCAAATATGGACATAATTTTGCCGGATTATACAATCAAACTAAAACCTGGGTGCGATGGTCGGTCTCAAGCTCAGGTTCGATTGGTAAATGCATTGTTTGTAAGCCATTGGATAAGATCGACCATGAAGTGGGTCTGTGCGGCAGGTATCCCCTCAAATTTATTTTCATATATAAGGGCACATATATGAGAGCCCTTATATATGTGTTCTATTAACTCCCACTGGAGAATAGCTATTAGGGTCATTACTCTATAAATTTAAGAAATATCTGATTTTTAGTTGGTCCTCCTAGCTCATTCTGCCAAAAGTGTTATTTAAGAAAGAAAAAGGTAGGTCTTTCTTTATAACTCGTTAAGATTTTGTTAATTTGAACTATCAGTATTCTACTAAGTCTACTTAAGGCGAAAGTGAAAGAAAAAGTTCACAGATTTTAAGGAGTTTTAAAAATGTAAAGGTTTATGTGTAAAAATTAAAGACTTATGGAGGAAAAATTTGAGGCAGTCCAGTGTTTTTGCTTATATCTCAGCCGCTTATAAACCGTTTTGTCTGAATTTTAATAGCAAACTATTCCAGACTATATTCAATATAAATAAAGAGCAAATTAGTCATCATCATATCTGTTGTCTTTGAAAAATCCATTTCAACATGCACAGAAAGACAGATGGACATCGTTGAATCAACTTCACTACTCAGAAGGACTCAGAATGTACTGCACAGGGCCTGTGATCAATCCCAGTTGGCCACGTCTTTAAAACATCCTTGAAGACGGATGCGCCACAAGGTTTATTCCTGCACCACCACATGTGAGGGACAGCCAGAACAAATCGTCACCGACAATTTCGAACAAGTGTCGCGATAACCGTGCACGACACAAAGAAAAACATTGTCGCTGTTCATGTCGTGTATAGTTGTTGACAGAGGACTCCTGACAAAACACTGTCGCTCATACCGTCGTGTATAGGTGTTGATATAAGACATCTTACAAGACAATGTCGGTCATGTTTTCGTGGGTAGGTTTGCATAGAAGACAACTTGGAAGACAATGTTGGTCATGTCGACGTTTATAAACTTCTTTAGAAGACAGTGCACCAGACAATGTCGAGTATTTTGTCGTCCACGACATTATCCTCAAAATTGTCTTCAAGAAATCCTAAGTGATAGATGACATGTCGTGCATAAATAATTGACGATAATGTGATCAGTTATTTATGTACCCTTTCCACCTGTGGTGAACACTTTTTTTAAACCTTTACATTCGTTAAGCTCTTATTTGAACGTTAGGCAATATAATATATTTCTCTTAGTTTAATAGAAAATAACACTTAATCGGCTTTCTTAAACACTTTAGTACATAAAAATTCGTTTAAAAAACCAAGGTTGGCAACCGAAACGAATTTTAGTATAGGACTCGGTATTAAAATATTTGTTATTTCGGTATTGGTATCGGTCTTTTACTTATATCGGTATCAGTATTGATACCGGCATTCAATTCAAACGGCATTTAAACGGTAATGATATCGGTATCGGTTGCCAACCTTGTTAAAAACTATAAAAGTTATCATAAATTTTTTTTCGAAACGTTTTGCTTCTATGCATTTCATATTCTGCACGATTTTTGGTGCTTTTAAACGGAAAATTCAACTATAAAAACTCGTTTAAATGCATATAAAGGGCTTATAAGAGAAGCTCACTCTATTTTGTAAGCTTCATGAAAAAAACTTTTTTATTTGCATCAAAAATGCAGCAATAAATTCGAAATTTGATCAAAATTCAGCAAATTTGGTTTTTGGCGAAATAATTATTTTTTTTGCCTTTTTTTTGTTGTCGACTTAAGTTGGAATAATATTACAATAGTCTAATATTGTATATGCATAACTACGGCATATGCTGTCACACAAAACAATCTCGGTTGTTTAAAATAGCAAACTACCTATAATTGCACAAGTTGGCATCCATATAAGCGATAAATACTGTACTCTTTTAAAAATCCTTGTAATTTTATGCAGTTTTGTAATGTATGGCGTCCCCTGTATACTCTTTTCCATCACTTTTGTATCACCGTTTAATTACAAAACTTTGCAAATTGTGAGGCAGAAAGTTTAAGTTCTAAAATTTTTGATTGAAGAAATTTTGCGCACTTTACAGTTTTATGTCTAAGGGTAATTAAAATGGTAAATATTGTTTGTAAAGAGAGAACCGTGGAACAAAAATAAATAGATAGGAAACTTTATGTTCTATCGCGAAGACGTTGTGCCTACACAGATGAAAATCATATTTTTAAATGAAACTCACATAAATGAAACTCACTAACTTAATGGCGATTTCTTTTCTGAGAAAAATGTTGCATAAATGGTACATGCTCTACACAAAAGAGATAGAGCATGTACCATTTATGCAACATATTTCTCAGAAAAGAAATCGCCATAAGTTAATCGACAACAGCGATCGCTACAATTCCATAATATAAACGTATTTTTGAAACAATTACGACGCAATGAGCTTGGGCGATATGTGGTTACAAAATGGGGCGCAACATACAATATAGCTTATGACACAATCAAATTTTGGAAGACCAAATTGAGCGAGCGAGTTTTATTACACAACGTTGCTCGCAGGCCAACATCGAACGCGAAACCTCTGGTATATCGAATAGTTATAGCTATAGTTCAATCGAGTATCAGGTATAACGTGTAGCCTGTACTTTAGAGTATAATAAATAGTACATAATGAAGTACACAGCCTAGTCTGTATTGTAGACATTAGTCTAAAATATACCTATCTTAGTTTAATGACTTTTTCGATTTATTTATTCTCTCTCTGTTGCCCCAATTTTTATTTTGTTATAACAGAGCTCCTAAAGGCATACTGCTGTAGATTGCTGGCATCATTATAAGCACTACCCAAAATCGCCGATACTAAGGTCATTGCTATCTGTACCGTAATATATTTTCCATTATATAACTCACATAACATTTTATGCCTATTTATGGAAAATAAAATGCCATTTATTTTCCTCTCTCTCCTAAAAACTCAAGACTTGACGGCTAAAACTTGAAGAGTGTAAACCAGCACCAGTGTGGCCATTTTAGCATTTTTGCAGCTAAATTTAGCATTAAAAATTTTTATTTAGCTGCAAAATTTTCATTAAACACTTGGCATTTTATTTAGTATTTTTAGAAAATATTTTTAGCTTTTCTTAGCATTATTTATTTTAAATTTGGACGAAAAGTTCTATTGATTTTACTTGAATTTTTTATCAGTTATAATAAATGTTGACTTAAAATACGCAGAAAAATTATTAAATTTCTCCAATCACCAAATTTATACCAAATTCTTAATATCAAGCAAACAATTTGTTGATTTTGCACCTATTACCAAAATGATTATATTGATTACTAAAAATTTTAAAATTTTGAAAAAATATTTTCAATAAATTATATTTTTTATTTTAATTAAAAAAATGATCAAAAAACTTTGCCATTTCAAACAATGTGTTAATTTATTTAAATAAATATTGACAATTCCCAACAACAATTCTACATGTTTAAATTATTTTATTTTAAACGAAAAAAGTCAATTATGATTTTTTGTTATTTAATTAAAATTTTAATTGAAAATTTATTTCAAAACAACTAAAATGTTAATTAAATCAAAATTTAATTTTTAATTTTCTTTCAAATTAAAAAATTATTGATTCAATTATCACAATTATTAAATTAAAATACTTTTTAAACCATTTTTTAAATTGATAAAACACTTTTTTCTGTGTAGTTGTAACTAAAATAATTTCGTATGAAAAGGGATAACTCTTATGTTAAGAAACATCTTACCGGTCTTGTTAAAAAAAAAAATTGATTGGTAATATTTTTTCCCCTTTGATTTACGATATAAAAGTACAATCAAATTTTACTTTGAATTAAGATAAAATTTTTTTTGTTTTGCTCTAAACTGCTGAAAAAATAATAATAATAGCTTCGACTTTTCTAACTATAAAAAATTAAATTATCTAAAAACATTTGTATATCATAGAAATAAATCGTTTAAATTTAGCATGTACAGGGGTCTGCGGGCCTTAAATTTTAAAATTTAATCTCAACTACCTGTTCTTCATATTAATGGGTTTCAGATGATTTACTAAAATCTATCCATTTGTATAAATATAACCATTTATTTTAATTTCGTTAAAAATATTTCGTTAAAAAGACTTAGCTTCGAATAAAATTTCATACTGGTAATAAATTTTAGCAAAAATCTTTAAAAAAAAATTTAGCATTATATATAGCATTTTTTAAAATCAATTTTAGCATTTTGTGGACTTGTTTAATGCCAGATTCAGCTGTAAATTATTTTTAGATCTGGTCACACCGACCAGCACAATCATTTTCAAACTTTCAAATAGCGTGACACTTCTCTTGCAAAGTCAGCAAGCAGCACCAAAACAGTCATATAATGTGCCACTACTTATATGTAGATGGCAGCAGCAAAATGCGTTTTTTGCTCAATTCCACCATGTAGATGGCAATACCACCATGACACGACACTGTACGATCAGTTATGTATAAAACGGTTACTGTAGAAGTTTTTAAATTTGGAACAAATAGTTTGGTTATCTATTCAAAATGGATGTCAAAGAGAACAATATAATTTTGAAAATATCTGGAGAAGGATAAAAGTAGAAGTTTGAAATTTGGTACAAATTAAAAAACTTCTCTAATTTTATTTTATTGGGTGTAGCGAAGCGCAACTGGTAAAGCTAATTGCTTCTAAATTATCCTTTTTGCAGTCGGGTTTTCAATTTTTAACTATTTATTTTATATGCCATTATTTGGCTATAAAAATTCCAGTCAAAATTTTTAAATATTCAAAATATTTTTTTTTACCTTGTTTTAATTTTTGAGTACCACAGTTTCCTCAAATTCTGTGTTTATTTAAATATTTTTTTTTTACATATAAATTAAAATTTATTTCATTATGAACTTGAATTTCTAAAGAAATACTTGGAAATATATTTAAGCCTCTAAAATGTAACTGAATAAAACCAGGTCTTTTAAAACATCTTAATGTTAAATATCATTTCCAAAACTATATAATGAGTATTGTATCTTAATTATCTTCTATAAATTGTTTATTCAGGTAGAAATGTTTAGCATTTTTTATTTTGTAAAAATTTCTTTCATTATCCGACATTAGTTTTTGCCATCATCATTATGGTCTTCATGCTTTTGTTCTTCTTAAAATTAAAAGTTGATAAAAAGTTCGTTATAAGGGAAAGATAAAAAATTAAAAAAAAAAAAAAACAAAAATAAGACTGTATAAACTGAACATATTTAATCAAGTAAATGCACATTTTCATTAAAAAAATTTGATTGTAAAATCTTTAGGCTGTTTTTAAAAGGGAAAACATTTTGAGAAGGTGGTAAATTGATATATATGTAGAATTTTGTAGAAAAGTTAGCAAACATTAATGGACATTATTAAAATTTTTGCTATCAAGCTCGTGTACATATGCTTGATGTAATATCTTAATTGTTTTGGCCTTCTATTCAGCATCGTCGCTATCATACATACTAAGACATTTTTTAGTCACACTTGCTTCCTTAGCATTTTGTATATACCCCTTAAAGCTTTAGAACTTTATCACGTGAAATATTATCTAGTGCTCCTATAAAGATCTTTTTTTTTATTTTATAAAATTTTCTTAATATTTATTGGTTAAAATTGCTTTTATGAATTCAAATTTCAATCATTCATGCCCTGGGCTTTTATTTAAGTAATTCCATAAATTTTATTTCTTGTTTTAGTTTATTTGCTAAAGTCATCAATTCAATTTCATTGTATGCATGAAGATGCCATTTGACAGGGTTAAAAGCATTTTGAGTTTTGAAACATTCATATACCAACAGTTATATACCAATATATCAATTTAACTTATTGAATTTGCGGTTGTCTCATGCTAAAACAATTTAATAGCTTATAATTCAAATTGCTCGTTACCTGTCATTAATATTGGGTATTTACCACAGATAGTGTGTCTTTTATACATGGAGTCTGTGTGTACGAAACTTATGCGGCATTTTGGGAAGTAAATATGTTTATATGCCGTTTATATAAATAATAAATAAATAAATAAAAATAAATAAGTACCCATGTTCTGTAACTTTGGTGAGAACTTCTCGCATTGAAAACATGTGAAACAAAATATTCCATCGTTTCTCGAAAAGTGAGAATAAAGTGTGTCTGAAACTCATTTCGAAGACTATCAAAAGAAATTACGTCGTTACGTTATAAATGACATAATATTCAACTCGAAGCCGATATGAAATTGCAGATGTTGAGAACGCCAGCCAAATATGTCTTTGACGGCGACCAAAATAGACTAAACTTGAAAAATTTTCAATGACGGCGGCGAAAATACAGCCGTCGGCTATACCAAAAAATGTAAAGTGCGACTTTAATGTTTGTTGATTACAAAATTGCTTTGAAAACATTCGTATATTTTTCAAAAATGTCAAAAGTAAAATAATTAAACAATGAAAAATCTGCCAAGAACAAAATACTTATATATTTAACAAAATACGTTTATATTAATTGCATTTTGCATTTTTAATATATTTTTTAGTGTTAAGTTTTTATCTCACCCCGTTTTTATGCGTGAGTTTATTTGACAGTTCAAAGCTTTTCACAAAAATTTTATAGAAACACTTTTTCAGTATATTGGCGAGTAATTTCCTTACGTGACAGTTATAACTCGCCAAAAATTTTACAGACGCAGTTAAGTGAGAAAAACAGCTGTTTGTTTCAATTTACGGCATTTTTTTCATTTCAATCGAAAAGTTTCTCGCCGCGGGAGTTACAGAACATGGGGACAGGTACAGTAAATACCTGTAATTCGGTAGAGTTTAAAATAGATAGATTTCTTTGAGATAACAGCTGACCAGCGATCCTATTTAAGATAACAAGAATTGGAGCACCCGGAAGCTTGGTTCCTAACTGACTGGTAGGAATCCTTCGGGGATCACGTGGTGGTTATGGCTTAAACCCAAAGTCGTGGAAAAGGAGATCGTAAGTTTTCTTAATCTCTTAAATTTCCACAAAGAAAAAAAAAAAAAAAAAAAGCAGCTAAAGCTCAATCGTTTAATGTGTTTAATCGGTTTCAGTGAGAACAAAATGATTGGCGTGGGAATTTTAATACGACAGCCAAAGACCTCCAGGTTCAGTCAAAAGATTTGGAAGATGATAAATTCGAGGCATTAATCCATTAAGATTAAGAACTTGAAAATTTACTGTAATTTATAAAATGTTTACAAGCACCATGATTTATCCAAATGCATCGGAGTTTATTATCACACGACTTAAAGCTGAGAACCGTTAAAAGGCTATTTTGCATGTCAGAAATGATGCTTTAACGAAATAAAAAGTAAAAAATTTCCTATAATATTATTAATGACGATAGCAATCTATCTATTTAAAAAAAGTGGTTTGAAGGCTTTGTCTGATAGCCCAGACCTTGCTCTATCTGACTCCTTCTTGCCTCGATCGTTGCAGAATACTCTTAATATAAATACTCTTCACTTAAAAAAAAAAAAAAAAACATGCTGGATACCCTGGATTAATTCTTGGTTCATTTAAACACTCAGCGACATATTGGTAGAATAGCTTAACCTTATATACTAGACCTTGCTCTGTCTGACTCCCTCTTCTTTTGCTGAGCACTCTCAATAGAATACGCTTTACTTCAAAAAAGGTTGGATACGCTCAGTGACATGCTGCAACACCAGCTAAAAGCGTTTTAGAAAAAGTGATAGAAAGCTTTATCTTAGAGACCAGACCTTGCTCTTACGGTTCACTTCAAAACAGGGTATCCAAGATTGATTTCCTTGATTCTTGATTCGTTAAAACGCTTAGTGACATGTTGCAAGACCAGTTGAAACCTATTTAAATAACATGTGTTGGAAGGAGTTATCTTACAGACCAGATCTTGGTTAGTCTGACTACTTGGTGTTTCGATCGTCGATCGTTTCGAACACTCTCAATAGAATATGCTTCACTTCAAAGCAGGGTATCAAAAATTGTCTTGATTGATTCCTCCTGGCTTTAGAAAAATAAGCAGTTCTTGTGCTGCGAAATCCATACGTTGGCAAAAAGATGGGAAAAAGGTTACAAAACAAATGTCAATACGAAGGAGGGTTGATAAGCTAGTGACTTTTTAAATGTCCCGCCTCTTAGGTGAAAGGGTAACACTGCTTCTGCCAACAGGCATCTCTCAGTTGACTTCTGTTACAATTTTTATAAGCTGCGTCATTTTTTTTGTATTTGGCAGCCATTGATAGCAGACTGTCTCGTGACTTGAGCAGAAATGATGTGTGCACATTAAGTTTTATTATGGCAAAAATCCATGAATTATGCTATAAACTTTTCCGTTATTGGCCCTATTCTCCGGATTAAGCCGTGAAAGGTTTTTTTTTTGCTTCCAACCTGAGGAAATGGCTCAGTGGAAAGAGGTTTGACTCAACGGTTGGATCATCCCACAAAAATCCATGAATTAGGCTAAAAATTGCACCCGTATCTGCCATATTCTGCAGATTTAGCCTTTAATGGTCTTTTCTTATTTATAAATGGCTCGGGGGAAAGGAATTTCACTCCAAAATTAAATAATCTGACCAACAAATAACTATTTTTATGTCCTCGCAAACCTTATTTTTTTTTGAAAGGTTAAAGAAATTGGAGAAACGTTGTACAACATTTATAAAGCTTTAAGGAGCTCTTACGTTGAAAATTTACATTTCAAAAGTCATAGGCTTATTGAACCGCCCTCGTAAATGCTACCATTATTGTTCAATAAACGCTCGAAACTTGTTCTTCGCCAAAAGTCTTAATCGCAGATTGGGATCTCAAACTGATTTCCTCATTTTGTCTCTCCCTATCCCAGGGATATTAACAATATTATTTTTATATTTATAGAACAATATAATTTTCCTGTTTTAAATAAACACAAATTCTTTCAAACATCTAATTTATCTTAGCCAGCAGCAAAAAAAAGAGATCCTTCGATAGAAGCAAATTGAAAAGTCCTTCATTTCAAAATAAAAAGGTTTATTAAATTTAATGTTCAATTTATGTAAAATAATAGAAAACCATTATCCTTAAAACTAAAATTCTATTTAAAACATAAAAACAATAATGAAATTTCCTTTTCGCATTTGTGGGTTTCTATTCTCTGTTATTTTAGTAATTTTCTAAATCTCGTTAAATTGAAAAAAAGCTGTAAACGAAAAAAAAGGGTAAATCTCAACAACAAACATACAAAAATTAGATTTTCCACTTGAGCTAATTTAATCCAACTAGAGAAGAGCATGGGTAAGGGGAGTAGGAGCCAGTGTAGCACACAAAGTTTCCAACCATTACAAACAGTCGTGCTTGTGGGTAAGTGATTTGATTTCTATAGTTCAGTATCACAAACAATAGAATTAGCTTTATAGAATTTTTTTATTTTAAAGGATATAAAATCAAGAAGAAAATTTGTACAGGTTTTTTAAGTTTAAACGGCTAAATTAGACTTTGCAACTTATGGGCACGGAAACCGGAAATATGAACTAAAAAAAAACAATGTTATAATATTTGCATATCATAATCAAGTAAAAAAGTATAGTCGGTCCATATTTACCGAAGAATTTTTTGAATGTTTCTCCTTGGGGCCTACGGGCAGCAGTAATGGACCAAACAGAATAAAATTATGCCATGACTCATGAGCTTAAGATGAATATAAGAGCTTTTTATGCATTTAAAAAAATTTTTCCAGCGTCAAAATATGCTTCAAAAAGTTGAATATACTCTATTAAATTAAAAAAATGCTCTTTGGACTAATATATTCAAAAAAAAAAAAAAAAAAAAACATGCTGCACTAGCAAACCGATACCAAAATTCATAAGAAGCTCTAAAAAGAATAAACACATTAGCTCAATTCACGATCTTGTGCATTGGAGATAGCATTTGTAAATATTTTCTATCAATTGTGAATGACCTTTTTGGTTTAGCAACTCTCCTTTTTTCACATTAAGCCACCAAGCGTTTTAAATTATTTCTTAAAAAATTATTTATATATTATTTATTTTTTTTTATTTTGGCGTAAAGCGTAATATAGTGAAATAGTCAACAAATTGGAAATTGCTTGCTGGCGTAACGTGACACTTCTGTGGAAGTGCCCATATATAATTATTTACTACTGAAGTTTTGGCAAAAACAAATACATATGTCTAACAAAATCTTAACAGAACAATAATTTTTCATTAAAGAAGTTTTTATCCCGTTTCATTCTTTTTTTTTTTTTTTTTTTTTTTTTTTGATTTTTTATGTTACTTTTTTCACTTTTATTTTTCTTTTTTAATTTTTGTGTTATTATTGTCAGCAAATTAAACAAAACATTTACATCGGCGACACCAAAAAAATAAATCGGTTTTTTAAGCCACCTAAGTAAGCTTTTGAGCCAAATTAAGACAGCGGTGGGGGCTATTAATAAAATATAAGCTACGGCGTTTAGTCACCGATCGAAAGCCGATCGGCTTGGTTCACTAAATGTTAGCTGCCTGTTTGCAATCAAGTGTTGTATAAATCGAGTAAATATAAACTTTTGGTTTAAAGTGTTGCATATTAGGAACAGAGTAGCAATTGCATTGTTGTATATTTTGTTGGTGTAGAGCAAAAATTTACTGTACGATTTTGCAAATGCTACGGCGCAAGACCATTTGCACAAGATTGTTAATTGGGGTATTGTTTTTGCTGCCATTGATCATACAAGGAAAAACATGTTATTGCATATTTACGGTTTCTTGGTTCATAATTTTTCTGCAATATGAACATTTTTACCCACACCACCATTGTGGAGAGGGTATTATGCATTTGAGCTGATATAACATATGAAAAAAAAAACATTTTAATAACCTCTTAGTATAGCGAAATATGGCCCCAAAAACAAAAGAAATTGACCCCAAATTTAGGGCTATTTTTCATAATGACCCGATTTTTTAATGAAATATCACAAAAAAAAAAAAAATTAAATGAAATATAAAAAAGACCATAAATTTAGGGTAGTACGGCATTATTAAAAATCACTTAAATTTTTTTAATAAATTTTTGCCTCAAAAAAGTTAAAAAAAAGTTATATTAAAAATGTGGGCTGGGTTCGTACGCCCGAAACTTCACTGAACCAAAAAGTGTTCATAATATTAACGAACAACGTTTATTAAAACAATTTTCGTTGGCTCAATGAGTTATTCGTTAATATAATGAAAAATAAAATTATTCAGATATTTCAATTTACGTACGATTCGTTGACTCAATGAACATGCATTTATTAATTCTTTCGTAACCTTTTTTCTTATATTAGCGAACAGTTTTTTAAATAATTAATATGAAATCTTTTTATGAACGGTCATTCATTGTCTCAACGAACAAATTCATTGGAAGAGAATTAATAAATTTTTCGTTTCTCAACGTAAATTTTCATTGACTCCACGTAGCTTTTTGGTTCAGCGTTTAAATCCCAAATTCGAATTCCGGAATTTCAAAAACCCAAGTTAAAAAATCCTGAATTCTATTATTCCGATTATTTTTTTTTTGGATTTAATAATCACCGTATGCAAGAGTTTTATCCTCAATGGTATATCGAACACTGTCTTCTCTAAGTAAATCTTCTCTACATACCCGGCCTATTGCTTGGCAAAAGGATGTTCTTCTCTATGCAATAACAAATACCGGGTTGGTATGACAAATACCGGCCTCTGCGCCAAGTACAGGTCGCAGTTTTGGAGATTATGTAATGAAATTCGATATGTACGTTTAAATTGTCACAAGGATCCAGTCTTTTGAAAATCGTGACAATTGCCTTTTAATTTCAATTAGCCCACATATAAGCTTCTTTCCGGAATAGAGTCTCTGCGTCCACTAACCATCTTATTATGTTTATATTAAAAATAAATTTAGTCAAACAACTTTTTTATTGCAATCTATATTATATTACTAAATTTATCCGTTATCGGTACATATTTGACAAGAGCAACCATACAAATACAGCGCCAGAAAATAGCTTTTAATGCCATAACTTCCTTATAAATATTAGCATTGTTATACCCGGGTATGTGTAAAAAACGTAAGAAAAAATTTTAATATTACATGCGAATTAAATTAAATTTAAATGCGTGGCACACAATACCGAAAAGAAAACTTCTTTCCTATATTTATACCGCCTTTGCAGACATATTATCTTGCAGATATATTATGATATATTATCTGCTTACGGGAAGCACAGCCGAGTGTTACCGGACGCATAACGGGTTGCGGATAGTAGTACGTCCCGCAGATATATAAAGTAGCTGCCTATGGCAGTCTCGGATATTCAGCTATTACAAGGGGAGAGTCTCGGAGGGTCTTTCGAGCTCCAAATTAATACCGCATTTGCTTGTGATCCTTGTTACATCTTGGCGAGCAGTTGGCGCCACCCAACAAATCCAATATCAAAACCGACAAAGGGCGGTATAACCCTATTATCGGTATGAAAAAAATCCCTGCGCAAACAACATCGCCAACCCAACACTAGGATCGTATGATTTGGCAAAATCAGCCATTCATCCTAAATAAACCCTGATTACCGAAACTAATCCAACAATAAAACTTGCAGCCCTATGCTCCACGAAGGAGATAAAGAAATAAATATATATATATATCCATTTAACAACCTAAAAAGGCGCAAAAATAGGTTTAACTTACCAAAAAATAAATTGGTGGTTCAAACGTGGTCACTTTTCAAGCATTCCTGGGACATTGTGGTCGTCATAATCGACCTACCGTGCAAGGAATTGGCAAGATTATAAAGAAATTTTAAACGACTGGAATGTGCGCTGGAATGTTTTAGTGAAAGTGTGGCGGATACTCATAATTTGCCGGTTCCACGGCGTTCTCAGCAATTGAGCACATCATACGGCTCTTTATGGCGTATTTTGCAGTTGGATTTCCACCTCCTTCCACATAAGGTACAACACGCGCAACAATTAAGAGCGGCTGAGCATTCACAATGCCGATCTGCTGATTGGGTACTAGAGCAAGAGGCTTTCAATGATGATTTTTCGAACAAAACGTTTAACTGCTGTTGTAGTTCACTGGTTTTAAGCCTCTAGTACACGGCATGTAAAAAGCCACATGCGGATGTGGTTCTGACGTAATTTTGACGTCAATGCAAAGCCACAATAACCATTGCGTGTTGTGTGATGACGTCAAAATTACGTCAGAACCACATGCGCATGTGGCTTTTTACATGCCGTGTACTAGAGGCTTAACGATTAACGTCTTTAATGAGGACCGGAAAAATGCGACGAAAATCGAAACGACTCTAATCGTATCACATTTTTTCTATATTAATGCACTGATTTTTTATTGATTTAGACAAAAATTTAAATATTTGGCAAATAATTATATATTTGATAAAAAAAAGGAATGAGGTGACGTTTTATTCTATTTATTTCAGCAAATGGATTGAGTTATTATTAATAAATAAATTTTCAGTTATGTATTTTATAAAGCTTTTTTGTAATAGTTCTATTCCTTAATTTTTTTTTTTTTTTTTATTTAATATATATATATGTATGTATATAAATATATTTTAGTGTGTACTTGAAAATACATATAAACAAGGCGAATTCATTTATCAGGTGGCGTTGAAAGCACAGCTGTGCTACTTTTTCTTCTTACTTAGAGAGAGAAATGTCAAATTGTGCTTGTATTTTTGACATATCGATCAACGAAAGCAACAGAAAAAAATACATTGGTGTGTTTTTTGTGTTGATACTTGTTGTAGTATCGACACCACCGTATACATGAATTCGCCTTGTATATAAAGAATATGCATATAAAGACATACACATGGTGAAATTATTGATTTCACCAAGGACATGCATAAGAAAAAATATATTTTCATAAAAAAATAGCAAAAATTAATTTAAAAAATTTAAACATTAAATACAAAATAGAATCTTTTTTGAGAATTACTCCTGCTATCTTCACCCGACTTATTCTGAACGCTGTTGCACTGTTGCAATTTACTTTTACGGTTGTGCTTAACCAAGGGTGCTTTCTATATCAACAGCTTTTTCACTAGACTTGAAACCTTTTAATACGTCCAATTTTAGTTCCAAGCTAATGCATTTTCTTTTCTTTGCACTCATTTTTCCTTTTCTTAATTTCATATAAACAACTTTACCACAGCACTTTTCATTGAGAACTAAATTCTTCCTTCCTAACAAGCAACAATGCTTATAGTATCCTTCTTAATAGAATAAAATGGGACTTCCCCTTTTTACAGGCAAAGGAACAAATTCTTCACATGTGATTATGACTGCAGTGAAAAAACTCCAAACGTATGTAGCGCCGCAATTCGGAATCGCAACGACGGAAAGCGGTTTGAACCAAATTCCAAAAAGTGACGCAAATAGGTTTGACCCAAAACGCGGCTCTAGTGATTATGTAATTTTTCTGCTATTGACTTAAAGGTCAATGACAAAAAAAATAGGATGCACTTTTGAAAATTTGTCACCAAACACAATGTTGTAGGGTTTTTTCTCGGTTTTTTTTTATTCTCTTCTTAATATTCAATACATTTTTCTTTTTTCATTTTATACTTTTAGCCATGATTTTATAATGTTCCATTTCTTTGTGTATTAGAAAAAAGTCACGTTTAAAAATGTTTCCAAAATGTCAACAAAAAGTTTCTACTTTGCACTTAAATGCAAACGTGAAAACTGCATCGAAAATTAAAATAGTTTTTTCTAATAATTAGTATTGTGGTTATTTTGTTGAACTATTCATGGTTTTTAATCCAAATTTTTACTATTTTAATTTTTCTTTATTATTTCCTTAGTTCACTTTGCCTGTATTTCATAGTTAAAAAAGAACAATTCATACTTTTCTCCAGAGCCTGTTCGGTATATTTTAGAAACATTTCATTTGTTTGGTAAGTTTTTGTTTTCCTTTTTTTTTGGTTCTTTTTTAGCCAAATGATATACATCTTCTTTAATTTCAATGATAGTCACGATTCGTTTTTTTTCTTAACGGTGATGTTACAAGCTTGTTTTTTCTGTAGATGTGGTAACTGGTTATCTTTTGGCTTACTTGTCTTTCCAGTTCAGGCTTGTGTTTTATCATTTGCGTTTATTTTGTTTGATTCAGTAACTTATTCTAGAGATGTGTGTCTATTGCTGTAAAGATTAAAATATAAAGAGTGTTTTTCATGCCTTTTAGACCTTGAAATAGTAATAAATAACACAAAGAATTTAACTTAAATGAGAAATTTTTTTTTTAAAGATCAATGCATCGCATTTGTATACGAAACTAAATTTGGGTATATGGGCATCGCGGCTCTGCTAGAAGAAGCGCTTCCTAGACGTCCAATTATTGACCATTGCTGGCCGTATGTCACGAACGGGATTAATTTTGGCCACCAAGGCGTCAATTATTGCTGGTTTATCAGCATAAGTCATAACTTCAAATAGCCCTAAAGGAAGTAATCGAGAGGTGTCAAATTGCACGATCTAAGATGCCAATTGACAGGAAAAAAATGAATCCCCAAATTATAAGTCGATGGTTGCGGTCGCCGTATGAAACGTAGCGCCATTCTATTAAAACAACATCTTTCAAAGTCATTCTTATTTTCAAATAAAAAATCATTGGCCTTGGTGCGGTAACGATCTCCATTGACCGTAATATGAGCTCCGACTTCATTGTTGAAGAAATAAGGTCCGATGATGTTACTAGCGTGTAAGCCGCACCAAACTGGGCATTGAATCTAATAAAGTCAAAAATAATGTTAGTCTAGTCATAGTCTAGTCATAGTCTAGTCATAGTCTAGTCATAGTCTAGTCATAGTCTATTCATAGTCTAGTCATAGTCTAGTCATAGTCTAGTCATAGTCTAGTCATAGTCTAGTCATAGTCTAGTCATAGTCTAGTTATAGTCTAGTTATAGTCTAGTCATAGTCTAGTCATAGTCTAGTCATAGTCTAGTCATAGTCTAGTCATAGTCTAGTCATAGTCTAGTCATAGTCTAGTCATAGTCTAGTCATAGTCTAGTCATAGTCTAGTCATAGTCTAGTCATAGTCTAGTCATAGTCTAGTCATAGTCTAGTCATAGTCTAGTCATAGTCTAGTCATAGTCTAGTCATAGTCTAGTCATAGTCTAGTCATAGTCTAGTCATAGTCTAGTCATAGTCTAGTCATAGTCTAGTCATAGTCTAGTCATAGTCTAGTCATTGTCTAGTCATAGTCTAGTCATAGTCTAGTCATAGTCTAGTCATAGTCTATTCATAGTCTATTCATAGTCTAGTCATAGTCTAGTCATAGTCTAGTCATAGTCTAGTCATAGTCTAGTCATAGTCTAGTCATAGTCTAGTCATAGTCTAGTCATAGTCTAGTCATAGTCTAGTCATAGTCCAGTCATAGTCTAGTCATAGTCTAGTCATAGTCTAGTCATAGTCTAGTCATAGTCTAGTCATAGTCTAGTCATAGTCTAGTCATAGTCTAGTCATAGTCTAGTCATGGTCTAGTCGAAGTATAGTAATAGTTTAGTCATAGCCTAGTCTTCTCTTACACGCCTGTTCTGAATATCTCTTTAATTCAAATCACGTGATTTCAAATCATACGTATGATATTGTGGTGTTCCGTTGTTGTGTTTTCCGGTGTGATTATCAATTGGCGAAAGCACACCGAGAAACGCAAAAACAGTATGATTTTCAAAAGACCACAAAATCATCCGTTTGATACTCAGAACATTCCGAATAATGATAGTCATAGTCTAGTCATAATTTGGTCATAGTCTAGTTATAGTCTTGTCTGTTTTGTATTAATTTGTATGCTATAATGAAATTAAGAGGACATTTTGTTTTTATTACTTGTGTACAGCCTGGCAGTAGGATTTTCTTTCCTGTGTTATTTTCATTACCAGTTTTCGGGTTTTCTTTTGTTGTTTTTTTTAAGGTTTTCCCATTCTTTTGCATTTGACAATATGACCTAATATCTGCAAGAGTACATAATTCTTTTAGAAAAGTTTGTTTTCTTGGCTTTTTTTTTTGACAGTAACTGTTTGAGGGTGCTGGTTGATATGGCTTATACCAGTAACTTTTCTTTAAAAGTGGCGTACCTTTAATAAAAATGAAACGAAAATGGAATAGAGGTAGAGCTGAAAATAAGAGAAATGTAACATAATTTACTACGTGGTTTTTTTTATGAATTATTACAACTGCACACAGGACTATGAAAAAAAGCAAAAACAACAGAGCAGTAAATGAAGCAAAATGTAACATACAAAGGACATCTGGATAAATTAATCATTTTTATGAGATTATTGAACAAAAAAGGGAAATACTAGAAAATATTAAAGACTATTTATTTTAAAGTTAAATTTTAATTTTCATATTTAAGGAATTAAGGACATTTTGTAGAATTACTAACCAAAAATTATGTTACAAAAAAAATTCTTTAATATAAATAATATGGGTAAAATCCATTTTAACATTGAATCTTAGAACAAAACCCTTAAACAATTTGAAATGAGTTTTGCTGCTAAATATAATAAGCCAGATTTGCTATAATTGTAACTTTTAAACTTTGTGCCTAAAGCTTGTAGTTTATGGAAGACAGTAAAAGCAGAAAGTCAAAGAATTTATGTTAAACAATTTAAAGTTAAATATAACTAAATTTGTTTTTTAATTAATCAGATTAGTAGAAAACAAAATTGATCAACAACTGAAGAAGAAATAAGGAAAAGGAGTTTTAATGCAGGGTTTCCAAAAATACGCTTTTATCCCGTTTCTAAAGATGTCTTCAAAATGTACATAATTTCTTAGTTTTAACTCCAGCTATTTCCTGATTAACTTAAGCACCTACCGCATGCATATATCGGCACTATATCGCACACGTGCCCTGGTAGGCTAGCTGGTAGTGAGCTAGTCTATCAGTACCGGGGTTGCGGGTTCGATTCCCGCCAGAGACTCTGGTCTCCTGCAGACAAGCAAAAAGCTTCGCAGGATTTAGTGTAGGAATAATAAAAAAAACAAAAAAAATATATTGTGAAAAAATTATCGGGGATGTAAAGGCGCAGTACAGAGCCTTTTTTGCAAAGATATCTTTCCAAAAATGTTAAAGTAGCCAGGAAATTTTTAATACAAGAAGATGGACTTACAATTCCATTCTAAATATTGATAAATGCGAAAAACTTATTTCTAAAATTATAAATTAGTAAATCTTAGTCAAGCTAGAGCTAGAAATAACCTGCTACAATTCTTAACTGTGCATTTTTTTTTTATATAATTCATGTAAGCTGTGCATCTTCTGCAAAAACAGGCCAAGGCTGGGAAGCCTAACCGCCTCTAAAATCTGATATGGTCAATGGTTTTTTGATATTTGGTGTTAAGTTTTTGGCTTTGGTGTGTTCAAACATATACAGTAAAATATTATGGCCAACAATTTTGTAGAACATTTCATCTCCGCTCTCACCCTTTTTCTGGATGAGAGCTTTTTTTTTATGATTTGTTAGAAAAAAGCCAAAAAGTGTTGTAATGGGGGCCAGTTAGAGGGTTAATATATTCCACAATAATATTTGCCAGAACATTTTCTACAAGGATGCTGAACATAGCCTACACCTCAGATGTAAACAAAACATACCGATATGCTGCAAGAATATGTCAAGGCTGGGAAAATGTAACCGTCTTTAAAATAAAATTCCGATGTGATCTTTCAAAACGCCGATACGCGTATAGTTCCTTGTTTGACTCCTCTACTTGAATCCGTTTTCAGAACCCCGTAATTTTAAAAAAAAGTTTAAAATTGTTGTACAGTATTGTTGTTATTATCTGCGAATCCACCTTAAACATAAAAATGTTTAGTCTTTAGATCAATTTAAAGGCGAGTCTTCAGCTCCTTCTTAATTTCATTCTATAGTCTAGTATGTAGTTTAATCCATAGTCCAGTGTATTTCTATAATCAAATTAAAGTTGAAGTGCAAATTTTCATTTTATAAATTTTTGGGCATTTTTTTAGTAGTTTGAGAACCCCTAACTAATTAAGTTTTCAGTTTGCTACCCATATTTTCTTTACCATTTTGTTTTTCAAACCGAAAATTAGTTTACAGGCACTCCAGTTCTGCAAGCACAGAAGTCATTGTAATACTTGCATCTTTATCTGGACACATCGTACACCAATTTAACGTTTTACAAAATATTTAATAATTCTGCTTCCTTCTTGCCACAAATTCCATTTAATTTATAATGTTTAACATTTAAAAACACTTGAAACCTTTTGCACATTTCTTGGCCAAATAGACTACAGTTTAAATGTTCGTTCAATAGTTGGCCATAAATTCCAGAGGCCAAAATAGACCATTTTAGTACAAGCACTGCCAAAAAACAAAAAAAGTTATTAATCGTAATAAGAATTAGAGAATGTGAATAGCGAGTGGTTATTTTATAAATGTTTCAACATTTTGTGATATGGCTGGGTAACATATATGAAGCCTATAAAATACAGTGTTACCAGAAATTTTTTTCCAAAATATCTACGCAGCCTAAAAAGAAGAATACGGGTTTTCTCCACACATACCAAAAAAGTTTATTCCCAGGGATTAATGCCTTCAATTTTTATACAAAATGGCTGTATTAAAAGAGAAGATATCATTAAGATAACAATTTTTTATTTTTCAAAGGGTTTTTTTTTTAAATTCAGAATGCTCAATTGATCAAACTTTATTTTCTTTCTAAAGATTTTTAAAAAGATTCAAAGTTAAATTAATAGATTTTTTATAAAATTTGTAATTTTACCGTGAATTTTTAGAGTTTTGGTGACTGAAAATGGACACTAACATTTCCATTTAAAAATTTCCAGATGTAAATTCATAATACTTGAATGAAAGTATCTTCAATTTCTTAAATTTCAACAATCTGTAAGATTTTCCCTACTATTTTAGCGAAGAAAAAAACACGAATTTTTTCCATACTTCTGGCAACACTGATAAATGGACAGATGTTTAAATTGCATGAAAATTTCTGCTAAATTTAATGGCCAATTTGAGTGTTACGAAGACTTAATAATTTCTGGTTCAAGTTTATGCAAATTATATTCTTTTACTTCTATTAAAGTCCTTATTATTTTGTCCACTTACTGTTGTACTTGATAGTTTTAGACAGAAACAAACACGACTGGCAATGAAAACATGTAGTGGAATTTGTACGGCTGAAAAAACATGAACAAAATGTCAGTCACTGTTGCCAAATAGTTTTATGTGACAATAAAGTTAAAACCACTAGAACGGCGGGTAGCGCCACTATATAAATCAAAATATATGAACATAACCCAGCAAACACATTATCCAATTTTACTTCTCGAAACACTACAATATTTTTTAAATATATGTATGTATGTCTAATATATAAAAATTAATATTGTGGGTTTGTATTTTAAACGCAGTCAAACCGCTACTCTATCATGAATTTTCTCCATTTATTATGTGCGCCTCCGGGAAGGTTATATGAGATCTCTTTTATTTACTAGGACCAGGATGGCGATGGGGTAAATATCTGCCTCTCCGAGAATTTAAAACCTTTTTCAATGAAATTTAAATCATTAAACGGTCTGTATCTATAAAGTCACATAGGCCATGTATATTTTCAAAACAGGGACCAGGAGCACGTAAGGAAACAATCTTCCATTTTTTAAAACTATGATCAGTAAGTGGATAGGATGACAATTTCTGATCCTCAAGAACTTTAAAATCGATTATAATGAAATTTAAAACATATTTGCGCCTTCATTTAGGCTAGGATTTAAAGCTATTAAGAAGCTTTTAAAAGCTTACATCTGACAAATCAGCAATTTGTTGTCTTAGGCTGAACCCACCTTTCGACCGAACTTAAATAACTTTTTCGTCAAATGAGAGAGCAATGAGAGAACGAAAGAGCGAACCAAATGAATCGAAAAGTACACTAGCTTGTGTACTTCTTATAAATCCTCTCTCCCCTCTCGCTCCTAAAGTAATAATCGCAGCGACAGAAATCGCATAGTGTAAACGGGCACATGTATATTCTGGTTGCATAAAATGCATGTGGTTTAATACATTATACCCACACAGAATAAGACAACAGTCTTAAACGATCCTCGTTGCACTTAATTGCGTGCTTTCTTATGATGTAACCCAAACCAATTAAGACAGGTCAAAAACGAAAAGAAAAACAAAAAGCATTTTCGCATTGTCTTTTAAGACAACAACTTGATAAGAGGAGAATCCGTTGCAGTCTGTTTTGCCTTTCACTGTGTAGGAATGTTGTCGCAGTTAGTAAAAAAGACCGTATGTGATCATTGCTTGCCATATGCTATAAATAACCCAAACAATGTTGGCCTCCAAGGCGTTCATTACTGCTGGTTTATCAACATTGACCGGTGTTTTGCATAAATCCCAACAGGAAATAATGGCAATCAACTTATTGACAAATTTTTTTCGTTGGTTGTGATCGCCGAATGGCATGGAGCGCTATACTGTTGAATCCACATCTCAGCCAGGCCAGTGCCATCCATATTTTTAACTAAAAGCCAGCAGATTTATATATGTAATCCTTCAATCCCAAGTGAAACATAGGGCCTCAACAAATGTTCTCCATTGTATTTTATCAGAGGACATCATTTTCATCTCACTCTAGGACATATCTCATGCAACTCGTTCTCAGTTTGGTGTATCCAAGTGTTCGCAGTTCTACCAGGTCTCCTGGATCCTTGCGGGTTATATTCAATGACCTGTCGAGTTAAATCATTTGCTGGCTTTCTCATTGTGTAATCTAGCCAACTAAATTTACGCAATCGGATATTCATACGTAAAGGAATTTGATTGGTTAAATTCCACAAATCCAGATTTGAAATCGTGGCAGGCCAGAATACCGTTGATGCAACGGTTTATTAAAGCTTAAAAAGAACTCATTTCACGACTCGAAAAATTCCAGGTTTCACAGCAATACAGAAGCACAGATATCACGTTGCTATTAAAAACCTTGATTTTGGTTTGAATTAAAAAATTCATACGCTTGCTTTGTCTTCCAAAGTCTATTCCGTATATCTTGCTGACCCCTCTTTTTGAAATTATATTTCCCAGATAACAGGAGATTTCAACATCGTCCATGGGTTGATTAAGTTTTGTTGATATTAATTTGTAAGCCCGCTTTGGTCGCACGTGTACCAAAGGCTTGGTTCTAAGATTGCATGCTAGAGAAGTAGCGGAATAGAAGACAGATGTCATCTGCGCAATCAATATCTTCTAACCTATCATGAAGGCCCCACGAAATACCCTAATGCAAATCCTTACAGTGGTTCACAACTACGCCAAGTTGAACAGTAGTGGAGACAAGACACAGCCTTGACGAACACCTACGTTTACCTTGGTGGGTATGCTTGCTGAACCCTCATGGAGTATGGAACAAAATGCGTTGTTGTATAGCTCCTTTATGAGATTAATATTCTTCTCGGGAACTCCTTTAAAGCTTTGAGCTTCCCATATCGCCTATGCAAATGGTAAAGATATGCTTATTAACAAACCTGCTAAGCCAAAAATATGTCTCATCGTTGAACACAATTTTTCGACGAAACTTCGGGTCGGCTTTCAACTGCTCTACAGCCGAATCGGAGAAGGAACGAAGCATATGATGGTCTCGTTGCTTAAATTTATGCATCAACTAGATTATATACAGATTCATATACGCAAATTTCTTTGCGCAAAATTTTCCACGTGGTGGACGGTCAGTGCCCATATTCCTATAAATGACGAAAAATCAATAAAATTTAATCTTCCTCGTTTACAGCGGCGATATTGTCTTCAGAATGCAAATTCCTTAGATATTTTGGTATCATTCAGAAAGTGGACATATTTCAAATCACAAACTTTCTGAATGATACCAAAATATATAAGAAATTTGCGTTCTGAAGACAATATCGCCGCTGTAAATGAAGAAGATTTAAATTTATTGATTTTTAGTCGGTTACAGGAATATGGGCACTGACGGTCCACTGAAGAAGAACTTGATAACAATATGAAATCCCAATTTGAGGAAAATGTAACTTTTTTACTGAGAAATCCTTTTTAATTTTTTTTTTGAAAAGTTTTGAGGTTGTCAAAGATTTTGTATACTTTTTTATGAAATTATTATTATTTCCAAATTTAAAGGGAACATTTAAAAAGAATAAAAAAGTAACAATAAATGTTTTATCCTAACCAAATGCTTGCTGGGTTATTCATTTACATATTTAGTTATACAGCTACCGATTATAGCATATAATCGAAATAAAAACGCAAAGTTAATGTCATACATACTGACCTGATTTAAAAGGTTCCGCAAACCAAAGTTATGGATTTTTAAATTAAAACTAAATTTATTGAGATGTGACATGAAATTTATATGGAAAATAGATGGGAGACAAGAATATTAAAGAAACCCGCAATTTTGCTTAAAAAGTAGTAAATTTTTGAGAATGAAAGGAATAGACCATTTTCAAACGCTTTTAAATTCTCTCTCTTCTTCTTCATAACTTTAACATTTTATTTGGCAGTCACCTACCAAAGAAGCTGAATATCTTGATTAAACCATAGAAAAATAATAAAACTACTATTTCTTATTTTACAAAGTTTCCTTTAATATTTAAAATAATTATTTTGGGTTGTAGTTTCACTGTTAATCCTTTTGCCGTTTTTAAAATCATGACTTTACCGCATTAATAAATGGTATCGCTGTTAAATAATGTACACACGCTCCGCAAACCCTCAATAAAACTGGGAGAGGAAGTGGAAAAAAAATAATAAAAAAATGTTTCCATAATTAAAAAATAATACTAAAGTGAATAAATGCTTATGTTTTAAAATGTGTATGTGTGTGTTTGTGCGAGTTCAAGAATCATTAAAGAGGATTATGTTGGATATTTTAATCTGCGACGTCATTAAAATACTTAAATTGAATCAATGAACTGTTATAATTACTGTGCTGGCCACATGGAAAACCGAAATATAAATAAAATACACTGACACTAAAATTTATATAATAAAAAAAATTTTCAAAAAATAAAGTTAACCAATAGAGTTCCTACATTAAATAAGTCTGATGGCAAATTACGGCATTTGATATCGATCGAAATTTCAATTAAAATTATATTCTAATTTCGATCGATATCGAATGCCGTAATTTGCTCACCGGTCTTTGTCCTAGACTAGGGCTAAGTCTGGACTAGGATTAAGTCTAGACTATGGGTAAGTCCAAAAAGTCTAGACTAGAATTAAGTCCAGATTATTCTGTAATATAGGCTAAGTACAGTCTATTCATATTAATTAAGATCATAAAGTAGAATATATTTTCGACTGTAAGCTGGATGTCCACACCAAGCATTTAATGCGTTGATGCGTTTTATGCATCTGTAAAAAAGTAGAATTAGTGTAAAATTGTATTGACAATATACACGCGTAAAATGCATATACATAACGAAGGCATGAAAAAGGTTTACTTTCTACATTTTAAAGTGTCGCAATCATCTTGAAAAAAGTCGAGAAAGTATCGAAATTTAGACAAGAGCCCGAAAAAAAAACTTAAATGGCAGCACTGTAAGCAAGCAACTAGCAATACCCAAACGTCTCGTTTAAAAGCTGAACTGAGACTAATTCGTTTTTGTAAAAAAAGATCAGATTTGCCGTTGGGAACTAAATCAGACCAAGATATGATGGAGTAACCCACCAGACAATGACAGCACCAAAACGGCCAGAAAAATTCAGGCCCTAATCATGTAAAACGCAACGCAACGCCAAAGAGTTACATTGAAAGCACAAACAATGTCATTAATCGTTAGTCTTATTCGCAAATGTGTAAAGTCCCTTTTTTCAAACTTTACAGGAGACACAAAAAACACTTTGGCTTTTTCAGTTTTTAAAATTTGTAAACCTTTTCAACGCAATTATTTTTACAAAATAGCTCTCTTTAAATGACCTAGATCAAAAATCCATTTCTACAAAGGGAAGGAAATTCGCAATTTTTGGACTTAGCATTTTTTGCTTTGTAAACTTATTCGTTTTGTTGTGGACTTAGCACATTTCCCTATAATCAGTTTTAATTTTAAAAATAAGTTTGATTGAATTTTCTATATTAATTTTAATAAAAAAAATTGAAACTTTCTATTAAAAAGATACAAAAATATAATTATATACATTTTAGTTCTTATTGCAAAACTTGAAATAGAAAAAATTCAAAGGTGAGGCAAATCATCGTAAAATTTGTGGTGTTCATTGGGTAAGGTTGGTTTGAGAAATTGTAAGTCTTCATACCTTCTTGCAGTAATTTTTCTTCTTTCTTGATAAAGTTGCTGCAAAATTTCAAAGTCTATAGGATCAATTTTATCATCAATTTTATGCGGTAATATTTCCATACATCAGAAAAACGAATTTTAAAATATAATTCTTTGCTTGGGGGTACTTTATATCTCTAATATCTGTAACTTTACCTTTATTACGCCCAGGTCTGATACTCCTAAGAAATTTAAAAATTTATGATCCAAATACATAAGATCATAAGGTTTTTTTCGAGCATCCTTACAAACATCTATGAATTCTGAAGGTACGTTAATTACTCTTTTTTTCATTAATCTTTCTTTTGTGGAATGAACGCTATCTGCCTCCATTTGCGTATGGCCAATTTCAAGAATTGTTTGCTCAATATCAATGCCATTTTTGATAGCTACATTGCTAAGTATATTTTTTTAAGTATTTATTTTTTTCTTTTTAGATCTCCACTTTTCACGGCTTTAGAAAAAAAAACAGAAAACACAAAATTCAATTGAAAAAATTAATATTCGTGGAGTTAGCACGTGCTTTTAATATTTTTCGTAGTTTTGTGGACTTATCGTTTTTGCAAACCACAAAATTACAACAACTTTAAACTACATAACGACATTTTTTGTTGTCGTAAAATATGTATTTTGTATAGTATTACCGTTATGCATTAAAATCTCAATTTTGGCAAGAAGTGCATTTAGTTCTTTGCGAATAATACTAACGAAATATTTTGTAATTTTGTTGTTGCTTTCTACAAAACAAAATTACAAAATATTTATGACATTGTGCTTTCAATATAATTCTTTGGCGTTGCGTTGCGTTTTACATGATTATGGCCTTAAAACGCTACTTTTTGTATGCAGATAGAAACACCAACCAGCACGCAAAAACAAAATGCTAGCGTACCACACAGAAAATTTGTTTGCCCAATAAAAGCATTAATCAGAAATGAAATAAGTCTTAATTAAAAATTTAATCAAGCGAATTAAACGTTTAATCAAATGAATTGAACGTTAAGTCAAGTGAATTAAATGTTTAATTGATACTATTTATTTGCACCAGTAAACAATTAATAGTAACAATTTACAATTTACCTGATTAAATTTTTAATAAAAACTGATTTTATTTTTGATTAATGTTTTAACTGGCGCAACATTTTTTCATGTGCACTATATAGATGCCAGCACGGGAATGAACCAAATAGACCTCACAAGCAAAAATTTACAGAACGATAACAGCAAAAGGTGACGGTTATTTTGTTTGGTTATCCATACAAAATATCCGTCAAAAGCAAGCAGAACTGGAAAAGTGAGAGTGAAACCTCCCATACAAGGACAATATAAATGTGTAAATATATGGGAACTGATAATAGTGGAAGTATCTTAACATTGTACGTATTGCTTCGTTCTTAATACTCGATATCTGTCTTGAAGAAGTTTTACTAATTTTATTTCAAAGGGAGTAGCGAAGTGCACCGTGGTTAAGGTTGTATACTATAATTAAAGCCCTTAACTCGAGTTTAGACAGTAACTTCAAATATAGACATGATTATAATTTTTAGAGAAGGCCATAGTTTGCACTGTGTACAAATTGACTCTAGTTTCTACTATCAGGTGATTTATCGTGAGGTTTGACTTATAACGTAAAATAAAACATATAAATTTGAAAGTGAACTAAAAATTTTTATAATCGGTTAAAAGAATAATTTATGGCTTTTACTGTTTGAAAATGATGCCATATAAATGTTGGCCATAACTACCCCTGAGATGTTCATTCGGAAGTTTCAATTTTGGTCGACTCGTTCGAGCATTGCGACTGGTATCTCGCGAATAGCACAAGTAATGTTGGCTTCCAAAGCGGTAATCGCAGCTGCCTTACTCCTGAAGACTTTAGACTTTACATTTCGCTAGAGAAAATAGTCCCTTGGTGTGATATTGCACGATACCGTAGCAAAACGTGAAATTAAGTGCTCACCAAAATGATTTCTGAACCAGGTCATTGCTTGACGCGCTGTATGGCTCGTAGCGCCGTCTTGTTGAAACCAGAGCTCACCGATACCATACGCTTGCTTTCCAGGAGGCACATAGTCCGTTAATATGGTGCAATATGGGTTACCATTGACGGTAACGATCTAAGTTTCTTAATTTTTGAAGAAATATGGACCAATAATGCCACCAGCCCGTAAACCACACCATACCGTAGTTTTTAATGGATGATAGCTCTTGGTGCTCTTTGGGTTGCTCATCAGCCCAAATACGGCAATTTTGTTCACTAAAGTATCCATTGAGCCAGAAATGTGCTTCACCACTCATCAACATTTTTACGAAATTGCACGAAAAACATTTCTCACAGAACGCCGATTTTCGTAATACAACTGAACAATTTGGGGACGCTGTTGTGGTGTGAGTCTTTCCATGATGACTTGCTAAACCATACTGAACAAAAATGGCAAAGCAGTTTGATATGAGTCACGCGTGATCTGTAAAAAAGCATATTGGAAATCAAACCTCACGATTAACCACCCTTTATAAACTGAGCTCTATTTTAGACTAGACTAGATATAGACTAGACTTTAGACTATGTTGCAGAGATAAGACTAGACTATAGTTTAGGTATTAAATTTGCATAATGGGTTAGCTGTAAAGGATGATTTATCGTGAGGTTTGATAGTTAAGCAAAGGATATTTAAACTAGAGCAAAAGACTTTATTTTAGTCTATGAAATATCCCCAATTAAGATTATAGCATACAAATTGTCGCTACGATAAATCGTTGAAATAATGTTAAATATATGCTATAGAATAAAGTTTAGTCTAGAGTATACTTTAAGCTATTAAGTAGCTATTAACTAGATTAGAGCTTTTGCTACGTATTAAGCTGTAGTTAAGTCTATAAAGTAGTATACATTGGCAGTAACTAAAACTATATTCTAGATAATTGTTTAAGCCATAATATAATGAATTATGTTTATTTTTTGTGGCCTTGAAATTATGCTTCATCTTTAATTGTTATGAAAATCCTTCCATACAAATATCAATTCATATTTCACTACATTTTCTGGCCCTTTTATCTCCTTTATTTTACTAGTGTAACGCAATTATGTGCATAAAATAAAAGAAAATTTACGACATCTCTGTAGTACTGAATATTTTTATGGGTGTTAACTTAAATTATTAAACTGCCTCGAGCAGATAAAAAAAACAAACAATAAAAAATACTTAAATATCTGCTGTAGCTTTAGTTGGGGCTACGGTTTGGATGACTGGCCAGCGTGGTTGGACTATTTCGCTGTTGAGAAAATAAATTGTTGCGTTGATAGTTGTGGGTGTTTTTTTTTTTTTTTTTTTTTTTTTTATTTTTTTTTTTTTTTAGCATTAACTAAAGCTGTGTTATATCAGATTTATGGACAAAATACGGAAAATTTAAACAACTGGCTTCAGTTTGAAGAAAAAAAGCGATGAGCTGTAGAAATAGTGCTATTGTTTTAATGTCTAAAAGTACTTAAAAAGGGTTTGGCTTTACCATTTAAAATAGAAGGAAATTTTTACGCAGAGTTTAAAGAAACTTTATTTTTTTATATACATTTTATTTTAATATAGAACTAAATAATTGTTATTTCAACTTGAATTTTTCAGAGCTTTTTTTTATGCATTTTTGTTTAATTAATATCCATTGTTCCTATATGTCATTAAAAAAAAAATGCCAACACTTAACATATAAAGTCTTAATTAAACATAAATTTCAATTAAAGTTATTCATAGTTTTTTTTTTTTTTTTTTTTTTTTTTTTTTTGAAACGTTAAACAAAAGCATGTATGTATGTGCGTGCATTGCAGGAAATTAAAAATATTTTAGTGCTACAGTACGTATGATTAATGTTGATAATAAACACGCAAAATCAAACAAACGCCACAATGTTTTTACACTGAGAGAACAAAGGTTAACACAATTTCTGTGGTTATATTGCTAACGTATATATTGTATATTGGTAAGACTATAAACTTAAATTTAGAACTGAGATCGGCAAACACATACTTTAGAAAAATAAGGGTGTATAGAGTTTAACATAAGCAGTTCTAAAAGACTTCTATTGTACTGATAATTGGTAGAAAATTCTTTAGAAATCTATTAAACCACCATTTAAATCGTTTTAATCACAAAGAGGGGTCCGCAGACCTCCTGGGATCCTTAAAAGATATAAAAAAAAAATCGTAAAATGGCAACATTAAACTAGAGATATCACAACTTTCTGTTAAAAAGCTTAAAAGCTTAATCAAGCAGATATATGTGTGAGATAAAAAGCGAACAAATAGAACGGTGTAGTACAAGGCGAATTCATTTTTCAGATGACAATGAAAGCACATCTGAGCTACTTTTTTTTTCTTACTTACGCTGCATTTACACTTTCATGAAAATTATGTATACGTATTATCACCACAAATTTCACAAAAAATAAATAAAATTTCATGAAAATTTTCATGAAAGTGAAATTTAATTTTCAAAATGTCGTCAAAGGGCAAACTTCTATCAAAAATTTCTCTTCTTCTTCTTTTATTGTTTTGCTTATTTTAAGATTAAGAGTTGCCGAGCCAATTATTCACGCCGAACTTCAGGCATTCGTTCAAAATAATATTTATTTTTATTAGTTTTCATGATATTTATAAATTTTAATTAGAATCATTGTGTTCTTAATATTTCGTTGAATAAATATATTAAAATTCTTTATATATACGAAAAAAACAATTTCAATTAGTAACACTGCTTAGTTATTGTCATTTACTTTCTTGAAATTTTCATTGAAAGCTAGCTGAAAGTTGGCCTGAAAGTAGAAAAATGTCTACGTGTTAGTGAAAAAGTGTGAGTGTATTGCGACTTTCAAGAAACAACTTTCATGTGTAAATGCCCAGTTAGCGAGAGAAATGTCAAAAGTTGCTTGTGTTATAAACATATTTACCAACGAGCTTATATTTGTTTTTATTAAATATTTCTGAAATTAATGCAACTTTCGTTATAATTTTTAATCTAAGCATTGTGGGATTAATAAGCTTTGATTCTGTCTAACATTTTTGCTAATGCAATTATATTTTTCAGAAAAGCTTTTTAAAATATAAAGAGCCTTTTCTCAAAAACTATTTTGACTTAGGTGCATATTGCTTATGACCACATATAAAAGGATGTAACAGAAACGCCAGTCGTCAACTAAATACTTAAGGAGAGTCCTACTAAGAGAGAAGTTGAGGCAATTAAATGAAGTGTAGTGAGTATGCGATACGAAACATCCAGCCAAATCTTATACAATAAATCAGCTTAACTTATATCTTAAGAAGACTCTGTCCCCATTACAAAAAATAAAATTTTGGTTTAACTAAAGAATAAACTGCAGTTTGGACTATAGACTATACTTAAATGCCATTCATTATCACAATTATCTCAGAAAAAATTATTAAATTTCTCCAATCACCAAATTTGTTCTATCACAGAAAAAATTATTAAATTTCTCCAATCACTAAATTTGTTCTAAATTCATAATATCAAGCAAACAAGTTGTTTTGCATCTATTACCAACATGATTATATTGATTACTAAAAATTGTAAAATTGTGAATATTTTTTTTCAATAAATTATATTATTAATTTTAATTAAAAAAATGATCAAAAAGCTTTGCCATTTCAAACAATGTGTTAATTATTTAAATAAATATTGACAATTCCCAACAACAATTCAACATGCTTAAATTCTTTTATTTTAAACGAAAAAAGTCAATTAAGATTTTTTGTTATTTAATTAAAATTTTAATTGAAAATTTATTTCAAAACAACTAAAATGTAAATTAAATCAAAATTAAATTTTTAATTTTCTTTTAACTAAAAAATAATTGATTCAATTATCACATTAATTAAATTTAAATACTTTTTAAACCATTTTTTTAATTGATAAAACACTTTTTTCTGTGATTTTAAATTGTAGAATTTTAATCGTGTACTTATTTTTCATCCACTTCTGTATTTTGCGTTGTGTGATATGCATATCAGTTTGGAATAAAGATTGCATGAGCCTGTTTGTCGTGCTTATGTATTCTCTGGCTATAGCCTTACCACTCGATTGTGTATGTTGACCTGTTGACATACTATTTGATATTCCGGCATATATAAACGTATATTGCATAAAGATTTTTTTAAATATTAACTCGTTTTTTCCAATTAAATTATACTCGTACACCGAAAGAAATTATTTTTACTTAAATATCTAACTCCGATCCGTAAACAATTAAGTGCTATTCTGCCACAATTCAGGCAGAAAATATGTCGAATTTCGCAGTGGGCCAGATCTTTTAACTGTAGTCTGTATGTGATCAAATTTCCTATGTATATGATAGCCACATAAGTATTGCCTTTTAATTTCTCATATGTAAATGTTAAAAACATAAAAGACGAATCGAATGGAAAGAAAAGAAACATTAACTCGGATTAAAAAAAAAATTATGTAGTAGAGTGACAGTTACCAATATCCTCAGTCAACATACAACCACTAAATAGTTTGTGGTTGAAGATTAACTAACGAAATTTAGCGATCACACTATCAAACAAGCGAACATTTGAGCAAAACTGTGATTCCTGTTCGATACTATGAAAACCACTTTATAAGGGATGTGTTGTTTTTTTTGCGATTTCAGAAGAACGAAATTTAAATGTTTGTTTTTTTAAATTTTTTCTTTCAATTCCCATCGTCTTCTTTGGATTCAAGGCAAATCCATACAAGGTTGTGTCATATTAAAAACAGATACAACTCTGCAAAAAAAATTAACGTTGTGTCAAAATAATACAACACTGTAGTAAATAAATTAGCTGTGTGTCAAAAGTATATGCTGTCACATTTAATTTTGGTTTTTAATTTTCAATTGTGTGTTTTGAAATGTAATAATTTCGTTATAATTTTCATAATTCCAAGTGAATATTATAGAATTTATGAACGATTCCCCTGAACAAACAGAACGGTATACCATTTTGACATATGGTTAGTAAAAAGATGTTGCTTACGTAGCAACCTAAGGTCACGTGGTGTTAATTCGCTTTGTTTTTATCATTTTTGGTTTTTGTTGCTTCAATATTTTTGCTCGGCAATCCTCTCTTTCTATTTCTGCCGATTCAGATGCATCGCATTTGTTTCGTAACTTCAAATTTTTTTTTTTAGAGAATGAGATAAAGAAGAATGCTGCAGGGTATAAACTTGATTGAACTCGTCAATTTCGTTTTCTCCTTTTGCTTTCTTATTTATAGTATTCTACATGTATTAAAATTTAAGGTAAATAAATCAAAGTTGTCGAAACAACTGCTTGCGTATGAACGAACACGCAAGTTCAAAATAGAATAAAAGTAAAACTAATCTGCTATACCTGCTGTGTCTGAATCAGCATTTTGTTTTTACTTCCCTTTAAACCTTCCATTCCTCCTGTCCCCTTTTATTTGCACACATATTTTATATTTTCATTATGTGTTAAAACATTTGCCCAACTTATCTATTATTCTGTGGCTCTCTTAGGCTATAGGTATTTATAGGATTTCCATATAAAACGGGTTTTTGCTGCCATAATGCTTAACATGTCTACTGCAATTTTATAAAATATGCAATATAATTTAGTTCCTGTTGATGTTGCCGTTAGCAATTTGCATAAATTTCGAGCAAAACTAACAATAGAAAGCTGACTATAAATATGAAATTCGTTATTGAGAGTTTGGCATGAGTTAATTTTTAATGATACATGTAACACTGCTCTCTACATTCGCACAAACGTTTATTACTTAATTTATTGGAATTTAAATTTCGTTTCTCTATTACACCTGTTGTTAAGCCTTGTGTACATTTTTTGTTCTCGGAAGGGAGTTTGGGTATGTTTGGTTTATTTGGGTTGATGCTTGAAGTGTTGATTAGTTTTGTGATAGAATTTTATAATAGGCATTTTGATAGTTTAATGCGTAATTGCTAAACAAGGAAATTTTTAAATATTTTAATGTCATTAGAAATTAGTGATTGAGTTTAGATTATGAAATGTACACAATAAATGTTTAAATTTACGGCTTTAAAAAATACTTTATGCATCATAGAACAATGCATCTTCATATTGATGATGCGCTAACATCAGAATTGTGACATCAATTTTATTATTAATGGCATCAATGAGGCAAAAAGTGACATCAATCCAATGACAAACGTCAACCTAAAATGTTGTCATATTTTATGCATCATATATTCTATGACTACAGTGACATCAATTCGATGCCACATTTTACTTACAATAATATAACAGGTGTTAAATGCGGATATATTTTAACATTAGTCCAGTCAGTCATCAGTGTGATGACAAACTTTCATCAGTGCTATGGCATAATATATCATGTCATCATTGCGATGACAAACTGTCATCAGTGTGTTGACATAATATATCATGTCATCAGTGAAATGGCAAACTGTCATCAGTGCGATGACATAATATATCATGACATAATATATTATGAATATTATTTTCATGTTTAAAAAGTAAAATTAGAAGCAAAAATTTCGATAGTCTATTTTTTTAATTTATTTATTTAAATACATTAAATTTTTAAAGTTGAATCATTACGTAAACCATATCGGGCATGCTGCTGGTGTTTTATAATTTAGAGTTCTTCTGTTAACAAAGGGCGGAATACAACAAAAGCGAAATAAACATGTGTAACGGTTAAGTAAATAAAGATAATCTCTCAATTTGACTTAAGGTCAATTACAATGACTCAATTTGATGACAAATTGTCATCGCACTGATGACATGCTTTATAAAACTGACTCCGATTCGTAATTTCTTTGATGCCCATGGGTCATCCCTTTGATGACATAATTTAAATTTTTGACCCTGATGGGAATTTGGCCAAGTGATGTTAAGGCTGACATTACAGTGATGTTAATTGTCATGGCGTCAAAAACGAAGGCATTTGTCATAGTACTGATGTCAAAATACATCAGCGATATGACGAGTTTTCTATCAGCGTGTGAACATTATTACAAACAAGTGAGAAGGCTGTACTTGGCCGTACATTATGTACAGTATCCACTTTTAGTCCAATAAAAATGGCGGAATTAAAATAAACAACACAATGAAAACTATCATTTAATTTTAAATATTTATCATGTCCTGTGGTTCCTAAAAGGGATAAAGGGCCACATTTTGCGGTATAGGATCATTCACAGCGGTGCACTTGTGCGCAAAGTTTTCTCTCTGTTTTCCTTAACAAAAAGGGATAACAAAAAGCGACTATTTTGTTTTGAATATTCCAAGCAGTTCACTACTTACGATTCACACAGAGTATGCTCTAATAATGTGGTTCAGACATACGCTAAAGTGAGAAGGCAGGCAGTTGAGTAGCCTCAATTCGGTGACAGGCAACATGGAATCATGACTGAAACTCAGCTGTTCTTTTGTCGTTTTACTGTTAGCCTGTCTAAAGGATGTTGGCAGACTCAACACTACGATCGGCTACGGTGGCCTTATAAGTAGCTTTGTTTTTAATACTTTTTGAGAAATATTTCGCAACTAAAAATATAAAAACATTTGTAAGGTGAAAGCATCATAACTCTTACTTATATGTTGCAAAAATGCTTAACGGTTTTCTTACCCATCTTATGTGTAAAAAGGTACTCTTACTTAAACGTGGTGCTGAGTTGCGGATAAACCTAATAAGATTGAGACTATCTCCATTTTAACATATCAGCTGTTTAAGTATTTTTTTATATGTTTAAGTTTTTTTTGAAAAAGCGTAACCACTACTTTTGTTAATAGTTAGTGAGATTTAACATGGCCTTAATATCACCAAATGAAACTAATTATATTGCTAGACAAAAAACGGTTTTATGTTAGATGTGGCTTAATAAACAAAATAAATATTGGAATTGATGGAAATAATATTTTAGTTTTCGTGTTGGTCCCGTTTTTTTTCTTCAAATATTTGACAAGTGTAACCATAGCTTAAGTTACGAGGCCTTAATGCTTATTTACATTATACTCTACCTGTACGTATGAGTAATATTCCATATTGCCATATGAGAGATACATGAAAAATTTATCGATTTCGCACATTTTTAATACCAAAATCACTTTTTATTAAATAAGCAATCGTGACTTATTATGTTGTTTTTTTTTTTTTGGTTAATTCCTTACGACCACTAATGTGTGTAAAGTTCTTTTCGGATGGTGAATTTGCTTCCGTGTAGAGTATCCAATTGTTTGACTTTTAGTTTTGTTCGAGTAAAGAATTAATTGATTTTTAGATATTAATTTTGCTCGATTAATCGAATAAGAGATTTAATATGTGAATTACTCGAATAATTCAAATAATTTTATCCAATGGAAAAAACATACATGTCTTTCTGATTTTATACTTTTATTATATTAACAAACAGAACAAAACAATAAAATAAAAATGTAGTAAAACAATAAACAATAAAATAACAATTTATTTATACCACTTATACAGTTTTAAAACTTTGAAATAAAATAAATAACTAAAGAGACCGAAGAAAGATTAAGGAAATAAAATAAAAGTAAACTATAAACAAAGTAAACGCTACTATAAAATGGTCTGAAGGCCAAAGCTAAATACATGCATTAGGTTCAGCAGCAATCGGGGTCCATTAATTTTATTTCAGTGCATAATTTGTAATTATGTCCCGATTGCTAAACATAAAACCGGAATTCTTTTAAATTTATCTTTTAAATATTTATTTTATTTTAGATGTTTTTGTCGCGGGATTTTTTATGAGAGGTCCAGCCTATTTAAAAAAATTTATTATTTATAATTCAATTTAACTTTTTTTTTTTTTATTATTCCTACACTAAATCCCATGAAGCTTTTTGCTTGTCTGCAGGAGACCAGAGTCTCTGGCGGGAATCGAACCCGCAACCCCGGTACTGATATACTAGCTCACTACCAGCTAGCCTACCGGGGCACCTACTAATATATTATTCCTGAAAATCAAGTAAAATTTAAATCAATTGAGACTTTTTTTAAATCACCGTATTTATCCTGATTTCAAGAGAAGTTATGGTTAAGATAAGCAATCAAAGTGTTTTCAAAGTGTTTTCGATTTCAAGTTTACTCATATGTATTCGATTTACCGAACATGGCTGATAAATTTATTTTTCTTAATTCTATAGCTCTACTCTATAAGCTTGAGTAATTTGTTTCTTTAACGTATTACTATTTTGCGCTAACAATCCGTGATTTTGCTTTCAATTACCTATGACACTTCGGTTATTAAAACGAACCTAAAAATTCCTAAAATGTCAAAATCATCTAGCCGTTTGGATGGTAAAAGGTAAAAAAGAAATTGAAAGTCGGGTAAAAACAGATAACCCATAATCTGACAGCGCATATTTATAAATGCTGATGAATTTTTTACAATAAACGTCAAACTCAATATGAAAAGCGAATGGAATTAGTAGAAAATCGTTTATTACATGATTTGTCTCATACACACCCACATCAAAAAAGGGACTAAAATATGTTCAGAATATATACAGAATAAAACAACATGTTTTTTAGTTGTTATGTATTTTATTAGTTAGAAATCTAAAAAACAAAATATTTTTATATTAAAAAAGTAGATTTTTCTAAGAAATTAATTTTAATCGATTGATTGACATAAATTGTTCGAGTTATTCATTATTTGAAATTGGCTATTTTGATTATTCGACCAAATAATGCCGAAAATTTTCTTCGATTAATCGAATAACGATTAATTGAGTGGATACTCTACTTCCGTGCTAACTAATATACCAATTTAATCTATTTCGATGACCTATTTTCAGAGGACATTTTTATGGGGGATAGGTGAAATGCGAAACTGGTCGCACTTTGCGTACGGATCAAGTGTTTTTCATTTGGTTTTTAAAAGGCTTTTTGTTAATTAGTCACAGAAGCTTAAGCAAGCCTTAAGCCTTTATACCCTTAAAATGGGATCGTTTTAAAAATTGGTTCGATTAAGATTTCACCCGCATGCGATTTCTAAAATATGGCTGAATAAAACAATTTGGCCTATTTTCCAAAGATTTTATATGTATAAAAAGAAGTAACTCATATCATGCAAAAAGCCTTATTCTAGGATGACGTTTGTATAGAAGCTTAATGAATGGACTAATTGTTAAAATCAAGTTAGTTCGAGATTGCAAAAGTACTCATTTCAGGTTACACAGAGACTCCGCGCTCAGACAATGCTTGGTTTTTGGACGTTGCAATATCGAGGAAAACAAAATTCCTGATGAACTTGACCAAGGCAGTCGAGAAAGTTTTTCAGCCACTATTATAGGATCTATAGGGAGTTTATAATAGAAAGGGTCAACCGGGCTTGGAGTAACAGGAATGCTTTTCACGTAATTTGAACTCTATGGGCCGAAATAGGCACATCCAAATGTAGCTTACTCCTAAAGTTATTACAATATTCTGCATTCTACAGAATATTGATTTACCACATAGACATATCGTCGGCTGATTATTTAATTGTCGTATGTGGATTCCGATAGTTTCGAGTAAATTGAGTTTGAACACATTTAATTTGAAAATTGCTTCAGCAAATACCACATATGACTACTGTAGAAGTTGTCATGATGAGGAGGAAGAGGAAACTGTGCTTCACTTTCTCTGTCAATGCCCTGGGCTACGGGGCATCAGGGAAAAATACCTGGGAGAACCGGTGTTTTCCTGTTTGGAGGATCTATAAGAAATATAACTAAGATTGCTTCTTCTGTTCATTAGGAAGACGAATTGGCTCAACCTTGCAGTGACGCCATCTGAGTAACTGCTCTTTGGGATGGGTATTGGCGCTGGGTATCACAAAGGGACCGCTATAGGGCCCAAGTGAGCTGTCTCTCGATGGCTGCCCACGGAACCTTACCTAACCTTAATACCAAATATGACAAACTCAACACTCCATATCTCGAAAACTGTATGAGGTATCGAAAAACTGATTACGCAAAATAAAAGTTCAGGTCGAAAAACCTAAGGAGTCGATCTTAACTCAAAACCGCAAAAAATCCACATACGACATTTTAATTATCAACCGACGATATGTTGACCAACATAATACAACTACGGATATGCAAAGAAGGAAATATACACAAATCGGGCACACACTCCGAATACCCTATAACTACATCTGCTATGAATAGAGTCTCCACACAATTAATCGTTTTTCGATTAATCGAAGAAAATGTTCGCCATTATTTGATCGAATAATTAAAATAGCCAATTTCAAATAACGAATAACTCGAACAATTTATGTCAATTAATCGATTTAAATTATTGTCTTAAAAACTACTTTTTTGATATAAAAATATTTTTTTTAGATTTCTAAATAATAAAAAATATAACAACTAAATAACATGTTCTTATATTCTGTATCTATTGTGTTACTCGCACTTTTGAACATACTTTAGTGCCTTTTTAGATGTTGGTGTGTGTGTGAGACAAATCATGTTATAAACGATGAACTACTAATTCCATACGCAAGACTTTTCGTACTAAAATATCGCTTTTGCGTTTATTGTAAGAAAATCCTTCTGGCAGATTATGGGTTACCTGTTTTTACCCGACCTTCAATTTCCTTAGTTGAAAACAAAATCACAGATTGCTGGCAAAATAGTAATTCGTTAAAGAAAGAAGTTACTTAAACCTATAGAGTAGAGCTTTAAAATGAAGATAAATAAAGTTATCAGCCACGTTCGGTAAATCGAGCATATATGAGTGAAATTTAAATCGAACAAACTTTGAAAACGATCCAGTTTAAAAAGTTTTTTCATACCTTGAGTTCTTATCCTAACCAGAATTTCTCTTAAAATCAAGAAAAATACGGTGTATAATACAAATTATCTCAGAATCTCCAAAATCAAGAAAAATACGGTGTATAAAAAAATTATCTGAAAATCTCCATTGATTTCAATTTGACTTGATTTTCAGGTAAATTGAATTACGATTAATAAATTTGTTTAAATATGCTGGACCTCTCATAAAAATGACGCGGTAAAAAAGTCTAAAATTAAATAAATAGTTTATAAAAATATGAGATGAAAGCCTATGTTGAGTTCCCACATTGAGTATGGCAGGCGGGACATAATTGCAAGTTCTCCGAAATAAAATTAATGGACCCCGATTGGTACTGAACCAAATGCTTTCAGATCATTTTATAGTCTGTTCAACCGAATTAATGTTTATTTTGTTTATAGTTTAATTTTTCCTGAATCCTATTTCGGCCGCTTTAGTGCCTTAAAAACTGTATGTTTTGCAGCAGGGGTTTTGATTTTTTAATTATTTATTTTATTTAAAAGTTTTAGAACTGTGTGCGTATTATAAATGAATTGTTATAATATTGTTTAACTATTTTTTTATTTTATTGTTTTTTCCGTTTATTAATATAATAAAACTATCAAATCAAATAGACATGTACGTTTTTCCCATTGGATAAAATTATTTGAATTATTCGAGTTATTCGAGTTACTCGAACATATTAAAACTCTTATTCGATTAATCGAGCAAAATTTAAATTCGAAAGTCGATTAATTCCATTTTCGAACAAAACTTAAAAACAAATAATTGGATACTCTAGCTATAACACTCTCGAATGGAATCCACAAGGGTGCAGAAGTAGAGGAAGACCTAAAACTACGTGAAGCAAACAATCCTTAAAGAAATGGGAAAATCTTTAAGATAACTGCGTTTTATATTAATGACCAGAGATAACTTAGGATTCCATGAATACATCTTATGTTCCTGATGAAATTTGCTGATAAAGTTTCATGCATATGGGCATTTCCAACGAAAAGTGTACTTTTTGTAACGTAACGCCAAAATCAAATATGTTTGTATTTTAGGCCCATGTTGTTTAAATGTTATTCCTTTTGTTACTAAATATAGAGCTAGTTGCACTCTATTCCAAAATATCAAAAAAGGAAGTTATATATATACAATTTTTCGAGAAGAAACTATTTTAATTATTTGCTGGCTTTACGTTAAAAAAAAGTAAACTTTTCGCTGTTGCAAATTGTGGGCGAAATTCAATGAACTTGAACTAAAAATTTCATTTTATTCTTAACATGTTTTCGATGTAATCAATCCGAAAAAAATTTTTTGTTTATTTTCTCTTTTACAAAAAAGTTAGATTTAAATTATTCAACAAATTTGTTTGTTTTTTTCTAACACAACTCAAAGTACTTTTTTGTTGGTTTAACCACTTACTTTATTGTTTTAATAACATAATAAAAAAAAACAGAAACTGCATTTGGCCACAAATCCCCCATAAAGAAAAACAAAGTAAAACCACTGCAAATTCAAATTTACGAGTACTAAAAGCTTAAACTCAATTTTTTTTTATTGGAAAATGACACTTAATAAACGCAGATTGGAAATAACTCTTAAAAAAATATAGAGCTGCAATAAAAGGAATGAAGCAAAATATATAAAAAAATATATATACGGCAAAACAGTTACAAAAGGGACATAAAATCATTGCAACGGATTAAAAAAAAAATAACACTGGCAGTGGTACTAATGCCAGAACTAGTTCTAAAGTCCTTTACCGCGCAATCCATTAAGTCTAGTGCAACCGGAATAAAGCTGTTACACTAGCTTACACTATTTATTGTATACTTTTATGTTTAAAGCAATAAACTTTGAGTTGACATTTTCATTGCAAGTGGTGTAACTGGGTTATCGAACAAACGACCAACAACTAAATAGTGATGTCATCTAAAAAAATATTTTTTGAAGTGAAGGGAGCTACAAATTTCTGAGAAACCATTAAGTAAACTCCAAGAGGTTTGTTACTTTGAAAATGGGTCTACCTCTAACGCCTTAAGTTATATTTTGTTATGGTGAACGTAATTTAACGTGTATGTAACCTCTCAATTACTTAAACGTATTTTGCTAAATGGTGACATCATCAAAAATAATATTTTTTTAATGTGAAGGGAGCTAAACATTTCTGAGAAACGATAAAATTTAATCCAAGAGGTTTGTTACTCTCAAATGGCTCTACCTCTAACGCCAACCTCTCAATTACTTAAACGTGTTTTACTTTTCTGTATATATTATGAATATTACTTAGATCTAGGATAAAGTTTGCCACTCACAAACCTGAGAGATTTAGCAGAGCTCTTTTTAGAGAATTTTTTTTTTGTTTTTGTTTTTAATGGGGTCTGTACACGGCCAAGAATTTCACATCAAACGCTATTGTAGTATTAGTGAAAATGAGTTTATATGTGTGACATCGGCGATGCTGGATGGAAAATCAAAAAATTTAGATATGACGGCGAAAATATTACGTCCAGCACACGTACACGAACGAATTCTCCTGCGTGACAAGCAATTTGACCGTGTACAGACCCTTTAACTTTAAGACTGACAAGGTCTACAGGCAGGAAGTCGCCGCAATTGCAAATGGCGTATATTGATAATTTTTCCTGAAATAAATACCATATAATTTAAATTTTACAGGTTTTAAAAAAAGACTTAAGCTGTGTTTTTGAGATCGCAGTTAAACTAGGTTTAGTTAATCTGAAAACAGATTTGTGCCGCCATTAACAAGTTTGTATACAAAATTTTGACGGAACAGCAGCTTTGTTTTGCTTAAAATTTTGATCTATAATGAAATAATAACAAAAAATCACATTTCGCCGGAAAAATCCGAGTTTCAGAGTACGTTAAACAAAGTTAAAACTTAGTCTACATCTCGAAAACCCGGCCTTAATCGATTCACAATTTCACTTCACTGGTTTCGAAGCAATGGCTTGAGTACAAAAAGTTAACAAATGTTTTAAAAAAAGGAACCAGCTTAGAATATTTACAAAAAGTACCAATTATACTACTCTTTAGCAACAATCTAGAAATTAATTTTTTCAATTGCAAAATTACTTTATGAAGAGAAAATACCAGAAATATAAACCAATGCAGTAAATTTTTTTAATATCAAATACAGTAAAAGCTTCCGCAGGTGAACACCGACAATTTTGTCTGATGATGGGAGATGCCTTCCTAAAGGATTTCAGGTTTTAATGTGACGAGAGAGAACTTAGACAGAAAGGGGACTTAGAAAATCGTTCACCTATCGAAGCTATCCGGCTCGAAGAGCTGTCCATGCGAGCTTTGACTGTACTTGTATAAAAAAGAGCAAGTATAAAACTTTTTACGAGTAGCATTAATATTACTTTTTGTAAAATGTAGCAGATATACTACTTTTCATACAAATCTGGGAGCGAATAACGGCATTCGATATCGATCTAAAATATAATACAATTTAAATGGAACTTTCGATCGATATCGAATGCCGTAATTTGATCCCTTATTTTTTTAAAAAAAATAATAGACCTTTGCAAATATGCTACCTTTTACCAAAAGTACAAATATAAATTAATAAAATATTTTAAATTTTACAAAAAATTATCAAATACTTTTGAAAAGCAAGCAAATATTTTATTTTTAAATAAGTATTGTGTATAGATACTTTTTAGAAAAGTACCAATTTTATTTTTTACCAATACCCAAAAACAAAAAATAAAAAAAAAATGAATAAAACATGGCAAATATACTATTTTAAATAAAAATTAGCCAATACTATACGTTTTACAAAAAGTAGCAGATATACTACTTTTTACATAAATATACTACAATTTACAAAAAAGGAGCAAAAGCTTTTAAAAAACAAAAAAATTAACTATTTTTAAACAAAAAATTGTAAAAGTACTATTTTCTATAATTAAATAGAACCATCATTTGATTAATGCTTTAACAAAAATCGAAAGCCAATACTTTTAAATGAATATACTCGTAGTCTCCAAAATAATTTTTTTTTCATTTGATTAAGCTTTACCAAAAATCGAAAGCAAATACTTTTTTATGAAAATTGTCTCTAAAATATTTTTTTTTTTTTTTTTTTTAATTACCCTGCAATATACAATAGTATAAAATAAATGACACTACATAATATATGTTCTCAATTATGGCCCTTGATTATTAAAAAAAAAATTATTTAACTTTTGCCTTTAATCAAAGCTTAATAAAATTTTTTAACCAACTCTTAAAAAAAAAACTTTTTTTCCGAAAACAAAAAACCACAACACAAGAAAACTACAATATATTTAAAAAACTATGGCCGATCGCAAGCAAAACGTATGATTTTCAGAATTCCATAAAAAAAATCTGGCAATTTGCTATTTCAAATATTACGATTGCCAGAACATGGACGTAATTCTACAAAAAAAAAAACACCAAAAAAAAAAAAAAAATTGGCAAATATATACTACCTTTTTTTAAGTCTTCTACGAAAAAGTACTATTGAGCTTGTCAAACCCTTCGCCTTAACTCTGCCATTTAATCTTATGCTTTGCAACGGCTAAAAGGAAATGTGAAATGCAATTAAAAAAAAAAAAAAAAAAAAAAAAAAAAAAAATCATCCATAGAAAAACCGCATAGATTTTTTTTTCATATAAAAAAAAGTAACTATAGCAACACTTTACATTGTAGTAAGAGCTTTTCAAAAGCAGCAGAGATAGAGAGAAAATACACAAAACATCAACGACAACCTGCTGAAAATGTCATTAGCATTTAAAACCATTGACAGTTTTACTATTTGCCACATGCAAAGTGTTATTGTTGTTGCTGCCACAAACACTCACAAGGTAACAGAATAAATACCACACACACAGCAATTTGTCACAAAAGGGAACAACAAATTTCACTCAAAGTGTCCCTTTCATTTAAGGAGTTTCTAAACCGTTTATTCTTCTTTTAATATTGGTATTGTTTATTAAAGTATTTTATGTTTGGTTTTGTTGCATGCCACATTGCTTTATCTACTCTCAGCTTCGTTGCAAAAATAAAAAACAAAAACTAAACCACATATTTCAACAGCATTTGGTTTGTAGTTTATTTAAATAGAATATGTGTAGTTGCAAAGATATTATATGATTAACTTGCCACAAAAACAAAGTAACTAAATAAAAAGTTGCAAGCAAATAAGAAAAAAATTATTTGCAGAAAATTAGGTTAATTAGAAAAATAATGTTAACGAATTCTTTGTGCAAAAGTTACCATCCTTTGCACTATTTGCTATTTTCCATTTCAGATTCTCTTTCATTTTTATGCTCTGCAGCGAAGGTAAAAGGAGGGTAAATATTAAGCCCCAGTTAGCTGACAGTAACAGTAATGTAACCGTACTGTAAAAAAATAAGAAAAATCTGATTTCTACAGATTTAGACGTTACGGTCTAACTGCTAACTATAATCGTTCTAATTGCTTGACATACAACAAAATGAAGCAGCTGATTTGCAACGTTACTGTAACTGTCAGCTAAATGGGGCTTAAGTGTGTCATTGAGTTTGTGATTTCTACAATATTGATCCAAGACCCTACAAAGTATATATATTCTAGGTCCTTATGAGGAGCGAAGATTTAACAATGTTCGTTCGTCCGTATTTCCGTCTATCCGTTAAAATGCGTTTTCCGAAGACCCCAATACGTTCGGGACTAGATTGTTATATATTTATGTCGAATTCAGTCCGAAATTATTTGCTATTGAAATTCGGCAGATCGGTATACAAACGGCTGAGCTGTGACCAAAAAACCATGGATGCCTCTTCTTTGACCATTAAATCCCTTCTTATTGTTTTCTTAATGTATACCTGGATAGCGGCAAGAGCCAAAGGTTTCAAATAAGCTACAAGCGACTAAATGTGGGCGGGATTGTAGAGTGGCCATGTATCTTCCAATAGAAATACATAATAGATTTCTGTATGTCGGAAGAGCAGCAGGAGCCAAAAAATTCCAAATTAGCTACAAGCATTTTGGGTACTAGTGCACTACCTCCAACAAAATGTGGGCGGGATTGGAGAAGAGGGCGAGGCACCTGCCGTAGGAAGACATTTTAGATTTTTGAATATCTGGAGAACGGAAAAAACCGAAGTTTATAGATTATGTATAAGTATCTTTGGTTTCACTACACAACATCTGGCAAAATGTGGGCGGTATATGAGAACTGGACGTGGCACAATATATATTTATTTATATCTTAAGAATGGTAAGAGTAACATTGTCAAAATTTGGTAGGCTTATCTGGGTAAGCAACCTTTTTAAAAATATAGACAGGATTGGAGAAGTGGGCGTGGCACCTCCCATACAAAGATATTATAGTTTTCTGTATATATCGAGAACGAGAAGAGCAAAAGTTTCCAAATTAGGGTTAACAATAGACAACATCCGACAAAATGTAGGCAGGATTGGAGGAGTAGGTGTGGCACAAAACAGATTTATTTAAATCTAAAAAGCGGCAATTATATAAATATTCTATTAATATCGTACCATCGTGTAGGATATATAAGATTCGGCACAGCCGATTATAGCACCCTTGTTTGTTTTTTTTTTAGTACATTTATACCAGGGCAGTAACTTGTAGGGATATTTCTGCTTTAACCTTAAAAAATCCTAATGGGAAAATCTTTAAAACATTTTCCATAATTACCACGTCATGCTGATTTTCTAAAGGGAACTAATGGATTGGTCATGTTGAAACTTAAAAGTCTTCCTAAATTTATTCTCTCGTGTAAAATGCTGCGAAGAGTTTTTAAATTCTTCAAAAAATTTCTGACGCTAAAACATTTTAGACAACCAGTTTTAGTCTTTTCTGATGCCATCTTAGGGAAATGTTTTGAAAGGCAACTAGTCTCCAATTGCCACAAAATTTCCTACCAACCCATTTTTAGCGCTTCCATCTAAATCACAGACATTGTTGCTGCCACAATATGTTGCAAGGTTTATGTATATGCTAAGCTACAACTAAATCTTTCTACACACATATTTTCTGCTTAAGCGTTAACATATTTTATTTGTTTAAATGGTTTTCTATCTCACAGAAACACAATAAAAGCTAAAAGCAGCTCTAAAAAAAACTAGAAGATAAAAATTATATGCCACACAAATACACAATTTTAAAACGTTGGAGGATCATCATAAATATCAAAAAGCAGAACGAAGTTGCAAATAAAATGACAGCGTAAATAGAGAAGAAGTAGTCGCATAAAAGCAAATACACATTAAAGGATTGACTGAAATGGAACAATTACCATAAAAAAGCAGTTAAATATATTAGAAAATTATGCATTAGAATAAAACTAATAATCTAACTGGAACATAGTAACAAGAGCTTTTAAAAAAAGGAAAGAAATTGTGAGTTCTTATATATCAGGGATGGAAATTATTATATATTTGAAATACTGTTAATACCGTTTATTGTTTGGCAGAATTTTTCTTGGGATTTTTTTTTCAATTAAACCGTTAATCAAAAATAAAATCAATTTTAATTAAAAATGTTATCAAGTGCATTAAACGTTTACTTATATCAACAAAATTACTGCAGACAATGTTGTTAATATCAAAAAATCTTTAATTGATACTGATTTTCAGTATCAATACTGGTGCATTTTCAATTAAATTTTTTATTAATACCACAGATATTTTAAATGAAAAACATTTCTTTTTCTGTTTGTGTAAAGCTTCAGTTATGTTAGCTTAGCTTCCATTGGTAACCGCTATCTAGAATAGCTCATGCTGGTCCAGTAATAAGTTCCCGTTGGCTGCGATGCCTCACTGTCTCCCAGACGTCTATTATTGCTTCCCAGCTAACCGTTTGATTCAATAACGGAATGGATGCACATCAAATTAGTGTTGGGTTGACTAGTTTTGTCTCTAAAAGTTCTATGACCAAGCAGTTTAAGCATAAGGTTTCCGAATGCCGGACAATAACGTAGAAGGTATTCCGTTAACTTCTCTTCTTCGTCTTCATGGCAACTTCTACAAAGGTCAGTGTCAGGGGAGCCCCAGCCTCTGGGCGTGATTCCCAATAGGCCTTAATGGCCAATTATAACCGCAATTAGCTTTCTGAGATGAGGTCTGGACAGGTTTAACACAAGCCGAGACCATTTACCGTCTATGATGGTAGTTCAATCGAACCATTTTGACAATAGAAGAAGATTTTTCTACATTAAAGAAAAATTCTCTTAAATAAGTGATACAAAGTGTAACGTGGTTTTGTGAGCAATCTCACCACATACATATCGCACACTAAATCACAAACAGGTACAATTCAAAATTAAAAAATGTTTCAGAGAGGCGAAAATCTGGCTTCAAAAACATAGTTGCAATTTTTTAATAAAATTGAGTTTTACCAATGTTAAAGAAGAAAAATTAAAAAGAACTATGACGCAAACGAAATTTTCTAAATTTGATTTGTGAATTGGTTTATGAAAAAAAAACTATTTTGATATATTTGGAGTAGTGTCTGTTTATGATTTAGTGTGCGATATATCGTAAATTTCTATAAAGTTTTCGAATAGCTTAGAGTATAACAGATGCTGTCTCACTTAGCTATTATAATTCCTATTCAGTTTATATAACATTCCTCACAGTTATTATAAATTAGTAGGTAATCGCGGCGGGCTATACAAAACGGGAGTATTGCCAAACACCAAAGACGACTGCTACTTGAACTTGCACCATAGTTGACGGCACTCGGAGTTGATTCTGGTGTTGCCTTGCACAGTGAACTAAACACCTGCTTTGATACAACGACTTTGGTTGCTTGTTTTGGCACTGCGACTTTGCTTATCTGTTTTGATACACAACTTTGGTCGCCTGTTTTGGATACTGCAAACTCGGTAGCTAGTATTTTTTTGGAACAGAGGATTCAATTGCCAGTTTTGGCATGGTGTCTTTGGTCGCCTATTTCAATATAGCGACTTCAATCGTCAGTTTTGTTACAGCAATTTCGGTCGCCTTATATTAAGCTACCTAGTAACATAAACGATTAAGAATTAATACAACTACCTCCGAGTACACAAGTGAACCGATCTTACTCCATATGCCTTAAATCCTTAACGCATCATCCGCGTAGGATTGGAGGAGTAGGTGTGGCACAAAACAGATTTATTTAAATCTAAAAAGCGGCAATTATATAAATATTCTATTAATATCGTACCATCGTGTAGGATATATAAGATTCGGCACAGCCGATTATAGCACCCTTGTTTGTTTTTTTTTTAGTACATTTATACCAGGGCAGTAACTTGTAGGGATATTTCTGCTTTAACCTTAAAAAATCCTAATGGGAAAATCTTTAAAACATTTTCCATAATTACCACGTCATGCTGATTTTCTAAAGGGAACTAATGGATTGGTCATGTTGAAACTTAAAAGTCTTCCTAAATTTATTCTCTCGTGTAAAATGCTGCGAAGAGTTTTTAAATTCTTCAAAAAATTTCTGACGCTAAAACATTTTAGACAACCAGTTTTAGTCTTTTCTGATGCCATCTTAGGGAAATGTTTTGAAAGGCAACTAGTCTCCAATTGCCACAAAATTTCCTACCAACCCATTTTTAGCGCTTCCATCTAAATCACAGACATTGTTGCTGCCACAATATGTTGCAAGGTTTATGTATATGCTAAGCTACAACTAAATCTTTCTACACACATATTTTCTGCTTAAGCGTTAACATATTTTATTTGTTTAAATGGTTTTCTATCTCACAGAAACACAATAAAAGCTAAAAGCAGCTCTAAAAAAAACTAGAAGATAAAAATTATATGCCACACAAATACACAATTTTAAAACGTTGGAGGATCATCATAAATATCAAAAAGCAGAACGAAGTTGCAAATAAAATGACAGCGTAAATAGAGAAGAAGTAGTCGCATAAAAGCAAATACACATTAAAGGATTGACTGAAATGGAACAATTACCATAAAAAAGCAGTTAAATATATTAGAAAATTATGCATTAGAATAAAACTAATAATCTAACTGGAACATAGTAACAAGAGCTTTTAAAAAAAGGAAAGAAATTGTGAGTTCTTATATATCAGGGATGGAAATTATTATATATTTGAAATACTGTTAATACCGTTTATTGTTTGGCAGAATTTTTCTTGGGATTTTTTTTTCAATTAAACCGTTAATCAAAAATAAAATCAATTTTAATTAAAAATGTTATCAAGTGCATTAAACGTTTACTTATATCAACAAAATTACTGCAGACAATGTTGTTAATATCAAAAAATCTTTAATTGATACTGATTTTCAGTATCAATACTGGTGCATTTTCAATTAAATTTTTTATTAATACCACAGATATTTTAAATGAAAAACATTTCTTTTTCTGTTTGTGTAAAGCTTCAGTTATGTTAGCTTAGCTTCCATTGGTAACCGCTATCTAGAATAGCTCATGCTGGTCCAGTAATAAGTTCCCGTTGGCTGCGATGCCTCACTGTCTCCCAGACGTCTATTATTGCTTCCCAGCTAACCGTTTGATTCAATAACGGAATGGATGCACATCAAATTAGTGTTGGGTTGACTAGTTTTGTCTCTAAAAGTTCTATGACCAAGCAGTTTAAGCATAAGGTTTCCGAATGCCGGACAATAACGTAGAAGGTATTCCGTTAACTTCTCTTCTTCGTCTTCATGGCAACTTCTACAAAGGTCAGTGTCAGGGGAGCCCCAGCCTCTGGGCGTGATTCCCAATAGGCCTTAATGGCCAATTATAACCGCAATTAGCTTTCTGAGATGAGGTCTGGACAGCTTTAACACAAGCCGAGACCATTTACCGTCTATGATGGTAGTTCAATCGAACCATTTTGACAATAGAAGAAGATTTTTCTACATTAAAGAAAAATTCTCTTAAATAAGTGATACAAAGTGTAACGTGGTTTTGTGAGCAATCTCACCACATACATATCGCACACTAAATCACAAACAGGTACAATTCAAAATTAAAAAATGTTTCAGAGAGGCGAAAATCTGGCTTCAAAAACATAGTTGCAATTTTTTAATAAAATTGAGTTTTACCAATGTTAAAGAAGAAAAATTAAAAAGAACTATGACGCAAACGAAATTTTCTAAATTTGATTTGTGAATTGGTTTATGAAAAAAAAACTATTTTGATATATTTGGAGTAGTGTCTGTTTATGATTTAGTGTGCGATATATCGTAAATTTCTATAAAGTTTTCGAATAGCTTAGAGTATAACAGATGCTGTCTCACTTAGCTATTATAATTCCTATTCAGTTTATATAACATTCCTCACAGTTATTATAAATTAGTAGGTAATCGCGGCGGGCTATACAAAACGGGAGTATTGCCAAACACCAAAGACGACTGCTACTTGAACTTGCACCATAGTTGACGGCACTCGGAGTTGATTCTGGTGTTGCCTTGCACAGTGAACTAAACACCTGCTTTGATACAACGACTTTGGTTGCTTGTTTTGGCACTGCGACTTTGCTTATCTGTTTTGATACACAACTTTGGTCGCCTGTTTTGGATACTGCAAACTCGGTAGCTAGTATTTTTTTGGAACAGAGGATTCAATTGCCAGTTTTGGCATGGTGTCTTTGGTCGCCTATTTCAATATAGCGACTTCAATCGTCAGTTTTGTTACAGCAATTTCGGTCGCCTTATATTAAGCTACCTAGTAACATAAACGATTAAGAATTAATACAACTACCTCCGAGTACACAAGTGAACCGATCTTACTCCATATGCCTTAAATCCTTAACGCATCATCCGCGTAGATTCAACCTAAATTCCTGCCTGTTATCATGCTGTTAGTAATGGAACGAGTAAATAAATCATTGTAAAATAAACATTAAAGTGTTTAACAAAGATATATTTTGTTTTTAACCGGGGAAAGGTAAATCACTTGTATTTTTACCTAATGTTTTTCGATACCGAGCCGTTCCTGGTAAAAACTAAATTTCCCTAGCCGCCTAACGTTTTTTAAGGGTGAAATGGCAGATACAATGCCCCAATTTAAAATTCTTGAGCAATATAAATTTTTTTATTACATAGTATGACTATTAATCAATCAAAATAAAAATATATAAAAAAAAGTCATTGTGGTGTGAAAAAGTTTAAGGGCCTTATGTTGTAAATCCCTTCACCTTGTGTAAAAAAATTTTCAAATTAATTTTTTTACATTTTCAAAAATCTGAATGAAAATATTTTTCAACACAGTATTGGTAATGAGAACTTGTCGCATCGAAAATTTATGAAACAAAATTTTCCATCGATTCCCGAAAAGTGAGAAAAATGTGTGTCTGCAACTTTTGTCAAAACCTACAAAAATGGATTACGTAGTTACGTTATAAAAGTCAAAATATTCCACTCGAAGCCGCTATGAAATTTCAGAGGTTGAGAACGCCAGTCAAACATTAAGTTGACGGCGACCAAAATTTACTAAAATTGAAAAATTTTCAAAGACGTCGGGGAAAATACAACCATCGGCTATACCAAATAACGTAAAGTGCGGCTTTAATATTTGTTGTTAAACAATTAACTTGAAAACATTCGTTTTTTTTTTATAAAAAATAAATAAATAAACAATAAAAAAATTTGACATGAACAAAATACTTACCTCGTCCGTGTTATTATTTTTTTCCATTTTGCCTTTCTTATATATTTTAAGTGTTAACATTTTTTGTCACCCCGTTTTTATACGTGAGTTTATTTGACAGTTCACAGCAGGTACTTTCTCACAAAAATTTTACAGACCGACTTTTTTTTGTTAATTTGCCAATAATTTTCTAACGTGACAACTACACAGAAAAAATTTTGACCCAATTAAAGCATTAATCAAAAATAAAATCAGTTTTAATTAAAAATTTGATAAACATTTTGCCCCAATTAAAGCATTAATCAAAAATAAAATCAGTTTTAATTAAAAATTTGATCCAGTGAATTAAACGTTTAATCAAGTGAATTAAAAGTTTAATTAATACTATTAATTTGCACCAGTAAACAAATTAATAGTAACAATTAAACGGTTAATTCACTTGATAAACGTTAAACTCACTTTATTTAAGTTTTAATATACTTGATTACATTTTTAATTGAAACTGATTTTATTTTTGATTAATGCTTTAATTGGGGCAATATTTTTTTCTGTGTATTCCTCGCCTAAGATGTTTCAGACGCAGTTAAGTGAGAAAAACAGTTGTTTGTTTCAATTTATGGCCTTTTTGTTTCCTTTCACACATTTCAATCGAAAAGTTTCTCGACGCGGGGTAACAGAACTTGGGCACAGGTGAAGTATTTTATAAAAAAACCTCCTAAATTTTGTTCTTCAGTTTAAAATTAGTACAAGTAGATAATTATAAAAAAATTTCCTTTACTTAATTTAATTTTATAGGAATAATTTTTTCTAAGTCCTTAAAGAGACATTACTTATTCTCTTTTACTTGTTTATTTTACCGTATTTTTTTTTTAACATATTGTTCTGGTCTTTTGCGTTTTTTTTTTTGTAATTTGCTTTTTTATTTTTCATATTTATATATCGTTATATTTGATTTTTGTTTATTGTTTTTATTTACTTAATGTTTTTTGTTACTTCTGTTACTATTTTGTCTTGTCTTACTTTAGGTCAAAAGAGTGGAAAAAACTCTTATGATATCCAAACTCACTAGCAATAAAAAACTGTATCCGGTCTTAAGCACAGCTAAAGCAGTCTAAGTAATGCTGATTTTGCAGTTTTAGCAATATTTTCCTGATATAACTAATTCTGTTTAGCTTTTTTTTGCCATTTATAAAGTATTTACTTAACCCGGTGCGCTTCGCTTTGCCCATTGAAAAAATGGATAGCCTTATTTTAAATGCATCTCGTGTATTGTACCAAATTTGGGCGTAAAGGTTCCTTTTGTCCTGCAGGCGGAAATCTCGGCTATAAAGCGGGCAGCCAACTGGCTAAAGTTTTATCGCGTATCGGGAGATATACGTATATTTACTAATCACAAGGCAGCCATTGCTTCTCTTGCGGTTGTCTACACGACATCTAGGTTAACTGTGGAATGCCGGATATCTTTGAATGAAGTTGTATTCAGGGGTAACGCTTATATAGATACCAGGGCACTCAGACTGCCCGGGAAACCAGATAGCAGATGAGCTGGCCAAGGAAGGTGGTCGCATGGATGACACATTCATTGATCAATTCATTGGCCTTCCAATGGCTCTCTGTAAGTCACTCATTCGGCGCGAGTATCATAGGATTGCGCAAGAGGGATGGAGCTGTTAGTCCACCTGCTCCATATCCGGGCCACTCTGGCCTGGTTATGATGAACGGAGAACTAAATCTCTACTTAGTTTCAATAGGGACCAAATCAGGACTGTGGTGTCGGTTGTGACTGGAGACTGGCCTGTTGGGACTCATGCTAGGAGAATCGGTCTGAAACTCAATGACTACTGTATAAGTTGTCATGATAAGGAGGAAGAGGAGACTGTGCTTCACTTTCTCTGTCAATGCCCTGGGTTACGGGACATCCTGCTTGGAGGATCTATCTACAATAGAACTTAGATTGCTTCTTCTCTTCATTACGAAGACGAATTGGCTCAACTCCATCTGAGTAACTGCTCTGTGGGATGGGCATTGTCGTTGAGTATCACAAAGGGACCGCTGATGGACCCAAGTGAGCTGTCTCTCGATGGCTGCCCATGTACCAAATTTGTATGTGGAATAGCCTTCCTGCTGCAGTTTTCCTCTGACTTTCAACATGAATACGTTCAATCGGATCGTAAAGGCATAAAAACTGCAAAATTTTGTTGCTAATGCGTGATCGCCAGTTGCAGTTGTGTTGCTGATGCTTTTTTACCGCACAACAGCTGTGCAAAGTTTGAATTTTTGAGCACGAGCTAAATTTCAAAAGTTTCATAAACGAACATAAAATAATAATAAAAATGTTATCAACAATAGTGATGACAAATTTTATTGAATATATTAAAGCAAAATGGTACAGTTTTCTTATAAATAAGAAGAAAAAGCATCAAAAAAGATAATTAAAACGATTTGTTTTGTATCAAAAGTTATTGCATCAGAAAATTAACTGATGCAATTATCGCAAAAACAACTGCATTTGCGAACGTTCCCTCTATAACGAAAAAAGTCTCAAACAAACAAACGCATCTTAATTTTTTTTATACATAAATTTTAGAGTAGTAAATGTGTAAAAGGGGAAAAACCAGACGTTTGATTTTTAACACCAATAAAACCAACAACTAAAACATTGTACATAGCGAGCCTTTGCTGTAATAGAGTCATAAGTCTAAATTCTTTGCTATTAATTATTTAATTCCCAGTGGATTGTAGGGCCGCCTACTAGCAAATAATGAGGAGTTAATCGCCATATCGTTTCTTCATATTGTGTTAATATTTCGTACAAATATTTTATATACTTACCTCAAGAGAGAAGAATAAAATTTTAAGGTGCTAGAAAATTTTAATAATGAGTTATGACTCTATTGCAGCAAAGGCTCGATATTGTCTAAGGAAAAATCTGATACATTATTTTTTAACTTTCCTTCAGTTTTGGAGTTTGTGATTATTCCACCAAAAAACAAACCTTGTCATAATGCCAGTAATACAATTTCTGATTTTTTGCTTTTTGTTGTTGTGTTGTAAGGGAATATCTAGTCAATTTCTATTTGCTATCAATACGTGATAGAAATATCTTATAAAAATATTTTGTGTAGAAAAAGTTTTTGTTCATATTTCTCCTGCTGAAAATTGTGTTATGTCTAAATTGAGTTACACAAAAATTAAGTTAAACATTCTTGGCAATATCTACACAGCATTAAAATTATTTAACTTTTGTTTTATTTATTGGGTGTATGACTTAAAAATATGGTTTATTGTGTACACTGTTACCTATGGCGTTTTTTTTTTATTTTATTTTTTTTGGCAATGTATGGATTTTGGCCCACAAAGAAATGACAACTTGTTCTTTGCACGATGAAATCGATGGAAGCTACTCAGGATAAGCTTCGCTTAGCAATCGGTGTGCTGCAGCTGCATTTTTTTTTTTAAATTTTAGACTTCAAGCAAAATGTATAGCAAATAAAACAAGCTTGGCGCTAAAGTCATCACTCTTTTGGAAAAAGCTATAATTTTTGCAAATGGCGGAAGACGTCAATTCTGCTTTGACATTTGTGAAGTAAATATATAAGAAAAACACGTCAATCAGTAAAAGAGCGATGTTCTCCTTAAGAACGCGAAATAATTATTTCGATCTTTGGCGTAATAATTTCCAGATCGGCTAATCCCTCGTTTTGGTGAGTTGCACTGGCTGATAAGAACGACCGATTTAGCTTTTCTAGACCTCTTTTTTAAGGTTTCTTGAAGTAACGATTCTATGTAAATCATTGTCAGACTCTTGAAGTCCTCGACGGCCACTTGATCGATATTATTTTTTTTTGACCTAATGGAACAACGTAGACATCAACTTAACACAAAGCAAAACTAAATTCTTTCATTTATTAAAAAAATTACACCCCAGGAGCGTCGCAAAAAATGGAGATTAATTAAACTACTTATCCAATTTTAAAAATTCTTTCGCTATTAGAATGCTACGTTATCACTGAGTGACATAGGCTACACATCTTTTGGAAAAGTGGGCGGTGCCACTCCCCCCTATTAAAAATCGCTCTAGCGACCATAGTAATAGACCGATTGTCGTGAAACTTTCCCAATGTTGACCTGCTAATAGTCCTTGGATATACTTGGTTATGATTGGATAAAGGGGCGTTGCACCGCCCATATAACCTAAAACTTAGAATGGATATATCTCATGAACTATCAGAGGTATGAAGATGAGATTTGGCATATATGTTGATCGTACAGTATGAATTACATCCAAGGTGGAATAGGACGTCCCCTTTTAAAAAATAGCTCTGGCTCAGTCGGATTTTTTTTTTTTTTTTTTTTGAAAAAAAAGTAATAAAAATTTTACATAGTAATCACTTTATTTTTAATATAATTACGTAGACGAAAGGGGGATTATTGTATCATATATGTAACTAAATTCGGGACTCAAAGCAGATATTAAAATTGTTCGATCCTGTACGGATGTGTCTGGTGAGCGTTTTGTGCAAAAATATAAATAGCATGTATATATTTATTATAAGAGATGTGTTTCTGACCTGCTATTTTAAAAAATATGCGCGTCGTCATCTGTATCATGATTTGTGCCTTCTGGTGCCACGTTCGTCAAAACTGAAGGTGAAACTAGTAGATCTACTACTTATTTTGGAAGTTGGTGGAATTTTTTTTTTTGGCAATTTTGTTTTACCAGATATGATTGGATCTGAACTTAGTAGGAACCTATTTAATATGTCTCGATTTCAATTCTCCCGACTACATTTGCGAGAAAAATGTTCTCTGTGGTTTTTAAAATCTTTGGTTCCGGCTTCCTGGGCTTCCTCAGACAGTTTACCGACAGTTTACATGTATTAAAAACTTATGCAAGGTTGGAGGCATATGATACATATGATACTGATACTTCTTAACAAAAAGTCGAGCTGTATTCTGAGCAAATACTCTTAATTTTTCTACATTGATATCGTGACCACAAGATACGGCAATTAATATTGTGTGCATGTCCTAACAACGAAAACGAAGACAAAGCAAACAAAAAACAAGAACTGGTATTCTTTGCTTGAGTGACTATTTCCACAATTAATTTAATAAAAAAATTTCGCGCAAAAACGCGCAACATGTTATTACTGAATATGAAAGCCTAAGAGCTGTAGTTTCTTAAAAAATTAATATTCTAACGCCAACTAACACCATTCATATTTAAATATCTACGAATATTTTGAAAATAGCCAAAATTGAGACACATTTTAAAAAAATTTTTAAAAATACTTCTTTCTACACAACTTTTGTTAACACTATTATTTTTAGAACAACGCTAAAATACCTGAGGTTGAAGATTCCATAGTAAAAGTATTACTTTTGACTTGCGAAAAACTATATATTAAGCGTCGAAATATACCGAATTTCAATTAACACTATTGCGCGCGAAAAGCTCAAAAATGACTTAACTTTAATACAATGCAGCTTGACAAGTAAACAACATATGACATTGAAATTTTCCGTAGTGATCAGGGCTGTGGAGTCGTCCGAAAAAAGTACTAACTCCGACTCCGACTCCAAACGCTGAAATTTTTTAAGTGCCACTCCGACTCCTACTCTAAGTGTTATGGTAGGAATTAAAGGCAGGCCGATAAAGACACACAAAAGAGAAATAATTTTACGTCACAATTTTTCTAATACATACTAGTATTTATGCGCTATAGCACCACTTATTCTGTAAAATGTGGAAAATATTTTAGCGTTGATGGTTAAAAAAATTCTGATATTAAAATTATTGGCAATTCCTGTCATTAAAATTTTTTAAAAATCACACATCTTTTTCAACTAGATCAATAACTGAGTATAAGTTTTGCTAATGTAATTTAGACTTTTTTCCCCCACGTATAAAAAATATACCTAAATATACTTAAATAGTAAAGTACTTGAATCAACTATTTCTCATAAAATAAATTAAAATCTACTTATTCATATTGATCTGCAAAATATTGCATCGCCAATTTCGAAGAATTTTTATATTGGAAAATATTAGAAATTTTTTTAAATTTTTTATGCCGAAAAATTTTGGAGTCGGAGTCGCGCGTTTTTTTTGGGTATTGCGACTCCGACTCCGGTACAAAAACCTCAACTCCGACTCTTCAACTCCGACTCCGACTCCACAGCCCTGGTAGTGATGTAGAATTTAATATACTGTAATCGGTTACTAAATATTTGTTTAAGAAACAAATTTTCATTTTTCAATTAACATCCATTTTTTGCGATTTCACCCCTCTGTGCGTCGTCTGACAACTTTTCCTTCAGTTTGTTCATACAGATGACACAACATTTAACATTTTTGAAGCTTAAAAAAATTATCGCTTACAGTATTTCGTTCGTTGGCAAAGTAAGAACGAATGACAGATGTCTACTAGAGCGTACTACAAGGAAAAATGTCGCCGTACCCCCTCCAATATAAAGTATTTTTAGAACGTAGGGAACACCTTTTCACAATTTTCGTTATATATTAAGCGTTTACATTCCGATCTTAAAGTATGATATAACAATGTTTTTATCTCGGTTTCAAAAAAAAAAAAAATTTGGCCGAACGTTGGGGACACATTTTTAAATTTTTCGTTACAGCGTAGTCATTTACAGTCCGAACTTAAAGTATGATATAGCCATGTTTTATCTCGAGGGGTAGAGCAAAATACACGATTTCGTTACATTACATTTAAAGATCCGACTGTCCTGCAGGAATTATAGAAATACTTCCTTGGCAAAACTGTAATGATTTTAAGCGAGCTTTAATTTTCTAATTAAATTTAAAAATGTTTCCGCTGGAATTTTCGAATAACTTTCTTAGCAAAACTTTAATCGTTTCTTGCAAGCTTTAATTTTCTGATATAAGGGTCGTAAATTAGGGTGGTACGAAAAGAGATCTGGTGGATAAATACTACAACTAGAGGCTTGAGTTCAATATCATATTTTACGATCGGACTGTAAATGCCTTAGACATAACGAAATATTGAAAAAATGACCCCTACGTTCAGCAAAAAAAAAATTTATTTTGGAAACCTGCCTTCAAAAATACTTTATATTAGAGGGGGTACAGGAAAACTTTTTTCGAGGTACGGTCTAATTTCTATCCTCCAACATTTGTAAGTGATGAAAGACACAAACCATGCGTATAAGATTGAGAATCCCCCATTTCTAAGTTATACCCCATACATTACAGCAATATGTATGCTATAAATTATTTTCGTAAAGAATTCTAATTTAGCAAAATTTAATATTTACTTTTGAAATGCTTTATACTACATCTTATTTACTTAAACACCCGTGGCTACATTTTTAGTTGCATATACTTTTAGCTACTTATGCAAATATTATTTCGTTACGAAAATTTAAGAATTTACACTCTCACACCTTTTTGATTTATTTCATTTACATAAGCTGGTAGAAAAAAAAAACATCTCCTCTTAGATGTTCGTTGGAAATTGAAATAAGATTTACATTTCTTAAACATTAGTTGCGCTTCACATACTCGTGGCAGCTGGAAGCTTTTTTCGTTAACTAAAATATCGCTTTAAATTTATCGGTTTTTTTGAGGTACTTTGGTATGTCCCCTTAAGTAACAAACGTTTTTAAAAACCTTAAAAGAAAATCTCAATTCCCTAAAATACACTCAGAAAAAATGGATAACAAATATGTAAGAAAACTATATTTTGTTTCAGAATTTCTTAACATTTGGTTCCATACACAGAAAAAAGTGTGTTATCAATTAAAAAAATGGCTTAAAAAGTACTTAAATTTAATAAATGTGATAATTGAATCAATAATTTTTTTAGTTGAAAGAAAATTAAAATTTTAATATTTATTTAATTAACATTTTAGTTGTTTTGAAATAAATTTTTAATTAAAATTTGAATTAATTAACAAAAAATCTTAATTGACTTTTTTCGTTAAAAATAAAATTATTTAAACATGTAGAATTATTGTTGGGAATTGTCAATATTTATTTATATAAATTAACACATTGTTTGAAATGGCAAAATTTTTCTGATCATATTTTTAATTAAAATTAAGAATAAAGACTAAGATAAGAAAACTGTTCGAAATTTGTATTACAATATGAATTAATAAATAAATAAATAAATAAATAAATTGTAAACGACCATATTCCCATATTATTTTCTTAAATCTACATTTATATTTTGAAGTTTTGAAGTAAATAAATTGAATTTCAAAGAACTTGGTAAAAGTTCCTGCGAATGTATACAAAAGCAGCCTGTGTAAAAATATATTTTTTTATACAAAATTTTTCTTTTCAAAAATAATCATAGTAGCAGAGTTTGGTGTTTTATGCAAATGGTCTTGTGAAAAAGCAAATGCAAATGCAAATAAATCTAACAACAAAATGCACAGAGCTTCCGTTAGATTTCATAAAAGAGTTACGATTATTTTCATTTGCTCTTTCGCAAGACTATTTGCACCAAAAACTGAATTCCGCTAGTGAATAAAAAACAAGGAACATTTGCAGTTAGGTCGGAATGCATAATGTATCTTGAAAGATACAACCACTAAAAGTAATTTTAGAACTAAAGGTGTGGTGATATTTGTTTAAAAATGTATAATTCATCAAAATACACCATAGTCGACAATATATATATATATATATATATTGGTTAATTTTAAATCAACCATTACTAATAAAATGTAAGTTTGACTATTTTTAAAATTGTAAGAATTTTGAAATTTTGAGTTTCCCGTTATATTATTTTTCTAAATTGAAAGTTGTTGAATAAATGTGGATACAGTATGATAGAAAAAAGGGTTTTTAGTAGTTGCTTATAATTGTTCTTTATTTGGCAAAAAAAAATAAAGAATTACATTGTTTTTCCCGGTTGTTCCTTTAAAGATACAGTATGCATTTAAGGGTAAAAAAACCGAGACAAAACTGAACTGTGTAACCTATGAAAATGTACAATGGAAAAGCGCCGTTATTGTCTTAATATTAGTTAAAAAACATATGATGCAATTCAAAAAAAAAAAACAACAGTATTATAAGAACCTGAGCAACGCTTAAAATGTTGAATTTTATTACAAAGAGATCTTAAAAATATCGAATTCGATAGTCGTAGATAAATATCGATGTATCGATATATGGGTATTTTTAATATCGGCGATATATATCGACTATAATTTTTTTAGATATCGATGTTTTGATATATCGATATTTATTGCCCATCCCTAGTGTTAATTGATTTAACTAAATATAAGTAACTGCTCAGGTTTTGGCAATTCCCAACAACAGTTCTACAAGCTTAAATTATTTAATTTGAAACGAAAAAATTAAATAAGAATTTTTGTTTTTAATTAATATTTTTTATTTAAAAACAACTAAAATGTCAATTAAATCGAAATTAAATTTTTAATTCTCTTTCAACTACAAAACTTATTCAATTATCACATTAATTTAATTAAAATACTTTTTAAACAATTTCTTTTAGTTGATAGAAAACTACTGATTTTTTCTGTGCAGTTTTGCTAAGGGGCTCGTCAGCAGTCATTTAAATCAACCTCCCAAAATTTTCGAGTGAATTAAATTTATTTTCTTTAAAAATATATCGCCTACAAAACACAATTGGCACAGTACATTTTATTGTATTTACATCCGTAAATGTGAATTTAAATATGTATGAAGATATATCTGTTTGTATGTGGTGCTCTTAGCAGTTATTCACGCAATTTCTTATGCATATTTTAACAGCTACAAATGTAGCATGGTGTTGAAATTAACATTGTTAACAAATACCAGTGTTATCTTATTTATACAGAGGTATACAAATTAAAGGGAACAAAAATTCCACAGCAACCCTACTAAGTCTTAGTATAAGACTAAATATCAGTCTTAGTATAAGATTAAATAAGTCTTAGTATAAGACTAAATAAGACTTAGTATACGACTTAACAGATCTTAGTATACGACTTAACAAGTCTTAGTATAATACTTAATAAATCATTGTGTAAGACTTAATATAAGACTTAATAAGTCTTAGTATAAGACTTAATAAGTCTCAGTATAAGTAGTATAAGACAGGGAAGTTAAATGTATGTTAGTATAAGACATGGATGTTAATTATATAAGACATTAACATTAATTATATGTTTGGATAAAATAAGGCACATAAAAGTCTTATAAATCTATGAGATCAAAATCAGGCACTTATTTGTTTAGTTAATAAACTATTTGGAATTTTTACATCGTAGCAGCATGAATTTGTCGATCTTAACCAATCTTTTGTTTGTATGAGACTTAATAATGTTGGCACATGTAGTCTGTTTCTTTGCTAAGTTTTTATTATATATTGAAAAGAAAAAACTCTTTCCACATTTGCAGACGAATGTGGAATGTATAAAATTCCAGCAACGACTCTAGAAATGTCAGGAAATATATGGACATTCAGCTCATTTTGTAAATTAGCTACTGCTGACCAAAAACTACAAATGTTTTCAGTTTTTAACGACTGCAGTTGCTCGAAATCAGCTAAAGCTCTAAATTGATTATTGATTGAATCAAAATTTGTAATTTCATTCAGAAACATTTTTACTAGAAGAGGCACAATACAACTTGGTTTTACTGAAATTAAATTTTCAGGAGTAAATTTATGGAACCACATTAAAACTTCGTTATTAACGTTGACTTTGGTTCTCAAAACTTCGCAAAATTTTATATAAAATTGTTTTGCATTTTCTTTAATATCTTAAACAATATCAATATTGATATTATTTGTAGAAGTATATAAAGCCACTTCTGTTCCGCAATAAATTTCAGGTTTTCACTCATGTTGCCTCGTCTGTGGATACCATAAGTCCCCTTTTACAATGTGGCAAGGCAGACAGAAGAAGTTTGAAGGCGAGAGAGGAAAAAAGTAAAGTATGCCACACATGCAGCGACGCCTCCTTACCAATAAACTTCGTATATCTGTCTTTCACTTGCCACATTGTAAAAGGGTACTAAGCGCTCGAAACACCACAACACTAGTCGCATATTTAAGCGCCCATTACATTAACGATTTTTTGTACAACATAAATGCAATGAAAAGGGCTCAATAATTTGCTATACTAAAAATTCAAAAAGGGGGGAACTATACTAAGTCATGGTAGTACCACGGCACTTTAAAAGGTCAAATTGTACCAAAAAAACAGTACAAAAAGTAACAACTTTAACATCCCTGGTATAAGACATAATAAGCCTTAGTATAAGACTTAATAGGTCTTAATATTATCCTTTATAAATCTTAGTCAAGTTCTTTATAAGTCTTAGAATAACACTTAATTAGTCTTGGTATAAGACTTGAAAAGTCTTAGTATAAGACTTGAAAAGTCTTAGTATATGACTTGAAAAGCCTTGCTACAAGGCTTGAAAAGTCTAGACATTAGACTTTAAGAGCCACTTTCTGGGTTTGAGATTAAACTTAATCTTATTCTATAATTAGCTAATCTGAGAATTAAGTTTAACTAGCATTAATTGAGTTTGATATTTTTGGGTGGTGGCTTAAACCATGTAGTGCTACCATACTGAAAACAAATAAATGGCAACATTTTTTTGCAAATGTCAAATTTTTTATCAAAACAACATGGATGTTTTCAAAGAAGAAGAAGAAAATGCGCGAATTCAATATTGTTTACAAGCTACAAGTGTTTAAAGAATTACTAAAGAAAAAGTTTAAAAGAAAAAATAAAGAAATAAAAATATATACATTAAAAATGCATAATCCATTTCTTTTTAATTTTCTTAAAATTCTTTTTTGTTTATATTTTTGCAACAGCTGTTTATGTTAAACATGTGTATATTGACAGTTAAATATTAGGTTTAGACCACCACCATTGGCCGCTTAAACTAGCAAAAAAAAGTTTAAAAAATACAACTCAAAAAGTTAATACGGAGATTAAAGTTAATTTAATCGCTAATCTCTAACCCAAAAAGTAGCTCTAAAAGGCTTGGTGTAGAACTTGAAAATTCTTGCTATAAGACTTGATAACGCTCATTATAATACTTGATAAGTCTAAGTACAAGACTTGATTAGCCATAGTATAAAACTCGTTAAATCTTGTATTAATGGCCAATTATCAGGATTGACATTAAAACCCATTTTGTGATATATTTTTGTATTTAGTAGTGCTGCCATACTTTTATCTTAATTAAATAAGACTTTTCGAATAAAAGTAAAAAAATCAATCTGTATTTACCTTAATACCATTTAAATTTGCATGAAAATTAACATAATATAGATTTAAACTATCTTGAAAATTGGGCATAAGACTTGATCAGTTTAACTATAAGACTTAATAAGTCTTAGTATAAGACTTGATTTGTCTTAGTAAAAGACTTGATAAATCGTTGTAAAATACTAACTGTCCGTTCGCCGATATCGAACGTTAACGTTCGCATAGAAAAATACATTTAAAACAAACACAATTTTTTAAATTTTGTTTTTGTTTTAAATGCTATATACTATGCGAACGTTAACGTTCGATATCGGCGAACGGGCAGTTAATAAGTGTTAGTAATGTATTTAAAAAGTCTTGGTATAAGACTTGAAAAGTCTTGGTATAAGACTTAAAAAGTCTTGATATAAGACTTGGTAAATCTTAGTATAATACTTGATCAGTATTAGTATTTAGCTTAATAAATTGTATTAAGAGTCTTGAAAAGTCTTGGTAACTAAGTCTTAGTGTAAGACTTGATAATTCTTAGTATAAGATTTGATAAGTTTTGGTGAAAGACTTGATAATTGTTTGACTTGATAAGACTTATTGTCTTGATAGGTCTTAGTATAAAATTTCATAAGTTGTATTCTAACACTTGACAAGTGTGAGTATAAGACTTGCTAAGTCTTTATAAAAGAGGAAACCTTCAATTATACAACTTGGCTATTTAAGTATAAGTCTTTAAAATTTGTTAACTAAAACTGTGTCTTTTACTTCATGTAACACTTTATAGATGTATCGTTAGTATAAAAATATACATTTAAATTTAATTTAAAATTCATGTTTAAATTGCAAATACTGTTATGCCCTTAAGCATTTCCCCAAAGTGTGTCTGAAATATGTGATAGTGTAAATGGAATTAGAGTATGTACAAAATGACAAAGATTTTCAAAATAAGCTTTAAGAAGAAAAGAAATTTGGGCGTTGGCATTACCTAAATTGGGGCATTTGAAATCAAATTTTCGAAGTTTCTACAAATGAAATTCAAAGGTATGAGTATGTGACACAGTAAAGTTTAAATTTTTTTCCATTATAGACAGTTGGCATATCTTAAAATATTGTTAGAAAAATGTACAGACAACGTTTTACAAGCGTGCAAACTTTCAAGTTTTAACGTGCAACATTGTCGCAGAAGGCACTGCTAGATCATGATCACGCTAATACTTGATAACAACATTGTCATATGACAATCGGTTGAATAGATAACTTTCTTATTTTCAGAACATTGTTAGTTAAATTTATATTGTCAATATCTGACAGCGGCATCATTTGCATATAAAAAAATATAAAGAAACGTTAAAAGGTTGTGGGTGCTAAAAATTAGAAATAAAGAAACATATACATATAAAATTAAAAATGACGTAAAAAATAATATCTTAAAAAAAAAAAAAAAAAAAAAAAAACAACTGACTCCCGTGTGAAATGGTAATTTTTTTCTGACACCAGTTTGAACAAATAATTAGGCGAAAATTCTTATTTTGATAATACTTTATGCCTAAAAATATATTTGGGGGATTCACAAGGTAGTCATAAAGTCATATGTCTTAAAATAATTATAAGCTTCATATAAATGGGGGATTTCATGCTAAGTGACCCAAATTTTGAAATCGATGTCTTCCGTTTTGCATGAAATTTTCAACAAGGTTAGTCCTATTGGATAGTAGTTAAGATACAAATTTTCAACAGTATCGGTCAAAAAGTTTCTGAGTTTCAGTCTGAAAATTGAAAAATCCTCCTCTTGACTTAGAAATTGTAAAAAAAAAAGTTTTAAACTCAAAAAATTAAAAAAAAAAACAAAAACAATTCTCGAAAGATTGAAGAAATAGCTATCTTATTTGTTTGGGACAAATTTTGCTAACACCAATAGATAATAAGTTACATGGACGAGAAAGAACACCTGTTTGGCCAAATATTTCAAATTTTGACCACTCTAACTTAGAAACTTTTTGACCGATCTAGTTGTGTCTAAGCTACTATCCAATAGGACTAACCTTGGTGCAAATTTCATCCAAATCGGAGGATATCAATTTCAAAAGTTGGGTCACTTGACATGAAATCCCCCATATATGACTGTGTGAACAATCACTTATAATTTGGATTTCTACTGTAGAGTTATGACGAATCAATGAACACAGCATTAAAATTTTTATTTTGTTTGAAACACAACAATATTTTTTTTAAACAACTTAAAAACATGATTTAGGACTGACGATAGTACTTGATAGCATGGCATGTGAACGCCCTTATTGTGTTTTTAAATACAATTGGTATCCAAAAATTAACGCTTTACTTCCGTCTTAAAATTCAAATAAGCTGTTTTTCTCAAAAATTGTACTTTTAATTCTTTTAGAATAAAATTGTTCAAGTATAAGAATAAGACTTGCTTCGCATTAGAAAAGAGCTTGTTAATTCTTAGAGTAGGACTTAGAATAAGACTTGCTAAGTTTTTGTTTTAGACTTATCAAATTTACGTATAAGACTTGTTAAGTTATAGTATTATACTTGTTAGGTCCCAGTATAAAACTTGTAAAGTCTTAGTATAAGACTTGTAAAGTCTTGGTATAAGACAAAGTCTCAGTAAAGGACTTTCTAAGTCTTAACATAGGATTTCTTAAGTCTTGGCATTAGAATTGACTTATCTTAGTTTTGGATTTATTAAGTCTCAAAAATCAGTCAAATCGGTCTCATTTCTGTAATATGCTTAAAATAGGACTTTGTACACGATAAAAATTGGCGCTGCGAAATATGGCCCAGAACATAAAATGAAAATTGACCCCCATATTTGGGGCTTTGTTTCATAATGCAATATTGTCCAATTTTAAATGAAATATTACCCCAAAAAAATTAAATTTGACACCAAATTTGGGGTAATGCTTCATTATGAAAAATCACCTCTACATTTTTAATAATCTTTTACCCCAAAAAGTTAAAGCTAAAAAAAAACAAAAAGAAAGCTTTATTAAAAATTTGGGTGCCCAAAACCAAAATTTCTAAAATTAAAATCCCGAATTCCAAAATCGCAAGTTAAAAAATCCAGAGTTTCAAAGCCTTCCGCCGGACGCAAGGATTTTTTCCTCTATGGTATACCAAAGACTGACCTCTCTTACTAAAGCTTCTCTATATAGCCGGTCTTCGACCGGGCGCAAGGATTTTCTCCTTGAAATTTAAATATAAGATTTTATAAAATTTTTTGGGTTAATCTTCTATTTCTTAACATTAGCATTTAATATAAATATATAAATGAAAAATAGCCCCAAATTAAAAATAGTGATTTTATTTGAGGCCAATTTTCATTCCTTGATTTTGGGGCAATTTTACATTTCGCTTAAAAAGCAAAAACACCCCAATGAAAAAATGAATAAAACACCAAAAAAATTGCCGCAAAATTACGTGTTGTTGTGTCTGTAAAGTGTTGTTGTTGTCATGCAAAGTTTTGGGGCCATATTTCCTGAGACCATATTTCCTGGGGCCATTTTTCGCACCGCTGTCGAAAAAAAATTTAAATAAAATAGTATTTTTTATTAAAAATAAATTCGTTGTTTTTAAAACTAAATAAGTTTTTTTTATAAATATAAATATTGTGGTTTTTAAAAATTGCTTTAATCTATCTAAGATGTAATTCAACTTAAATATAACTAATCTAGCTGGATAGTTATTTTTCGTACAATTTTATTTTTCGGACAAATACCAGCCCAGTTTTTTTCTTAAATAGATCTTATTTGCTACTGGAAATAAGTCTAATTTTTATCTTTTTTTAATATTAAAGAGCCCCGATTTGAGGCATAATAAATTCCACGCCGGAAAATTAAAGTTCATGAATTTAGTATAACAATTTTAGTTGTCATTTTAAAGTAAGACAGCTTTAGTACAAATGTCCCCTATAATAGGGGATAGGCAAGATGAACTTTTTTCCACGGGAAAAGGGACAAAAAAAATTTTTTTTAAATTTTATTTAAAATTAAAGATCAGGAAACTTGTTTCAATATTGAACCGTCCTAAATAAACAACAATTCAAAAAACATCACACCTTTTACCTTTAATTTTAAAGCACAATTTCGCGTTAAACAGGCACTCCATAAAGTAGGCTAAATTAATTATTTAATAAATTTTTTCATATTCTAGTTCCCAGCAATTTTCTCTTTTAAACAATCAACTATTAATTTAATATACAATTTTATTATTAATCACTTAGCTTGGGTTTTTGTGATCTTTGTTAAACGAGGTTTAGTTAATTTGAAAACATATTTGTGCTGCCATTACAAAGTTTGTACGAGTATACAAAATTTTAGTTTTGGTTAAAATGTTGGACAGGTATTTGGCCCTAAAAGTCGCTCAAAAATATTTTTTTTTCGTTTATAATTTTATATTAGTATTTTATTGGATTTAAAGGTAGGTTAGTGTATTTCGTCATTTTCCACAGTGTCGTCTTCATTTTCAATATTAACGTTACAAATGTCATTTCGTCAGTTAAATTTAAGACTTTCTTCTTTTTAAGGGATTTCTTCTTTTTCGATTTGGTCTTCCCCATTTCTGTCAGACCCTCTGACGTCAAAAGCAACTTGTTAAACACATCTTGATTGCATTCTTTTCTTAAAAATTTTCTTGAATAATCCAGCCTGTATGTCCGAACATGTTTATTACGGGCTTCTGCCGCTTCTTTGGAGAGTTGACCTTTCCGTACACCAATTGTAGTGGAACAGCAGAACTCTGAAATATGTTGGCGTCGAAATCTGTCTCATTCTCAAAATTCATTTTGTGCTGAGTTTGTTGTGACCCATCCCAACCCCACTTGCTTATCAGTACGAATGATTCTTTTTCCGCTGTTGTCAATTGTTTTAGAACCTCCCCGCCAAGATGTAAGAAGAGTCGTTTGGGCGTATGATCTATCAAACTTTGTACCCTGACTTCAGCGCAAGTTTCAGTAATGCGGTGAATTTCAGGATAGCATTCATTCTTCAGTTTTTATGGAATAGAATAACAAGGGTAAAACCCTGGATTTGAGTCTCTTACTACATCGTATTGTGTCTGCGTGAGTCTCGCTTCAGCGTACATGAACAATGCACGTAGATGTAACAATTTGTTTGAGACTTCATCGCCTTTATCAGCGGTACTTTTCGAAATGGCTGCACCATATGTTGGCATTTTATTGAAATTCTTGATTAACCTAGTTTTCAAAGCCCATGTACTAAATAAATCGCTAAAAATTTAGGGGTGCATTGGGGTGGCTGTTTTTTGCTTTTAAATTTTTGGAGGGTCTATTGTACAAAATACTATCAAACTTTAAGCTCAGAAATGAACAGAAATAGTTTAAAATAGTTTGTGATATGTGAAGATGTGTGTTTTTGTGCATTTGTAGAGCTTAAGCATTAAGGGGAAAAAAAACTAGCAAATGATTAGAATCAATGTAAAACTTAAGTTTTAGATAAAGCACATATCTGATTGTACACGATACATGATTGAAACTAACACAAAATCCACTTTATCACCATAAAATGAATATTTGACGACAGTAAAGTTTTGAGCGTATTGAACAATCACACGAACACGTTTGGCGAACGGTAACTTCCGACTGACTTCATGCAGCTGGTGAAAGGTTTACCCTGCTTTTACACATGCAAGTAATTACTTGCAAGTAGTGTATATGTATTATCCACGAAAATGTCGAAGAAATAGCCGAAAGTCTTGCAACAGTCAGTTGTAAGTTTATTTTTCAAATGTTCTCGAAGCGAAAACATCTTATAAAAAAAGCTTCATTTTTGGGTTAAAAAAACATTATCCTGTTAATGTTATCACGAAATTAATTTAATAATATTAAATATAATTAATTTAATTATTTCTTTATTTTATTTTTGGTCCATCTGGATGAACAAATTATTTTTATTTTTAAAATATGTGAATCCAGTATTGCCGTAGTTACCGATATCATAAAATTTTTTGAGAAAATATTTTGATTAAAATTTTTTTTTAAATGCTTGCAATTTATGTTTTTGTTTTTTATTCTTAAAAACACACAGAAAATCAACAATAAACATAATTTTTATATTACTAAAGCCTCTAGTACACGGCATGTAAAAAGCCACATGCGCATGTTGTTCTGACGTAATTTTGACGTCATCACACGACACGCAATGCTTATTGTGGCTTTGCATTTACGTCAGAACCACATGCGCATGTGGCTTTTTACATTCCGTGTACTAGAGGCTGAAGTACTAGTAAATTGATACCAAAGCCATCCACGGTAACACTGTTTCTTTATTTGACATTTTACTTGCTGCAAGTGGCAAAAATTTACTTGCAAGCAAATTCTCTTGCAACTTGGGCTGCAAGTGCGAAAAATGGGATGGTGTTAGTAAAAATGTGTGAGTGTATTGAGTTTTTCGAACTTGCACTTGCATGTGTAAACGCCGGGTAAAGCGCGCCATGTTAGTTCTATTGTTTGGAGGGATTACCTGACTTTTTAAAAATAACAGTAAAAAGGGTTTAGTGCTATTATAAAAAAATTTCGTTAAAATTTCAGGGTACATTTAACTAAGTTTAAACTTAATCCACATCTCAAAAACCCGGCGAGGGTGGTTATTTGTTATATTTATAAAAAACATAAATTAAATTTAAATTTTTTTATACTCAAGGCCATTTATTATTCTATAAATAGAATCATTGGCTTTTTAACATAAAACTTTTTAATTGAATTTATAATTTTTCTATAAAAAAACACAACAAATTAACAATTAAAATAAAACTATTTAAAAAACAATGAGCTGCTACTTGATTAACACAAAACAGATGGATTTCTCCATTATTGTTGTATTAAACGCCTACAATGCTACTACATTTTTTTTTACTCAACAATTTTTTAATAAAGACTTATTTTAAAAAAAAAAAAACCCCGTTATTATAATTAAATAATTATTGTTGATAATTTCTAGAATAAAAAAAAAAAAAAAAAACACACATGAACAATGATGAACAATCAACAACAACAGCAAAAAAAGCTTTTAATGAGATAATAAGTAAAAAGGAATTTTATTAAAGTCTACTTAAAGGCTTTGAATAAAATTAAAAACAAGAGCATAGCTTAAGGGTTAACTTTTAATAAAAAGTTATTGAATTATATTAAAGCGATATTATTCCAGATTTTTTTTTTATATTAATTTTTTTTCTTTTTTACTTTTCCTCTTTATGCGGCAACTGTCACAACTATTTAGTCTGTGCTAATAAAAATTAATCCTTTTTTGAATTATTTCTTTTTTTTCTCTTTTTAATGTGATATGTTGTGAATATTTTCGCCTTTATCGAATTTCATTTGTTGAATGTTACTAATTTAATGCATTTTAATTAAGTTTTATGTTTGTAAAACTTTAGTTTTTATGCCCTTTTTAATGATGATGACATTATTTTCATATAACACAACATTTTTGCAACGTATAAATATTATTTTATTTAAATGACCGCAAAAATCATGTTTGCGAAAATTTACAATATACATCTGGTTCTACAGGAACAACAAATTTAATATATGAAACCGTAAAACAAAATTTGAAATAAAACAAGTAAGAAAGTATAGTCGGTCAAGCCCGACCTTATGATACCATACACCATAATATTTAATCTAAAATTTTAAGAGTTAGCTCAATTTGGGACCCATTTGCAGTCATGGACCCGCTATAATATTTAAACCAAATTTTTGAGAGTTTACTCAATTTGGGACCCATGGACGATCATGTACTCGCCAGAAAAAAATTATGTCGAGGTTAAGATTTATCTAAAAGTTCTTTGTGCCGAATATTATTTCGATATATTTATCTATGTGAGATTTGTTGGCCTATAATTGGTCTCAGGAAGGGGGCTTATATGGGACCCATCGTTATTTCTTTATTTGTCGTAACATAGCAGTTATGGTTGAAGTGAAACCGTTTTTACTTTATTTTCCCTATTTATATTTAGAAAACACGTTAATGGGGAATTTAAAAAGTTGTTCAAACTTGATATGGCAGTTAAGCTCGAAGCAAGCTATTAAGAAAAAAATATTTTACATTTTTGACCACTTTGGTTTACTCTCCTTAAGCATATGTAAAATTTAACAAGATTAAAGGAATAAACACATTTAGTGACCTTTAAATGGTTTTAAAAATGTGTTCATAAATAACGGAATAAACTGATTAATTTAAAAATAAAATGTTATTAATACAGCATCTAGAAATATGCTATGAATGTTTATAATAACAACAGCCTGAAAGTAGGCATCAAAAAAATAACAAAAAAACTATGAACGCTTTTCATACAAAATCGTTTAGGAAATCGATTTTTATATGAAATCTGAGTGAACACAGAATTTAATTTTTGCTTTAGCACCTCTAGTTTACTAATAAATCGACTTTTTAACTTTTCAAATAAAAAAATAGATTTTTGGTCATTAAGTTATCACAGATGTTCACTCTTTTTATATTTTTCATATAAAAAGCCAATTCTGGGTATGAAATTTGAGTGATCGCAGATTTTCGTTCTTTTTGCTCTAGGACCTCTAGTTTACGAATAAACTGTATTTTCAATTTTTCTTATAAAAAAAATTGATTTTTAATTTTTCATATAAATATTCGTTTTCTGGTATGAAATTTAAGTAATCACAGATTTGAATTCTTTTTGCTCTAGGACCTCTGGTTTACGAATAAACTGTATGAAATTTTAGTGATCACAGAAATTCATTCAATGCCCTAGGACCTCTAGTTTAAGAATAAATCGACTTTTTAATTTTTCATGTAAAAATTCGTTTTATGGTATGACATTTGAGTGATAACAGATTTTCAATCTAGCAAATGTGTATCTTAAGTTTGTCATAGCGATTTTTTGCTCATACACAGAACAAATTATTGTTAGTTTTTAATCAATTAAAAAAATTGCTTCAAATGTATTTCAATTTAATTAATGTGATAATTGAATCAATTATTTTTTTTAGTTGAAAAAAAAATTATAAAATTTTATTTTGATTTAATTAACATTTTAGTTGTTTTGAAATAAATTTTTAATTAAAATATTAATTAAATAACAAAAAATCTTAATTGATTTTTCGTTTGAAATAAAATAAATTAAACTTGTGGAATTTTTGTTGGGAATTGTCAAAACCTAAGCCATATTTAGTTAAATCAATTAACACATTGTTTGAAACGGCAAAGTTTTTTGATCATTTTTTTTAATTAAGATTAAAAATATCATTTATTAAAAAAATACATTCACAATTTTACATTTTTACAACTTTTAGTAAGCTATATAATGATTTAAGTAATAGCTACAAAATCAACAAGTTGTTTGCTTGATTCTATGAATTTGGTGATTAGAGACATGTTTAATTTTTTCTGTGCTTGTATACATAACTGAGAGCATAAAATTAATGTCTTAAAGTATGCTACTGTATTTGCTGTTTTAGAAACCAACTAACCCAAATATACACACTGTTACATATCCCTTAGTCTAGGCTTACACGCTTCAACTTTTGATGCTCACGTTTGAGTTGTTAGGAAAAAGAAGAAAAGAGGGTAGTATGGATATAGTTGAACACGCCTTGTGTTTTTAGCTGTTAAGCTTTTATTTCGCTTTAAAAAAATTTGTTGTTGTTTTGAAACATTTATAAGCGAAAAAAATTGAATAAGATTGCGGCGTGTGACCATATTGGCAACTATAAGATGCAATTGAAAATTAATTTAGCATGAAAAGTTGAAGCGTGTTAACCTGGACTTACTTGTGTTTTGGAAAATCATCTGATGCAATTTCATTCTCGAAAAGCAATAGAATTTTCCATTAAACATGTTACCAGGCTCTGAAGTGGAAACAAAGTGTAGCAGTTGATGTGGTTTCATTTGCCTAATATCCCAAAATGTTACCTAGACTATACACAAGATTATTTGAATCTCCATTCATTGAAATTTAACTTTCATTAAACATGTTAAAAGGCATCAGTAGTCAGTCAATTGTTCGAACTTATTGGGTTGGGTGTTACATTTTACTCTTGCAACGATATTAAGGTAACAAATACTTTATTAAACTCTTGTTTTGTAGCACTTTTCCTGGAGATTTTCAGAAATTAAAAAAGCAATATTTCCCATTGTTCTAGAATTGAAAAAGAAAATTCCTTATAATGTTTTTATTGGAGAGAAATGTTTGCTACATTAGAGATGAATTTTAAATCAATAAAAGCAGAACAAAGCTTTTACCTGTTATATAAAGCTAATTACAGGGTGGTGCAGAATGAGCTATATGGTTGGAATTCTTTGTAACTTTTTAAATTATTACTGGTTTAATTAACAAGCTCGCAGTAACGTCATATTCATTGTAAAATTGAATAATAAGGAGATTCGCAAGGTGTGCTATAAAGTCATATCGTCATAATTTCCTAAATAATATTTTACAATTGCTTAAAAAAAATATTGTGGTGTTTCAAACAAAATAAAAATTTTAATACTGTGTTCATTGATTAGTCATAACTGTACAGCAGAAACCTAAATTATAAGCGATTGCCTACAGCAGCCTTGTAATTATTTTAAGACATATGATTTTACAACTTTGCGACTTTCTTGTGAATCCCTCAATTTGAAGGATCCATTCGTTGTATAATCGTCTAATTATGCAATATTATTTATTTGTTGTTGGTTATTTTCATACAAAAGTGTTGTCTTATTATACAATTGATTTTTATGTTTTTGGAAAAATATTGTATTTATGCCAGGCCTGGAAATGTTCGATTTGTTTGGTGAATTTAAAAAAAAACTTTTTTTAAATTTTAATACTGTGTTCATTGATTCGTCATAACTGTACAGCAGAAACCTAAATTATAAGCGGTTGCCTACAGCAGCTTTGTAATTATTTTAAGACATATGACTTTACAACTTTGCGACTTTCTTGTGAGTCCTTCAATTTGGAGGATCCATTCGTTGTATAATCGTCTAATTATGCAATATTATTTATTTGTTGTTGGTTATTTTCATACAAAAGTGTTGTCTTATTATACAATTGATTTTTATGTTTTTGGAAAAATATTGTATTTATGCCAGGCCTGGAAATGTTCGATTTGTTTGGTGAATTTAAAAAAAAAAACTTTTTTTAAATTTTAATACTGTGTTCATTGATTCGTCATAACTGTACAGCAGAAACCTAAATTATAAGCGGTTGCCTAAAGCAGCCTTGTAATTATTTTAAGACATATGATTTAACAACTTTGCGACTTTCTTGTGAATCCCTCAATTTGAAGGATCCATTCGTTGTATAATCGTCTAATTATGCAATATTATTTATTTGTTGTTGATTTTTTTCATACAAAAGTGTTGTCTTATTATACAATTGATTTTTATGTTTTTTTGAAAAATATTGTATTTATGCCAGGCCTGGAAATGTTCGATTTGTTTGGTGAATTTGAAAAAAAAAACTATTTAGAATGTGATAACTATTCAACAGAAATTGAATTCTTCTAAATGATAAACATTTATTTGATTTATTTCAGCTTAATTTGTTAAACTATCTTAAATAAAATTGATTATCGATTAATATTAATTAACATTTCATCTCAAGTTAAAACGCCCTCAGGTTTAATTTCATGGCTCAATCAACCAATGTGAATGGCAAATTTTATTAAAGTAGAAGAAAACAAAAATCGTATTATTTTCTTTGGGGGGCTTCCGCATTTTGTGAAAAAGTCTTTGAGAATTTATTATGAATAACTATTAGGGTATTAGGGTTAATCGGTTAACCGATTAATTACTACCCGATTAACTGATCGGTTAATTTAAAATTGGCTATTTTCGATTAACGATTAAACCGGTTATTTTTAGTTGATTAACGGATTAACCGACCAAACAAAATTTTTTATTTCTTGTAGTATTATATCATATATTTTTTTGAGTTTTTAATTACATATTTGTTTCGTCTCATATACAAAAAGTATGTGTTTCGACAATATTTGTTCATATATACAAAGAAGGTGTTTAGCGATCTTCATTTTAAATAGGCGTTTGCTGTGAACAACTTTTTGTTTCACGCACTTTTTATATGTATGCGTTTAGCTATTTGTTTTTCAACCGAAACAATTAGAAGTGTTGAAAGTTTAAAAAAAATAAAACATGACTATGATGGCATAATGGAAGATTTTATACGTTTAGAGGAATCCAGGAAGTGAACTGAGAAATTAGATATTCTGTATTATGGGCTGCTTTCGATGTCTCCAACATCAACGATAAGTGAATGAATTTGTGAAGTTTTATCAAAACTAAAGAAAATAATCGCTTAAATCCTAACCATTTAAACCAAATTATTTTTCTTAAGATTATTTTTTAAGGTCTCCGTAAACTATTGAAATAACTAATAAAATTATCGTTGAGTTTATTATTTAATTACTACATAATATTTATGTATTAGTTAGAAAATATGTATTACATATTTATGAATTCTTTTTTTTTTGTTTTTGCTCGTTTTAGTTCAAGAATTGTTGTTTGTTATTTTATTGCTTTTTTAAACTAATGAATTCCAAATAATTAATAACACTATGCTAGTTGAAAAAACAGACAAGCCGGGCACATGGCGTTTTAACATAATTCGGGTACGCTGAATCCAGTGGTGCCCGCGGTTTTTTAAGATTGGCTCTGGTTTTCGAGATGTACCGTTATTTCAAAAATGGAGGAGGTTGCACAACATATGTTCGTGTAACTCAAAAACGCTTTAGCTTATTGAAAAAGCTTAAAAAACCGAAATTCCGCAATAAAATTTTCTTTAAGAAAGGTAAAACTTCTTTCTAATATCCGCAGTCGTTTTAGAAACATAATTTTTTTTTGGAAAATAAAATAATTTTTTTAACAAAATTTTGAAATTTTTGTTTTTTAAAAATTCATAAAAAAATGCAGCTATGCACCACTGGATTCAGCGTACCCGAATTATGTTAAAACGCCAGGTGCCCAGCTTGTCACGAAAAAAAAGTGTCAATTTCGTGCACAGTGTAATTTATTAATTTTTAATTATTGAAATTACCTAATTTATAAAAAAAACTTTATTAATCGGTTAACTTATCAATTACAAAATTAACCGATTATTAACCGGTTAAACCAAAACCTCGGTTAATTAATAGATCGATTAACCGATTGAAGCAAAAGCCCGATTAAATGAATACCCTTTTTTTATTTATAACTATACAATCGAACGAAAATAACTGCACTTGAAGCTCTCCGAAAAGTTATGGAAAATATAATATAATAACCACAATACTAATTATTGTTATGGAAAATATGTTAAAAATCACATAAAGGATATAACTTTTTAGAGTTAATTGGAAATTTTCCCCAATAATATACTGTATTTAAAAAAAATTCCCAATAATATACTGTTTTTGGAAAAAAAAGTTAAAAAGCCATTTTAATCATATAGCTCATTCAGCACCACCCTCTACTTGAAAATAAGAGAAATTTTCTTTGTCTACTTAAAAAAGGATATAACAAATTTTCGAAGCAAAATTTTCAATTGCTAGAGATTTCAAGCAAAAAAAAAAAAAAATTATTTAGCAGGATTAGACAACGTAATAGGAAAAGGTAGAGCAATGAAAATTTTGCAAAAAAAAAAAAAAATATAACATTTACTACTCTCTAACTATCTTCTATGTATGTATGTAGATAAATATGAAAATGCCTTTGTTTGTGTGGTTTTTGATTTGTTTGTTTCCTACAGACTCGTAAGCTACGGAATCGATTTTCACTTCACAGTAGTTTTCTGATTACTCGGCGGTTAACATTAGCTATAAATATTTGTCAATTTTGGCTTGGCATCTCTCGTTCAAAGATACCAAAAGAAATCAGACCAACAAGGGATAGCAATAGCACCACCATACACTACACAAATACCTTGAACTTGTGTAGTGTATGGAGTTTTGTAGCTTTATATGATTCTTAATCTTTAACATTAACAATTTTTACCTTAATATATGCAATTCTTTTAATTAGCATCTGAAATTATGCTCTAACTCCATGTAAACCCTACAACCCTTACCAATTTTGTATTCAAAAATTTAATTTAATTGGATTCGTTGGTCTTAAAAATACTGATGTTATTTAGTTTCGAATTTATATATTTAATTTTTATTCATTTTAGAATTTGACATTCTAAACTCATGCATCATTATCAAATCTAATAAATACTCATAGATAAGCAAATATGTAGTTATACATATACCCAGCGGAAAAAAGAAGGAATACGGATGCCTTTTAGGAGGCCTCTGTACTTCTTCTTTTGTATGTACCAGCCCTGCTCGCTCCATTCCATAATTATATCTTTTTTTACACACGTTGTCATTGCGGGGTAGGCCTTTCGCTCGTGCTTGTTTCCTAGTTTCATAAGAATGGTAACTGGTTTAAAACAATAATTCTTTGGCTTTTACTTAAAAAAAAAAAAAAAAAAAAAAAAAACCGAACAAAAAAGGTTACTCCTTCTCTTCTCCGTTCTCATAGATGCGAATGTGGAATACGAAAAAGCCGAGGCATTCTATGAAGCCTTCTTTAGCAGTAAGATACGATTGGTAATTGAATAAAAAAAATTTTGGAACATGCCTTGAATAAGGCCTGAAGTAAGAAGGTCTTCTGAGTTTTCCCGCTGGGTAATGTGGCCGAATCTTTAATATCCTCCACTCAATGTAAATGTAAGGTTAGGTAATGTCGAAAGGAGGACGAAGCATCTGTACGATATACGGGTAGGCCACTACCGGGCCTGATGTGCGTTCCTTAAGAAGAAACATGGGGCATTTAGGCGGACAGTGCTGCCATCACCTATAGGGGGGGGGGGGGGGGGGGGTTAACGCCTGGTGTTAAAAACCCCAGTTTTCCGGACGTAATTCCTTAAGGTTAAGGTTTTACTTAAAAATAAATCTTCATAAAATCTAGCAAAGAGAGACGGGCATCGTAAAATCAAACTTCGCTACTCATAAGGACCCAGAATAACTAAAATTTTAATTTTCAAGCACCTAAAAGTTTTATTCTTCTCTTTAGAGAAGATATGAAGAAACGATATGCCGATTAACTCCACATTATTAGCTAGTAGGCGGCCCAATGTTCCACTGGGAATTTAAGAATCAAATACATTAGCTCAAAAATCAGGTTTTTGAATTATGAGTTCATTGAGTTCATCAAAACGACAAATAATTTTTAACTTTTTTGAATTCAATAACAATATATTAAAGTTGTTTTTGGCGTTTCAAATAGTAAATATTGTGTAAATAGAATAGAAATATAATTTATTTTCCTATCGTACCGATTTCAGTCGCCAACTGCTGAGGAAAACTAGAAGCAATTTGACACCGTAATCATTATATTTTGTTGATTCGCTAGAAACTGGCTATATAAAGGGTGATTCATCGTGAGGTTTAATTTCAAAATGTTTTTTTACAGATGGCGCATGACTCAAATCAAAGTGCTTTATCATATTTATTTAGTATCGTTTTGCCAGTCCTAATGGAAAGACTCATATCAAAACAGCATCTTAAAATTGTTCAGCTGTATTACGAAAATCAGCGTTATGTGAGCAATGTTTTTCGTGTGATTCGAGGAACTTGCGGTGCGCATAATCGACCTACTTAAACCACTTTTGCCAATACCATTCGCAAATTTGAGTCCCAGTATACATTAGGGGATGATGCTCGACCGGTTAGACCACATCCAGCACGTAGTGAAATGAATATAGGAGCTGTAGCAGAAAGAGTACGCGAAGGCCATGAGGAATCGATTCGTCGTCGTTCTCAGCAGGTTGGCTTGTCGTATTCGACAACTTGGCGTGTTTTACGTGATGATCTCGGCCTTAAAACGTTAAAAATTCAACTTGTGCAACAATCGAAGCCAGGCGACCTTAATTTGCGTCTTATTTTAAGTGAATGCGCTCCGGAAAAACTCAATGAAAATCAGTTGTTCAGTGTTGAAGCACATTTCTGGCTCAATGGATACGTTAAAAAGCAAAATTGCAGTATTTGGGCCGATGAACTACCCAAAGAGTACTAAGAGCTACCATTCATCCGCTAAAATCAAAGGTATGGTGTGGTTCGTCAAAAATTAAGACCATTAGAATGTAAAAGTCAAAGGTAACCGTTATCGCACCATATTATATCTAGGTTCAACAAGACGGCGCCAAGAATCATACAGGGCGTAAAACAATGGCTTTGGTGAGAAATCATTTTGGTGAGCACTTAATTTTACGTTTTTCTACGATAAATTGGCCATCTAGATCCTGCGATATTACACCTTTGGACTTTTTTCTCTAAGGATGTGTACAGTCTGAGCTCTTCAGGAATAAGCCAGCTACGAATGACGCTTTGGACGCCAACATTAGTTGCTATGCTCGAGCGAGTCGCCCAAAACTGCACCATACGAATGCACCACCTCAGGACGTAGTCTTGGCCAACATTGATATGATTTTCAAACAGTAAATGCCGTTAATTGTTCTTTTAAACGATAATAAACATTTTAAGTTCACTTTTAAATTTATATAATTTATTTTACATTATAAATCAAACCTCACGATGCATCGCCCGATGCAAGTATATTACGACCAATACTCATGGTAAGAAATAAAAAATCGGGCGGCATAAGCAGCTGTGAAGCAATGAGAAACTCCTCGCCAATTTACAGTCATCCCTGCTCAAAGTCTTGTAGCCATCGGTCTTGCTTCCAAGACCCGTAACGGCAGCCGGTTGCCTGATATTCTGGCTACATGTCCAAACCACCTTAGTCTTTGACGCTAAATTTTATTGTCTAACAGTTCTGTTGATAGGTTTGCTCGTGTAGTGTCGTTTCGTATTTTCTTGCAGTCACACTAAATGTGCTGTCTTTGACCACATTTTTTCTCCCACTGCTGAAAAGCTCTTTGAAGAAAACGCCTTTCCTTCCTGAGTAGCCGCTTTTAACTCTGTAGAATATTGTTGTAATTTGTGTATTTCCTATTTTTCCATGCATAATTGCGTTAAAGTGTTATACCCACTGTTATAATTATAAAATGTAACTAAACGAAAAAGTTTATCAAAAAACACCCTTCATCCCACTAAAACGCTACAAACGTCAAAAAACCCATAAATGTTGGTCTTAATTTCATTGTGTATATATTATTTAGTCATTTGACTATATACACGCAAAGAAAAAACATGTTTCAATATGGTCACCTCCAACAAAACTATTTTTTAAAAAAAAATTTAAACATATTATGTTTATTTTAACCGTCTTATTGTCAGCGCCAATCATATTATGGTTAAATTTGTCCTTCTTCACGAAACACACAACCAGAATATGATTGCCTCTAAGCATGTTATGGCTAAATATGACAATATGTTGTTTTCAAATTAACATTAGTATTTTCCTCTTTCCCTAGAGCAACATGCTATGGTTGAAAAACAAACCATGCTATTATAAGTGTTAAACATATTTTAGTTATTATTAATCATAACATGACCGGAGGTAACTATAATATGGTTATGGCTTCTTGATGGACGACTAATTTAACCATAATATGGTTGTCGGTGACAATAATATGGTTAAATTTAACATAACATTTTTAAAATTGTCTCTAAAAATAGTTCTGTTGGAGGGGATCATATTTAAACATATTTTTTCTCTGGGTGTATGTATGTATGTATATATGTAGTTAAGTCTTCCTAAGCGGTAATGAGTGTAAATTTATTTTCCTATTCTGCTGTTTTAATACCTTTTTGAATTTAATTTGATTTCGTTCATTAATTGCTCTGCCTTTTGTACATGTTTAGCTGTAATATAATGGTCTCTTTTGTTTTCGGTGTGGATAACAATAAAATATTTCTATAGAATCCAATTATTAAATTTTACATCCTTAAGTAAAATAAGATTAATTATTTTCTAATTAAAAATGGAACATTTTCAAATGGAGGGGAAGTTTTTTACAATAGATTGTTGGTACTAATGAAAAGAACAGGAAAATTTTAAGTTGGTATTCAAATAATAGTTGAAGTTTATTATAACGTGAAATAAGGAAATTAAATTTATTTAGTTAATAAAATGAGTACGTTAAAAATAAAAAGTTATAATTGAGGATGACGATGATGATAAGTTTTAAAAGGAAAAAGAAACTCAATTAGTATTTCATTCGCCTTCAAAATGCGAAAAGGGGACCAATGCAATGAAACTAGACATAAATTAGATTACTACTGTGGGAGAAATAAAGAGGAGAAAGACACGATACTTTATTTTCCATGCCAAAGTCCTGTTTGTAAGGCTATTAGGCAAAGGCATTTTGGAACACTAGTATGGCCTTGTTTGGATGCTCTATCTTTCTTTTCAGCCAGAAATAGATATGTTTGGAGGCTTTTGCAATGCCTATAGAAAAACTAGCTCTTATACTAATCACTGGCTCAAGGTATCAACAGGTACAGCTGCTAGGACACAAGTGAGCCGTCCTGGTGTCGGCTGTCCATTGTACCTAATCTAACCTTAAACGGGAAATGAGGAACTTAAACAAAAAACCAAACAAAAATACCTTTTATAGTGTTAATAAAAAAAAAAACTAGCATTGAACCATGACTGACTAAGATTTAAGCTAAAAATTTCCTAGAACTTAACCAGATTCTGAACTATTTTCTGATCTAGAAACTGATATAAAACCTTAACTGGTAACTGAGCAGAAATTTGAATTAGAACCTGAACAAGAGCCTAGAAGCCGGACTAGATAACGAACTAGAATTTTAACAATAACCTGGTTTGGAACCCAAACTAGTTCCTTATCTAAAAGGCTCAAACTGAACTATAACTGAACACCAAACTGAACAAGAATCTGATCAAGGAACTGAAATAAAACACGAACTGGAATCTAAACTAGAGCCTGAACTAGAACGCGAAGTAGGAACTGAACTAAAATTTTATCTATAAAATAGGATAAAACCTGGTATAGAACCTTAGCTAGATCATACGTGGACGCTAAACCCGAAACTGAATCAAAGTCCAAACCAAAATCTATACTAGAATATAAATTAGAATATTAACTTAACACTTTAAACACTGAAATGCAAATACGCATTATATTTTTACACGACTTTTGATTCTATGATCATTTCGGGCTGAAAAACACAAATTTGGTGTCCATTTTTAAAGAAAATAATCTTGGAAAGCAGCAGACGTAAAAGATGAAAGACCGCCTGTGTTGGTCCTAGTGGTTTAATGAAAAAAGATAAGGCCCTAGTCATATAAAACGCAGCGCAACGCCAAAGAGTTACATTAAAAGCACAAAAAATGTCATAAATATTTTGTAATTTTGTTGTTGCTTTCTACAGAAATTCACATTGCGTTTTAAAATTTCAAGCGCTGCATAGCTACTGGCGTTGAAAATTTTAAAACGGTATTTCTGTAGAAAGCAACAACAAAATTACAAAATATTTATGACATTGTTTGTGCTTTCAATGTTATTCTTTGGGGTTGCGCTGCGTTTTACATGATTAGGGCCTAAATAATTATTTTATTTAAACCAGAGCCTGAACAAGATCTGAAACAAGAACGTTAAGTAGAAACCGAATTAGAATCAAATCCTTAACTAAGACCTGAATAAAAACCCAATTAAGAACCAAAACTGAAATTTACCAGAAACCTGAACTAGAACTTAATCTAGAAAGCGAATTAGAACCTAAACTACAGCCTGGTAAAGAACCTTAACTAGAACCGGAACCTAAAAGCTAAAGCTATACTAGAGCTGAACTAGAATCTAATCTAGTAACTAAAATAAAACCTGAACTGGAGTCTGAACTATAATCTGAACTCGAATTCGATTTAGAAACAAAGCCAGAATTTCAATAAGAAGCTAAACTCAAACCTGATATTGAAACTAAGCTTTAACTTACTCTTAGCTCAACTAGACGCTGAGCTAGATCCTGAACTAGAAATTGAACAAAACTCCAAAATTTAATCTATACTAAAATATGAGTTAGAAGCTTTCCTTAACCCAGAGGCTGTACTAGATCTGAAACAAGAACCTTGACTATAAACAGAACTTGAATCTGAATCTGAAACTGATCTGGAACCTCAACGAAACCCGGACTTAGAATAGAATCTAGAAGTTAACTGAAACCTGAAGCAGAACTTAATTTAGAGCCTAGAAACTGGACTAGAAAGCGAACAAGAATCTAAACTAAAACGTTTTAAGAAACCTTAACTAGAAACTGACCTAAAAAGCTAACACTTAACTAGAACTCAACTAGAATCTGATCTACGAACTGAAATAAAACCTGAACTGTAAGCCGTAAGCGAGATAGTAATCGAAAATTGAAAATTTCTTCCTAAAAATCCTGCTTCATTTGAAGCTTCATTTTTTAATGGGTATAACGTTAAATAAAACTAAGACAATAATCTTTACTAGAACCCTAGCTAAAGAAACTTAAAGCCTCGACTTAAACCTTAACTAAAACCTGAACGAGAAGCTAAACTAAGCCTAGACTAAAACCTGCCACCTAAACTAGAGTACCATATAGAATCTTAATTAGTACATTAGACTGAACAAGAAACTAACCAAGAATTAGGCTTGAACCTTATCCTGACCTAGTACCGGCGCTAATACGTCAACTAAAACCTTCACTAAAGACTGAAGTAGAATCTGAACCAAAAGCTGAACCTAAACCTAAACTAGCACCTGAATACCAAGTTCGTTTTTTAGTGTCAAAGTATAATCTTATGGCCAATTTCACCAATTCTATTTAAATATAAATTTATGTTTTTCATGTCAAAGAAAAGTAAAATTATATGAAAAATTATATTTGAATATGAATAGAATTGCTGAAATAGGCCATTAGTACTGAAATAATAAATTAGAATTTAATAACTTTAATTTTACCTAAAAGCTTTAAAAAAATTCGTATTAAGAAATCATATTCAACCAATTGAAATATTTTTGACTCCTCCTGATTAAATTTTTAAAAACATTTTTTTTAATTGATTCCAAATCCCCTTAAAATTTTCAAGTGCTGCAGACAAAATCCAATTATTTTGTCTAAAGATTTGTTATTCTTTTTTTTACCGCACTCTCGTAATTCCTCTTCAGTCAGCAAAAATTACAAACATTATTTATAATAAAAGACACTTTTTTCCAGATATTTGAAAAGCAGCAAATAAAAACCGTATTTTTTTGTTTTTTTGTTTTATACGTTCTTTCATACGATTATCGAGGAGTTTTTGGTTACCTTGTTAAGCCACCCTTGAAATATGCTACATTTTTGATACAAAAAATAGCAAGCATGGCTGTTATTGGCATGGAAAATGACAAAGAGAAAATAAGTAAAAAAATTAAGATAAAAAAAATAATAAAAAATGGGTTTTAACAAGTAGGCAAGTGTTAATGGAAAAGGTCTTATCATGTAATACCCTACACCAAAAGTAAATTTTCTTTGGACATAAGGGGAATTATGAATCTACCTTGTGAAAAAATTGCATTTACATTTTAGGTTTAAAAACTTATTTCTGAGAAAAATTTTCTGTTGGCAGCTTCTGCAAAACATTTTTAGACTCGATTTTCGTTCTGACTTGCTGTGTGTGGGGAAACGCGCATGACTTTTAAGGGTGATGGAAATAGATAGAATTTTCCAATGCACCCCTATTCCCTCCGCCAATGCAAAATTCAAGCAAAAAGTCATTATGAACAACAGAATGAAGTCGAGGTTCTACGATGTGAACTTAAACAAGAATCTGAACAAGAACCTAAATTAGAACCTGAACTAGAACCTGTGCTAGAATCCGAATTGAAATTCATTACTAAAACTTGAAACATAAACTGGTCTAAGACCTATTTTTATTACAATTAGTATTGTGGTTTTTTTGTTGAACTATTTATGGTTTTTAGTCCAAATTTTTATTATTTTATTAATGAACTTAAGCCTGATTTTTAAGCTGAAGTAGAACCCGAACTGAAATTAAAACTAAAATTATAAAATTATTTAGGAGAACGTTTCCTGATGATCTGGCCTAAGCAACCAGTGAAATGCGCATAGGAACAGCTTATCCTCCAACAATAAATTTCAGTATTTTTTATCAATTATTTAAAAAGGGAATTAAGCACAACAAACAAAATCTTTTAATAAATAATAGTATTCCCACAAACAACTTTGATAATAAATTTTAGCAAGTGCACGTGCATAAAAAACTGAACTGGCAAATTGTTTTTATTTTGATTTCTTGCGAAAACAATAAAAGCACTTTGTTTTTGTTTTTAATATGTTTTTTCTTTACCCATTTACAACTACAATTAATGTTGGGAGAATTCTAACTAATTGTAGCGGGAAATGTAAAAAAGATAAAAACTCAACACTGATTTATTGTTTGGTATTTTGTTTAAGCTTTGATATCGTTGCAAACAAGACTTTTTGAGTGTTTGTAGGTAATTCTCATTCCCTCTGTAGTTTTGTTTGCTGATAGCTTTGGCTTTTCTTAAATTATTTAGGAGAACGTTTCCTGATGATCTGGCCTAAGCAACCAGTGAAATGCGCATAGGAACAGCTTATCCTCCAACAATAAATTTCAGTATTTTTTTATCAATTATTTAAAAAGGGAATTAAGCACAACAAACAAAATCTTTTAATAAAATTATAACAAAATTTTTAAGTAAAGCTTAAACTTTAAACTAAATTTTAAGTTGATCTTAATCCTACAATTAAACTTGAACTGGAATGGAAACTCAACACAGAAAAAATTATTCAATTTCTCCAATCAGCAAATGTATTCCAAATTCATAATATCAAGCAAACTAGTTGTTGAATTTGCACCTATTACCAAAATGATTATATTGATTACTAAAAATTTTAAAATTTTGAAAAAATATTTTCAATAAATGATATTTTTAATTTTAATTAAAAAAGTGATCAAAAAACTTTGCCATTTCAAACAATGTGTAAATTTATTTAAATAAATATTGACAATTCCCAACAACAATTCTACATGTTTAAATTATTTTATTTTAAACGAAAAAAGTCAATTAAGATTTTTTGTTATTTAATTAAAATTTTAATTGAAAATTTATTTCAAAACAACTAAAATGTTTATTAAATCAAAATTAAATTTTTAATTTTCTTCCAACAAAAAAATAATTGATTCAATTATCATATTAATTAAATTTGAATACTTTTTAAACCATTTTTTTAATTGATAAAACACTTTTTTCTGTGAAATTATTACAAAAAATTTAAGCTTAAGCCTAAACAAGAATTTGAACTAGCACGTAAACTATAACCTGATCGAGAACCTGAACTGGATTTACCATTACCCTCCTAACACGGGTACCCCGGTACTCGAACTATATTTAAAGTGAAATATCTCTTATACAATAAAATATACAAAGTTGAGCTTCCGCAAGCTTATATAGCTAATTATTTATTTTCCAGATTTGTTTGGGTTGGAGATTTGTGGAGCCACCGAAAGTCAAATAGGCCTTACCCTCCCGCTTAGGGTACCTGGGTACCCGTATATAAGTTTAGCCATTCTGGATAGAAAAAGTAAAGGTAAGAGTAGTTTTTGTTTTTTATTTTATTTAGAATTAATAAATTTCTGGACTGGACTAAAGAAGTTCGTATGTATTTTTCATGTTAAGAAGACAAAATTTTTGATCATTAGCAAGACAAATATTTATGAGAATATACAACTGGAAGATCGAAATGATAATATTGCGAGGGTAAAAATTGTAATTATCTTGGTGTACTAATTAAACAACAACGGGACTTATCGAGGCAAATAAGATATCGTATAGAAATGGTAAAATATGCTTTCGATAGATACAAAAACGTTTTAACTAGCCATGATACAAATTCATTTCAAAAGCTTGTAGTTTTTGCACACAAATATACAGCTTGGGCATTTTTCTTTTAAATTGTTTTCTCAAAACTAAGAAACAAAATTTCAAAATTTGTTTTTGTTTTAAATGTAATTTTCTACGCGAACGTTAACGTTCAAATTCGATGAACAGGTAGTTAAGATCGCTTGAAATGTATCATCCCTTATGGAAATCGATTGATTTGCATCACACGAAAGAGAACCAGATTTCAAACCTAACCGGCAACATGACTTGAGATAGGAACTAAAGCTTTAACTTATAATTGTAACTAAATACTAAACTAGAATCCAAACTAAGATCAAAACTAAAAGCAAAAATAGAACCTTAAGAAGACCCTTAACTATCCTCTGAACACGAAATTTGATGAAACTGGAACTATGACTTAACCAGGACCTCAAATAGAACCTGAACTGGAACCTCAAGTAGATTTTGATCTCCCGAACAGATATGTAATTCAAACTAAATCGAAAAAAGAGTACTTAACAAAAACTATGGTCACACTAATTAAATATTTGACCAAATAAGCGTAACCACTACTTTAGGAATTAGTTAGTGTGGTTGAACATGGTCTAGATATCACAAAAAAAAAAAAGAAAAAAAAAAAAAAATAAAAACGCATTATACTGCAAGACAAAAAACTATTTAGTATTTTTTTTATAAGATGTGTTATCATAATCAAAATAAATATTTAAAATATTATTTTAGTTAACCTCTTGGTCACGTATTTTTCGTCAAATATTTGCCATGTGTGACCGTAGGTTTAATCTGTACCAGTGATGCAAAATGTGGCACAATTGTGCCATTTGTGGCACTTTTAAATGTTTAATGGCACTGTGAAAATCAATTTCGGCCCTTTCTGGTCAAAACTTAACTAACTAAGTAAAATCGTTTAGTACATTTTTAATCAGGGACCGAAAATAACAGTTATTTCGAAATTTCAAAACAAAAAAAGCATTTAGAAGTAAATGCCGACAAACTGATCCAAGTATACCATATTGATCCCTATGAACTTTTCTATGATAAAATATTATGATTTTTAAAGTTTTGATTTTTATTTTTTCGATCAAAAATTACAGTTATTTTTTGATTTAAATCTTTGTTTGACAAAAATAACAGTTATTTTATGATTTTTATTTTTTTAAACAAAAATAACAGTTATTTTTTGATTTTTATTTTTTTTTGACGAAAGTAACAGTTATTTTATGATTTTTATATTTTTGAACAAAAATAACAATTATTTTTTTATATTTATTTTTTCGAGCAAAAGTAGAAGTTATTCTTTAAAGAAATGTACGTGTTATAATTATTGAGTTGTCTTTAAATATTTATTTAAATGTGTGATCATCATATCTTATATCTTATGCGCATTTATATAAATAAATGTTTAAAGTCAACTAAATAATTATAATACGTACATTTCATTAAAGAATAACTTTTATTTTTGCTCGAAAAAATAAAAATCAAAAAATAACTGTTATTCTTGATCGAAAAACTAAAAATAAAAAATAACAGTTATTATTGTTCAAAAAAATAAAAATCATAAAATCACTGTTATTTTTGATCGAAAAAATAAAAATCAAAAAAATAACTGTTATTTTTGTTTAAAAAAATTAAAATCATAAAATAACTGTTATTTTTGTTCAAAAAAAAAAAAAAATCAAAAAATAACTGTTATCATCTGACTTTTATGAAAAAAGGAATAACTGTTACGGTCCCTGTTTTTAATGTTATTTGCTCACTGTTGCGAACACTACTTTTATTAACGAAATTATTTTGCTGGTTTAGGGCCAAATAAACCATACAAGCGGTTCGATCTATGGTATAAAAAATCATATAAAGTATGCTTATACGAAACTCATAAATTTTTAGTATTCACAAAAACATCCTGTTGTTGTTCTTGTTATCAAATCGCTTGTGTAGTTTGTTGGCTCTTTACAACAAGCACTTGTTATTTTTATTTGCAAATATGTCTTGTTTTAAATTCAAATTCTTTTAAGTAAATATAAAAAACAAAGTAGACTGTCGAATGGTAAAAAAGTTTGAAATATAAATAAAATTTTATTTTTAAAAATAAAAAACTTTGGGCAATGCTATTTGTGAAACAAAAAGTGTAATGTATTAAAATGAAACAGAAAAGGACGAAAATACTTTTTAACAATGGGAAGTTTGTTTTTGTTTTTAAAAATTAAAACACATGCACTATATTACTACCTAATATCATATGTTTTATTAAAATACAAACATAAAATTTAGATATAAAAATAAAAAAATGTTTGGCCCTCTAAAACGTACTTTGGCCCTTTTAAATCGTCCATTTGGCCCAAAACAAAATAACTCAAAATGCATCACTGATCTGTACTGAAATCTTTTTTCCGACTCTATATAATCCTTCCTCTTAAACATGGTCTCAAGATTTATTGGCAAACATTGCTTTTCTTAATTATTTGCCATAATTTGTAATTCTTTTGTTAGTGATTTATTGCATTTTTTTGTTGAAAGTCATTCATTTAAGTAGCAATATATTAGACGGGTATTTATTCTTTTGTTTCTTCTTGACTAATGTTAATAATTACAGCTCTTTTGTTAAACAGTTTTTATAATTTAATGCACATATTTTCATTCCGTATTTATTACCAACACATCGACAATATGTTACTAGATTATATTGTTTTCAGAATTTAATTGGATTTTTCCAAGTTTTCTTTTTTGCTTCACTTTAGTTATTAGCTAATGGATCTTTATTATGTGTTTTTTTTTTTGTTATAAACGTTTTATTACCTAAATAGAAGAAGGAACTTCTATAGAAAGGCACTGAAAACATAAGTTTAAACATTAACGTTAATTTCGTTTAAGCTATAGAAAGCATTAACAATCAATCAATATTCTTTGTTCAGATACTTATGCTTTAAACGGCCTTTAAATAAATAAAAATTCTATTAAAATGTTACAACGTGTTCTTTGGAAATTATAAACTTATTGCTAAAGTGATTAAAAGAAGAGGCAGCCTTGCCTTACCCCAGCAATTGTATTGAATAGCTCACTTGTCATGCCATTATGACGAACTTGTAGTTATGCATTTGCATACATCGCATTGATCAGTCTTATTAATATTAATGGTACACCTTTTCCCCTTAATGCGTCCCACATAGGAAGATAAAGTGGTGTGCGTCATTCAACAGACTGTTCAATTATGACACGGAGGGTGTTTGTCTGGTCTAAGCAGTTCCGATATGGTCGAAAGCCTGCTTGTTCTCTTTCATATCGTTGAAAACCGCTGTTTCACTGGCTTAACTTTACTGACTGACGTTTTCGCGGCCTTTGCTGCGGCACTATATTGTGGTCTCAGACTTGGGGTTTTCAGCTGTTGTTTCTTGAGGTTGTAAGCTCAATAAAGCTAAAAATATATTCTGTCTAACAAAGTTTTTATTAAATTAGTTGATTTTCTTGCCCGATGCAGATTCATTATAGGGAAGTTTGACTGTAATTTAAATTTAACTTATAGCTTTATTTTTCTCCCAAAATATGTTAAAGAGTTATCTTTATACTGTTTGTTTAAACAATTTCACACTAATTTCAACTAAAAGAAAAATACTATCGAAAGAAAAACTATGAAACAAAACATTAAAATGTAAATATAATTTAAAAGTAAAAAATTAGCTCATTTATTAACAGCTTTTTGTTAAAAATCTGTGCAACTACGCAAAAACAAAAAAGGCAAACAAAAAATTATTCCAACCCTAAAAAATGAACATTTTATCACTCAAAGTCGTACATACACTGAAAAAAGTCATGAGTTACAAAAAATGTCGTTCATTGTACGAAGCATGCTGGGAAACCACGAAATTTTTGCTTTCATTTAACGAAAATCTATGGAAAATATATAAAATTACATTTTATGAATTATGAAGAGTTATTATGTATACAAGTTTTTTTTTTAATTTACATTAAATTTACAAGCTTTTTAATATTTACGAAAAATTAAACTACAAACAATTTCGTTACCCTCGCAAAATTTCATAAAGTTAGAATACAATTTTTCGTTTTCTATTTTGAACCTTTTTGTAAATAATACGAAAAAAAGTAGCTACAAAATTTCCTTTCGTAAAATATTTTATTAATTATTTTCAGTGTACTTTTCCTTCACACAAACTGGGAAACTGTAGACCAAATCCTGAGATTAATTTAACAAATGCTGGTTTACTGGTCCACAATTTAAATGGTCCTAAAGCTTAAGCAGAAATACAAACACTAGCAATAAGCAAAAGCTACAAAAAAAATTGGTATTTTTGTCAAAGATAGAGAAAGAGAGAGATCGAGATAGTCAAAAAGGACTAAATGCAAAAAAGTGGACAAGTAGCAGTTGTGATGGTTGTTTGAAAAGATAAATATTTGTTTAACTTTCATTTGCATAAGCTAAACAAATTAAAAACTATTTATCAACCCAAACAGAGAATCTTACACACAAACAAATTTATTTATTTAAATAATTACTTTTACGAACACACACACACATACATACTTGTACAAATTTATGCAGAATGGAATAAATTATAAGAATTACACTCACATGTAATAAAAAGTAAAATTAAAATTCAATTAGGTAATAAAAACGCAAAGCTGAGAAATCCTATTTGCAGATAAACTAAGACTGGCCTTTTTTTATGATTTTTTAAGTTGAGAAAACAGTCATGAACTTGAATTTTTTATAACAGTATACAACAGCAACACATGGAGGCGACAATTTGACACAGAAGCAGAAAAGTTTAATCAAACGTTCAATGAGCTAAGAACGGAAGAGGCATATAAACGAAGACGGAACACAATCGCTAAGTTCCTATATTCCTTGAAGGAACGAAACACAGAAACAATAATAACTGGAGCGCGTGTAACCTACGCTCAGCCATCCTGAATCTCGACGACGTGGAACAAAATTTTTCATTAAAAATCATCATGACAAGCCCTATTTCTATATCTGTGGATAAGGGGATAAGCAAAATTAGATAACGAGTATAAAGCACGAAGAGCTATTAAATATAACAGTATAATAGTATAATAGTATAATAGTATAATAGTATAATAGTATAATAGTATAATAGTCTTGCCAATGCCAGACCAAAATTTTTCTCATCACGCTTTCTGTTCACATATGTAGATGTTTAGCGCTCTTCTCGTCGGATGAGTCATGCAGTATATATTCTCCTTAATCTAGAGTGGTCGCTGTTATTTAAAATATTTCGAGCTAATGGATTTGGGTGCGAATTAAGCCTTTTTAAAAATTTTACTACATACTTCGTAAAAATAGTTTTTACTAATGGCACATTGAGATCCTTCTTGATATTGGAGTTTTTAACATACCAGGGGGCGACTGTGATTATTCATAGAAGTTTATTTTGGCGCCTTTGAATTTTTTCGATATTTGATACTCGTAATATGATAAAACTTAAACTTATTCAAAATTTAAAATAGATAAATAAGGCTTTTACTTTTCTAAAAAATAAGAAAAATTCTAAAGCTAAGAAATCATAATTAGATTTCCAAGTTTATTAAAAAAAGTCTGAAAATGGTTAATGTAGTCATTAATGTGCGTGGTTAAGTAGATTACAGTTCATGTGTTCCGTAAGGCTTGTTAAAATCATAAATTACTTTCCTTTACTTCATCTATCATATTTCCAGACTTTTGTGTTAACTGTTTTATATCTAAGTGAAGTTTTCAAGCGTGACTTGATTCAGTCAAGTCGCATTAAACGTGCATCAAAAATTACTTTACTTTTCTTAAAATTAATAAAAACCAATAAGATGTAAATAAATTTGCCATAAATAACATGTTTTTCATAGTTTTCAAACTCACTTTGATTTTAATTTAATTATCATAAACAAAAACGTAATTTTTTTTTTGTATGAACGAATCATCTTCAAATTAAGTTGTTTACCAATTTTTATACTTTCAATTTTATTTGATTCTTTTTTTTTTATTATTTCATTCAAGTCAATTTAAGTTGAAAATAAAATTTCACTGAAATTTTGAAAATTTTGCAATTTTTTTTTTGCTTTAACCACAATCATTGTTTAGGTTTATGGGAATTTTTCTTTTGATTTTTTTTATAAATAATTTTTTGTTGATTATTTTTTTAATTGAAAAACAAACAAAAAATTCCAAAACGAAATAGATGAAGACATGAGAAAGATATAAGTAGATAAGACATTAAGTTAACCAGGCAAGACATCGTTGAGATATTTACTAGGTAAGGAATTGAAGTACATCTTCTTCTATATGGGGGATTTCATGTCAAGTGACCCAACTTTTGAAAGTCTTTCTTATAAAAACAACACCTCTAAAAATATAAATAAAGGGGGTAGGCGCAGGAGGAGTAATACCCCCATAGGAAGCCTATATTTAATATCGCGTAACTGAAGAACTATTACAGCGAGAGTCTTCAAATGTGGTTAAAGCCACTATTATGGTAAACTATAAATTCTTAAATAAAAATTGGCGGGGTAGACGTAGGAGAAGCAATACCCTCCATGGGACGAAAAAATTAAATACTTCATATTTGAAGACAAAAGTCGTCAAGCTTTGTAGGACCCACTCTTATGGTAAACTAATCCTTTCAAAATAAAAATATAATATGGATAATTCCATGTCAAATCGACCAAGAGTGAGACCCGACCCCTTTCGGTTTGAATGAAATTGCGTGTGAAGGTTCCTTTCATCCTATAAGGAACATATCGTTACCTAAAACGCAAAAGGCCCTAACTAACGAAAAATTAAATGTCGACTTTTTCATTGAGTCTGATGTATTGCATCAACACAAATGTCGATAACAAATTTTGAAATCTTTCGAAGATAATAAGCGATTTTATTAACAAAAAACAAAAAGCCCTATCTACAAAATATTATACGATAAACGCTAATAGATATTACTAACAGCTTGCATTATATGCAACATTTTTACTTGTCAAAACCACTGGTAGGTTTTACAAGAAAAATAGAAGAAAATTAATTATAAACAGTTTAAGGCAATTTATCAATTTACCATATTAAATAGTTTTTTGCTTCTCCTGTAAATTTTTTTTTTCAAAATGTCATAATTTCGCCGAATTAGCCGAATGTGTTAAGTTTTTTTTTTCAATATCTCATAAACTACTGTAAATACGAAGATGATTTGTATGTCATTTAAAAGAGAATACTTAGGGCTACATACCATATATTTAAATGTAATATCTACCAAATATTAAATTTTAAAAATGGACTAAGTCGAAAACCTAATTTCCTTTTGGCTGATTTTTTTTATGTAATTCCTCAAACTGTTCTTTAAAAATCCTGAAATTTTGAAGGAGGTGTTTTTTTCATTTTTAAGATACAAAAATAGTAATCTTTTGCAGGCTGTTAAAACTAATCCTAAAAAAATATTTTAATATTGCAATTTTTAGCAATAACTATTGATTAATTCTGATTTGTGTGATTTTAGGTGTTAAAAAAAGTAACGACATTGATAAAGTTTTTTGTGTTTTTTTGTTGCATATTTTGTTGCAGCTCAATGTGGGCACTTTCAAAGAAAAGTACACTCTTTGTCACTTTAGATCTCCAAGGAGTTAAATGAGTTTTATACATTATTTGGCTTCGCTCGGAAACAATTTACTAATAAGAAATGAAAAGGAGGCAGTCTGTTGTGGTCTTCAAGTTTCTCCTAAAATTTTTTTTTTCGTTAATATATGTTCATTATAGGATGAAAGAAATCTTCACACCAAATTTCATTCAAAACGAAAGGGGTCGGGTCCCACTCTTGGTCGATTTTACATGGAATTACCCATATATAAATGAAAAATCGTATGTTTGCTTGTTCTTTACAGACTCCTAAGCTACTGAGCCGATTTTCCTGAAAGTTTCAAAGTAATTTCCTAATTATCCGGCGCTTAATATTTTTATTTTTCTATAAATATATTTTAGGTTTCAAGTAGGCGTGCCACCAACCATACAATAAAAAATTAATAACCTTATATCTGGAGGACGGTTACAGTAAGAGTTTTCCAATATGAAACAAATAACTTCGTTATCAATACACGACATCTGCCAAAAAGTCGGCTGGACTAGACAAGCGGGCGTGGCACCTGGAATACAATGTGAATAAAGATTTCTTCGTATTTAGAGTACTGTAATAGTGAAAGTATTCCAATTTTGTACAAATAGCTTAGATACTAACTTACAACCTATATCAAAAGGTACGAGTAGGTTCAATGGTAAAAGTAGGCGTGGCACCTTCCATACGAAGACACTTGAAATTTTTGTATATCTGTTGAACGGTTACTGTAAAATCATTCAAATTAAGTCCAAGATGCTTTGCTTTTTAAAAAAATCTTACCAATTTTATTTCGATGGGGGTAGCAAAGCGCACCGGGTTAAGCTAGTACCTTCTAAAAAGAGAATAATGTAAACAAAACAAGCCATGTTGAGAAAATTAGGCTCGAATATTTTATATAGCGGCTACATAAATATGCACCCGGAATAAGGATTTTTACACGCTACCTCCCATACCGTATGCGCTAAGGAACAACTTGGTTTTCAATACTTTGGTTAAGATTATGTAAGATTTGCCATAGCCGAATTTAGCACTTTAACTTATTTTTAGAACATTCTGCTCTCAGCACTTTTTGAAAAAGAATCATAAAAATAAAATGGTATATTTAAATATGTAAGGAAGCTTGTGGTCAAGCTGGATCATATGATATTCTACAACACAAAATTTTGAGAAAAATTTTGGAGAGTGTACCCTCATTAGAAAATGGACAATCATAGACCCGCCAGAACGAAATTATATTATGAGGTTAGATATCTTTATTTTCATGAGATGGTTTTGAATGTTTAGGGAGAGGTTTATATTGGTCCTATGGCCAATTTTGGGTCAGTAGCATAGAAATATGCCATGACATTATGCTATTATAAAAGTTATCGTTGCCCCGGTAGGTTAGCTGGTAGTGATCTAGTCTATCAGTGCCGGGGTTGCGGGTTTGATTCTGGTCTCCTGGTTTGATTCTGGAAAAAGTTTGAAGTAAAAAAAAAATATTATATTATCAACGTCCTCATATCAACTTGTATACACGCAGAGAAAAAATATGTTTAAATATGGTCACCTCCAACAAAACAATTTGTAAAGAAAATTTTAAACATATTATGTTTAATTTAACCATATTATTGTCACCGACAACCATAGTATTGTTAAATTAGTCATATGTCAAGAAGCCACAACCATTTTTGGTTGCCTCTAAACATGTTATGGTTAAATATGACAATAATTTGTTTTTAAATTAACAATAGTATTTTCCTCTGTTCCAAGAGCAACATATTATGGTTGAATTTTAACCATGCTATTATAAATGTTAAACATAGTTTCGTTATTATTAACTAAAACATGTGAAGAGGCAACCATTATATGATTGTGCCTTCATGTTGGAGGACTAATTTAACCATAATACGGTTGTCGATTACAATAATATGGTTAAAATAACCATAGAACGTTTACAATTTTATTTTAAAATAGTTTTGTTGGAGGTGACCATATTTAAACATATTATTTCTCTGGGTGTAGGGAAGTCATGACATTAAAAGCTATTTCAGGGAGTCGTGGTTGCATGAAAGCTGTGGTTAAATATAGAATGATTCTTATTATATTAAGCTAGAGCAGTTAGGCTATAAGATTTAATTTAAATACCAACAAAATATTTCGTATATAGCTTAGGTTAGGTTAGGTTAGAAAGGCTGGTGTGAAGCAAACTTCACACCCTCACCCAGAGACCAATATGGTCCATTGTGATGCCTTTAATTAGTGAAACAAAGGAAGAAAGAAGAGAAAGATGTCTAGTGTGACAGAGTAGTAGAAGTAAATGGTGAAAGCACAGGGAAGGAAGATAGTGGAAGATAAGAAATCGGACAGAACAAGCAAAACACAACCCTACCAAACAGGAAAAAACTGCCCTACATGTTTCCCAGCCTCCTGCCGCGCAGCCAGGTCATTCCCATTACGAATCCCATCAGATTCTCGAGCCCGCAGCCCGAGACATCTCCTAATTCGTGCAGGAATCTGCTACCTAGCCACCTCAGCCTGCTGTTCTGTAGCCTGGGACAGTGGCACAGAAAGTGCTCAACTGTCTCCAGCTCCTCTGGGTCCACACACAGCCTACATATATCCGATAAGCCAGACCCCATTCTCACCGCCATTCTGCCTATCATACAGGCTTATGAGCACAAAGACTCCATTCTGGAAAAACTTTATATGGAGGACATGTAAAATTAAAGACGCTTACCAATTTCATTGTACTTATGTTTTATTGAGCTTATGATAATTGACACGTAGGCTACAAATTTTTTCAAATTATATTTAAAATTTCGACCTGAACTTTGCGCACGAAGTTACATGAACAAACAGCCAGCCAGCCGGACGGATGGACGAACCTCTTTAATTCAGTTTAGAAAGTGATACTGAGTCGATTGTTATACTAAAAAGTGGGCTTATTACCAAGTTTTTTAAATCAGCGAAAACGTTTAGAGGCAACAATAATATGTCCGCGGCTTTTTTGGCCGAGGACTAATTTAACTAAAATATGGTTGCCGGTGACAATAATAAGGTTAGAGTAGCCATAATATGTTAAAAAATGTACGTTAAAAATATATTTCTTGTTGGTGGCCGACCTTATTGAAAAACTAATTTTCTCTGCGTGTATTTTTTTGTAGCGAGTTTTCTTATTTTAATTAGATTTTTTTTTCCTTCATTAAGTTAATCCGGACATAATTATTGTATATTGTTATCATATATGGCAACTTGCTTTTACTGCTTTTTTTTTTTTTTTTTTTTTTTTTTTTTTTTTTTGCTGTAAATGCAAATAAAGCCCGTTCCTTAAAATTTGAATATAATTTTCTGTACAAAAATAATACAAAACTTCGTGACAACTGCTTGTTTTCTGCTTGAATTTTATTTGAAAAGTAAATAAATTTAAGAAAAACCAACAAAACGTGTTATATGGCAATTTAAAAACAAAAAACCAAAGCGAAAAGAGCTGCAATAAAAAAAAAAATAAAATGCTTAAAACTAAAAATTAATCAGGTACCCCAGAGTTTAACGCCAACTTCAATTCGTTTAAGCATAAAACCAGTGAGTGGAAACGTGCATGATTTAAAATCATAAAAAATAAGAAAACAAATTTTAAAAAAAATCGTAACAAAACAAAAGAAAATCATGCTACGACAGCGATTTTAAAACATAATTGAAAGATAAAGTTTCCCAGTAAAACAAAAAAACTTAAAACATTTCGTTTTTAATCGTTTAAGTTGCCTTTCCTCTCTCACTCAACTTGAATTCCATCAAATTCCATTAATCTTTTTTCATATCAGCGAATATTTGTCATTTTCAATATCTTTCAAAACATTTATCAAATTTCTTCACTTAACGACTCAAATTCGTTCGTTTTGTTCGAAACTGTTGCTTTATGTCTCAATTTATGAGAACCATTTACAGCATTTCTTTCATTAATTATGTCAACAAATTCTATCTAAAGAAACTTTTTTTCTCTATGTTTCTTAGCTAATTACATCATAATGTAACATTATTACTAATGACCTTAATCATTATTCACTTTTGCTGACACAGTGTCCACATGTGACACATATAGAAAAGTTTCAACTGATATGAAGATTTATTTTCAAAGATATTGGGTAAGAAATTAACAAGTCTTCGATATTGACGACAAGGACATAGAGGACGGGGGCAAAATTTGCTACCTAGAATCATAAAAATTTCCTGTGGCTCCTCAATGGATATTGTAAACCGCATAAAGTCTGCAAAACCAAGCAGTTGGACCATTGACGAATGTTTGGAAATCAACGAATATCAAAATCAGGATTTTCAACTCAAAAGTCAAGTCAGTACTTTTATATGGCTGTATGACCTGGAACGCCGTACCACGTGCGCTAACGGCTATACCCCAGTAAAAATATTTTAGGTTTTCGGAAGCAGAAAGGTACAAGAGCTGTGATAAGCGCTGGCTATTACATACTAATTAGAAGCAGCAGAGAAGCGCAACCCATTGAAGTGAATCTGTGACTTAAGTAAATAAAAATGATTTAACGATTTCGCATTATCACTTATAAGTAAACAGGTTGTAAGTGAATAATTAAAATCATTATTTTAAAGAAAAATTTCACGAACAAAGTTCTAAGTGCTTCTGTTTATCCCCTACATCCCAGTAAAAACTTGACTTACAATGCTACTTTTAATAACTTCTTGAATTCATTACTTTGTAGCTTTATTTGCAACTTTTTGCATTATAAATTATATATAAAATAATAACTTTATTATAATATCTTAAATAAGTCATAATTATACATTACAAAAAAATACTTTGGTATAATATCTTAAATAAGTTATTTGTATATGATTTTAAATAATTTTTTAAATCAATTTGCAATATATTATATTAATATTTGTTAGATATCCGGTAATATTATAAAATGTTAAGAATAATTTCTATGTGAAATACTTGGAAAATCCAAAAATCAATCAAATGTATGTAAATATTTACATAAATATGTTCCAAAATTACCAACACAATATATTTTTGCTATTATATAACTAGTAGTGATATCAATCTAATGTTAACGATGTGAAGAACATAATCATCAGGCCTGTCACATAAATTGTTCGGAATGGTTTTGAATCCGTGTTTTCATTTCGCTCGATTTTCGAAATTCCGACAAATTTTAATTTTTTTTATTTTTAAGTTAAATGTGCCAACAAAATCTTTTTTCGATCGAAAAATTAGAAGTGATTTCATTCCGAGAAAATTTATCGGATTTCGTTTTCTGAAGAAGCTTTCTCGGAATTAAAAAAACTTTCGATCAAAATTGATTTTTGTATATTTACATATATTAATACACACATTGTTATTACAGTGTTAGAGCTAATGATTTTGTGCAGCAAAAGCACTATTTATTAAATATTTTCTTACATATCGAAAAATTTATTATTGTGTACACTTTTTCAACATAATTCCATAAGATTTCAGAGCAATTTTAATAAGTGTATACCTATTAACCTTTTTAAAGTTAATTTGAAAGTACTTATTTCTTGTCTCTACATATTTTTATACAACTTTGAAGTATAAAATAAAGGTATTATTTTTTAGGTGGTAATTGGCCAAATTATAAAGGATTACTTTTGGGACATCGCGAACAAAAATAAGTACTTTTTCTAGTAGAAAAATAAGTACTCTGTTTCTCAAGTTGTCATTATGTTTCTGCTTATTTTGTAAGCAAAGTTTTGGCTGGGATAATTGGAAAAAATATAAGGACATTTTTTGCTTAAGGGCCGTGAAAAACAAGCAATTATTGTGAAATCAATGAGTTGTTATAATTATTTCAATGTACATGAGCAGAAATGAGATTCAGACAGTCATTAAAATGCACCCATTAACTAAAGAAGAGGAAAGCCAGACACATCAGGCATTTAAGTAATTTGTGGGAATAGTGCAAAAATTAAAAAGTACAACATTGAAATGCTCATGGATGCATATGGAAGCAGGTTGTATGTATGGCAATGATTTAAAATGGTGTTTACGATTATTTCCGAAATTTTACCGAACATAGAAATCAAATTTTTTTTTAATACGCCATCGGTTATCCAATTTTTTTTAGCAGAGAAAAAAAAGTAGTGTTTCCAAGTGGGAATTCGCCATATAAAAATCATGCCTCTTGTAAGCAGGTTAATAAGGGGTTATTGTACTTCTCTTCCTTACAAATCTGCTTACCAGTAAGCTCCTTTTTTTACTGGGAAGGAATATAATTATCGATACTGATGACGAATCTTGAAAATATTCTGGCCCAACACAATCTCAAATACCTATTGAGCGGGCATACGCTACGCTTCTACGGAAGCCCCAAAATGACGTAGCCCGAACAGAAATAGATTGGAACAGGAAGGTGCCAAAGAGAAGGTCCCGCTCGCACATGGAGAATACAGATTGACAAAGAAGCTGACAAGACGAGGAAAGGCTGAAGTGAAATTAAAAATATAGCAATGGATGGATTAAACTGGAGATCGATTCTCGAGGATCCAAATCCTAATAGAATAAAGAAGATTATAGGATCGAAAGGTCATATATGTAAATATTTTTATGAATAATATATAAGTGCTGGAGTCTTCATTCTAATAATTTCCTTTGGTCTATTTGGGTTCCGCATAGGACTTTCGTTATCCTATCCACAGTAGAGTGCTGCCATATTTTAACATATTTATCTAAGGCCGGATTCACTATGAAAGTTTTCTTGAACAAAGTGTGAGTTTATTGAAGGGAAGGGAGAGAATAATAGCATGAGCTCTTCCCCTCACACCAATAAACTTAGACTTTTGGAAAGAACATGTTCATAGTGTGAACTTTTGAGTTCATATTTGAATATTATTTTAACAGTTTAGTCGTTCTGTAGGTTAAAGGTGTTGAGATATTTCCTAATTTTGATTAGCTACCGCTTCGTTGCCACCAAATCTACGCAATAAAATAAACGAATTTAGCTCTTCCTTAATTCTCATTACGGCTCAAGTTTTTCCGAATTTGAATGACCCCTTGACTAAACAAAAAGAAAAATCTTGAACCTAATTTAAGTTTTTCCCACAAAACTTTTAGTACGAGTGGTACTTAAAAATTTAAGTACGAACACTGAAAAGTACTTAAAACAATCCTAAATGGAGTTGATATCGCAAACCTTGAACTTTTCTTTTCGTGCATGCGCATGTGTTCGTAAAAGTCTGTTCCAAAAACAACAACAACACTACAAAAATAGATAACACAGATTTTCTTGACACTACAAGAAGAAAAACATTCATTATTTTCATATATAAAAAGTAAAATAAGGAGCAAAAATTCCCGAATTCAATTTGTTAAAACTATTTAGTTAAATACATCAAATATTCAAAGTAGAATGATTATGAAAACCATATCGGGCATGCTACTGGTATTTGATATTGAGAGTTCTCTTTTAAATCAAAGGGTAAATACAACACAAAGGAAAACCAAACATGTGTAACGGATAACTAAATAATAACAATCATTTTGTCTCTCTCTCTCTCTCTCTCTCTGGTTCTCAGGAGTAAAGTGTTTAGGTTAGAGTCACTCAATCTCACTGTCGGATTATTTCAAGTACGAATTCGGGAAAAACCCCACTTAGAAATTCTTGAATTAAGCACAGCTTGCGAATAACTTGTATCTTGTATCTTACTTTTATTTAAAGCAATTCAGTTTTCGGATAATTTTAAGTACGGGGCACTTAAATAATCCGTCAAGCATTATGCACTTGATTTAAGGAAATCCGCAATTGCCGTACTATTGACAGCACTTCGGCTTGATTTAAGTAAGAATGGATTGATTGTTCTTTTAAGTGTATCCATAAAAATATGTGTCAAAACTTTGATATCAATTTCCTTCCTCCATCTTCTACGTTCCGTAAAAGCCATGATCTGGGCCTGGAAAATAGTATTGTGATTGAGGAATAGGAAATATCTACCTTTGATTCGGCAGCTATTAGAGAAGCCGTTTCATGTTAAGGTCATCGATTTGTGACCCATCGAGCCCTCCGAAATATTCCGTGATAACTTCTGTATAGAACTGATTCCCGAATATCGTTTTTCAGCTATTAATGTTACCTTTATGGTCGGACTTGACAGCTTTGCTAAGTCAACGGAACTTTGTCCGCCTTTCTTTCACACTTTCGTCGAATAGCTTGTTATCTTGCAACTGCCAGAATACAAAATAACGTAGAAGGTTATTTCTCTCGGGAGCCAGATCTCTTAGAAACCTCCGTGCGGGTAGCCTTAATTGAACTGACCGCAATCTAAGAAAAATTAAGTAATTTCACATATCCTTAAATTTTAATTTGATCCCAGCCTGCCTACAACATTGTAACTCCCAGGCTTTAAGTATTTCTACTAAACTATGACATTGAATGATATCATATGACATCGTCCAAAATTCGATTACCAATTTCCCTTCTGAAATCGATCAGAAAAGACAAATTTTTACAAACTTTTCAGCATAAAAATCACTGAATTTAAAATATGCCACCCCCTTTTTTCTTTTTCATCTCCACATTACATTAGTATTCTTAACTAATTGCTTCTTAAGCATTAAATTGTTGCTCTGGTCTGATCTCTTTCCCATACCCAATAACTCATATTGTTTTTTTTATAGAATTGCCTAGAACCATTAAATTCGATTATTACCACAATGAAGATTGTTTTTCATACATGTCTTCTATTTTTACTTGAATGGCCTTCATATATCGTTATTGTTAATGGGTTTTTTTTACAACATTCTGTGTTTTTCTTTCTCTCTTAACTTTTCCTTGATGTTGTTGCTGATGTTGTAAGTAGAAAAGTTTTTCTTCCACTTAATTTAGTTTTTCTTAGTTCTTCTTCTATGAAGTATTGTGTTTTCTTTTAAGTTTCTGTGTTTTTTTTTAGTATTTGTTTGTTCTTGTTGTATTGTTGGCCTACAGCCTTGTCATTATGTCTAGTAAATAGAAGAGTCCATATTACAAGCAATCCTAGAAAGAGTATTCGTATGAATAAAATTTTCTATAGTTTGCTTTTATTTCTGGGAATTAATATAATAGTAAAAAAAAAGTCGTAAAACAATGTTGAGAATTAAATATCTCTTTAACAGAATGTATAAAAATTGAATATGTTGTTGTTATAACGAAAGGGTAAAGTATTTTAAGTTCCTTGGTCTTTAATTTGTTATTGGCAAGTCCGAAAAAGTAAATTATGCCTAGAAAAAAACTGCAAGACATTTTGCTCTGCCAACTGTTAATATTCTAATTTAAGTTTCGAAAGAAAAACAAATCTAGATTAATCATTTATCTAAAGTCCCTCTTTGTTTTCGGCTGTAAACTTCTCCAAATAAAAACATTTTTTACATGATGTTACCCACTATGACAGCCAACAATAGAGGAACAGGACTCCTAGGAATTGCATACAAGATACTCTCCCCTATACTTTGTGAAAAGTTGAAAACTAAACTCGACGAAAAATTTGGTTCCTTTCAGTGTGTCTTTTTGACCTAGCAAACAGGGTTCAAAAAATTGCAGTGGAAACCAAAAGCTGTCGAATAAAAACTGAAAATTTGTGTACAACTTTTCGCTTTTTGAGTTGGCTTGACTGCGACTGTTTACATTTCAGAAGTAAAAGCAACAGTTTATTTTGAAGAGATACAACTTAGTAAGAAAGTACCAATTATGACATCCTTTAAAACTACTCTGGTTACATTATAATTTAAAGTGCAACAATCGAAAAACAAGGCCCTAGGCTACAAATAAAGGCTATGTCTAATTTAGGCTATGCAGAAACACTGGTGTGAAGGTAATTCTCCATACCCTCACCCAAAGGCCAGTGTGATCTACTGTGACGCATTGAGAACGAAAAGAAGAAAAAGAAAATACTAATAGAATAGCGAAAGAAGAAATAGTGAAGATACAATTGGTACCCAGTCTCCAGCCGCATACCGTAGAGCCAGGTCATGCGCATAACTAGTTCCGCCAGATATGTGAGCTTACAGCCCTATGCATCTTCATATACCTCCATGCACTCCAATAAGTTAGATCCCCATAACCCCACCTTTCTGCGTATGATGCAGTTGTAGGTGACAATGGTTTTAACGCCGATCTTATACTATAGAAGGTAAACTTCTTAAGCACCGGCCATAACATCCGTAATATTTGACAATTCTTCACGTTCTTCCAGGACCGATTAGTCCTGCTTAGAATCTTTCTAGTATAAGAGCCCAGTGGAGGGCTGACAGCCGCCATACAGTTAGAAACATCTAATTGCGAGCCCAGCCTTGCTAATTCATCGGCTGTCTCGTTACCGGCATACCAGCATAGCCTCACTACATATTCCCCTAAGAGCTCTCTTAGAGCTTTCCTACAACCATCTACTGTCCTGGCCTGGCTATCTTCATTTATAGTAAATTCCAAGTCCCAGCAAAATTATTCTTCATTAATTCTATGGACTTCAAAATTCCTAGAACATCGGCCGGAAATATACTGCAGCCTTCCTGATGGCTATAGAACCTTTCAATATCAAGATCTTCAAAGTAGTCCCCTGCGCTCGCGTGCCTCATCTTCGAGCAATCAGAGACTATAGCAAATCGACCAGCTCTACAGAGAAGGTAATTCCGAATTCAACCTTGTGCCACATAATTCGTGAACCAGGGTAAGCTTAGGCAATAGTCAGCAGGGACAATCTCATCCAAGATCTAAGAGTGACCTATCATGAAATTTCCTAAGAGCTTCAGATTCCTTGGTCTAAGATGACTTCCTGATGACATTCACATTGCCTACTCTTTAAGAGGTAAAATTTATAAAAACAACATTTAGAGCCTCTTGAGTAGTATTAAAAGTATCTCTGTTATGCCGATCGAAGTACACCTCTGAGCCTTAGACACTAAATTTAGTTTTACGAAAATCATCTGAAGAGTTTAGAAGATGTATATAAAAATCTGTATGATTTCTTTTTAAGAATATTTCCTATATGACAGCCTTAAAGTGTACCATACATTTAAGGCTTGCCGTCTCTCTTATTCAACATAATTGAAATATATACTCTCGCAGAACATCTCTACTCATTTTATCAGCTTAACATAAAACATTCCTGTTACAAGGAATCTAAATTAATGAAGTGTCTATGCACAAATACACATGCACACACACACATCTTAATACATATAGCCACACAAACAGCAAACTGCAAGCAGGCTTTAAGTACGCACTTCTATATAAATGTTGTGTTAGAAATGTCACTAAAATCTGCCATTCTATATGTTTATCTAAACAGGTTTATTTTCTTTCAATTCTGGTGTTGTTATTATTTTAACATTGCTGATGTTTTCTCTTCTTGTATTTATTTTTATTTGTTGTTGTTTTTTTTAGAAAACATACATACACATTGAATGGCCTAAAGGTTTTGACCTATTGACAGACAAGTAATAAATGACATACAGTTTCGTAACATGCTGCTACTTTCACTCTCAGTTTCTCCTTTTGATACAAATTCTTTTGCTTTTGGCTAACGAACGGAATGCATAATAGAAATGGTTGCTTTAATAACCCACATGGTAACTGACATGTTTTAAATGTATAAAATAAAATGGTGAGATGAAAGCAAAACAAATAAACTAAATGCGAAGAGTTCTTAAACTAAAGTTAAAAAATTTAAAAACCTAAGGCGTATGAGGGAAAAAATAAAATAAATATTCAGAATACGTTTTTAATTCGCCACATTAAATTCTGGGCAATATAAAATTTCGAATATCGAAAATTTTTCTACGAACAAGTTCTTTTTAGAGAGATTATATCAGCCAAAATTTTCTATAGAAAGGTTGTTTTAGCGATACTTTGTCTAAAACAGTTTAATTATCGATTACTTTTCTATAGAAAAGTTTATTTATCAATTACTTTTCTATAGAAATGTTTCATTGTCAATTACTTTTCTATAGAATAACTTTCAATAACTTTTAAACAGAAAAATTTAGTTATCGATAACTTTTCAATCTCAAAGTTCAATTTTGCTATATCATTGAATTTTATTTAAAAGTTTAATGATCAAGAACTTTTCCACAGGGAGTTAAGTTATTGATAACTTTGCTATAGACAAGCAATCAAACACTTTTATCAATAATATAAGTTTTCTATAGAAAATATTTGTTATCGATAACTTTTCTATAGAAAAGTTTTGTTATCGATTACTTTTCTCTGGAAAAGTTTTGTTATCGATAACTTTTCCTATAGAAAAGTGTTGCTATCGATAACTTTTCTTATAGAATAGTTTTGTTATCGATAACTTTTCTTATTGAAACATTTTGTTATCGATAACTTTTCTAATAGAAAAGTTTTTTTTATCGATTACTTTTCTATAGAAAAGTGTTGTTATCGATAACTTTTCTTATAGAAAAGTTTTGTTATCGATAACTTTTCTAATAGAAAAGTTTTGTTATCGATAACTTTTCTAATAGAAAACTTTTGTTATCGATAACTTTTCTAATAGACAAGTGTTGTTATCGATAACTTTTTAATAGAAAAGTTTTGTTATTGATAAATTTTTTATAGAAAAGTTTTGTTATTGATAACTTTTTTATAGGAAAGTTTTGTTCTCGATAACTTTACTATAGAAATGTTGTTGTTATTGATAACTTTTCTATAGAAATGTTGTTGTTATTGATAACTTTTGTTATCGATAAAATAACTTATCGATAATGTAACTTATAATAGCTAACATTTCTATAAACAAGTCTACTTTTCGATAACTTTCTTTAAAAAATTTAATTTATCGATAACTTTTCTATAAAAACGGTTCTTTATCGATTACTTTTCTATAAAAGGTTCAGTTAACGATAATTTTGCTATAAATGGTTCAGTTATCGAACATTTTTGAAAAAAAAATTTCAGTATTCGGCAACTTTATATAAAAAAGTTCAGTTATCAATAAGTTTTTATAGAAAAGTTCAGTTATTGATAACTTTTCGTTAAAAAATTCAGTTATAAAAAACTATTTATATACGAGTAAGTGTTCAGTTATAAATAACTTTTCTTTAGAAAAATTTAATTTGAGTTTACTTTTCTATAGAAAAGTTCAATTATCGATATCTTCTCTAAAGAAAAGTTCAGTTAGCCATAAATTTTCTATAGAAAATTTTAGTTATCCATAACATATTTATATGTAGAAAGCTTAGTTATCGATAACGATGCTTTAGAAAAGTTAATTAATCGATAAATTTTCTATATAAAAGTCCAGTGTTCGATAACTTTTTTATGAAAAAAAAGTTCCGTTATCGACTTTTCTTTAGAAAGATTAGCTATCAATGAATTTTCTATAGGAAAGTTCAGTTATCGATAGATTCTTTATGAAGATTTTCAATTATCGATAACAGTAAACTTCCATTATCGATAAATTTTCTACGAAGAGTTTCAGTAATCAATGAATTTTCTATAGAAAAGTTCAGTTATTGATTAGTTCTTAAGAGAGAGTTTTAGTTATTGAAAACTATTTACATAACATGATGTTTCCGTTTTCGAAAACTTTTTTACATGACAGTTCCGTAATCGATAACTTCTCTTTAGAAAAGTTCCGTTACCGATAACTTTGCTATAAAAATATTCAGTTATAGATAACTGTTCTAAAAATATGTTCCGATATCGATAATTTTAATGTAAAAAAGTTTACTCTCGATAACTTTTTTCACTTATCGATAAATGTTTTAAAGAAAAGTTTTGTTATCGATAATTTTTTTTAAGGAAAAGTTTTTTTATCGAGCAATTTTGTATAAAAATGTTATGTTATCGATAATATTTTTATAGAAAAGTTTTGTTATTTAAACTTATGTTATAGATAACTTTTTTGGAGCAAAGTTATTTTATCGATAGAACTTCTATAAAAAATTTATGTTATCGATAATTTTTGTGTAGAAAAATAAGGTAAGTGGTTACTTTTCATTAGAAAAGTTGTTTTATTAATAACTTTGTATTAACTTTAAATAATGTGTTCTGTTACTTTACAGTTCTCTTTACTCTTCTTTACCTTTTACGCAATTTGTTTTAAGTGTTTCACCTGGTAACCCATTTACAAGTGAAACTCTGTTAATTTTACCTTTCGTCCACTTGAAAACTGTTAATATTAAATGCGAGTTTTTAAGATATCAACAACAGCAAACACTTAAATGCACAAGCAGAAAGATATTCAATCATGGCGAGTAAAAGATAAAATTCAAAGCAGAATTTACAAAAACCTTCTCGTAACTTCGTCTTCCATTAGTAGAATTGAAGAAAAATCTTGAAAATTCAATTACGTGAAACATAAACGAAACAAGTAAAAATGAAAAAGGGGGAACAGAAAAAGGAAACAGGAAATGGAGGAATATTTCGAAGAGAGCAAACAGACGAACAAATAGGGAATGAAACCACAACAGAAACTGATTCTATGGTATATAAAATGAAGGAGATACAGCTACTCCCACTAAAGGTGCGACACCTTATTAATATACTTACTACCCGTTTTTCAAAATAAAATCGAAATTTTCGCTTGGGAATTAATATTGAAACAACAATTACAAAACTCAAATTTGTTTTTGATTTCAATATAAATTTCTAAATGAAAAATTCACAAAGAAGTCAGCAGGACAATTTAAAAAAATTTGTATGAAAAAGAGCTCAATTTGAGTATTTTTTCATACGAAATTTTCTCAATTGCTTTGTTGTATTCTTTGTGAATTAGTTCGAAAAACCTGCAGTCAGTTTACGTCTTTTATGTTAATTATTTTATGTAGGCATGAATTAAATTGGGTAATTTCATTCATATAATTCATATAAAAGGAAGGATATTAAACGAAAATTCTTCAATTAAACTTAGGCTTTTATTATGTGTTCCAACCATGGAAACATAAGACATTTTCTATGTGTCGTGTCACTTATAGTGTGAGTGGCTGTACGTATCGAGATGCATTGATGTGAAACATGCAACCAATAGTTACCTGTAAATATTAAAAAAAAAAAAACCAAACACACAAACGAATGTATTGAAAATTAACAACACTAAAAAATTGTATTACAAGAATTGCCGGGAAAAGATTCTTTGTAAAAATGAAAGGATATATAACTGTGGGTAAGAAATAATTAATATTGGAGGAAAAAACTTTTTGAGAAAATAATTTTAGCAAGAAAGATTTACTAAACAAGAAGAATTTAAAAGAAATTCATGATAGAGAATTTTTCTTTAGGAGAGTTGTTTTGAAAAACAGTAGATGACGACACTAGCTGTGACTTTTATTAATTAAAAAATATATTAATGTAATACAAAATTGTTTTTTTCAATACGAATCCCCTGAAGAAGTGAACATAAAATTCACGAAACGTCGGGAAAAATGGAATAAAAAATTTTCACAAATAAGCAAATATACAAATATAAGGAAAATTTTGTTGTTTGTCTTAATTATTTGATCAGAAATTATAGACATTCACAACAACCTGCGAAGTAATAATAACTACTGTGAAGAATACCAACGAAAAGTCGGATATTATTGAGAATGAATAAATAATCTTTGATTTATATTTAATTAATGACCAGAAAAATAAAAAATTTTCTCTAACCACCAGACTTATACCAAATTCATAATATCAAGCAAACAAGTTGTTGATTTTGCACCTATTACCAAATTTTTTTCAATAAATGATATTTGTAATTTTAATTAAAAAAATGATCAAAAAACTTTGCCATTTCAAACATTGTGTTAATTTATTTAATTAAATATTGACAATTCCCAACAACAATTCTACGAGTTTAAATTATTTTATTTTAAACGAAAAAAAATCAGTTAATATTTTTTGATATTTAATTAATATTTTAATTGAAAATTTATTTCAAAACAACTAAAATGTTAACTAAATCAAAATTATATTTTTAATTTTTTTCAACTAAAAAAATAATTGATTCAATTATCACATTAATAAAATTTAAATAATTTTTAAACAATTTTTTTAATTGATAAAAAACTTTTTTCTATGTATGGGAAACTATATAGACTATTTAGAGTTATCGAACAAAAGGTCGATTAACACTTATAAAAGCGAAGATTTTTATTGTGCTAAATCGGCACACATTTCTAGATACAAATTGCACAATTAATTTTTGTGCGGTCACATTATCGTCGCACATTGTGACGATTTTTTTCTACGCATATTGTCTAAAATAAAAACGAGGCTATAACAAAGTGATTGCCAACGAAAATCCTTCTTCAACGGCTTGCATTGAGTTATACTGGATGATGAGGTGTTTACACTAACAGGAGTTAACACAAGTTTGCAAAATTTTCGTCTGAATTCAGTTTTAAAAAAATTTTCACACTTAAAAAAATCACCTTACACTTTTCACGTTAATATTTTTATTGGTTTCGCACACAAATTATTGCTTATATCGGCGCTGGTTGTCCACTTTAGTCGGCGCACAAGTGATCGATAAAAATCGGGGAATTTTAAACATTTTGATTGCTTAACATTTCGTTAAAGAGTATTCATATTATTGGTACACAGAAAAAATTCTCGCCAATTTTTTTTTGTTTTTTTTTTCAATTAAGCCCTTCAATAAAAATAATATCAGTATCAATTAATTTAAGCAATTATATTAACGTTTACTTCACAGTAAAAATACTCCAAAATTGTTCACCAATCAAATAATTAATCAAAAATAAAATCGGTTTTGATTATAAATTTAATCATGTTATTTAAACGTTTAATCAAGTGAATTAAACGTTTAATAAAGTGTATTAAACGTTAAGTTGATAATTTTAATTCGTTTACTGGTGCAAATTGAATTATTTTTTTTATTTATTATAACAAATTTTTTAATTGAAATCAATTTTTATTTTTTTCTGTGTTATATCGACAGAATTACTGCAGAATATTTTGTTAATATCAGCAAATATTTAATTAATGCTTTTAATTTGTTTACTGATGCACATCTAATATATAAATCGGCAAAGGCAAAGCAGTTAAGAACACTTTCCTCGTCTGTTTGTCCCAACGCCTCGAACAAATAAAAATACACCATTTTAAAAAATTAAATATATATTTTATAAAATTCTGTTTAACATTTTCGGAGTAATAAGCTTTTGAATTTGTAACAAACACATATGCAAAACACAAAAAAAAAAAAAAATTTGTTTATTCCAATTACACAAAGTTTTTTCTATCAAATAAAAACAAAGGTGATCGATTATTCCATATTTTTCAAAAACCGGTTTTTGAATATTTCGACTATATAATTGTTAGTTATAAATCGGCAAAGCAAAGTAGTCAAGAACACTTTCCTTCTTTGCTTTTCAACCGAATGGTGAGAAAAAAAGTATGAAAAAGAGGAGATACGGGAAATTAAATTTCTTTCTTTCTTTTTCCTTTTTTGCTTTTCCTTACCGCATGTGGTAATTTTTGAATTTCCAATAATATCGAACTTGGAAACATTATATTATAGGTGCAGGGTCCTAAGTAAATGAAAACAATAAGATCAAACTCTTGGTACTTTTTTGTTCTTTAACTGGTACTTTTTTAACTTTTGTTAATATTGGATCTAGAAACATACAATTCAACATACATGGTCCTAATTTCATAAGAATATGTAAGGAGAGCTTTTTTGATACTTTTTCGCTCTACAGCTGGTACTTTGCTCCATTTTCGTCAATATTGGATATAAAATTCAACATGCAATGTCCTGAGTGGATGAGAATCTTTAAGAGGAAACTTTTTGATCCTTTTTTGTTTATCAATTGCTACTTTCTTACAAGATTAAATTAAATATATACGGACTTACGTGCAAGATTACATATGGACATTTCCATGAGAATGTCAACCAAGACTCAAAAAATAAAAACCCTTGAAACTTTTTTTCTAATATGGTAGAAAGTAAAAAAGCACTCAAATTTTACTATGCAAAGGTTTTTATTGCTTATTAAAATTTTAAAAGAGCAAAAAATAAAAGTTAAAACTCACTATCTATTTGATTCATTTTAAGTAACTGCGATCACTTTTCTGCCGATTAAATACAGATACTGGTAACATTGGAATTATACTTTAAAATTAATATTACAACAACAATAAATAAGATTCAACAATAAATAAGAGGAAAGGCCAAATATATAAGTCGATTAGCGTTATATTTTTTGGTTTGCTTTGGATGCTATTCGAATGTCACGTACGTGGTGCAAATACATCATTTGTCTATGTCATTTGAATTTGATCGGTCGTAGGTGTTTCAAAATAATAGTTCAAAGCAAGATATTTGTTGCAAAAAAATATTGAACGGAATTTGTTTTTAAATAGATATAATAAAAATTTTATAAGCTTTTAAAGGCCGTCACGTACGATATTGTAAGTACTATAAATGCAACTACTAATTGTATCATGCAACTACTAATTGTATCATCCTGTTCGTATTAAGTTTAAATTTGTTCCAAACTTACTTTATTGCAATATTGCAATAAATCATCTAAACCACTATTATTGGTATCGGTCCATATTTGACCATAGCACCCATACAAATACTACTCCCGGAAATAGCTTTTAAAGTCATAACTTCCTTATAAATGTTGGTATTGACATAAAAATTGGCGACAATAACTTTTACGATAGGTACTATGTTATGAGAAAATGTTGCGCTGGTAGGTCCAAAATTAACCATAGCTCCGATATAAACCCCTCTTGCTAAAATCGGTGAAAGGCAAATAAATCTCATATAGATAAAGATATCTTAATAATATTCGGCACAAATAACTCTTATATAATTCTTAACCTCATAGCATCATTCTGTTCTGATTGGCCATGGGAACCATATAGGGTACACTCTCAAAAATTTGTTTTTACAAAATTATGGTGTAGTGTATCAAATGGTCGGGCTTGACCGACTATACTTTTTTACTTGTTTGTTTTAATTTTTTGTTTACATATATTTACCAAATATATATTTGATACATTGTAAATACCATAAGAGAAAAATCTGTCACGTACGGTATATCACGAACGATATTACATTTTGTTCATTATAAAACCATCCAGAAAAATTTTTTCTTTCCAATTACGGAGTATAAAGGAAAAATATGTGGTTTAATGTAAAGAAAAAGAAAAATACCTCCTACAATTCGCAGATTTTCGATTTTTTTTTTATCTACCCCAAAATCACTTCCGTTTTATGTCACGTACGATATGCACCTATTTTGCTAGAAATTTTGGACAACAAGGTTCCGAATGTAATAATTATTTTTTTCATATATAGTATCCTCTAAATGAAACATAATGATAAAAAACGATGACATGGAAATGCCCATCTGGACTGAAGGTTGGTTCCTCGCCAAATCGATCCACTAAGATGGAACAAATAAATGCTCGAAACATGTTAATTCAAAAATACTTAAATGTTCTATGTTTTCTTTATATAAACATAAAATTTTATGGTCGAATTTTGACCATTAGGCAAACCCTAGTTAAATTAATTCCTTAATTAATGTCTTAAGTGTTTTAATTGAAATAAAATTCTCTTCCTTTTTATGTGGACATCAATGTTGCTCTTAATTGTCTGCTGTTAGCACGATTTTGGCGCAGCTTTCGGTATATTAAATAAATTCCGTAAACTTATCTAAATAAAAATAAACCATGGAAAATTTGTCACTTGCTCTAATTTTCCATTAAGCGCTTGTCGCTGGCCCTGATTTTCAATTATAACTTGTGGCTTTATTTGTTTTTAAGAAAATCTTGTTTTTGCTTGTTTTTGGAAACCTGTAGCTCGTTTCTGTATATCTCGCATCGTAAAATTTCTCACATGAACAAAAACTTTCATCAACAAGAAATTTCATCGTTTCTCGATTTGTGACAAAAAAGTGTTTCTGTATTTATATGCGTGTACAGACAACAAAGATTCTGTTTTAACTGGAATACTTACTTCCAGTAATTAAGTGTCAAATGCAAGCGAAACGTCAACGAAAGAAAGAGATATAATAAAAATAGGGCTGCCAGATATGACGATTTATCGTAATTTTGACGATCTTTTGTTCCGAAATTGGCAAAGTGCTGATTTCTAGTGACAATATTATTCAGTCTTCAAAATTAGTCATTTATATATGTTTATGTATTAGGCACCACAGAAAAAGATATCTTTAGAAACAAGTCTGCTTAAATTGTTATATTTATCCCTATTGTAAATATTGTTTGCCTGTTCCATATAAAATGTATCGGCAAAAGCAAAATTTCGAGGAAAAACTGTTTAATTTTTATTGCCTTAAATTAGTTAATACATTTGTTTATGTGATCAAAACATTAAACTATTATCCCATTTTTTAGTCAATGCAGTGAAGATCATTTTTGCCTTTTTTTTGGCAAAACGTGTTATTTTGAGTTCAATATGATATTTTGTCTCGCTTTTGTGTGACTTCCTCAGGGAAAAATAATAATCTGAAACTTTAAATTGTTATCGAATTAAAGAAAAAAATAAAATGAATAATATTAATTGACTCTTATTCGACCTTTAACAATTTTTAATTAATCCTCTTATTTAAGCTTAAGGTCTTATTTCTTTTTTTTATAAAAAATATTAAATTTATTTAATCCAATATTTCGGCACTCCGTTGTGTGCCTTCTTCAAGGATTTTTTTTAAAAAAAAAAAAAATCGCTGAAAAAATTCGGAGTGCCGAAATATTGGATTAAATAAATTTAATATTTTTTATAAAAAAAAGAAATAAGACCTTAAGCTTAAATAAGAGGATTAATTAAAATGAATAATTTTATAAAAATATACGATTTTTTAAAACAAAAAAAGATGATTATTTTATTTTTTCCTAGGAAATTAAAGGAAATTTTTTTTCACAAATTTATCTGGTATAAAACAAAAACAATGAAAGGCTAAAAAAATGTTTTTTTATCATTTAAAATCTTTCTTTTCAAATTAAAAAAATAAAATAAACATTATATACATAATTATTTTTTCAGATAATTTGGGATCCATTTTTTGAAATTTTATTTTTCTTGCATCAGTTTCAAATGTGACTTATTTTGACAGTTCTTGTGAGAAACTTTTCGCAAAATATTGTTACAGCAAGACTTTTTCTCACATCCTTCCAATTATTGCTGGAAATTATTTAAATGACAGATAATTCTCACGAAGTAAATATAAAGAAACAATTATGTGAGAAAAACCATTTTTTGTTTCATATTGCACTGTTTTTTATCCTGAATCACTTGTTTCATGCGGGAAATTTTACGACGCGAGAAATACAGAAACGGGCTACTGGTCACTTACCTTTACAAATCTTATCGCCTGCCTTAAAAAATCTGTTCGCATGTTTAAGAATTTTCTTTACAATTTTTTTTCTTTCTTCCCATTGTGCTCCCATCTTGTTTTTGCTTGTTTTGGAAACCTGGTCACTTACCTTTACACATCCTATCGCCGGGCTTAAAAAATCTGTTCGCATATTTTAAAATTTTCTTTACAATTTGTTCTCTTTCTTCCCATTGTGCTTAAAACATAAAAGGTATACTTCTGGCCTTATTTGCGTTTGATTGTGAATTTTGTTCTTATTTTTTTTTATGTTACAAATGAAAGGAAAATGTGTAGTTGTTAAACTTTTACAACAATTTTGGCCAACATAAGAAAAAAAAATTGGGAGAAGAAAATGTTCAAAATGAAGTACTTGCGCTCCATACGTTGATAAGTAACCCATGATGTCGGGTGTTTTGCAGAATATTTGGGAGACTCGCAATACATTTAGAGTTTAAATTTTTTGTTGTTGCCTTGGTATGTGGAACATTTATGGACAAGACTGAAAGTACACAACACTCCATGTCCAGTATACATGTGCAAATGCCAAAATTTTTTAGTGCAATTTTTTTTTTTATTATTTTTCTAGCAAACCATTTTTGTTTTGGTGTTGAAAACATTTTTTTGTTGTTTAAATTTTCGTTTTCCTGAAAAACGTTTTGTTGGTTTTGCTGCTAAGAGAGTTTCATACAAAATTGTTGCTACATTTCATCTATAAAAACACATGTAAACATGGTGTTTTGAGTTATTTCATGTAAGTTTTTCTTCTTCTTTTTTTTACTTTTTCTAACAAAATTGTTTTCCTGATTCTCGTTCTAAAAATATTTTAAAACATGTTCGATGTAAAAGTAAAGAAAAATATCTCAAATTTTTGTCGAGTGGTTTTGACATGACTTTGTATTGTAGAAATATTTGTTTTGATAAAATCAAATATTTGTCGGGAAATAAGAGAAAATATTAAAAGGAACAAAAAACAATTTAGTTGACATTAATAATTGTAATTGAAATTTATGTTAACAGAAGTGTTCGAAAATAAAGAAGTTCAAGCAAATCACAATCCTGTTTGACTTAAGTCTTGCGATTTCAGATTTTTTAAACTATTTTGTAACTGATTGCAACTGAACTAGTATTGGACTAGAATTAAACTGTAATTAAGTTGAAAAAGATTTAAAAGTGAACCAGAATTAAAATAGAATTGAACTAGAACTGGCTCAGAACTGAGCTATATAGTTGAGAACTGAATTAAAATTTAACTAGCCAGAACTTAACTAGAACCTCAAGGCCAAAACATAATATGCATTAGCTAGCTTAAGCTCGTGTCAGAAAATAAAATAAAGAAATCAATAAAAAAACTACTGATTCCGTATGAAATGTGCGATCCGTTAGACAAATCGTTTTTGGAATCTGGCAACTTTATGGAAAACAAAATTTTTTTTGGACTACTTACATTTATTTCCAACGCTACCCTCAAATTTGTTAAGTTGTTGTATTTACTATAGATTTGATTGTTATTTTATTGTAATTTATTTCTTTAATAGTTCAACATTCACTTTTTAGCTTTCCATACTGGTTTTTTTAAATCCAAAATTTTATTTGACAGTTTTCTATAGAATAATTGACAGCTAACGAAATAATACGAAATAATTCCTCTCTCTTAATAGTTGTTTATCCAAAAATACTCGTATCATGTGTACATTCAAATACTTTACACTTTTATACAAATTCAGTATAAACAACAAGACAGTTAAATAATATGACTTTTGTTAAGAATGCAATGGAATTGTTGAAAATGTCAATAGTGTTAACAATATTTTTAAGTAAGTGTAAGCACACACTTATGAGGGGAAGGAACCTAAGAAATAATAGGTACATAATAAAAAAATGTAAATAAAACGCAGAGCAACTGGAATTAAAAAATAACACTGAAACGATACTTAACTAGAACTAAAAATATAAATTGACTTAAAATAGACCCCAGCTGAATTGATCAAACCTTGAGTTACATGATTAAATGTAAATCTCCTTAATAATTGTATTCAGCATTATTTTCTAAATTTTTTCTGTATAATATTCATTATCTTGTTTAAAGGTTTTTCTAATTGATCACATATTTTCTTAAATTTAAATCTTATCAAATATTTTCTTTGATTTTAATTTTTAAGAATTTTGTTATTAACTTTCATTCCAAAAACTTATGTAAAACGATATAATATAAAAGAACCTGTATTTATTAATTTAAGTTAATTTTGAAAAAAGAAGTTGAAAAAAGATCTCACTAAAAACTATTAAAAGATTTTGTTTGGTGTGCTTAATTCCCTTTTTAAATAATTGATAAAAAAATACTGAAATTTATTGTTGGAGGATAAGCTGTTCCTATGCGCATTTCACTGGTTGCTTAGGCCAGATCATCAGGAAACGTTCCCCTAAATAATTTTAGAAAAGCCAAAGCCATAATTTAAATTAATTTTAATCTTGCAACACCATTGCAATTCCGAAAAAAAAAAAAAAATTATAATACGTACGACTTATGTCATTTATATTTTTTAACGAAAGTTAATTGCCAAGAAGCGTCTTGGCGCCTTCGCCATTCTTGTTCTTTGGTTAGAAAGTGAAGTTGCGTGGTGACCTAGCCGTGATAATTAAAGCAGAGGAAAATGTTTTTTCCGTTTCCATTAATTTTCATCCCAAAAAGAATGTAAAAATTGTTTAAAGTTATATTTGTAAATATTTTATATTTGTTTTTTATAATTGTTTTAAAAGAATTTTAATATAAATACAATTGCATGATACATAAAGCCTTTTATTGAGCCTTTGTATTTTATTCAAAATCCCGTGGAAATTGCTGGCTCGGCCGATATTTATGGTTTAAACTAAAACAAATCATTCAGCTGAATTTAAAAAAAAGATGCTGAATTAAATTAAATAATAGTTAAACATATTTTATTCAGCTGCATTTAAAAAAAGGATTCTAAATTAAATTAAATAATTTTTAAAAATATTTGTAGTTATTTTTATATAAAACAAAACTTTTTTTTATTAGAAAACTTCTGCTGAATTAAGAACATTTTTGATAAATTTTGTTTTTATGTATATTGTAAATGTAATACACTTTTAAATTTTCGCTTCAATAAGGTTTGCTGAATTAACAAATTTTCCTTGTTGAATTGCCTTTTAAGGTTATTTGTAGTTAAAAATGTAGTTATTACTAATTTTTTTTTAAAAATTTTTAGCTGAATTGGAAAATTATTATAAAAATAATATGTAGTTCTTATTAAAACTTAATTGCTTTATTGTGCTAGAACAAATTTTTTAGCTGAACTTAAATAATAAAAGTTTTTTAACTATATATGCAAATTTTTTAAATACATATGTATATATTTTAATATACAATAAAACTTTTTTTACTAGAATTAGATTTTTATGATTAACGTCTTAATTCAGCTAAGTTTTTTTTAAGCTGAATTAGATTTTTATGTAATTTTTATACTAATAAACATTTTTTTTCGAAAAATTTCCTTGAAAAAAGTCAGCTGAATTAGACTTTTAAAATTGTGAGAAGAAAATGTGTTGAATGACATACTTGCGGTACATACGTTGATAAGCAACCCATAATGTCGGGTGTTTGGGTGTTTTGGAGAATATTGAGGAAACTTGCTATTATAGAGTTGAAATTTTTTATTGTTGCCCTGGTATGTGTAACATTTATGGCCATGACGAAAAGTACACTGCACGCCATGTCCAATATACATGTGCCATGATTTTTCTGTGCAATTTTTAAGTAATTTTTATACAAATAAACAGCTTGTTTTGAAAAATTTTCTTGGAAAAAGTTAGCTGAATTCGATTTTAAAACAAATTTTCTTAGCTGAATTACATTTTCGAGTATACTTTGTATTTAGAAATGTTGCAATTCTAAATATTTCAACAAAATTCCTTAGCTGAATTTGGAAAATTATATAAAAATTTATAAATCTTTTAGTTGATATCGTTTTTCTTGGTATATACTTCCCCTTATTGTTACTTTTTAGCTAGTTTTAGATTGTTTGGTTTATTTTATTGTTCGGTTGTTTGGTTTATTTTATTGTTCGCTTGTTTGGTTTAAACTCCAAAGAAATTGACTGATTTTATTAGCAGCTCATGATGAGGTATTTTTTTTACTTAAATATCAAACAAAGAATAACAAATAAAAAGTACTAGTTACATGAAAATACCAGTTTGAGTTACATTAATGTTATCACAGACGCTAAAACATAACAAAGTATTTGATTTTTGGAACTATGTTTTGCCTTTAACCCAAAATAGCCAATTGTTAAAAAAAAATTATGTTTTTATTAATAAAAAATTTACATACTTTTTGACGTAGGTGAAATGGGCGTATGTAAACATTATTGTTAAAAAACAGCTTCAAGCATTAGTTACAAAAACAAAAAACAAAAAAATTTCATAATAAATTAAATGGTTTGTTTCAGAGTTTAAATAAAACAAAAATATTACAAATTAAGTTTCTTGTTTATTTTTTGTAAATAATAAAATAAATGACTTTTCAAATACGTTTTTTCCTAAATTTAACTGAATATAATACCTTCACTTATTTTCAAAGACTTTTTTTTTCAATTTCAGTATTTTCTATTTCTATATTCCAAATTTACATTAATTTTATACAGACCACTGAACACATTGGCCATTTTTGGCTCTACTATGTGTGACCCCACCAAGAGCGGATCTAGCATTCAGTGCACGGGGGGTCACATGGAAGAAATTCAGTCGAGACAGTCAGCAAACTCAATGTAAGATTAACGAATACAATTGCTCGACTGGCCTAGAAGAAGATTAAGGACTTCCTTTACTTCCCCCGCTTGGAGCCACACTTCGACCCCACTGGATTGCAATGTTTATTTGAATCCCTTTAAAAAAAAACTAAAATAAACAAAACCAGAACTAAAAATAAAAAATAAAAATTTATCTCTGCAATATTGGCTAGAATTTGTTGTCACACATTTAAGTTTACAATAATAATTGTCATTTACCAAACTTTAGTTTTTTTTCAAAACTGAAAACAATAAACTAAATTAGTTAGAGTTTAATATCTGCTATAGCAGCTTTACGATACCCTATAATGTAGTAGCAAATAGAGCAACTCACTGTCTATTTCCGATGTGCGAAGTAATTCTTTCTTTCCTACAACTACATTTAAAGCAAAAACAAAGTTTTTAAAATTTGTTTTTTTTTTAAATGTAGTGGTTAAAAAAAAAAAGAATTCTTTCTCACATCGGAAAAAGGCTATTAATTTCTGAGCAGAAATCAATACGAAATTGGGTTTGTTATAGTAAAATAAACTTTTGTAAACTTTTAATAAAACAATTGAGTCTTGCGATTTTTAAGAATTTATTACAATTTTGTTTCCTTATTTATCTGTATTCCCATACAACAAGACATACATCTTTTAATTATAGTATGGAACTAGAAGAAGTAAGAGTAATACAATTTAATAGAATTTAAAAAGATGTTTACAAAATTTAAAAATTTAAATCAATTTAAAAACAACAAAAATAACAAAATTTAACAACAGAGCAAATTAGCTATCAAAAATAAAGGGTCCGCCATCTAACGTTTTTTTTTTCAACTAGTGCTTATTTCGTGAATGGTAACACTTAACTTATGTCTGATTTGACAGATAATTAGTTTTATTCTTCCGCTGAACGAATATGGTTCTGTATACGCTTGAACAACGCTGGGAAATATTGCGACATTATTTTAAAAATCATGGTAATGTTGCAGAATGTGTGCGAAAATTGCGTACGGATTTTGGAAGAAGAGAAACACCGTCAGCTCCGTATGTTCGTTATCTTATTAAAAAAGTGAAAGAAACTGCCATCCTCATCGATAAACCAAAGCGTGAAAAGCCAAAAACAGTGCGTACACCCGAGAATATTGCTGCTGTGGCAGAAAGTGTGCGTGAAGCGCCATCAACATCTATTCACCGTCGTTCTCAACAATTGAACATTTCGGAGACATCATTGAGACGAATTTTTGCATAAAGACCTTAGTATGACGCCATACAAAGTCCAATTGGTTCAGGAGTTGAAGCCAACTGACCATCCAATGCGTTTTCGCTTCGCTTAGTGGGCCTGCGATCGACTTACAGAAGATGCCGATTTTGCCAAAAAACATCATCATCTTTTCAGATGAAGCTCATTTTGATATTGGCGGATATGTAAACAAGCAAAATTGTTGCATTTCGGGCACAGAAAACCCGCACGCATACATTGAAAATCCGATACACTTAAAACGAGTCACTGTTTTGTGCGGATTTTGGTCCAGAGGCATAATTGGGCCATTTTTCTTCGAAAATGAGCAAGGAGTGGCCGTTACAGTCAATGGCGATCATTATCGGCCCATGTTGAACGAATTTTTGTTCACAAAAATTGAAGAGGAGGATAGTGGCAACATTTGGTTTCAACAGGACGGCGCTACGTGCCACACAGCCGAAGCTACACTCGATGTTTTGCGCCCTGTTTTTGAAGATCGCATTATCAGCCGCAGAGCTGATATCGTTTGGCCACCTCGGAGCTGCGATTTGACACCGTTGGTCTATTATTTATGGGGTGCCGTCAAAGATAGGTGTTACGCCGAAAAGCCAGAGGCAATTGACGCTTTAAAGGACAATATTCGTGAAGCCATTGGTGAAATACAGCTGCACACAATCGATAATGTGCTTAAAAATTGGACCGATCGTGTAGGCTACTGCATGGCCAGCCGAGGCAGCCATTTAAATGAAATTATTTTACATTATTAACCGGAAGGATTGTTCTTTCAAATAAAAAAAGAAATTTGAGAAAATATTCAGTAGTTTTTTTATAGCATTTTCAAAAAAAAAGTTATTTGGCGGACCCTTTACTTATAGTAAATACAATATCTATTTAGTTTAAGGAGTGACGTCACTTTATATTATTGTTTAAATGTTTTGTTATTTCGGTTTTAAAAGTGTTTACGTTGCTGTTTGGTTGGCCTTTATTCGGAAGTCTGTTCCATAGATGGATTGCGTTATAAAAAAATTGCCATTCCGTTATCTTACTTCTAATAGGTATAACCTTATTCCCCCTATTGGACCTTGCAAAAAATATCCGATCGTATAAATATGACGGCCCATGATTTTGTACATGATTTTGTGCAGAAGCGTAAGAGTCCTGATGTTCACCAGATTATTTAAAAGTCAAGTTGTAAAGCTTTTTACTTAAGGTTGCAATTCCATCAAGAGTGTGTCCACCAAATACATATCTAGAAATGTTGTTAAAAAGAGTATTCAACTTCTTCTTACTAGTGGAATCACAATATGCATTAACTTTGCATCCATATAGAAGTACCGGCATCAAATAAGTGTTAGCAGTTAACATTCTAATGTTAATAAGAGTGCAAAAGTGTACCCAGAGGGTACGAAGCATTTAGTACGTTTTACCTACTAACGTGTGATTTTTAAGCTATTATCTTTTTGGCAACACTGGTTTAAACAGCTGACGCACGTTTCGTGTTTTGTTTCACTGTCAAAAATCTTCAGTTTGGTCTATAATTTAACCATGAATCGTCTTACAAACGAACAATGCTTGCAAATTATTGAATTTTATTATCAAAATGCGTGCTCTGTTAAGAAAGTTCATCGCGCGCTTCTTCCGCTTTTTTATCGAAAAATTGTGTTCAGCGACGAAGCTCATTTTTGGCTCAATGGGTACGTTAATAAGCAGAATTGTCGATTGTGGAGTGAAGATCAGCCAGAAGCATTGCAAGAGCTACCAATGCATCCAGAAAAAGTCACAGTTTGGTGCGGTTTATGGGCTGGTGGCATCATTGGACCGTACTTCTTCAAAGATGATGCGAATCGTAACGTAACTGTGAATGGTGAGCTCTACCGTGAGATGATATCCAACTTTTTTTTGACCAAAATGCAAGAGCTTGACTTGCATGACATGTGGTTTCAACAAGACGGTGCCACATATCACACAGCACGATTAACAATGGACTTATTGACAGGCGAGTTCGGTGAACATTCAATTGGCCGCCTAGATCGTGCGATTTAACGCCTTTAGACTATTTTTTGTGGGGCTATGTTAAAGCTCATGTCTATACACACATGCCCGCTTCAATTGACGCATTGGAAGACAACATTGAAGCATTTATTCACGAGATACCGGCCGAAATGTTGGAAAGAGTATGCCAAAATTGGACTAAGCGGATGGACCATTTGAGGCGCAGTCACGGTCAACATTTGCATGAAATAATCTTCAAACATTAAATTATATGGACCGTACTAACGATTCAAATAAAGATTTCATGCATTTTTCTGAATTTTATGTGTTTTTTTTTTAAACTTTCCTATAACTCTTAAAAAATCACCCATTACAATATTGATGTGATTATCCCTGATCGTACTGTTGAATGTAATGCCCAAATTCTTTGCTGAAGTTACGATTTCAATTTTTTCATTGGTAATACGAATGTATTGTTTTAAAAAATTTTTACGGATTATTAAACATTTAGATTTTTGTGGGTTCAGGCATAGACCATTTTGAGATGCCCAGCAATAAATGCTGACAAGATCAGAACTAAGCTTACGTTTATAGTCTTAATCGATGTGTTGATGTATAGCTGTACGTCATCAGCATATAACTGAATTTTACTATGGGATACATTGTTAGGTAAATCATTAACGTACAAAGAAAATAAAAGTGGACCCAGAATTGAACCTTGTGGTACTCGTCGAGTAACAGATAAAGAAAGCTCCAGAATAACAGGCATTTAAGAACACGGATTGAGATCGACTTTCAAGGTACGGTTTAATTAATGATACTGATGTGTCACAGAACGAGAATTTATGATAAAGTTTGGAACAATGTAGGGAATGATCAACGGAATCAAAAGCTTGCGAGTGATCTATCAGAACCAAAAGTGTAAAACTTCCCTCCGTCAATAGAACAACGTATATCTTCAGTAACATCAATTAAAGCTGTGATGCATTTTTCAGTCGAAATCCGGATTGCCTGCTGGTGAGCAGATTATATTGAGCTAGGTGATCACTTATCCGTTTATGTATTATTTTCTCAAGAACTTTGGACATAAATGGTAGAATTGCTATCCGCCTGAATTCAGAGTTAGACTTTGAAACTGGTATTATTTTCGGCTGTTTCCAGTTAGTTGGAAACACACTAGTCATGGAGTATGGTGTTAAATATGTGAGTGACGAATGGCAACAGCTGAGGAAGAAGGATTTTAAGAAATTTTAAGCTAATGTTCTCATAGCCAATAGCATTTGACTAAGTAGAAAGAATATTTTGTAAAACCTTGGGTTCATTTACACGGCAAAATTGAAAAATGTCACGACGCACAGTGTCTCGACTAGTACAAGCTAGCGGGACAAAATTATTTCTTCACTTATTTCAATTGTTTATGTATATTCCAGTCATCTTAAGCTATTTTAAGAAGAAAAAAAAGTTGAAAAATGTGTACTGTAATACTTAATCGTTTCAACCCATTTTTCAATATATTATGTTTTTTTGTATTTTTCACATCAATAATCCAATTCTGCCCAAATTTGGCATAAATATGTAGCTTACAAATATCAATTTAGGTACCAAATTTTATTATGATCGGACAATTTTTGTAGGTTTTATAGCGTTTTTAAGAAAACGGATATATGGCAGGACCTTGAGTCCTTAGTTTAATTTAAATGAAAATTTACACACACGTTGCTAGTTGTGTGTTTATCAGCATGACCACTTTTTGTAGCTTAATGGGCATTATTGAAGCTTAAATTAAATTTTTCATTTTCAGGACACATGGGAGGTAGGCGTATCCTTGGACCGATTTCTTCAAAAATTCGTATTTTTCTTAACCAAGATATTTTATGCTACTGTACCGAATTTCAAAAAATATCTGAGAACTCCTTCTATTTTTGTCCCTTCGTTATATGGGGACAAAGCAGTGTGCGACTCGTTCTGGCAAAAATAAAATAATTTTACTTGCGGGCCTTTACGGGGTCTATAATATATATCAATCTGTTTCTGAATGTTGTAGGTATTACATATAGAAAAATCTAGGTGGATATATGTGGATAAAAAAAGTTGCTAATCTTTAAAGTTAACAATTGATGTAACATTTGCTGGATTTATCTATACATTTACAAATTGATATTACACCAAAAGTATACATCTTTTTTATAAAAAATAGAAGTCATAATATAGTACATACCTTCAACGGAATATTCCATCAAAAAAAAATCGTTTCACTTTGCTACAAATTTTAAAATATGTTACCACAAGTGTGCATAAAATCAACTGATTTGCAAATGAAAATGACCCCTCTTATAAAGGGTTACTTTGACCCCCTGATAAGATACCTTTATGAGGTGATAAACAAATAAATTTTTGGAATTCGCTACCTGGGGGGGGGGGGTTCTTTACAAGACGCTTTCAGTGGTTAATGAAAATTACGTCATGAATATTGTCCCGCTAGCATGCTCTAGCCGAATCACTGTGCGACGGTTCTGGTTGAATTTATTTATTATTTATTATAGAATAATCATGAAATTATTTCTCTATTTGCAAAAGAGCGTTAGCATAAAAGGTATCTCCTCCAATAAGGATTGAACGCTTAAAAGGTCGGTTATATATATTTTCATTTATGCTTAGGGTGTGTTGCCACATAATTATGAATATGCCAAAGCCGGAAAACGCCAAAAATTTTATATCGATTTTTTTCTTCTCTACAGTTCAGTGATATTATTTTCTATTAGTTCAAGTGACCTAATCAGTTTCTTGAACATGACAGACTGGATTTAGTCACTTTGTGAAATTAACTTTATAATTCAAATCCTATTAAGTGGTTGCCAAAACGGGGTCCTAAGACTCTTCTTGAGGACCTGTTTGTTTGGTTACAGGCAGACAGCAATCAAAACGCCAAATTCTTAAAAAATAAAAACAAGAAAAAAATGAGTTTAAAATCGCTGAAATTATTGAGTAATTAACTGCCTGGCCCACAACATCGACAAGAACATTTCTTTCGTATATTTTTATTGAAAACAAAAACAAATTTTTTTATTGTTTTCAATATAAATATCCCAAAGAAATGTTCTTGTCGACATTGTGGGCCTGGCAGTGACTTTTTTATTTTAGTAATTTTTGCAATTTCAAATTCTTAAATATTAATGAAAATACTTTCGTTAATAAAAATCGCTTAAATCATAAATCGAGAAATTTGTATTTTAACAATTGTAAATTTTGCTAACAAATCAAAAAATAAGAATACAGAAGCAAAATAAAAACTAAATAAAATAACTGCATGCTTTTGGAAAGACGAACGCAAAATTCATTCGCTTAACTGACATTTCAAAAACAAAATTTCAAAATTTTGTTTAAATGTGTACTTTCCAAATGGCAGGCGATTGATTGTGTAGTAAAATTTATATGAGTCGCTCAGTTTTTTGAGTGCCTTTCATATAAATTTTTCTGCACAATCAATTGCCTTTCAGGTGGAAACAGCACTTAAGTACTTTTCATATAAATTGTTCTAAACAATCATTTCACTATCGTTTGGAAACAGCAAGTAATTGTATGTTTAACGAATAAAATTTTTGCTAGTCATCTAAGAACAGGCATTTATAAATGTAAAAGTTACGTTTGTTGGTTGGTTAACTTTGTAGTCCGTCCAAAGGCAAAGTCATCGTCCAGACTTGCAATTTTTGTTGCAGCAATTCTTGAGCTTATTGGTGCGAGAGGTGAAAAGATTGGGGAAGGTTACTCAGTTTCATGTAGTCTGCATTTCTTTTTGTTTTATTATTCTCACAGTTTTGAACTTGAAGTTGGCTGTAGGTGTATTTGTATTTATATACAAAATATAAAAAGTAGAAGAGGAAAGACAAGATAAAAATACAAAAATTTCAAAACATTAATTTCATAATGTGGACACTAATGCAATTGCAAAGCAGAATTGGTTCGCATTTGCAGCAACAAAAATTTCAAGTCTGAACGATAATTAAGCGTGATTCAAGTAGAGATGATAGTGACTCCATTTTAACATCACAAAACTCGTGAAGAATAGGAACCCCCAGATCAAGCATGACACCAGGGCAATACTGAGATGGCTAGAGCCAGCCCATTGCGCTGAGATATTTTACCAAATTGCCGAGCTTCACACCCGATATCTCAGAGAGTATTTGTGGCACGTTATTGCCAAGTAATCTTTATCGTGTTAACTTTAACACTGGGCAATCACATAGGAGATGAAATATTATCTCCTCAGTTTCAGGTTCTCTGCACCGGCGCACAGTGTTGTCAAGCTCAAAAAATGGTTATATATCTGAATATGCTAAATAACTCGTCGGCTTGCAAAATAATGTATGAACAAGTCGTAGAAAGGGACATAGGCTTTTTGAAAATTTGGCCTGCGACCACTTTGTCAAAGTACAAGGCGAGATAAAGGGTGTCAAAGTCAACCACCTCGGGCTAGGTAAGCTTTATAAAGCTTTTAACTTGTGCAAATATTAACAGATTTTAAAAAATTAAACTTTGCAATTAGCTAGTAGGAAGATAAAGAAGTTCTAGTTTATTTCACTAGGTAACCTCTCAGAGTTTAAAAATATTTCAGTTTTTTTACCGTTTGTACCTTGACTTTATTTTGTTTTTTTTTTTTTTACAAATATATTCGGTAATAAAGGTCCAATTATTTTTCTAAAAACATCTTCTTATTTCCAATAAATTCAGAAATGACACGCGAAAAGTTTTTTTGAAATATCTCAATCCGTCTCATCGTGTAAAATAATCAAAATATAAATTTTAAAATAAGTCTTAAAATGGCTTAATTTTGATAAAAATCGAGTATATTTTTTTTTATAGTACTTAAATATTTTTTAAAAAAATTTTGAAATTGTTTACATATTTAATAAAGAATGACTTTTAAGGAATTTTTGCATCGATATACAGACGCACCCTACTTAAAGTAATGGTCGCAAATGGTGAATGAATTAAAAAAAAAAATTTAGCTTAGTATAAAAAAATGTCACATCTGTTTTCTATTTTTTTTTTTTACAAATTATAGTCAACATTACTTAATAGTCTGTATTTTAAAGACTACTCGCCCGCTGAAAAACGTGGTAGATGAGCAGGTTTTGTAAAATATTAAAAGTTTCAATACCATTTTATTTAGTTGCATAAAAATTCTTTAAAAATGTAATAATAATCTTTTAGACTTTCAAAAATTATAACGATATCTTTTTTTTTTTTTTTTATTGAATCTTCATATATTAAATAAGAACTAAAAATAATTAATCAAATCTTATCCTACTATTTGCTTTATGTCCTGCCAGTGCCAGACAAAAAAGATTTTGTCATACCGGTTTCCGTTCACATGTGTACAGAACGATATCTTGAACTAATATTTTTTAAAGTGTATATAAAATCAAAAAAAAAAAAAAAAAAAAAGAAAAGATAGAAAACAAACGAAACCTATTTTTTTATGATTACTCAATAAAACCTCTTATCTTTTTTGCAGTTGGACTTAAATTTAAATAAAATATACAAAAAAAAAATATATTTACCTATCCATTGATATATAACACGCCTATATAGTCCGTTTCAAATAGCAAATAAAATGGCCGCCCACAACGCTGACACCCCAGGTTAAATTTGTCAACAGAGTACCACAGAGTTACTCTTAGAGGGGTAAAATGTAGTACCAAAACCCATTAATTTTTCCTTCCCGATATTTTTCGCGAACATAATTGCACGCTATATTCATTTCTTAAGGGGGCTACCAAGCAAAAATTTAAAAAAATTGGCACCACAGCTCCTATGGTGCCCCTAGACGGGTCAAACTTATAACTGACCCCACTTAATTTTTCATCCCCAAAATTTGTTGCAAACATACCTATCCTGGTATCTGCATTCCTTCTATTCAAAGTTTAAAATTTATGGAATTGTAAAAAAATTATCCCCATTGCTGCTATGATGCCCCTAGACGGTTCATATGTATGAACGACCCCACTTTGTTTTTCTTCCCAAACATTTGTTTCTAATATACTTAACTGCTATCTCTATTTCTTAACCCTTTCCGGGTCAAAAATAATTTAAGTCGAGCTTAAAATCTAAAAACTTATATTAAAGGTAATATGATGGTGCTGAAGCCAGGAAAAATAGTAGTTTTCATCTTGGCCATCTCCGCCTAAAAATAAAGAAACAAATGCAAACTCTATATTATAATAAACTTTAAATTTGTATACCGTTCAAGCGCATAGAACCAGAGTACAATGTAATGTCGAATATATTCGACAAAAACACGGAAAGGGTTAATGCGGCTCCCATCTAATTTTGAAGAAAATGCGAAAAAGTACGTTTTGCTCTGCGGCTCCTCATTAAAATCTATTTTTTGCTTTATTCAAAAATTTAAAATTATTCGATGATTTATGTAATTTTTTGTTTTCATTTGGGCGTTTTTTTTTTTATTTTTTAATATGAATTTTTTTTAAAGTTTATGAAGACAAAAGCCCGTACAGAAGAAATATTCTGAATTCTAGGTATTAAATTGGAAATTTCTTGACCTTGTGTAATTATTAGTTGTATCAGTTTTTTTTCAAATACTGTCAATATTACAAACTGTTTGATCTTATAAAGTACCTAAATGCCGGTGACATTAGTTGTTAACTAAACTGACCTAAAAATATGCTACATAAAATACAATAAAATAACAAAACCACAGTACAGCCAGCACACTGGGCATATTAAAGTTACAAGCCAAATAGAAATTTAAAAATAAAAATTTTTTTTAGTTTTGTTGTAACAGAACATTTTATACAACAACAACATTATTTTGTAAAAACAGCAGAACAACAAAATATCGACAATTTAAGTCAATTGTGCTATTGGCAAACCATATTCGCTTTATTCGCTCCACCATATCCTTATTGCTCTTTTATTCTTATTGTTGTTGTTGCCTTTGTACATGTTCTCAGTATCCTTGCCAAAAAAAAAAAAAAAAAAAAAAAAAAAAAAATTGGTAACGGTGTTTTTTGAACTGAAAATAAAATATGTTTGTTGTGTGTGTGTTTTGAAAGAATATGAGTTGCAGAGTTTGTTTGGAATATGCAAAAATTTATTGAAATATTGGACGGCTAAGAAAAAGGTGACCAGTAGCTCGTTTCTGTATTTCTCGCATTGCAAAATTTCTCACATTAAGTGTGAAACAAAAAATTCCATTGTTTCTCGATTTGTGAGAAAAAAGTGTTTCTGTATTTGAATGCGAGAACAGACAACACAGATTCTGTTTTAACTGGAATACTTCCAGTAATTAAGTGTCAAATGCAAGCGAAACGTCAACGAAAGAAATAGATATAATAAAAATAGGGCTGCCAGATTTAACGATTTATCGTCATTTTGACGATTTTTTTGTTCCAAAATTGGCAAAGTGCCGATTTGCTGATTTTTTCTGGTGACGATATTAATCAGGCTTAAAAATAAAATAATTTTTATTAGTTTAATATGTTTATATATTCGGCACCACAGAAAAACGATATCTTTAAAAACAAGGCAGATTAAAAAATTTATGGGCAAAATCAAAATTTCGAAGAAAAACTGTTTAATTTTTATTTGCTTAGATTATTTAATTCATTTGTTTATGTTATCAAAACATTAAACTATTATCCCATTTTTCAATCAATGCACTTTAGGAAATTTTTGCCTTTTTTTTTGGCAGGTTCAATATGTTATTTGGTCACGCCTTTAAGTGATCTTTTCAGAAAAAAATAATCTGAAATTTTAAATTGTTATCGGAATAAAGAGAAGAATAAAAAAAATTATTTAAATGACAGATAATTCTCCCAAAGTAAATATACAGAAACACTTATGTGAGAAAAAAATTTTTTGTTTCATATTGCGCTGTTTTTGTTATAATTCACTTGTTTCATGCGGGAAATTTTACGATGCGAGAAATACAGAAACGGGCTTTCTGTATTTCAGCATCATAAAATTTCCCGCATTAAACAAGTTAATTATTACAAAAAAAGTGAAATATGAAACAAAAAATGGGGTTTCTCACAAAAGTGTTTCTGTATCTTTACTTTGCGAGAAGTATCTGTCATTTCAATAATGTTCCAGCAATTATTGGAAGGATGTGAGAAGAAGTGTTTCTGTAACAATATTTTACGAAAAGTTTCTCACAAGAACTGGCAAAATAAATCACAATTGAAATTAATGCGAGAAAAATAAATTTTATAAAATGGAGCCCAAATTATCCGAAAAAATAATTATGTATATACATACACACATGTATGTACATAAGAATGTGTATTGTTTTTTTTTTTTTAATTTGAAAATAAAGAATTTAAATGATGAAAATAAATAAAGCAACATTTTTATATATTGTTTTTTTAGTTGCAGGGCTACCAGATAAATTTGTGAAAAAATCGTTAATGTCTTAAGAAAAAATAAAAAAAAACTCGTATATATTGTTTCAAAAAATCAGACAATTTAAAATTAATTTTGACAAATTTAGTTCGATTTTAATTAAAATATAGTCAAAAAAAAAACATAGTTAAAGTTCATGGGTATTTTATACATAGTTTATACACACATGCTTAAGCTTGAGGTCTATTTTTAAAAATGAATAATTTTATTTTTTCTTTAATCCGATAACAATTTAAAATTTCAGGTTGTTTTTCTCCCCCTGAAGAAGCCACACAAGGCGTGACAAAACATCATATTTAACTAAAAACTAAAAAAACATTTCCTTAGTGCATTGACTAAAAAATGGGGTAATAGTTTAATGTTTTGATCACAAAAACAAATGTATTGAATAATCAAAAGAAATAAAAATTAGCATTTTTCCCTAGAAATTTTGCTTTTTCCGATAAATTTTTTAGGGAACAGACAGACAATTTCGAGGACAATTTTCACAATAGGGATAAATGTAAAAATTTAAGCTGCCTTGTTCTTAAAGACTGAATAATATCGTTACTAGAAAAAATCAGCAAATCGGCACTTTGCCAATTTCGTAACAAAAAATCGTCAAAATTACGATAAATCGTAAAATCTGGCAGCTCTATTTTTATTATATCTATTTCTTTCGATGACTTTTCGCTTGCATTTGACACTTAATAACTGGAAGTATTCAAGTTAAAACAGAATCTGTGTTGACTGTTCTTGCATTCAAATACAGAAGCACTTTTTTCTCACAAATCGAGAAACGAAATTTTGCGATGCGAGAAATACAGAAACGAGCTACATGTTTGAAATTAAAAAAAAAAAATCTAAAAAACTTTAAAAACTCAAAAAAATAAAAAAAAAATTATAATAAAAAATATATTTGGTTTCAGAATTTATAAAATATTCATTGACTTGAAAAATTTTTTTAAAACATTTTACATTTTTAATATATTTTTCTTTTTATATGGCCACCTTTTTTATTTAAGCAGCACTGATTTACATCTATTGGTGTTTTTGTATTTTTGTTTTTAAGGCCGATTTTTATTGAGTTGGTAATAATTTGTTTATGAAACAAACAAAAACATGAAAAAAACATGCCTCCAGCTGCCAGGCTGCCAATGTACTATAATGAAACATACATACATTTCATATTTTTTTCTCGGTTGCCCCAATTAGGAAAAAGCCTACATTTTATTTTATTATTAACACAATCTCATAGAAAACAAAATGAAAAAAAAAAAAAACTGGTGGTAAAATTTTGCTTTTGTTACAAAAATTTACAAAATTAATTAATTTATTATTTAAAAAAAAATTGTAAAACGAATTGTTTTTTGAAGAGGAAAATATGATAATGTTATAAAAAAAAGCCAGACTAAAGAATTAGCTATGGACACTAATATGTCTACATTATAAGCAAATATCGACTAGATAACAAGCTAAATTATAGATTGATATTTTAAATATTTAAACTTTACTAAAATTGGGTAATTGCGACAGCTTTGGACAAGATTTAAATGGATACCTGCCGTAGGCCGTATTCCATGGTGAATCCAAATCGCCAATCCGTGCATATTCCTGCAAGATTTTACACTTGTTCCCTGCTTAGGTGCAAGAGCAATCTAACCTCCGCTGCTTTTGGAAAAATCCTAGCAGCATATGTTGAGTAGCAGCACAAACTAGGAATGATCCTAGGAATGATAAAGTTTTTTGCACTGCATTGTTTGTGTTTACGGTTCTAAATGTCAACCAATCCTAACAAATCAAAACAAATTGGTTTCAACTGTCTATATCAAAAATCGTTTCGACTCCACGTATAGTTGATCTCGCCTTGGTCAATTACAATGAATAATGAGTCCTTTTTCCGATGTTTATATTTTATTAAACTGACTCCGATTCGTCATTTCTGTGATGCTAATGTGACATCCAATCGATGACATAATTTAAATTGATGACCCTAATGACAATTTGGCCAAGTGATGTTTAGGCTGACATGACAATTATGAAAAGTGTCATGGGGTTAAAAACGAAGACACTCGTCAAGTGCTGATGTCAAAATACATCAGCGTTATGAAGCCTTTTCTATCCGTGTAGAAGAATGAAGATTTTTTTTACATTTCAGTTTCCATACAAACTGTCTATGCTTTAGATTTCATTAAACATTAATAAAGTCTAGATTGTAGATTAGACTATAGTTTAGTTTAAAGCAATTTAAAAATTGTTTTCTTCAAAATAGCTACAGCACTAAAATTTTAGCTTTGCTTACATTTTTTGCTGTGCACTTGTCCGTAAGTTAATTTAAGCAATTACAAAAGCATTAAAAACAGCCAAGCATTTTTAAACGCTGGTTTAAGGTCTAAACCATTGTTAAGATTATGTACAAGACTATATTCTACGCCTAAGACTAATCTGCAAAATTTTGACTATACTGAAGTAAAATTTTATGTTTTTATTAGCAACTGTAAGCAATTTAAATTGCTATTGGCACTTTTTTTATATATTTCCATTTTCTAACTGAAAATTCAAAATTAAGTCATATATTTGGCTAATTTATGTCTGTAGCTACACAACAAAACCACATTCTCCAATCTAACGCTTCCTCCTTTCAAAATTGAGTGTTTGCTTTTTGTATTTTATTTTTACGGTTTTTTTTCTAAGCTTCAAATAAATTTATGGCCCATTGCAAACATCTTCATCTTTGTTTTCGTTAAACTGTTATTTTTACCAATATTTAAGTTTTTTTCTTTTTCTTTTTTTTTTAATTTAAAAATTTACCAAACGCCAAAAAGAAGAAAAATTATGCAACTTATAAATTATTTTCATATTGTGGCTGCTAATCAATACAATTTACACAAAATATTCACACAAAATAATAACCAAAAAAAGGAAAGAAAAAAATACCAACAGCCGAATAAAATAAACAACAAAAACAACAATATTAATTTGCATGATTTTACACCAACAGCCAGTCAGCAAACAAACAAATAAAAACAAATAATAACAAACACTTAATTTAAAAAAAATATATTTGAATTTTTTTTTTCAAAGATCAACAGTAACTGCTGTTCAACAATACAAGTGTTGCTGCTTCTTTATTTTTTTTTCAGTTTTACTAAAAAATTTTTAGAGCATTTTGGAGTCAAATGACTATAAAAATAAAAAAAAGGTTAAGAAAAAAATACAACAAATTTAAGCCAACAAGTGGCCCAATTGGCAGAAAGACACTTGAGTTTGAATAAATATGCAGCCAAAAATCTATTGAATCAGTTGTATTTTTTCCAAAACTGCCAGATTGGTGGAAATTTTGTATATAAATTAAGTTGTAAGAGACCTGAACAAATATAAAAGTTTGGTTATAGATTTCTTTTTGGGCTAAAAAAGCCATTTTCTAGAGTTTAATAGATTTTTTTTAAAAAAATTTTTGTTTTTTTAAGCGATTTTTGTAATCATATAAGACTGTTGTGGTTCTAGCGATTTTTATTGGCAAAATTAACAAAATTCATTTAAAGTTTATTTTAAGGCTATTTTAGTTCAAATTAGTGATTTTCTAATGGTCTGAGTGAGTTTTAGAGTTTAAAATGAACAATTATCAACGTTTAGTTTTCTAGTTTAATAGATCTTTGTTTCTATGATAAAATTTGTGTTATGTTTATTTGAGCGATTATTGAATATATGAGACCTTTGCGGTTCTAGCAATTTTTATTGGTAAAAATAACAAAAATTTTAGGTTCTAAAATATTTTTGGTAAATTTTCCGGTTAAGGCTGTTTTAGTTTAAATTATGGTTTTTTTGCGGTCATAGTGTTTTTTATATTTCAAATGAACAATTATTTATAGCTTATAGAAATTTATGGCAACATCTGATTTTATTTTTCAAGTTTAATAGATTTTTTTTTATAAAATTTGTATTTTTTTATTTAGGCGATTTTTTAACAAAGCATTTTCAGTTTAAATAAAACATTTTTCAAATAAAACGAAACCTTTTTCAAATTAAACGAAAACTTTTTCAAATTAAACGCAAAATTTGTCAAGTTAAACGAATCCTATTTCAAAAAAGTGAGTATCGAAGATGATTTAACGATCTCCGTCTCTTCCAGGTATATGTTGAAATGGGTTTTCCGAAGGCCCTAGATATGATGAGGGCTATGTTGTTATTTACTTATATCAAATGAAGACCGAAATAAATTACTTTTAAAATTCTGCGTTTATTTGGTAAATTTTTTGTGCTTTCTTCTTATGGCGAATTAAGATTTTTTTTTCGTCCTAAAAGATAAAGAGTTGTTGTGAAATAATCGTTTACTTAATTTACTTTTGTTAATTAATTTTTTTTAATTCATCTTTTTTTGTTCGCATGTCTTTTACTAACATTTCTTCATTTTTTTTAATCAAAATTTTGATTTTCATATTTTAGGTGACTCTCGTTAATTTTTTTTTTTTAGCGATTATTTACTGTTAAATGAGAGTTTATAGTTTGATTGTGAAATATCGTTTCAAACTGGATTTTTATAACAAAATGAAGTTTTGGTGTTTTTTTTGGAGAATTTCTTAGATCGTCGTTTTTTGTTCAAGCTCATTTTTTTAAGAGTTTGTGATTTTTGCTCCTTATAAATTTTTGGTGAAATTTTTTTTTTATTTGGCGATTTTTGTTAAAATTTGTGTTTCTTTTTTTTTTTGCTTGTTTATAATTATTGAGAATAAAATAAAAGGTTTAGGTACTTTAAGGTCTGTCGCGAAAGAGTATTATTTAAAAAATAAAATTTTAGAAACAAGATTTTAGAGCTTTTGGCGATTTTTTTTTTTTTTTTTTTTTTTTTTTTTTTTTTTTTTGTTAGCTAAAATTATGTTTTTTATTTTAGTTACACATTTGAGTTTTATAGATTTGTGTTAATTTAATCGTTGCCGAATTAAACACTTTTTTGTTAAATTGAAATTTTTATTTGTTTTTGTGATTTTTGTTGCTTAAAGCGATTTGACTTTTCTAACATGTTAGTGCTGGTTCACACACTTAAAATTTTAGCCGTCAGGTCTTGAGCTTTTAGGAAAGATGGGAAAAGAGAATGCCATTTATTTTCCTCTCTCTATTAAAAACTCAAGACTTGACAGCTAAAACTTGAAGAGTGTGATCCAGCACTTAAGGCAGAAACTGAATTTGCTTTGTTACCATATTTCTATAGCAATGATTTTTTTGCTTTTAGCTATCTTTATGTTGAAATAAGAGATTTTCAGGTTTTTAATGTTTTGTAGTCAAATAAGCGTTTTTTTACTTGATAATAGCAATGCCATCTGGCATCGCTTTCACTCTCATTCACATCTGAACAGGTTCAAAAAAGTTCATTTGAAACTTCTTTAAAAGGCTTAAAAAAAAACGGCAAACTTCTATTTGCAGACAATCTTAACGAAAAACCGCGCCAAAAAAAAAAAAAAGAACTTCAGTGCCCCGCACTTCACTTTACTAATGAGAAATGTGCAACTTCGTTTTCATTTTCAACATTTTTTTCCAACTTATTCAGCTAAATGATTTATTTTTACAACAAGTGCCTGATAACTTCGAGTTGCACTTACTTATGTCATGTCAGAAAATGCATTTGTTTTATTCAAGTCAAAACTCGTCGGCAACAAATGCAGGCAAACATTATTAGATAGGGAATTTGAACGTTGGTGTTGAAGATAGTAAATGTTGGGGATTATTATGATTGAATAATTTTCCATATTTGTATTTGATTTTCTGGCAAATTAAAATTATGAAAAAAAAACTCATAAACTAAATGGCTTTTTTTATAGTGTGGGTGTAAGTGTAAATTTTTTAAAAAACAAAATAAATTGTCATATGTTTATACTTAAGTCACTCTTTGGCAAGAAGGTGGTTCTTAAGACTCTTAAGTTTTTTTTAAACATGTAAAACGTTCGAAAATGCTTTTCCAAAAAGCTTAATTAGCCATTGACTCTAAATAAATTTAGGCGATTTTTTTTTATCACCGAAAAATACATGCGCATAAAAGTATTTGCCTATATTTACAATAAGAACACCAAAATAATTGAATCTTTAATATAATTAGTAACATTTTATGTCATAATAAATTATTAATAATCCGCCACACTTTTGTTTATCTTATCATGTCATTAACAATATTCATTGTTGTAAGCACTTTGCTTAAACATCAATTATCAAGCCGCATTATTTATTAATAACTTAATTTTCAATTGCAACAAACAATTCAATGCAGATCTCTTCAACTGCACCCAGCCACCAAACAACCACCTTAATTTTATCGAAATGGCACTTGTATGAACCTACAAACTGAAAGCGGAAAACAATTAGCTTTTAAGTGATTACACACATTCACCAGAGTCTGGCAAGTTATGCAACTTACCACAATGTATTTTGACGCTTCAAATAGTGATGTTGCAATAATTTAATTTTTTTATTTATTGATTTACAAATGCTTTCAATTAATTGTTGTTGTTTTTTTTAGGCTAGAGAAAATTAATCGATGATTTAAATGGGTTAAAAATGTACTGCAGTTCATTAAGTATTTATGAAAGGGAGTGATCAAAATATTTATGTAATTAATTTTAAACAATGAGCTTTAAGCTGCCATTTTGGTGTTCGCAATAGCAATTTAAGGGTTAATAATACAAACACCTGGTAGACCACCGGTTATATGTTGAATAGCCCATCTACTTACCAAAGTGTTTCAGTCACTGTACATCCATTTTTAAATAGATACGCCCAAGGCGCATGAAACTACAGGCGGTGTCAAAATGCCATCTGATTTTGTCAGTTCGAATCAATTTGTTTTGAGTTGTTCGTGTTTTGTTAAAAAAATACGAGACAATGATCCCCGATAGTGGACTATGTTTGAGTGGTATTCTGGGCTAAACACCTGTGGGGATCTGTTGCTACACAGACGGCTCAAACTGGGGAAAATAACGGGCATAAGGGTCTTTATTGAAAACCCGGAAACCGAGATATTCTACCATCTTCCGGATCATAACAAAATTGTCCACGCCGAAGTCCGTGCTTTTACGGAATGTGTGAGATGGATTGAATTAAATATGGAGCAGGTGGACGCTAACATATTTACCGGCAGCCAAGTAGCAATTAGGGCGTTCTCATTTAGTAGGGTTAAGTCCAGGACCTTATTAGACTGTAGGAGGGCCACTACCGAATTTACCTCGGTCAGTGGGATCCGTGCCACTTGGGGATAATCGATAATGAAAAGGCCAATATACTCGCTATCGATGGAAGAGACGTCGAAGCAGTTCACCGGGCGAATGGAATGCGTTCGCGGCAACGAAGGCATAATTGAAGTCGTGGGTTAGAGAAACTCACACGGTCAGTTAGAATAGTGGGACTGTGGGTAGTACCACTAAGATTTTATTGGGAAACCCAGACGAGGGGAGGGCAAGAAGCCACCTTAACGGGAGTACGTTCGAAGTTATTGTGATGTTGTGTATCCTGGCTGGTCATGCGGGACTACGGGCACAACTGCACCAAATTGGACGGGCAGAATCTGATGAGTGTTGAGCGTTGGGCGAGGAGAGCGAGACGCTGGAACACTTTCTCTACTACTGTCAGGCCTTCGTCGAATTAAGATCCAAACACTTCGGGAGCGATGTCATGTTGGACTTGGGATCCCTGAGGAGCGTTGACGGAAAACCTTAAGAAATTACGTCCGGGAAACTGGGTTTCTTAACGGCGGACGTTAACACCCTCCTTATAGGTGGTGGTAGCACTATCCATCTAAATCCCCGATTTTTCCTTTTAAGGAGCGCAGAACAGGCCCGGTAGTGTCTTAGGTGTATATCGTACGGATATGAGTTGGAATCTTTGATACTTCGCCCTCTTTTCGGTCCTGCAGCCTCCTCCTCAACATTTTCGTCATTGCACCTGCGGCAGTAATCAAATTGTCCACATCCTAGATGCTGTTCATGCCTACCTATAAGACATTGTTCCGTGAAAATAGGGACCAAAAGGTATATGTCTCTTTTGGTCATCAGTAGTAGAAACATTGTTTGCCCGTCATCCATGAGGGCCCACAATTGCCTAGCAATTCTGCATGCAGTGTTCGTCGCCCAATTGTCGTTATCAATATTGCTAGCTGATTGCCGAAGTTCAACTTTACGGTTAAGCAGAGGCATCCCAAACTCTTCCGAGTCTAGTAGAAGCCGTAAAATGGAGCCAAGTGTAGCAAGCTCATCCACCCTAATGTTCAACCCCATATATCTGTTCTATATGATCCTGACATAAAACTGCTCAGCTATATCATTAAGAAATGCGAGACAGTCAAGGGCTTTTCTCTAAGCGAGAGGGAGTCCAAGGACATAACGAGAGGGAGTTCAAGCCACAACGACAACAGTCGCCGAAACAACAGATGAACAGAGCAAGCCTACAGCTTCCTTGATCGCTAGTATCTCCGCCTGGAAAACGCTACATTAATCAGGAAGACTTCACGGTAAATCGAGGCTGAGCTCGCTTGCCTGACCTCCAAAGCCCATTCTTTCTCGTGACTAAGAGTCATGAGTGTAGAAGTACACGCCGCTCCTCTGGCCCTGACAACGTTTCTTTAAATATTCCGGCTTGGTATAAACGTTTTGTATTGACGATTTTATATCTTAATATTCGGTAAATAAAACCTTTGCCTTTCTATAACTTCTTGGCGAAGTACGAAGTGGCGTAGTCTAGTTTCTAGGTTCTCTAGGCATTAACAATTTTCCTTGAAATATAGACGAATAGCTTTTACAAATTTTTTACTTTCGACATGAACTTAGACAAATTAATAAAGTATCCATATCAAAACTTTGCCTACAATTTTCATTCCCTCTTTTCCGCACTTAATTTACATTTTAAACGAAATTTTTCAAAACGTTGGTTCTTGTTTTATTTAATTATTCATAATTAAGCCGTTACACAAGCCACAACTCATTAACTCTTAATATGAATTATTAGCAAATTATATGCTGAACATACCAACTAAACGTTTAAACCACATTATTAATATGCTCTAATAGTTTTGGGGCATAATTTCGAAAATATAAATTGTTTGCTAATAAACTGTTTATTTAAAATTTCAATAAAAATGAACACTTCTAAACACGGGCCATTGAGGCAATTAGAGGGCAAAAATGTTTAATTAATAAAAACAATAAAATCATATTGAATTTATAAAAGAGAATAAATATAATAAAGCAAATATTATTATGGCTTTAGTAATAAATAGGTCAAATTGATGGCGTGAAAAAATTTTTTAATTATTTAATTATGGAACAAAAGTTGTTGTAATTTTGCTAAACAAATAAACCATAAATATGAACAATATCATTAATTTATTTGTTCATATTAAAAACAATTTTGGAAACAAAAGTTGGTCACCATTTCATTATACGATGGCGGATCAATAAGTCCGTGACTTTTTGAATGAAACACAGTTTTTTTTAAAAAAAAATTTATTTTTCAACATAATTTCCTTTTAGCTCAATATACTTAGTCCAAAGTTTCTCCAAATTGTGTATCCCTTCCAAAAAATAGGATTTTTCTAAGTCCATAAAATAGGCATTTGTTTGACCAATAATTTCATCGTTGGAGCTAAATCTCTTTCCACCGAGCCATTTGTTTAGCTTCGGAAATAGGAAATAGTCACTGGAGGCTAAATCCGGAGACAATGGCGGATGAGGTACCAATTCGTAGCCCAATTCATGTAATTTTGCCATTGAGACTGCACACATGTGCACCCGTGCATTATCTTGATGAAAAAGCACTTTTTTCTTGGCCGTATGGGGTCGTTTTTTTAAATCCTCGTTAAATCGGTCCAATAAGTTGGCATAATATTCGCCGTTTATTGTTTTTCCCTTTTGAAGGGAATCGATGTGGATTATCCCGCGTGCATCCCAAAAAACTGTTGCCATCACCTTATTGGCCGACAAACTTACATTGGCCTTCTTCAGAGCCCGTTCACCCGGAGAAACCCATTGTTTAGACTGGTGCTTGGTCTCCGGAGTATTGTAATCGATCCATGTTTCATCCACAGTTACAAAACGCCGCAAAAACTCATTCGATTAAACAACTCCAAACAATCCTTTGAAGTTGTCACAGTATTACGTTTATGGTCAATTGAGAGCAAACGCGGCACCCATCTTGCAGACAGCTTTCTTAAACCCAGCTGATCATTTAAAATCGAAACCACACTGCCATATGAAATGCCTATAGCATCAACAATCTCACGCACTTTTACTCTTCGATTGGCCAACACCATATCGTGAATATTTTTGAAATTTTCGGGTGTAGTGACTTCAATTGGCCGTCCAGAACGTTGAGCGTCATTTGTATTTGTGCGATCACAACGAAAGTCAGTAAACCACTTTTTTACCACTGAAATCGATCGTGCAGAGTCCCCATAGTATTTAGCAAGGTTTTCCTTGGTTTGATTGACGGTTTTTTTTCGCAAAAAATAATGTTTAATGAGCACTCGAAATTCACTTTTTTCTATTTTTAAAAATATCCACGAGGTTGTATGTTTTGAACAGCTGTTAAACGCAAAGTAAATGACGGAACTTGCTCAAAACTTGACAGTAGTCTATTAACTTCATGGGAGCAGTGTTACATTTCTTATAACTACGAGGGAAGTTTGAAAAGTCACGGGCTTATTGATCCGCCTTCGTATTTGCCATTTGAATGTATTTACAAAAAATTTTTCCTGAGACCCATGGACAATCATTATTTAACAAAAATTATTTAATATTAAGGTTCTAGATATATACATGTACACTGATAGAAAAATGAATCTTCATATTAATGATGCCCTAACATCAGAATTGTGACATGTTATTACAAATAGCATCATTAAGTCAAAAAGGGACATCAATCCAATGAGGAACGTTATCATAAAATTTTTTCATATTTTATGAGTCATCTACGCTATGGCTACAGTGGCATCAATTCGAGGCCCCATTTTGTGTATTATTAACATTATCTTCATGTTTAAAAAGTAAAATGAGAATCAAAAATTCCCATATTCTACTTCTTTAAATTATTTAGGTAAATACATCCAATTTTCAAAATAGAATCTTATTGTTTTATAATTAAGAGTTCTTCTATAAATAAAGGGCGGAATACAACAAAAGTGAAACAAACATGTGTAACGGATAAGAAAATAATAATATTCTCTCACTTTGACTCAAGTCAATGCCAATGACAAACTGTTATTAAATTGAGCCTTATGAGTCTTTTTTTCGATGTTACTGACTCATCGCACTGCTGACATGTTATATGAAACTTTCTCCGATTTGTCATTTCTGTGATGTCGATGTGTCAACCCATTGTTGACGTTATTTAAATTTTTGACCCTGATGACAATTTGGGCAAGTGATATTAAGGCTGCCATCAAAATGATGTAAAGTGTCATGGGGTCAAAGACGAAGATATTTGTGATAGCACTGATGTCAAAGTACATGAGCGTTATGGACGCTTTTTCCAACTGTGTATTTAAAAGGAACATATCGATATCTTAATTTAATTTAGAAAAGACGTATTTAACATATATTTTTTTTTAGTTTGAGACATAAAACTTGATAAAAAAAAGAATATATTAAAAATCTTAAGTTTTATGTCTCAAGCTTAAACTAATTGTATATGTTTGATACGCCTTTTCTTAATTGAAGTAACGATATGAAAAGCATAAAGCCTCCATAAATGCCTTCATTCTTCCGCAACTCTTTCCGCTGCTGTTTACCTTATTCTTAATTTGTCTTCTCCATTTATAGAACGAGTGGTCCCCTCTTCTGTTCTCCTGCGGAATCCATTCTCTAACAGTTCTGGTAATGTCGTTTGATTGCCTTTTAACGGGTGGATCAATCCACTGCCACTTGTGTCTCCTTATTTCAATCGATAAGGACTGTTGACCTGTTCTTTGATCGAATGCTTAGATACATTTCGTGGCCAGAAAGTGCAAAGGATCGAAGGCAACAATTCACGTACATCTGCATCTTTTGCATGCATCTAATGGCAGCATTTCATTTTTCAGCAACCGTACACAAGGGGGAAATTCATATTCGCATTAAATATCGATATTTTTGTGCGTAAAAATAATCAGCCTTATTACGGTTCTCGATGTCAGCGTCAAAGGCTAAGGTGGTTTGGACATGTAGCCAGAATATCAGGCAACCGGCTGCCGTTACGGGTCTTGGAAGCAAGACCGATGGCTACAAGACTTTGAGCAAAGATGCCAGTAAATTGGCGAGGTGTTTCTCATTGCTTCATAGATGCTTATGCCGCCCGATTTTTTATTTCTTACCATACTTAAAAGGCAAACGTGATTATTGGTCGTAATATACTTGTATCGCGTGATGCATCGTGAGGTTTGATTTATAATGTAAAATAAATAATATAAATTTAAAAGTGAACTTAAAATTTTTATTATCGTTTAAAAGAACAATTTATGGCATTTACGTTTGAAAATCATATCATGTAAATGTTGGCCACGACTACGTCCTGAAAGAATACAGGTTGGTTGTTACCTTAATGTACAACAGAATCGTTTTCGACATTGAGAACCGTAATAAGGCTGAATGTAAATTATTTCAAAACTGTACTTAGACGACAAAATGTTTTACTAGTTCAATATCCTTGCCCGATTTTCCATTTGCAGATATAATCCTCCCCTTATAGTAGAATGGCCAAACATCCTCAACTTCTTCCTTTACAATTGCAAATATTTCCTGATGACGTCGCATTAAGAGGATTTCAAAGCCATCGTTACGTTGTGTAGGTCCAAGACGATGTGAGCAATAAGGCAGATTTCATATACATAATTTACTTCATTCTGCCGGCCTTGCAGTCCTCATATAATTGTTGTTGAAGTTATTGAATGTTTAGTCAACAACCAAAATGTTTGCCGAATCGTAGTTTTTTATTCATGAATTATGATGTGCTTAATCCCCAATTTTTATTCTTTGAGATATACACTAAAGTTTTTGTTGAGGGAAAGCAAGTTTCTATCTATGCCCATTTTGCTGGTTGCTTAGGCCATATAATCAGGAAACCTTTTTCAAGGACTTTAGAAAAACAAAAGATATTATACAAATAAAACTGTAAAGCCAATGAGAATTACAAACACTAAAGTCTTATTTGCTATTAAAAAATGGACAAGAGTTCTAAAAACACTGTGAGTTGTAGCAAATACTTGATTCAAAATCCTGTAAGTTGTAAAAATACTTGACTCAAATATTTTTTTTATTGAGTATGAAGAAATATTTATTTATTTCATTATTAAATATGTTTTATTGAGTGCTATTTCGCAAGGTGCAATTTCGATAAATTTTTTCATTGAATCAAATAAAAAGTTTGTTGACCTAAAATTTTATTTTTAGAAACTGTGTTGTGAAAAATTTCCTTGAGATATTTTTTTCTGTGTTAACAATCATATAGAGCCAAGTACACAGAAAACATTTTCGCCATTTTTTTCAATTAAACCATTAATCAAAAATTAAATGAGTTTCAATTAATAATTTATTCAAGTAAATTAAACGTTTACTTACATCAACAACATTACTACAGCAAACACAGAAAAAAGTTTCAGTAGTTTTTTTTAACAATTAAAAAAATGGTTTGAAAAGTATTTCAATTTGATTGGTGTGATAATTGAATTTTTTAGTTGAAAGCAAATTAAAAATAAAATTTTGATTTAATTAACATTTTAAATGTTTTGGAATACATTTTTAATTAAAATATTAATTGAATAAGAATAAGTCTTATTTGATTAAGTCTTATTTAATTTAAACTTGTACAATTGTGGTTGGGAATTGTCAAAACCTGGGCTTTATTTAATTAAACCAATTAACACTAATGGCAGTTAGAAATGGCAAAGATTTTTGATCAATGTTTTAATTAAAATTAAAAATATCATTTATTGAAAAAAATTAATTCACAATTTTAAATTTTTAGTAATCAATTTAATTATTTTGATAATAGGTGCAAAATCAACGAATTGTTTGCTTGATTCTATGAATTTGGTGGTTATGGGCAATTTGTAATTTTTTTTGTGAATCTTGTTAATATAAAAAAAACATATAATTGATACTATTAATTTGTTTGCTGGTGCAAATTTAATTAGTTTTATAATTAAAATCACACGTTTTTTAATTAAAAGCAATTTAAATTTTTTTTCTGCATAATACCAAGCCTATTATTAGGGTCCTTCAGGTCACCCTTTTTCGGTATATTTATAACCACAAAAAAGGAGTTTTTTTTTGCAGATATGTGTCGTTGAATGAAGTTTAATTGTTGGAATATCACCTCCTGAACAAGTCCACTGGGCAAATTCTCGTCTTTCCAAAATAGTTGAATGTGGGAGTCCTACTACAATAGCTCCGCAGAAAATCTATCGACACCTGGATGTGTGTAGGTGTTGTTGACGCCAAATTTTATATCAATATCAGCTTTAGTAAATAAGTAATGGCATTAAAAACTATTTCGGGAGTGGTATTCGTATATGGGCTATGGTCAAATATGGACCGGACCGATTCCCATAAAATTTTGTAAACAGATTTTTGTTGCATAAGATATTTTGGGCCACATTTATTTTGAATACCAACGTTATATGATGTTTTATGGGCACAGCAACTCTTTATGGTAAGAACTTTGTATGAAAGCTAAATGACAAAATGCACTGATTGCCATTTTTTTAAAAAGGCTTTGCCCTTGCGACAATAAAAAAATATGTCGATTTGTACTTTGCGCACAAAGTTTACATGAACAACCAGCCAGCAAGACGGACGGACATTGGTCTCCGCCTGTGGTGGTGTAAGTATAGCAATTTTGAGAGCATATGCTTAAACACGTCTTAGTTGTACATTTTTTGTTGCTATTTCTGTTATCTAAAATACTTTATAATAAACTTATAAAAAATGCACTTAATTTATAAACTGGTTTGAAGCTGAAAAAATGTCATATGTCTTGCAGACACTTTAATTCCAAGTTGTTAGGCTGTTAATGGCAGTTTTTTTCTCTAAATTACTACCAATTAATTAATTAGTCAACAGTTTGAGAAAAGATTTTAAAATGTGATGAAGTAATACAAATTTTTTATGGTTTTCAAATTCAAAGTCTTAAGCAAACCAAGTCACTGCCATGCCATTGGCCATAATATACGTAGCATTTAGGTAAACGGCTATTGAATGACTAAGTGCAATGTTTGGGTAAAAAAAACTCATAATATTAGTTTTTTCTTTTTAACACGCTAGTTTTCCTAAAAATCTTAAAATCAACTTAAGACATACATTTAAGTGCAAGGTGCTTAAAGTATCAGTTTTGCTTAGCCAAGTTTACATTTAAAATAAAAAATAATCACCTGTTTACTGGGTGACCCGAATGAAAGGAAAGGTTTTGAATAGTCTAGGATTTCGTTTTATTAACCCTTAAGTGGATATCTGGCGGATACGTCGCATTAATACGCAAAGGTTTTGTCCTTGTAGTTCTTTTCCTCAGAACAATGGATTTCAAAGTCATCGATACGTTTTGTAAGTCCGAGACGATGTGAGCCTTAAGTCGGATACCATATACACAATTTAATTCAATCAGCCGTCCCTGCAGTCCAAATATAACCCCCCTGCCGTTATATAGGACTTTTTCAAAGATGGTGTCCAGAAATATTGAATAGCAGTGGTGCCAAACATACCACTGTCAGGCACACAATCTTAACTTCTATCAACCTGCTCAGTAACTTGCTATATTTACTTCTGCAAAATATGTTATAGACTCTTGATAAGACGATCTAGTGTGAGTGGGGCTCCCCAACATAGCACTGTACTCCAAATCGCACCGTGATTAAGTTCATAGAAGATCTTCGGGAATCCTATGAAAAATATATATACAGTGGTGAGCGGCACTCTTAGGATTATTTCATGATGACACGAATGTTGTTAATGGGATCTAGCTATAATATGCTATAGATGACTTTTAGGGTCTAAGTACAGCTTTAGCCTCTCTCAGTATTGGTGTCATCCTACCGAAGACATATACGACAATAACCTAGCCAATAAAGTTAACAGTGGTACGGTGACAAGTTCACATTTTCTTTTTATTAAGCCCAGGTACCTACCTGGGCCTGACCAGGCATTTTGAACTTTCTCTTCCTCCTTATTTTTCGTGAGTTCCTCAATTAAGGTGTTCTGAGTGGAAATTATGCTAGTTGACAATAAAATGTTTTTGCTGTAGCCCAAAAACCACATACAAATAAAAGTAGTCCTAAGCAGGCCCTGTAGTTTTTTTTTGTGACACAGCCACAAAAACTCCATATAACATACAAGTGGTCCCAGCCAGGCCCAGGTGGCAGTTTGTGTCACACAAATTCGGTGTCTACTTAAGGGTTAAAGTCTTTTGACTTTAATTTTTAACACACTTCATTAATAAATTTGGAATAACGTTAATGGAATAAAAAACATAATGTCATATTAGTGCCGCCCATTATAAGCTTTCAATAGTTAAGCTCCATAACTTGTTATAGATTTTCCAATCTATCGCTCAAATTTCATATAGATTATTAGATGGGGAAACTTTGCGAATTCTTCAGGTACACAATGGCTTAAAAGCAAAAAAAATTTAAAGCGGTTAAATGGCAGATATTAAAAAGCTCTGCCATTTCAAATGATGTGTTATCCGGGTTTACGATACATAGTAACAGCGACACTGTTTGACTTGCAGTATGCGCTTTGGCTCCTTTTCGTTCCAACCAGACTTGTTAGTTTTTCTTTTCAGCTAGACTCAAGAATATATTCAAAATACTGCATGAGCAGCACCGATCGGAGCTGCATTATCGACTACATTCCCCCAGAAAAAAAAAACAAATGTGCCTTTCGGACTGTGTACTTAACCCTAGAAGGCTAACCCACGTAAATTTAACGTGTTGTTTTTTTATAACTGTCACTACACAAGTATCCAGTGACCTAACGGTACCAAATGCAACAAGTGCTTTTTCAATAGTTTTTGAGCAAACGCAATAACATAAGCCAAACATTTTTGTCGTTCAAGTGCTTTTAGAGCGAGAACATTAGAAAGCTATAAATAGCTTTACTCTTCTAGGGTTAAAAGGGTTTAATTTCTGCTGATATACTTACGTTGCTTAAGTTAAAATTCGTCATCTGATAGATCAGCATATGATGGTTCCAGCCGCTGATAGTCCAGTTCTTAGATTACAAAAAACGGCGCCATGCATCTTGCGTTAAAATTCCATTTTTTTAGTTTGTTGCTTAATAGCTTTGTCTTCTTTGCAATAATCTGAAAAAAAATCCTATTAAAATATCTCCAGTTCCATGAATGCTCACTTGCAAATGTCGACTGTTTTGGTAAAAAAACGGTTATCGGTTATCGGTTATCGATAAAATTGTTGTTCCACAGAAAAAATTATTAAATTTCTCCAATCACCAAATTTGTTCTAAATTCATAATATCAAGCAAACAATTTGTTGATTTTGCACCTATTACCAAAATGATTATATTGAATACTGAAAATTTTAAAATTTTGAAAAAATATTTTCAATAAATTATATTTTTTATTTTAATTAAAAAAATGATCAAAAAACTTTGCCATTTCAAACAATGTGTTAATTTATTTAAATAAATATTGACAATTCCCAACAACAACTCTACATGTTTAGATTATTTTATTTTAAACGAAAAAAGTCAATTAAGATTTTTTGTTATTTAATTGAAAATTTATTTCAAAACAACTAAAATGTTAATTAAATCAAAATTAAATTTTCTTTCAACTAAAAAAATAATTGATTCAATTATCACATTGATTAAATTTAAATACTTTTCAAACCATTTTTTTTAATAGATAAAACACTTTTTTTTGTGTCTATCCTGGCAATTTCACTTAGAGCTTTGTCTTATAAGATTAAGAATTAATAGATATAAAATATATGAATTAAATTTCCTTTATCTGCATAAGCTTTGTTTTTTAAAGGACCCCATAGAGAAACACTTTAAAGGGGTTATATTTACCGGTATTGGTGACCATATGGCTTTAGAACAACGTCAAAATTATTTATTAACGAAAATTTGTTCGGTATAAATATATTTTTTTGCTGTTTAGGTTTCAGATCGCAGTTTCTTGTTGCAACCAGACATTACCAAGAACTTTATAATTTTTTTTCCCTCTATAGCCAGATGGACGGACGGTCATCGTTAGATCGATTCAAAAAGTGATTCTAAATCGATCGGTATACTAAAAGGTGGGTCTAGGGGTAATATTTTAAGGTGAAACAAACATCAGCATAAGAGCATAATACCCTCTTTACTATTGTGGTGTGAGCCTAACTTGAAACTCGAATCGAATTGACCCTGTATTTAATACTCCAATCATCAATTTGCCAATTCTTAAAGAAACAAAATAACAATCTAAATTTGCTTTACTTTAAACCTTAACGGTTAATATGTTAAAAATAAAATATATTTCGCAATTGTTAAAAATAAAATATATTTCGCTTATTTTGAAAGACATTTAATTTTCTTTGCTTGTTTAAAAGTGTAACGCCTGCCGCTTACGTCGCCGTTTTCATTGTAACCCTCGAGTCTTACATTGCTTTAGCATTTGGAAAAGAAAATCAAAGACACAACATAATTAAAGTTGCATTAATAAACATGTGCGTGTTTAAATTATTATTAAAACAGCATAAACAAGTTTCCCAATAGCAAATACAATTTTTATTTCTTATGCATTAAATAAATGAAAATACTAATTAGGCTTAATGACTGGGCGGCCTCCGATCAATGCTGACAATTCAAAGGAGAGAAAAAACGCTGAAATTAAATCTAAAAAAAAAAAAAAATTGTTGGATAACAATTTAACTACCTAAAAATGTGACTTTGGGAGAATATGTGGAGAGATATCTTGAAACTTTTTCACGCTTTGGTGTTCGATCCCCCGGTTAAATTAGATGCAGTCAATACCTGGAATTCGGAAGATTGTGGCTGACTAGAGATGCTGTTTGGTACCCAGGAAGTCAGTAGTCATTGGGAGTTCGGTACCAGTCTGAATATTTGCTGAGGAACCTTCGGGGATCTCGTGGTGGTTGTGGTTTGAACCAGAAGACGCAGAAAGGGAGACATTAAAAAGTCGGCTTCAAGGGTTGACTTTCTACCACTTTTGGAAAGTTAGGTCTGCTAGCGGATCTCCCTAGCTGCTGTTGCTATTCACCGGATGCTGCTTGTTTGCTTGCTCAACAAATCCAGCGAAGTTTAAATAGCTCCAGCTCCTAAACAAAGAGGGAGTGTATTTTTCTGCCGAGATATACAATTGAAATTGCTATAGGTGGTGCTCACATGCAGGACGGTTATTGAACTCTTTGCTGGGTTAGACCAACAAAGCAAGTACAAACTTTTGTCTTTCGCCTCACTTACCTAGAAAACCTTCAAATACGTGTTCCTTTAGCCGGAAAAACTTTATCCACCCTGTTAGCAATACGATTCATTCATTAACTCTCCTATCAACATCTACCATCTCCAATTTTTTTCTCAGCACAATGTGCAGTAGTAACCACAATACCAATTGCCTTTTACAATGAACACTTGATATAAAATGTGCTAAACCGCACTTGCATTCGTATGATAAATTACAAGTAGTTTTTGTATTAGTTTTCGCTGTTGCTATTTATTTCTATATCTCTCCATCTTAATTTTAGTTTTAGTTTTCATTTACTTTTCACTTTCAAAAAACAAAAACAAAAATGTTGTTTAAATATCTAACACAACAAATATTAAACTCAAAATTGCAAAACATGAAATTGTTACAGTTTTTGTGCAGCTTTGTTGCAAATGTTGATAGTGAATTGTTGATAGTGCTGATGAAATATGAATAAGGAATAAAATATAACTAGGTCGAATATAGGCGGACCCTACCTCCAGGATAGATAAAATGTTCTTGCTGTAGCCAAAAACCACATACACATAAAAGTAGTCCTAAGCAGGCCCTGTAGTTTATTTGTGTGACACAGCCACAAAAAACTCCATATAACATACTAGTGGTCCCAGCCAGGCCCAGGTGGCAGTTTGTGTCATACAAATTCGGTGTCTACTTAAGGGTTAAAGTCTTTTCACCTCCAGGATAGACCACCACCAATAATAGGATGAAGTATAGACACGATTTTTATTTTCAGATATGGTGCGGAATTTTTAAAAAATTATGTTTTTTTTTTTTTTTTTTTTTGAGAGAGCGAGGAGATTCCTCCCAGCGGAGACGGTACCGCGACCAAGTCAGGTCTATTGTATCCACAAAAATTATGTGAGCGAGGAGATTCCTCCCAACGGAGACGGTACCGCGACCAAGTCAGGTCTATTGTACCCACAAAAAATTATGTGGGCTTTCACGATTTATTTAACCGTCTTCTCATCGTTAATCACATTCTTTGCGGTACTGTTTTTATGTTTTACAACGCGGGAACGTTCGGCATCTTTGCTGGCTTCAAGTTACGTATATTTTCTCGCCATTCTTTGCGTTTTTTTTTGATATTGATTTTATTGAATTAATTTAATAATCACGGAACCCTAAAGGGCCGAAGGGATTACATTATATTTCTACGAGTAGACACAATTACTTAAAATTACTCCTCTTTGCTTCTCAGTTTGTTGCAACATGTTTAATCCGATTTTGTACAGATTTCGTAATTACTAGCCATTTGGCCATTGAGAGAAGCATTGTATTACATACATTTTTAGGAGTAATGGTATGTCTTCCCTTCTTCCTCTCTTCAAATCTAGGGCATTTAAATACCATATGCATTGTGTTCATTAATTCTTTACGTGCTCCACTATTGGGTGCTACATCATGTCCATATTCCAAGAGATTACTTTTGTAGGCCTTACAGCCTATTAAGAACTGGGTTAGGTTTTAGTTAACCTACCTCTGCTTACGTTTTATCAACTTTCGAATTCTCGGAATGAGCCAAAGGGTCGTTCATCGGCATTTTTGAGTGCTTTCATTTGGGCATCTGTTTCTTTTGCTCTAAGACTGTAGACAAGACTATAGACGAGTCTTTTTTAAAGATTATATCCCGTCTATAGCCTTGGACAAACTATACACAAGAATATGGTCAAGATAATGCTCTAGATTATAGAACTACAGATTATTGTCACTGCAGTGAGGAATCCCGAGAAGCCACATAATAAAAGTTATCCATATGAATGTAAGAAAATTTTAAGAAAGTAGTATACACGGTTTTTGAAATATGACGATCATATTTACGTATATTTATTCCTGCAACTCAATATCACGAATCAGATTTCCGCAGAATATTTGGAACGTTAAAAATTCATTATGCCGTGAAATGCGTTAACCCATTTACCATATAGATACGTCAATAGAGAAAACTTTAGACAAAACAACAGCAAAGACTTTATATAAGACTATATACAAGACTATAGATAAGACTTTAGTTAATACTATAGATAAGACTATCGACAAGACCATGGAAGACACTTTTTCCCACTATCGGCAGTAGATTAATCAATGCAAGAAAACGAGATTTATGGTATTGTGCAAGGGGGTAAGCTCACTCCACAGCTTATGAAAGCAGAACTGAGTGACGAAGACGCTGCTTTTAGAGTCAAAGATAATAAACGAGTTATGGTGGTGAGTCTCAGGGGGTCTACTGGTGATACCAGACTCCTAAAGAGTTCTGAAGGCATACGATAGCTGAAATATCAAGGCGAGCATTTCGTCACCAACTTACAACGTCTGCTCCTCAAGTTAGGGGCTTGCAATATAAAAATGGCATAAGGGCTTAAATCCAGCACCCCCTGATGTCTATGCTGGCAGGCCCAGCAAGGTAGTTTTTGTATTAGTTTTCGCTGTTGCTATTTATTTCTATATCTCTCCATCTTAATTTTAGTTTTAGTTTTCATTTACTTTTCACTTTCAAAAAACAAAAACAAAAATGTTGTTTAAATATCTAACACAACAAATATTAAACTCAAAATTGCAAAACATGAAATTGTTACAGTTTTTGTGCAGCTTTGTTGCAAATGTTGATAGTGAATTGTTGATAGTGCTGATGAAATATGAATAAGGAATAAAATATAACTAGGTCGAATATAGGCGGACCCTACCTCCAGGATAGATAAAATGTTCTTGCTGTAGCCAAAAACCACATACACATAAAAGTAGTCCTAAGCAGGCCCTGTAGTTTATTTGTGTGACACAGCCACAAAAAACTCCATATAACATACTAGTGGTCCCAGCCAGGCCCAGGTGGCAGTTTGTGTCATACAAATTCGGTGTCTACTTAAGGGTTAAAGTCTTTTCACCTCCAGGATAGACCACCACCAATAATAGGATGAAGTATAGACACGATTTTTATTTTCAGATATGGTGCGGAATTTTTAAAAAATTATGTTTTTTTTTTTTTTTTTTTTTGAGAGAACGATGGCGATATAATTTTTTTATTATTTGTTTTAATATTTTTTTTTATCGAAAAAAAAAAAAATACATTTTTCGACCAAAACTCGTTCAAAATAATTTTGCATGCCAAAGGCTATCGAAAAATCGATGGCACAATAACGAAAATTTTTGTCATTACAAATCCGCCCACCCTTATATATATTGGAAAAACTTTTAGGAAGACTATAGATAATTATGAATAGACTTATAAGTCTATTCACAAGATTATAGATAAGAATTATGAATAGATTTATAAGTCTATCCACTCAACTATTTTAACAAATAGAATCTGGGAATTATTTCTTTTTTATAAGTTAATTTATTATATCCAACATTTTTATTTTTCGAATTTATTCTATGAGCTAAATTTCAGTTATGTATTTTATAAAGTTTTTTTGTAATAGTTCTATTCCTTAAATTTTTGGGAATGACTACTACAAGATAAAAGTCTGGTACTGTATAAATTTATTCCTCAAAATAAATTATTAGTTCGAAAAATAAAAAATGTCTTTATTAATTTTTTAGCTGGTCGGTTACAACCAAGGGGGGTTAGGTACCGTGCTAAGCGATGACAATATATTTTCCAAACGGATAATTGCTTAAATTGATTCATTTAGTAATGCCAAGTTGCTCGGAGTTTTGGCCCTCCTACTTTTCGTTTTCCTTCTTGTACTTTTCAAAAACTTTTGGATCTGGTTCATATTTATCAATTCTTCTGATATGGGCCAGCCAGCGTACTCTCGTTATGTTGATCGGCTTAGATACACAGCAAAAGTTTTCGGTGGTTTTTTATCAATTAAAAAAATTGTTTGAAAAGTACTCGTATTTCAATTTAATTACTGTGAAAATTTAATCAATTATTTTTTTAGCTGAAAAAAAAACTTAAATTATAATTTTGATCTAATTTACATTTTAATTGTTTCGAAAAAAATTTTTAATTAAAATATTAATTAAATAACAAAATATCTTAAATGCTTTTTGATTAAAATAAAATAATTTTAATTTGTAGAATATTTGTTGGGAATTGTCAAAACTTGAGCTATATTTATTTTAATCAATTTACACACACAGAAACAATTGAAAAATCTCTCAAATCACCAAATTCATAATATCAAACAAATAATTTGTTGATTTTGCTCCTATTACCAAAATGATTATATTGATTACTAAAAATTTCACAATTTTGAAAATTTTTTTTCAATAAATGATATTTTTAATTTTAATTAAAAAAATTATCAAAAAACTTTGCCATTTCAAACATTGTGTTAATTTATTTAATTAAATATTGACAATTCCCAACAACAATCCTACAAGTTTAAATTATTATTAAAAAAATTATCAAAAAACTTTGCCATTTCAAACATTGTGTTAATTTATTTAATTAAATATTGACAATTCCCAACAACAATCCTACAAGTTTAAATTATAAGCGAAAAAATCAATTAATATTTTTTGATATTTAATGAATATTTTAATTGAAAATTTATTTCAAAGCAACTAAAATGTCAATTAAATCAAAATTAAATTTTAAATTTTCTTTCAACTAAAAAAATAACTGATTCAATTATCACATTAATTAAATTTAAGTACTTTTTAAACCATTTTTTTAGTTGATAAAACACTTTTTTCTGTGTAATCAATATAATCATTTTGGTAATAGGTGCAAAATCAACAAATTGTTTGCTTGATATTATGAATTTAGTATAAATTTGGTGATTGGAGATATTTAATAATTTTTTCTGCGTACTACAAATTGTTTTCTTGGTTCTGTGAACTTGGTGATTAGAGACAATTATTAATTTGTTCTGTGTATGCCAATGTCGGGTTATAGGTCATACAGCTCATAAGAATGCGTTATCGATACTCGTCCTTACTTATTATAGCACCATATATTTTCCGTAGCAGTTTTGCTCTCGAAGACTCCCAATGCTGTTTCGTCTGCTTGCGGTTAAACCCAAACAAGATAAGCTTCATTGGAGTCTGATTTTTTGTATTTCGAGAGAAGGAATTATAACCAAAGTGCTTTTTGTACCCATAATAACATTTGTTTTCAAGCACGATTCCCCTTTTTATCTTTAAGGCGGACGTTGTTCTTGTTTTTATTGATGGCAGATTCGAGGTATCGCCCTGTCTGAGGTCGCGTTTGCTTTCGGAAAGTTTGGTTAGATCCTCACCAACCTTCACGGCGGATTTGGAATTCGTTGACTTAGCTATAGAGAAGTTGTATGATTTCTCTATAGACAAGATTTTAGGCCAGGCTATATACCGAAAAACCCTAGATCTTATTGCTATTTCAAGATTTTATTTGAACTTATTATACTTTGGTTTTGGGTGTACTGTACTCGTATTTCCTAATATATATTTCTGTAGTTGTAACTCGCATTTCTATTTCATGTTCAACAATTTTAACACAACTTTGGCGGCTTAAAAACATCAGAAAGTTGTGTTTGACAGATTTCAATGACTTCAACTGATTCAACTGGATATTACAAAATTAAAATTTTCGTCAAACAGAGAAATATGTATCAACTTTTTTCTTTCAATAAACTTTTTTCTGCAATGCAAATATGCATTTATGTATATCATTGCACACTCTGCTTAACTAAATTATAGGATTTGTATTTATATAACTAAAATCTCCTAAAATACCACACATTTGCCGTAAATCATTTCAACTGACAATGACCGCTAACTGTAGATTGTTTGCAACTGAAAGTAGTTTACTGGCAACACCAAATATTGTTCATGGTACATACGAGTATTTTTTGCTGCATGTGCAATTTTCATTGGAAATTTTTTATTATTTTCTTTGACACGCGAGGAGAGAGAGAGAAAAAAGCTGGATTTTTGTACGCGATTATCTTGTTAGGATTTTCAGCTTAGAGGTCAGTGTTATGGGTAAATGAACGTTAAGTATTGGGATTATGGCAAAAAAATATAGTTACGTTTATCTTAATAATACTTTGAAGCTAGTGATTTTATTAACTTCATTCAAGCAGAAAATTAAACGTTTGCAAAGAAAAAAAAATTTTATGAAACTGGAATCATATAATAAAAGACAAATATGCTGAATTATTTACTTGGAAACCTTTATAAAATAGTTTAAATTAGCGGTGGGCATTTCTTGAATTCATATTAACATTTAACATAAGTCATGCAATTACTACCATAATCCAGAGAAAAAACATTTTTCAATATGGTCACCTCCAATAAAACTATTTTTAAGGTAAATTTTTAAACATGTTATTGTTAATTTAACCATATTATTGTCACCGACAACCATATCATGGTTAAATTTATACTCCATTAAGAAGCTAGAACCATATTATGGTTGCCTCCAGACATGTTATGGTTAATTAAAACAAAAATATGTTAACACTTATAATAGCATGGTTGCTTTTCAACCATATTATGTTGCTCTTAGAAAAGAGAAAAATACTATTGAGGAAACCATAATATGGTTGTGGTTTCGTGATGGAGGACTAATTTAACCATAATACTGTTGTCGGTGACAATAATATGGTTAAATTAAACATAATATGCTTAAAAGTTTTCGCTAAACATTGTTTTGTTGAAGGTGACCATATTAAAAAATATTTTTTCTCTATGTCCAAATTGTACTTGTGAAAATTTATATACAATTTTGAAAATTCGACTTAGCGTGAAGTTTTATGAAAGCGCTCTGTGAGGGATATGGCCACTGTGTCCAAACCCATCCATCTCAAGGAATCAAACCTATTAGAAAATGAAGCCTGGGCACAGTGGATATATCCATCTTAGATCACTTTCATGAGAATTTCACTCCAATTTAAATTTTCGAAAATCAATAAAAATTTTCGCAAATACCATTTGGATATAGTTTTTATAAATTATGGTATCGTATCCTTGTACACTAAGAAATATCTACATTAAAAAAAGTGTTTTATCAATTAAAAAAATGGTTTAAAAAGTATTCAAATTTGATTAATGTGATAATTGAATCAATTATTTTTTTTAGCTGAAAGCAAATTAAAAATTTAATTTTGATTTAATTAACATATTAGTTGTTTTGAAATAAATTTTCAATTAAAATTTTAATTAAATAACAAAAAATCTTACTTAACTTTTTTCGCTTAAAGTAAAATAATTTAAACATGTAGAATTGTTGTTGGGAATTGTCAATATTTAATTAAATAAAATAACACAATGTTTGAAATGGCAAAGTTTTTTAAACATTTTTTTTTTAATTAAAATTAAAAATATCATTTCTTGAAAAAAAAATATTCACAATCTTACAATTGTTAGTAATCAATATAATCATGTTGGTAATAGATGCAAAATCAACAAATTGTTGTGTCAAATAAGTTTTTAATATTAAAAAAAGTATAAAAATATTTGATATTTAATAAAAACTTTTACATCTCATGTAAATAAGCGTATTTTCTTTATAATATTTTTTTATCGCTTGCGAAATTTTTTTTAAATATTTTTTCTCGCATGCGATATTTTTAAACCATGAATTTATCTTTTCCTATTTATCTTCACACACATTTTAAAAAATGATTTCTCTCGTTTAAGACTTTGCCATTATTTGAACACAATGTTAGCATTTTTAAAGACAATAACGAAATATTTTATAGAATTTGCGTGTCCAACTCATTTCATTGCATAAGTTTCTTTACCTCAATTCTATGTTTTAGTTTTTGCAAAGGAATTAAAATATTATATTAAACACAATTTATAGTTTAAAAATCTCTGTACAAAACTTGAATCTCTAACAGCTCCAATAATTAGCTTTTGCTGTCCCAACTTAAATACACAACAAGCTACAAAAACAATTACATGCCATTGTCTAGAGGTCACTTTACAGAGAAGATGACACACTTATGTATGTCATGTAATCAATAGTTCAACGCTGGCAAAACAAACAAACTGAAGTGTTTATGAAAATGCTTGTATGTTTACATTAACTAATGATCTTGTCTTTGCACTGTGCCGGGGCAAAAGCAAATTTACATACTGATTGAACACTGTGACAATAAACTACACGTAACATAAGGCAACAGCCAGCAGGCAGCTGGCAGCAGCATCATGAGTAATACGGAAAATATTATTATTTTTATGATGATGATGTTTTTTTTTTTTAAATTGTGTTTATTTATTTAAGTAATTGTTATTAGTTTGTTGTATTTATTAGCTAAGTACGTAGTTATATTTAGTTAAAATACACTAAGAGAAATTGCCTTTACAAAAAAGGTGGTGGACAAGACTTCAGGCGGGACTATAGACAAAAATAAAAACAAGACAAGGTACAACACTAAAGATGAGACTCTAGGCAATACTTTAGACAAGACTATAGACGAGATAATAGACTAACCTATAGCCAAGTATAAAGACATGACTTTAAACAAGACTGTGATTAAAAAATAATATAGACATGACAAGACTAGTGTCTTATTTTGTCATACTATTCGAAGACGAATTTAGAAGGTTAGAGCCAAAACTGTCTCCAGAAAATATTGTTTATACCATGATGAAAACGGAAAGGGTCTGAAATTTGGTACAACACATTTATTATATATGTAAACGAAGCTTTATAATGGGTGGAACCGATTGGTAAATGCCAAGTAGCTGAGTAATCACTAAGTCAGTGAGGGAAATATGGGAGCGGGTAAACAAGCCCCATTCCCCGTAAATTGCCATCGCATCGTCTTTAATTTCTTAAGCTGGTGGCAGTGTATGCGATATAACTAATGCTACGTCATCTGTATATCGAATTAAAACCGCTTCTTTTGGGGATTCTAGATTTCGAAGTCCATCATGTATCGCATTCCATTCCAGTGGCCCCAAACCCGATCACTGTGGACGTAACTATAGGCCAAATTGTAGACATGACAATAGACAAGACTTTGTACAATATATAGGCGAGACAATTGACAAGACTATAAACAACACTTAAAAGACAATGTTATGTCTTGTTAGATAAGGCAATAAAAAGTACTAAAATAATATAGTCCTTTATAGTGATATGCAAGGCAATAGACTATACAAAAAAATTCTTTAGTTAAAATAAAAATTTAAAAGTGAGTTTTAATTTACTTTAAAGTAAGATGAAAAATTTCATAGTTAAATTTCGTGGCTACAAATTTTCCTCTAAAGTTTTTTGTCCCAGTGTTTCGATTTTTTTTTTTTCATTTTTTTTTTGCTTGTTAATTTTAGATGGACACGTTTTTTTATCTAATAAATATTAATTGAAATTTGTTTTCTTTTTTCAAAACTTTTCCTCTAGAATAATTTTTTGCAAGCCTCAGCAGACGGGGTTGTTAAATGAAATTATTTTAAATGACTTGTTAACTGTAAACAATTAAAATTATTTGATAATATTTTTGTTTAAATAGTTGAAAAAAAAAACTATATTTAAGTGAAAAATTATTTGGAAGGAAGACAAGATTTTAAATAATTAAATAAATGGGTTGAATAAAGTTCTTATTAATAAAGAATTTGATAGAATGCTCGTAATTTTATCGTTTGAACGTATCGTTGGCCGCCCATTGTGCTTTGGCAAGGATACTATAGAGAATTTAAAAACAAATTTTGGGGCATATTCTAGAAATGGGTGTTTCCAAAGTTACGGTCGTTACCGATTTTGGGAGATTTTTTTAATAAAATTCCAGCCTAAACAAATATGCGACGCTGATTGCTTAATGTTGGACTTACGAAAGTTCAAGCATCGGTAGCAACCGAAAGAGTTCATAAAAAATGTAATTTCAATACTTTTTTGGAGCATTAAAAAAGTAACGGTCGTTACTTTATTAATGTGCTGTTTTAAAATATCGGAAACAAACATCCTGTATTGTAAAATTTTGCACAGGATGTGTCAAGTAAAAATCTGCTAAATTCTTTAAAATATTTGGTTTAAGGAATGGGTTTATTTTCGAACCAAAGAAAATTAGTTACCAATAACAATTTTTTTTTAAAAAATAACGGTCGTTACAATTTAAAAAGTTAAACGTTTTTTGCACCGAATGGACGTTAACTTTTTGAAAATAATACTGCGGTTTAATATTTTTGATGGGTTTAATATTTTGGGGGATTTGATATCGTCTTTTTCGCAGTAAAACACTTTAATACCTTCCAATTGTTTGTAGTGTGAAAGAAGTTAAAGGCTTCTTTTGTAGTCTTTATTATTGCTTGCCGGGACATAACTGCATACCACAAGGATTTTTTGACGGTGGCCCCTATACCATCTACAGAACCCCTACCATGACCAGATGTAAAAAAGTTAAGTCAACATCAAAGTCTTGTTTTGCAAAGCATATATTAAAAAATGGTTGAATCTGTTTTTAAACTGCGCGGCACATCCATCAGAAAAAACGTGAATGGTAGAACTCCATTTTGGTCTTAAGGTAAGCAATGATGAGTTTTAGAAAATACCAAACAATTGCTTATTGAAGAGAATGATTGGGTGCTTCGGTAGGCTAGCTGGTAGTGAGCTAGTCTATCAGTGCCGGGGTTGCGGGTTCGATTCCCGCCAGAGACTCTGGTCTCCTGAAAACAAGCGAAGAGATTGGCGGGAATAGCATAGGTAAAAAAATTAAAAAAAACTTAAAGCTTAAAGGAATACGAGGGTGCAGCCACTGCAGATTGTTTTCTTTTCTTTCTTCTTACTTTTTTCGCAAAATTTTCTTACGCGTTCGCGTGTGTTTTTCGTTCCTGAGTTTTTCGATCGTCCGTTATCAACTTTTTGATCCAGTCTTCGTTTTTTTGAGTGCTCTCTCTCTCTCTCTCTCTCTTTCTCAAGTAAGCCTCATGCTAGGAACACAACTGGGGCGAACGACGAATTTTTGGCCGCCAATATTCGTCGCCAAAAATAAAAGACGTTGTATATGAAAATGCACACAATCAGGGCGCCGGCGAAAATTCGCCAGACGCGGCGAACTTTAAATAGAGTTAATTCTATTTCATACGCCGGCGAACGACGAACAAATCAGTACTAGGTGACCATGTTTGGTTTTAGTTAAGAAGTAGTTTAGTAAATAAAGTTACATTTTACTTAAATAATTGTTTTTTTGTTTTTATTGTATAACACATAAAATAAGTATACAAAGCATTTTGCTATAAAAATAGTTTTTAGTTGTGTTCTTGATTATGTTTTTATTTTTAAGCATTATTTTTTTGAATATGGTCACACTGTTTCTCTCTCTTTGCACAAACAGTAATCAACTTATTCAATTATAAAAGCTGCCAGGTATTCGTCGTTATTGTGCTTCATACGACGAATTTACTCAGCGAATTTTTACGGAAAAATTCGTCGTGTATGGCGAAATTCGTCGTTCGTCCCAGTTGTGTTCCTAGCATCATACTTTCCTGCTCGTATTTTCGTTTTTTTTTCTGTAGTTTAGCATTTTGGTAAGTTGCTCCATGATTTTTCAGCTAAAATCAGTAAGAATCCATTTAAGTAAAGACGAAAACCGTTCAAATTCAAAAATGCCAAAAAAAAAGGTAACGGTCGTTGCATCTTTAAAAAAATTTTAAAAAAAATCGAAATAGGCTTTTGGTGCATATTTGGCCTTACAAAATTCTTCATCTTACTTACCTTCTTATTTTCCGCTACTATAAAATTAAATCGTTTGAATGAATTACGTTAAAAACAAACTTTTGTGCTTTTGGGGTAACGGTCGTTACAATCGGTCAGGTTCTTTTTGAACTTTTCAAAAAACATTATATTTTAACTTGTCGCCTCTAAAATTTGTGCTAAGTATGAAAACATTTTCAGCTTTCAACTTTTGTTTTGTTCGTAAACCACCGTTAGAACAGTGTTTCCAAACGGCTTGAAAAGTGACCGTGGCATTCATGGGGAAAGACTCGCAAGATGTATTAAATTCAAAGTTAGTATAAAGAAAATTAAAGTTAATCTTTCGGAAAATGAGAGATACATTTATTTTGTGTAATATTAGCGGAAATATAAGTTAAAAATAATAATTTCATTTTGTTGATGTAAGTGGTCATTTTCTGTGGAAACACCCAAATCGAAATAAAGTGAAATTAAAATCAAACGAGTTTTTTTTAAGTTCAATTATTTACAAGATGACCATAGATTCTCCAGGCTTTAAGAGTTGTTATGGTAAAAATAATTGGTACTCAAAGAATGAATTAGATAAAAATGAATATTTTTATGAACTTTCCTTCAGGGTCCTCTTTAACATTTGCTCTATTTGAAATCTACTTCATTACGATTTCTAGAACATGCCTTTTATTTTTATTATTATTTTTTTTTATTTTCATTAAAACTTCGCCTTTCATAGTCGTGTTAAATGTTTGTTTTTTTAATTTTTTTTTTTTTTTTGCTTAATTTATAAATTTCGTTATAAAATTTTATTTATTTAACTTTATTATTAAAGTGATGCCGTCGTTTTATTCAATAAAATACTTATTTATTATTCATTCATTTCACTAACTGATTGTCTCTTCCTGAGTGAATTCAGGGGATATTGCGAGTGGTGTCAATTTAATTTATATAAATTTTTTTTTATTACTTGTGGTATTTCAAGGAATAAATATTTTGCGTATTTTTTTATGAATCATAATTACTGTGAGACAGATGCAAAAGTTTACAGAATATTGTAAAACAAGCAATGACTTTTTTTTGTAACTAAAGTATGAATATTGATTACCGAAGTTTCTTTTTTTTATTTGTTAATAATTTGCATGATAATTATTTGGAAGTCTGAAAAAATAACATTGATGATAAAAATAACGACACTGAAATTTTTGTACATCAAAAGTGGGCGTCAAAAGTAATCCAACGAGAGGCAAAAACTTCCTATATTTCTTTCATTATTATAAAAAATTATAACTTATATTAATTTGAGCGAATTCTACTTCGATCTCTAGCTGTTGCTGTCTATCTGAGATCCTCGTTCACAAACTTTATTTCACTCATCAAACTTCTGCGCCATGATCCTTTGGGGCGTACTCTACCGTGAGCTCCTTGTAAGTGCCAGTCCAAAGCTTTTTAAAAGTTTCCGCATCATGTCTACAATCGATTTCCTATTTTGCAAACCATCCCTTTCGCAATTGGTTTTCGCTTGCATCTTTCATGTCGTCATAGTTAGAACTTTAGGCTGGGTTTTTGAGATCTCAGTTAAACAAGGTTTAGTTAATCTGAAAACAGATTTGTGCCGCCATTATAAAAACTTTTAACGGAACTGCTTAGTTTTGCTTAAAATGTTGGTCTTTAATGAAGTAATAAAAAAAATCACATTTCGCCGGAAAAATCCTAGTTTCAGATTACGTTCGACTAAATTTAAGCTTAATCCACATCTCACAAGGCCAGCCTATGTTGTAGGGCCATGGCATAATTTTTAAAAAGCTTTTATAAAGGCTTAGATTTTGTTTGTGCCCCTAGCGGACACAAGGCATTTTTCGATGCCATATTAAATTTTAGATTTTACAATGGAATTGAAAATTCGTTATTTTTTTAGCATTGTATAACTGCCAACATCGCGAAATTCTGCTTATCAAATGCTCCTTTGGCTTTGAAGATTCTGACATTAATATCATCTTTGGTGCCGCCGTCAGGGGTTATTTGGCTGCAAATTAAAGTAAAATTGTTGAATTATTTAAAAAATTTGCCGTCCAGAAGCATGTTATCAGAGTGCGATGCATTTACTTTCATGGACTTGCTCTTAATAACGTTATTCCGAAGTTGATATTTTTCAGCCTTTGCATAAAAGCTGTTTATATTGCCCTGCTTATGAAACTGTCTGTTTGAATCAAATACGATGTCGTCAATATATCGAACCTTTGCTGCAATAGAGTCATAACGCAAATTGGAATTTTCTAGCGACTTAAAATTTAATTCTTCTCTATAGAGTTGAGTATATCAGATATTTGTATTACATTTTTACAAAATATATAGAAACGATATGGCGATAAACTTTACTTGATTAGCTAGTAGGCGGCCTACGATCCACTGGGAATTAACGAATTAAATTCGTGAGCTCAAATATCAGGTTTCTTGAGTTATGATTCTATTGCAGCAAAGGCTCGATATGTTAAATCATTTAGATGTTTTATTTTTATAGGATGCCAAAGGATACCTCTAGATAGCGTGACGTTCATACTTGACCGGAGTAACTCGTCCATCGCCACCAAAAAAAAACCTTAGGGGTTATATACTTTCCATTTCGAACACCGGCAACAATATCTGGGGGCCGAAAATGTGCCGTTATGGGGAAAACTAAACTGGAAAGCGTTGTATTGTGCTTTTAATAGATTGACACTTTTTTCGGGTACTCCTTCTCTTTTGAGGGCACTGCAGATTCTTTGAGTATTTAAACGGTCAAGGGCCTTTTCGAAATCAGCAAAAACAGGAGGGGTTATATCCTTTCCCTGTCGAACAGCGGCAACAATATCTGGTGGTTCCGAGAATGTGCCGTTATGGGGAAACTAAACTGGAAAGCGTTGTATTGTGCTTTTAATAGATTGACACTTTTTTCGAGTACTCCTTCCCTTTTGAGGCCTCTCCAGATTCTTTGAGTATTTAAACGGTCAAGGGCCTTTTCGAAATCAGCAAAAACAGGAGGGGTTATATCCTTTCCCTGTCGAACAGCGGCAACAATATCTGGTGGTTCCGAGAATGTGCCGTTATGGGGAAAACTAAACTGGAAAGCGTTGTATTGTGCTTTTAATAGATTGACACTTTTTTCGGGTACTCCCTCTCTTTTGAGGGCACTGCAGATTCTTTGAGTATTTAAACGGTCAAGGGCCTTTTCGAAATCAGCAAAAACAGGAGGGGTTATATCCTTTCCCTGTCGAACAGCGGCAACAATATCTGGTGGTTCCGAGAATGTGCCGTTATGGGGAAAACTAAACTGGAAAGCGTTCTATTGTGCTTTTAATAGATTGGCACTTTTTTCGGGTACTCCTTCTCTTTTGAGGGCTCTGCAGATTCTCTGAGTATTTAAACGGTCAAGCGCCTTTTCGAAATCAGCAAAGACTAAGTTAAATAGTTGTCTGAGTTCGTTACTTTGTTTAATAATTATCCAAAGGAACACGATGTGGTGCACAGACGAAGATTGTGGTCTGAAAGCTGCTTGCTGAAAGCGAAGTATGCTGTCAATTTTTCTCGATATCTTGTATAATTGTTTAGTTATAAGGTAAACTTTTATATATAATTAGAAATCTAATACATTAGCTATTATTGCATTACTTTTTTACATAAATTTACTTCAACTTTTTAAATCTCAAAACCTGGCAAAAGAATAACCAACTTAAAACAAACTTATAAATTTAGTCAAATTTTTTTCTAGAAGAAATAAAAGCAACATTTTTGTAAATCATTGGAAAGACTGTTCTTTCAATCTTTATTAGAATTTAAAATATTATAAACAATCGAAGGACCTCGAGCTTGACTATTTATTTGTTATTTATATTAATAAAAAGGTCAAAAAAACAACTTTATCTATTTATTATAAACAATTGTACCTTCTTACTTTTTTCTATAAAAACAAACAATGACAAGTTTTCACAAACCAAAATGTAAATTAATTACTTGACAAACAAAAAACGTTTGAACATTTTTACTTACGTTGCTTTATCCGTTCCACACTTGAATAAGTTTTACTATTTGCTCGAATATTTAAATAGTTTTTTATTTAAACTTTTCAAATATTTACATAAAATAGGCAGCAGGTTAAGGTTTCAAACAAAAGATTTTAAAATAAATATTTATTTGTTAGTTTTAACAAGTTTAAGGTGGGTTAAATAATTGTTAGCATAAACGTTCTTTAATAAATATTTTCAGTCTAAGAAAATAAATATTGAAATAACAGTTTTTTTTTCATATAAATAAATATATGAAATCTAAAGAAATTTACAATGAAATAATAATGAATATTTTAAATCTAAAAGCAATTACCATGAAATAATAATAAATATTTGAATCGAATTAAATAATCATTTAGAACACAGTTGGGGGTAGTGCACTCACTAATCACTAAATAAGACTGCAAAAAATTAGTTTGCCCTATTTGTTCCAGCTTTAGTGATGATTTTTATTTTTTTCACTAGCACTAAAAAAATTGAGTGGTATGGCAAATGTTTTTACTATCACTAACAGTGATTGAATGCATGAAATCTGCTCTCAATTCAAATAGTGCACAATTTATACTTGCAATCAAAAAAGCTGCATATAAACAGACTCTCACTTAAATTTTAAAAATGTGCGCATAATTGTTGATTAACAACATGAATTTTTGTCAATAACGGAATATCTCATGGCTTTAATCATAAAAAAGAAAGTTTTTTGTTTGTAAATTTAATGCAAAATTTTAAGTTGCACTCAAATGAGTGAAAAACAAAAAAGTTGCAATAAACTGATGGTTGCTTTTTCTTAAATCAAACTATTTTTTTTTATTACAAATTTTTTTAACATAATATGTTTTGTTTTGTGAGGCTGCTAATTTTCAATTCAGTACTCAACATCAACAAAATGATTGCAATAATTTTGCACTATAACTAACTGTGAGTTGAAACTGCAAAATTAGTACACTACTCCCATCTATGATTAAGAAAGACATTTTTGCATAAACTTTTTAGTTAAACCAATTTTTGTCTGTGCTCTTTCCGAATTCGAAAGTAACTTCGAAATATTGAAAACTCACAAAAATTAGTAAATATGGTCGTGTATTAATTTTGCCTACCTTGTAACATTCGAACTTAACTTCGGCACGTTGGAAGCTGTCAAAATTGCAAATGCTAAATAAAATCTTTTAAGAAAACCAAATTCTACATACAATTTTTAGTTAAAGCCACTTAACTGCCCGTTCGCCGATATCGAACGTTAACGTTCGCATAGTAAATAACATTTAAAACAAAAACAAAATTTCAAAAATTGTTTTTGTTTTAAATGTAATTTTCTATGCGAACGTTATCGTTAGATATCGGCGAACGGGCAGTAAGTCTTTCTTTGAAAATTCGCAGGTAGTTTTTGAATCAACAATGCGCATTATAATATAAAAAATAAGACACAATTTATTTAAAATTTGTTAAAGCCATTTTAATCTGTGTGTTAAAATGCAAAGCTATTTTAAAAAATGTCAAAATTTACTAAAAACTATTTAAAGAAAACATTTTTCGTACATATATCTTTTAATTTGAGCCAATTTTTATGTTCGAAAATTCGAACTTAATTTCAAAATTTGGAATATTAAAAAAAAAAAAATTAAGAAATGAATTAAAAATGTTATAAAGAAAAACCTTTTTGAAAAATATATCAGCTAATGCCCTTTTTGTCTATCTTCAAAAATTACAACTAAGTTTGTTAACTTTAAAACACACAAAAAATAGTACGTATTTATGAAAAAAAACTTCGTAGAAAACCTATTTTAACATACAGTTTAAGTTTAAACCATTTTTGTTAATATTCGAAAATTCGAACACAATTTTAAACCCTTAGAAAATCGAAAAAATAGTTTTACTAATGAAAAATATGTAAACGGTAAAAGTTAAACTAATTGTTCTTATGTGCAAAAATTCCTACTTAAATTTACTAAAATGTTCCAAAGAAAAATGTTTTTGAAAACTATTTAAGCTAATGCCCTTTTTGTCCATCTGCGAACATTAAAACTAAGTTTTTTAACTTTAAAACACACAAAAAATATTACGTATTGACGAAAGAAAACTTCTAAGAAAACCTATTTTAACATGCACTTAAAGTTAAATCCATTTTCGTTAATACTCGAAAATTCGAACACAATTTTAAAATCTTAGAAAATCGTTTTCTAATGAGAAATATGTAAACGGTAAAAGTTAATAGAAAATATAATTTTTAAAAACTTTTAAAAATTAGAAAATACTGAATTAGAACATCTACGCAATCTTATTATACCCTCCACCACCACTGTAGTGAATGAGGGTATACTAAGTTTGTCATTCCGTGTGAAACTTTTTTATAATACATCTAAGTCCTCTAAGTATATATATTCTGGCTCCTTGAGTAATTCTAAGTCGATTTAGCAATGCCCGTCTGTCTGTCCGTCTGTTAAAAACACGCTCAAATTCGAAAAACGCAAAAGAAAAGAACAAACTTGGTCTCAAATTGCTTGTAGTTATCCCGAGCAGTTTGAGATTGAAATCCAGCAACATCGGTTCAATAGGATCAGAACCATGAATAACAATGTGGAACCCCCACCCTAATTGATAATTTTGAAACAAAAACTAACATAAATGGTGGAATAATGCACGGAATGACTGCAAATTATACTGTTAAATTTTGTGAAGATCGGTCCATAACTGACCATAGGCCCCATATAAACCCTTCTCGCGGAAAACAGCTTAGTACGCCTAAAGCCGCAATAAATAACGCTAGCATACTTAAATTTGGTACGTCACAGTTTTATAGGACCAGAAATCACACTGTAAAATTTTTTGAAGGTCGGTCCATAATTTACACTAAGCCCCATATAAACCCTTCTCCCGGAAAACAGTTTAGTACGCCTAAAACCAAATAAAGCCCACTTTGGGAAAATAATTAAATTCGCCTAAAAGCATCACAGATATAGATATTGCGGTAAAATTTCTTACAGAAAAACTATCATGCAAATTTGTGAAATTTACTGTTCACGCTAAAACTAATTACACTGCTGTATTGAAATTTATTTTTTGTAATACCAGAAATCAGTCTTCAGAATTTTGGGATGCTTGGTCCATAATTTACCATAGGTCCAAAACAAATTACACTCCTAAAAATTATTTTAGTTCGGCTAAAACTGTTACGAATCATGATATTTTACTCAAGCCAGTTAAAAGTTCTAACCAAAAACGCATAAAACTTTCTCATTGTCGGTCAATAATTTACTATAAGTCTAAACCGCAACCAATTTAAATGCTGACGTTCGTTTTCTGAAGCTTAGTTAACAATATATATGTATTTATCATATAGAGCCCATTCCTGTCGGTGAAGGGTATCAAAGATTCGGCACAGCCGAATATAGCGCTCTAACTTGTTTTTATATTAAATTTTCAGTTAAAGTCATTTTGGGCTATGTTCGAAATTCGAATTTATTTTTAAAACATCAAAAGCCGGTTAGAAAAATAATAAAATTTATTAAAAACTTATTTAGAAAACGTTTTGGAATAAACTTTTTATCTTTTTTAACGAATTTTTCTTAAATTCAAACCTTCAAAAATTCGAACTTAATTATATATAATTATAAAATTAAAATATTATATAAATATAATTTATAATAAAATTATAACAAATTCTTATTAAATCAATTTTTATATTAATTTTTAAGTTGAAGCCATTTTTGTCTATCCTTGAAATTCTGAACTGTTTTCAACCATTTTTCCTAAATTCAATAATTTTTTATTTTTGAAACTTGACTTAAAATTGAAAATTTATTAAGCCTTTATATTAAAAAAAAACCAGTTGTTTAGTAAAGCCATTTTTGTTTATGTTCGAAAAAAAAATTTCGAATTCGCATAGTTTGATTCTAGATAAATTTTGTTAAAGAAAAATAAAACACGGTTTTTTTTTATACATTTTTAAGTTTATCCATTTTTGTTTATGTTTAAAAAATTCGAATTTATTTCGAAATTAAAAAATATTCAAAAAAAAGTATAAAAAATACTAAAAAAAATGGCTTAAAAGTAATTTTTTTAATAAAGGTTTCATTTTAACTAATTTTTCTTATGTTCGAAAATTCGAACTTCATTTCGAAATTTACCAAAATAATGAAAATTGATTTAAAATTTATCAAAAAAGTCTCTTTTACATAAACTTTAAATTTAAGACTGTTTTCTGTATGTTCGAATATTATATTCTTATATTGAAAATTCTAAAAATTAAAAAACGGTCAGAAAAAGTCGTTGAACCGCTAGAAAACTAATTTTTAAATAGTGTAAATGAAATTTAAAGTTTTTTTTTTTTTGACAAAGATTTGTTAAGTGTTCAGGTTATTTTTAAATGAGCTTCTTGAAATTGCACTTAAGCTATTTTAGAAACCAAAGTTGGCTTAAAAATAACTTTTAACATTAGACGGTTACTTTAGTTAAAAAAAATTAACATATTATATAGATTTAAGCAAATAAATGTAAAAAAAACCTTAAACTTCCCAAGAATTTGTTGAAAATTCCCGTCAGAAAGATCTTGTTACAACCAAAATCAAAAACAAAAAAAAATCAATAACGCATTGAACCCACATACAGCAGCGAAAGTTATTAAACAATAAAAGAAATAATGTTTTCAACGACAGAAAAAACATAATGAAAAATACAATGTTACAAAAAGTTAATAACAAAGAAAATAAAAAAAAAAAATCTTTAACAGAATGATGAATAAGTCAGAAATTACACAAAAACAGATTGAAGAGGCCATATCGATATTATTAAAGCCATTAAGCGTAACAGCTGACCTAAATTACTTTTTTTAAGGTTTAACTATTTAAGCTAAAAGTAAATTATAAGAATAAATAAAAAATATTTATATATTTCTTGACGATCAAAAAAGCAGATCATTTAAGACGCGTTTATAAATAATTTTACTTACATTTCATTAACAACTAAAATCTGTGTTAAATAAAATCGGCAAAATGTTTTTATATAGACCTGAACTTTTTGTTTTTTTTGGTTCGTTTTTTCATTTCTTGGCGTATGAGAAAGTATAAATTACACACACAAATTTAATTTTGGCTTTAAGTAAATTGCACGTTTTTTTAATTTATTAACAATTAAATTCACGCTTAGACAGTTAAAAGCAGTTAAAGTTTCAAAAAAAGTCTCAGTCGGTTTTTTTTGTAGTGGTCCAGATAAAAAGTCATTATTTAAATGTTAAATATTTGTGGCTATACTGTCACACCTACAAGGAAAGTGTGTTAGTTCTTTTGAAAGAACATTATGATCATTAATAAAACGGCATAATACTCTAAATTACCATAGCAATTTCGTAACGAGGCTTGCAATGTTAAACGTAGAGTTAGCCGAACGTCCACGTCCCCTAACGAAACGTCTGGTCCGTTTTGTTATTTGCTTACAATGTAAATGCTTACCGAATTTAAATGTCACGTAACGGAACGTCTCAATCTGTATAAATTAGAATTTCATGCCGTCTTTACGTGACAGTTGTAAAGCAGTGATGGCCTGCTTGCATATTAAATTAAATGCGGGTAATTTCGCTCTGTTTTTGGTACTTTTTTTCAGTATATCTATGGACTTTCGACAAAACCACTTACAATACAACACATTTCCATATATATAAATATACATAGGCTTAGATGTACAAAATAAACAAATGCATATGCACACACAATAGAAATGAGAAATATATAAAAGGCTTTAAATGGTTACAAAATATTGTTTTGTCTATGCACAATTACAAATTAATACATGTAAATGTGTATGTATATGTTAAAATACATATTTGTTTATTGTAAATCTATAATATAAATATCAGATATTAAATTATTAATGTTTTTTTACATACACTAAGTACTGTTTTAATACCATTTTAATCACTTGGTACTTTTTCTGCACAGCGGTCAACATTTAAACCTTTTGATTTCCCATCACTGTGTGTGTTGTTTTATGTATACTATTGCTTTTTTGTTTATGTATGTATGTGGAAAACATATGACACGTTTTTAGATGTTCTATAAGTGGACCAACGTGCAAGCAGTCCGTTACAGTAAGTTACGGGTACAGCAACGTTCGCCTAACTCAGCCTTTAAGATAACGCTTGCAAAACTGCCTGTCAAAAAAAAAAAAACAAAAACAAAATCCCCGTTTTACAAACCGGAAAAAATATTTCTTTTATTTTACTATATTACTTAATTTTCTATGACAAAACATTGTTACTTTATCGATATTGCAGAAAAGGTATGTTAATCACAACAACGCGTCTAAAATTGTCCAAAATATGAAAACGGATCTCTAATTAAGACTTTATTTTCGAAATAATGGGCTCCTTAAAAAAAATTCAATGCTTTAAAAACATTTTGGAGAGCAAGTTGATCAAATCTAATTTTCATTAAATTATTTTTATGAGGGAAGGAATTTTACAACATGAAATTATTTAAAATTTATTGATAATTTTTCATTCTTGACTGACCGAGGATTTTAACCCCCGTTCACGGACAGGTTGTTTGACATGTTTCAATAGTAACCACACTATCTCCTCCGAAATCTTTGCCGTTTAACACTCGTTTAACCCGGAACTTTTGAAGCGAGAACTTTTAGGAGTTTTTTTTTTTGGAGCCTTTTATTTAAATTTAAGAACCGTGTATCTTCTGGGCATCCTATTTAGGAAAAATATTCCAAGCGAAATGTTTTTAAAATTCCATCAAATTTTTACAAGAGAAATTTCTTTAAAAAGTCTTTCGTTTAAATTTAAGGTCTGTGCATGGCCCAATTAGTAGGTCTGCGCAAAACTACAACAATGCAGCAATAGAAAAAAAAAATTTTTTTTGGGGTAAATTATTTTATAGATGTCAAAACCCAATGCATTTGTTTATGTAAAAATGGACAAGATGTTAAAAACAATTGCTAAAAAAAAAATTGCACGATAAAAACGCAACTCTACAAAAAGCAGGCTTTTCGAGCAGACTAATAACACTGCTCGGCAAAAAAAGTAATTTAAAATAAAAATATATGGAATAGAAAGATCTTAAGGCGCTTAATTCAAGTCCATTTTCAGTTTTTTTCTATCACTTCTAGTTTTTTTATGGCTTAGATTAATGTTTCGCCCGAAATAAAGCGCTTTTGCTAAAACATTTTGTCATAACAATAAAATTTGTTATTTTCGACCTTTCCAATTTTAAATAAATAAAAATTATAAGTCAAGCTCGAGGCCAGTGTTTTTTTGTAAATAAATATTCCTTTTTATTTAATTCCGATATTTCGATCATCAGGGATTGTTTCAGTGAATTTTTATTAATACAAAAACTTAAAAATATTTTGTGTACGTATCAACATCTAAAATAACATTGTGATGATCTTCAACGAAGATCGAAATATCGGAATTAAATAAAAAGGAATATTTATTAACAAAAAAACACTGGCCTCGAGCTTGATTAATTTTTATTTATTTTGTCATAACTTGAGAACTATTTCTGCGATTTTGATTTCATGTAAATGTCTTAGCATAACCGCCTTATTTCAGGCGAAATATAACTCATGCCCAAAATAATGAATAATGAACTAAATTTACAGTTATCCACCGATTTTCATGATATATGACGTATCTTATTCGTTATATTTCTAGCTTTTTGGTAAGAGGTACAAAATAAAAAACAGTACTAATTTTGCATGAAAAAAAAATTTATTGCTTCTTATTTCTGAATTACTTCAAAACAGTTAATTAAGGTGACTTCAGACCTAACAATTATTTAACGAAAAATCAAAAAAAAAAAAAAAAAAAAAAATAAAAAAAAAAAAATACATGACCAGCAAAAAATGGCCAAGCTTTATTTTATTTGGAATTTTTATTGACTTCCTTATCTTTATTTGTAAGAAGATAGTTGTATAATTCAATTAAGAAATGTTTGATCTAGCAAACGTTTTGCAAAAGCAAAAATCTTTTTTAATTAACCTAGTGGTTATATCAAGTATTTAATAGGTGTGAACGTAGCTATAAGGAACATTTTATTCCTAATTGTGTGTAAGTGTTTTGATTGCGAAAATCGTTCTCAAGTTATGATGAAATGTATTAGTATAAGTGCCTTATTTCGGGAGAGATATAAGTCCAGCACCCATAAAAAAAACTCGTCGTGATAGAATCAATCTGTAAGCAGATTTGGATTCAGCACACTAAACCTAATTAAAATCACACAACAAAGTTCATGCTCGTGAATTTTTTAATTATGCCGACCAGTGTGATCTTTCTATTTGGCAAAGGTGTTTTTTTTTAAATCCAAATAACTTTACAACCGAAAATTTTCGAAATATTTCTACTATTAATTGGCCAGTGGTAATATTCGATTTAAAGCGTTCACGATTTTTTCTTAGGGGGGGGGGGGGGTTAAAGTTTGTATGTGTATGTGAATAAGCCACACAGCAACTCCCCAAAAAAAATTTTTTTTTTTAATATAATTTTATTTACGATCTATTTTAACAATATTAAGTAAATGGGGTTATAAAATATGTAACATTGCATTAAAACTTAGCATGCGTTTATAAGCTTATTAAAAGCTTAAAAACTGTCAGTATATGTACATATATTCAAATATATTTACAGTATTGTTGATTTTTTGATATTTACAGATTTTTTTATTTTATTTTATTTTATTTTCTATATGGCAGATCAAGAATATGGAAACGTTTTAATCTTTTGACCTCTTCTGTTTCATCTAATAAAGATATAGCTAGGATATTCGAATTATTACCCAGTCTTTTGAGATAACGTGTACTGAATTTATTTATTTCTTCAATGACAAGTGGTATATCTAAATCTTTATGTATATTTTTATTGCTAACAAACCAAGGAGCATTAACTATAATTCTCAAAGTTTTCGACTGATATCGTTGCAATATTTCCAAGTTTGAGCTACTTGTTGTCCCCCATAATTGAATACCATAAGTCCATACTGGTTTTAGAATAGCCTTATAAATTAGTTATTTGTTGCGAAGGTTTAAAGCAGACTTATGTCCCAAAAGCCTAAGTATTTAACGCTCTCTGATTTAGGAATTTGAGTATTATTTATAAAAACTGGTGGGCAATCTTTTCGTCTAAGTGGAAATGAAATAAAGTTCGACTTATCAGTATTTATAGTGATTTTCCACTTCACATACCATTCTTGTAATACATTGAGCTCATTTTGAACATAATACGAGGCTGTAATTGGAGATTTATCAGAAGCTATAATTGCAGTATCATCAGCATAAGTCGCTATTGTAATTTTTTCGCAAGTTGGCATATCGGCTGTATAAATTGTGTATAATATTGGGCCCAGCACACTTCCTTGAGGTACACCTGCATAAATAAAACGTATTACAGAATTTTCATCACCCACTCTTACGTAAAACGATCTTTTTTCCAAATAAGATTTTAATAACAAATAAACTCCCCAAAATAAAAAATAATATTTAACCCTTGGATTACCGTCCAGACCAAATTTGCGTTTTGCTTGCAATATTTTTCGCATATAACAAAACATCAAAAAAACAAGGACGTGAATTCTATAAATGATATGTTCTGAATCGAATGAAATAAGTTTGAATCAAATCAGAAACTAAGGTTCATTATGCGATCGGTTCAATCTAAATCCAAAAACCAAACGCAAAACTCGTTTTAGCTGCCGTAGATGTAAAAAAGCATTGGACGAAATTAAAGACTACATTTTTGATGACTTGCATGTGGAATAAAACAATGAAATAATAAAATTATATAATAAATTCGTATAATCTAAAGCAATAATCGTACGTTCAATAAAAAATATATTTATTTCCTTTTCATTTAATTGGATTTTTTTTAGCTGTTCTAATTGCGGTCTGGCCAGACCAAGAGAAGAACTTAATGGTAAAAAGTTACCGAGCATCCTAGGGTTAAAGAGAAATAACTCGAAAACCAGGAAAGAAAAAATTCTTCAAAAACGCTTTAGAAAGAGAGCGACCCTGCAAAGCTAAGAGTGGGCGTCATAAGTCTAAATTAGCTTAATTCCCCGCCCATTAATTCAATGTAATAAAACAAAACTAAAAGAAAAAAATATTTTGGGCCACCCTGTACTAACAGTTCTTTTAAGCCATTCTTTAAAAAGCTTTTTACTATGCGTTTTTTCCCCCCATTTTTCCTCTTATTTAGTTTTTGTCGCATCTAAAGACACTTTTTTCATGACTGTCATTCTGACACGTTATTTAAATAAATTATATGAGATTAAATATTGTTTTTGGCATTTCTTTTTATAGTTAGTGGTAAAATGCTGCAAATGCCCAAATACGATGGGTACATGGCAATGTGTTTACACATGACCATTTTGTCACAGTTTCTTCTTTAGCTCTTGCAAAGCACACATTGTTAAATCTGTAAATACACAAAGATCCATTCATAGGATGGGGGGGAAATGAAACGCAAAACACCTCTGCTGACCACAATGTAAGCGTATTATAAGGAAGAAGCAATTTTAAGTTGATTTTAGCATTTGTGCCTTCTTAATGCTTCACACAACCCGACCCTTCCAACACTCCCTGAAAGAGCTCAAGAAATAATTGTGTGCGCATCATGTACATAAGTATGTTTGGTTGGGTTTTTGTTATACGGTTGCTTACGACCACAATGTGTCACGTATTGTTGGAATGGATAATTGCAAGTAACACGGTGTGTTGTGGGTCAGTTTAAGATAAAACAGGAAATATGCTGCATATAAATATTTTTTCTCTTTTTTTTTTTTTTGTCTGCCAAGCCCGTTGCGGTGGCCACTGTTTTCCATCCGTAAGTATTCTGTGTGCTTTTTGCTTTTTGGATAAGAAAAGAAAAAAATAAACGTTGCAGAGCCATGAGTTAATATGTTTTTGGCTTATGGACTAGTAACCCAGGGATTTGTTTTATTTTCAACATATTCTCCCATGTATGCATGTTTCCGCTGTCGTACAAGTACAAAATGGTGAGATTTATTATAAACAGCAAACATTGTTTTTTGCCCTTTTTATTTTCTATTATTATTGTGCTATTTCCATTATTATTTACTGTATATTTCATATGTCATAGTGACCCTTTTATTTTAGAAATTATACGCCAGACAATCCTTTATCAACAAAATCATCTACAATCTTAGGAAAACTTAATTGGAAAGGGATTGCAAAATAAGCCTTTGGTTTTTTTGCTACGAAAATAAGAAAAAATATTTTAATAAGGGTTTTCGAATATTAAACTGTCCCATAATCTAGTCCTAAGACCAAACTATGATCTAAATTAAAGAACATAATAAACGCCACATGATGTATACACTTTAAGTACGAGTCATACTTAAAAATTTAAGTACGAATAAAACCAAAAAGTTCTTAAAACAATCCAAAATGGGACTAATTTCAAACAACGTTGCATTCTATACACACAAAAAATTAAAAATTGATTTCAATTAATAAAATTTTTGATATTAGTTAACAAATTAATTAAATTTGCAACAGTAAACAAATTAATAAAGCGTGATCCATTTCGAGGTTCCCTACTTTTTTAAAGAAAAAAAAAAACACAGAAAATTCAAATTTAATGGGGAATGTTTATTATCATTTGAAAGAACATTCGTTGGCATTTGTTTTTTGAAGATTATGTCTATCAAATATTGGCCGTTGCTACGTCGAAGATGGTCCATCCGCTGAGTCCAATTTTCGATGACTCGTTCGAGCATTTCGTAACTGGTAACTGTTATGACACGCGTGATGTTTTCCTCCAAGGCCTGAATCGAAGCGGGTTTGTCCGCATAAGCTTTAGACTTTACATATCCCCACAGGAAAAAGTCTAACGGAATGATATCACACCGCCCAAACGTAAAATTATGTGCTCACCGAAGTGTTTTCTCAATAAATCCATTGACTGATGCGATGTGTGGGAAGTGGCGCCGTCTTGCTAAAACCAAATGTCGCCGAGATCACAAGCTTCAATTTCAAGCATCAAATAGTCGGTTAACGTGGCACGATAACGGTCGCCATTACGTTCGCACCAGCATCATTTTTAAAGAAGTATGGCCCGATGATTCCCCGGCTTACAAACCACACCAAACCGTTGTTTTTTCTGGACGAAGTGGCAGTTCTTGAATCTCTTCAGGTTGCACTTCGTCCCAAATGGGGTAATTTTGTTTGTTTACATACCCATTGAGCCAGAAATGGGGCTTATCGCTGAACAAAATTTGGCTCTAAAACGTCGGATATTCTTGGAACTTTTCAAGAGCCCATAGAGCGAATCGATGTCGCTTGGGAAAGTCGAGCGGCTTCAGTTGTTGCACAAGCTGTATTTTGTACGCTTTCAATTTAAGATCTCGACGTAAAATGCGCCAAGTCGTTCCATACGTCAGTCCGAGTTGCTGCGAACGGCGCCGAAGCGATTCTCCACGGTCTTCGTGTACACTCTCAGCTACGGCCGCTATATTTTCTTCACAGCGTGCTGGACGTGGTCTATTCGGTCGAATATTTGCAAACCACTAGCAACGCAATAAGGTTTAGAAAATTACTATTAGAATATTTTTCGTAATACTTGTTTGTTTAATTCTAACGCAAAATTTTTGTTATTATTTTATTTGATTATTTATTATCTTTTAATTCTGTAGCTAAAATTTATTTTCACTGTTTTTGCATTATCATTTTTAAATATTCAACTCAATTTGTTTAATTTAACTTGTCTGATTCTAATACTGTAATTTATAAGATATTGTGTCTTGTTGTATTAGAAAATCTAATTAATAAATACAAATACAAATACAAATACAAAATTATCCAATAATGAATGCTGGGTCTCAAAATGGGTGATGGTATTGCGAATAGTACGCTCAGTAGGCCGATTATGTTGATTATAAGTTGAGGGAAGTGCACGAAACACATTCCTCACAGAACGTGAATTTTCGTAATAAAGTTGAACGATTTGTAAAAGTTGTTCAGGCGTAAGTCTTTCCATTATGAAATACCAAACAATACTAAACAAAAATAACATGACACGACTCACACGTGATATGTCAAAAAAAGGCTATTGAAAAAAGTATCTCTACTTGAATCACCCACAAGTAAATATTAAAACTTTAATTCACTTGATTAAATTTTTAATAAAAACTGATTTTATTTTTGATTAATGCTTTAATTGTTGAAAAAATTTGGGTATTTTTTTTGTGTATACCCGTATATTTGTGAAAGTTTGCTGAACACAGAAAAAATGTTGCCACAATTTAATAAAGCATTTATCAAAATAAAATCAGTTTTAATTAACAATTTAATCAAGTGAATTAAACGTTGAATCAAGTGAATTAATTAAGCGTTTAATCAAGTGAATTAAACGTGTAATCAAGTGAATCAAACGTTTAATCAAGCGAATCAAATATTTAATTGAAAGTATTAATTTTTTTACTGGTACAAAATAATAGTATCAATTAAACTTTTAATTCACTTGATTAAAGGTTTAATTAATTCACTCGATTAAACATTTAATTCACTTGATTAAATTTTTAATTAAAACAGATTTTATTTTTGATTAATACTTTAATTCGGGCAAAAAAATTTTTCTGTGTAGACACAACAACAACAACACTGCAGAAGTAGGTAAAAACCGATTTGCTTGTTTTGTTTAGAAACAAAATCAACAACACTGCAAGAAAAAAACCATTCATTATTTTATTATTTATTCATGGGCTAACATACGGAATTAAATTGAAGATATAACGGCAATAAGTAGCGTTTTCCTATCTTCTCCCATAGTATAACATAGTTTTTTTTCTTTCCATCTGGTTTATTTTTCTCTTTCGGTTCTCTGGATTTCTAAAGGTACGTTCAGACTGATGAAATATTTGAAAGCAAATATCAAATATTTCATTAACGTAGTCTGAACACAAAATATTTTTGAGTATCAAATAAAATAACAGCTGATTTTGAGCAAATAAAAGTATTTGCCGGCAAACAAATATTTGTCCAATGTGAACATAGTGTGAACACAAAAAATCAAATATTTTAGTAATTTTTGAGCAAACATTTATTTGATATTACAAAAAAATTGTAAGAGCAAACAACGACAACTAATTTTAGCCATGTTCCGGATAGAAGCAATTTTTCCTGTAAGTTTTCGGATACTTTACAATTTTAAAGATTTTTTATAATTTTTAGACTTTTGCGAATTACCGCTAATTTAGCAATTTTTATAGAATTTTTGCCATTCCTTATAGTTTTAGGCACTTTTACTAAATTGGCTTTATGGCTTGTTTGAAATATTAAAATGGTTCGCGAATTTTCGCTATTTTTGCAAAATTGTTTTTTTTTTTTTGTTTTTCCCCTACATTTTGTTTTTTAACCGATTTAGCAATTTCAAATATATTTTATGGTTTGTTTCCAAGTTTGCAATTTTTCGCGAATTTTAGCCATGCTCGCGAAGAAGCGATTTTTCACTGTGAATCTTTAGAGCTTTAACGTTTTATAATAATTATTAGGCTTTGCTATCATATCGCTATTAGCAAATTTTTGCGAATTTCCGCTAATTTAGCAATTTTTATCGAATTTTTGCCATTCCTTATAGTTTTAGGCACTTTTAATTAATTTTATGGCTAAATTTTTCGCGAAATTTCGCTATTTTTGCAAAAATTTTTTTTTCCGAAATTTTGTTTTTTAACTGCGACTTCAAATATATTTAAGGGTTTGTATCCAAGTTTGCAAATTTTAGCCATGTTCCCATTCCAGTTTTTTTATCTTTTACATTCTCCTGTTCTAACACTATAAGAGATGCTGATCCACAGAATAAAATAAATAAATTAGCTTTTGCGCTCATTTTTACTATTTGAGAAATATATTTTTATTTTTGAACACTTTCATTAAATAATTATTTGATACAAATATTTCTTTTAGTCTGAAGGCATGGCAAACATGAATTAATTTATGTTTTTTAACACTGTTTGCCAACTGTTTCATCAAACAAAAATTGTCAAATATTTGAGCTTAGTTTGAACATTAAACAAAATATTTTTTTGTTTCACACAGTTTGAAGCAAATATCAGAACAAATATTTCATTAGTCTGAAAGTACCTTAATTCTCTCCTTGTAATGTAGTGATAATTTTCTGGCCGATAAGTACATGCCGCCTGAAACCACCACATATTCGCAGACAGCTTTAGAATTCTTTAAAAGTCATATTCTCCTCCACAATAGATGACGATACGGGCCTGATTAATGGCATTTTCCATTACCCTGACCAGAACTTCTAGCAATAGGTTGCCGCATTTCTGAGGCATATTTTCTTTGGGGACTTCAAGAGTGTTGGGCTGGTTGACATAGGTTCGAAACTGCAAGAAACCCCACAAGAAACTCCACAAGTCTAGAACAGATAATTTGGCGATATTGTCGACCAGTGCAAATCATTAAAACGAGAGGTTTCGCGACCAGTGTGGCCAGGTCTAAAAAAAATTGTACAGCTAAATCTGGCATTAGACATGGTCAAAAGATGGCTAAAATAATTTTTAAAGATATTATTTATTAATAGATAATAATAATAGATAGATATTATTTATTAAAAATGTATTACCATTATGAAATTTTATTCGAAACTAAATACATTTCAGTGACGTATTTTGTAACGCAATGGAAATAAATGGTGATATTTAAGCCAGTGGCTAGATTTTGGTAAAGCATACGATACATATAAATATGTAGCATAGGTAGTTGAGATTAAATCTTAAATTTAGGGGTGCTGCAAACCTCTGATATATGCAAACGATTTATTTCCCTGATATTCTAAACTTTTTGGATCATTTTATTTTTTATAGTTTAACAAAATTTTTTTCCAGCAGTTTATCTTAATACAAAGTGAAATTTCCTTGTACTTTTATATCATTATAGCAAAGGGCAAATAATATTTACAATCGAGATGATAATGGCATTTCTAAAATTCCTTGAATATTGTATTTTTTAACAAGACAGTTAAGATATTTCTTACCATAAGAATTATCCATTCTCATACCAAATGTCATTTTGGGAACAACTATTTTTAGTTAAAATTTTTTTAGTAAAATCAATAAAACTATTCGTCCAAATTTTTAAAATAAAGAATGCTGAAAAAGCCAAAAACATTTTCCAAAAATGCTAAATAAAATGCCAAGTGCTAAATAAAAATTTTGCAGCTAAATAGAAATGTTTAGTGCTAAATTTAGCTGCAAAAATACTAAAATGGCTACACTGTTGGCAACACTGAAATGCAACCCTCAGAATTTCGGTTGAAGGTCGTGCATTATGCGTTGTTGCTTCATCCTGTTGGAACTATATCTTCACAGAAAGAAAATAAAAATTGTCTTCAATTAAAAAATTTGTGATATCAATTAAAGAATTAATTAAATTTTCATCAGTAAGCAAATTAATAGTATTAATTACACGTTTAATTACCTGGATTAAACTTTTAATTCACTTGATTAAACGTTTAGTTCACTTGATTAAATTTTTAATTAAAACAGATTTTATTTTTGATTAATGCTTTAATTGGTGAAAACATTTGCAGAATTTTTTCTGTGTTCTGCAATACAAATTCGCTCAGTTGTGGTCTCTATAGCGCTCGCCGTTCACAGTAGTCGTTTAGCCCGATGGCTAAACGACTGGAGGCGCGATGACGCCTCCAGCGTAAATACCACATTATACAGTAATCTTGAGCGGGTGCTATACGACTGTGCTTTACGCGAAACGTAACGCATATTCGCAACGATATTTCTGCTTATTTACGTATCTACAGAGACGGAAATAGGCCTCATGATGATTTTCGATGCAAACAATTATTCCGTTCTTGAGGAGTATAGCGCTACATTTCTCTTTGGGGGTGAATTATGTTAGTTTACTTCACAGATTGCCAAGCAGAACTGATTTTTGCCGATATTTGCAAAAGTTATAGAATCCTTTTTTTTTTTTTTTTTTTTTTTTTTTTTTTTTTTTTTTTTTTTTGTTCTATACGAGTCCCCCGCTCTACGCTTGTCTGCTGGAAGAAACCGGATAATCATTGAGCCACCTTGTTGTACATGGTCTATTTTATAGTCAAATTTTCGGATTCCTAAGAGAATTTTCGTCAGCAGAATTTAATTAAGGCATAAGGAGGAAGTAAACTAAAGATTTAGAATAAGATTTAAGTAATTATTGTTAGTTCATATTTAAGACATGAATTTTCAATAAATAAATTATTTTAAAAAAAATTGTACTAAGCTATTGTTTAGTCAATTTTGTTAGCCTCGTCGCTTTGCTACTGACGCCATAATTATCATTGAATTTAACAAAATAATCTCAATATTTTAAGCTTAAGCATTATATTAACCTTAATAACAATCCTATAAATTTTTCATTTTAATTTATAAAATTTATAAATTGCAAGATTCAATTACAATACATTAAAATTAATTGTCAGCACAAAATTTGTCATATTTTTTCTTTTAATACCAGTAACGTCAACTATTATTTATTGACTTAAAGACTTTAATTTTATGTCATCAATATCATCACCTTTGTCATCAACTTAAAGAATCATGCAGAATAAATATTTAATGAATTTAATTTAAACTTCTAATGCCCTTCTAATATTTTGCTAGACAAAGAAAATTTATAATGAGTATTGCATATATACTTGTACATAAATACATAAATGAATGTTATAATAATTGATTACTTAACTCCAAAATCTATATAAATAGTTATGAACTCCAGCACTAAGAGGTCAAATGTATTAAAGAACAGAATTTATAGCTTATAGATTATCATTACACTCAGAGAAAAAACATTTTTGACAACATTTCCAACAAAACTATTTTTAACAAAAACTTTTAAATATATGGTTTTCATAATTCATTACGTAAAAAAATTTGTGTTTTTTGAAGCACCTAAGAGAAAAAGCGCATAATCGAGCGCTTCAATAAGAGAGCTCTAAAAAGAGCAGAAAATGATAACGAATGAAATATACAAAAAAAAGCTGCTATTTAAGTGCTGACAACGAAGAAGGTTTTAAGGCGAAAAAAAAATATATTATGGCTTACGAAAATGCTTGAAATAAGCATTTAAACCAGTAAAAGCAAAACATTAATGAATATGTTAATATAGTAAGCCCTTAAAAAGCACTTTAGCAGTGTTTTATTTGCCTGTTTTATTATGTTGCAGAAAATAGTGCTCCAAACCGGGAACACCCCATACAAAATTCAGGCATCCCATCAGCAGGTTTGAAGCAATTTGAGCCATGAATTCATAGATAAAACCTGCTCCTATAGAAGCACATTTTTTACTGGGAAGCCACAAACATATTATGGTTGCCTTTAAACATTTTATGGTTTTATATGACAATAATTTGATTGTTAATTAACAATAGAAGTTGATGAAAACATGTTAAGCTGTTAGGACGTATCAACTTGTTTGTAATTTTTTTAATTTTTACAGTGTTTTAAATCCCCTGAAGATGACCATCGATGTATGGTCGAAATATCGGATGAAAAATAAAATACAAAATTAAAAATATAAAAATTGGGGAAAAATTTTTTTTTTATAATTTTTTATGACCTTAAGCCAAACAAATAAACAACAACAATTTTCATCTTTTTTAAAAGCAAGATGCTACATTGATAGAAAAGGCGTCGTAACGCTGATGTATTTTGACATCAGTACTACGACAAGTGTCTTCGTTTTTGACCCCATGACTCTTTAAATCATTGTAATAGTAGCCTTAATATCACTTGGCCAAATTGTCATCAGAGTCAAAATTTATATTATGTCATCAATGGGATGACACATCGGCATCACAGAAATGACAAATCGGTGCCAGTTTAATAAAATATGACATCAGTGCGATAATTCAGTACCTTCGTAGAAAGAACCCATTAGGCTCTATTTAATGACAAACTGTCACTAATTTTAGCCACTGGGAGTGACTTAAGTTAAAGTGAGATAACATTATTATTTACTTACCCTTTACACATATTGTTTCACTTTTGTTATATATCGGACTTTGTTTATAGAAACAATCTCAATTAGAAGACACCAGAAGCATTCCCGATGTTGTTTTCGTGGTCATTCTACTTTTAAAATTTGATCAGGGTTGCCGTTTAAAAAATTTTTATCCGACCAAAACTGTCTACAAAACCTACCATAATCCTTTGAAACCGACCAAATTTTTAAAATATTTTAAAAGAAATATATCGTCATAAAAAATGAAAAGGGCCTATCATTATCTTTAAAAATCTTTCAGAAGCAATAAGAAACTTAATAAAAAGCAAACTATTGTGATTACAAAAACAGTTTTATCAGGATAGTATGATAATTTCATAAAATTTAAACGATATTAACCATTAAAAATCGTTGTTATAATCATAATAGCTACCTTTTTATTAAGTTTTGTAACTCTCCTGGTTTTTTTTTTTAAATGTTGATAGGCCCTTTTGCATTTTATATTACGATATGTATGTACATATGTATATGAATCTTTGATATAAAGTATAATTTTTATTGAACAAAGCTATTAATCGTGATTTTTGATGATTTTTTTGTAATATAAAATTAATAATTACTACAAAATGTAGCATAAACATTATACGTTCGAAATCGTTGAACAAAGACATAGGCTGAGCCCCAAAACATCCTAATAATTTGCAGGCAACGCACAGTGATTCGGCTAGAGCATGCTAGCGGGACAATATTCATGACGTAATTTCCATTAACCACTGATAGCGTCTTGTAAATAACCCCCCCCCCCCCCCTTGTAGCGAATTCCAAAAATTAATTTGTTTATCACCTCATAAAGGTATCTTATCAGAGGTCATTTTAATTTGCAAATCAGTTGCATTTTATGCACACTTGTGGTAACATATTTTAAAATTTGTAGCAAAGTGAAATGATTTTTTTGTGATGGAATATTCCGTTGATGGTATGTACTATATTATGACTTATATTTTTTATAAAAAAGATGTATACTTTTGGTGTAATATCAATTTGTAAATGTATAGATAAATCCAGCAAATGTTACATCAATTGTTAACTTTAAAGATTAGCAACTTTTTTTATCCACATATATCCACCTAGATTTTTCTATATGTAATACCTACAACATTCAGAAACAGATTGATATATATTATAGACCCCGTAAAGGCCCGCAAGTAAAATTATTTTATTTTTGCCAGAACGAGTCGCACACTGCTTTGTCCCCATATAACGAAGGGACAAAAATAGAAGGAGTTCTCAGATATTTTTTGAAATTCGGTACAGTAGCATAAAATATCTTAGTTAAGAAAAATACCGATCATAATAAAATTTGGTACGTAAATTGATGTTTGTAAGCTACATTTTTATGCCAAAGGCAGAATCGGATTATTGATGTGAAAAATACAAAAAACATAATTTATTGAAAAATGGGTTGAAACGATTAAGTATTACAGTACACATTTTTCAACTTTTTTTTTCTTACAATAGCTTAAGATGACTGGAATATACACAAACAATTGAAATAAGTGAAGAAATAATTTTGTCCCGCTAGCTTGTACTAGTCGAGACACTGTGCAACGTAAGGAATGTATCAAAGAGTTTAACGTTGCATAGTTTGCTTATTTTTTCTACACGGTTGTATTGTAGAATGCTAAAAAAGCGAGTTGATCTGCAACTGACCTTTTGGAACTCACCCATACTTATCAAAACATCCCACAGTTCAATAATTCTTACAATATCTTCCTCCAAAGAAGTCTACCTGTATAAGAAACACCAAATATCGTATGGGTTGGTGCAAAACAATGTTTTTTATTTCTGTTATTCTTTTAGGGCTTTGCAAGAAACTTTTAAAATTACCACTAAGAACTTTAATATTGCTGAGTAAGATTTAGGCTTACTAACATTAACAATCATGACGTTAGCGCCGTTTGTTGTCAATTTGATCAAATTTTTAAAATGAATATGGTTTGTTGATACAAAGTTTTTTATAAGAAGAACAATTTAAATTTATGCTTAAATAATATGACAAAACTATCCTTTATAAAACTAACACCGTCAAAGTTACTTGCTTTTAAAGTAATACATTTCACTTCATTGTCACATCCATAGTTTTATTAACAACCAAAAAAAATTTTTGTATTAGATTTTCACTTGTCTTCTTTGTGTTAAAATAAATATATGTAGTACATTTTCTCAAACCGACCAAAATTAAGTTTCGCCTACCATCCGACCAAACAAAAATATCCGACCAAATTTGGTCGGAATAGACCAAGTTCGGTAACCCTGAATTTGATTTCTTTTTTTATTTTTATTTGAATTTAAAAAAATAGAATATGGGAATTTTTGCTTTTCTTTTTACTTTTTAAACATGAAAATAATCAGCCGTGGCACAAATTTCATTTGGAATGATTCCGTCCGGAACCGCAGAAAACATATTTGTTTATTGATAGGAAGTATATTTTGATAGTTATTTGGCCTTTAAGATACAGAAAACTCCCATTCCGTTCTTGAAAACAAAAAGGGTTTCATTCCGCAAAATTGTTTCGTAATTTTCTGAAGCACCAAAATACGGAATGAATCCCGTTTCCGAACGTAATTGTACTCTGTGACATGGCTGAATGTTAATAATACAGTAAGTGTGGCATCGAATTGATGACACTGTAGTCATAGCATTGATGGCGCATAAAATATGACAAAACTTTATGATGACGTTCGCATTGGATTCATGTCACTTTTTGCCTTATTGATGCCATTTTTTATTACATTAATGTCACAATTCTGATGTTAAGATATCATTAATATGAAGATGCATTTTTCTATGAGGGTGTGGTAAAAACCAATCATGCTGGTATAAGTGTTAAGCATATTATTATTATCATTTAACATATTATGTTCGGAGGCAACCATAATATGGTTGTGGCTTATTGATGGATGACTAATTTAACCATAATATGGTTGCTGATCACAAAAACATGGTTAAATTAACCATAATATATTTAACATTTTTTGTTAATAATAGTTATGTGGGAGGTGACCATATTGAAAATTGTTTTTTTCTGGGTGTATACATATCCATAAGTGTCTTTAAAATATTAATAGTAACTGCAGCATTTTATAATCATAAATATTTCGTTTCGTTTAATGATTGATGCATTTAAGAATGTCAGGGATTTATAAGTTTAATGTATACAAGGTAACGCAAAAGTCATCACTTAATCGGAAGATGCTATAATTTGTGCTTATATCAGTTCTGCTTAGACAGTCGTGAAATAAACAGATACAAAATACAATAACGCGAAATAATTGTCTCGACGGCGAGGAAGGTAACTTTACATTGAATATCTACATGAAAGATGGAAACTCTGGGTAAAGTTGAATTAGCAGCATTATCGTTTCCACGTATAACATATCCCGTCTTATATTACACCCTTTTTACTGAATTGTTTGATGTTTACGGGTCATATTTTTTTTTTTTAAGTACACGAGCGCTGGTGGTGCTGCACTCCTCAGGAACGCAGAATAATTATCTCGAAAACTAAGAAGAAAACATTTTGTTAAAAATCATTATGAGCGTTTAGGCCCATTTCCATTGCTGTGGATAAGTGAACAAGCAGAGTTATGGCTTCTGGGGCACCGAATAACACAAAGAGTCATTACACCCTCTCAAAACTACTGTATGGTGTGGTATTTACGCTGAAGACATCATCGGGCGCTGTTTATTTTTTTTGAAAACGCCGCGGGACAAACGAAAACTGTGAAAGGCAAGGGCTACAGGGTTTTGATCGACGACTTTCTCCTACCTCAACCAAACGAATTGGGACTGGAGAACATGTGATTCCAAAACAGGGCGGAGCAACGGCATGTACTGCACGACCTTCAACCAAAATAACGAGGGTTGCATTTCCGGGTCGCCATATCTCTCGTTTTGGCGATTTGCATTGGCCCGATTTAACTGTTTTAGCCCGGTTCTTGAGATGTGGATTAAGTTTAAACTTAGCTTAATGTACTCTGAAACTCAGATTTTTCCGGAAAAATTTTATTTATTTTATTATTTCATTAAAGAACAACATTTTAAGCAAAACTACGCTGTTCAGTCAAAATTTTCTATACAAACTTGCAAATGACGTCACTTATCTGTTTTTAGATTAAATAAGCCTAGTTTAACTGAGATCCAAAAAACCCGGCCTTAGACTTCTTTTTCTGGGGCTTTTAAAAGTAACAAGTCTATTGGCCAATTTCACCAATTCTATTTGAAAATCCATTTATGTTAACAATTAGGGTTTCATGTCAAAAAAAAATTAATTATATGAAAAACTATATTTAAATATGAATTTATAATTAAATCAAATGGTGAATTGGCCTTATGTCAACAAGCCTCAGACTCTCGAAGTCCTCGAGGAGAATATCCGTAAGGTATGTGACAACATATCGCTAGAAGTTCTGATAAGGGTAATGAAAAATGCCATACATCGGTACCATACGATAATCAACACTGTTGACGGCCACTCGGCCGTTACCACTTTTTCTATTAAATGAAAAAAAAAATTTTGTCATCAAATAAACACAATCCAAAAATAAAACTTAAGTATTTAAAAAAAAAAATCACAGTCAAACACACATCGTTTAGCAACTTTTGCTCCACCTTGTGTAAGAAATTCAGTTGCACAATTTTCCAAGAAAACTTCTTGAGTATCAAAAATAATTAATTAAATATTCATTTTTAAAGTTTTCAAAGTTAATGAGTTGTTGCAAAACGTTATCTCTAGGAATTATTATTTTGTGTCAATTACTAATGAAGTGTTTTAGCAAAAAAAAAAAAAAAAAAATTTATGTAAAATTTTGCAAGATAAAAACATAGTAAATTTTTGAAAAAGCAAATGTCAAGTAAAAAGTTTTTTATCTATGACTGAAAAATGCGGTATTCAAAAAATCGCTTATCTCTGAACCTGGTTCGTGTCCCAATGATAGAAAATTCAGTACTATGGTACTATTTTCAGTACTTTTTCCTTTTAAAAATACCACGGTACCCCCACGTCCGTTTTAGTACTCTTTTCTTGTTATACTTCTTTGCTTAGAAATTAAGCGTTTCTATTTTTTTAATATTGACAACCAGGGCTGTGGAGTTGTCACCAAAAAGTACTAAATCCGACTCCAACCGCTGAAATTTCAACTCCGACTCCTAATCTTACCTTAATGCTAAGTGTATATGAGACTGGTCCTTACTTGACTTTAAACTCTTTTTTTTAACGTAGTACTTTTTAGATGGTTAAATATAGCAAGAAAATTATTCCGTCAAAATTTCGAATCAATATTTTAAATATTTTGCAAAATATTTTTGTCAAACGACTTACTTTACATATTTACATACATATTTTTAAACAATTTCTTATTCAAATTTTTATTACTTATTCGTTTGTCACATTAATAATTTAATATTATTTAAAAAAAAAATTTTTTTTTTGATATACATATACTTATATTAAAATTCCTCATTTCATTAGGATAATTTAATGGAAATAAAACAAGATGAATCAAAAAATTTTTTAAAAATCATATACGATTCAATTACCCACAAGAAAACTAATTATTGTAAAGCTATGGCACGAGGTATATGTTTAAAAATTCAAATATCCTTCAGGCTGTGAAAAAACTTCAATATAAAAATAGAAAAAACACAAAAAAGAACTTTGGTATTCAAGAAAAATTCTTGATAAAAGTACTAAAAAACACAAGTAAGGAAGAGGCGTAAATAAATTGAAAACTTGATTATCAATTACAGCGCATATCGATCCACCAACCCGAGTTCGATCCCCCGCTCAGTCAAAAATAAAAATGATCAATAAAATTTAAACTCATTTTGTATTGTGAAATTCCTTTCTTCATTAGAATAATTTAATGAAAATTTAATTCGACGAACTTAGTCCTGATTAAAAAAATTAAAATTTGGTTTAAAACCCATAAACAGTTCAATTAACCCCAATAAAACTTTAATTCATTTTTATTAATCAAATATTTAGCATAACTTTTTTATAAAAATTCAGAAGATTATCATATTGTAAGCAAATTTAAAAAAATTTTTTTTTGTTTTAATCTTAGCTGATTTTCTTCATTTTACGATTCAGCAGATTTTATCATATTTTTTTAAAGTTTTGGTAAATTCTTATCAAAAGGTTATGGCAACACAGCTTGTTGATTATTTTAATGTCAGATATCCTCATCAGAATTTTGCTGTTGAAATTGAGCAGCTCGGTCCATAAATGGCTGAGATATGGGCAAACAAATTATGTATTTTAGTTTTTTATTTTTAAGTTTATTTTTTTAGTTTATTTTCAAAAAAAAAAATAAGTTTGAAAAAAGTACCAAAATGTTGAAAAAAGTACTCTTTTGCTTGGTGATCAGTACCATATAAAATTTTCAATTTTCCATCACTGTCGTGTCCTTAATAATTTCTATATAATTTCGCGGTTTTCGATTTTGAGATGTTAACGACATATTGCTTAATTGTAAGCGCTCTTTATATGGCTCCTAAAATTTCTAAAAAAAAAAGGGTCGACCAGTTCCGATTTTTTAACGTAATAACAAAGTTCAAAAAGTGCAGAACTTAGCCCATAGCTTGATCTAGAATGAGTTTCCGGTTCAAATGAAAAATTGGATTTTTAGATATACGCGGTTGCCCATAAAAACCACAGATTTGTACAATAGTTTTGAAATAAAGTTGGTGTATATTTTGGTTCCTTCTAAAGTTAAAATAATTTCTTAAACAGACTTTAATTTTTAGAGGCAATCGTGCCGACCTTCGTGCTGTTTATGTTCTACTCGCATTCGTTAACGATTTGATGCCAAATTTTCTATAATTCTGGTTATAATGGCATCGATTATGTTGGCTTTGAGTGTCGCTGTGGTTAAATTTACATAGACTAGCGAATCAAGAAAACCCCACAAGAAAAATTTAAAGGGATCGAATCGTATGATATCGTATGATATGATGACCATGCCCTCAAACAGCTAGTGCAAAATGTCCAGTGTAGCAAAAGGTATGTAGTACGTAGCGCCGTTCTGTTGAATCCATATGAAGTAAGCAGTGTGACCAGATCTTGAAAATTTTTTCAGTTAAATTTGCCTCAAAAAAATGCTAAAAAATAATTAAAGTGTTAAAACATAATGCTAAAATTTAATACTATTTCTTTTAAGTTAATATTTTCTTATAAATCACTTTCGTTTTAATGAAGCCAAATTTTTTACTATATAACAAATTATTTATTTAACATTAAAAGTATTAAAAACAAAGCAAAAACTGATTCTTTACTTGAGTTCTGACATATCGCACTTGTTCTGTAGAAGCAAAACAATTTTTTTATTTTACATTAAAGACATATGCAAAATAATTATTAAATCAACCGTTTCAGTAGCAAAAAGTGGACAAAATGGCACGATATTTTTACAGCGGGTAGATATGAATATAACGTGTTGATTTTTTCCAAAAATTTGAATTTTGAGTTAATACTAGGGAGATCGAATGGTTATTATTCGACCGGTTTTAACCGGTTATTTTTGCTTTGCCCAAGTCGGTTATTTAAAAATGCCCATTTTTCGAATATCGAATAAACCGGTTATTTTGGTATAATAAACCGGTTATTTAAATAATGTGTAATTAATATACATTTTCCTTACTCTGGTTACAGATGTACCCGTAATTTAAGTATTTTCTAATTGAATATTGGTCAAACTTGAACTTTTAATGAAGAATGTCAAAACAAAATGTAACAAAGGTAAAAAAACATTATGAACACTGTAAATACAAATCTCTTATAAAAGCGTGTGTTCTTGTAAAAAAAAAACCTAAAACTATTCAAAATACTACAAAAACGTGTGCAGTTAAAAAGTAAGAATTTGTGCGAGAGTATTCTAAATATTAAATATATTTTTATATAGAGGTTATCTCTAGAGATTTTTCGAACGCGATTTTAAAGACAAAGTTAGCTGCTTGAAGTGCCCTAAAATGATAAGTTACAAAGGTTCTTCCATGTCACGTCTTATTAATCACCTTTAATTAGTCTACATACTTGACATTAATGTGCTCCACATAAAACTTAACTCCGTTCAAAGTAGAGAAAGAGACGGCAAAGAATACTTTACTGAAATACGCTGCCAAAAATGAATCATTGGTGAAATACTAGCCCATTGTGTTGCCGAGGGCGAAATGCACTTTAAGGCTCTAAAAACTCTTAAGTATTTCTAGCATCTCTTCATGCAGAAAACTACAACATTCCGGCGGAATCAACTATATGGGAAAAATTTCTTCCAGTTTTATTTATTAAAACACCAAGAACTAAAAAACAAAATTGAAAGATCAAACAATGTCATGGAGGGTCTTAAATTGTAGTCGACGAATTGACAAATATTTCACACAAAAAGCATGTTCATTTTACTATTCGTTTCTATAATGCTGAAACAAAATAATTTGAAATAGATAATCCTGGCTAAGAAGTTTTGTTTGCAACTTTTTAAAAATATGGTTGATTTATATAGACATGCAAAGCCACCAACAAATTAAAACTCATTCAAAATAAATTTGGGAGAATATTTCAAATAATAACTTTATTAAATTCCTATCATTTATTTGCTTTTGTAAAACGTTTGTATAGATCAAATATCTTTCAACAGATGCTAAATTACATTAAACAAATATCTATTTACAAATAAAGTTTAGTAAATCAATAAAAAATTGTTGAAAATTAAGTTAAAGTTTGATCATTTTACTGGTCCTACTTTTCTTGGATTTTATCGTCAAATATTTGTTAGGTCTGATCTAAGTCATATCTACATATGTATTTTGTTGGTTCCTTTGCAAATTGCTTATTTTTATTCAAATTAGCTTTGTATTACAAAAACTTATTTGATTTTTGTGTTTTTATGTATTCGAATTAAAACCGGTTAACCGGTTATTTAAAAATTGCTTAACCGAAAACCGGGTTTTTTAAAATAGCAACTATTCGCAATATTTGAAAACCGGTTATTGAAAAAGGTCGAATAATCGATCTCCCTAGTTAATACACTATTGTTGAACAAGTGCGATATGCACATGTTACTTATTTTGAAGAAACCATTAAATATCACATATACCAGTATATTTGTACTCATTTACTTAAAGTTGTATCTTGTTACAAAATTAATTTAAAAATGAAAAGGATTTTAAATTCTTATATACATAAATTTATATGTAATAAAGGAAATTATTAATTATTACATATTAAATATATCATCAAATGAATATTCTTCATCCGATTATGAATAGTTATTAAAATGTTCGTTAATATAAATGTTTTGATTACATTTTTTTTTAAGGTCATTTGTAATTTTAAAGTAACGACGACATACGTTCAGCCTTTTATAAAGAATAGCATTTATAGTAAAAAATATGCGAACACACATGGCTGTACTGCCAGATAGAGATGAGCGTTCCCGTGATTTTTAAAGATCATCGTGATTAGTGAACGTGATTTAAAAATCACTGCTCTTTTAAAATGTTATTGTGATCACGGTTTATCAGTTTTCTGTTCTTGTATAGCAATTGCGGCCAAGCTATATGTACAATGCGCGAGCTTTCGCAAGAGCTTTTGTAAGTACTTTGCAAATAAACAACAACAAATTGTAAGAGCTTTCAAATCTGTTTACCTTGCATATACATACATACTTGAACAAGTAAACTTTGGCTTAACAAAAATACTAATAAGATAGAAGAGAGAATGAAAGGAACAGCAATATTACTATCCATTTCATAAAAAATACGCTATTACCCACACAAACAGTGAAATATCATAAATTTGTATATGTAACAAAATACAAAAAGAACGACTTAGAAAGTACCTGTTACTTGACATATTTGGTCACAACTGTGATTCGTGATTTTTCAGTAACAGTGATTGAAACACAGGTACAGAAATATCGCTCATCTCTACTGCCAGATATATTAGCTGCGTTCGAGAACACAAAAGTTTTTACTATTTTTTACTGAACTCTACTGCATTTTACTAAATTGCGTTCGCGTACACAAAATACAGTAAATGAGAACACAAATTGAGAGCGTAAAGTGACAGTTCTTGACTGAGTACTTACAAATTTTTACTGCAGAAATTTTTGCAGTAAAATTTAGTAAAACAAAAAAACATATGTTTCAAAAGGTCAACAAACAAAAGAAGCAAGCAAAAGGCATACAAATTGTGAAAAAATTGTTTAAAAAAAGAAAAGTTGAAATAAAACTAAAATAAAAATAAAAAAATAAATTAATATTAATTAATTAAACTTGTTTGTGAAGAATATTTATGGCTAAATACCAACTTTTGAAACTTTGTTTTGTTATGTTAATTTTTTTGAAGTTGTAAAAGTGTCAAGTACTCGGGTACTTAGAACAGCCCTTGTTTTTAAAGTTATCAATAGTAAAAAAAAGTATTCGTGTGCTATTGATCAAATTTTGCCGGACACAATTTAGCAAATTCAAATAAAATAAAAAACAAACAAATATGAAAGATTACATAAAGTAATTTGTTTGTATTTTCCAAAAATATTCGTGTTATAAAAAGTATTTAATCGAGTACCGATAAGAAACCGAGTTAAGTAGTCAAAAGTGTAAAAATTTTTCAACACTTCAATTATTTGCCATCAGCTGTTGCCTTTATTTTACGAATTTTTACAAATTTTGCTTTCGCGTACTTTTTTGGACAACAGCTTTTTGTGAGAGCAAATTTTTAAGTTTACTCATTTACTGCATTTTACTGTAAAAGTACTCAAACGCACCTATTGTCACAATATTGCAATGGTTGCACGTGAAAATTACTAATATACCGAAAATTGCATAAATTATATTTTTAAAAATTGTGCAAATTACGTTATTAAAAAATGCTAGAAAATGCTAAATAAATAATTTTAAAATGCTAAAGAAAATGCTAACTGCTAAATCGGAAAAAAAATAATGCTAAATCTAGCTCCAAAAATGCTAAAATGGTCACGCTGGAAGTAAGTTACTATCGACCTATAGAGCTCGCTCTTGCAGACGATATCCTGACCAACATAGCTCCCAAAGGAATATGGTCCAAACACTGACATTGGTTCGTACCAAATACTGTCGTATTGAGTCCGTTGACATAGCCATTTATCCGAAAATGGGTCACATCGCTAAAGATGATTTATTTTAAAATATGAGGGTCATTTTAAAATTGTTGATATTTTATCGTTTGCAATTATTTCTTAGCGCTATATCCGCATATAGTGATTCGCTCAAACAGATAAATAACAGCCTATTCGACAAAGGTAGCTTCAACAATAAGGCCGCTATTAATTGTTAATATTCGAAAGTCCTTACGTAAAGATCATTTATGTTATATAGACAATCGTTAATGTTGTAGTATGGGCGATAGCTTAGAATGTAGACTATAATTTAAAATACTATATGCAACATCTTTGTAAATAGTTCCGCAGGGTAACTGGAGCATCAGGAATGTGGTTTTAGTCGGTAAGAATCCGGCAAACCTCGGTGCTATTGCACCGCCTAATGGTTTGCGCTAGCCCTATGAAGAAAAATAATGTAACTACAATTTTAACTTCAGCTTAAACTGTAGATAATACACGCAAAGAAAAAACTTGTTTAAATATGGTCACCTCAACAAAACTATTTTTAAACAGAATTTTAAAGATATTACGTTTAAATTTAACCATATTATTATCACCTACAACCATATTATGGTTAAATGTGTCCTCCATCAAGAAGCCACAACCATATTATGGTTGCCTCTAAACATGTTATGGGTAAATATGACAATAATTTGTTTTTAAATTAACAATAGTATTTTCCTCTTCTCCAAGAGCAACAAGCTATGGTTGAAAACCAACCATGCTATTATAAGTGTTAAACATATTTTAGTTATTATTGACCAAAACATTTCCGGAGACAACCATAATATGGTTGTGCCTTCTTGATGGAGAACACATTTAACAATAATATGGTTGTCGGTGATAATAATATGGTTAAATTTACGCATAATATGTTTACAATTTTCTTTAAAAATAGTTTTGTTGGAGTTTTTCTCTGGGTGTAGTTAACACTTTAGGCAAGATCTAAGACAATTGACTGCACGTATAATTGTAGATTAAAGATAAGACTGTAGACTACAGCTTAGACTATTGACCACATCTAAGGCTGTAGTTTCCATTTAAGCATGTAAACTAGAGATGAGCGATCCCGTGATTTTTAAAGATCATCGTGATTTGTGAATGTGATTTAAAAATCACTGCTCCTTTAAACTGTGATTGTGATCACGGTTTATCAGTTTTCTGTTCTTTTAAAGCAATTGCGGCCAAGGTATATGTACAATGCGCGAGCTTTTGCAAGAGCTTTTGTAAGCACTTTACAAAGAAACAACAAAAAATTGTAAGAGCTTTCAAATCTGTTTACTTTCAAATACAAACATACTTGAACAAATAAATTTTGGCATAAAAAAATCTAATAAGATAGAAGAGAGAATGAAAGGAACAGCAATATCATTCGACATTTCATTCAAAAAAAGCTATTACCCACACAAACAGTGAAATATCATAAATTTGTATATGTAACAAAATACAAAAAGAACGACTTAGAAAGTACCTGTTACTTGACAAATTTGGTCACAACTGTGATTCGTGATTTTTCAGTAACAGTGATTAAATCACAGGTATAGAAATATCGCTCATCTCTAATGTAAACTACAGTTTATAGTTTACCTAGAGCTTAGAAAAGGAGACTAAAGTTAAGACTTAGAATATACGGCAGTATGAAAAGGGTTGTCCAGCCAAAATGCACGATGTTAGTTATAAATTAACCAAACAGTTTTCAGAGAATTATCTTAATAATTTTTTTATTATGGTAGAAGGATAAATGACAATTATGTGTGAAACGAAATATAGGCCAAATGCTCGCCACGGCTCCGGTGACATACCTCTATCCGATTAGACAAAATTATGTTGCAATGGCCTTAATGGTGCCGACTTGTATCATCTATTAGCTCTTGAATTGTTCTTGGCTTCTTGACGTACACTTTTTCTTTTAAATATTCCCAAAGAAAAAAATCCAACGGTGTCAAAACGAACGTTCGGGACGGCCAATTAACATCGTCACGACGTGAGATAACACGGCCATTAAATTTCTCGGGCAAAGGAGCCATTGTTTCGTTGGCTGTGGGGCAAGTGGCAGCATCCTTTTGGAACCACATATCGTCCAGGCCTATATCCTCAATTTCTAGATACAGGAAGTCCCTTATCATCTCGCTATAGCGAACACCATTCACGGTAACTGCTTGGCCGACCTCATTTTTGAAGAAATCCAGCTGTATCACGAACCACAGCAATGATTTGAGCAGAATGAACTGGTGAAGGTGTTTGCACATATCCTACAGACCCGGTTTGATGAAATTTGCGTACAATTTTCTCGATTGTCGATATCGACATTTGACCGATTATGCTGACCAAAAAAAGAAAAAAAAAGTGCACGAAATGCATTTTGATTTAAACGCCCATTTTTGTAAGTGGCTTCAACAATCTTTATGCTCTGCTCAATTGTGTATCTCTCTATGGTTGGATTTGTCAAACACTGAAAGAAAGAAATGTCAAATTAAGTTGGGCAAAAAACTTGACGTTAAGTTCTGACTCACAATTAACATCGTGCGTTATGGTAAAACCCTTAAGTTTAGACTAAAGATAAGACAATAAATAGTCTAATATACTAACTATAGCCAAACATATAATTCTATTCTAGACTTTATATATTCATATTTATTGTTAAAATTGTAGACTAAAATATATTTAAAAATTAGGCTTTTTTTAATTATTTCTTGTTTCATGTAGCGAGTTACTTTTTCTTTGTCTTTGCAATGCCTTATCGTTACTTGACTTCAGAAACTCCTCTCCAGGAAATTCTCATTTCCCTGTTTTTGTTTGATTCATCATTTCATTTTAAAATGCACCATTTTAATTTGCGAAATTATTTCTAACTCTTCAAACATGCAAATTTTCCTTTTAACTCTTTTCAAGTGTTTTATTTATTTGCTTTTAAGTTTATAAAGTCTTTGCTGTCTTACTCAACCCCAACGGAAACTCACTGAACTGACAATCTAGTTTGAATTCAGTTGAAGAAAAGAAAACAACAAAAAAAAAACACACACACAGAAATACAAGAAGTCAATTTAGTTACTTACATCCTGTTTTACAGACAAACCCAACTATCTTCCTATGATCCGTTTAATATTGAAACTGTGAGCCGCCAAAGCAACTGTGGTTTGCTGTAGTTTTTGTGAAATTTTCTAGCATTCGCTTGATTATATGTCTTTAATTTCTAAAATAAAAAAAAAAACTTTTTAATGGGTTTCCTTTAGTACGACTAGAACACTAGAACACGTCTATATTTCTTCATGTGAAATGGAACTGAAGGAGTTTTTCTACTTTATGTAAAGTAAATTTGTGCGAGTGGAAAAATAACATATTTTTACAGCAAATTAAGTCAATTGAATATAAATAATATCTTATATTTGTATATCTCTTTTTATTAAATTAATTTATAGTAATTAGACATTTGTTTTCGCAGATGCTAAAAGAGTCTAGATCATGGTGTTGATTAAGGCCCTTTTACACTATAACACTGACTATTTCGACATTTAAAAAATAAAAATATAAAAAAAATCACAATATACCATAGTGTGAAGATAAATTGTTTTGAATTGTCAACAAATACGAAAAATATGGCAGTCGTGAGGCTCTCGCATTTTTTTTGAAATGTTTTACAAAAGCATACACAGAAAAAATTATTAAATTTTTCCTATCACCAAATTTGTTCTAAATACATAATATCAAGCAAACAAGTTGTTGATTTTGCACCTATTAGCAAAATGATTATATTGATTACTAAAAATTTTAAAATTTTGAAAAAATATTTTCAATAAATGATATTATTAATTTTAATTAAAAAAGTGATCAAAAAACTTTGAAATTTTAAACAATGTGTTAATTTATTTAAATAAATATTGACAATTCCCAACAACAATTCCACATGTTTAAATTATTTTATTTTAAACGAAAAAAGTCAATTAAGATTTTTTGTTATTTAATTAAAATTTTTATTGAAAATTTATTTCAAAATAACTAAAATGTTAATTAAAACAAAATTAAATTTTTAAATTTTTTCAGCTAAAAAAAATATTGATTCAATTATCACATTTATTAAATTAAAATACTTTTTAAACCATTTTTTTAATTGATAAAACACTTTTTTCTGTGTAAAAAGAAATTCAGGGATGAAAAATTAAAATTTTGTTCACATATTTTCAATGCTATTTTTTTTCTAATACACAGAAAAAATTATTAAATTTCTCCAATCACCAAATTTATCCCAAAATCATAATATCAAGCAAACAATTTGTTCATTTTGCACCTATTACCAAAATGATTTTATTGATTACTGAAAATTTTAAAATTTTGGAAAAATATTTTCAATAAATGATATTTATAATATTAATTAAAAAAGTGATCAAAACACTGCCATTTCAAACAATGTGTTAATTTATTTAAATAAATATTGACAACAACAATTCTACATGTTTAAATTATTTTATTTTAAACGAAAAAAAGTCAATTAAGATTTTTTGTTATTTAATTGAAATTTTAATTGAAAATTTATTTCAAAACAACTAAAATGTTAATTAAATCAAAATTAAATTTTTAATTTTCTTTCAACTAAAAAAATAATTGATTCAATTATAACATTAATAAAATTTAAATACTTTTTAAACCATTTTTTTAACTGATAAAACACTTGTTTCTGTGTAAGTCAATTTAATAATGTAATTAAACATTTTTCAACATAAGGAAAAACTGAAGTTTCTGACTTAAGACCTTTTTGCCTATTGTCAAAGATATATAGCCCCGTATAATCGTCAGCTCTTGAAATAATTGACATTCGCGTCTAGACTCCACTCTAGAAGAATATAAGGCACTTTGAAGACAATATCCGATGAAGCAGGCTAAGGAAACAATTGCAGGAGTGATTCCAGTCGATAAAAGATTAACGAAGCAAAGAGGATGTATTAAAGAAAAAATGTTGGAAGTTTAAGCTAAAAAGCATATCAATTAAAAAGAAAGATTAAACTCATTACAAATATGGCATAAAAGATGGAAAGAAAATTTCAGAGGAGGGTGGACCTTTCGCCCAATGCTAAAGATCGATGGAAAATTAAATACAAAACAAAAAAATGTGTACAAAACTTTTGTGTTCAATCAATATGACAAATGCTATGCTTTACTGTTGGTCGCACAATTTAAAAAGTGTTGTCAGGGTACATCAATTCAGAGCAATACACTCCAGACAAAACTTGTTTCTTTCAAAATCTTTCAATACAGTTAACAATTTCCCCTATTCTCCTAGTGTTTGAAAAATCAATCCGAGCAAACTGCAAAAATTTTTTGTGTTTAATTGTCTGTCGTATATAGTGTTACCTTGTGCGTTGCACAATACATGTGGCATACGCATACAAAGAATTGTTGTGGCAATATTACAAAGAACGTTGTGGAAAATAATTGTTGTTGCCATATTGTTGCAAAGAATTCCTGTTTCAATTTTATCAAAGAAACAAATAAACAAAATATTTCGTACATACAAATCCCCAACTCATAGTGTTCAAACAGAAGTGCGTCGAGACCACATTTTCCATACTATTTGACACACAAATTGGTCGTAGAAAGCAGTCGTGAAATAAAATCTATTTTATTTTGAGAACGTTTTTTCTAATGCTCTCACATATAAACACTTATTCTCCCAACAATGCTACCATACTTTCATTTAATTTCATACATTTTGTAAACTGAAAATGAAAAACAAAAGAAAATAAAAATTCACCCCAAAAAATGAGAGAACATTTTAAGTTACTACCGACGGACGTTTTAATTATGGGCTTAAGGATTTTGGCCTGAAGTTGAAGACTCAATTCTGTTTGAACACACATTAAAAAAATAAAGTATGTGTGTATTGTCTGTATGTGTAATTTTCTTCAACTTATTAATTTTGAGAGTACTTTTTATACTCTAGCTTCTACACGTTTATTGTGACAGCGATACTTAAGTATAGAATTTGAAGATTTTTTAATGATGTGTGTTCAAATGGAATTGTGCAAACCTCTTCTGTATACACAAATTTGTACTCGATTCTAAGCCAAGCAAGCGTCCGACACTCAGTTTTTTGATAAGAGGGAAAACTAGGATGTAATGCGTGATCCATTTCGAGGTTCCCTACCATTTAAAAGACAAAAACACAGAAAATTCAAATTTAATGGGGAATGTTTATTATCATTTGAAAGAACATTCTTTGGCTTTTATTTTTTGTAGATTATGTCTATCAAATGTTGGCCGTTGCTACGTCGCAGATGGTTGAGTCCTATTTTCGATGACTCGTTCGAGCATTTCGACTGGTAACTGGCGAATGACACGCGTGATGTTTTCCTCCAAGGCCTGAATCGAAGCGGGTTTGTCCGCATAAACTTTAGACTTTACATATCCCCACAGGAAAAAGTCTAACGGTGTGATATCACACGATCTTGGTGGCCAATCGACCGGCCCAAAACGTGAAATTATGTGCTCACCGAAGTTTTCTCTCAATAAATTCATTGATTGATGCGATGTGTGGAAAGTGGCGCCGTCTTGCTGAAACCAATTGTCGCAGAGATCACGAACTTCAATTTCAGGCATCAAATAGTCGGTTATCATGGCACGATAACGGTCGCCATTGACGGTTACTTTCGCACCGGCATCATTTTTAAAGAAATACGGACCGATGATTCCACCGGCTCACCGGCCCACACCAAACCGTTGTTTTTTCTGGATGAAGTGGAGTTCTTGAATCTCTTCAGGTTGCTCTCCGTCCCAAATGCGGCAATTTTGTTTGTTTACATACCCATTGAGCCAAAAATGGGCCTCATTGCTGAACAAAATTTGCCTCAAAAACGTCGGATCCATAGAGCGAAGCGATGTCGCTTGGGAAGATCGTGCGGCTTCAGTTGTTGCACAAGCTGTATTTTGTACGCTTTCAATTTAAGATCCCGATGTAAAATGCGTCCAGTCGTTCCATACGTCAGTCCGAGTTGCTGCGGACGGCGCCGAATCGACTCTCCACGGTCTTCGTGTACACTCTCAGCTACGGCCGCTATATTTTCTTCACAGCGTGCTGGACGTGGTCTATTCCGTCGAATATTATCCAATAATGAATGCTGGGTCTCAAAATGGGTGATGGTGTTGCGAATAGTACGCTCAGTAGGCCGATTATGTTGACCATAAGTTGAGCGAAGTGCACGAAACACATTCCTCACAGAACGTGAATTTTCGTAATAAAGTTGAACGATTTGTAAAAGCTGTTAAGGCGTTAGTCGTTCCATTATGAAATGCCAAACAATACTAAACAAAAATAACATGACAGCATGACACGACTCAGACGTGATCAAAAAAAGGCTTTTGAAAAATGTATCTCTACTTGAATCACCCTTTAGTATTCAGCTACATAAAAAGAATTCATAAAGAAATAAGAAATAAATATATGCCAAACAGAATTACCCAAATTAGTGTGAACTCGTAAATCCACCTGATCCGCATCCAGGGCGTTGTGGACTGGCCATGGTGAATGTAGGATATGCTCTCTACTAAGGTTCAATACGGAACAGATCAGGTGAGTGACCTCAGTGAAAAGTGAGCACTAGACGGTAGGGACTAATGCGAAGAAAATAGTTCTGGAATTCAATGTCTACTGCAGAAGTTGTCATGGCGAGAAGATAGAGGAGGAAGAAAAAACTGTACTTTATTTTCTGTGTCAGTGTCATGGAATTCAGGACATTTGGGCGAGGCACCTGGGAAAACCATTATTTTTCCGTTAGGATGATCTATCTAAGATAGAAATTAGGTTGCTTCTTCTCTTTACCAGAAAGAAGAATTGGGTTAATTCTGCAGTTCCGCCTATTAAGTAACTGATCTGTAGGATGGGCATTGGCGCTGGGTATAAGATAGAGGCCATTGAAGGTCCCAAGTGAGCTGTGTTCTTGATGGATAGCCGTCTAACCTAACCTAACTGCTCATAATTAAGAAGTGGAGACTAAATACGTCAGACCACCCTGCGATTTATAATCATATTAGCTAGTCCCGCAGGGTGTCGGAACGTGACAAAAGCTGTTTTATTCGGTAAGAATTTATCACATTTCGATACAGAATGCATTCGGATATATTAACCATGAACAAAATCTGGGCTATTGCTAAGACTATAGACAAGACTATATTTTAAAATATAGACTAGACTTTAGTTTAAAGTAAAGACCAGAATATAGTTAAGACTTTCGATTGTACACTATACAGTAGAATATATTAAATTTAATATTGTCGATTATACTGCACTTTAGATTTTAAAATGAAAATTATTATCTATTTATAGCATTTACTATAGTTTTATAATTTTTATAGACTATAAATAGATGCTTTTAAGGAGTAAGGAAGAACATGTAAATCAATTAAAATAAAAATTCAAAACAAATTTCGATCTACCAAAGTTAAAATACCATTTAGTTTAAATATTGATGTTTGACTATTGACTGCCATCCGCCGTCAATGGCGGTGAGTGTTAAACAGCAAACACCTCTGAGGAGATTGTGTGATAACAATCGAAAAACATCAGGGCAACCTATTCGTTAAAACCTTATTCCCAGCTAAGTCAAGAATGAAACATTTTCAATAAATTTTAATTCATTTCATGTTGTTAAATTCCTTTCTTCATAAAAATAATTTAATGAAAATTAAATTCAATGAACTTCAGTCTGATTAAAATATCAAAATTTGGATTAAAAACCATTAACAGTTCAATAACATGACCAGAATAACAACAATTGTTAACCCAATAGATTTTAGGATAAACCATATTTATTTTAAATATCTTAAAAAATTTTTAATATTTTTTTTTAGAAATACCTTCTCCACAAAACTCTTTAGAGGTAAAAAGACATCTGGTAATTTGTTTTTAATACATTCAAATAGAACACATGCCCAAATTGCTGTTTTATATAAAATTTTTGCTTTCCAACCAAAATTAATTTCAACTTGTTCTTTAATTCATCTGCTTTGTGTTTTACACCGACTTTTACGCGTTTAAGTGATTTGCCTACAAAAAAAAAAAAAAAAAAAAAAAAAAAAAAAAGAAAAAAAAATCACTTGTTAATTTTACGTGCGTATTTACGTTGGAAAGAATTTCAAATTGTTTTTTTTTCTTCAAACAAGTGTATTTTTCCAACTTGACGTTCTCTTCTACACTTTAAATTGTTTTCAAACAGAAATACACGTTATTAAAGACACTACGAACTTGAAAGACGGAACTCGACTTGAACATTTCATTGATAAATCATTTTTTTAAATCAGATGGCTAATTCTGGCAATTGTGATCGAATACTTTTCCGATTCGAAATCCATTTTTTTCTTATTCTATCAGTCGATACCGAACGAATCGAAACTATTTTTTCAGTGTTGTAAAGCATTTATTTGAGTTTTCAGAACACTGAAAAAATAATTTCGATTCCTTTAGTATCGACTGAGAGAATAAGAAAAAAAAAATTGCTTTCAAAATTTATTCGATCACGACTGCCAGAATTAACTCCCAGGCTGAAGTTAAGAATTCGTCATCGTTTTTCCTTTTTTGTAATACCCGATATGCCCTGCTTTTCAAACCTATGGCGGCCCTTCTGATATGTCTATTGACTCCAAATCTAAGACATACGGTCATGTTCTAGAAATCGAAATCACGTGTAATTTAAATCGAACAAATTTTGAAATCCTTCCCGTATTCAGAGTTTATAAAATTATTTACTTTCATAAATGTACCTCATACATTATAGTCCACTTTCCTCTTCCTAAACTACTTTTGAAATCACAAAAATTCAGTTGAAAATCTTCATCGATTTCGATTTTCAAAACATGGTCGATAAACTCGAATACAAGTCGTTAGTTGCCACATTAAATTTTAGTCCAATTGGACTAACCGTTTACAATATCCTGAATTATTACCATTTTTTCCAAAATCTCCCACTGTGTGTCAAACTTTTTTTGGACAAACTTTTTTTTCGAAATTTGTGTCACTATTTTTATAATTGTTTCATAAGTGGACTTAAATACTCCCGAATATTATTTGTTGGAATAAATAATGACATTTTCGAAGCAAAATAAAAACAATGTCAAAAATTATTTTCGGGAATACAAAACTTATTATAAATACGATTTCTCTATGACGTACTAACGCTGCATTTACACATGAAAGTACTTTCATGAAAATTCTGTATACGTATTTTCACCACAAAAAAATAATAAAATTTCATGAAAATTTTCATGAAAGTGAAATTTCATTTTCAAAATGTCGCCAAAGGGCAAACTTCTATCAAAAATGTCTCTTCTTCTTCTTTTATTGTTGCCGAGCCAATTCGTTCAAAATAATATTTATTTTTATTAGTTTTCAGGATATTTATAAATTTTAATTAGAATCATTGTGTTCTTAATATTTAGTTGAAAAAATATATTAAAATTCTTTATATATACGAAAAAAAAAATTTTTCAATTGGTAACACTGCTTAGTTATTATAATTTACTTTCATGAAATAGCTTTCTTGAAATTTTCATTGAAAACTAGCTGAAAGTTGGACTGAAAGTAGAAAAATGTCAACGTGTGAGTGTGAGTGTATTGCGACTTTCAAGAAACTACTTTCATGTGTAAATGCCCAGTCAATTCCCAATTTTTATTTTGATAAAAACACTGGAATTTATTGTTGAGGAACAGTCAGTTTCTATGCGCACACAGAAAAAAATTTCGTTCCGATTAAGGCATTAATCAAAAATAAATTCAGTTTTAATTAAAAATGTAATCAAGTCAATTAAACGTTTACTCAAGTGAATTAAAAATTTAATCAGGTGAATTAAACGTTTAATCAATTAAACTTTGTATTCAGTTGATTAAACGATTAATTCACTTATCCAAATTTTTAATTAAAGCTGATTTTATTTTTAATTAATGCTTTAATTGGGGCGAAATTTTTTTTGTGCATGTCGTTACACTAAGTGTGTTCATTTACTTAAAATTGTTACGAATTTGTAACAGTTGCTCTGTAAAGCTTTCATTAAACCAAACAATTTGCAAGTAGAGAGTGTCAAAAGGGAGTAAAAAAATTAGAGACAAAAAATTCTTGCATATTTTTACTGTTAAAATTTTTTAATTGCAAGAATTTTTTGAAACACTGTTCTTTCATGTTTTTGTATACAAAGCAATCTTTTGAAAATGTGTAACAAAATAACATTCATAATTTTTAAATTAAAAATTCTTCAGTATTTAAAATAATTAATTTTTCTTAAATTTAGGAACAATAGCCATGTGAAAATAGTTCAAAACAATTCAATTAAGGAATACAAAATTTCGTATTTTACAGCTGGATAATGTCAATGTGCCTTACTTGCTAGTTTCTGCTGGTAAAACGTTCATTTACTTTTTTATTTTTTTTTTTTTTTGAGTAAATAGGAGAAAAATTTTGTATAGTTTTAATTTACTCTCTCTTAAATGAACACACCTGCGTTACCGTTGGATATTTTCAAAAAGTACCCAAAAAGGGGATTTTAACAAAAAAGTGGCACCAAAAAGGTGATTTAAGAAAAAAAAGGTGGCACATGTTTTAAAATAGGAAGATGTACTCAAAATAATGGTTTTGTACGTGTTTTGTTTAATTTGTTTAAAATTTCCAATAACATTTTTAAATGGTTAAAAAAAACAAAACACTTTTTTATGTGATTTTAATTGATCTTAGCTTGCTAAATCCAAATCTGTTCAATTATTGGTTCTATTATGCCTAGTTTTTTAAAAGCCTTTGAGTCATCCACATAATTTTTTTTATATTTTGAACTGTTTTTCAGAAATAAGTGACAATATATTTTTTGCAAGATGAGTACTATTTTTGTTTTCAAAAACTGATACAACAGTTATACATAAGGACAAAAATTTTACATTTTAATCATTAATCTAAAAGCCACGAGTATGAATAAAATACGGCATATTTCATGAAAATCTTAGAACACATGTTAATTTTATGTATTTTTCATTGTATATCGCTCATGACTTGGCAGCGATATGTCCGATTTGGATGCTATTACTAGCGAATAATTTGGAATTCAATTCCCTTTTAGGCAGCTTACCAATAGTTCTTTTTATTTTCAACAGTTTCGGAGCTATAAAAGAAATAATGGGTAAATTTAAAAAAAAAAATCCAAAAAAAAAATATTTACGTTTTCAAAAATTTACAAAAAAAAAAAAAATATAAAAGCAAAAATCAAATATTTGTGAATTTTTCTTAACAAAAGTTTTTAGAAAATTAAATTTGTCGAATTTTGCCGGATTTCGGTGTAATTTTTACAGTTATATGCATGGTGGAATAAGTAGGTGGCAGCACTACGGCAACAAATACAACATTACAACAAAAATAAAAAATAAGTCTCCGTATACATCAAAAATTCTATTAAACTAAAATCAAATTTTGCCGCCGAACGCAATGAAATAAATTAATTTTTAGCCAATTTTTATTTCACTATGGTTACTATCTTATTTAATTTTAATTTAAATAATCAAAAACTTTAATACAATACAATAATCACAGCATAAAACGTGGACTTTTTGTAAACATAAACAAAACTTTGACATAAGACTAGACTAACAATACAAGAGCAAAAAATCGTCATCTAGCGTAGTAATGCCACCTGTTTATTTCATCATGGGCATACGTATTTATTTCATCATGGTATACCGCATACGCACAAAAGCAAGTGGTACTTCCCAAGAGCACTTACTTGCGAATAATTAATATGTTCACATGTTACTTAATATATTCGCAATAAATGCATAAGCTTATTGCGATAGACAACAAATTATTTCAGATAAGCTTGCTTACATATATATTAAAACAACTACAGTTTATATTAAAGCTGGGAGTTGTAATAAAACAGAAAGTTCAAAAAGTATCTCATCATTTAGTAAAAAGTACCAAAAAAGTGGCAAGAATTACAAAAAGTATTACATTTGGGTGCATTTTGTAAAAGTAGCAAAATAGTATCCAAGTAGTCGAAAAGTGGCAAATTGCTACTTTAGTAGCACCAACGGTAACGCTGCACCTACTTTTTCGTTCAATAACTAAAAGAGAAAACTTGACAGATGTTTTCTCTTTAAAATTTTGTCTATATGTTATTAAAGACACAAGCCATGTGTAAAAAGTACGCCATCTATGATTTTTCACCATTTAAGCAGCGATGCCAACTTAGCCCTTTTTGTAGAACAGGAAACGCGATAAATAATTTGCAGTCCTAAGCTTAAAATTTCGCCTTTTCGGCTCGTTTTTTTATTACAGTTTAGCTCTTTAAGCCCGTTTTCGCTTTTGATCCGGCATGGTAAAATTTTTTGTTTTTCTATCTTAATTTAAATTTAATTTTTTAAACTTTAGCCCGTTTTTTAAATGTCTTCACGCGTTTAGAGAGTTGATATAACTGCACGAGAGAACGAAATATCGGTGCATTGTTTCATCTAGATTTCGTACAAATATTGTCCTAGAGTAGGGGTGTTGGCTCTATAACAGCTAAGTCAGCAAAACATCGGAAAGTTAGTTATAAAAAAAAAAATACTCACGATCCGTAAAAGACATCCATTATTCCTTTTCCTACTCTCTGAATAAAGAAAAATCTTATAAGTAGTTATTTTCCCTTCATGCAACCGAAAATTTATTTAAATTTATTTTATTTCCGGTAAAACTTCAACACATAATTTTTTTTGTTAGTATGTAGGTCTTTAAGTTACCACAGTTTTAATATAATTTACTTCTGAAGAAGAGTTTTGTATGGACGGTCCTATAGCGAATATACATTCTTACATTCAGAGCTTATGTTATAAGCTTTCACATGTCATATAAACACATTGAATTTTTCAGCGGGATTGTAAGTTTTAAGGAAATTTTTTAAATATATTTTTTAAGTCCGCCAAACGAGTCTTAGCTGCCTGCTTTATTTAGCTTACTCTAACTTTTTGTATTTAATTCATTAAGTGTTGTTTATTTTTCCATTTCGCCCCTTCATTTCGTACACTTTCAGCAAACAAACATACATATTTACAATTTGCGCGCCGGATGACTGGCTGTTTGGCTCTGGCTTCACAGTGTGTTGTATTAACCTTTTTTTGGTTTCTCCCTCTCAAAACTCACCATCTTGGTACGCTATGTGGCAAGACCGTAAGCAGCATTGAGTGTATTTATGCACTTGACATTAACATTGAAAAAAGTGTGTGCGAGTATTTTGAAATCTAAGACATGTTGGTATCAAACGTCTGTAATCTTTTTGCAGTCTTTCAAATACCAACCAAACATAAAAAATGGGGTTTAACGGCGAGAGACGATGACAGAGACTGAGTGACTGACTCACCAACTGTGGTTTATACTTTTTTTTGGCACTTAAGACTTGTAACCTACTTAATAATTTTAAATAAAAAGGGAATTTGTTACAGAAAAGTACTTTTTTTTATATAAAAATTTCTAAGAACTATGAATAAATATATAGCAACAGTTCTGGACAAATGTTTATAGTTTTTTTCAAGTAGTTTCATGGCTTTTTGGTACTTAAGACTTGTTCCCAACTCAATATTTTCTGAAAAGTACTTTTTTAAGAAACAGTTTTAAGAATTATATATATTTAATGATACTTTGTTGCGTGCCAGGTGAATTACCCTCTTGTAATCTACACCACTGACAGCAAGCCCCTGTACACGCTTCTGGCTATCGACAACAATTTTGCGTGGAGGTAATGGTAGATTTTTTGTTGGGAAGAGCCTACTGCCTTAATTTTCCATGTTTTATTAAATTTTTTGCTTGCTAGAGAGGGGCCATGTAAAAATAGGGAGGCACCAACTCCGTCCCATGTCTCGGTTAAGGAAGGGCCTGTACTCATGGAGTCTACTATCTGCAGCCCACTTTCCAGTAGTTTTTTATGGTGTTTTTTTTAGAGTTTTTAAAGCTAATGATAAAGTTAAATAGGTTAGCAAGAATTATAAATAAAGTTATTTTATTTTAACAAATTGATTCTGGGAATTTTAATTATCATGTAACATTTTTTTTTTATACATTTTCGTATTAATTCGAATTAAAGTATGCACGCTTTATAATTGTAATTTGACTTATAATACACCTTCGAATTAATATAAAAAGTTGTTATATTTTTATGTTTAACCCTTATGTATGTGGACAGGTACCTGTGTACCTATTGCGTTTTCAAATCAAATTTTTTATATAAGATTTTAGTCAACAATTCTACAATTTCATGAGAACTCCTAACTTTTTGTTATTATTATATTTTCATAGGTGTTTATATACAATATCAGTTGGGGGGGGGGGGGGGCGTGGCATATCAATTTGCTTTTTGCACCCTTAATAGGGTGAATAGGTACCTGGGTACCTGTATACGTTTTATATGGAGGCACATGAAAAAAATTAATTAGTTGCTTTATTAACGTGTGATAATCAAGCAGAAAAAGTTGCGAAATTCAGCAAAAGTTGCTAAATTCAGCAAAAAACTTGCTGAGTTTAGCAATTTTTTTTGCTAATGTTAGCATCTTTTTCTGCAAAGATCCTCCCAGCAAAAAAGTTGCTGATATTACAATTTTTTTTTTTGGGTGTAGGATTTTAAAAAAATATATGAAAAGGGGAAAACCAGAGTATAATTCTAATATTATATCATTAACCATCGATTTTTTGCACAATACAAGACAAAAAATAAGATTTCTCATACAATTTGCATGAAGGTACCCAGGTACCTATCCACCCTATAGAAGGTGTTTTTTTTTCCACACACATAAGGGTTAAAAAAATTCAAAAATGCAAGTAAATAATAATTTTTGGGGATTGCTGATTTAGAAAGGGCGACGAAATGCGGGCTTATGGGACCGTAGAAAAAAAATAGATTGAAATATCGCGGTCATGGTTGGGAAATGGGCAATTGGAGGTCAACATTTACCTCCCTTTGAAGTGGTATTCCAGGTTAAGTAAAGAGTAAATGTGTATGGTTTTGATGTTTGTTTTCAGTTTGTTTAGTTCTGGCTACAAACCAGTGTCAACCAAAGGGTTCAGAACACCCCCCTAAGGAGATGGCACAGATAAGAGCTAGTAGGGTAACCATGGCCCAAGGTGGAAAACCGGTTCGTAACAACTTAAAGTCAAATTATGCTTCCTTTTTCGAGATCCTTAAAGACTTTTATTGCAAAATGTTTCAAGTATAATTTAATTTTCCTTTGTTTTCGTTTGAAAAATTAAATCTTCTCTTTAAAATTCAGAAAAGGCATTAAAGATTTTAGTGTAGTATTAATTTTGTTTTACTGTTATGTAGATACTTTCTCGTACTTCCATCTGTTGAAACTACACTAAAGAGAAAAATTAATCCGTCCGTACTAGGGTATTCATTCGGTAAACCGATTCAGTACTACACGATTAACTGATCGGTTAATTTAAAATTGACTTTTTTCGATTAACGATTAAACCGGTTAATTTCAGTCGATTAACCTATTAACCGATGTAATAAAATTTTTAATTTTTTGTAGTATTATAAGATTTTTTGTGTTTTAAACTATTTGTTTCGTCTCATATACAAAAGTTATGTGTTTAGAAAATATTTTTTTTTATACAAACAAAGAATGTGATCTTAATTTTAAATAAGTTTTTGCTGTCAACAGCTGCTTGTTCACGAACTTTTTATATGTATGTGTTTAGTAATTTGTTTCTTCTCATATCTTTCCAGGAAAATCTTATCCAGGAAATGGACTGAGAAATTGGCTTACGATTATATGTGAATAAATAAATAAATTATATATTCTGTATTATGGATTACTTTTGTTTTCTCCAACATCTACGATAAATGATTTTTTTTTATATGTTTGCTCGTTTAAGTTCAAGAATTGTTCTGGTTTTGCTCATTATTACTAAGAAACTCCAAATAATAAATCATTTATGAATTTTTATTTATTGAAAAGACTTAATTAATAAAAAAAAACTTTATAAATCGGTTAACCGATCAATAACAAAATTAACCGATTATTAACTGATTAAACTAAAACCTCGGCTAATTAATCGAGCGATTAACCGGTTAAAGCAAAGGCCCGATTAAATGAATACCCTAACCGTACTGTAATCAAGAGTATCACACACACAACGATACTTCCTATAATGAAATGAGGCTGATCGATTTCGCCGCCGTTGGGAATATGGTTATTGGCAGCATCAGGCTTAAATATCGCGGAACCCATAAAGCAACATGGCTGACACCTGACGAAAAAACGAAGAATGAAATCTATCGTACGTGCTATCGAACTGCGAACATAGATTCGAACCACCATCTTGCAGCAGCAAAATAGGGTACTCGGCTTAGTGCCGCAAAACACGTTCGTAACACCACAAAGAGAAAGCTAGACGCTGAAAAGCTGAATAGACATTTAGTTAATTGTAATGACACAGACCAGAGTTTTGGGCGGGAACCGAACCTGTTATCCTCGTACTGATCGACTAGGCCACTACTAGCTAGTCTACCGGGGCGCCCTTAAATAAAAAGATATACATGAGTCATCTCCACTAAACATCGTTAAATTCGTACAGCTTCATCCCGTAGCGTCTTTTTGTGAAAAGCACCTGGCGTTGGTTTCCATAAAATTTAGTTAAGGTTAAATTAAATTCCTTTAAAATTTATTATTAGTAATCTGAAGTACAAAAGATTTACAAAACGTAATTTAAAAACAAATTTCCATACAAATTTTCCTTAAAATAGATTTAATATCCAATTTATTTTTTTATGAACACGGCCGTTAGTATAAATCGTTCTTTTTTATTTTATATAATCAATTAAAAATTTGGTAGGACCAAAGTAAATTTGCTTAAGGTGTTATGATCAGAGAAGACAAAAAAAAAGCAAAAAACAAAGTGTTTACAGCAAAAAAAATATATAAAAAAAGCACAAAAATTTAGAAAAAAAAGCAGCAAAAAAAGCATTTTTATTTTTTTAATATATACATTTAAATATAAAAAATTACAATTATTCTAGTTCTTCAGACTCGTGAAAACAGTTACAATAACCAATCATGTGGGCTTTTATATTTGTAAACGTCATTTTTCTTCGTCTTTCTGTTAAAAGTGAATTGTATAAGGAAAAACTTCTTTCCACGTCGACGGATGTTGTTGGAGCAAATTTATATTTCAAAATTTAATTTCGTCATCAGGTTTAGCACCAGTTTGAAGAATGGTGTTTATTTTTAAAATTTGTTTGAACCCCGGATTTCTTTGAAATACATACTACATTAAATTTCTTCATATATATTTTTTCATGTAGATTCTCAAGAGCTTCTCGTACATTTGACACAATATTTACACTTTCGTGAATAGCTAACCCAACTGTTTGTAGCTTTTTTTATAGAAGACACAATAATTGAAAAATTGTTTTTGATAAACGCAAGTTGGGAACTTAATCCGGGCAAGTTATATATTTCCTTGGCGTGCGCGATCGAATCTGAGTCTTCACTTTTCAGTTAAGAAATAACAGCCTTTACTTTATCAAGGTATTCTGCATAATGCATTGTGGCTTCTATCTAAGTACCCCAACGTGTAGGGCATGCGAACGGTGGAAGAGCCAAATTGGGATTCATTTGTAAAAATAACTGCTTTCTACGAGGAGCCTATAGAAATTAAAATTTTAGTTTGTATGTGTGTAAATACGAGTTATTGAAAAATTAACTTAACAAAAACGGATTTGGTACAAGATATTAATTTATTTACATGCTGAAAGTCTAAGCGATGAAATCAGCAACACGATGAAGTCCATGAGCAAAACATGTCAAATGTATCATTTTAGGATACATTATCCTAAGGGACAAAATTCCACTTAACATGTATGCCGCTGCATTAGTTACCATTAGCAATATTTTGTCGTATTGAATGCCTAGATTAAATTAAAAAAAAAATATAAAAGAAATTATTAATCAAATATTCACTTACCATCAGGCCATAAAATTTGTAATGAATCGTTGAAGAAAGTTGCAATAGAAGCCCCATTTGCATTTTTGAGAACACCCATGTTCAATAAAAAAGGTTTATTTCCAACATCGTCATTTAAAATACCAAATATAAAGTTGGCCACATATCTTTGTTCACTGTCTGTTGTTTCATCAACAGAAATCCATACATATTTACCTTTAGCCTTTTCACGTATTTTTCCCAAAGCTTCCGTATACATTTGAGGTATGTATTTACCTCGAATAGAACTTTCGCTTGGAACTGACAAATTGGCGTACTTTTGAAAGATGTTTTTGAAACTGGGATGGCTTAATTTTTTTACTGGTATAAACTGGAAATTCCGTTATAAGTTTTTGTGAACGATTTTCTTGGCAAGCAGCTAATTTGTGTTTTTTGTACTAAAATGTTGCTACACATTGCACTTCTTTTCGCTATTAATTTTACTCGAACACACATTACAAAAAAGCCAATCTTTTTCAACTTTAAAAACTTCAGGATACAATTTTTCCTATTTAGCTAAATAACATATTTGACTTTTCTTTCGGCATTAATTTTTTATAATTTTTCGTTCACAACGGCCGGTTTATTTTTTTTTTTTTTAAACTCAAATAAGTTACATGGCTGTTTTTTTTTGGGATGGTAAGTTTATTAATTTTAGTTTTAATAAAGCGTATTGAATTTGGCCCAAAAACGTTGAGTCCACGACTAAAGCCTCTAGTACACGGAATGTAAAAAGCCACATGCGCATGTGGTTCTGACGTAATTTTGACGTCAATGCAAAGCCACAATAAGCATTGCGTGTTGTGTGATGACGTCAAAATTACGTGGTTATGATACTTGCTATTTTTTGTATTTTTTCTATATTGGAGAACAGTGCAAATATATTTGCATAGGAAAACTGACTAAGTGTAAAGAGTTTGATTATACCATAAAAAATCTTGAAATGTCAAAAAAATATACGTGTGTTATCGATAAATAATCTTAGACTGTCAAAAAAAAATATAAAAATTTGTAACTTAAAATTGACATTTCCAGATTAAATGTTAGCACTGCTGCTAAATTTTTTAGTTTTTGATCGAAAGTAGCGGGTTTTAACTTTTTTTTGCGATTTATAGCTTTTTTTTTTGACGGTTTTTGTGGGAACAAAACGTGGGCAATATTGTTTGTTTTGTTTACATTTTATATTGTATTGTATTTCTTATTCTTTCTCGCATTTGTTGTTTCATTCAGTCAATCCTAAAAAAATCCAATACAAAAAATAGCAAGTATCATAACACCTTTATAAATTAATTTAATTAAAATCAGCTTTAAGATGCCAATCTAAGTCACAACTATAAAGTTAAGCCAAATATAGATACATATGATCTCAAAAATAGTATTACTTACCTTTGTAAATATTAATAAAAAATATCTATTAAATAAATAAAAAAAACTTATTTATATCAATAACATAGACAAAATGCGCGGATTTCGCGAGCCAAACACCGATTTTAATTAAATAATTTTATCGTTTGGACGTGCTGTGTAACGTTCTCTCTCTCCCTCTCTCTCTCTCTTTCTCTCTATCCGTCAATGATCATTTGGCAGCCGATTCGACAGATGTAGCTCCAACAATATGGCCGCTATTAACTGCCAAAGTTTCTAAGTTCCTATTGGAAGACCCTCTGGCACTATTATTTCTTATTCCCTCCCGCTTTTCTCTTCTTTATGAGATTGTAAGGTTCATTTACTTTATTTTTCTAACAAAACTGATGGCCGAATAACACGATTTTTAATGATAAAATTTATAAAATATTTTCATTTATTGTGATGAGTTACTACAGCATTACTAACTAAATATGCAGTTAATGACGGTAGTTGTTGCTAAATTGCCTTTGTTTATGATCCATTAAAGGTGATTTGACTTGGCTTGATTTTATGTTACTAAAGGTATCCATATCTGTCTTCTTTAGCTTTTGGAATAAGAATTTTTAAACAGCTGCCTTTTTTTTTTTTTTTTTTTGTTTTTTTTTTTTAGGAAAGTGTTAGGGGAATGCTGGGAAAATAATAATGTATTTTGTGCAGTCTAGCATAAAGTATTAAATTTAATTAAAACTCAATAAGAAATATTAGTAGATAGAAGTTGATTTTAGTAGAAAAATTTGTAAGGAAAATAGAATTGTAACCCAGGAAAAACTTTTTGAATTTTGGTAATAGGTCGTAGTTATTTCATACGTTACCTGGTAAGTAGTTGTCATTACAATTATCATTATTCTGAAAACCTCAATAAGTACTTGCTAGTAATGACCTCAGTAAGTACTTTTCACTACTATTATTTTCAGTTATGAATATTTGTTTACTAATAATCAGCTAAATAACTACTTATCAGTTGTCTGGTTTTCAGTACTGAATATTTACTTACTGGTAACTAGCTCCATAACTAATTATTAGGTCTATTAACTAGCGAAATTAAATAAAAACTAGTTATTTTTTGGCTTCTAGTAAGTATATTGTAAGTACTTACAATTCAACTTACTGGTAGTTAAATAATAACTAGATATTTTGTGACTTCTAGTAAGTGTATTGTAACTACTGAATTCTGTGGACAACTCGAACAAAAATAAGTAGTTATTCAGCCGAAAAATAAGTAGTGTTCATATGTCTCCAATGTTACTTGCTAACTTACCATGTAAGTAAAGTTTTTGCTGGGAAAATTTGATTTATAAGTTTTTATATTATTCACCAAAGGTGAAATGGATATATATAAAGTTTGCTAAAAAAAACCGTAAAAACGTGAAACCGCTGTATCGGTTTTAAAATGATTAAAACCGGTCGGTTTTGGTTCGGTTTTCGGTTTTTCTTACAAATCTTGCATATTGTTGTGTTTGCTGGTGCTCTGAATATTTGAAATGTTTCCAAACTCCAGGTTTTTCCAGACATCTCTGAAATAAAATTAGTATAATAAATTAATAAAATAAGTAAAAAAAGGTTTAATATGCTGCTAAATATTTTTTGGTAATTATTATGGCTGCGGTTTCCTTGCAAAGGCATGTTTTTGTCGATAGTCTAAGAACGATGTCGACCAACTACACTATGCAACAAGCAAAAATTCCTTGAATAACCACTATATTTTTTTTGATCCGCTATAGTCATCTAACTACAAAAATCATCATTATTTCAAATTCTATGGTAAGGTTTTTTTTTTAAATTTTTTTTTCTAAAAATTTAGATTTTTGAAAAGGCTGCTCCTTACATCTTATCGTAACTTTGGAACGACGTTCCCGATTTTGGCATGCAATCCGTCAAAACATTTTAAATTACGTCATTTAAGTTTCTCTAATATCATTTTTTAATTTAGCCATTATTTTTGAAGTTATTGAAGCCAAAGTAGCAAAAAATATATTTTTTTTTGTTTTTTGTATAAAATTTTTGAATTAAAAAAATTCATAAAAAATTTAAATCAACAAATACTTACCAGTTTTAGTACTTAAGCTGCATGTATTAGAAGTAAAATAAATTTTAATTCATGAAAATCCATGGAAAAATTCCCGTTTTATTCCCGATAAAGTAAAAGTACCTACTTTGACATTTTTTTATCGCAAATTTGTGTAGAGCTAAGAATTTTGTTATTTTTTAACGGGTTTACCCTGTTTATTTCACAGTATTTTGTTTAATCTTATATTTTTATTATTTTTTCATAAAGCTGCATATATTAGAAAAAAAATTAATTTTATTTCATGAAAAATTCCTGTTTTATTCCCGATAAAGTGAAAGTACCTACTTTTGACATTTGTTATCGCAAATTTGTGTAGAGCTAAAAATGTTGTGATTTTTAAACGGTTTAACCCTATTTATTACACAATATTGTTTAATCCTTTTTATTGTGTTGTCTTTATATAATTTATTTACATGCGTCCTATTTGAGACTATCGGTATACCATGTTCTAGTTGTGACTACCTGTGAGTATGCCTATTTTATTGTCATTTTTATTGGAATAATGGAATGGTTTTTCTTAAAGCTACATGATCGATCGGTTATTAATTATTTTATGATCGATAAAGTAAAAGTACCTTCATGTAAAATTTTAAATTATATAAAATTATAAATTTAATAATTATCCACCCGAATCATTAAATTTGCGTTAAAATTTGTTTTGCATATTTAGGTGAATATGCATATTTTGATTTTCAATGCGTATTTTTTGCATATTTTGATATTTTTGAGTGATTTATTTTTTTAATTTTTATATTATAAAAAAAAGTTCTTCAAAAATTTATACACATATGTACATTAGTGTGTCCCATTAAAAAAAAAATTTTGGGGATCATTCTTAATTTGAATACTCATAAGGCTAAGAATTTTTGAGATTTTTTTCCGATTTTTCGGAGGTGGTTTAGAGGTCGCGCAAATTGATTTTGTACCAAAAATCGACCTTTTTGGGTTTTTTTTAATTTCGGTTGAAAATTGGTAAAAAAATAGATATTTCTTTAGCTTCTGAGTCAATATTCTTAAAGAAAATTTTCCGATCTTTAATTTTATGTGCATAAACAATAAGTTTCGTCAGGGATTTTCCACATTTTGATACATTATATAACAGTTTTTCGTAAATTTTCAGCAAATATGAAAAAAATGCTTTATAACTTTTAAAATTTGTATTAAGACTAAAAAAACTAATGATGCAGTTTAAAAGATTATGAAGTTTTAAATAAATTAGCAAAAAAAAAATGAATTTTCTCTCACCGTTCTCGAGTTATACCCTTTTAAAGCTTTGTACACATTGTATGAAATGTATAATACTATAAGGTGTGAACTAGGTTTGCATTGCTTTAAACTTTAAATAATTGGATTTAGAAAATGTTTTACAAATAAAATAATAGTTACTTACCAGTCATACATAACAATAACATATGTAATTATTACAAGAAGTCCCGTCTTTTTAATTAAAATATTTTGTTAATCTGAAGTTTTTTTTTTTTTAATTTCGAGTTTGGTTTTTCTAGACTTACCCTTACATAACTTTGCCCACTTCGAGTGCAATATTATTATTTTGCGAGAAATATTGCATAGTTCCTGATTTGGATTCCACAAATCTCTCAAACTCTTTGCTATTATTCTGGCGCTTTTGGAAATAGTACACTTTTCCACTAAATGCCGCGGTTTGGCAGTATCAAGGTCATCAATAATTTTGCCCACACACCACACATTCCTTGTATTCGACAAAGGCATATCTATTTTTAAAAAATATTACCCAATATTTCTTGGACTACTTTATGATAATTTCAACTTACCGGAGCAATAAAACTTCAGATTAACAAAATATTTTAATTCAAAAGACGGGACTTCTTGTAATAATTACATATGTTATTGTTATGTATGACTGGTAAGTAACTATTATTTTATTTGTAAAACATTTTCTAAATCCAATTATTTAAAGTTTAAAGCAATGCAAACCTAGTTCACACCTTATAGTATTATACATTTCATACAATGTGTACAAAGCTTTAAAAGGGTATAACTCGAGAACGGTGAGAGAAAATTCATTTTTTTTTTTGCTAATTTATTTAAAACTTCATAATCTTTTAAACTGCATCATTAGTTTTTTTAGTCTTAATACAAATTTTAAAAGTTATAAAGCATTTTTTTTCATATTTGCTGAAAATTTACGAAAAACTGTTATATAATGTATCAAAATGTGGAAAATCCCTGACGAAATTATTATTTATGCACATAAAATTAAAGATCGGAAAATTTTCTTCAAGAATATTTACTCAGAAGCCGAAAAAATACCGATTTTTTAGCAATTTTCAATAATAATTCAATAAAAGTCAAAAACGCTAGATTTTTGGTACAAAATCAGTTTGCGCGACCTCTAAAGCACTTCCGAAAAATCTGATAAAATTCTCAAAAATACTTTACCTTATGAGTATCCAAATTAGGAAAGATCTTCCGAGAAAATACAAAATTTTATTTTTTTTGGGACAACCTAATGTACATAAGAAAATCCAAAAAAAAAAAACAAAAAATCAAATAAAAAAAACTAACAAAATTTTTTTATTTTTCGATTTTACTCTATGAGCTAAATTTGAGTTATGTATTTTATAATAGTCTAGTGTATAAAGCCACTCCTAAATATTTAGGGAATGGGACTATTACAAAAAGCTTTATAAAATACATAACTGAAATTTAGCTCATAGAATAAATTCGAAAAATAAAAAAAATTTTGGATATAATAAAGTAACTTAGGTTAGGTTAGGTTATGAAGGGTTATATCCACTCGGAGACCAATGAGGTACATTGTGAACCCCTTCAGTAAAGGAGAAAAGAGAAAAACGAGAAGTAAAGAAGAAGAGTAGAAAATAGACCTAAGGTTTGGTACATATAAGTAAATACGTAGGAAAAATTCCCCCTATGGCCCCCCCAACAGAAACAGCCGTCCTATTTCCCTGACAAACCCCAGTAGATCTGTTGGATTACATCCAGCGATACACCCCAGTTCGTAGTGAAATCTAGCCCCTAGCCATTTCTCCCTAGGGCCGAGCATCCTAGGACAGTGGCACAGTACATGATCAACCGTCTCTAGCTCTAGCAATGTCCCATTTTCCCATAAAAGCCCTAACAGAACAATGCCCCGTCAGGAACCCTATAAGGGTCCTGAGACTACTCCTATCCAGTCGTTATAGAACCCTGGTTGCACCTGCATCCAAGCCGGGCCATAAGGCCCTCGATACCCTGCAATCCGTTCTATCAGGACCGGTTAACGCTATCACGGAATCTTTCCATGATGAAAAAGAAATAATGAAAAATAAATAATTCCCAGATTCTATTTGTTAAAAAAAACTAACTATAAAAAAATTCTTTTGGAGCTTTGCTTAAAGTACAAGATATTTCAAGATTTTGTCAAAATAGCCTTCTATTTTTAACCGATGTAGCACCTTCTTAGTACTTTTTTTAATATGAAGAATTTTGGAAACACCTTGCCATTGTTGCCACCTGTAATGTATAAACTTTTTTATGGAAGTACAAGTGTTATATGTAAGGTTTCACATTCTATAAATCTGACGTGAATAAAGATATCATAATGAAATTTGGCAGCTATGTAGATTAAGATGTTCTTAAAATACACTAAATGTTAGAAAAGACCAAAAGTTCAACTTTGACCTTAAATTTCTCAACAATTGCTGCACCGATTTTAATAAAATTAAAACTGTAGGAAATGTCCCGGTAGGATAGCTGGTAGTGAGCTAGTCTATTAGTACCGGGGTTGCGGGTTCGATTCCCGCAAGAGACTCTGGTCTCCTGCAGACTAGCGAAGAGCTTCGCAGGATTAGCGTACGAATAAAAAAATATAAAAAAAAACGAATCTCTATCGGTTCAAATGTAACAGATTTTTGGCCGATGAAAAACAATTTTCAGCTACTGTGCGGCGTGTGAAGCAGCTGGAAGACAACATTGGCTGATGAACTTATTGTTGCTAGACCGACGTCTGTCAAAATGTGAACATGTGAAATGTCAATTCTTGCGAATAGGATTGCTGGGAAAAATTAGTACCAGTAAAGACCTTGAAGCAATGGACAAAAACAAAGTTTTCGTTAAAAACAAATTTGTTGAAGATGACCATATATTTTTTTTCTCTGGGTATAGGGACTAGATGCATTTCTAGAAACTTCAATAAAATGTTTACTTGTTTTCAAAATAATTAGTATTCTGGGTATTTTATTGAATTGTTAATGGATTTTAATCCAATTTTCGATATTTTTAATTAGGCTTAAGTTCAATAAATTTAATTTTCATTAAATTATTTTTATGAAGTGAGGAATTTTACAACATGAAATTAATTAAAATTTATTGATAATTTTTTTAATTCTTGACTGCGCTGAGAATTGAACCCAGGCTTTCAAAACATTTTGAATTTAAAAAGCCAAAACTTTTATTATATTTACAAAATTCACAATAGCTTAATTGCTTTTTATCGTGCTAACTTCTGTTACTCTTTCTCACCATTTTTAATTACTATTGAGGTTGATTACTCTCTTTTACCACCTTCTTACACCTCAATCGGCAACACTGATTTTTTTTTAATGGTTTTCATTTGATTTTTGTCCCTTTTTGAATAAAAAAACCTTTTTGTTTTATCTTAGCTAAAATGTTTGATTTTATAAAATATGCTTCTTTTTTTCATTATCATTCTACGAGTATTTTCCTTAAATGTCACGGCTTATAAAGTTCTTTCCGTTTAAATAAATAACAATAACAAAAAAAAAAAAAAAAAAAAAAAAAATAGAAAATAGACAGAAAATAAAACCCATTGAATTTTTAATTAAACTTGGGTTAAATTGAGTCTTAGCTAAGCAAAGAGAAAGACAGGCAGTCAGAAAGACGAAGACGATTAAAGAAAACGTTACGCCTTTTCAAGACTATTTATTACACGAGACTTCCAAGTCAAATTGGTTTCATAAAGAAACGTTTTTTTTTTTTCTTAAAGAAAGAACAAATTTTTGTGCTGCTACTTAATTCTTTTTAAATTGTTTCCTATTTTTTTTTTAAAGGCAGTTTTATTTTCTAATTTATCTAAAGATCTTAAGGCAACTGTTTTTTTTTATTATGAATGAATCTTAATAAGAAACTTGAATTTTTTAATATTCAGTTTAAGTACAAACACTTTTTTATCGCTTAGTTTTGATCAGAAATTATTTTGAAATAAATTATGAAAAATATAAATAAATGAACAGTTTTGTTTCACTTTTAAAAAATTTATGAGCTTAGACAATGTTAAGAATAAAGAATATATTTAATGACCACATGTAAAAAAAAGAGAATCGAGCGTTTCTTTAAAGTGGAGTTAATACCAAATTAGAAATTGATTCAAACAAAGAAACGCTGTACAAATATTTTGGTACTAAATACTAAAATTATGAATTTTTTTTAGAGAAAGGGGGCACAGAAAAAGGTCTATACAAATTGCATAAACAGGTTAAATAGAAAAATTGTATTGGGAAAAAGAGCTGACACTAGAGGCAATAAATCAAAAAAAAACTAGATGGCGCACTCAGCCGTAAAAAACATTTTCTACTTCTCATCTACGTCAGCATAGAATGCAGATGAGTGTTTGTTGAAAAAAATCTTAGACATACACAAATGCTCATACACTAATTCTATTTCTTCGTCACACAAAAAAAGAACGGACCTGCGCAATCTTGTTTTTTGATTCATGACTAGAGACGATATTAAAGATAAGACTATTAATAAGGCTACAGACAAGACTATAGAGAAGCGAGACGAGACTCTTGACAAGATGATTGAGAAGATTATTGCCTTGATTATAAAGAAGACTATAGGCAAGGCTACAGAGAAGTCTGCGAGTCAAACCTACAGAAGAGACTATAGAGAATATTTTACACGAGACTATAGATAAGACTACCGACGGGACTATAGACTAAGCTAGATAGTGTCCATATTTGAGATATCATTTTAATTTTGCTGCCAGTTTTTTCCAACTGGAATTTTTATTCAAAATTTTTATTTTCCGGTATATATATACAATCTGGTTAGAAGGGATGTTAATATAGTTAATATATTACGTTACCCGAATGAACAGCGCGTTTTTATTATAAAAACATTTTTTTTTTTAAATGGCAAAAGTTTTCTCAAGATGCAAGAGACACGATGGATCTTTTGAAAGCAAAATCGCATTATTTCTCGTACAGGAGGAGTGAATTGGCCACCAAGATCGTAAATTTGACACCTCGTGTATCGTGTTGAAATCGAAAGTGTAGAAAAATAATAGTTCAAGAGCTTAAAAATCACATTATCGAGCAGATATCAACCATTGACAAGAGTTTATTGAAAACCGTGATTGAGAATTTTGGTAAAAGATTGGAAGCTTGCCGACCCCCTACTGGTCACTTGACCGACATAATTTTTAATTTTTAACCGGCACATATTTGTAATAAACTGAAACAAAAATATTTTTAATATCTCAGATAAAAACTCTTTTTTTTTTATTAAAATGATACCTTAATTGTAACCTTTATAAGACTTTTTTTATGGGACAAAGCGATAGATAGCTGTTCTCTAGTCGTTCCACGATCCTCTCCTGTCCCCCTTGGTAAATGGTTTAGTGAAAATAAGTCGTTATACATTCCGTTGATCTACTCCTCCGTCATCCTTCTTTAATATGTAAAAATAAAATTTTTTTTACCAGATTCTTCGCATTTGAGCATCTCTTGAACTATATCAGAAGTTATTGAAGCACCAATTGCCACTTTAAATAAAAAATCTCAGATTTCCCCAGCTCCGTTCACGTCCGCAGAAAAAATTCTCGCCAAATTTTTTTTTTTAATATAACCATAAGCCAAAAATAAAATCAGTACCCATGTTCTGTAACTTTGGTGAGAACTTCTCGCATCGAAAACATGTGAAACAAAATATTTCATCGTTTCTCGAAATGTGAGAAAAAATTGTGTCTGTAACTCATGTCGAAAACTATCAAAAGAGATTACGTCGTTACGTTATAAATGTCATAATATTCCACTCGAAGCCGATATGAAATTGCAGATGTTGTGAACGCCAGTCAAACATACGTTGACGGCGACCAAATTTGACTAAAATTTAAAAATTGTCAACGACGGCGGCGAAAATACAACCGTCGGCTATACCAAAAAATGTAAAGTGCGATTTTATTGTTTGTTGATTACAAAATTGCGTTGAAAACATTCGTATATTTTTCAAAAATGTTAAAAGCAATATAATTAAACTATGAAAAAATCTGCCAAGAACAAAATACTTATCTCTTCCGTGTTAATATTCATTGCATTTTGTATTTTTAATTTATTAGTTAATGTTAAAATTTTTTCTCACCCCGTTTTAATGCGTGAGTTCATTTGACAGTTCAAAGCGGGAACTTTCTCACAAAAATTTTACAGACACACTTTTTCAGTATAGTGGCGAAACATTTCCTTACGTGACAGTTATTACACGCCAAAAATGTTACAGACGCAGTTAAGAGAGAAAAACAGCTGCTCGTTTCAATTTATGGCATTTTTGTTTCATTTCTCACATTTCAATCGAAAAGTTTCTCGCCGCGGGAGTTACAGAACATGGGCACAGTTTTATTTAAAAATTTAATCAAACGCATTAAACGTTTGCTTATATCAACAACATAACTAAGGAAAATATTGCAAATATCAAAAAATATTTAATTGATACTATTAATTTGTTTACTGACGCAAATTCCATTAATTTTTTAATTAATATCAAACATTTTTAAATGGAAATTAATTTCTATTTTCTTTTCTGTGTTGACCCTATTCAAAGTCTAAAGAAAGCAAGCGATTTTTAAAACGGCGTAAGAACACCCAGAGAAAAAATATGTTTAAACATGGTCACCTTCAGCAAAACTATTTTTAAAGAAAATTGTAAACATACTATGTTTAACTTAAACATATTATTGGCACCGACAATCATATTACAGTTAAATTAGTCTGCCATTAAGAAGCCACAACCATATTATGGTTGCCTCCGAACATGTGATAGTTAATATTAACTTAAATATATTTAAGAATTATAATAGCATGGTTGTTTTTCAACCATAGCATGTTGATCTGGGAAAAGAGGAAATTACTATTGTTAATTCAAGAGCAAATTATTGTCATATTTAACCATAACATGTTTAGAAGCAACCATAATATGGTAGTGGCTTCTTGATGGAGGACTAATTTAACCAGAATAATGTCGGTGACAAATTAATGGTGAAATTACACATCAAATGTTTAACATTTTCTTTAAAAACAGTTTGGTTGAAGGTGACCATATTTAAACATGTTTTTCTCTGTTACCGTACCCTGTAAATATCTGTGTAAGATAATAACTAGAGTATCCACTCAATTAATCGTTGTTCGATTATTTGGTCGAATAATTAAAAAAGCCAATTTCAAATAACGAATAACTCGAACAATTTATGTCAATTAATCGATTAAATTAATTGTTTAGAAATATAAAAATATTTTTTTTAGAAATACATAACAATAATAAAATACATAACAACTAAAGAACATGTTGTTTTATTCTGTATCTCTTCTGTTTTGGTCCCTTTTTAGATGTGGTTGTGTGTGAGACAAAGCACGTAATAAACGATTAACTACTAATTCCATACGCATGAATTTTCGTACTATAATAGGTGTGTTCCACAAGATCTCGGTCAAGTTCGGACTAATGAGAGTAAAATGAAAATTACTCTCTAAATTTGTCAAAACTACCCAAAATTGCTGGAACGCAAAAAACCATTTTTGCACTTCTTTAATTACTAATGCTGCTTACTTTTCAAATTAAGATCTATTTAAGTGATTTTAGAGGCTTAAAAGTCATATAATTAAAAAACCAAAACATTTGCATCATTGTCATTTTTTATATTTTGTCTCTTTTTTATATTACAAATTAAGGGAAATATGTATGCAATAATGTATTTACCACTTAAATTTTTCATTCAAACCTTACACTTTGCTTTTTAATATACATTTTAATAAAAACTAAACTGTTACTTTTGCTTGTAAATTTCCTGATTAATTTATCAGTTTCATATGTAAACAAAAACAGCTGATTGTTTATTCTTGTCCGAACTTACCCAAAAAAAAGTTCGGGCAAATTTGTACAGGAAATGAAAAAAATTACTCTCTCAATTACGCTCTTAACTGCACAAAAATTGTTATGTGGAACGCTTTTGGGTAACTTTGTGCAAGTTCGGACTATTTCGTTATGCATTTGGAACAGAGCTAATATCGCTTTTCATATTGAGTTTGACGTTTATTGTAAAACATTCATCAGCATTTTTAAATATGCGCTGTCAGATTATAGGTTATCTCTTTTTACACAACTTTCAATTTTTTTTTTACCTCTTACCATACACACGGTTAGATGAATTTTGTCATTTTAGGTATTTTTAGATTCGTCTTAATAGATAGGTAATTGAAAACCAAATCACGGATTGTTAGCGCAAAATTTAATACGTTAAAGAGACAAATTACCCAAGCCTATAGAGTAGAGCTATAAAATAAAGAAAAATAAAGTTATCAGGTATGGTCAGTATATCGAATACATATGAGTAAACTTGAAATCGAAAAAAATTTTGAAAACGATCCAGTCTAAAAAGTTTCTTCATACTTTGATTTCTTATCTTAACCATAACTTCTCTTAAAATCAGGAAAAATACGGTGATTTAAAAAAAAGTCTCAATTGATTTCAATTTTACTGGATTTTAAGGAATAATATATTAGTAGGTGCCCCGGTAGGCTAGCTGGTAGGTGCAGTGAAATAACGCCGGGAGAAATAACACCGGTGGGTGTAATTTCCCGATGAAAAGGAAATAACGCCGGCCGGCCTTATTTCCTATTGCGAAAAGAAGTAAGACCCCCGGGGTGTTATTTCCTCTTTAAAGCAGACTTTATTTCTTTTAGCAAGAGGAAATAATGCCGACCGGCGTTATTTCCTTTTCATTGGGAAATAACGCTTGCGAATGTAACTAATCAAAGCATTTTATATTTACAATAAACATAAGTATGAATTCAAATTAATTTATCAAAGTATACAAAAATTGAATTAAAGCCAAATTAATCTTGGTGGCATGTCATAACGTCCAGTGTCATAACGTCCATCGAAGAAATGTCATAGCGTCCGCGGACGTTATGACACTTTGCAAGGTGTCATAATGTCCACAACAAGCAAGAATGTAAACAAATTTGGGATCATAGCAGGCCTTTGGCCGGGCGCAAGGATTTTCTTCTCTATGGTATAACAAATACCGGCTTCGCTAACTAAAGCTTCTCTGCACAGCCGGCCTTCGGCCGGGCGCAAGGATTTTCTCCTCTATGGTATAACAAACACCGGCTTCGCTAAGTAAAGCTTCTAAAATCTGCCTTGTTTCCGAACGAAAGCCGACTATGCAGAGAAGCTTTAGTTAGCGAAGCCGGTGTTTGTTATACCATAGAGGAGAAAATCCTTGCGCCCGGCCAAAGGCCGGAAAACCATTTTTAAAAATTTTTTTTACCATATTATGTTTCATCTAAAAAAATCATTGTCACCGACAACCATATTATGGTTAAACTAGTTTCTTTAAAAATAGTTTTGTTGGTTGGGACCATAATGAAACATGTTTCTCTCTGCGTGTATGCAGATAATTTTTTTGTATTTAACTTATTTAGTAATAATGGACCTAATGACACTTTTGAAAGTGTCATAATGTCCATTTCCAAAGTGTCATAACGTCCGCGGACACTATTTATTTTTTGATTGAGTGCCAGCCGGCGTTATTTCCCGATGAACAGGAAATAAAGCCCGCCGGGGTGTTATTTCCTCTTTGGAGCCGGCGTTATTTCTTTTTGCAATAGGAAATAAGGCCGGCCGGCGTTATTTCATTTTCATCGGGAAATTACACCCACCGGTGTTATTTCTCCCGGCGTTATTTCACTGCACCTAGCTGGTAGTGAGCTATTCTATCAGTACCGAGGTTGCGGGTTCACTTACCGCCAGAGACTCTGGTTTCCTGCAGACAAGCAAAAAGCTTCGCGGGAGTAATGAAAAAAAAAAAAAAAGTTAAATTGAATAATGAATAATACATTTTTTTAAATAGGCTGGAACTCTCATAAAAATACCGCGACAAGAACGTCTAAAATAAAATAAATATTTAAAAGATAATTTATAAAAATCTGAGACGAAAGCCTTTGTTGAATTTCCGTATTAAGTTAAGCAGGCGGGACATAATTGCAAATTATACACTGAAATAAAATTAATGGACCCAGACTGCTGCTGGCCCTAATGAATGTATTAAACTTTGGCTTTCAGACCATTTTATAGTCTGTTCAACCGAAGTAGTGTTTACTTTGTTTATAGTTTACTTTTATTTTATTTCTTTAATCTTGTTTCGGTCTCTTGAGCGCCTTAAAAACTGAATGTTTTGCAGCAGGGTTTTTGATTTTTAAGTTATTTATTTTATTTAAAAGTTTTAAAACTGTAGTCGTGGTATAAATGAATTGTTATTTTATTGTTTAAATACATTTTTATTTTATTGTCTTTTCTGTTTATTAATATAATAAAAGTATATAAAATCAAATAGACATGTTTGTTTTATCCATTGGATAATATTATTTGAATTATTCGAGTTATTCGAACATACTAAATTATTCGGTTAATCGAGCAAAATTAAAATATAAAAATGAATTAATTCCTTACTCGAACAAAACCAAACGTCAAATAATTGGATACTCTTATAATAACTCATTTCCCCATGTTCCCGATTTAACCAGTATTCTTAATCAGGTATTAATCTGAACGTTCATCTGCTAAGTTGATTAAATGATGACCGTCTGCATGTCTGTCATTTGAGTTTTCCGTAGGCTTTAGATAGGTTGTTATATATGGGGTGATTCATCGTGAGACTTGATATTTAATGTAATATAAAATACATAAATTTTAAAGTGAACTTAAAATTTTTATTATCGGTTAAAATAACCATTTATAGCACTTACTCTTTAAAAACTATATAATGTAAATGTTGACCATGACTAGGTCTGAGGTGGTCCATTCGGAAGGTACAATTTTGGGCGACCCGTTCAAGCATAGCGACTGGTACCTCGCAAATAACACGAGTAATATTGTCTTCCAAAGAGTCAATAGTATCTGCCTTATTCCTGAAGACTTTAGACTTTACATATCCAAAGAGAAAATAGTGCGCACGATCTTGGTGGCCAACATACCGTAGCAAAACGTGAAAATAAATGCTGCCCTCAACGATTTCTCAACAAGGTAATTGCTTCACGCATTGTTTGGCTCGTAGCGCCGTCGTGTTGAAACCAGACCTCACCGAGACCTTGCGCTTAAATTTCGGGAAGCAAATAGTCCATTTACATGGTGCGATAACGGTTACCATTGGCGTTGAATTCTAATTTTCCTCATTTTAGAAAAAACATGTGCTAATGATTCAACCAACCCATAAACCAAATCAATCCGTTGTTTTTAATGGATGTAATGGTAGCTTTTGGTACTCTTCGAGATGCTCAGCAGCCCAAATACGAAAATTTTGTTAATGATCGTATCCATTGAACCAGAAATAAGCTTTATCACTGAACAAAATTTCCCGATAGAACACCGGATTTTCATTCAGTTTTTTCAGAGCCCATTCACAGAAAATAAGACGCAAATTTAAGTCGCCTGGCTTCAATTGTTGCGCAAGTTTTTTTACGCTTTAAGACCAAGATCCTTGCGTAAAATACGCCAAATTGTCGAATACGATAAGCCAAGCTGCTGAGAACGACGACGAATCGATTCGTTATGGTCTTCGCGTACACTCTCAGCTACAGCTGCTATACTCACTTCACTACGTGCAGGATGTGGTCTATCCAGTCGAGTGTCATCCACTAACGTAAACTGGAAATCAAATTTGCGAATGGTATTGGCAAAAGTGGTTTGTTTCGGTAGGTCGATTATGTGCACCATGAGTTCCTCACAGAACGCTTATTTTCGTGATAGAGCTGAACAATTTGGATACGCTCTTGTGGTGAGTCGTTCTATGATGACTTATCAAACGCTACTGAAAAGAAATGACAGATCTGTTTGATATGAGTTACGCTTGATCAGTAAAGCAGCATATTGAAAATTCGTTTAACTCTGCTAGAACATACGGCCGCCAAAAGTGCTTCCCATCTTATTATATCTGTCAAAAGGCTTTCCAGCTCCGTTTCTAGTTGGCGTCTACAGCTGTTAGTTATTTGGTCTTCCAACATGTTTCGAGCCTTGTGGATTATATTCGACCAGCTGCCTAGTAAGGTCATTCCTAGTTTTTCTGTGAGCAAGCCCTTTAAAATTTCTCTCCTTGTTTCTGCATCTAGAGGATGTTAGTTTGACATATCCCAAAGTGCACTGGTTAGTTATGGTAAACGGCCAGAAAATACCATGTTTTCGGTGCAGACATCTATTAACCTTCCACTTGACGGTTTTGACTTCATCCCCGTTTCGCAACCGTATAAAAACACATTTAACGTAACTCCTAAAGACTTTCAGTTTCGTTGATAGTTATATTTAGTTCTAGATCCCCAGAATTTTTTCTCTCGGCTATTGCTTATGTTTAAATTCTAAAATATTTTTCAAAAGTTTTTAAATGAATGGATGATTCCATTCCACAAGATCTCTTTGAGTTTTCATAACGGATCTTTATCAATAATGAATTTAATGGTTTTTAGATTCTAACATCCAAATTTGACTGATTTAGTTGTAATTAATTTTTTTTTTTTTTTTTTTTTATTTAATTTTTATTTTAATTTTTATTTAATTTATTTAATTTTATTTAATTTTCATTCAGTCCATAGCAAGACGAATTCATTTTTTAGGTGGCCTTAAAAGCACAGTTGTGCTACTTTTTCTTACTTAGAGGGAGGAATGTCAAAAGTTGCTTGTCGTCGGCTAAAGTCGCAAACGTGACAAGTCCACTTTTTTCGAAAAATTAGATTTTAATGCAGTTGAATAGTTTTTTGAAAAATACACAATTTCCATTTTTTTTGGTAATTAAAAATCCCGATTTTATTCATGTTTGGCAATGATATGCAATAGTGTCAAGTCCCATTTGTCAAAAAGCGCGTGCTAAGTCCACTGAACGTACATATTGCATCAGCTGTTATATTTCGTTTTGGCACAAAATTAGTTGGTTGCAGGCTTTTAATGGTAAAATTATTTATTTAATTGTAAATATTAACTATATATTCAGAGTTTTATTAATGTTTTAGCGTTAGGAAAACATAATATCTGCTTTTTAGTAAAAAAATTAACAATATGGATTATGGCGATGAAGCAAACGATGGTTTTGTTCAATATGGAAATGAAGAAGACGATGGAGTTGTTGGTCTAGTTCCGTATGGATTCCACAGCAGTACGGATGATTCAATAGAACTTCCTATTAAGAACAAAAAGCGAAAACGGCGAGTGCAACTAAAAAACGATGCGTGGTATACAATGAAAAATAAAAGTCTGCGCCAACATGGAAAAAATACTATGGCAAAACGAAAGAAGGTGTGCATTGGCAATATAATAAAGTTAAAAGTGCAAGATCTATGAAAAAAAGGTGCAACTGTATCGATAAAGGTAAAGCTGCAATCATGAAATGTGGAAAAATAACAGAACCTCAAAGGGAAGAAATTTTCAATGAATTTTGGAAAATGAGTTGGCACCAAAAGAAGGTATATGTGAGGACATTAATTCAATGTGTTAAACCTAAAAGACCACGAAATCGCGCAATTGAGAACGTCGCTAAAAGAAAGAACACATTGTGGTACCACCTTAGAGTTAACAATATTGTTTGCGTGTGTGCCGCACTCTATTCCTAAATACGTTAAGCATTGGTAGGCATAATTGTTTAAATTGGTTAGATAATCCTTTGGATCACCACATTTTTCAAGAAGAACAACAGCCGCAAACGGAGCGTGTTCAAGATCTGCATTCATTTTTCGATTCGATTCCATCAACAGATTCCCATTACTGTCGATCTTCCACCACCAAAAAATCTGTTGCCAGAATGGCGGTCCAAGAGAAGTATTTATGACTTTTATAAAGAACAATGGTGTCACGAACGAGAAACGGTGTCAATAGCTTATTCTTACCAAAAAAAGGCTTATGTGAAATTTGCTCTCGTCATAATGTGCAAAATTATTCAAATGAGGACTTCTTGATACATCAAGAAAAAAAAATGAGGCCAGAGAACAAAAAGCAAAAGATAAAGATGAAGAGTCCTATGTTTTTACTGTTGATTTTCAATCCGTTATAATGGCACCAAAATCAAATGTTAGTTCATTTTACTACCGAACTAAATTACAGGTGCATAATTTAGTTTTTTATGATTTGAAAACCAAAGACGCCTATTGTTTTTTGTGGAACGAAGTTGATGGTGGCCTAACATCAGAAGAATTTGCCAGTGTTTGGGTTAGGTTCATAGAAACAATTTTTTTGCCTAATTTACAGGAAAGCAACGATCCTGTCAAGATAATTTTTTACAGTGATGGCTGTACCTACCAAAATCGTAATTCAACAATGGCAAACGCTTTACTTAATGCAGCAATCAGCAACAATATAACTATTGAGCAGAAAATATTAGAGGTTGGACACACACAAATGGAAGCCGGTAGTTTCCACTCGGTGATTGAACGCGCTTTAAAAAATAGAAATATAAATGTACCTGCAGACTATGTAAGTTTATGCAAAGGTGCGCGAAAAAAACCAAAGCCCTATTATGTAACTTATTTAGATTACACATGTTTTAAGTCTTTTAAAAATATAACATTCTTAAAAACTATTCGCCCTGGTCGTGTAATTGGAGATCCGAAAGTCACGGACATACGAGCGCTTAAGTACACACCTAATGGTGATATTTTTTACAAGTTAAGGTTTTCTAACGCGTGTAGCAATCTGCCCCAACGTCTAGATAAAAAAAGTTGCCATACTGAAGTGGTATAATTTAGCACAACTTTATAATGAAAAACGACAAATATCTAAAAGAAAGTATGATGATTTACAAATATTGAAAGAGACATTACCAAAAGACTATCATAGTTTCTATGAAAACTTGGTACATGAATGATTAAGATGAGTGATATATCATGTTCCTTAATAATTATTATTATTTTTTTCATTTTTACATTGAAATGTTATCGTTTTTAGTTTTTTTTACATTGAAATGTTATCGTTTTTAGTTTTTTTTTTTTACATTGAAATAATATAAAAAGAAAGAAGAAATTTTTAATTTAAGTGTAATATACCTATATGTACATAATGTGTTAACAAATTGAAGTTTAAAATATTAAGATCACAACCAAGTTGTGAAGACGTTTCAAAAATAAAAGGCGTCAAGTCCAATAAAAAAAGAAGTATACTTGCAGAAAATAAGACAAGTCCAAAAACAGCAAAAAACAAGTGTTTAAAGATTTTTTTAGATTTAAAAACTTTATTTATTCAAACAATGGGCGAAATAACAATGTATTGCATATACAGTTTCCACAAATATTCGAAAATATATTATTTAAACGGTTTTTCCTCTCTCCTGAACAATTTGAAAAAGTGGACTTGGCACGTTCGCGACTTTAGCCGACGTTGTGTCTTTGACATATCGACCAAGAAAAGCAACAAATAAAAAACAATGTTGTGTTTTTGGTGTTGTATTTGGTGTTGTATCGCCACCACCGATTACATGCATTCGCATTGGTCCATAGCTTAAAAAAGGACTAATGGCTAAAAATTATTTTAAAATCCAGGAGTATGATTTTAATTTTATTTGAATTTCCAAAATAATTATTTTTTTTTCTTTTTTTTTTTTGATAAGAAAAAGTGCATAATTCACTAAAGATTTCATAAAAGGTACATCCACTCAGGTAAATAACTTCAATTCATGTAAACACAGATTTCTTCTTAAAAATTGAACTCCTTGAACTTGGTACCTACTATAATTTTTTTCTCTTCTGTTAAAAACTTCTTTGGTTGCTTACAATTTGCTCACAAGCAATTTATGCTTCAGAATGAGTACGGTAGGTTAGGGTTTTATAACAAAATTCACAAATATTTACAAAAAAAAAAAAGCAACAACAACAATGAAATATCTATTTTTGTCAAAAAACAGAAACAGCACCCACTTACACAATTGTAGTGGTCAGGGCTAAATAAACACACACACAATTATAACAAAACCAACAGCAAATAAATGCATAATAACATTTTTGATTTGCTTTAACATCAGAAAACAAGATATAAAAACGTAAAACAAGGGAGAGAAAGATAGCACATAACAAACAAATAATTAAGAAAAACAGCTGGGTTAACATTTTAATAAATTTAATAACAGTTAACATGTCCTGTTAAATAACAGATGCTAGAGAAAAGTTAATAAGTGAGAGAGAGAGAGAGAGCCAACCTACGATATTTATTGTTGTTTTTCTTAACATTTTTGTGGATTTTAATGTTATTTTGCAATTTTATTAACATTTACCAGCGTGTGATGTTGTTAAAGTGATAGATTTTATGTAAAAAGAGCTAATGAGATGTTAAAGCAACGTTAGTTGAACGCCGGCATTAAACGTTAAAACAACGTAAGATAAATAGAAAGCGCATCATTGTTCCGTTAAGAAGTTCCATAAAAAAAAATTTTGAACTAAATGAAAAAGTTAAAATAATCAAATAAAAATTGTAAAAAAGGAAATATAGAAAAGTTATATGAAAAAATCAGAAAATTTACTAAAAAAAACAACAATTATTTAAAGAAAAGGTATTGCATATTTAATATGTATGTAAAAATTTGTTTTATAAAAAATTTATTTTATACATATGTATGTACAACAAACAAATTTATTATCAAAATAACTTGATTTCCAGAGTTTAAAATTATAATTTTTTTTATGTGATTTTAAAATTGAGATAATTGTCTGCATTATTTTTTAGGTGTTTGAAAAAAATATTTATTAAAAATACCTACCTATATTTTAAAAGATTTTCTTTTAGACTTCCTTCCATATTTTATTGTATACATGTTGTTGTTGTGTTTTAGTTAAAACATTTTCTTGTTTTAATATTTAAACCGGTTTATTTTATACAAATCATTTATACAAATAATTCAACAGTTTAAATATCGTCATCATCATCTTTTTCATCATCATTATCGACATCATCAAAATCTGTACTTTACGGAGCAACAAGAAATGAAACAGCAAAAAAAAACAATAACAACACTAGCAGCTCTATTAAAATCCATTCAAAACAACAAAAGAAAAACGTGCAAAACCAAGAACAAAAGAAGGAGAGTCATGTGTTGCGTTTCAGTGATAAAAATACTTTTTTTCAAATCCCTTTACTTATTTAAATGTGTTCGTGTGAGTGTTGCTTAAATAAGGAATTTTAGAATACAAACGCGAAAAAACAACAAAAACAAATACTGAAGCCTTTTTCGTTAAATAAGCTCGAATCAATAAATAATATTCTTAATAAATAACAACAAAAGCAAATAAATTTAGAATCATTTTTACAAATAAAGTGCATAAAATAACAAACAACAAGAGCAAATACTAGTTAAACAACAGCTCATTTAAAAGAAGTAACAGGAATTTAAAACCCCTGAGAGAAAAAAACAAGAGCAAAACTAAAAAAAAAACAACAAAAGTAAAATGAAGGAAAAAACCAAAGCAACTACAGTGTAAATAAAACTCTAATAAAAAATGAAAAAAAGCATTTTAAACGGATTAAAGTAAAATTTTAATGAATTTTTAAGCAAATTTTATCAAACTTTTTAAGAAAAATAATATAAAAATCATACATTTGATTAAAAATAACAAAGAGTTTAAGTAATTAAATAAAACATTTAAGAAAACACAGAAACTCAAAATAAAAAGTTATAAAAAATAAAATATGTAAAATATTTATGTACTCTTCAAAAAGTTGTTCCTCTTTTAAATTTAGTCAAAGAAATTTAATAAAAATTTAAGACAAGAACTAAAACTGCCAAAAATAATTAAAATAATTAAAAGAATTAAACAAAAACCTGAATTGTTTAACAAAAATTTAATAAAAACTGTAATTAAATTAAAAAATAAATCTAGCAAAAACTAATTAGTAACAAAATCTCTTAAAAAAAGTGCGTTGCAAAAATTTAAGGAAATTTTTTTAATAAATTAAAAGAACGTAAAGAAAGTTTGTACTAACAAAAACTTTAAACTGAAATAAATAATTAAATAAAATAATAATGAATACATAATTTACTGCCAGGCCCTATATAGAAAACAATAATAAAAAACTAAAATTTGTTATTGTTTTCAATATAAATATACCTACGAAAGAAATGTTCTTGTCGACATTGTGGACCAGTCAGTAAATATTTATTTAACAAAACAGACAAATTGAAAGATAACTAAAAAAAAAATTCTTTAAAAAAGGAATAAAAAAGAGAACAATTTTTATTAAAAATTAAAAAAAAGTATAATAAGTTTCTTCGAAAAATATAATCTGGGAATTATTTCTTTTCATAAGTCACTTTATTATATTCAATATTTTTTTATTTTTCTTATTTATTCTATGAGCTAAATTAAAGATAATAGTCTGGTAGTGTACAAAGTCATTCCTAAAAATTTAAGGAATATACATAACTATTACAAAAACCTTTATAAAATACATATGTAACTGAAATTTAGCTCATAGAAGAAATTTCTTCCAAAAACTTAAAAGGAAAATATACTGAAGAAATAGGTATATACATACATAAAAATTTTAAATTCAAAATGCAAAGAACATTATTTTATGGCTTTTTGGGATTTTCGCAAATGTAACGATGTTTTACATTCCTGCAAGGAATTTTGTCATTATTTTTAAGCCATCGCACAGTGGGTTGAAACATAGTAAAACTTAGGATTAATTGAGGGGAGCTCATTATTACGGATAGCGTTGTTATTTTATAAAATCTAACTAAAACACTGTTCTTAAACTTTGTACCGCCAGCTTTCAATATACTTACTATAATGACTCACCTCGAATTGGGCCTCTTTTTTTTCTTCATCACCTGTATGTTATATTAATACAAAACGAAAAAATTTGCACCAGTAACGCCCTAGAATGAAAGAAATAGCAATGAAGTTTCTAGAACTCATTTTTTTTATTTGCCACGCCCTAAAATACAGCACTTAATGTTTTTTACATGTATGGTCATTTTCAGTATACGTTTTTAGCACACAGTAATTTAAATAAGTGGAAAAACGCAGTAAATCCACCACATTTTTTCTTTTGAATATATAAACTGAAATCTTATTTTAGAAGAACAATCAATAAAATTTGACCGACCGCGTCTTGAAAGTTTTCAATCTTAATGTATATATCGAAAATACCCCATTTATTGAGCTCTTGAAAAAAACATTAAAAATATTTCCAAAATATTTATCAAAGCAAAAGAAATTTCATTTTTAACTTGAATACATGAGAGCTAATTCTGGCAGTTATGATTAAATACTTTTTCGATTCGAAAGCAATTTTATCTCTAGTTCTCTTAGTCGACACTGAACGGATCGAAATTATTTGTTCAATGTTGTTAAGCATTTATTTGACTTTTAATTCCGTAAGCCTTGTCCTTAGAAAACGAAAAACGAAATATTTTTTCGGAATGAAACCTTTGAAGTTGAAAATTTTACTCAAATTTGATAAAATGTTTTATAGAAATGGACGAATATGTTTTTAGTTTTCATCTTAATTTAAAAATTTTAACAAATTTATTTTTAAACTTAATGAAATTAAATTAAAAATTTTATAAATTTTAATTCATAATTTTTTTTCCGCGGAGATAATATGAATTATCTACCCAGGTTATGCGATCCCATTAGACTTTGTTTGTTGGATTTTTTTAAGTCGCAGGTCTATGCGAACAAGTCATATACCACAGCGGCCCTCAAAAACAACATAACCCTTAATTAAATTCCACCTGCTTTATGTGCCAGAGTTGTGGAAAATTAGAGATTTCGGATACGCGCAATAAAATTAAAGCTAAAATCAAAAACAATTTAATAAAGTCCTACAAAGTTTAAAAAATTCTCTTCAATTAAAAAAAATTTTTTTTAAGTGATAAAAAAATGTTAGTTGTTTTTGTGAATACAAAATTTATTATTAATAAGTTTTCTTTATGACCTGCTAAATTCCCAATTTTTATTTTTCATAAATACACTGAAATTTATTGTTGAGGGAAAGCTGGTTTCCATACGCATTTCACTGGTTGTTTGGCCAGATCGTCAGGAAACCCTTTGCCAAAGGCTTTAGAAAAGCTAAAAATATTATACAAATAAAACTGTAAAGCCAATAAGAATTTTAAATACTCAGGTTTAACTTGTAACAATATCAAAGCTTGAACACAACAACAACAATAGTGAGCTTATCTCTTACATTCCCTTTTTTTAAAATATATGATCGTCGCATTTTGCATAATATTGATATTAAAAAGTTATTTCTTATTGGACATCTAAGAAATCGAAATATTCGCTTTTATTCTAAAATTTCAATTTTGAATAATATTGTTTTGATTTATAATTCTTATTTTTTTTTTCTAATCTTTCTTTCTTATTACAGGTAATCAATCGACACACAATTAATTATAATTTACAAAAAGCCAATAATAAATCACAAAAATTTACAAATATATTCTGAAAAAAAACACAAAAAAATTAAAAACTAAATTCTATATAAAAAAGTATAATTAATAAAATTTAAGAAAAAAAATATAAATAAAAATTTTAATTAAAACACAATCATTATTATGTGAAGATAAAGAAAGGAAAAATTCAAATTCAATATTAGAAAACGAACTATAAATAAACAACACATTTAATAATAGTTAAAAATAAAGAAAAAAGTTTAAAAAGTGCAATTTTTAACAACAGTCGAAAAAAAATAAAATAAAAAAAAAATAAATAAAATATAAAAAAAAATGAAATACAAACAAAACCGTATTTATATTGAATAATCGTTTAAAATCTTAGTGAATTTTTAAATAAAATAAGTCACAAAAATCTAGTTAAATTTCAACAAATAACATATTTGAATTAAGTTTCACAAAAAATTACTTTCAAAATTATTTAAATAACTACAGTTTTGAAAGAAAAATTGCTAAATATCAAAGGTAAGAATACTCTTTTTTAATAACAATTAACTTTTCCAAATACTAATAAAAAATTTGCCAAATATGAAATGTCGTTATTTTGACATATTAGGAGCATTTATTATAAAACAATAGAACAAGAAAAATTTATTCAATGTGTTGACCGTTTTAAGCCATGAACTTTTTTTTTATCTTTCTGGCAACAAGGAATCCGCGGCAAAAATTATATTAGGTTATGATATAATTTATGATATAATTATGTAATGCTTTCATATATCACATCTACTCTTCGACCGGTGAGCAGCGTTGCCATATGTGCAGATTAATCTGCATTTTACAGTTTTCTTAAGCATTGGGCTGTTTTGAAGTTTTTTGTTAAAAAAAAATGAGTTTTTTTGTAAATTGTGCAGATTTTGCAGTTTTTGCATTACAATTTTTTATTATAAATTTTTTTATTTTGTTTTTTTATTTCTTAAGCCTAATCTTATCTAATTTGCTTAACACATACTCCTGTAACAGAAGCAAGCTTTACGAGTCAATCAAAAAACAAAATCAGCTTGCGAAACACGCACTTTTCGTTAACAAATAAACCACCCAAACCTAATTAATCATTTTTTAATAAATTCCAATAAAATACTTTTATTCTTTTAAATTTTTATGTTTCGTCGTTTCTGTCTTTACTGTAAAATTTTCACTTAAATGTCTAAATTAAGCACTAGGTAGCGCAAACAGTTTGGAATATATACAACATTCCGATTTTTCTACAAACATGATTAAATCGTTTGTCAAATACACCAATTAAGAACGCATGAGGATTGTACAAACGTGCAATTTTATCATGTTTGCCAGGCCGATTTAGTAGTTTATTTGGCTTTTCTTCTGGAAGTTTAATTACTATCCCTATTTACATATTCTGATTTTCGATGTTTCATTTTATTGCAGCATCTTTTAATGTATGTTCGCCTGACAAATTGCGAATCTGAGCCCGAACTTAAAATAATTTTGTATTATATGAGGAAGCAAAACAAATCGCAAGACTATATTTTATTGTTACCCCTCTTAATTCCACTCCCTTTCATTTAGACTACAAAGTACCGATATTCGTTAATAATTTATTATAAATTTTTATATTAATTCGAATGTATATTCTAAGTCAAATTACAACTTAATAATCGTGATATATTGACTATAATCATGAATCTAATCATAAAATGCTTCTTTTAGAATATGTTTACCACAACCATGTTTTTTCTTTGCGTGTATTTCAGCAGGCTTTAATACAGGGTTGGCCATTTTAAGTTTTAAATTTAAATCGGCTATAAAAAAAACAACTGATTTTTTTTTTCAAATTAGTGGTTTTATTGGAAAGGTTGAACTTTGTCATTTAGTAATGGAAGACAATATAATTCATATGACTACCACGACTGGCTCGGCAGTCCCTCATCCGATCAACCTAATTTTTCATTACATTTTCTCGAATCTCGAATCTCTTTAATGGCAACTTCGATTTCATGTTTCAATGCTTCAATTATCTCTGGATGGTTTGCGTAACATTTACACTTAATGGCTCCCCCAAAGAAAATTGTCCAAAGGGCTCAAATCACAGTTCCTAGGCGACCAATTGACATCACCATTTCGGGTGATTATTCGATTTTGAAAACCAGTTTATAAAATATCGATGGTTGCGTTGGCTGTGTGACATGTGGCCCGTCTAGTTGAAACCAAATGTCGAAGATGTCATTCTCTTGAATTGTTGGAAACAAAACTTCGTTGAACATGGCGCGGTTATGATCACCGTTGACGATAACGGCGGCTCCTTGCTCATTTTCGAAGAAAAATGGCGCAAAGATGCAGCCAGCCCAAAATCCACACCAAACAGTAACTCGTTGTGGATGCATTGGCTTCTCAATAGTCACGTGTGGGTTCTCTGATCCTCGTGTTCGGCAATTTTGCTTATTGACATAGCCACCGAGTTGAAAATGAGTTTCATCTGAAAACACGATTTTCCACATAAATTTCTTACAGTTTGTGTTAAAGATTCACTATTTTGGAAGAAAGTTTTTAATATTTCCCAATTTCGTTTAAGCGTATAAAGTCCCATTTTGTAAATTTCAAACATAAGCCTGAAAATAAAAATGCATGTTATTCTACCTTTCAAAGACAAACAACCCAATTATAAATAAAAATTCCCAAGGAGTTTTCTCCCTTCTCCCATATTTCCTATGTAAATTCAATTGCAAAAATGGGAAAGGGAAAAAACTCTCGGGGAATTGGGTTGAAAGTAATCGGAAGTTAAAATTTTAAATGGTCCACCCTTTATATGGGACCTTTTTGGACCCACCAAATGCAAAGCATCGTCCTGGCGCCTTGGTTAGTCGTTTTTGGCGTTGATTCGGCTGGTTCGAGCTTCCTATACGATTTATTGAACTTCAGGTTGCCGTAATGAATCCATTTGTCACCGCCAGTAATGATTCGATACCTTAATAATTTTTTTTTATTATTGTTTTCAAGCGGCATTTTTTTTCAGCTTCAACTCGTGCGGTAGACGGCTTCTTGCTTTTGAATAAATCCTGTTGCTTGCAAACTGCTTGAAGAGTTCCCACTGATTTTGCATGTTCTTCTTGAGCCTAACTGAGCTACCTAAATAAGAGCAGCAAGCGTTTTTTTGTATGTCAAAACTTTTCATTTGCATAAAGTTTATACAAAAAAACCTTTAGAACGCGAATTCGACACCACCCGGCTGGAAAATCCTATTTGGAAAATCGCTATGTCGATTTGTCTTATTGAAAATTTATTTGAAATTGAATTTTCATGTTTAAAAAAACGCTTGCCGCCCTTGTTTAGGTAGCTCAGTAAGAATATTGTTTATCGATAAATGACTCTGATTGCTCACCCTTGAACTTTTTTTTCTCTGATCTGGACAGCCTTAAGCCTGTTCATAAACAGGCTTAAGCTGATATCAAAAATAACAAAAGGTCTTTCAAATGCATTGAAAAAACAAAAACAATATGAAAAAAATCTGATTGCGGAATGTGCGATAAGTTTCGCACTTTGCAAATGACAGTGCCATAAAAATGAATAAAAAGCATCCTTAAGTTAAGTTTGGTTTGACGCATATGAATTACATTTGTCCGCACAGTTTCTTCTTAAGCCAGGGCATACTCTGGTTGGGCCTTTATTCTTCCTTTTGTGTTAAAATCGCCACTTATTTCTGAACTGTACAAATCAATGGATGGGATATATTCAAGATATAACAAGGCAAGCAATCGATTTGCTTTTGAAGGTCTCTTTTACACTGAAGAGGTTAAGCGAACTTCCGGCAAATGATGATGTGTTGGCACAAGGTTCGACATTTTCCAAGTAAAAAATAATAATGTTACGTTACTGCCTTTTCAATAATGTTTTTGGTTTATTCCTTTATAATAAACCTCTTCAGTTCTTTTATTGCAACTTTAATCAAATAAATAAAACCAATTTTTTATGAATTTTTAAAAAACAAAAATTTCGAAATTTTGTTAAAAAAATTATTTTATTTTCCAAAAAAAAAATTATGTTTCTAAAACGACTGCGGATATCAGAAAGAAGTTTTACTTTTCTTAAAGGAATTTCGGTTTTTTAAGTTTTTTCAATAAGCTAAAGCGTTTTTGAGTTACACGAACATATGTTGTGCAACCTCCTCCATTTTTGAAATAACGGTATATCTCGAAAACCAGAGCCGATCTTAAAAAACCGCGGGCACCACTGGATTCAGCGTACCCGAATTATGTTAAAACGCCATGGGCCCGGCTTGTCTGTTTTTTCAACTAGCATAGTGTTATCGATGTCCATCTTCGCCAGTATTAATACTCAGTTCGCTGACATCTAGATGTCTCTAGAGCATTCTACTCGTCGAAATGTCTGTAACATTTTCGACATTTCTGGGCGAATCGAGATTTTATTATCTTACAGCTAATATCATTATGCATTAACACTGTGGCTGAATTTAAATTGATTTATACATCAATAAACTAAAGCATACTTTATGGGTTAAAAATAATCTTAACACTATTAGTTATCTATAACAATCATAACATTACATTTGTACTAGAAAACTCTGTACAGTGGGTTTACATTAGAAATATGCGAAACTAATACAATAACATTTTAAACTAATAAAATTACTAATAAACTAAACTTATTCTTAACTAAAAATACTTTCGTAACAATAATTATTAAAGACACAAACCATGTGGGACAACATATATGTTGGGAATCCAGCATTTAGAAATGTTTAACAACTAAACAAATTAGGGATTTAAAAAGCCAAATCGATTTTAAACTGGTCCTAAAAAGTAAAAATAGTAAAATATGAATTTTTAAAAAAATTTTTTTTAATCCTTTCAATACATTTAAATAAACCAATAGAACGTAACGTAAATTTTTAAATAAAATTTAAAGCAAATAATCTAAGTACATATCGTACTCGTTCCTCTAAAGAGAGTCAACTCAACATTTTTAAATTTTTACTGTATGCAAGAACAGTGAACAGTGGTCTACCCACTGTAAAAACTTTCATTTTCTCAATTATTTGGTCAAAAAAAAAAAAAAAAAAAAAAAAAAAAAAAAAAAAAAAAAAAAAAAAAAAACTCAATTGTATCCCCTTTGTGATATAAGAGTACATATAAACAAACTTTGCACATTTTGCGAATTAAACCTTAAGCCATTTTTTCTTTTTTTGTACCTTAATTTCATTATTTACAATTTTTTTTTTTAATATTTTCAACCAATTTTTTGTTATTTTATTATTAAAATTTCATATTCTTTTAAAACATTAATGTGTTAATTAATTTAACAAATTTTTTTTTTTTTTTAATATTTTTCAGAGATTTAAAAACTTCAGGCAGCTGTAAAGCCAACACACGACAAAGCAAATTATTGGCATGCAAGTCAAGCCTCACTGGCAATTTAATTACCCTGTATAATATTAAAAGCAAAACCAATTGGATTATTAAATATTGAATTTGTTAGAGTTAAAAAAAAATTAAATAAAACTCATAAATAACTGTGTTAAGGTAAGTTTGTTTAATAAATTTTATTTAAGTTTTAGTAGGTTTTTTTAAAATGATTTAAAGCAATTGATTAAAAAAATGTAGAGAGTATTACAAAAAATAGTGTTTATATGAAGAAAGTTAAGGCGAAAGTTTTGAACGTTATGAACTCACCCAGTAATTGACCATTAGTTTGCTACTAAAATTCCTAGTCTATAAATCTAATTCGTAACAACCTTGGTAACCATACCTTTAATTTTTACGATTTTATGCGTATTAACCCTTTCAGGGTCAAAAATAATTTTTGGCGAGATAAAAATCTGAAAATTTGTCTTTAAGGTAATGTGATGGCGCTGAACCCGGGAAAAATATTCAAATAGTTTTTGCCTCATGCAGCTCCCCTGATTTTTAGGGAATGCCGAATATATTCAAAATTGACCTTCAAATATCCACAAAAGAACCTACAATTTATTTATGCAATATTTTTTTTCAAGAAAATACTTATTTACGCATGTATCAATACTTAAAATTATTTTTAATATCGCCTGATCCACGAAATTATTATTTTTTTCTTTATTCCTAAATCTAAGCTTTTTAAAAATTTCCTGACTTGGGTACGACAATGCACTCAATAAAAAGAAAAGAAATTCAATGTCTACTATAATAACAATTTTAAATATCAAAAGTGTCCCTCTTTCAGATAAAACAAAAAAAATATAATTAACTATACATTTTCGTAATTTATAGTCATTAAAAACTAAACTGGACTGAATTTCATCACAATTGCAATATTTTTGACAGTTCCAGTCGTATTTAAGACTTTTTAGGGAACGGGTTTTATATGGGACCCATGGTGACCTATGGACCCATTCTCACAAACCCTAGACATGGGATTTGAAGTCGTTAAAAAATAAAATTGTACAAAAATTAATCACACTGTAATCACATCGTAACATAGATTTGGGCCGCAAAAGGGTGGTTGTCCCTTTTTTTAATTAATAAAATTATTATCTCGTTATTTTTTAATTCTATATAATTACCTTTAATTATACTATTTTTGTTCTTCTAATAATTACATGTTAGGCTTAACGTTAGTTGTATACAAAATATTTTATTTTGCAATAGGAATTTCCAAAATCGTGCTTCTGGCTTAATTTGTTAAATTATAATAAGTTGAGTTATAATAAAAGTTAGAAGAGTATCCTTTAGAAGTTGTAAAAATTTAAGTTTTAAATCTAAAACAGTGTATGGCACAATAAATAAAATATTATTTAGTCATGTAGAAATTAAATAAGTCCGACGCAAGTAATTTAAATATAAACTTTATTGTATACAGTAAGTCCTTGATTTACGCCGCCTCGATTAACGTTGTTTCGGCTTGCGTCGCCAAATTTTGTGTGACTTCTAAATTTAATTTGCGTCGCCATTCGAATTGTGTCTTTAGATTTTTTGGGCCTTATTAACTCGATTTGCGTCGCAATGCGATTTACGTCGCCTCATTTGCTTATGTTTTATAAGCAAAAAGCGGGGAATCATAGTTTTTAGTTGAAATGTTTGTTTAGATTTTTCATGCGTGTGTAGCTGTTCCTATCTATACATGGATACATTTTTATTTTTCTTGTCAAATACAAGGGACAGAAATATGAGATAAAAAAAAGAAAATACATAATCACCCCAGTTATAAATAAAAATTCCCCGGAAATTTTTTTCCTTTTCGAAATTGAGTATTTGTACCCATGAACGCATTTATTATGTTGGTATTAAGCTTAAATTTGTTCCACACTTCTCTCATTGCAATTTAAATCATCTTAAAAAATTATACTGGAATTGGGGCATATTCGACCAAACTTCCCATATAAATACTATCCCGAAAATATCTTTTTTATAAATGTTGGTATTGACACAAAATTTTGTGAAAAAAAAACACTTTAACGATAGATTCTTTGTCATGGCAAAACGTGGTATTTGTAGATCCAAGATGAAATATAGGTCCCATATTAGCCCCCTTATCTGAAACTTTTAAACTAATCTCATATAGATGAAAATATCTAAATAATATTCGGTATAAAGAACTTTTACATGAATATTAACCTCATAACATAATTTTTTGTTGCGGGTTCATGATTGCCCTTGGGTCCCAAATAGGGTACACTTTTGAAAATTTGTTTTTAAATATACTTTCTTACCTGTTTAATTCTGTAATTGTTTTGAAATTTGTTTATAAATAAGTCTTTCTTTATGTTTTTAATAAAGGTACATTTTATAGAACACATATGAATATGTTTAAGTTCGGTTTACGTTGTTTCGATGTACGTCGTCATTTTTCAGAACCAATTGCGACGTAAATCGAGGGACTACTGTATATAACATTTGCAATATGTTGCCATTTAACAAGTCAAAATATCGGGGCTTTTCAAATATTAGTGGAACCCTTGAGCAAGGGTTTTCATTTCTGCTGCGAACATGCGCCACAACTTAACCACCATACAACATAAAGTGGTACTTCTACAAGATGAGCCGCCCTTATCTAAAATTGAAATTTGACTGAATATAATTAAAGCCGGTTAAGATTTTGAAAGCCTTCAAAGATATGCCACTACTTCAATAAAACTCAAATCTGATTCGATGTCATTTAAACTGGGTCAAAATGTAAAACCATACAAACAAACGCCTCGACTTTACCACTAGATAATTCGTGTTTTTAAAATTAAAGCCACTGCCAATTTTACGATAATTCGTGTTTTTAAAAGTAAAGTCAGATTTTATGCACACTTTCATACAGTTTGAATTTTATACTAGCGAATTAAGGGTCTAATAACCGGTACACCACGGCATATACTTGGACTTCACCATTAGCGAATTCTCAAGTACTAATAGCCAGGTTTGAGAGCACACCAAAATTCGCTTTTACTCATATACCAGGATTTTCATGTTTTTAATAGTCGGATCGTAGTTTAAGAAAATAAAAAACAATTAAAAAACATTTTGTCTTTACAGTCATTGAATTAAGATTCTTAACAGGCAAATCAATGTTTAAGCGGAGCGAATTCAGGTTGTTTTTGAAAGCATCACAAAGATTTTGCTAGTCGAGCCTCTGTCGAGAAATCGTTTCTATAATCGTACAGTTAAGTGATACCGGAGGGCTCAACTGTCAAACGTTACCCCTGATCAGCTTGCCTCATTTCAACTTTGATTTTAAGGGGAATTTGTGAAACTCTTTTAAAAGAATTAAATTTTTGGAGCAATAAATAGATGACTTGTTTAAGATCGGCATTAAGAACTTTTGGAGTAGTCACCAAAATGAAAAATTTTAATGAAAATTTAATTTCCCCCCTTGAGTTGAAATTAGCTATCTTAGATTTATCCCTGCCACATGCTAATACAGATAGCGTAAGGTCTTTACACACCTATTAAATATTTGACGCCCTACACGTAACCACTAGTTTTAATAAAAAAAAAATATTTTCCTTTCCAAACGTTTGGCTAGATAAAACATCATTTAACAGTTTCTAAATTACATCATACAATTATCTTCTTCCACATAAAGTTTAGTAAATCAATTGAAATTGTTAAAAATAAAACTAAAATTTTATAAATTTTCTGGTCACGCTTTTTTTTGGAATTGTTTCGTCAAATATTTCTTAGGTCTGAACATACCTTTAGTAAAAAAAATGTTATCTTCAATTTGCAGTATCCGCTCTTTTTACAAGACGAATGTACCTTTCAGTGCACCGAAAAGCATTTAAAAAAATGGTATCCTTACACCTGTACGATTTAATTTGCATTGATATATTATCATTTAAAAGTTGTAGGGATTTTTGTAGAGCCAATTTTTCGATCACGTAGAGAAAAATAGGGATGTTTTTCGGGCTGCTTAGGGACTTTTGAAAAAATCTATAGCCCCACTGCCCATGATCTATAATAGTACACGCTTCCATTTTTGAGCTACCGGTCAGTTTGAAAATCAAATTTATACCCAGCAAACTGCGTAACAGGAGCTGCGTAAAAAAACAAATAGATATTTTTTTTAAATATAGAACTATAATCTTGAAACTTTTTTGTTGGGTTTTGTAATAAATGTGGTTAATAATTATCGGTCGTTATACTTCCTGGCCCACAATTTTGAACAATCATTGAAAACAAAAACAAAATTTTGCTTTTTATTATTGTTTTCAATTTATTTATACGACCCAAACGTTTAATTCACTTGATTAAACGTTCAATTCACTTGGTTAAACATTTAATTCACGTGATTAAACATTTAATTTACTTGATTAAACGTTTAATTCAATGGATTAAATTTTTAATTAAAACTGATTTTATGTTTGATTAATGCTTCAATTGATGAACAACTTTGGAGAATTTTTCTGTGTATCGAGTGAGAGAATGCAGTCGGGTGGTAAATATTATTTTCTACAATAAAAACTTAAAAGGAAAATATTAAAAAAAAAAAAAAAAAAATGGCGTTTACGGGGCTTTAGAAGAAAGGCAACAATGTTGCTGGCTTATCAGCATAAAACAGCGAATTTCCGTAGCCGCACAATAAAATTCAAGAGGTGTCAAATTGCAAGAACTTGCAGGCTAATTGAGAGGTACATTTCTCGAAATGAATTAGTTACAAGATTAAAGTCATTCATTTTGAAAAGGGGATTTTTTTTTAAATTAGTTCACACTTCAAAATGTTATGAAGATAAGTTTTATCTTTTTTATTTTATTATATTAGTTTTTTTCCAAAGAATAATATGTTAACGTTGTTGCATATATTTTTAGAACAAAAAATTCGCAATCATTAAGATCAACAGCAAACGTCATACGAGTAACTGATAATTCTTTTTTTATTTAAAATTAAGTAGAAATAAGATAAAATATTGTTAAAACGTAATAATAAAAGATAGTACAAAGATAATGACTATTTTATAGAGTAAATAAGTTAAAAAATCTTTGTATTTATTTTAAACAATGAGAACTGCATTAAAGAAAGTTTTTTAGATAAACATTTTTATTATGATGAAAAATCATAAAATATTTCTTTAAGTGATAACGTTATTAACTTTTAATAAAAAAAAATTTTAGAAAACTTTTAACAAATATTTTTTTTATTTGGCTTTTTAATTGTTGTTTTTTTAACCTAATATTTGATTCCACATTTTGTTGGGCAGTGTGAATGGTATATTTCTTGTTTTGTTATCTTACAGCTTTTTTTCTTGATGATGTTTCATTTTCTGACAAAAATTTTTCATGTATGCTATCATTCGCTCGGATATTTGTTCAATTCTTAAAAGACGTCCAAAAATGTGAAAAGTTTTCGTTTTCCCTTCTAAACATGTTGTAAAATAAATAAATTTTGCTTCTTTACTTTATACACAGAAAAAAATAAAAATGGATTTCAATTAAAAAGTTTGTGATATTAATTAAAAAATTAATTAAATTTGCGACAATCAATAAATTAATATTATCAATTAAATGTTGTAAAATAAATACATTTTGCTTCCTTACTTTATACACAGAAAAAAATAAAAATTGATTTCAATTAAAAAGTTTGTGATATTAATTAAAAAATTAATTAAATTTGCACCCATCAATAAATTAATAGTATCAATTAAATGTTTAATTCACTTGATTAGACGGTTAATTCACTTGATTAAACGGTAAATTCACTTGATTAAATTTTTAATCAAAACTGATTTTATTTTTGATTAATGCTTTAATTAGTGAACCATTTTGGAGATTGTTTTCTGTGTAATGTCAACTAGGTCTTGCCAAAATTTTGTGCCATAGTCCCATATTAACTCTCTCTCCAAAATCGCTTTGCGATGAACAAATCTCATATAGAGTTTGATTTTTGGTTAATATTCGGTACAAATAACTTTTACATTAATCTTAATCTCATAACATAATTTTTTTTTTTTTGGTGGGTCAATGATTGACCATGGGTCCCAAATATGGTTCACTCCCGAAAATTGATCTTCATATACTGAAGTGTAGGGTATAAAATGGTCGGGCTTGACGAATTATAGTTTCTTAATTGTTGTGTTATCACTTTGGCTTTTACGTTGTGTTACCATCAATCGAAAAGGAGCTATGTCCAATTTAACACATTTTTCAGTAGAGGGAAAATGCTTGGAAAATACTATTATATCATATATTATTTTCAACATTTTTTATTTTTCGAATTTATTCTATGAGCTAAATTTCAGTTATGTATTTTATAAAGCTTTTTGTAATAGTTTTAATCCTTAAATTTTTAGGAATGACTTTATACACTATCAGACTATTAGAATAAATTCGAAAAATAAAAAATGTTGAATATAATAAAGTAGCTTTTGAAAAGAAATAATTCCCACATTCGATTTTAATTATATATATTTCAGTAAGTAAAGAACAAATTTCATAAGACAAAAAGTGGTTATTGAACTCATTTACTTGGATTAGGTTGCAAAAGACATAAACTTCTTGGTTTTGAATTACCTTTTTCCTTCGTTTTCCGCAGTTGTTCTTAAATCTGGCTGACAATGAAAAAATTGCGCTTAAAAGTATAATGAACATGTAGTTCTGTGCATCTATGGGCAAGAAATAAGCAGCGTCATAAAAAAAATACACCTTATATTGTTCTTTTCATAAAAAATACCAATTTTCTTTTTAAATGCTTCCCATTTTGAAAACAGTAATTGATCTTTGCCTGGGTATATAACTTAAAAGTCAATGTTGATCTGAAAATTTTAAGAGAAAATGGGTTAAGCTGTAATCAGCAATCGAAAACTTTCTTACCAATTCGGACGCTCTTGAATGACTAAGTTTTGACCACTCACGTAAAAGTTCAAGACCTCCCATTTTTTGCAAATCCTTCTGCCGCATACTGCTTGTGAGTTTTCATTTGTTGAAAACTTCCTCCCATTCAGCACTATCTCACCTCAATCATAATTTATAACCAGATGCAACAGATTCATCAATTTCCAAACTTGGTTGACCCGATTTCACCATCTTCTTCTTCCCAACGAGATGAGCTTGTTTTGTGTCTTCTTTCTTCATGTACTGCAAACTTTTGAAAGTCACTTTTGAGTCTGAAACAAATGAATTTATTTATGAATCAAGGATTTTAAGCAATTTTTTATTTGCACATATTTCTTTTAATATTCTCGTTTCTTTAACTGTTTATGTATAAATAAGAAGGAGTACTTACCCTTAAGATACTTGAAAACAGACTCCATTTGCAAATCTCCGATGCAATTTCATCTGGCGTGCTGATCACTTCATATTGTCCATTTGCCAGCGGTAATAAATCGTCACTCACTAGTATGGTTATAAAGACCATTTTATCTGTGTTCTGATTTTCCATTTTTAATTGCCTTTTACAATAATTTAATATTTCTTTTTACTTTTTTCCAAATACGTCTTCTTCGTTCAACGGCTTACAATTTATGACACAACACGCTGTCATTAATGATAAATTTCGAGAAAAATCAAGAATTAAATCTTAATTTTAAAAATATATTCTTAAATTCAAGAATACAATCTTAAAATTGAGATTACGTTCTTGATTTTAAGAATGCGTTCTTGATCTTAAGAATGCGATCTTGATTTTAAGAATGCGTTCTTGATCTTAAGAATGCGATCTTGATTTTTAAGAATGCGTTCTTGATTATAAGAATGTATTCCTACAGCTTAACACCACGTTCTTAAATTGAAGAATACGATCTTAAAATTAAGATTGCGATCTTGATTTTTAGAATTCATTCTAAAAATTTGAGAACGGTTATCTTACTGACCAAATTTTAGGATTGAAATCTGAAGATTTCTGCAATCTAAATTCAAGAATTTTGTTCAAGAATTTTGTTCTTGAATTTAGATCGTCATTTTTCTCTAAGTGTACTGTCTTGTGTTAAAATGTTACACTTCCCTTAAATATTATATAACCCACATAGATATTTAATCGATTATTAAAATTGATCTTTGAAATTTATTTATTTTTATATTTATTTAAAAACAAACTCCACTTTTTACTGCTGAGTTGAACAAGGTTATTACATTTACTTTTTCAAAAAAAAAAAAAAAAAAAAAATCTGATTAGTTTATTTTTCAAGTTGTTTGCCTGTTTATAACCAGCTTACTTTGAATTCAATTAGGAAATATAATATTTATTTAAATAAAACTGTAATTGTGGTGCAATAACTAGTCTTGCTGTTTAAGGTGACAGTTGCTATAACAGAATTAAGTCATTAAGCCGTTAACTAATAATTTCAAAAATCTTTGGAAATGATTTTGAAATTTTTATTTTCGTAACTATTTAGTTTGCAGATAGATGGTTATAGTGTCCATTTTTCTTTCCTTATGTTAACATCTTTCTTCCTAAATAAAATTGCCACAAGCTTTTAGTAGCATAACAAAAGCTTTACATAAAAAAATTTTTAAGGCATCATCACACATTACAGAAACGACCTCTAGAGGTTCTTTATATTTATAAGTATAGGTTCACACTATTAATGGGCCCGTTCATAAGACGTAGTAACAATTACGTCTTATGAACGTGCCCAATGTTTTCTTTCCGAAAGTCTGAGTTAAATGGTGAGAGTGGTGAGAAGAAATGCATTTTCTTTTCCTCTTTCACCAATAAACTCAGACTTTCTGAAAGAGGAATTTCACAGTGTGAATCCAGACTACCCAAAGGTTTTAAAATCATGATGTTTGATATTCGAAATTTAATTTTTATGATTTACTTTATAACTTTATTATTTCAAAATTATGTTTTGGCTTAGAAGCCCGAAAGCGGTTTCCCCATCTATTTTAAAATTGTTTAAAACGAAACCTTAAAACTTTATTTTTGTTTTTTACTTTTTATATGATGAAAGGAATATTTATTTCAAACAGCAACAAACTTTAATAACAAAAAAAAATAAATAAAAAAAAAATAAACAGAAAACAAAAAAATTCGATGAAGTAACTGACTTTACTGACTGACTGAAAGAATATTACACTGTTTGACTGACAGCCAAAAACGACTGTAGTCACTCAACCAACTCCAACATTTCAAGATTGTTGTAAAACTTAATGAAATCAAACATTTCAAAAAAGTCTTGTAGTTCAAAAAAAAAAAAAAATTATGAAGAAATAGAGAGGAGAGAGATAGGGAAAAGAGAACATATTTATAAGAAAAAAAATACAAGTACAAAATTTGTTAAAATTTTAAAGGGCACCATACACTTAACAAAATGACTCATCATAGTATTAGTGAAAATTTAATTGCATGTGTGACACCAACAACGCTTGATGGAAAATCCAACCAATTTAGATCACTCGTACGTGAATTCGCCTTGATGTCTAGCATTTTAAAAGTGTATGTTGCCCTTAACTAACTAACTTAACTAACTATGTATATATAAATATATCTAAACCATATGTGTCAACCCTTCCCAGCTGGAAAAAGGAGTACGGATGCCTTCTAGAAGGCCTCTATACTCCTTCTTTTGGATGTACAAGGCCTACTCGCTCCATTCAAAACTCATATCTTTTTTACACACGTTGTTATTTCGGGGTAGGCCTTTCGCTGTCGATTCTTTCGCCGGAGCTTCTGAAAGGCATTAAAATTAATGGCTCTTAAAAAGCATTCCAGAGAATGGAGATTTTGAGACGGGATCTGAAATCTTCGGATTTTGCTTTGGAAAAAAAAAATTGTACTCCTTCTCTTCTCCCTTCTCATTGAAGGGAATATGGAATGTGCATCTTATCTTTTATATGGAAAAGTCCATGCCTTCTATGAGGCATTTTTAACTGTTAGATCAGAATTGTAATTGAATCAAAAAAATTTCAAGCAGGCCTTTAATAAGGCTTTAAGTCAGAAGGTCTTCTGAGTTTTCCGGCTGGGATATTGAACTTAAAGAAATTTTTTGTTAAGTTTTATGAATTTGTTTTTTATTTTGTTTTGGGTTTTGAAATGCATTTGAGAGTCTTTTTGTTAATATTTGAGAGTAGCAACCAAATTATAGTTGGGCCTTAAGGATTTCTGCCAAGGCGAATTCATACCAGGTGAACGCGGGAGCTCAGCTGACTATTTTTTTCTCTGTGCATTTGGATCGATTTTTGTCTTGTTAGATTGTCCAATATTTTCTTAATAAACTAGATATTTTACAGAGCAAATTTGGGCGATTCTACCTTTTATGAATTTGCCTTGATTTATAGCAAATAAAACGACTAAAGAAAGGCGTATTTATGTAAACGATGGCACTAATACTACACCAGTACTAAAACTACTAGTTTTTTACATTGCATTGTTAGTGCTTACGGCTGGAAATGTCAAACCATTTCTAAACCAAACATTAAAAAACCAAAACAAACTTGTTCGAACTGTCAGAGTTAGCTGGCTTCTTGCTGACACTTATGGTGAATTTGCCTTGGACTAGAGTAGCCAACCCCTAAAAACAACATATCGATATTCTCTATCAAAACTCCGTACATGAGAAGTTACAACAACAAAGTAATCATAGAGTTATGTTACTTTAACGGCTAAGTTTAGCTGGAGGTCCACACCATGCGTTCAATGCGTTAATGCTTGTATGTATCTATCAAAATGGAGTGCATATACACTTGGAATACATATACACAATGCATGAAGGAGGACTACTTTCTACGTTTGTAAGAAAGTATCTAACGCATATAACACGCAGTGTGGAACTCCAACTTTAGATTTTTTCCGCCTCTTTTGATTCTTGTTATTCCTTAATGGCTTACAGTTTGTTTTCAGAAGAATCAATTTTTATGGTTAACAATTTTTTCTATTTCTATTTTTTAATTGTATATAAATATCTATATAACACGACCGACCGAAGCGAAACCTATAGCCAGTCTCCTTCCACTGACAACCTCACCCACTGTTCTACTGACTTGGTACTCCCTACCTTCAAAACAGGAGGTTATGTCGACTGATCATAGGCGGTATAACCTTAATAAGAATTTAGCACAAATGCTCAGATCAAAAGCACATCTGGGTATTTTGCCTTCAGCCCTGGCAACAGAATTAGACGCAGATGACGAATCGCCCGCTTGCCGTAAATCAAAACGTTTAACGAAACCGATGACGACCTTTAAGGTCCTATATTTCCCCTCGGAATAAGGGGAAAATATAAATGTATGTGTGTTTATTATTGAGAAAGCTTTAAATTTAAAAAGCTTTGAAATTTAATTTTGCTTTAAATATGATTTTATTTTATATTTTATTATCAAAATAGTCTGAATATATACTCCCGGAAATATCTTAGACCCTAAAAAGTTCTTCACTGAAAATAGTTTTTTAAATTAGGTAGTCGAGTTACTATAATTTAAAAAATCGAAAAGAAAATGTTTCTTAAAAACTTTATATTTGTTGTTTTATTTTTCGCCTGGCTTTTTATTTGTCTGTAGCAGTTAAAAATGTTCTACATTAAAAAAAATATGATTGAGTATTCTAAATGAGCACATCTGCATTTTTTTTTATCACATTTCTGATTTTTATTTCATACTTATCAATTATGCCACGTACATACTGTCTGCTTTGTCGTCTACTTTTTTTTTTTTTTTTTTTTTTTTGCACTCATCATCTTCTTATGTTGTTTTTAGCTGACATGTTTGTAGTTGTTGTTATTCGTGGTTGTTGCTACTAATTTAATTTTGGCCTGTTTTGTAGGAAAGACAAAAAAAAAATTAAGCAACAAATCTACAGAACCAACACAGCTGTACATTGGAAGAACCCAATTGTTCTGAAGGGAAACAGTTTCAGGGTTTAAAAAAACTGCAGTCGAAACTAAAAAATGTCGAAGAAAAAACGAAAATTTGTGTACAACTTGTTGCTTTTTGAATTAGTTTGACAGCGTACATTTAGTAAATCAGAAGTAAAAGCAACAGTTTTTTTTTGGCGAATGGCAACTGGAAGAAATGGCAGTTTTTCAACTATGACTGCAGTTTTTTTAAACGCTGATCAGTATATATGATTACATGGCAGGGCTTATGTTATTTGGTAATGCGCCTTGTGTATCCTTTGTTATACATTATCGGCTTGGTAAATTACTTAATTGACATCCTCTAAATTATTGTAATTGGTTATACGCTCCGCTAGGAGTTAATGTAAAATATACACAAAGAATTATAATACGTAGGAGTTCTAATGTAATTGTAGATCCTATTTAAGCAACCATGGGAATATATGAATAACGCCATACCCAGTAGTTTTGAACGTCATTCAGTTCAGCAAAATGTCGTTACTTAACCCGATTTGTGTCACTTGGCCCACTATACTTATGTTTCCTGTGTAATGCAGAAGTAATGAGGACTAATAGTTAGAAGGATTACCTGATAAATAGTTCACAATCTCTATTTTTTGAGAATATTTTCCAAATCCTGCTCTACAATATAGGTAGAAATAGTTTTGTATTTCGATGTATCTTCGTAACTAGTAAATGATGTCAAATCAAATATTTTCAATTTCAGGGATCCAGGTATCTCCACTATAGATTACTTGAAAGAAGATAAAGTAATTTGTACTAATTACAATAACTAAATATGATTCGTAATAAATCGATTTTATCTTAGGCGACTATATCGCATTTATCAAAATTTTTGAGAAGATTACAAATCAAATTTGTAACTTATTATATTTAGATAATTTGGCTATACATTACCTAGTAATATATAATATAGACAATACAGCTTATAAGGCTTGTTTTTGTACAGCTGGATACAGCTGACTTTATTATTATTTAGGCGTGGATAAAGTATACAATGGAACTTAAGTAGCTTTGGTTAGGCTCCTTGGAAAGCCATCAATAAGACAGTTCACTGTGGTCCTTAAGTGATACCCAGTGCCAGAGGCGATCCTACAGGACAGTTACTCAATAGGCGTCACTGCAGATTTCAACCATTTATCTTACAAATATGGAGAAAAAGCAATCATTGTTATATCTAGATAGATCATCCAAAGAGAGAAGCACTGGTTTTCCCAAGTAAATCTTTCTAATGTTCTGAATTCCAAAATACTGACACAGAAAAGTAAACTAAGTTTCCTCGTCATGACAACTTCTGCAATAGTCATTGAATTCCAGACCCATTCTTTTTGCATGAGTCCCCACCAATCAGTGCCCTGTTATCACTGAAATCACTGTACAGTCTGTTCGCTATTAAATCCAAGTAGAGAGAATGTCCTCCGTTCAAACTAGCCAGTACCCAATGACCTGGATACGAAGCAGGTGGATTCACGAGTCCACCCCAACTGTGCAAGTATAGAAGACTCGTGACTAATAAGTAAATTTCATTGGAAAGCTTACAAATTGGTTTATAAATCTGTCATTCAAACGACCACATTGCTTGGCAAACTGATCTGTTATTAGGTTACCCCGGCAGTTAGCATGTACTGCTGTCCACATTAGCGTTACTTTTGAATGCTTCTCAAACTTATATCAAAGACATCCGACTCGGCAGTTAACCTCGATGTCATATAGACATCCGATAGGGATGCAATGGCAGCTTTGCTGTTATGAAATATACATACATAATCCGCTGGTGTGCGATTGCACCTTAGCCACTTAGACGCCTGCCTCTTGTCATCAATTTCTGCATGCATACGCCTACAGTCATCCGCCAGACAAAAGGGAACCCTTATATCCTGTTTCTATATGTATAGTCCCCCGCCAACTCTACTTCATTTCTTTGCACCGTCATTGACCTGAGTGCCCCGGGAGCCTAGTTTATCAATCAGTGCGGGTGGGCGGTTCGATTGCCGCTAGAGACTCTGCTCTCCTGCAGACAACGTAGAGCTTTTCAAGATTAGCATAAGAGAAAAAAAGTGAAAAGTATAAGTATAGTCTTTTAGGGTCGGTTCTACGTAAGGCATCTCAATAGACAGCTTACTTCTATAAATCGTATGTGCTGCGTACCTGGCAACGAAGAAAGATTCCGGGGGGCAGTAGTCCACCCCGTCAGATACAATAGAGTTATTGAGTATCCTGTCATGCCCATAATCACGAGACAATCAACTGTACATCGCGTCCAGCCATACCGCCGAGCATAGAGCCATCTGGCTCTACTTTAGTATTCCAAGGGAGCCAGTTTAACAGCGTAAATACGCATGGATCCAGTAATCATTAACGCGACCAGTCTTTTTACTTCTTCAAGCGACGCTAGATATGGGATTTATGTAACTAGTTTTACATTATTTCTCAGAACTACTGGGTTATTACTTACTTCTCATTTACAACGTTGAACAGTCATTGTATTCATTTAGCACTGTGGTAGCATCTTCTTCTTTTTGGGTTTTTATGAATGTGTACCCCATTCGTTTATTTTTTTTTTTTTTTTTGGTATAGATGGCACAACATGTTTGTTTTTGCGATTTTGTTGTTCGCCCAATAAGTGTACTTTATTCAATACTCATGTGACTGTGTCGGGGATGGAAAATAGGTTTTCAAAATCTCGATGAGTTTTATACACTTTTTTTAACATTATGCAGTTATTCAACAATAGTGTATTAACTCAAAACTTAAAGTTTTTTACCTTTTTGGAAAAACTCGACACGTAATATTCATATAAATACCTGCTATACAAATTTCATGCTATTTGGTATACTTTTTGGTAATGAAACGGTTGGCTTAAAAGATCTTTTTCATATTCCTTTAATGTTAATTTAAAAAATTTTAAATTTTGAGATAATGCTGTATTGTTGAACAAGAGCGATTTGTTTAACAACAGAAAATATTTAAAATTTTAAATTCCAGTACAACGGCAAGGGCCTTATTGCCTTTTTCCTATAACAAGATTTAATCAAATGGGGACTTTGAAAGCTTCGTTTTAGAAATTTTTATAAATAAAATTTACTTTATAATAAATGTACACTTTCGATCTTAAAATATTCTATAATAAACAAAATGTGTTCATACCAACTGGATAGTACCACGATATCAACAAAGGCTTTAATATTCACAAAAAGGATTTCCATCCCTGGTATGTGCTCCTTGTTAAGCTGGCAAAAAAATTGTTGTTGTTTTTTCTCTTCCGCTGTTGTTCTCTTTTAACTTGTGGCATTTGCTGTATTCTTTTTTACTTCGTCTTTTTGGTTGTTGCATATCATGCCAAAAATTTCCGTTGTTGTTATTTTTGTTTTGTTTTCAACATAAAGTTGAACCAACTTAAAATATTTATTTCTTGTCTACGACCACTGTCATCATGTTAACAATTTTTTTTCTTTTGGGGAGGGGGGGATGGGGGTAAACTTAGTGTTCGATATTATATATTTTCTTTTTATTATTCAAACTTTTATTTATTTTAAGCAATAAATTATTTGGTGTTAACCGAAAACTTTGGTTTTTTTCATAAATATTTTAAAAAGTTTTTAACTTTACTATTTTTAATAACTTTATTAATTTATTAGCGTTGAAGTCTTCTAATTACAGTAATTTTGACTTAGCTGCACAATCAACTTTGCACGATTGTTTGTGCATGTAAAGCCCGATAGAACTAGAAATTTTAAAAAATAACCCAAAAATTTTATTTTAACCAAACTGACCTGTTCTGAAATTCAGTTTAATTCAACTCACGCGATTTCATACGACATGTGCCATTTAAAATCACACGTGTGATATTGTGCACAGAAACAACTTTTGCTCCAATTATGGCATTAATCAAAAATAAAATCAGTTTTAATTAAAAATTTAATCAAGTGAATTAAACGTTTAATCAAGTGCATTAAACGTTTAATCAAGTAAATTAAACGCTTAATTGTTACTATTAATTTGTTTACTGGTACAATTTAATATTTTTAATTAAACGTTTAATAAACTTGATATAAGAGTTTAATTCACTTGATTCAACGTTTAATTTTTAATTAAAACTGATTTAATATTTGATAAATGCTTTAATTGAGGCAAAATTTTTTTGTAAGTGGGGTTCCGTTCACTTTACCTAGCCCCACAGGCAGTAATCCAGAAGTATCAAATCGCATGATCTTGGTGGCCATTGACAGGTCCATTTCTCAAAATCAACTAATTGCCAAATTTTTGGTTAAATAAGTCTATTACATCTTGCCCGGTTCAGTATCATCAATATTTAAAAAAAAAAAAAAATAAAAAAAAATTCAGTGATCATATTAAGCGATCTCTGTTGGGCGTAACGCGAGATCTAGCTTCATTCTAAAAGAAATAAGTTCCGTTGTTTCAACCAGCATTTGAATCGTATCAAACGGTGAATTTTTCTGGATGCCATGAAGTCTGTTGGGCTTGTTTTGGATTGATCTCACTGAATAGATGGCAATTCTGTTTACAAACAAGTCCGTTCAGATGGACAATTACGTGCGGCATAAAATTTACGAAGTCGTGTATAAATTGCGCAAATCGATCACTAAATTTCAAAGTAAATATGAATAATTTCGTAGCGTTTTTCAAGCGTGAATCTACTCATGATGATTTGCCAGAGTATAGTGATCATAGATGTAAAAAAGTGAGGGCAGTATGACAGTTCGTTTGACAGCTAACCCTTTCGTGCAAATAGGATATACAATAGCTGTATACATGGGAAACTAATGTTAACTGTGACTTATATTGTTTATATTTGTTCAAGTTTTAGAGCCATTTAAAAGATTTTATATTAAAAGTTTTTTTTTTTTTATTAATTTATAGTATTTTTATAGCTTATGCTATAAACTTATATCTTGACATATATAAAAAATTATTTATTTAAGTTAAATATTTTATTATATGTATGTATATAATAAACACAGATATTATTTTATAAAAATATTTTATGAGTTTTACAACTTCCTTTTCAAGTACAGTAGATTAAAAAGAATTCATTAGACTTGCAACATTTTATACTTAAATTTTTCTTCTTTTCTGTTTAAAGAACATTTGAAATAAAAATTTTTTGAATTTTGTTTTTTGTAATGAAGGGTATTGTCTTTTAACATTAAAAAAGTAGAAACATTTCTTTATTTAAATGCGGAAACTCTTTTCGCTTCGTTTCGTCTTTATTTTTCAATACTCCATCTTCTTCTTTTAAGAGTTTTAGCCAACAATTACTTTATAGAGCTAAAAGAATTTTGAAATATATCTTTAGTACTTAACACTTAAATTGAATTGTAACATGTGCATTTTTGCTTAGATTTTACAGTCACTTAAAAGTTTATTCTAGAGTTCAGACCAGGCACAGACAACTAAAAAAAAAAAAAAAAAAAAAAAAAAATAGGAAAATGTTCACTTTAAAAATAAAAAGTATAAAATTCAAAGAATGAACAAAAAATTTCAATGTATCTATTTATTGTTTTGCAGTACAGCCAGTTGCTCAATGTATGTGTGTATGTTGTAGCTGTATCTAAAAACACATGCCAACTGTTGTATCTGTGTGCCTCTTGTAGAATGCTAAACAATGTTCAATGTTTAAGAAGGCAAAAAGACATGCCATTCACTGTGTTATACAAACAAAAACAAAAAATATTTTTAGTAAATTTATTTTATTAAAAAAAGGAAAAATAAAAAAAAAACATTTTTAACAACTACCAACATAGACATTATATTTTATTTAAGAAAAATCACTTAAAATAATGAATTCTTAAAAGCATTTTAAAGAAATTGTGTGGTGTCTATTCTTGAAAACGCATCGAAGGGGTGAAAATTTACATGAAAACAAAAACAAATGTATAAAAATTGCTTTTGTTTATCATACAAACATAACAGTTTTTAAAAGAGAGTAGAAGTGTATAGATAACAAAAACAATTTTCGAATATTTTGTTTTCTTTTCATGTAAATGTTCACCCTTCGACCCGTTTGCTAGAATGGTGGCTTTTATTAATTTATTTAATGTTATAGATTCAACTACAAATTATATTCTAAATAGATAGATATAAGAGGCAGATTCGGTTTTGATTAACATGATTTTATCTCACGGTGTACCTCCACCGACTGGTGATTTCATATTTAGAACTTAACAAATACCCCTGTGTGAGTTTGAATGCACTTACATACACAGTTGGCATCTTTGAGTGTATAAACTCGCCAAAGAATATACACTCGTCCCTTGTTTAAGGACTGGAACAATCTTACCTCCGCTTACTTTACTTGAATTCTGGCAGCATCTGTCGAATAGCAACAACACCCAGGAACCCCTCATAGCCAAAACTTTCCGCGATGCGAAAAATCAGACTTTCACGTGAAGGGTCCCTACTCCCGATTTTGGGTTTTAATCACAGCCACTACGTGCCCTCCTCAACAACATCCCTCCGAAGCAGTGCATAGGCTTCCGCAAAGACAACCAACCTGGGAGACAGGAAACATTTCTCGAAAGAAGTACGATAAACAGAGACCTCAACCACCCCTGGCTTGCGCCAGGGGCAGCTAACGCCCGTAGTGCCTAAAGTTTAAGTCCCTAGGTAAGGACTTCGAGCTCAATTTGTTGCGCCGACCAAAAGAACTCTGTCAATAGGTCTATTGGCGCTATCAAGCAGCATTCGCTTATTTACGGTGTATGAGATTCTGCTAAATGCCAGTACACCTTTTGCCGAGGTTAAATACATAACCAAGGCCAAAGTTAATTGTCCCCTTTCGGATCCAGGAATATCTTTAAACCTCATTTGTAACCAAATATATTTTTCATTATAAGTTACAGACACAAAAATGTTTATTAATATACTAGAATTTTCGGTCTTACAATAATCAGGTAAATTTCTCTCAAAATATGTTTATTACTCTTCATTGGAAGAGCATAATGATTCATTTGTATTAATAGCCCTGTTCTTAAGCCATCTAGATAAATCTAGATGGTACCAGAAAGTACCTCGTGGAGGTAAGTCATAGGCTCTTTTCTTTTGTTCACCCACTATATTCACCATGATAGGCATGACGCTAGGTTCAGTTAGGTCAGGTTAGAAAGGCTGGTGTGAAGCAAACATCACACCCTCACCTAGAGACCAATATGGTCCATCGTGACGCCTTAATTAGTGAAAGAAAGAAGGAAAGAAGTGAAAGAAATCTAGTGTGGAAGAGTAGGAGAAGTAAATGGTGAAAGCACAGGAAGGGAAGATAGTGAAAGAAGAAGGCATGACGCTTCGTATATGGTAAATTATCTAGTTAAGTGAAAGCGCAAGAATTTTAGTTGGTTTCATGATTGGTTCCCCAAGAAATTTCTAAGGGACTCATACCTAAGACGATAAAGCTACAGATCAGATGTTGAGTAGATGCACCTTACATTACATTACATTACATTACATTACATTACATTACATTACATTGCATTACATTACATTACATTATACTTCATTACATTATATTACATTACATTACACTACATTACATTACATTACACTTCATTACATAACATTACAATGAATTACAATACATTACATTTAATTACATTACATTATATTAGATTGCATTACATTACATATTATATTGCACTACACTTAATTGCATTACATTACATTATTTTGCCTTACATTACATTGCATTACATTAAATTACATTAAATTACATAACATTACATTACATAACATTACATTACATTACATTACACTTCATTACATAATATTACAATGCATTACATTACATTTAATTACATTACATTATATTACATTGCATTACATTACATATTATATTGCACTACACTTAATTGCATTACATTACATTAATTTGCCTTACATTACATTGCATTACATAACATTACATTAAATTACATAACATTACATTACATAACATTACAATGCATAACATACATAACATTACTTAAAATTACATTACATAAAATTACATTGCATTGCATTACATTACATTACATAACATTACAATGCATAACATAACATTACTTAACATTACATTACATAAAATTACATTGCATTGCATTACATTACATTACATAACAACACATTACATTGCCAATCAATTTCTGCCATTGTTGACTAATAGACCTCATGGCCAGGCACCCAAAATAAAGTGAAATTGTTGTTGTTGCACGTTATTAGTGTCGAGAGAGAATACTTCTACATTTGGGACTAACTTCTTTTGCTATATAAAAAATTATATAAATATTTAAAAACAAATTGGATAAATTTCATTTATATGTCGAATTTTTTATTTCATTTTATTTTTTTAATTTTATTTATCTCTGAAATTGTTGTGTATTCGAAATCGCTGCCAAAAAAAAAGTAAAGTATGCCTACGATTTAACTTGTTTACATGTCTGTCTCCTGTCTACTTGGCTCGGTATGTTTTTTCTCATTTTCATCCACTTTTAAATATTTGTGCAACATACAATATGTAGGATGTATTATGTACATATAATAAACATGTGCAACATGTGCTCATAATAATGAAACATCATATTGAGTTTGTGTTTTAACTTGTTGTTGCTGATTTTTTGCTACAACTGCTTTTTTCTTCTCTTTTCTTTCAACATTTTTTTCTTTTCATATATTTTATTATTTTATTACATTATTTTTTTTTTTTTTGTTTTTTTTTTAATAAATATTTTATTTATATTAAATTCTATTTTTTTATGTAAAATTTTTGAATAAAAAAAAAACGATTTGGAATTCACTTTCATTTATTTAAAAAAAAACTTGTTGACTTAAAAATTGCAGCAAAAAAAAAAAAAAAAAAAAAAAAAAAAAAAAAAATTATTAAGTAAAACAACAACAATTTATAGTTTATTAGTTTAACTTTTAAACAGAGAAAAGAATTTTTATGTTTTTTTGGCAATATTTATTGAATACATAATTTAATTTAATGCGTAGGATTTTCTTAGTAAAAAAAAAATACAAAAAGCAATTGTATAAAGTTTTGAATAAATAAAATTTTTTGTTATTTTAACTTAAAGGAATTAATAATTTTTATTTTAAACATGAATATTGAAAGTAAATAAAATAGTTTAAAAAAAAATAGAACCAAATAAAAGTGATATATTCGACTATGCTGTATTTTTGATGCCCTACACCAAAAGTTTGAATATTTAAGGTGGCTTTAAATGAGATCTATGATCAATTCTAAACTCCAGTATTGAGATTTGTGCCAATTTATATTCTCTTAAGTTTAATTCCGAGTGTACGCTCTGTGTTGGACCAATGACAAATTATGGCCTAATTATTACAAAATGTTATGACTTGATTTCTTATCATACAAAACTTAATTAACAAAATTTCAATTAAATATCATAATTAGTTTCGGTTTAAAGCGTTTTTAAGTTTTTTTTTCAAAAGGTGGTTTTATTTTCGTCGTATAATAAATAATGGACCGATCTTCAAATGCTCCACATTTTAGTCCATTACTCTTATCCTGCTTAACCGATTGTGCTGGATGTATGTGCCTATTACAGATACTTTTCATTGCTTTATTTTAATTTAACAAACTTAATTTCTTTAACTGAATTTTTATGTTGACTTTTTCGTTTTGGAGGAGTGTTAATTAATAATGGCTTTGACTTTCCTTATTCTCCCTGGAAAACACAAGCATTAAGTGCCCCATACACGTTTCAATCCAATTGGTAACTGAGTCGGCTGTTGTCCAAATCGAGGCGTGTATGGCTCTGGCAATTGATTAGTTTGCCAGTTGTCGAGTTGGTTAAACAACAATCAAAAGACTTAGATTTTGATTGTGCTGTGTGTGTTTGAGTCTCTTGATCAGCTGCAAAAATAATGTTCGTTTGCAAAAAAAGTTAAGTATTTTAAAAATTGTCTTTAATTTCATTGAACTTTAAAATAATGGAAATCTTTAAATTTAGATTATGAAGTATGTGGCCAAGAATCAGTTCAATTGAAAGACTCAATTGAATTGAAACGTGTATGGGGTGCTTTATGTGTAAACATTTAGTCTAATTATAATTTAAATTTTTCACAAAATTTCATTTATTACAATTTTATGGTAAATTATTACTTTTTTAATTGCTTTAATTTATGATCTTTTAAATGTTCCCATTTTTCTTGTTCTCTTGCCTGAAACTTTAATTGTTATTACCTAGACATTTTGTTAATTAAAATAATTTTTTTTTTTTTTAAATAAAACATTTTGCTTTTCTAAATTTTCCAACCTTTAAAAATTTCTTTCGATTCAAATATGTACATATGTATGTCGATAGTTTGGTATTTTTATGATAATTTTATGCTGTTTCTTTAACATTTTCTTCTCTTATGCATGTAAACGAAAACAACAACAACATCAACAACAACAATAAAACAAATATACAAAATCTTAACATTAAGATATAATGAACAGTTTATACTCCTCTTTGTAAATAACAACTCCAAATTATACCAACAAGTTTAATAAAAGCAACAACAAGAAGAAAACCCCCTCAAAAAACAAAATCATACTCACAACTTGTTTTCTTTCTTTTAGTGGTGATGATGAGTTTTTATGGTTATTTGCAAGTGTTTGTATGATTGTGTAGTATCTATATGATATTTATTATTGCTTTTGCTGTTGTTTATGATAACAATAATGATGAGCAATGAATAACAACAGCATTTACATCTCTTTAATGCTTGCGTTTTCTCCTTACGTATGCACAATCAAACAAACCATTATACATACAAGCCCCAGGTGAAAACAAACAGACATACATACATACATATTAATACATATTTAATCACTCCCATCACAGTTCAATGGGGGGCCTACTGCATAACATGTTTGGTTTAATACTGTTTTTGTTGTTGTTAATATTGTTCGTGACTGTTGGCTTACCTTATTCTTTTACTCTTGCATTTTTCTTTAATGTTTCTATAGGTTTGTACAAAATACTATGTACGTTTTGAGAGTTGTAAGAGTTTTTGTTATATGAGAATGATAAAGATGCATTTTCTTTAAGATGGGAAGAGAACAGTGCTGCCACTTCGGGGGTAATTACCTGAATTAGGTGTAATGTGGGAAGAGCATTTATAATTTCGTTAAGATCAGGTTTAATTTTTAATTCTCTTGTTTTTGATGGAGATAGGTACAATTTTTTTTAATTAATGAAATCTCTATGTATTGGTATTTCCTGATATTAATTAGTCTTTGTCATTCTGTTCTAGTATCGAAAGGGCAATTATTTATATTAAGAACTGTAAAGAATCTCATATAAAAATAGTTACCAAAATAAAGTAAAAATGGGATTGCAGTGATGAAATTTATACCATATTAGATATTGTTAATTCAAAAATGCTTTTCAACCAAAATCACAAATTCGTTTTAAGAAATTATGTCTATCGTTTTATATAGATTTGGAAAAGCTTGACACTGAATGACGACAGCATGGATTCTTAGATTTTAATACATATACATATATGTATGTGGACTTAGTAGAACCCGAAGTCTTTTGGAGAAAAGTATCAAAACCACAGAGCACATAAACATGCAAAAAGTGGCGTAAGAAAAATGCCCAAATTTTTTGCGTGGGCAGCTTTCGAAGAAAGAGAAAGAAAGAGTTTTTGCAATAGTGAAGCGTCAATATGTAATAACAGGCCGCTGCATTGATCACAAATTTCATGATCAAACCAAAAAAAACAAAACAATAACCACTATAAACAAAAGTTGAAGCAAAAGTGTAAAATATTTAATTATTTAAATAAATACGTTTTCTTAAAAAAAAAAAATGAAAAGAAATTCCTGTGCAACTTTCAAAGAAAAAGACAGAAAACCTGTGACACAGAAAGTCTGTGTGGTCTATGATTCAAACTATAAATAATCAAAATTTGTATTGCCATATTTAAAAGCTTCAAATTTAAGAATATTAGACACTCTTAATCTTTACAGGAATTATATTTACTATTATATTTAATTTTTTGAACGACATCTTTTTCTTATTGCGTATCAGCTCGGGATAATCTTAAGCTTGGTCCACTGGTTTCCTCCAGTCTTCTCTGTTTTTGACTTTTTGTTGGCAATTATGGATACCCATAAATCCAACTCTTCGTCTAGAGCATCTAATATCGTCTTTCAGCATCACCTTCTAAAGTCTGCCTTTCGCTCGACATGCCCAGCCTAACTTAATCGTTGAGCCCTTATGAGTTTGATAATATCCTCTAATTTTCACAGATCGAGGAGCTCGTTGGTGCCTTTCTTCCTTAGATATGCATATGTAACAAAATATGGAAGTAGAACCCATTAAATTTTATTATGAATACAAATTTCCCGGGAGTTTTCTCCCTATTCCCATTTTACCTATTTAAATTCAATTGTAAAAATGGTAAAAGGGGGAATTTTTATTCATAATTGGATTGATTATTTTTTTATTTTATATTTTATTAATTTACTTTTAGTTCTTTATTTTGTGGTACTATATTTTTATTATTTTTCCCTACATTCAATAATTTGAATACTTTAAATGTGATGTGGGTTAATTCCAAAAGTAGTGTACATGAGCCTTTTTTTTTTTTTTTTTTTTAAGGTTGAGGAATTCATTCTCTGAAATTGTTTACTTGCATTAAGATTTGTGCAGATTGCGAAATTACTTTTAGTTTCTTTAAAAAAAATTTGTTTTGCTTTTTTATTGCATTTTGGTGAAATATTTTCCGGAATGTCACTTTTTACAAAAATTTACAAAACTAAGAAATTAATGCAAAAATGTTAGAACAAAGCCTACTATCGCATTCGTTCACTTATTATTTACCAGCTTTGGATGTTTTTCTTAAAAAAAAACGGGGTTAGTAATAGCATAAAGTTATTTTTCGAAGAGATTCCAATTATTTTTTTTTCCTTTTATAATTCAAGAATTAAAAAAAAGTAATTTTTTTACAAAAATTTGTTTTTGTGCAGCTTACATTTAAAGTAACAAATTTGCTTCAAACAATTTGGAAGAAATTGTTGTATTTTGCTGGAAACTTGAAAAAATAAAAAGTGACAGTAAAGAAAATCCAATTTAAATTTCAAGTGTAACGAAAACTTAAACATTTATTCATTATTTTGTTTTTGGTTACTGTTTGTTTTTTCTTTTTTATAAAAACGAAACAAAAAATAAAAGTAATCCAATTATATTAACAAAAAATTCATGAACAAATCTATTCATCGGAATCTGTGAATATTTCATAAAAAATTGATTCCCGATTGGTTTTTTTTCTATTTGTTTTTATCTTTACATCAAAAGAACTACAGTATTGAAATCAATCAGAATTTTCGAGAAATAAGCTTTTAAAATAAAAAAAACCTTTTTACTTAAAAGTGACAGTAAAGAAATTTCTGATATTTTTTTTGTTTTTTTCTTCTAAAAAGTTATTTCACGGAAAATAAAAACAAGAAAAAGTGATCAAAACTTCGTAATATATTAATATACATTTTTATTTATTTTATTTTTTACGATTTTTTATTAAATAACTGTGTGACAGTACGGAAATTTTTAGCTGTACTTACCATCGTGCGATTATAAATTCACTTGAAAACACCAAATAATTGATTTTATTATTTTATTTTTTATCTTAATCAATTTATCACTTCTTGCACTTTTTAATAGCGATGCACATAAAGCAAACGAAACAGCTCAAGTAATGATTATGACTTAATTAAAAAAAATGTGACATTACGGAAAAAACGCAGAGACAAAGTAAAATTAGAACGTCAAAATGACATTGATAACATTTTTCAGGTAAAACCAGGAAAAAGCAATAAAAATAAATACAATCATTGAAAAACAGTTGAATTTTTTATTATTGTTCTATTGTTTTCAACTCTTTTTCCATGTTGCTTAATGAATAACATGTGTGGAGACAGGTATATTTGTATGTAATAGGCATGATATACAGTTAAAGCACCATTTGCACAATTTAGCAGAAAGTTTTACAATAATAACAACTACTTTTGTTTGTTGCTAATTATTTTAGAGCTTACTTGCCGTTTTTGTTTTTTTATTTTCTTTTACATGAAAGAAATAAAAAGCTTGAGACGAAAAAAAAGCATTGTGTTTGGAATTAACCCATGTGTTTAATGAAAAAAAAGGAAAGTAGTAGAAATAATTTTTTTAAGTTGTTTTGAATTGCCTTATATATAATTTGAACTGGTTATGTAATTGTGTTCGTGTTTTTGAATCCAACAGCTCTTGTTAATATGAACTCGCCAGTAGTTTAACTTTTTCTCTGATTCCTTGAATTTCAAATTATCGAGAGTTGACTGTAATTCTAAATAGTATGAATAATATTGATCTCCTTTCCTTTCAAGGGTGATCGTGTCACACAAGTCTTCCATACTTTGACGAAAATATACCTCTGATCTAATTATTGTTTGAAAGTTTGCGAAAAACAATAACAATTTATCACGACAGGGTTGTATTTTCCTCAAAATACCTACGACTTGCGTGAGTGGGATAGTGTTTAGTACCCTTAAATACATATTTTCAGTTTTTATTTTTGGTATTAATTTAGGTGTTATTTTATTTAAATCGGGTAATTTTGCTTTATCTTAAGTGTAATTTTGATTTTTACTGCTGGGAACACTAGAAGAGAATGATGATCGTTAGTATAAAAATTTAAAAAAATAACAACAACAAGGGCTACATAAGTAATGATGACTGAGAGTTTGTGTAAACCTGAATGATTGTTAATACAAAAATGTAAGCAGGAGAAAAGTTTATTTTGAGGTATTTTGTTAAAAACTTTTTTGATGAAATTAAAAATAAATATGTAAAAATTAACAGATTTTTGCAAATAAGCATTAAAAAATTGTTATATAAAAATTATAAATTTTATAAAAAAAACATTAATCCAGTTTTCCAATGAAATTTTTTTTTTTTTTTTTGCTAATTTTTTCTCTTCTCCGTTTGGTTGTTCATCTGCATATTTAATGTTTGTTGTTACAACTATAAATACTTTAATAAATTCTTGCTGGTTTTGTTGTTGTGTTTGTTATTGTTCTTGTTGTTGGTGTATGTTTTTAGCAATTTATTGTACAACCTAAAGGCGTCAAATTTTTTTTGCAGTGTTGTGGGCAAAATTCCCAACAAAGACTTAAGAGAACAAAAAAAAATTGTTTGTTTTTTCTTTTAAATCTAAGAAAAATAGACTTTATAGAAGAATAAAATGGAAAAGACCAAGAAAATAATTTTCTTGGATTAAAAAAAAACTACTTAGAAAATTTCCTCGAGTTTTGTTTTTAGTTTCTTTTACGGTTTTTTTAAGACTAATAGTTAATTTTCTTAATTGGTTTTTAAAAATCTTACAAAAATATGGTCTTTTTTAGTCTGACATAAATTTATAATTATAATTTTCATTAGTCTTTATTTAAAAAAATACGGATGAATATCAGTTGAAAAGAAGGTATTTTAAGAAGCTTTTTTCATTTAAACAGGACTTTTGTTAAAATTTTGTTGTTTGATTAAACCTTTGGGAAATTTATTATTCTTTACATTATTTACATGATGTCAACAATTAAAAAATTAAGATTTTTAAACTGTTTATTTAGTAAAGATTTGTTGAGCAGCATTTTTTTAAGCCATATTTTACCGGTATGCTTTTTAATTCTTAGCATTTTTTACACGATTCAAAAAATTAATCCAGGATTTTTTGGTTGAAAACTATTTACATTCTGTGCATAATGTCAAGAATTATAACAATTTTTAAAAGAATTTTTTTCGAGTGATGCCGGCAAATAGAACTTAAACTTTCTTAACTTGTTCAAAAAAATAAAAATAAAAATATTTTGTCAAAAACTTTTTATTAAAATAATTTTAACGAAATTTTTTTATTTTTTACATTATTTACATTATGTTAACACTTAAAAAAGTATAATTTTTTACAAATTTTTTCAATAAATTATAAATTTCCTTTAAAAATGAGGATTTTTATTCTTTATATTTTTTAACAAGATTTTCTTATTCTTTGCATATTTTGCATGATGTCAATAACTTCAAAAAGTAAAATTCTACAATCTGTAAATTTTTTTTTTAAATGTAATAAGTTTAAGAAAACAATAAATCTTTACGAAAATGTATTTTTATTTACATGTATATTATAATGTTAGCCTTATATTTTACATTATTTACATTGATATCAATTAAAACCAATACAAGAAATTTAATTTATTTTACAACAGTAAACCAAAACTCAGATAAAATTTTAAATGTTTTAATATTATCCACATGATGTCAAGAATTTAAAAGCCTTGCAATTAAAAAAAAAAAAAAAAAATTGGCAACATTAAGCGGAATATTCAAACTGGAACAGAATTTTTACATTGTTGATCCCAAATTTAAATTTATAAACATAATGTAAGCAATTAAATAAAATTTTATTTTAAAGGTAATGATTATACGCCACAATAATTTAAGGGAAACATCAAAATTTTAATTTGTGGCACTATTGACATTATGTAAACAATTGAAAAAAGTTACTTTTCTATTTGAGCTTAAATCTACAAATTAAATAATTCAATAATTTAATTTTTTTCCTATATATTACATTATTTACATGATGTCAAACAAGTCCAAAGTGTGAAAATATTAGAAAATAGCAATCAAAACAACTAAGAATGTGTATTTTTATATCAAAATTCAAGGAATTGTAATAAATATTATATTGCTTACATAAGGTAAACAATTTAAATAATTTTTAATTTAAAAGTTTTAATTTGCCTTAGGGCATTTAAGTCAAAATAACAATTTTATTTCCAAATTCTAAAAAATATGAAATTGTTAACATTCAGTAAACATTGTAAATAATTACAAAATGTAATAATTTGCTTAATTGTAAGTCATATTAATTAAATACTATTTAAAAAAGTGAATTTTATAATTGTTGACTTTATGAAAAATTTTACTTAAAGAATGTTGATAATAGGTAAACAATGTAAAATGCCTAATATTTTAATAAAATTTTAAATACAATCAAATATACAAAACCTCATCTTAAAATTTAAAGATTAAATTGTTTACATAAGGAAAAAATGTAAATAATACAAAAAAATATCAAAATTTTAAAATTCTCGGTTGCTTACAATTCGATTAAAAAATGAAATATTTTATGTGTAGATAATGTAAAGTTAAGGTAAACAATACTGTCAGGAGTTCCAAGAAGGTTTGCAAAGAAAAATTACATTGTTTACATGATGTCAAAATGCCACAACACTTAAGTATGATAAAATATTAAAACAAATAATATTAAACAATTACAATTCCGCTAATTAAGCTAATTGAGAATAAAATTTTACATTATTTACATAAGCTTAACAATTAAAATTATATAATTAGAGAAAGCTGTATTTAAGCGCCTTAAACGTAATAAGTTTACAGCCTGGCCCACAATATCAACAAGAAAACTTCTTACGTATATTTGCACTGAAAACTTATTTTTGTTGTTTTTAATTGTTCTTCAATATAAATAAGCAAAAGAAATATTCTTGTCGACAATGTGGGCCAGTCAGTTACATTTTTCTGAATTATGTATTTTCATGCTTTACTTTAAGTTAATAAACATCTTAATAAATTCTATATATCTCGGAATTAAAAAGTAAAATTTGTTTTATATGCTTGTAAAAGTTTTCAATATTTTTATAAGTATATTAAGCATTTTACATTGTTAACCTTTTACTTACTTTCTCTAAATAACTTTTTACAAAAAGTTGACAGTTTTAATTTTTGTTAGGGAATTATTAAAAAAAATTAAATTTTTTGATTTCATCATATTATTTACAATGTTTCTCTTATGTAAACAATTTATTATTTTAACAATTTTCAAATAAGATTTTGTATATTTATTCAAAAATTTGTTATTCAAAAAATTTTATTAAAATTTTAGACATATTTTATTTGTTATCTATGATCTACATTGTTTAAACAACATTTTACATAATGTCAACAATTATAAAGACAGTATTTTTTTATAGTATTTTATTAGCATTTCTTAAAAGTTAGTAAAAAATGAAATTTTTGATTATTAACATAATTTACTTTATGTAAAGAACTTAATATTTTCAATATTTTTTTTTAATTTTGGTAAAAAAAATTTTAGATATCTTTTAAATCTTTGTTGTTTTGATTAAAATTGCGTAAGCAAACTATAGTGTTAAAATTTTAAGTTACCTTATGAAAAAAATTTAATATTTTTAACATTTTCTTGAATTTTGAAATAAAAAAGGTTTAAAAACTTAGTTGCGTCGATTTTATTTGCCTTTTAACAGCAAAATTATTGAATTTTTCAATCATTTACAATATTTACCTTATGTAAACAAATCAATATTTTAAACATATTCTGAAATTTTGAAATAAAATTTAACATGTATGTTTTCAATTTCGAATTTACTTTATTAAAATTGCCTTAAACAAAGTAAGTTGTTATTTTTTAATTATTTACATTATTTACTTAATGTAAACAATTCAATCTTTTTTAAATTTTTTGTAATTTTGAAATAAAATTTGACAGATATGTTTAAATAATTTGTTTTGATTTTAAATTGCCAAGAGATAACTGAAGTTTTCAAATTTTAAACCTTTACCTTATGTAAACAATTTAAAATTTTTATTATTTCTTTGAATTTTAAATAATTTTGGTAACACATGTTTTAAAACTTTGCAATTTGATTTAAATTGCATAAAACCAACGAAAATTGAAAACTTTTGAGCATTAACATTGTTTACCTTATGTAAACAATCCAATGTTGTCAATATTTTTTTGGAATTTTTAGAAAAATTGTTAGATTTGTTATAAAACTTTGTTGTTTTGACTTATACTTCCTTATTTACATTGTTTACCTTCTGTAAACAATTTAAAATGTTTAACATTTCTCGAAATTTGGAAATAAAATTTGTTAAATATGTTTTAGATCCTTGCTGTTTAGTTTTAATTTTAAAAAAATTTACAAAATTTGTCCGTTTTCTAATTATTTACATTGTTTCCTTAATGTAAAGTATTTAGTTAATTAATGTAAAGTAGTTAGTTTAGTAAAATATCTAGTTTATTTTGGAATTTTGCAAAAATATATGTTTTATACGGTTACAACCTTATTGTGTTGATTTGTTCGCCTTTAATTTAGTAAATTTTAGAATTTTGAAATTATTTACATAGAATACCTAATGTAAACAACTCAAAATTTAAAATATTTCTTCGAAATTGAAATTTGTTTTGGAAGCTTTTTTTCTTTAAATTATCTTAACAAATAAAAACTTTTTAATTGTTTACATTGTTTACCTAATGTAAAAAATGCAATATTTTACACATTTCTTCAAATTTAAGTCGTCCTTGATTTAAAATGCATAAAACTAAGTAAATTGTTATATTTAAATTATTTACCTTGTGTAAACAATTAAATTTTTTAAGGATTTATTGGAATTTCGAAATAATTTTTGTAAGGCAGATGAAAAAACCTGGTTTTTTTATTAAATAAACATGTACATATTTTTTTTAATATTTAAACAAATATCTTAAATTTTTGTTTTTATAAAAATTTGTTATTTTCTGTAACACTCCCTTCATAACAAAATGACAACACTCCTTTTTTATAAACATTAAACAAAAAATTATTATTTGAATTGGTGGCATACATATTCCCATACATTTTTTAATTAAAATTATTGAAAACATTTTATTATTGTTTGCAGAAAAGTGTCTAAACATGTTTGTTTTATTTACCTTAAAACATGCTAATCACATTTTTCTGGGCAACAATTTTTCCTTTCCCTTTTTTTTACTCTAATTGTATTTACTTTTTGTTTTAACATTTTCCATTTAGAAATCATTTTTTTTTTACCAAAACCAAAGCAGAAAAATTCTTGTTAAATTAACCTTGAGTAAAAGTTTACTTCTGCCCTGAACTACTGTTCTGTTGCTGATGGCTGGCTGGTTGGTCGGTTGGTTGGTTGGCCTTTTACAGTGTGTGTGAAAAATGAAAGAAAGTGAAATAAATATTACGTTTTACAAGGTCATTAAAATGGAAAAATAGCCAAAAAAAAAAAAAAAAAAAACAGAAAAAAGCACTGCCAAAGTTATTAAACAAGTTTATATGGTTTTAGTATTTTGGTTTAGAAATTGTGTTGTTAACAACAGTTATGATTGTTGTGGGCTAAAAAAAAGTAATAAAAACCAACAACCACAAGACCGCATACAAATGAACGGCAACAATGTAAATTTTAAAACAAAATTAAAAGTGTTTAACAAAAAAGTTAATTAAAGTGATAAATGTCAGAGCTGAAAATGAAATTTGTTTTAAAAATTAAACCAAAACTTTAAACTCAAAGAACAATTTTACACAGTTTAAGAAAATAAAGTCAACTAATAATGAAAAATAAATTTTTATTTGATGTGGCGAAAACAAATTTTAAATCATTAATTTTATAAAAATTTCTATTTTAATTTTTTTTAAATAGTAGTAGAAAAAGTACTAAAATATTACTGTATAAAAAAAGTACTTTTTAAGCTACAATAGTTTTGAAATTAAATTTGCTTTATTTCCTAAACAAAAATAGCAGTATTTTGTCTTTTTTAAAAAGTACTAAAATAGTACTATTTCAAACAAAAACTTTCTAAAGCATAAAAGATATCAAATGAAACTTGATTTAAATTTTTGTAGTAAAAAGCAGCATTTTTAAATTTTTTTAAAATAGTTTCATCATCTCGCTTAAAAGTCTCACAAACTGTGAATTTATACGCCCTCGAAAATGAAGAGTCAAAATTGGTTTGAGTATTCATTTGCACAAACTTCGTACATTTGCACTGTTCAATTGTACATTTACACAAATAGATTTTTTTTAATGCTTACAGTTGTTTTCAATGAAAATTTCAAGTGTTTATAAATCACAAACAACAAAGTCTTGCAATAATTTGAGCAAATTAGTCTCTTGATTTTTTTATGCATTTTTAAAAACAAATTTCACATTTTAATCACAATTTCAACTTTTTTTTTTATATTTTTTGCTTGTTTTTTTATAATTTATTTTTGTATTGACGTTTCTTACAAACTGGCATTAATTGTTTAAAATTATTCAAAATTTGAAAATGGTCTTCATGAAACGATTCTGGCAATTTTGCGCATTTGCACAAATGGCAATTTTAAGCGATGGAATGAAAACCCTGTGTTTTTTAGTTTGAAAACTCTAAAATTTGAATTTAATAAGAAATATCCAAAATTAAAAATTTGCTGCCTTTATTTTAAGAAGTAGTAAATAAAAGTACTAAAAGACTACTTGTTTCAAAAGCAGTTTAAGATCAAAACTATTTTAAAATTAAAAAAGAAATACATTTTAACAAACAAATAGCAAATTTATTCTAAATTTTAAAAAGTAGTAGAAAAAGATTGAAATACTACTTTTTTTAAATAATTTTTTTTTCAGTTGTAATTGTAAAAATATATATTTCCTAGCCAAAATTAGCAATTATCTCCATTTTTTTAAAAAGTAGTAAAAAAAATACTAAAAGACTACTATTTTTAAATACAATGTTAAATCAAATCGGCTTTGAAATTAAGGAAACATGTCTGATAAACAAAAAAAAAAAATACGTTTTTTTATGAATTTTGAAAAGAATTAGAAAAAGTCTGGAAATACTAAAATTTTTAAAAGTTTGGTTTTATATTTCAATTGCTTTCAAATTAAAATGACTGTTGCTACTCAAATTTATTAGTTTTCTAATTTTTGTTTAACAAAGTAAATATGTAGCAATAAAGTACTAAAATACTACTTTTTTAAATGCATTTTTAAGTCAAATTACCCATAATAAAATAAAAAAATACTAAACATTGTAAACCGTTTTCCTTATTTTTAAAAAGCAGCAGAAAATGTTCTGTTTTTGGAAGTCCTTTTTGTTTTTCTAACATTCCCTAAATTAAAATAAAATTTATTTCCTGCTCAAAATGAGCTATTTCATGCCTTTTCTAAAAAAATGTATTAAAAACCAAAATAATACTTATTTGAAAGATGTATTTTCAGTCAATTAATTCCAAGAATAAAATAAAACAATTTGTATTTAAAAAAAAAACAGGTTGTAGAAATTACCTCAAATACATACTACTTTTTTGAATCACATTTTTTTAGCAAAATAATTATAAGAATAAAATAAGAAAAACACAAATAATATGTTTTAACTTTATGCTTTTTTAAAAACTGTAGTAAAAACTTACTAAAATACTACAATTTGAAAACTTACATATATTTTTAGTCAAATATTCCTAAGATTACAAAATAACATAAAAATTATATTTATTTAAATAATTTTTTACATTTTTTAAAAATGGTAGCAAAAACTTACTTAAATACTACTTTTTTGAAACACTTGTATATGTATTTTAAGGCAAATAATTTCAAGAACGGAAAAAAACGCATAAGAAATATATTTTTCAGTTTCTTTACCTTTTTCAAAAAAAAAAAGTAGTAGAAACTTACTAAAACACTGCTATTTCAAAAAGTAAATATTTAAAAAAAAAGAGTTTAAAAGCAAAAATAATGATAGCTTGTAATAAAAATTTTAATTTTTAGCTTAAAAGAGGTACTCAATGCTATTAGTAGTTTTTTTTTATTACTTTTTTTATATACTACTCTTTTACATATTTTTAGTCAAGTAATTCCAAGACTAAAATAAAAACAAACAATAATAATTTTTTCTGCCATGTTCTGGAAATCGAAATCACGTGAAATTAAAGTCAAACAAATTTTGAACACTATCGTGTCAATAAATTTCCTTTTATAAAGCGCATACTTTGCAGACCACTTTTCTTTACCAGAACCACTTTTGAAATCAGGAAAAACTTCGTTTCTTGTTTACAAAAAATTTATTAAAAATCTCTATCGATATCAATTTCACGTGATTTCGACTTCCAGAACATGGGCGATTATTCAGTTTCTTTACCTTTTTTAAAAAAATGTAGTAAAAATTACTAAAATACTACGTTTTTAAAAAGAAATTTTCTTAAAAAAGAGCTTTTAAAGCAAAAATAAAAAAATACTTTATAAAAAAAAAAAAAAAAAAATTATCTTATAAAAACGAAGTAAACAAGTACTCCAGTTATTGTTTTTTTTCTTTTTTTTAGGTACTACTATTTTAAACATATTTTTAGTCAAGTAATTCCAAGAATAAAATAATAAAAAAAAAACAATTATAATGTATTCGGAAATCACGTAAAATTTAAATTGAACAAGTTTTGTTTAATTATTTGTGTTTAATAAAGTTCATAGATATATTTCCTTTTATATCGCGCATACTTTAAAGACCCCTTGTCTTTACCAAATCAACTTTTGAAATCAAGAAATGCTTAGTCTCTTTTTTACAAAAACTTTAATTAAAAATCTCTATAGAATTTAATTTCACCTGATTTCGACTTCCAGAGCATGGGCGATTATTCAGTTTCTTTACCTTTTTTAAAAAAATGTAGTAAAAACTAACTAAAATACCTTAAAATTTCAAAAAGTCAATTTCTTAAAAAGCATAGTTAAAAGCAAAAATAACCATACTTTACAATAAAATGTAAATTTTGTTAGCTTTTAAAAAAGGAGTAGAAAAAGTACTTTAATGCTTATAGTAGTGTTTTCTTGCTTTTTATTAAATTTTGAATTAAACAATATTTTTAATAGCAATTTTCTTCAGTTTCAATAGTTTTCTAATGTAATTGTATATGATCCAAAAACAAAAATTACTGTTTTTCAAAGAAAGCAGTAAAATAGTAGTAAAATACAACTAGTTTTATGGTACTGATCTTAAGCATTACTCTGCCTTAAATTAATATTTAATCTTGGTAGTATTCCTTAACAAAAAAACTGAATTTTTAGCCTTAAAAAAGTATTAAGTAAAAAAGTACTAAAATACTACTTTTTTGAAACATATATTTTAAGTCAAATAATTTTTAGAATAAATTAAAAAAACATAAAAATAATATTTTTCTGATTCCTTGTCTTTTTTAAAAAAAAAATATAAAGTAAAGCGGTACTAAAATACCACTATTTTCAATAGAAATCTTATCTAAAGCGGAAAGAAACTTTAACGAAAGAAAATTGGTTATATTTCTCTTTAAAAATTAGTAAAACACTACTGTTTACAAAAATACTTCTTAATAACATTTTTAGAAATATTTGTGTAGTATTTATAAGTAAAATAGATATTGGGAATTATTTCTTTTTCATAAGCAACTTTATTATATTAAAAATTTTAAGGAATAGAGCTATTACAAAAAGCTTTTTAAAATACATAACTGAAATTTAACTCATAGAATAAATTCGAAAAACAAAAAATGTTGAATATAAGTAAAATATTTTGGATAATAATTTTGAACAAGAAATGTAAATTTCTTACTAACAAAATATGTACTACCAAAGTTTATTACCGAAAAATCCTAATCTTTACAAAAACTTTTTGAAAAGGTAGTAAAAAAAGTAATTTCGGTATGTATTTGTTATGGGTCGATTACGGCTGGCAACTGAACTAAAGTTGCAGCAATATAACACAAAGCCGCTGATGCTAAAAATAAAATAAAAAATAATTTTTTTGTATATTTTAACATGAACGGCGATACCTAATTTCACTGCTGGCAACACAACTTCAGTTCAGTTGCCATCCGTAATCGACCTATTAGTTTTATTATTTCATAATACAAAAAGTTTTATGTTTGAAATTAAATTTACTATTTCTTTTGATTTATTATAAATATTTAAAAGAATATAAATGCATATTTTTGCATATTTAAGCATTTAAGCTTTAACTTAGCTTAATTTATTAGTTCACCCTTTCACCTGTCCACTGTTAGAATTTCAAAATCCAATTTTTATTAACATTTCAATATAAATATTTGTTAATATTTAAATTAAGCTTTTTAATATTTAAATTAAGCGTAAAGCAAAATATATTTCATTCAACACTTTTAAGTCTATTTAGACTATATTTTAGTATTAAAAGCTTAAATTGTTTAATTAAAACTGTTGCTTGACAGTTAATCTTGAGAATACAATACGAATTATGATAAATTTATTTTTGAATTTTTTTCAAAATATTACGACTTTATTTACAAAATGCTAATTTTGAGGCCTGCCTGTTTTTTTACAAAATGTCTTAATTTATGTTTCTTATAGGTCTGTTACTTGCCGCATTTTGCTTAAAAAAAAATTTTAATTCACATATTTCTTTTCGTGTCTAAATTCATTACTACAAATGATAATTTTTCTTTTTATTACTTTGTTTTTTTTACAGATATTAATAAAAACAAACACACAATAGAAATTATTTCACCGTTATCAACAATATATTTGAGGTAAGTTGACTGGAAAATTTATTAGAGATTAACCCTTGAAAAACCATGCAAAAGTTTTTCACAATTAATAAATTTATTTTAAGTAATTTATTAGACTTGGCAAAAGACCAGGCCATAGAAAAGATTGTATACATAGTGTAAGACTACACAGAAAAAAATTCAATTTCAATTAAAAAATTTGTGATATTAATTTAAAAAAACTAATTAAATTTGCTCCAGCAAAAAAATTAATAGACTCAATTTAATATTTTTTACTATTAACAACATTTCTCTGCAGTGATTTTGTTGATATAAGTAAACATTTAATAAATTCACTTAATTACATTTTTAATTAAAACTGATTTTATTTTCGAGTAATGGTGTAATAGAAAAGCAATTGCCGAGAATTTTTTCTGCGTACAGATTAAACTATAAAGTTAAGTTTAGAATCGACTATAAAAAAGACCGTAGACTGGGCTTGAGATTAGAAAATAGATTAGACGTTAGCGTAGACTTAAGACAGAACACCGGACTAAAGACCTTATTATAAAACTACCACACTTAAGAATTAAATGAAAACTAGACTTAAGAGTAGACTTTACACAGAAAAAAATACAAATTTATTTCAATTAAAAAATTTATAATATAAATTAAAAAATTAATTAAATTTGTACCAGTAATCAAAATAATACTATCATCTTAACTTTTAGTTCAATTGATTTAACGTTTAATTTTCTTGACTAGACGTTTAATTGACTTGATTAAATTTTTAATTAAAGATGATTTTATTTTTGATGAATGATTTAATTGGTGAACAGCTTTCGAGAATTTTTTTCTGTCTATAGACCACCGATTTTGCTCGAAAGAAGTTTACATATTTGACTATACATTAGACTTTAGATAGGATTACAGAATCTGGTAAAAATATTGATTACATTTTTAAACGAAGTGCTGAAAACGAAGCATTTTATTCGAAAAAAAAAAAACGGTTAGCTGAACAATCACGAAGTCAGTGAGGGGAATATGAGGGCTGACTAAAAAGCCCTTCGCAACGCAGCGGTGTGTAGAGATAAGGAAGGAGGCGGTTTAGCCTGTAAATATTCGTCATACTTAACCAGTATTTATCATAAAAACACAACTCAAAAAAATAAAATGAAGACATCACTAGACTAAAGGGTAGATTATATACCAGACCATAGATAAGACATGCAGAAAGAAGCCTTAACTCTAGACCACCTTCTAGACTATATTTTTTTACATTTTAGACTATTTTAGACTATATATAAGTCTAGAGAGCAGACTAAAAAATTTACTGTAGAAAACACTATAAAATATACTCCCAGCAAAAACTTTGCTTACAATATAAGCAGAAAAATAATGAGAACTTAAGGCAAAGAGTACTTATTTTTCTACTAGAAAAAGTACTTATTTTTGTTCGCGATGTCCCAGAAGTAATCCTTTATAATTTAGACCATTACAACATAAAAAATTATACCTTTATTTAATACTTAAAAGTTGTATAAAAATATGTAGTTACCAAAAGAGACAAGAAATAAGTACTTTCGAATTAACTTTGAAAAGGTTAATAGGTATGCACTTATTAAAATTGCTCTGAAATCTTATGGAATTGATGTTGAAAAAGTGTACACAATAATGAGTGCTTTTGCTGCACAAAAGAAATAAATTTCGATCGAAAGTTTTTTTAATTCCAAAAAAGCTTCTTCAGAAAACGAAAACCGATAAATTTTCTCGGAATGAAATCAATTTTAATTTTTCGATCGAAAAAAGTTTTAGTTTTGGTTTGCACAATATTGCCACATTTAACTTAAAAATAACAAAATTTAAATTTATCAGAATTACGAAAATCGATCGAAATGAAAATACGGATTCAAAACAATTCCGAACAATTTCTGTGACAGGCCTGATTATGTTCTTCAAAAAAACATCGTAAACATTAGATTGATATCACAAATAAAGAATATATATTGTGTTGGTAATTTAAGAACATATTTATGTATATGTATTTTTACATATATTTGATTGATTATTGGATTTTCCATGTATTTCACATCGAAATTATTCTTAAAATTTTATAATATTACCGGATATCTTACAAATATTAATATAATATATTGTAAATTGATTTAAAAAATTATTTAAAATCATATAATCCAAATCATATAAACCAAAGTATTTTTTTGTTATGTATAATTATGACTTATTTAAGATATTATAATAAAGTTATTATTTTATATATAACTACTAATGTAAATAGTGGCGAATAAAGCTACAAATTAATGAATTCAGGAAGTCTTTAAAAGTAGCATTGTAAGTTAAGTTTTTGTTGGGCTGTAGACTATCGCTTATAAGACTCATCTACAGTATTATTTGTGTTGAATACCTCGTCTGGAGTCTTGTCTAATATCTCCTTTTTGGCCTTGTGTAAACTGCTAATTACAGCCTCATCGATAGTCTGTAATCTTGGAATACATTTTTTTCTTAAAAATTTTATATATTAGACTTGTAATATTTCTTTTTTTGAACAAGGCAGGTGTTAATCTTTCATAAGATTCCAGATAAGTTATTGCCCCTAGGGATATGTCGGATTTTTACCGACTAAAACACCTCGTTAGTCCAACAGCTTACGGGACTGTATTTCACTTATTTCCCTTGTAGTGCCGAATGGGCTTAATTAGCCTCTGTCATTTGTTTTCGGCTGATCTTTACTCTTTCTCTCTATTAGTTTTCTATCAATTATTTTTATCATGTTTCATATTGTTTTATTTTGTTCTTATATACTGTGGTGTAGGGTATCATAACGTCGGGCTTGACCGACTAAGCTTTCTTACTTGTTTTTATTTAAGGTTATTTTCTTTTTTTCTTACTTCTTGATAACAGTTTCTCCCAAAAAAAAAACAAATAGCAATTATTTGTCAGGCGTAGCAAATTTTCTACATGTGTATATTAAATTATAATTACGCACGCATTTCTTTAGTATCAAAAAAAAAGAAGTAAAACTAATAATTAGAAATTTTATATTTAAAAGAAAAAATCTTTAATTTCATACGCACACTCTAATTGGCAAAGAAAATTTATTTAATTACAAATTACATGAACGCAGAAAGAAAAAGTGCCTACAATACGCTTAAAATGGTACGAGTAATTAGATGAATAAGGGAAATCAATGAATTTTACTGGAAATATTTTCTAATTCAATTTGTTCAAAATTCAAAATTTTTAATCCTAATTTTAATATTTTAATCAGGGTCCTGATTCTGGCAGTCGTGATCGCGTACTTTCTCGATTCGAAAGCAATTAAATATCTAATTATTTCAGTCAATAGTGAACGAATCGGAATTATTTTTTCAGTGTTGTAAATCATTAACTTTAGTTTTACAATACTGAAAAAATAATTTTAATTCGTTTAGTATCGACTGAAAGAATTAGAAATAATATTGCTTTCGAATCGAGAAAGTACTCGATCACGACTGCCAGAATTAGGCCCCAGGCTTAAATTCATCAAACTTAATTATCATTAAATTATTTTTAATGAAGAAAGGAATTTACAACATGAAATGAATAAAATTTTTCAAAATCAAATTAAATTTTATTCCTTCGAACTTTTTTTTGACTTTTCAAAATTTTTATTTTGGCGTTTCTTTTTTATAACTCCGGAATGAAACGCAAAAAAAAAATCATGTTAAAAAGTTTTTGTGTTTTACTCCGTTAAGTTTACCTTGTGCGAAGCACAATCTAATATTTCAAAATATGTTATAAAAAAGAAAAAATAGAGTATCTCTAACATTTAGCTATTATTGTTTGAATTGTGTGTTTAAATACGAGCAAATCTGAATAGATATTTAAGATTAAAGTTTTCATTTCTTTTGTTAAAAAAAAAAAAAAACAAAAAAATAAAAAAATGTGATGAAAGTGATAATGTTGCTAAATTTAAAGTTATACTTTACGGACTTGATGTATATGTATTATAAACAAAAGATAACATGATAATTGCACAATGGATCGGAGGTTAACAAATTGTAATTTTTTCGCTTAAGCAATAAAGTGTTGCAAGTATTTTTCGAACTGTGAAAATGTGCTTGAAATTAATTATATATTAATAAGTGGTCATTATAAACGCATAACAAAAAAAAATTTCGATATTTTGATCATTGAATTTAATTTTCATTAAATTATTTTTATGAAGAAACGAATTTTACATCATGAAATGAATTAGAATTTATTGATAATTTTTTATTCTTGACTGAGCTGGGACTCGAACCCAGGTTTTCACGGACAGGTTGCCCCGACTAGTTTCTATTGTAACCACACAATTTCTTCAGAGGGTTTTGCCGTTTAGCACTCACCGCTATTGACGACGGATGACGTCAATAGTCAAACATCAATCCTTAAACCAAATGGTATTTTACCTTAGTAGATCGAAATTTGCTTTTTGAATGAATGGCTACATATATTTAAACAGGTGTATATTTACAACTTTTTTAAAAAATAGTTAACATTATTTAAGGTAAAGATATTAAAAATGTTTCAATTGCTTGGAAATACACCTGCGGTGAATTTGTGTCAATTGTACCAATAGAACTTGTTCTTGGATCTGCGAAAATAGAATAAGAACAAAAAGAAATAATAACTAATGACATGTGAAAGGAGAACTAATCACTTAACTGGTATATTAAGTAAGAACAACAGGCAGTTTTTTTAATTTTGTATGAATTTTGTGTTAATAATTTTTTTATATAAATGATTTTTTATTTTTTTGTTATGACCGTTTTTGTAACAGTTTCAGAATTCACCGGTGGTGTGATACATTTCTTTGGGACTATTAAAAAAATTTGTTCTTAAAATTAATTTCAAAATTAACACTAAACATGTTTATTGTTATAGTGATAGAAAAGGTGTCATAACGCTGATGTATTTTTACATCAGTACTATGACAAGTGTTTTCCTTTTTGACCCCATGACACTTTACATCACTAGAATGTCAGCCTTAACATCACTTAGCCAAATTGTCATCGGGGTCAAAAATTCAAATTATGTCATCAATGGGATGACACATTGGCATCACTGAAATGAGGAATCGGAGTCGGTTTTATAAAGCATGTCGTCAGTGCGTTGACAAACTGTCTTATTGAGAGAATATCATTATTTACTGACCCGTTACACATGTTTGTTTCACTTTTGTTGTATTCCGCCATTTGTTAGCACAAGAAATCTCAATTATAAGACACCAGCAGCATGCCCGATATGATTTTCGTATTAATTATACTAGAAAAATTTAATGTATTTAAATAAATCAATAAAAAAATATAATACGGAAATTTTTATTACTAATTTTACATTTAAAACATGAAAATAATTTTAATAAAATTTTAGACATTGATATATATTTTGTTATCGTACTGATAACCGTTTGTTATTGCACTGATGATATTTTGTCATCGCACTGATGAAAGTTTATCATTACACTGATGACATGATACATTATGTCATCGCATTGATGACAGTTTGTGATTGCTGTGATGACAGTTTTTCATTACTCTGATGACACTTTGTCATTTCACTGATGACAGTTTGTCATTTCAATGATTACAGTTTGTCATCACACTGATGACATGGTATATTATGTCATCGCACTCATGTCAGTTTGTCATCGCACTGATGACAGTTTTTCATTGCACTGAAGACAGTTTGTCATTACACTGATGACATGATATATTATGTCATTGCACTTATGACAGTTTGTCATTGCACTGATGCCAGTTTGTCATTGTACTGATGACAGTTTGTCATCACACTGATGAAATATAATATTATGTTATCGCACTGATAACAGTTTGTTTTCACACTGATGACAGTTTGTCTGTGCTGATGTCAAAATACATCAGCGTTATGACGCCTTTTCTATCAAAGTACACAAAATGTGGAAAATATAATTCAGAGTTAAAAATAATATTTATTAAAATATTTTATTTATAAAACTACTTAATTTTTTTTTTTCAAAGAAATTGTTTAAACTCAAGATAAATTTTTAGTTATGCATAATTAGTTTAACTTGAAATTTGTATTTCAAAAGGGTACCACTATTTTATTACGTTTTAGAAAAACTTTTATATTTCTATGATTTTTCTATTTCTTTTCTAGTTTCTTCGACCTTTTTCAATATATGTGACCCGGTCTATGAAAAGGTGGCTTATGACTCAAAAGCAAAATTTCGAAAAATCAGCTGTTAAAGATAAACAATGCATTTCTTCATTCTCGGTAGTTGTTCTCCTGTTTTGAGTCATAAGCCACCTTTTCATAGATCGGGTCATATATTATTTTATTCGTTGAAGTTTTTGAGATTAAAATATGGCTTATGTTCATCAAATTTAATTTTCATTAAATTATTTTTTGTAAGAAAGGAATTAACAACATGAAATGAATTGAAATTTTTTTGATAGTTTTATTGAAGACCTAATATGGGATTGAACTCGAGTCGAATTTACATGTCTCGAGAATAACCACATTCCCATCGTCAGAATTCTTTGCCGTTCACAATTGTTTTTCTTTTTTTTTTTAACTTATTTTTTTCTTAAGGTCACTTTGGTTTTTTTTTATTAAATTTTATTTTTGTTTTATTTTCGATTTCCTTTAGACATCTTTTTCAGGATTGTCCTTCTTAATATATTTTATAATAACACAAAAAATAATTAAATTGTCAGAAAAAAAAATGTTTCAACTTCAAAATTAACAATTTTTAAAAATAATTAGAACTGTGGTTTTTTACTGAACTGTTTATAGTTTTTAATACAAATTTTTATATTTTTTATCAGCCTAAAGTTCATTTTCTTAATTTTTTTTTTTAATTTTTCATTAAATAATTTTTATAATAAGAAAGAAGATGATTTCCAAAGGAAATCGAAATATCGAAAATAAAACTATATTTTAATAATATAAAAAAATGTGATCTTAAACTCAAAAAATAATTTAATAATTTATACAAAAAAGTTCCAATATAATCGCAAACAACTTTTCTAATGTTTTCCACTACAAAAAAAAGTATTTTTGCTACTACCTTTTTACTAATTTTTTTTAACGATTGTAATAAATCATCACTTTGTTAAATTTATATTAAAAATTTTTTTTTAATAATAGTTTTTTACTCCTTTTTTACTTTTTGCAAAAAGGGTTATTTTAAAAAAATTATTATTTTATTTATATTATTTTTTAATTTATTTTTTTAAGTAGTATTTTTAGTACTATTTTTAAGACATATAATTTTACCGTTTTTTTAGTTCATATTAAAAATATGTTTAAAACCGATAAGGAAAGTTATAAAATTCTAAAAAAAATATAAACGATCACTGATACGCTCTTTTTTTAAGAACTTTTTAAAATTTTGAAATTTTTTTTTTACAAATGTTTTGTTTAATTGAATATATATAATTTAAAGTTAAACATTTAATTTTTTTAAAATAGTAGTATTTTACTACTATATAAAAAAAATTTGTCTGTAGTCGTTTTGTATAGTTTTTTCACTTAAATGTGGCACTAGATCTTTATTAAATTATTTATTCCTCCCTTAATAAACAATATTGCTTTCATTATTAATTTTTGTTATTAATAATAAAAAGCTGATTACGCTTTTAATTTATGTAGTTTTCCCTCTATTTTCATTTTCATTACTATTACAATCTGCTAGTAATACTTTTTCATTTAAACAATAGATTAATTAATGTATAACCGACTACAACTTGATTTTTTTTCTTTTAATTTTCCAAATGAGTACCTTTAATTTACAATTTATACTGCAATTTTCACTTTTTTCCAAAAGAGTGTAAGTAAGTGTGTGTGTGTCTGAGTACGTGTAACATGCCGACCATTTGTTAAAGATTTTTCCATTTTCATTTCGTATGAAATTAAAAAACTATTTACTATTTTCCAGTGAAAACTTGTTGTGGCCAAAAAAACTTATGCACACCCAAACTTAACACACGCATACACACACACACACACACTAACTTAATCTATTGTTTTGGAAATTGTATATGTGTGTGCAAGTGTAAGTAAAATTTATTTAGAGCAGAAACATTGGTTTTGTTGTACTAGTTTTTTTTGCAACTTTTTGTTGCAAGGCTCTTTAAGCCAACATTTTTTTTGGATTAAAACAAACTTACACACTGTAGAAGAATTTTTTAATTACAATAGAATTGATGAATTGTAATTGCAATTGCTAGCGAGCAGCAGGAGAAGGAGGATGTTTGTGGGTGGAAGTAATTTGTAAAAAGTAAGTAAAAAGTTACTTTTTTAATGTCAAACACTGTAAAAAAGTGGTCACAAGTTTAAAGTACTTTTGGTTATGGTTTCCTTTTCTTGTTTAAAAGTTTAAAAAAGTTTTTGTTAAAAAAAATATTGAGGACTTAGATTAGAAATTTTTTTTATTTATATATGATAATATTTTAAAACCGCTCTTGAAAAACCATTTGGAAAAAGTACCATGTTTTTGAAATAAATTTCCCAATATTTGTCAAAAAGAACCAAAATCCCATTTTTTTCGTAAACTTTAACCAGAATTTAACTCTGGCATGACAATTTCATTTAAAGATTTCAATCAAAAAACAAATTTCAAACACTGCTTCTTTTTAATTCATTAATCTATTCTCTTTTATTGCCTCTAATTTGTCCAGTATAACATCAATTTTGTAAACGTTTTTTTTAACTGTCAGGTAATTTGATTATAATAGATACAGAAGTCTGGCAACTAGTTAAACAATTTGATTTGCTTTACACTTATTTAAAATTAAAGCTAACTTAGCTACCACATCTTTAAAAAATACAAATTCCTAAAAAAACTTTATAAATACCCCAAATCCCAAAGGTTGGCAACTGGTAACTAGTTAAAAATTGTATTTGTTTTACACTTATTTAAAATTGAAGTAACTCTAGCTACCTCATCTTTAAAAAAAAAATTCCTAAAAATACTTTATCAATACCCAAAATCCCAAGGTCCGCCAACTGGCAACTAGCTTAACAAATTTTATTTATTCAGCACTAATTTAAAATTATAGTAACTTTAGCTACCACATCTTTAAAAAATACAAATCCCTAAATAAACTTTATAAATACCCAAAATCCTAAAGGTTGGCAACTAGTTAAACAAATATCATTTGTTTAGCACTTATTTAAAATTAAAGTAACTTTAGCTACCACAGCTTTAAAAATTACAAATTCCTAAAAAAATGCTATAAATACCTAAAATCGAATAATAATAAATTCGAAATTTTTTAGATATTAAACAGAACTTTTTAGTTTTGAAACTGCAAAATTGTTTTCATCCGATATCTTATCTTGTTCTTTTTAACAAGATAAGATATCTTGTTAAAAAGAACAAATTCCTCGGATTTTTTCATAAATAACTAAAGAAAATTAAAAATATGGTTGTAAAACAAAAGTCAGGCAACTATAGCTCTAATAATTTTATTGATTTTAAATTAACTACCGCATCTTTTAAAAAAAATAAAAACAAATTACTTTTTTTTGTAAACACCCAAAATCCCATAAGGCTTTTTTTATTAAGCTGTTTCTCAAAAACATTCGAAATTTTCTAAATTGAAAAAAAAATCAGTTTTGAAACTGTTAAAATTATTTCCATCCATTAATTTTCTCTGATTTTTTCATAAACAATTAAAGCACAGCCGCCAATAACGTTGTAAGTTACAAAATAATTATTTTTCAGGAGAGCAAAAAAACGTTTTTAAAAGGCAGGATTATCTTTTTTCAATTTTTCTTTTTAGATTATCAAAAACAATGACAATAAAAATTTTTATGCAAAACATCAAGAAAATCGAATTTTAAATCACATCCTAAATTTCAGTTTAAAATTTTTTTTAGTGGGAAAACGTTTCATATCCACAATCTTGATGTCATTTAAAACGTTTTTCCACTACGCAAGCGGCATTTAAAACGTTATTCCATGTTTCAAAACCATTTCGTGTGTATCTATTTGTTTGTAACTTACAACGTTTTTCCACTGCCTGACTCTTTGTATCGCATTTTGACGGCATTAAGGTGCATAATTTTGGGTGATTTGATGTTTAAACAGTGTAAGAGGGTAATCAGGGGTGTTCTGGAAATCGAAAACGAAAAACGCAAGATTTTAAAAGTCGTTTTTTTAATAAGATCTTGTATTAAAAGAAATACAAATTCCATGCAATACAAATATTTCTACATTAAACAGAATTCTATAAGAAAATGTTGAAAAATTAGATGAAGGATGTATTAAAAAGAACTTCAAAATTCATGCGTTTTGCGTTTTCGATTTCCAGAACACCCCTGAATGTTAACGGTTATCTGAAAAAAACAGTTTTTGCAAAAAGTGGCTTTTACAATGTTATTCGCGGCTTTGCTTCAATTAGAGAACACTGAAAATAAGGTAATAGTGCAACAGTCTGGCAACTGTATTTTTAATAAATTGGTTTGATTTGCACTTATTTTATTCAAATACCAAATCTTATTAAAAAATAATACACATTTCTTAAAATTTTTGTATAAAAACCCAAATTCTTTAAGAGCTTTGAAATTTGATTATATAAAAGTCTAGCAACTTTACTTTTAATAATTTCATATATGAAAAGCAAATTCCTACAAAACATTAATAAATACCCAAAATCCCATTTGGCTGCTTAAGCTTTTTTTTTTAGAAAAATTACTTTAATTTTTCTCTAATATCTTTGAACATTTCTAATTTTTTTTTTATTTTACACTTATTCTATTCAAAACATATAAACTACCACCATCTTACAAGCTGTCATTAAATTGAGTTTGTCATTGGGATTGACTTAAGTGAAATTTAGAAAATATTATTGTTTACTTACCCGTTGCACATGTTTGTTTCCTTTTTGTGGTATTCCGCCCTTTGTTTACAAAAGAACTCCTAGTTATAAGATACCAACACCATGTCCGATATTGTATTCGTTATCATTTTACTTTGAAAATTTGATGTATTTAACTTAACAATTTAAAAAAGGAGAATATGAGAATTTTTGCTTCTTATAAACATGAAAATAATGTTAATTATACACAAAATGTGGAATCGAATTGATGTCACTGTAGTCGTAGCGTTGATGACGCATAAATATGACAAAATTTTATGAGGACGTTCGTCATTGGATTGATGATTATTTTTGCCTCATTACTGCTATTTGTAATAACATTAATATCACAATTCTGATGTTTGGGCATCGTCAATGTGAAGACGCATTTTTCTATGAGTGTAGTATGCATTTTCAAAAATGTCTCAATAACCCAGCAAAAATTTTACTTACCCGGTAAGTTAGCAAGTAATATTGGAGACATATAAACATTTCTTATTTTTCGGCTGAATAACTACTTATTTTTGTTCAAATTTTCTACAGAATTCAGTACTTACTATACACTTACTAGTAGTCAAAAAATATCTAGTTATTATTAAACTGCCAGTAAGTTGAATTGTAAGTACTTACAATATATTTACTAGAAGCCCAAATATAACTAGTTTTTATTTAGTTAGTTAGTAAAACGAAAATATAAACAACAACACAAATTTGTAGATAAACATATTAAAACTGTTTATATACCTAATAAGTAGTTATTGAGCTGATTATTAGTAAGCAAATATTCAGTAGTGAAATAATAGAAGTTAAAAGTATTTACTAAGGTCATTACTAGTAATTACTTATTGAGGTTTTTAGAATAATGACAATTATACGGCCATGTTCTGGAAATCGAAATCACGTGAAATTGAAATCGATGAAGATTTCAATTAAATTTTTGTAGAAATGAACTAAGCGATTCCTGATTTCAAAAGTAGTTTAGTTAGAGGAAAGTGGTCATCAAAGTATGAGATATAAAAAAGGAAATATTTTTATGAACTTTGAACGCGGGGGAGTTTCCAAAATTGTTCGATTTCAATTCCACGTGATTTCGATTTCCAGAACATGCACGATAATGATACCTACTTACCACGTAACGTGTATAACAACTACTACCTATTACCAAAATTCCAAAAGGTTTTCCTTGGAAAATTCAACATTTCCTAAATATTGCAAAAATTTGTTGGTTTTTCTTGGTTCCAGGAACTCTTTTATGTCCTGCATAATCGTAGAGCCTTTTTAGTCCAAATATTCTCAACTGCTAAGTCTGTTTAAAGTTGTTTTTCCATTTGAATAAATATTTTCTCTTTGTTGACTGGTCTTTTCAACAGTTTTCTCAGAAAATTTTTCTGTTTACACGTTTTTTTTTTTAATTTATTTAAAACTATTTACAAATCAGTGGAATTTGTTTTTTTATCAGACCTTGTTGCAATTAACTAAAACTAATTAAATGGAAATTCTACAATATTTCTTCTTTGTACTTTGCAATTACTCTTAAATAAAAATTATATTTTTTTTTGCAAAAACTTTCGAGCAATTTGAACGAGTACAAGATTACAGAGAAAACACAATTGAACGAGGGTGGGTTGAGAAGCTTAATAAAGTTAGTTTACAAAAAGACACGAGTTAAGACAAGAATATTGATAGGACTATAGGCTAAGCTAGACAATAGACTTTACTTTAGGCTAGCCTATAAATTAGGCTCGAATATAGTCTACACTTTGGCTGTAGTGTACGTAATTTAAATTTAAAAATAAGACTATAAAATTCTAGTCTAACGAATAGACTAAAAACTGGCTTACATTCTATACAAGACCTTGCAAAATGATCAAAAAGAAGCCCCGGTAGGCTAGCTGGTAGTGAGCTAGTCTATCATTACCGGGGTTGTGCGGGTTCGATTCCCGCCAGAGACTCTGGTATCCTGCAGACAAGCAAAAAGCTTCGCGGGATTTGGTGTAGGAATATTAAAAAAAAAAAAAAAAAAAAAAATATATATGTTCTCTCCTCTTTGTTTATGAGCTCTTAAATGTCTCGGTACTCAACAATTATTTCCTGTCTACGTGTCTAGATATCGGCTTATATCCAATAGATTTCTCTGTTTGCGTTCTTCCAACCTTTGGAACACTGTCTCCAAAACGTTTTTAGGTTGGATCAGTTTTAATTTGTTGCATTATCGCTATCCCTGCAAAGATTATTTTAGCAACCTTTTTTTACTCTACTTTTTCTAGGTTTTTATCTTCGTTTAACAGTTTTCCAGGATGTTTTGCCTTCTACGATTGGGTTATTTTCCATCGCGGCTACTTTGGCATTGGTTATCTTTTCTACTTAGAGATATCTTTTATAGTCATTTAGTATGCAGCTGCCTTAATTCGTTTTAGTTGATTTACAAGAAGGCACTCCAATTATGTTGTCCTAGTTGACTGATTGCATCGTGCGGTAAGTCATATTCCAACATTACCTCTATAGCGTTGTTGTACTCTACTCTTAAGGCTCGTACCTAATTTTTTATGGCATTGTGGACATTGTTCTTGCCATTAATAAAGTTGATTAAGTGCGTTATCATATCCCACAATCCTACGGAGTAGTTGTTCTTATTATCAAAGTTCTCCTGTATGGGCGGTAACGCATTTGTTGGTGTCAAGAACGCTAGCGATTCATTGATAGGCGTTGTAAGTGGTGACCTCGGTGGTCCGGAATTTCTCCGAAATTGATATTCCACAAATATTTTGAATTGCCTGAGTGATGCTGTTTCTTCTATACCATTTGCGATTTTGATTTACTTGAGTACCTGCACTATGGTCAAGTGCATTTATTTATGCATTTACCAATGTTTAATACATAGTTTGCCTTTCGAAAGTATAACCGACAAAATCACCCCCTCTTTATTGTTAAGGAGCTGGAGCTATATTACATCTACTGCTTATCTGATTCAAGGCAGTTTCCGTCCAGAACCTTAGAATGATTTACTCCCCATATTTATCCGCGGTGTGGGTATAACCATAGTCAGTTCGAGCTCTTCGAAAGTAGTCCTTCAAAGAAGGACAAGACCATCTTCCGAGTCAAAGGGTTTCTCAAAGCGTTTCTTGAAAAACCATACTAATGGAGACTTCACCACTAGTCAGACCGTTTTGCTAAGCCGGAGACTACTGACTCCCGAGGCACCATGAGTTAAGTACTGAGATACAACTTCTGGATCCTGGAAATCATTAGACCCCAAAGAGCCCTGTCATTGCGGATGATTGTCACATTCAAGGAATGCATACACCTATACATTTATAGATTTTCAATGTCCGAGAAAGAATATCGACACAAACAGTAAACTGTACTGCTCTTTTAGCCCGCTACCATATCTCTGTTCCAAAGAACTCTATGGAAGTATGATCATAAAACGGAAAATACTAATCTTCCGGTATCACTCTGCGTCTTCCTATGACATGTTGCCAGTTAATCATTTATTGCTCAAATTGAACCCTTGCGGATCCCAGGAATGACCTCAACCTGATTTTTCCAGGAGGATTTAACAACAAAATGTGAAATATCCATTGGATGATCTTTTAGACCAATGGAGGTCCTTCTATTGCAGCCAGGTGTGCCACCAGATAAAAGTATTACACTAATCCGATATCGACGACTGAGAGCTCGATTTAGCTCTCTCTCTCTCTTTTTAGCGACCGATACTGGGTTTATTACTCCCTGCAGTATAACCTTGTTTTGTTTTATTTCATATTCAATTTCTGCAATTCTCTAAGGCTGGCCTATAGTTTGAACTATAGACTATTGTCAAGTCTATGGATTGGACTATAAACTATTGCATAGTCTATAAATTGGACTAATTTTTGAAGTAGTTTCGCTAGATTTATTTGAAATAAAACTGATAATATATAACTTTTTTTTTAAGTTGTTTGTACATTCGAGGAATGGTTATTAAAGGTGCATATACACGACATGGTTTTTACATCTGACTTGTCAACTTTTCAAGTCACATGTAATTGTGCATGTCTGTCAAAATTGCTGTTTTACATAAGGTTTATAATATTTGGTCACACACGTACATGTAATTTGCTTCTGACATTGTCTCTGTTTTTTCGCATAGTTATTGCATAAACCAAAGTAGTTCTCGGCATCAAAATATCGTTTTGCAGATTCAATGTTTTAAAGGTAACACACGACATGTATGTAATGTGTGATTCAAGTAGAGATACTTTTTTCAATGGCCTTTTTTTGGCGGATCACGTATTAGTCGTGCCATGCTGTCGTGTTATTTTTGTTAAGTATTGTTTGGCATTTCATAATGGAAAGACTTACGCCTGAACAACGTTTAACTTTAATTTTCGTTCAACTTTATTACGAAAATTCATGTTCTGTGAGGAATGTGTTTCGTGCACTTCGCTCAACTTATGGTCAACATAATCGGCCTACTGAGCGTACTATTCGCAACACCATCACCCATGTTGAGACCCAGCATGCATTATTGGATAATATTCGACCGAATAAACCACGTCCAGCACGCTGTGAAGCCAATATAGTGGCCGTAGCTGAGAGTACACGAAGACCGTGGAGAGTCGATTCGGCGCCGTTCGCAGCAATGGCGACCGTTATCGTGGCATGATCTCGGCACCATTTGGTTTCAGCAAGACGGCGCCACTTCCCACACATCGAATCAATCAATGGATTTATTGAGAGAACACTTCAGTGAGCACATGATTTCAAGTTTTGGACCGGTCGATTGGCCACTAAGATCGTGTGATATCACACCGTTAGACCTTTCCTATGGGGATATGTAAAGTCTAAAGTTTATGCGGACAAACCTGCTTCGATTCAGGGATTGGAGGAAAACATCACGCGTGTCATTCGCCAGTTACCAGTCGAAATGCTCGAACGAGTCATCGAAAGTTGGACTCAACGGCCAACATTTGATAGACATAATCTTCAAAAAATAAATGCCAAAGATTGTTCTTTCAAATGATAATAAACATTCCCCATTAAATTTGAATTTTCTGTTTTTTTTTTTTTTTCTTTAAAAAAGTAGGGAACCTCGAAATTGATCACGCTTTATTTTACAGTAGGAAATTTGATAAGTCAGATGTAAAAAACATGTCGTCTACAGACACCTTAAGTATTATCAAAATCCTTAACCTATTTCTCTCAAGACCTGCGCCATTTAAACTTCTACTTTGTATTGGCTCACACTACTTCAATCATAATATTTATTTTTCGTAATATTTCGTTGTAAATACCTATTTAGATAATATAATTTGCACTGGTTGTTTTTAGAACTACATTTCTTGTAATTACTGAAATATAATAAATCTTATCGTTTGACACTTTTGCGCCTGAGTCTGTAGATAACCATTAATTATTGATAATGAAAACAATAATAAGCTAAACAAATTATTTGTTAATATAATTGACTAAACAATTAGTTGCTATTAACTGTGTGATAACAGATATTTGGATGTGTGTGAGTTTGTAAACATAATTATGTCTTGACAAATACTCGAATAACTTTGCCAAAAGTCATAAACTAAATTAAGATTACAGGTGTCTGTAGGGCAAACTTAAAGAGATACAATGTTTTAAGAAAATAATTGATAATAAAAACAAAAAACAAGTTAAAATTTTAGTCTTTGGAATTCTCTGCGGGATGTACCCAGATTTATGGAAAAGGAGTCAACGTGGGCTAACAAAAATTATTATTTTTGTAGACAAGAGGTACTTACAGAAGCAGTATTTTTGGCAGTGGGCACATTGCGATGATGCACATTCCTGACCATATCTGTCACACTTCCAGTCTTATCAAATTTCTTTATAAACTTGCCCATTCTTTGCACAGTAGGTCGATAACGACGACTAACATTGCCCTTTAATGCTCGAAAAGTGTGCCACGTTTGAATCGCTAATTTGGTAGAAAGTAGTAACGCTTTTTCGGTTGGTCAGCGATCTATATTCACTATATAAATGACTCTTAAGATGACGGCTATTTAACATCTGACGGCCTTGCCAGATCGGCGGTTTTAAAAACCACTAAATTGATAATCCTTTCCCAAATTTCCTCTTAAGGATAAACTGCGTTTTTTAATATTTTTTTAGTTCTTATAACTATAAATGTTTTTCTTTCATTATCCTTTGCCTATTGCCAAACCATAGAATTTAAGTAGTAACAGTCGTTCTTAGTTTGCCTATCACTGGCACTATATTTTAATATTTTTATTTTTTTTCAATCGACTTTATCAGAAACCCCTAAAATTACATTACAACAAATTACATAATTGGTTAAATACAAACAGAAAATAAACTGAAAAAGAAAACCTGACAAACTGCTAAAGAGAAAAAATAAAATAATTACTAAAAGAGAACTGGCAAAAAGCATGAGGTAAAGAGGACACTCAAGTGTAGTGCCCTTAAGAACAAAAATAAAACAATTTACTTTAACCAACTTACCTTTAATGGCTGCCTTAATAAGGTTTCTTAGAACAAATGAAAACAGCAGAAGAAAATTTAGCACAATTTAAAAAATGTTCCTGATTGAACAAACAATGCGGGAAAGAGGTTTTGACGGCGCCATAAAATCGCGTAAGAGACGGCTTGAAAAAAAGAGCTAATTAGAAAAAAGAAATTAACGCTTTAAACATATAATTTTAGGAATTTAATTAAACATAAATAAAAAAATAAACACTGTAAAAAACAAAGATTAATTTATTAAGCCCTCATATATTTGGCGACTTTGGCTTTAAACTTTCTTCGGCAATTCTCCTAAACTGCTTTCAGTCTTTTAGCCTTAAAACGTTCTGCGTTTTTCATCGCTTAGAGAGGAACAATATTATAAAATGTTGCAATAAGTAACGATAGTTACCATGTCGTTAGTTTTCTGCTAATTAAGCTGCATATTGCACCATTTGTTTTTGCAACATGTACACGAGTTTCTTTTGTAAGGTTTCTTATTCTTGTTTGCCTTTTATCTTTCTTAATATTCAATATAAAAGAAAATAAAAATAAATATAAAAAATACCTTTATTTCTCAGAAATTCTTTAGTATGCACAACAAAAGGTGCAATAGTTAACCATAAACAGCTTTAAATAAGGCGGCTGACAGGTACCAGCTTGCCTCAATACTTTGCAGACAAGAAAATTACATTCAATTTAATAATAAGAAGGAAAAGGGGAAGGTAGACAACTACTTATAATAAAAAAATTTTAAGATATATAAAAAAATTTAAAGATAAAATTTTTAAATTTACATCCCCAAAAAATGTTGCTAAGTTACGGGAAGTTTAAAAGCTTTGTCAATATATTTTTTTTATAATTTTATTTGGGAATCTATAAATTAGATTTTATTTTAACTTGAAATCTATATTCCCAAAAAAAATTTTAAAATTCCCAAAATCCCAGAATTATTTTTTATTAAAAAACAAACTTTATTGGCAGTTTTAATAAATTTTATATACAAAAATAATGATAATCCCAGAGTATTTTACATATGTTACGGCAATTTGTGTTTAATTAAAAAGAAATTAAAATGTAAAACTGTTTCAAATAAAAAATTGTATGAGTTTTATCATACTAAGCAAAAAATTTTATATTAAAAAATAACTTTTAAATAAAATTGCGGGAATTTATTGCCGTTTCAACGATTTCGAACGTAAAAGTTTGTATAGAATTTTATATGGAAAATATTTTAAAACTGCACAGAAAAAATTTATACCAAATTCATAATATAAAACAAACAATTTGTTGATTTTGCACCTATTACTCAAAATTGTAAAATTGTGAATATTTTTTTTTTTTTTTTTTTTCAATAAATGATATTTTGAATTTTAATTAAAAAAATGATCAAAAAACTTTGCCATTTCAAACAATGTGTTAATTTATTTAAATAAATATTGACAATTCCCAACAACGATTCTACATGTTTAAATTATTTTATTTTAAACAAAAAAAAAAAACAATAAATTTCAGTGTTTTAATCATAAATAAAGATTGGGATATTATAACGTCATTAATAAATGAATTAATTAATAATAAATATTTCATTCCCGAAAATAATTTTCGATAAAGTCAATTAAGATTTTTGTTACTACTTAATTAAAATTTTAATTGAAAGTTTATTTCAAAACAACTAAAATGTTAATTAAATCAAAATTAAATTTTTAATTTTCTTTCAACTAAAAAAATAATTGATTTAATTATCACATTAATTAAATTGAAATACTTTTTAAACCATTTTTTTAATTTATAAAACACTTTTTTTTGTGTGATTGATTTATTTTTATTCAAATTTTCTTTGCAAACGTTAACATTCGAAATCGTTGAATAGGCAATAAATTCCCCAAATTTTATTAAAAAATTTAGAAATATCCAAAATTTTCAACATAAATCTTGCAACTATAATTTTATAAATTTTTATAATATAATAATCGATAAAATAAAAAAAATTTTCAATTATCAGTAATTTTAAAAATTCCACAAATAATTCAAAAATACCCAAAATCCCAAAACTATGTTTTGAAAATTTTGGCTTTCACAAATTTATCTCTAAAAGCAAAAAAAATGTTGTATTGTTTAGAACACAAGTTGTAAGTTTAAATTACTACACACATTTCTAGTAATTTAAAAAACTCGCAAATTTTTTCGAACTACTCAAAACCCCAAAGGCATAGGTTTTGGCAACCTTAGTTTTCATAAATTTATCTTTTAAAACAGAACTTTGTCTTTTTAAGAAAACAAACAATACATTTTTATTACAACATACACTCCCAGCAATGTAAGGAAAAATCCGCCAAAGTTAAAAAATATCCAAAATCTCAAATTCTTTGGCATAGGTTTTGTCAACATTAGTTCTCATTTATTTGCCTTTTAAAACAGAAATTTTTATCATCAAACTTAAAAAATCATAAATTTGAATTATCGAAAAATCTCGCAAATATTTTAAAGGTTTAGCAACCCAAAATACTTTAAATATCCGATCTACATATTGTTTTCGCAATTATGGTAAAAAAAATACCTAATTATACCAACAAAAAATTTTATTCCTAAAAACATTTTAAAAGCTCCCAAAATCCCCGTATAATGAACTTAATTCCCTAGCCCCGGTTGGCCAGCTGGTAGTGAGCTAGTCTATCAGTACCGGGGTTGCGGGTTCTATTCAAGCGAAGAGCCTCGTGGGATTAGCGTAGGAATAAAAAAAAAAAAGAAGTTTGTATTTTAAAGGAAAGTTTTTATCTAAAAACATGAATATGAATTAAACATGAATTTAACATTAAATTGAATTTATGCATAAAGTAACTGAAATTTCTAGTTGGCTTAAAAAAATGACATTCCTAAAATGTTTATGAAAAAACCAGCTTATTAGTTTTTGTTTTAAGACTGGGTTGCCTGACTCATTTGCTTTTGTGGATAGATATGACACAGAAATCGCCACAATATTAATAAATTTTAACTAGAAAGTTTTATTATTCTAAGGTTATAAGTTATAGGTGGAAAACTCGTATTCCTAAATTATTTATTAAAATTCCCATAATTTTATTATACCAAATAGCAATTTGATTAAACATTTTTAATTATGATTAAGAAAAAAAAATTAAGCTTAAAGTAAAAAAGTTGATTTTTTTAATGAAAGGCAAATTCCCAAACAAAATTTTGAAAATAGCCAAAATCCCACAATACAAAATATAAGACCTATAACATTTCTTAAGAAAATGTTTACTGCCTATCTACAATTTTTTTTAGTGCAATAACATTATTTATATAAACAAACATATTTTTGAAAAGCACTTGACATTCCTAAAAAATTTTCTGAAACTTCCAAAATTCCACAACATTTTCTTAACGCAGATAACAGTGTTATAGATTTGATTTATATTATTTTGTATAGTTTAAAAGTTAAAAATGTGATTTGTAATAAATATACAAGTTCCTAATTAAGTTTTCTAAATATCCAGAAACCCTTATTACCCCAAACAAGGCTACATAGCAATATATATAATATTTTTTTTTTTCAAAAACTAAGAAATTGCTTTAAATTCTGCTTAACTCCAAAAAAGATCCTTCAGTTTTTTTTCCATACTTACCAGGTAGCTTACCTTCTCCCCTACTTATCTGCAACAAAAGCAAAACACATATTTGTTAAGTACCCTTTATGAAATTCTAAAGGAATTGTTATTTACATGTTAATTATATGCGTCAATACAAGGTTGTTTATGAATAATATTATTTTTTTTTTTTTTGCTTTATGTTGTTGTTGATTTTAATGTAGTTGTTGCTTTTTACATTGTTGTTGCTGCTGTTTATTGTTGAGTAATTATAGAAACAATGAATGTCATGTCTACAATGGTTTTAATCATAATTTTGTGGCAACAATCAAACTGCGCTTAAATTGCTGTTTAAAAAGAAAACAAAGAGAAAAAAATTCTTCTAATATAAAATTTATTAAAATAAATAATTGCATGTTTGATTAAAAAAATATATTTATTTTTTAATTATTGTTAATTGCGAGGAATGTCGAATTAATGAAACGTTTGACAAGGAAAATACATTTTGAAAATATAAAAAAGTTGTGAATTTTAAGTTTATTAAAAGCTAAAACTTTTAACAAAAACTAATGACATTAAAGTTAAAACCTTTAAAATGCTTTTAATCAAAATTTAAGCGAGTAAAATAAAGTCCCATAATATATTCCCAAAATTGTTAAAGTTTTGTATACAAAATACCACAATTTGTTTATGAAAATCTAGATTCCCTTTTTTGTTTGGAAAATACCCGAAATACCATATTAGTACCCACAAGCCTGGCTACTAAATTTTTTAGAAATTCCCCTTTTTGTGTACAATATAAAGCGAAGAAACACAAATGTTAATTAAAATCTAAATGCCCATTTCTTTGGTTCAAAATCCCATAATAAAATGTGTACAGCTGGCACATTTTTGAAATAAATTTTATTCAAGTTTTTATTAATTTAAACCAAATTAATATTTTTAAGGAATCAAATCAAAAAATTTGGAACCAAATTGATTTTTTTGGAATTTAAAAATGGATTTTTTCCTTTGTTTGATATTTAGTGTTGCCATTTGTTTTAATTATTAAAGTACCAAAAATATAGAAGTCCCTTATCCCCTTAAACAAAAAATTTTAATAGCAACTTATATTATGAACTTAGAATGATTTTAAATTTTTTTCAAGCTGTTTTGGTCTGAAAAAATTCCCAGTCAAGTTAAAGAAAACCCCAAAATCCCAGAATACTACAAATCAGACCGTCAGTTTTATTTTTAATAATATTTTTTTTGTAAATTTAAAAAAAAAATATATTTAAATTTAAATTTCCACAAAAATTTAACAAATATCTAAAACACCAGAACACTAATTATGATTTGGGTAACAAAGTTATAAAAGAAAATTTACTTATGAATAGTAATAATGTCTGAGAATTTTGTAGTTAGAACATAAAACTGAACACAAAATTGTTGGCAAACACAAAATAATTTGCTGGCAATCTTATTTTTACTTTATTTATTGTAAGTAACTATCTAAAATTTACTGATATTGTTGTTGGGAGACTAAATATAACTCCCAAAAAATATTCCAAAATGCCCAAATTACCAGAATTCAAATTTTAGGCTGGGAAACAAGTTTTTGAAAAAAATGCTTAGGGAGGGTAATAATATCAAAAAAAAAAAAAATTTAAGGTTTTCGGCTTAAATTGACTATTGCTAGTAAAACTGAAGAAATTGTTAAAATTCCTTGTTAGATAAGACCGGCAACCAAGTTTTTTTTTATAGAATTGTATATTTAATAACAAATTTAACTTAAGATTACCAAATTTTGGTGAAAAATAGAAATTCCCAAAATTAATTAAAAAATACCCAAAATACCAGAACTCTAGAAAACTATAAAAAAAAGGATTTTTTTAAAAATAGTAAGAAATTTTAAAATTTGCTTAAAATTATTACTTGTTCCTAGAGAATCAAGAGAATATTATTTAAATTTTGCCGGTTTTTCAGTAGAATTAAAAGTTTATGTTTATTTTCAAGATACCTTTTGAGCTTTTTCATTAAATTTTGGGAATATTACCTTAATAATATTCCATATATGAAGGTCTTAAATAATTTACTTTCGCTTTTTTCATTCATTATTAAACATACAACATTTCTTATTTTCTCTTAATTAAGGTCACATTGTACTACCTCAACACATATTTGTCAAACTTTTCAATCACGATATTTTCTTTTAAAAACTCAGCCATCTCGTAAATAATAACTATGTCACTGAGTTTTTTTCTATAGTTTTTATTTTCTAAATATTTCACTTTTTTCATTTGTTTTATGAATTTTTTTCATTTTCATTGAAATGTTCTATGCTCTAAGGCTGCCAGCCTACTTTTAAGTGTGTAATTATAGAGAAAAAACATTACTTTTATTTACTTTTGCTTTTTTTCTATTCTTTCTTTTGGTTATTGTTTTTATATATATATAGTTTTTACAAGTTTTAGAGACTTTGTATGATGGTCCCAAGAGTAACTCTTTGCCTTACTCCCCTTTAAAAGTCAAAGAAATAAAGCATTTGCCAAACAAAACGCAGACATTAAATGTGCAACAAAAATATGTTTATTAAGGTTGAGTTGACAAAGAGTTAAAAAAAAAACAATATTAAGATGTAGAAATTGTTACTTAATGATTATGAAAGCAAAGGAGAACCGGGGAGTACCTTAACAAAACAGGCCTTGAAATATCAGGTCATTAGTTCAATATGATAAGAAAAAACGCTTTATAAAACTTGGTTTTAAGTCTTTTCTAGATTTAAATAAAAAAGAAATTTGACATCGATAATTTTAAAAGTTATTTAGAATAAATGATTGACTGCCTTTTGGAGAAAGTGCCTGAAAAAAACTAATTTTTAAAAAGAAACGGATAATTAGTATTTAATGCTAATTTCTACTGCAGTTTTGTAAATTTTTTCCTAATAATTGCTTTAATTTCCGGTAGCTATCATTAAGAAAATGTAAATTCCAAAAACTTTAAAGCAACACTGTAGACTGGCGTCAAAGTCTAAGACCATCTCGCCAAACCATACAAATTTGTTTGCTTTAATTTTTCAAATACCAGACCAAAAAATTCAATTTGATGCCATCAACTTTGTAAATGACTTGACATAAAATGTTAACGCGTAAAAAAACACAAAACCCTAAAAGTCACACAATGAGAACTTTAATGCCAGCAATTGCATTTAGAGCCAGACGTAAAGGCAGCCGAAAACTTTTAAGCTTGAAACTTTAGGAGACAAATTCAATTTTCCTATTTTTCCTGCAACAAAATGCATTAAAAGTTTGAGTTGTTGGATCTAAGAGAAGGGGTTAGTTTTTATAGTCAATAAAAATTGTTCTTTTCCTTTTTAAAAAGCTGCTAAAGTTTTCTCTCGTAAATTTACATGTAAGTGTCATACCACATGCCACAAAGTATTTACGCCAAACAAATGACAGTTTTGGTTAATTTAACTAAGAGTTTTAGTGCGCTGCAAATCGATGGGAAAATTTTTTATAAAGGCTGGCAGCAAAATATACGAAAATTTAAAAAGGGGTTGTAAATGGGGATGTAAAGTACCTTTTGAATCAAGAGATTTTGTCAAAAATTCTAAAAACACTTTTGAACAAACCCCTTAAGGGTAATAAAAACTACGAAAGCTGCTCTTAAAAAAAGGCTAAAAAATACCCTTTTAAACCTTAAATAAAAACATAGCAAAATCAGTCCAATAGAGAGGCAAAGCGGCCTCAGAGAAATACAAATTTTCAAACAAATATTGCAAAAAAAAAAAACAAAATAAGCAAAGGTATTAAAACTTAAGAAAATAATGTAGGACAAACGTTGGCCCTCTTAAATAAAAATTATAAGATATAAAAACCAACATTCTTTACAATAAAAAAGTAAAGCTAAGTGTTACCTTATGGAATAGAAAAGTAGGATATTAGCAAAACAAAACTGAGGGACATAGCGCCCTCTTAAATAAGAAACAAAATTGGTTCGTAAAAGACTTTCCAACTGCAAAAGAGAGCCACAGGATACCGCACTTAACGAAATAACAAAAAAATATACAAAAACACTATATCAAAATTGAGGGTTTATAACGATTCTTCATAGCTAGAATCTTCGTCTCTGGAGTAGCACTCATGAACTATGCTAACTACATAAAAAAAGATTCTTTAAAATCATAGATATAAGTTAACTTAATCCAAAAATATGGACATGGAGTACCTCACGGAACACAAAGTAAAAGAGGAAAAGCAGACAAAAATTGTGGATCAAAAGGAGGGTGCCTGTCGTAGAACAAATCAAAATGGTCTTCTCACATTTTTAAGCAATTTTCTAAAATGCAAAGCAACTCCTAAGAAAAATGACAAGGTATCAATGCCCTCCAAAATGATACGAGAACATTACAAAACATATACAAAGGGTACCTTCTAAAACTCTGGATATCAAAAATAAATTACAAAAAAAAAAAGAAAGACAAACACAGGCATATTATGAGAGCAAAGGCGGAGGTGTTACACTAGATTAATTATTATAGTCAAAAGTAAATCGCCAAAAGTGGGTCAAGGGAAATCCTCAACACGATACATTCAAGATATAGTAAAAGCGATGACATTGTGTACCTTATTTAACTCTTGAACATAAAAGTCCCTAAAAATTACCAAAACTATAGCAAAAGCGACCAAATATTTAGGTACAAAGAGAGGCCGCGCTAAAGGGAAATTATTATAGACTTTAGAAGACGTTTAAACAAATCGCATATAATTTATAATAATTATTGAAAAAGCAAATTCCAAAAATGGAATATCCCACAAAGTGTTGAACAATAACGAGGGGTATCTGAATAAACCCTAGAAGTTAAAAAATCTTTAAAAAGTATTGGTATAAGTACAGAATATGCAAATATGAGGTATCTAAACAAAACAATGAAGTAACCCGGAACATCCAAAGAAATTGTTTTTTAGTTAAACTACTGAAAAAAGAGATACACATGATAAAGTTGTGGCACTAAAGCAAAGAAATTATATAAATCGATAGAAATTATTTTGGCCCATAAATTAAATATTTTACAAGATTTTGTAATGAATTTACTAAAAATGGAGAAAGATCAGAACTAGACTTAAGATGTCGAACAAAAGGTACTTCTAACAAGAATATTTACCATAGTTCTTGCAATAGTTCTTTTTTCACGATAAAACCAAATTAGGCAAAAGTAGTGCTTTACTTGGTTCTACAATTTAATTACACAAACACCTAGTAAAATTCATACTTAAGGAGAGGTCAAGTGGTTAAAAGGAAAACCTTAAATATCTTTAAAACAAATATCTTAAACTATAACAAACAAATGGTAAGCCGATCGGAGACAGGCGACAAGGAGTTGCCCCTTTAGTTAGGATAATTTATTTTTATTCTTTGGTTCCTGTTAAAATAAAGAGTTAAAGAGACTTTACACACAGTTCCTTTAAATCAGGATAAACTACTTAAGAACCGACCACATAAATAACACCACAAATTTTTTTTAATCAGGAAGAAAGTCGAAAAAAAGGACAACATTTAAAAAGTGTTACCCCTGGCTAGGGTCCAGATATACTCCACTAGCTAAGAAATATTTAAAGTGTTATTTAAAATAGTTTTATATGCAAACAGCGGAAAAATAGTAAAGTAAATAAAAGGAACCCCAAGGAGAAAAAGGAGTTGTAGGGAGTACCTTACTAATCGAAATACAATACTATTGCCAAAAAAAAAAGAAAAAAAATTAAATACTTTTGTTTTTTTCTTTACAATGAAAGTAAATTATATAGAAACTCAAACAAATTTAAAAAAAAAAAAAATAAAAAAATATTGTACGTTGATTATTTTTTAGTCCTAAGGCACGCTGGAGGTCCACAGCTTTCTCTTTAAGAAATACACAACCCTTTTATTCAGCCTCACAAAAAGGTAAAAGGAAAATTTTTTATCAAAGGTAGCTGATTTGTTTAAGTGCTTAGAAAACCAACGATTTTGTTTATGTAAATTACTATGTACAACGCGGGGTGTGGACATCTAGTAGAGGAGCAGGGAATACCCCATTAAATAAGACACATTGAACTGGTCTCTGAATAGAATTTTTCTTTTTCTGAAAATCAAAGCTGTGGTATCAAAGTCGGAGTTGTTGAGTCGGAGTTGATGTTTTTGTGCTGGACTCGGAGTCGAAGTCCCTAGAAAAACTCGCGCCTCCGACTCCAACATTTTTTTGATTTACTTATGTAAATATGTATATTAAAGCTCAATGCGGCACGTGTTAGAATTAAAATATCGATTTGAAACTTATACAGCACCATTTTATTGCTATATTTAACCATTCAAAAGGTACTGCATTACAAAAAGAGTGTAAAGTCAAGGACCAGTCCCATATACATTTAGCATCAAGGTTAGAGAAGGACTCGGATTAAAAAAATTTCAGCTGTTGGAGTCGGAGTTATAGGTAACTATTTTTGCTGAAAATAGTGAAATTATTTTTGCAACATATTTTAGTTTTTTAAAATTCTCCCTCCCCAATAAACTAGTTCTAGCTCCACCCCTGTTAACATCCCCTAAAACTATTACCCTTCTTAGAAAAAAATCCATTTTGTGTGAAACCTTAAAAATGTTAATGAAAACATTGTTGCCTTTGTATGTTAAATTCTGATTAGAAGCTCTATAAAGTGACACAAATGTCTATAAAAATTTGATTTTATGCGTTTTAGGGGGGCACAGACCACATAAAACAAATGTTGTGTAAAATGTTATATTTTATAAGATATTTTTTGTAGTAGGAAAAAACCCCATATGAAAAGTTGAAAATAGAAAAAGTAAAAAAAGTATTTAAATTATAATTGAAAATGTCAAAGAAATTTTTTAATTAAGAAGGAATTTGAATCATCTGGAATTTCAAATTAAAACATTCAACTGAAACATTAATATTTTATCAAATTACCTGAATTTTTGGTAGTTTTAACAATGCACTAGCAATGGCTACCGAAATCGATGATGCCGGCAGCCTAAAAAACACAGAGAACCTTGACTTTTTCCAGAATGCTCTGAACACTCTTGGATCTCAAAAGGATTGATATCTTCTGAAATTCGAAAATTTCCCCCATACAGCCATTGCTAGACCTCATTGTTGAAGGTGATTTTCTGCTGAAAGTTGCACAGAAAAATTATCGCCAATTTTTTCCTATTTAACAATTAATCAAAAATAAAAAAAAAACAGTTTTAATAAATAATTTAATCAAGTGAATTAAATGTTTACTTATATCAACAACATTTGTGCAGAATCAATTGTTAATATTAAAAAAAAAAAACATTTAGTTGATACTATTAATTTGTTTACTGGTGCAAATTAAATTAATTTTTTGAATTAATATCACAAATTTTTAAATTGAAATCAATTTTTTTTCTGTAAAGTGTCAGTTAACATTTTTTTTAATTTTATCATTTGCACGTGTTTTTGAAGGCTTATAGTCATAATAATAGTCTGCAAGGATTTTTCCACGGACTAAGTGGCAGCTTCTTCGTCAGATGTAGCCTCAACAACATGATGGTCGCTATCAACTGTCAAAGATTGGAAGTCGCTTTTGGAACCCCCTTTATTTAGTAACATTTTTAATTTCAAATGGATTTTAAATTTTCTAAAAAAAATTTCCGTTATTCTGTTTGATTTTGCTATTGTTTCCATTAAACGTACATATTTTATAATTTTTAATTCAATAATTATTATTTTTAATTAAGTGCAATCAATTAATGGTTTCAATTACAACACTTGCAATTTTAAAAATGTCATCATAAATCATTTACATACTTGTGCATACATAATTTTTCCAATATATAATTGAGTATTATTTTTATGCTGCAGTCTTGTTGGCTTCTGTTTTTATGACACAGACGTTTAAATAAAGTGAGTTTACAAAATATTATAGGAAAATTGTGGTACAATTGTTGAGGGATTAATAGGGAGGTAACTTGTTAAAGGAGTTGTAAAATTTAAAGGGCTTTAAACCGTTAAAAGTAAACAACAATTTTAATTTTTCCGCAACTAATAAGAATTTTTTAATCATATTTAAGTGTTTTTGCACGGGTACCTTCGTGTGCTCTCTGAGTGACTTGATGGTTAACCTTTCAAAACATATAGATCAAGTTGGAGGGATTTTAAAGGATTTGTATAAGTAAAGGCCAGTTCGTAAATATATCACTGCACTGCAAATAAAACTCTCAATGGTTCGAAAATACTTAAATAAAGAAGATAACTAGGGAGATCGATTATTCGACTTTTTTTAATAACCGGTTTTCGAATATTACAAATAGTTGCTATTTTAAAAAACCCGGTTTTCGGTTAAGCATTTTTTAAATAACCGGTTAACCGGTTTTATTTCGAATACATAAAAACACAAAAATCAAATAAGTATTTGCAATAAAACGTTAATTTGAATAAAAACAAAACGATTTGCACCGGTAAGGAACCAACAAAAAACATATGTAGATGTCACTTAGATCAGACCTAACAAATATTTGACGATAAAATCCAGTAAATTTATCAAACTTTAGCTTAATATTTAACAATTTTTTATTGATTTACTAAACTTTATTTGTAAGAAGATATTTGTTTAATGTAATATAGAAACTGTTGAATAATATTTGATCTAGGCAAACGTTTTACAATAGCAAATAGGAATTTAATAAAGTTATTATTTGAAATATTCTCCCAAATTTATTTTGAATGAGTTTTAATTTGTTGCTGGTTAGGCATGTCTATAGAAATCAACCATATTTTTGGAAAGTTGCAAACAAAACCTCTTAGCCAGGATTATCTATTTCAAATTATTTTGTTTCAGCATTATAGAAGCGAATAGTAAAATGAACATGCTTTTTGTGTGATATATTGGTCAATTCGTCGATTACTATTTAAGACCTTTCATGACATTGTTTGATTTCTTCAATTTTGTTTTTTAGTTCTTGGTGTTTTAATAAATAAAACTGGTAGAAATTTTTCCCATATCGTTCATTCCGCCGGAATGTTGTAGTTTTCAGCATGAAGAGATGCTAGAACTACTTTAGAGTTTTTAGTGCCTTAAAGTGCATTTCATCCTTGGCAACACAGTGGGCTAATATTTCACCAATGATTAATTTTTGGCAGCGTATTTTAGTACAGTATTCTTTGTCGTCTCTTTACATTAATGTCAAGCATGTAGACTTATTAAAGGTGATTAATAAGTCGTGACATGGAAGAACCTTTGTAACTTATCATTGTAGGGCACTTCAAGCACCTAACTTTGTCTTTTAAATCGCGTTCGAAAAATCTCTAGAGATAACCTCTATATAAAAATATATTTATTATTTAGAATACTCTCGCACAAATTCTTACTTTATAACTGCACACGTTTTTGTAGTATTTGGAATAGTTTTTGGTTTTTTTTTTATAAGAACACACGCTTTTATAAGAGATTTGTATTTACAGTGTTCATAATGTTTCTTGACCTTTGTTACATTTTGTTTTGGCATTCTTTATTAAAAGTTTAAGTTTGACCAATATTCAATTAAAAAATACTTAAATTACGGGTACATCTATAAGCAGAGTAAGGAAAATGTATATTAATTACACATTATTAAAATAACCGGGTTATTATACCAAAATAACCGGTTTATTCGATATTCGAAAAATGGGCATTTTAAAATAACCGACTTGGGCAAAGCAAAAATAACCGGTTAAAACCGGTCGAATAATAACCGTTCGATCTCCCTAAAGATAACACATAAGAAAAAAGGCTAAAGATCATCAACAAAATTGACTGTGTAAAGCCGTATTCACTCCTATGATACACAGCAGCGATGCATTTACGAACAGGCCCTATTATTTAGTAATCTAAGGCTGGGTATGAAAATTTTCCTGATTTTTGCGTGATTTTGTACTAATTTAGGCTTTGGAATTCTTGTTTTTTCAAAGGATACCTCCGAGTCGCACTTACTATTTAAAATTACTTTCTAGTACTTCCGTTTATAATGTTTATTTCAGTTCTCTTTTGGTAATTAAACGACAGTTAAACGTTTGTGCCCTAAAGATCAAATTAAAGTTACTTACAAGGCTGAAGGCCTTTGTATGCAATAATGTTTTTATTGAGGGTCCCAAAGCTTAGGGGTACCTTCAATAAGCCACTTATAGCCTTCGAAAAGTCCTTAAAAAGCATCTTAACCCATTTATCGCCGCAATAAGTAAACTGACAATATAATAACGAAAAATGATTTTAAGTAACTTACAGAAGAAAAAAACATTGCGTCAAAAAAGAGTATGAGTGGTGGTTATTATAATAACCGGTCGGCGAAAATTGGTTAAACAACTTTTCAGTGATGCAAACTCTTCATAAAATTAAGTTGTTTGAAGAGGTTCTTTGAAGAACTTGAACGATTTGTAACTCTTTTGCAACTCTTTAAATTTCTGGGGCCTTAAGATTAAACTTAAGAGTAAACTTAAGATTAAACTTAAGAGTAAACTTAAGTTAATCTTAAGGGTGCTGTTTAGTCGTGGCTTAATGGCAAAATTTTTGATTTTTGTGCAACAATCTTTGGATTTAGTCTTCAAAAGCATAGGAATACCTTTAATAAGTCAATTACTTATAGTCTTCGAAAAGCTCCGTCTTAAATAATTTTTCATTGATGGAAACTTTTCATTACATTAAAGTTGCATAAAGAGGTTCCTTCAAGTACTCCTTGAATGAGATATGCTGTGCATTAAGAAATACTTTTTATTATTGGATAACTTTGTAACGCTTTAAATTTTTGTGGTTTTAACATCAAAATTAAGTTACTTATAAGCGTGCTTTTTAGCACTCCCCTTATAATATATGGCTTAAAGACCAAATTTTAAATTTTTGTGCAATTCTGTTTGGATTAAGGCTTCCAAAGCTTAACTCCCCTTATGCAAAATAAAAGTTTAAGTTCACATAAGTTAACCAACACATTAAGCCCATACACATTTGCTGGGCTAAATGTGTTGGTTAACTTCTGTGAACTTTAACTTTTTTTCTTGCATAAGGGGGTAGATAAATAGCCACTTGCTCATAACCTGCGAAAATCCCCTTAAGAAATAACTTGTCGGTGATTTAAACATCTCGTAAAATTAAAGTTATGTAAAAGAGTTCTTTAAAGTACTCACTTAATAATATACGTATGACTTGTATTTATGTTTTTAAGGTACTCCTTAAAGAGCCCACTTGCTGAACTTGCTTGTTACTATGCCGCTTTAATTTGATATTTTCCATTTCATTTACAGGGATACCTTTGAGTGCCCCTGTAGTTATAAACTTCGAGTATACCTTTAATAATTGATAGCAAGAAGTTCTTTATTTAAGCCATTCTTGGATAACTTTACAATGATTTAATCTGATTTAAGCTTAATCAGCATAACGTTATTTACAGAAATACCTTTAAGTAGACAGGGGCAACGTACAACATTCGATAACGATCGAATTTACAATACAATTTCAATGGACATTTCCATCAATATCGAATGACGTAATTTACCTTTAGAAGTAAATTTATTTTTTTATAAAGTTCTTATTTCCTCTTTATTTGATTATTTTGAATAGTTTTAATGAAAGTTATTAACAGAGGTACTTTGAGTAGTCCCTTATTCATACGTCATTCAATGTTAAAATTACTTCGCATTTCTTGAGAAATTTGAGGCTATTAAAATTTGATTAACATTTAAGAATTACATTTACATTTCCGTAGGAAATTCATTTCAGAAAAATTTTATGAACTTGTGTTATTTTTTTAGTAAAAAAGGGGTAAGCCTATGACATGATTACATTGTAATGCTTTAACAAGTTTTAAGATCAAATTTAAGCTATTCAAAGTAAAACCTTAAAAGGAAATGTATTTTATATAGATGGTATCACATTTTGAAGCGATTAAGATTTTACTTACCCTATAAAATCCTTTTGTTTTTAAAGGATACATTTAAGTTCCGTCCCTAAAATCCAAGAAAATTGTGTATGCCTGGAAAATCTTGAAAAAATACTTAATAATATTTTATTTATCCTTTAGGAACTTTGTTTTTAAAGGGATACTTTTCGTTGAATACCTTTTAGTACTCCGTTAGTAATTTTTTGGAAATGATTGGACTATTGGAATTTTCTTTTTAGAAATTATTTTAAAGAAGTGCGGGATATTCCCTTAACTACATGTGTTGTTGGGGTCTCCATAAAGTTAAAAATTTTCCATTTGTTTTTCAGTTTTATAGAGATAGCTATCTCATCCTTCGATGAAACTTGTATACCTAAAAGGAGTACCTATAAAGCCTTCCATAATAACTTTAGATAGAATATTGTATTTTTCTACAAATTTTTTCTGATGTTTTGTAGCGATTTTGACTGGTTGGAATTTTAAAATTTTTTGGATTAAATTACTCTTGTTCTTAGGAGTTCCCTTTAGGACGTCCCTCATCACTTTTAAACAGAAGTTTGTACCATTTGATATGTTTTTTTTTCTAAGATTTTACTTTTGGCTGAATTTTTAGAAATTTTAATAGGGTGATTTGGTGGACTCTTCCGAAAAGTTGAGAATATAAATTAGATATTTTTTTTCATAATATAATATTAGAAAAAAAATTTTGTAGCAATTCAGTTATTGAATATAATTGCTGTGCTTATACAAGGTAGATTTGAGGACACCCCTAATAATTTATGAAAAGAAGTTAGAAATTGTCTTTATTTGGAATTATTTTATCTTAATCTGTAAACTTTTAAGAAGCTTTTTAAGAATTTTTGCACCGAATTTTAGTATTTCAAGGTTTGATCTGTAAGGTACGCCCCTAATAAAGTATAGCTTTCCCAGTCAACCTAAATCCTTTACGGCTTTCAACTTGTTCTTAAGACGATGATATATGACCATAATGTAAAGCAAAAAAATATATATCTTGGGATACTAGTGCTGTAAAAAGCAGCAGTAACTAGAAACCAGGTGTGGTGGGAATATGACAATTCAACCAAAAAAGTTGTCTAGACAGTGATCCCAACATATAAATGGAAAAAATTATATTGTTATCCTAAATTTTCAGATTTTAGAAGAATAGGGATGAAATAGAACAAAAATACAATAAATTTTTTTTGCTACAAAATTCAGGTGATTGTCACACATGTTACGTGCAGCAAAAATACCAGAGATGTAAAGGAAAATATTGGCTAATACAGGGTGGCCCAAAATTAACGAAGGGGTTTGAATATAACTTTTTTTTATTATAACTTTTTATTTAAGAAATAATTGTTAATTTATTTTTTATAATACAGTATATAAATGGAGAATATTTTTAGTTTAGTTATGAAAAATAATATCTCGCAAGTGGTGGCCATTTTCTGCTTCGCAAATTCGTGCTCTGTCCAACACATTTTCCATAAACTTTCGCAAAACTTCAGGTGCTATGTTGTTTATTTCGTGGCGTATATTGCTTTTTATTGCTGGATGGTTGTAAGCTTATTAATGTAGACTTTTCCTTTCAAATAACCCCAAAGAAAACAGTCTGGGGCGGTGAACGCGGTGGCCAATTAAAATCACTTGTACGCCAAATAATTCGTTCACCAAAGATGTCCCGTAAAAGAGCCATTGTGTCCCTTGCAGTGTGCGCTGTGGCTCCATCTTGTTGGAACCATACTTGCGGATGATTTTCCACGGCTGCCTTAAAAATTTTTCCAGCATTGTGCGATATCTGACACCATTGACGAAAACGGCGACCCCGTGTTCATTTTCAAAAAAATAAAGACCAATTATCCTTTCCGATGAAACACCGCACCAAACCGTACAGTTAGATGGGTGTAATTCTCGCTGTTGAACTACTCCCGGATTTTCCGTACCCCATATCCTGCAGTTTTGCTTATTAACGAACCCACTTAATTGGAAATGGGCTTCGACGATATATATGCTCGCTGAGTCACAACAATGGATTGTTGATTTGAAAAATAAAGCTCAACAATTTGGGCACGTTGTTCAATTGAGTACTGCTCCATTGTAAATTCCCCAAGTCTTCGTTACAAAATACTAAAAAGAAAAGAAAAAAAATTATAATAAAAGAGTTATAAGCAATTCAAACCCCTTCGGTAATTTTGGGCCACCCTGTATAAGCGAGTGCTAAAAAAAGTTGTTTAAAAGGGCAGATTCGTATGCCGGTTGTCAAAGTATGGTTGTATGTATGAACATTTTTTAGCCGACTATCTGTTTAACACACAGTTAGAAATTTTTTTGTAAAAGTTGTCACTTTTTTCTACTGTCATACTAAACATGTTGTCATTGCGCAATTTTCCGTGAAATATGAGGGTGTTTGTTACGAAACAGGTTATAATATAAACGATTTTTTCAAAATCTTTTTTTCTCTCTCTGTGTTTTTTTTTTAATTCTATAAAACATTGACTGCATAGAATATTAATTTTGTACTTTCAAAGTCTTGTTTTTTTTTGACAATAAAATTTATCAGAATTATTGGCAGTTAGAAAAAATTGTACGCCATTAAAATTTTAAATTCAGTGCGATATTGCAAGGTAAAGTAAAATATTAAAATGAAAATCACAGTTTTAATAAAATTAAAAATGCTTAAAAATATTTAAAATAAAACAAAATATAAAATACGAAATCTATTATGGACAAAAAAAAAAAAAAAAAAAAAACGTAAACAGATTAAACAAATTTTTTTTATAAAAACTCTATTTTAAAGAAACATTTTTAAACAACTTTTATAGAAAATACTAAATCATTTATAAATTATAACAAATTCTCAAAAATACTGTTAAATATTGATTTTTTAAAACATTTGCCAACACTACATTCCAGGAGTTTTAAAGTTTTTTTTAAATATTTTGTTTCTTATGTAATAAAATCTGTTTTTACTAAAATAAAAAGAGAACAAATTAAAAAAAAAAACGTTTAATATTTGGAAAAAAAAAATTAACCAACACTGTTTTTCCAAATCTTTTGTGTTGCAAAATTCTAAAGCATTTTTCATCATAATTTAATTTAAACCGTAAAATTTCTGGTAAGAAAAACCCAAAAAAATAAAATTTTGTCATATAGAAAAAAAATTAACCAACACTGTTTTTGAAATTCTTAATATTTAGAGAAATCTTATGTTATTTGTATCACTACTTTATACAGATACCTTTATTTAAAAGTTGCACAACTTCTGGTAAAAAAAAACTAGAAATGGAAAAAAATTAACCAACACTGTATTGACAAATTCTTAATTTTTACAAAGATCTTAAGTAATTTTTTTAGGTTTTAGAATTTTTTGTTAAAACAGAAATAAAAGTTTGCAATTTTGAAAAAAATTAACCAACACTTTTTTTAATTGCATTTATTTTTAACAAATAGATATTGGTAAATGAATTTAATAAAGTAGCTAATGAAAAGAAATACTTTATTAAATTCAGCATTTTTTATTTAACTCATAGAATAAATTCGAAAAATTAAAAATGTAGAATTTATTTTTATAAAAATCTTAAGTAATCTTTACCATAGTTTGATTTTTTAAAATTTCTTTTAAAAGAAACTTTGAGAATATAAAAATTTTGCTGTATTGGAAAAAATTACCCAACACTGTTTTTCAAAATTATTTTACTTTTACCAAAATCTTAAGCATTTCCTAATAATTTTATTTAGATCGTACAATTTCTTGTAAAAAAAGTCCTAAAAAAATATAATTTTGCAATTTTGAAAAAAATAATTGACTAACACTGTTCTTTAATATACTTTATTTTTATAGGAATCTTAAGTCATCTTTACCATAGTTTGATTTTTTACAATTTCTTGTTGAAAAAACGTTAAAAAAATAAAACTTTGCAGTATTGGAAAAAATTAACCAACACTGTTTTAAAAAATTATTATATCTTTCAAATTTTACGATAGAATAGTGCAAACAATTGTCCGAATATATCACTCTTCGAATATATCGATGCGAAAGCTGAATGCCAACTTGGTACTCTCTCTCACTTTCGCAAATTGTGAAGCAGTGCAGTACTGGCAATGAAAACTAAAGATGGCGCAGATTGACAGTAATGAAATGTCAAAATGTGTAAAAAGCATTTGAAATCGGAAAATTCAAATAAAATAAATACTGAAGATTTGCAAAAAAACAAATATTAAAACATGCGAAAGACAAATGCGCAAAAGCATTAAAAAAGTTCCAATTACTAGATTTGCATCGCAATAGCAAGAGCCCCTCCCAACCTTCCACAGGTTGGGACGTTACAGTTACGTGTCATTTCAGTCAAGAACGCACTTGCATCGCTTTTCATATAACAGAAACGATCAGATAACGGTTACACTTACAATTCTACAATTACGGTCGGCTAATTCTGCCTTTAGTCATTCAATATTATGGGAAATAGTTAGTTTTAATAAAACTTTAAAATAAAAGATTCTTTTCATGTATCCAGAAACTTTTGATAGTTTTTAATTAAAATTATGAATTATTAAAATAATTCTATAATCAGTTTGTAAAGAAACTATTATCTCATATTCCTTTTTTTCTTTGCAAATCATAAAGTATATACTTTTTAACCTTGATTAATTCTTTAATCAAAAAAGTACTTTATTATTATAATTCAAGGTTAATTAAAATTAGTTTTTTCTTGCAGGTTTTAACTTTGACTTAAATAAAAAAGCGACAGCAATTAATATGCAAAAAGTCAATTGCTTTTGCTTTAAAAACGAAGCTGACGTTTATAAGTCGCCAAAATTTAGAAAAACGTGTGCACCTTTTACGGTTTATTTATTAATCACTTTTACACGGTATATAAAGAGATTATTAAAAATAAGCAGAAAAAAACTCGTATTCGAGTACTTCTACATGCCTTGAATGCCAACAAAAAGTTCATTATCAATTGTTGTTCATTTCAGGTTTTATTGAATTTTGTAAAAATCATTTATGGCTTTAAAGACTTGACTATTCTTTTTTCTTACGAACCAATAAGACAAATCGTTAACAAACCACTTGAAGTCATTTTTAGCGTTAAAAGCTAATAAAAATCGATAACAAAAATAATCCAGAACTAACGTAAAATATACATAGAAATGACGTAAAAAATATATACAAAATGGGTACTTTTTGATAAAGGCGAACTTTTGCTAAAAGAAGCCTGTTTGAGGAAAAAGCGTGTTTCTTTTTTTAACCCTTATGTGAGTGTCAAAAAGATCACCATTAAGAGACTGACATGGGTACCAGGATGCCCAGTAAAAATGTGAGCTACACAATGTTTCTTTTTGGTGTTTTATTTCCCGACCTGACATGATACTCCTACCTGTCATGGATCCCCATTAGGGATGCCAAACGGGAAATCCCGAATCCCGAAATCCCGGGATTTTTCGGGATTGATAAATCCCGAATCCCGGGATTTATTTTTATGAGTCCCGGGATTTTTAACATATCAACTTTTATGTACAAAACTGTTCGTTTTTATTGAATTTTTATACTATATACAAAAAAATTATTAAAAAATAATATTTGAGTTATATTTTTTAATGCAAATAATTCCTTTTTTTTGAGTTTAATTTTTGTTTTTTGAAACACAGCGAGTATTCAAAATTTTAATTTTTTGCTTGATATATGACGACTATTTCTGGAATTTTGTATTTTGCTTAATAAAAACCATTACTTTAACTAGAAACGAAATTTGCAGATTCACATCTTAAACCTTTATTACAATTGCGTTTAGCAAGTTCAGCTTTGGCTTAAGACATAATACCAAAATAAAATTGATTATTTTTATGCAAAATATAGAAAATTATTCACGATCTAATTAAAGTATTACTTAGAAACAAAAGAATAAAAGTTGATATAATTATAACAATTAAGTCGTAATATTGATGAAATAGCTCATATTCCTTCCGGTCCAATAATAATAAAAAATTTGCTTAAAAAACATACGGTAAATAAAATAATTTTTTTTATATATAAACACTATTTGACGTATTCATAAATAAATTATTTAAACTTGAAATCTGTTTTGAAAAACATTTGTATAAACATTTTGTTTTAAAATAAATTTCAAACGTATTTAAATTATTGATTATGAATCTCGCCCTCACCCTGGAGGTGTACTGCACTGCAGTCGACATAGTTTTACAGTTTTTAACTCAGCTATCGAGATCGATGAGGGACTACATTTTGCAGTGCATTAATGTCGTCACAACTTAATTCACATTAAAAATTGAATTGCTGTCAAAAAACCGAAATGAATTGATCTAGAAAAACTAAGAGATACGTATATTTTTTTAAACTTTTGCCAGAATCGGGTCAGTTTGATTATGGGTGAGGGCACACCCAGAAAAAAAATATGTTTAAATTTGGTCACCTCCAACAAAACTATTTTCAAAGAGAATTGCAAACATATTATGTTTAAATTTAACCATATTATTGTCACCGACAAACATATTATTGTTAAATTAGTCCTCCATCAAGAAGGCACAACCATATTATGGTTGCCTCCGAACATCTGTTGGTTAGTAATAACAAAAATATGTTTAACAAAGTATGTTGCTCTTAGAAAAGAGGAAAATACTATTGTTAATTTAAAAACAAATTATTGTCATATTTAACCATAACATGTTTAGAGGCAACCATAATATGGTTGTGGCTTCTTGATGGAGGACTAATTTAATAATTATATGTATGTTTGTCGGTGACAATAATATGGTTAAATTTAAACATAATATGTTTAAAATTTTGTCTAAAAATAGTTTTGTTGGAGGTGACCATATCTAAACATATTTTTTCTCTGCGTGCAGTGTTATAAACATATGTATAATATAAATTGTTTTGTTGTTTTAAATTTTAAACATTTATGTTACGTATATAAAACCTTTTGAATATTTAAAAAGTGTTGTTTGTTAAAAAAAAGTCGCATCTTAACGAAACACATTGATGCCGAAAAATCCCGAAATCCCGGGATCCACAAATTTTGGGATTTCAAGATCCCGAATCCCGGGATTTTCAAAAAGGAGTCCCGATTGGCATCCCTAATCCCCATTATGGGACCGTCAGAAATATATGAAATTAATAAATCATTTGTGATTTCTTAGTTGAACTGTTGGTTTTTAATTGTAGTTTTTGATATTTTAATTAGGTTTTAAGTTCATCAAATTTAATTTTCATGAAATTATTTTTATTGGAGGAAGGAATTTACAACATGAAAGTAATTAATTTTTTTAAAATAAGTACGAGAGCGGATCAATAAGTCCGTGACTTTTTTAATGAAGCACAGTTTTTTTTACAAAAAAAAAAAAAAAAAAAAAATTATTTTTCAACACAATCTCCTTTTAGCTCAATACACTTCGTCCAAGGTTTCTTCAATTTGTGTATCCCTATTTGGTTCTTATTCTCTGTATATTCAGGAAACCCAGCAGAGGGCAAGCTCGAAAAAAAATGGTGGAAAAATTGTTCTAGAACTTGTAAGTGCATATTTTTTATATTGCTACAGTTGGCCAAGATTCTGCCATTAAACAATTGACTTTAAAGTTATGCAAGAAAAATGTAGAAGGACAATCTCGAAATCCAACGAAATCTAACATCTACCTAGGGTTGCCAGTTTTGAAATCAGAGAAATCAGTACATAAGGAAAAAAAATCAGTACAATTTCATAAAAAAAAAACAGTACATTTACTTTTTTAATATAAAATTGCATATTAATAACATAAAAAGCTTTAATCTTTTTTAAAATAAAACTTGAATTCATTCTATAATTTGAACAGTGACAAAATTTAATTAATAAAACTGAATTTTTTCAAAACAATACTTCAATTCCGTATCTAAAACACAACAAGTTGTTAAAAATTCGATTCTTAATTTATTGTTAGCTACTTGGTTTAATAATTTTCAAAGAAACATTAATTTTATTAAAAGCAAAATTTGAGTTAATTATGTCTGAGGCTTGGTACTAAAAGGGCCAATGACAATATGTTGCCGTTTTGAGTTAAATATTGCATTAGGTCTTTTCTTAAGCTACGGTCATACTTAGCAAATATTTGACTAAAAAAACGTGACCAACATGTGAACTAAAATTTTATTTCATTTATTCTATTATATTTTTTGAATATAGGTCAACATAAAATTAAATAAAAGCAGTTTTTGCTATATCTATTTCATTTTGCAACTAAAAGGACATGCTGTATCCTTTTTATTTTGCGGAACCAGCCAATGTCTAATTTAACCGATAAAAGCTTCAAAAGGGGTTGCTAGCCAATTTCACTTAGAAATCTTCTATAAAAAAACTAAAATTTTAATTTTCTCAAAAATGAATTATTTGACATTTTGCCCTTTTTAACACCAAGCTACAAATATAAGGACAAAATGTTAAAAAACAAATTAACCACTTCAAATAATGAAGCTTTTTATGTATTTATCTTCAAAATAATTTAAAAAATTATTTAAAAGTGATTTACAACTAATTACTATTAATAATTGTAATAATTGCAAAAGGCGCAATCGTTTTTCAGATCATCTTATACTATAGATTTTTATAAATAATATATTTACATATGTATGGACATAAATATTTACAATGTTACAAGTTACAAATTAATGGCCTTTTTGTACATTGTCCACAATTTCTTTCCTGCCTTCAGAGTTCCAGAAATTGTAAAACTCATTATAACTATAACCAAAGTTTGTCTTTATCTGCCACTCACTTTCTAGCTTTTTTTATTAGGATCCTGTCACTCTCTTTTCTCCACTTTGAAAACTAAATACCCGTTCTGTAAAAGTGTTTAAATGTGGAATGGAAGAAATAAAATTAAACATTTCCCCAAATTCGTAAAGGCACCACCATTTGGAAACGCTTTTCATTTTTCTTCTACTGTCTTCTTTTTTTATTTTGACTCGGCAAAAATCTTTAATGTTAATAGATCATCGATAAGAACATATATATTAATATTTGTATTGCAAACAATTTTACACTATGACAAACTGTATACTAAACAAAATTAATTTATAATAACAGTACAAAAACAGTACACTAATGAAAAAATCAGTACATTTGCGTACTGATTTGCTTGTAATGCATAAATCAGTATTTTAAACAAAAAACAGTTCTTGTACTGATATAAACCCAACATCTACCATCAATTTCGCGAAGATGTTAACATCTTCCCCTAAGAAATACAAAGGGCTTTAAATCAACATCTTTACAAAATGTTCGTATCCCATTTTTTTCCATGCTACTTCTTTCCATTATTTGAGCGTCATCACCAGAAAAGTAGCAATAAGTTCTATTATTATTGTGGCATCACTGATAAAATTACATTTGCTTTAAAAGCAGCGAAACCATTTTGGAAGTCTTCCGTTTTTTGCAATGTTTTTTTTTTGTCTATTTTTTCATATGCTTAAGCAAAATAAATAAATTTTTTAAAATATTTGCAGTTTTGTATAAAAAAAGTAGAAGAAAAAAAATTCTTTTTTTTTCAGAAATAGTGACATTTTTATTTAATGGTAGATGTTAGATGTGAACAATATAAACGAGTGTTGCATATTTTCTACATCTTCAACGCCTTTAACCAAAATGTTAATTCGTTTTTAAAGGCTATAATTCAATTATACAGGATATTTTTGGCTGAGAAATAAATATTAGTAGATATCAGAAAGTTTTAGGACTGCATCACCGCTATTCTAGGGCCCGTTTTGCAGTTGTGAGAAATTGCTATATTTGCAAGCCGGAATACTAAAATAAAGTACATCGTAAAGCTTGGAGAAATTGTACGAAAGCCATTGCACAAATCATCCCATTTGCAGCACTGATTGCAGAGAACTAAATAAATGTTTTTTTTTCTATTCTAAAAACATTTATATTTCATTTGACAACTTCAAAGGATTGTTTGGAGTTGTTTAACCTCAATTCGAATAAGTATTTGCGGCCTTTTGTAACTGTGGATGAAACATGGATCCATTACCACACTCCGGAGACCAAGCAGCTGTCTAAGCAATGGGTTTCTCCGGGTGAACCTGCTCCGAAAAAGGCCAAGGTAAGTTTGTCGGCCAATAAGGTGATAGCAACAGTTGTTTAGGATGCACGCGGGATAATCCACATCAATTACCTTCAAAAGGGAAAAACAATAAACGGCGAATATTATGCCAACTTATTGGACCGATTTAACGAGGATTTAAAAAAAACGACCCCATATGGCCAAGAAAAAAGTTATTTTTCATCAAGATAATGCACGGGTGCATACGTGTGGAGTCTCAATGGCAAAATAACATGAATTGGTACCTCATCCGCCATATTCTCCGGATTTAGCCCCCAGTGTCTATTTCCTATTTCCGAACCTAAAGAAATGCCTCGCTGGAAAGAGATTTAGGTCCAACGATGAAATTATTCGTCAAACAAATGGCTATTTTATGGACCTCGAAAAATCCTATTTTTGGAAGGGATACACAAGTTGGACTAAGTGTATTGAGCTAAAAGGAGATTATGTTTAAAAATAAATTTTTTTTGTAAAAAAAAACTGTGTTTCATTCAAAAAGCCACGGACTTATTGATCCGCCCTCGTATAACTGTGGTTTTTATGGGCAACCGCGTAAGTCCATTTTTTCGATTTTGAGATGTTGACGCCATATTGCTTAATTTTGAACGGTCTTTAAATGGTTCTTTAAATATGGACCCATTCCGATTTTTTTACGTAATGACCAATTTCAAAAAGTTCAATACCTTACGCATTGTTCGATCTAGAATGTTTTTTCTACTCTCCTGAAAAATTTGATTTTAAGACTTACGCGGCTACCCATGAGAACCACAGGCAATACATTTATGTATTTCAAAACTGTTGCAAAATTCTCCGCAAACTCCGTTTATCTCTATTCAGTTATGTAACGGACTAAATTAAAAAGTGTTTCATTCTTTTAGGAAAAAAAGAATATCACGTTCAAATAACAGGATGAGAAAGTTCCTTTTTTGAAACTGCCCTCGTTTTTTGCCTTTTTCTTTTTAAAAAAGGATACATTTAGAGGGAGGAAAATAAGGCATTTTGTCTATGGAGTAGAAAAGTGTATATTTTGCTTGTGAAAAACTTGCCGTTTTGAAGCAGAAAACCTCTTTCGCCCTAAAGGAAAACGGTTTCTGAAAAAAAGGCAACTGTATTCTATGAGAGAAAAAGTTGGATTTTTATTATTTTTTTTAGAGGGAAAAACAACTGATATTTTTTTTAACGGGAAACCCAGTTCTTCTTAACGAAAAAAATGGTTCCGGTGAAAAATTTGCCTTTTTCTATGAGCGAACAATTGGCCCGTTTTTACAGGGTAAAATTTGCCTGTGTTTTATTGTGGATCAGATGCTTTTTTTTAATAACGTGAAAATCTTTCTTTTTTTAACAATAGGAAAATTTTACTATACGGGAAAAAGTTTTTTTTAGTTATCTTGCGGAACTAACTGTTTTTTCTTGTTAGGGGAATATCTGCGTTTTTTTATGAAGAAACAGTTGCCTATTTCTATGGAGAAATATTTTGCATTTGTGCTATTTTAGAAAATTTTACTGTTTTTTTTTCTAAAAGGAAATGGTGTTAATTTTATCAAGGGACAATATGAATTTTTTCGGTTGTGAAAGTTTTTGACTTTTTTTTTGGAAGAGAGATATGCCATTTTAGGTTATGTGCCTTGTTTTATGAAGCGAAAAGATTGTTCCATTTTTGGAAAAACATGGGCAACAAGGGCTTTTTTAAAAGAATATGCCTTATTTGTTAAGCAAAGGGTATGCATTTTTTAACAGAAAAGGCACAAGTTTTTTGTATAGAAAAGCTGTTTCTTTGGAAAAAGGTTGTTTTTGGGAGCAAAGGTAGATTTTCGGACCTTTTGCTTTCCCTAGGAAACGATGTGACTTTATTAAATTGCTTTTTTAATTAAGCAAAACTATGGGATAAAAAATGTGGGCAAAATTGTCTCTTTGGCGGAGAATGTTGTAAAGATGCCTTTCTGATGGGGGAAGATAATTTCGTGCTAAAAAAAATTAATAGGGAATATTACATAATTTATTGCCCTCCCAGTTAAATCACCTTTAAAAATTTCACATTAATATTTATATAATTATTTTACCTCTATTATTTAGCATTACGCAACTTTTTTTCTTCGCAAATGAAGTAATTTTTTTATTATTTTTCTACAGAAGAACCAAGCAAATCATTTTTCATGCTTCAGTTATTCATGCTCAACATAAAACGTAATAGAATCGTCTTGGGTTTTTTCTCTATTCTAAGAAACAAACCAGCCAACACACAAATTTGCTTAAAAAATTCTAAAAGAAACTTGGCTTCCGCTTCGTTAAAAAAAAATAAAATAAAATAAAAAGCAGCAGCAGTTAAAATAATTATGATTATCATGAAATATTAAGTAAGTTAGACAAACAGACCACTACTGATGGCTTGAATGGCCCATCATTATCATCGTAATTATAATGGAATCTTTAGAGTTGGCTAAAAGACTCGAGGCAAATCTTTAAGACTAGATTATTTAGTAGCAAGTGTTAACAGTGGATAGTAAAAAGTTAAATTACAATTGAAGCTTTAAAGAAATTGTTATCTGAGACTAAAAATAATTTTAAAAAAGGAGTATTTCTACTACTTTAAAGGTTTTTATTTAAATTAGTTTGGTAGTTTTTTTTTTTTTTGTTTTGATTTAGTTTTGCCTTTTATATGTTGAACAATTATAAAAAAGGTATTATTTTACTACTTTTGCAAAATAGTAGTATTAATTAAAAAAGAAAAATGTACTTTGGATTTCAAGAAGAATTCTTGACAAAAAGTACAAAAAAACAGAAGTTAGGAAGAACATATAAATCAATTAAAATAGATAATCATTCATTCAAAAGCAAATTTCGATCTACCAAGGTGAAATACCATTTGGTTTAAAGATTAATGTTTGACTATTGACGTCATCCGGCTTCAATAGCCGAGTGAGTAAAGACGGCAACCCCACTGAAGAGATTGTGTTGTTACAATCGAAACTAGTCTGGCCAACCTGTCCGTGAAAGCCTGGGTTCAAATCTCAGCGCAGTCAAGAATGAAAAATTTCCCTTAGGTTTTTTAAATGTATTATAAAACTTTTTTGACCGATTTAAAACTTATCATATTATATTTCATAAAAATTTGTAAAAATAGTAGTAAATCTACTATTTTTTTATAAGATTTTTTTTAGGTCTTTAATATTATAAAACTATTTTGGCCTCTTTTATGTTTATAAAATTTAATTTTTTTTAGTTCTGTGTATGTTGCAAATAGTAGTGTTTATACTACTATATTTTTAAAAAGTCCATTTTCTTTGATTTTCTTTTATTAGTGAATCTCTTCCAATTTTTTTATTCTTGAAAGTTATATTTTTTCATGTTTTGTGGCTTTATTATTTTTACTACTTTTTGCAAAAATGTCTATGTTATAATTGTTTCTTAGCTTTCTTGTATTATAGAACTTTTTGACCGTTTTAAAACTTATCGCAACATTTCAGAGTAGTAATTCTACTACTTTTTAAAAAAATGTTTATTTTATGATTTTTAAGGTTTTTAGTATTATACAACTTTTTGAGCTTTTTTATGTTTATAAAATTAAATATCCTTAAGTCCTGTGTATTGCAAATAGTAGTACTTACTACTTTTTTTTTAAAAAAAGTAAATTTTATTTGATTTTCTTATATTTTTGAATTTGTTACATCCTTTTGAATCTTATAAACTATTATTGTGATGTTTATACCGTTCTTAAAGGGTCTTATATCTACTTCTTTTTTAAAAATGTCTATTTTATGAATATTTCTAAGATTTTTTTTTATTATTCAACTTTTCGGGCCGTTTTGCAACTTATCGTTTAACATATCGTAAAGTTTTGTAGATTGTAAAATAGTAGTATTTTTACTACTTTTTTAAAGAAATTCTATTTTCTTTGATATTATGCTATTTTGGATGTTTTTGACGCTTTTGAATCTTATAAGTTATAATTTTCGAGCTTCGTGTGGGTTTAAAACCGTATTTTTTCTATTACTATTTTTGAAATATAACAATTTTTTAATTTTTCTTCGATTTTTGCTATTATAGAACTTTTTTGACGGCTTTGAAACTATAATTAGTATTGTGGTTATTTTTATTTAACTGTTAATGGGTTTTAATCCAAATTTCAATATTTTAATCAGGCTTAAGTTCATTGAATTTAATTTTCATTAAATTATTTTAATGAAGAAAGGAATTTTACAACATGAAATGAATTAAATTTTTTATTGATAATTTTGGATTCTTGACTGAGCTGGGAATCGAACCCTGGTTTTCACGGACAGGTTGCCCTGACTAGTTTCGATTGTAACCACACTATAGTAGTATTTCTGCTACTTTTTTACAAAATGCTAATTTTGTAAATTTTTCTTGGTTTTTAACATAAACTAAAGGATTTTAAGAAATTTTAAGGTGTTTTGCTTTACTTTTCCCACACTGTTTGTGAAAAATGTTGTAAGGTCTAGTGAACTCAAATTATTTTAAAATTTAATGTTTACTTTTTTTTTATAAAAAAAGAAAGAAAAAACCTCAGGCTTAATAAAAAAATTAATATATTTACGTGAAATATTTTGCTTAAATTCTCCTGTTTAAGTGGAAAACAGAAATAACAAAAAACTTTATTAATTAATAAATATTCTATTTTTTTCTCGTTGGCTTTTTTCTCATCAATCATTAATTTAAGATATAAATAATTTTATTATTATACGTTGTACATATTTTCTATGTGTGTATTATAATTTTAAATATTTAAAAAAAAATTTAATAAGTTTTTTTTTAAACTTTAAGATTATTGTTTACAGAGTATTAGAGAAAAAAAATCATAAAATAAGCATTAAGATAAAATTTAAAATTCAATGAAGAATTAGATAAAAAAAGTTTTTTAGCATGTTTTTTTTTTCTTTTTTAAGAGCCTCTGATTATTTTAGCTACGCTTTTGATTTCAAGAGTATAATTATAATTATTGGATTTAAAATTTTGTTAATAATTATAAATTAATTTATTTTCAACAACTTAATGCTGGCTACGAAATTAGTTACTTTGAAGAGTTTGACTTTAAAGGTTGCTTCAAATTTTGAAATGACTTTGATTACTATATGTCGGTAGCTGCTAATGATGTCATTTCTTAAAAGCCCTTAATGTAAATTCATTAAGCACATCAGCATTACAATTATAATTTTTAAGGCGTTTTAAAAAGACTTTAGGTTTTACATTCAATTTGCCCCCAAACTCTAAATCAATTCAAAAAGCTTCCACTGTTGTTTTTAAGTTTATAAATAAAAAATTTTTAATAATCAGTTTAAAAAAACAAGTTTGAAATATAACTTTGAATTTTTTTCACATAATTTGGTTAATGACGTTCTTTTTCAAATCAGATGCATTTAAGCCACACACGTTTCAAAAGGCCCTTCCACTTTTTTAAGAAAAATATTAATGATTTTAATCAAAAATTATAATTATTTAAGTTATGAACTGATAATTAATAATTTAACCCCGAAATTTAATTAAATTGGAAAAAAAAACTTTTCATTAAAAATGATTTGATGAAAATTAAAGTTGATGAACTTAAGCCTGATTAAAATATAAAAATTTGGATTAAAAACCATAAACAATTTAATAAAATAACCACCATACTAATTAAAAAAATGTACAATTTTAATTTAAATCATTATCCAACATGTTATAAAAAATTTTAAAATAACCTCAAACATTATTTTATTAACAATTCAAACTCTTCTCTTTGCAGGATTATAACGTCACCAATAGAAGAAATTTTGTAACAAAAAGGTAAGTTTTTAAATTAATAAAAAAAAAATATTTCTGTAAAAAAATAAGAAAATACTAGCAAAATCTAAATTATTTTAGTATTTGTTAAGGTTTTAATGGGCTATAACCAGATTTCAGGTAAAACATTTACATATCTGCTGCATCTAAAAAGGTAGTATTTCTGCTACTATTTTCATAAATGAAATAAAAGCACAGAAATTTAGTAACTGTAATAATTTTACTTTTCTGAAAGTATTTTTAAAAAAAATTTATCAATTTTATTTTTAATAAGAAGTAGTGAATTTACTACTATTTTCAAGAACTCAAGTTTTTCTAAAAAATTAGGATTTTTTAAGATTTAGATGTCTCTTTTAAGCATATCTAAAAATAAAAAAATTCCTTTATGATATCGAAAAAATAGTTTTTATACTACTTTATATTTTTAAGGATTTTACGGATAAGTTTTTAACACAACAAAGCCAATTTGAAAGTTTGTTAAATAAATTTCAGGCATAAATTTAATTTTTTTTTTATATTTAAAGTTTTCTTCTTCAAAAAATAAATTAATAAATTATTTAAAAAGAAATATAATTAAAAAAAAAACATCAAAGAAACTAGAATAAAATTATGTAATAATTAATGATTTTCCAAAGAAGTATTATTACTATTATTCTAAAATATTAAACATTTCTTTAAAACGTTTGCATTTTGTAAATCTGACCTTTTCATTTATATAAAAAAGTAGTATTTCTACTCCTATTTAACAAAAAATATATACACGTTCTGTTGAAAAGATTTCAAGCAAATATGTATTTGAATTTTTAAAGTCTTGAAAAAACATAGTATTTTTACTACTGTTTTGAAGAATGTCAATTCTTTTCAATTTACCATTGTTAAGGGTCTTTAACCCCTTTAAAAGCTTTTTTTAGCAAAAAAATTAAGCTAATTAACATTTAAAAAAGGAGTTTTTCTACTACTATTTAAAATATCTTAATATATTTTAAATATTAGTTGGGTATTTACATCCTAAATCTCTATTTGAAGAGCTTCTTGGTATTTTTGCAACTTTCTTATAAGAAGTACATATTTTTACTACTATTACGATTTATGTTTATAACTTTTTATTTTTGTACAAAAACATAAAATGAAAAAAAAAAATGTTTATACTTTAGATCGAGCTGGTAAGCATTTCGCTAAAGGTCAACCATCTAAATCTTAAAAGTGAAACTTAAAAAATACATTTTTATAAAAGTAGTATTTTTACTACTTTTTTCAAATGCAAATTTTCAAATATTTTTTTTTGTGATAGATACAAATGTCACGCTTTATATCCGCTAAAAAAAACTTTGTTGTATGTTTTTTATAAAGTAGTATTTCTACTACTATTTCTAAATTTGCTACTTGAATTTAGTTTTACCGTTTAAAAAAGAAAATAAACCATTTTATACGATTTTGGCTTTTAAAATTGTAAAGTAATTGTACTTTTCTAAAAAATTATTTAAATTTGGTATTAAATACTCCTACTTATAAGTGTTTGCCACTTATAAATACCCGTATATAATTGACATTTTAACCATCTACCTACCCAAAACCTACAAAAAAAACTTGGAAATTAAAAAAGCTTATGTATAAAAATTCTTACAATACTCAGGCAACAATACGCTAATTTTAATATTCAGTGAGACAATCACGTACAACTATTTTACCTAATAGACTTAAATAGAAACGTACTCATACATTGATAAGAATATTAACCAAAGAATTATTGGCTTTTTAATGATTTTTTTCATTAAGATTTGTACATGAGATAAAATTCTTAAAATAATGTTTTGGAAGTTTTTTTTTTTATTTATTTGTTTTTTTAGGTCGCAAAATTTAAGCTTGATTGAAATGTTAGCCATAAGCCAATGAATTATAAATTACGCCTTAACATTTAGAATATTATTAGAAAAGAAAAGAAAATGCCTTAGGCGAAAAAGAAATATGAAGTGTTTAGAAATTTTCACACCAACTACCTGTTTTTTTATAATGAAACTACCGTTTTTGGTGAAAAAAGTAGTAAAATTGGGTTGCATATATTTTGAAAAGTAAAGATCTTAAGTTTTAAGATTAAAAATTAAATTATTTAAGTTTTTTGAAAAAGTAGTATTTTTACTACTATTTAAAAATTAAGCTTATTGTGTAAAAAATGAACTACTACTGGTTTTTAAATTATAATAAGAATTTATTTCCTAAATACTTTCTAATTTCTCTAAAATTTTTAAAAGTAGCTTTTGGTTAATTTTAAAAATAAAGTACTTAATCTGCTACTGTTTCGAAAATAGCTTTATTATGATTTGTTTTGCAATAACGATCATAATTTGTTGTTTAAAATTTATACGACTTGTGGTTTTAAGAACTAAAAAAAAATACTATATCTACTACTTTTTTTCGAAATTGCTAAGTCTTAAGCTATTGCTGCAAAAATTGTCTTAAATTGCGTGAAATTTTAAACAAATAAATCTTATACTCTTTCAAGTTACGAAGTCAACGATTTATAAGAAATTCGTAAAAATCGAATAAAAATATTTAAAATTTTCGTAATTGTTAAAAAAAATCTACTCCTTTTTTTCAATCATTCAATCATTAAATATACTGCAAAACCAGTTTAAAATTGCGTGAAATTTAGTAAAAAAATAAATAATTCTGCATTTTTAAAATAGTTCTTAATCTACTACTTTTTTAAACTGACTAAATCTCAATTTTTAATAAGAAATTCTTAAATAAAAACGAATAAAAATTTGTTTTAATTATATTCAAAGTTGTTTTATTTGTTTAAGATTATATTATTTTATTTCGCTATATTTTGTAAGAAAGTACTTTTTTCTACCAGTCTTTTAATATAAGCAAAATTTTGGACTATTTAGCATTTTTCTTAAAGTAATCTAGTTTATTTGAAAATAGTTCTTAATCTACTTTTTTCAACTACTTTTTTTCAACTGACTAAATCTCATTGCTTAAAGAGAAATTTGTAAAAATTTGATTTAAATGCAAAACTTTTAGTTATTTTAAAGTCGTTTTACCTGTTTAAGACTATTTATTATTTTATTTGGCCATATTTTGTAAAAAAATTACTTTTTTTCTTTAAGTAAAATTTTGGATTATTAAGCAGTTTTCTAAAAGAAACCTGGTATATTTGTCAAATTTATAGCTGTTTTAAATATATACATAAATATATATATATAAATACAAGTTTTTTAAAAAGTATTATTTCTACTACTATTTTTAAATGAGGAATTTTTTTAAGTTTTTTGGTTTTAAAATTGGTATTTTTGTCATCGCTTTATTATTTTGTTACAATTTTTTCTTTCTACTACTTTTGCACCCACATAATTGTCTTTTTCTTAGCATCTCTGAATGGTTTTGCCAATAATGTTAATGTCTACAGTCTCCTCCAAAAATATGTGGCGTGAATAAACAAAATAATTATAATGAGCTTTTATGTGTTTTTAATGGATGTTTCATGTGTCTGATAAAATTTTTTTTCTATAACAAATTGAATAGATTTTTTTCTTGTTGTTTTTAGAATAAACAAAAATGTGGGTCAAGTCGTACACTCATATGAAAAGAAGTTTTGGAAATTAAACGACTTTTTTGGATAGTTTTTTTCCTGTTTGTTTCGTTATAAAACCTCATCAAGTGTTGGAAGTTATTTATGGTTAGAAAAAAAAGCACAGACAAATACAAAAAAAAAAAACCAAATGAATAAATAAACGATTGATTTCATCTGGAGATTGTTTTTTGTTTAATTTAGTTCTAAATGATTTAGAAAGTTTTTTTTAAAAGAAATTTTTATCCTCTGCTACGTGGTGGGTTTCTTCTTTATTTTTCTTTATTATTTTTAACGAGTTTTGAATAACAATTGTAGAATTTTTTTTTATTCTTTTTGTTTGGTTTCATATTGATTATTGTGTGGTTTAGATTTGATTGTTATTGTTTTTCTATTGTATGAATGAAAATTATTAATAATCTGTTCAAAGGTTATTAAACTTTTATGGGGAAAAGAAAAAATTTACCTAATAACGATTCATAAATATAAAATAAAGCAAATTTATTGAATTATTAATAAACAAATCAAAAAAGACAAATATCAATTTCTTTAAGGCAGCAAAATTTTGCTAGTGAAGCATTTAATCAAAAAGATTCTTAAAAAGGTAGACATACTACTATTTTTTCAAGTAAAAATTTTTTATATTTTTTTAGAAAAACCGGGAAACCTTATTTTAAATTAAAAAAAAATTTTAAAAAATAATAAGTCTAAAAAAGGAGTACAAATACTCCTATTTTGAAAGCGTTTAAAATTTCTAATAAAATTTTATTGCATTTTTTTAATGCTATTTTAAAACAAAGTTTAATTAAAAAAAAGTATTAAAAATACTACAAAAAAAAGAGAATACAAAATTAAAACACAAATATTATAAAAAAAATCACAAATTATATTCTTTATAACAAAAAAAAAAAAAAAATTCTATTCAACAATATTTAAAATAGTAGTAGAAATACTACATTTTTTAAATGGCCTTAATGTCACTAAAAACTTTTCAAACATTTATATATTTTAGGAAATTTAAAAAGAACAAATTATATTTTTAAATTACAATTAAGTTTTTTGATAAACAATAAGATTTGGTTTGTTGTGCTCAATTCCTAATTTTTATTCTTGATAAAAACACTAAAATGTTTTATTAGGAGGATAAGCTGTTAAGATCATTAGGAAATATTTTCCCAAAAAATTTTAGATTAGTATTTTTTATTAACAATACTGCAGAGTGAATAAGAATTACAAATTATCAAAAAGTCTTATTTGCAACGATATCAAAGCTTAAACAAAATACCAACAATAAAAAGTGAGTTTATCTTGTCTTACACTCCCCAAAATTTTATTAATGAAAAATTATGTATTCCCAAGAATAACTTTCATAATTTTTTGATAAACTCAACTTTTTTAAAATGGAAGTTAAAATAATACTATTTAAAAAAATATTTAAAATTTCTAGAAAAGAGAATGTGAGAATTATTTCTTTTAATTAGTTGCTTTTATTTTATTAATCATTTTAATTTTTCGGCTGTGTTCAATAAATATAGAAATATTGAGGGAATAGGACTATTGCAAGAAAGCTTTATAAATTGAAATTTGATTCATGGAACACATTCGAAAAATAAAGATGGTTAATATTTCTAGAAGAGTTAAACAAGCGAACTTTTGTTACAAAATAATATGTAAAATCTTTTTACAACCTAGTTTTGGCCAAACTTAAAAAAAATAGTAAAGAAATACATATGTACTTTTTTTTTTAAAAAAAAACCCAAAAATATAAAAAATTTAACAAAATAAATGTAAAGAAAGTTCAATTAATTATTTTCTTTAAAAGAAACTTAAAACTGTCAATGTTAAAAATTGTAGTTGAAATAATACTATCTTCAAATTGTTCTAAATTTCGGTCAAAAATGTTATTGATATCTTAAAAAATTAAAAAATACCAAAATAAATTTCAATTGGAGTTAATTTACAAACAAAACCCGATTTTTTAAAAAAGAAGTAGAATTACTACTTTTTTTTCTTAATTAAAAAAAATGTATGCACGTACATATCTCATGCTTTAAGTTGTTGTTAAACAAAAAGTGTCACAAAAATCGATTTTTTTAAAAAGTAGTAGAACTACTACAGTTTTACTAAATTAAAAATGTTTGTTAAAAAAATTTATGAAAGTACAAAGCTTATGGTTAAAGTTGTTTAAAACAAAAATTAAAGATAAAAATTCAAAAAAAGTAGTAAAAATACTACACAATTTACTCCGTGAAAAAATTAAAGAAAACACTCCAAATTTGTCCAGAATTTAAAAATACAATATCAAAATAGTTCAAACTACATTGAATACATTTTTTAAGTAATAAAGCTACTACTATTTTTAAAATTATAAAATGTTGCTTTTGTTTTGGTAGTAATTTTTCTTATATAATTAAAATAAAAATGCTTTTTTAGCTAACTATTTTTTTTAAATTTATTTGTCACTTTTTTTAAAAATAAGGCCTGAAACATATTAAAGTATTTGTAGTACTAGCTAAAGCCGACGAATGCTCTGTGGCGCAACAAAGTTAAAAAATTTGAACTTTGCGCTTCAACTGCAACGACTACTAAAACTATGTATTCCATTGACACAACTTCCAAACTGCCGTTTTTAACTTTTCACAGCTTGCAACTCCATTCGTAACGTTGTACTATTGCTACTATTCTGTTCCCCACTTAAATCTTAAAAGCTACTTCAAGTTTTAAGGATTTCAATTCAACTATCTACTATTGGTTTAAAAAACAAGTTCTGTTTTAATGTTTCCATAATCATTTTTAAACAAAGTTTACAACTTTTTGACTAATTAAAATTAAAATAATTATTTTTAACAAATTCTAGAAAGAAAGCCTAAATAAAGTATAAACAATTGCTTATTTCGATTTTTGTTAAGAAGTATTTAATTTACTACTATTTAAAGAATTAATTAATCATGTTTTTTATGTAAAAACTACCTTAATTTGGTTAATATTCATAAAAATTTTAATTTTTTTAAAAAGTACTAATTCTACTACTATTTTTTTTAAATTACTAAATCATAAAATTTTACTAGAAAAGCGGTCTTAAATTGCTTGAATTAAAAAAATAAGCGTTTATAAATGTTTAAAAATAGTTCTAAAATACTACTTTTTTAATGGCTAAATTTCAACGTTTCATAAAAAATTTGTAAAAATTTGTTTTAAATACATACACTAAAAAAAATTCCAAATGCACTACCTTTTTTAACTCAAACTCCCCTACTATTCCAGCCTTTACTGAACACCCTTTCTACTATGAAACCCAAGACAACATTCTTGTTAACATGACTCTCTCGTGTGAGGTATTGTATGACATTATTCACATACTCGTTGTTCTCGCTTTGCACACCAAAAGCAGGGATCGATCCAACCATTTTTTTTAAATTAAGAAGCAGTAGCAGAAGTTTCGAACGTGAGATTCATTTTAAAATCATAAAATTTTTTTATGCTTCTACTTTCTGCTTTTTTGATTTCTGTTCTTTTCTGTAAATGGTTCGGTTTGACGTTTTTCGTTCTAATGCTTCCTGGTTCAATAATCAATGAAATATGATTATCGATGTGACAGAAAAAGCAATTGATAGGATTCATAAAAGAACAGAATGAAAAAACTTGAAACACATATTCAAAATGAATTTTAAAAAGCTGGCGGACGGACGGACGACATTTTCTGTAAATTGGAATGCCTTAACAACATGTAGTAACAATTGTAAAGCATGTAATATGGAGATAGTTTTTTTTTTTGTATTTATGGAGCAGATGATTATGATTTGAAGAATATCTATAAAGCAGACTTCAACATTAAATTTTGCGCTTTTCTTTAAAAGTATTAAATTAAGTACTTTTTTCAAATTTTAAATACTTTCAGACGAATTTAAAATTTTTAAAAATTTCTACGTGTAAAAGTATATTTTTCATTGAAAAAATGTTGTTAAACGTCCTACTTTTTAACTATAGTATTAGTTAGAATAATTTTAAAAACTAATTTTTTACCTGGAAAATGGGCTTTTCCTTATTTACAACGAAGAAAACTTAGTTAGCACAACTTCTAAATTTAAGTAACAATTTGAAAGAAAGTAGTAGAGTAACTACTTTTAAAAAGTTATTTATTGCAAAAAAAAAAAAAAAAACTACTCCGGCAAGCTTAAATTTATTTGAAAACCCCCTTATCAAGAATAAAATTTATTGTTGGTACTTGGTTATAAAAATAGCAGTAATTAAGACCTTTGCTAAAAATATGTATGAATATGCTTAAAAAGAGTGTTTTTTCAAGTTTAGCATGATAAAAAAAAGCAATATTAATATAGTTTTTATACTTATATAATTATTGAAAGAAGTAGTAGATTTACTACCTTTTTAAAACATGAGTTTTATGGCCAAAAATTAATCAAACAAGTACAGGTTTATAAAAAAAAATTTGTCAAGATTAATAAAATTTTTTTAAGGAAATATTTAAAAAACGTAGTATATTTACTACTTTTTTAAAACATGATTTTTTGCACCAAAAATTAATCAAACAAGCAAAGATGTATATAACAAAATTTCCAAGATGTTTTTATATTTTTTTTTTTAGGAATATTTTGAATTTTTGTAAAGTAGTTGATTTTTTTTAAACAAATTGTAGAATTAGTACTTTTTCAAAAATTAATTTGTCGCTTATAAATAATTTTTTTTCCATTTTTAATTTAGTAATAAGAAGCAATTCTTAATTAATTTGTACATATTAATGATTTTTAAAAAAGTAGTATAATTACTACGTTTTTAAAACATTCGTGATCTTTATAAAAAGTTGTAGATTTATTACTTTCTTAGAAATTAATTGGTTGCCTTAAAAAGAGTTTTTTTATTATAATTAATTAAAAAAAGCCATTTTGACTTAATTTGTACATTTTAATGATTGATTAAATAGGAGTATGTTGGTACTTTTTTTTAATATTCTATTCGCTTCATTGGTAGTCTAATTTTATTTACGAATAATTTTCATTTTTTTTTATTCATTAAAAGTGGTTATTTTTGTTTTCTACTACTTTTTAAAAAGTATTAAATCTACTACTATATCAAAAATTTATAAAAATTTAACAAAATGCTTGTATGCCAATTTTGACAAAAAACTATAGTATTATCGAAACATTTTTCAAAAGGTACTAAATCTACTACTTTTTTAAAAAAAACGCGATTAAAGTAAAAGGCTTGACAGAAAAAACTTTTGGCTTCAAAATTTGTGGCAAATTTCTAGTTTTAAAAACAGTAGAAAGTCTACTACTCTTTTTTATAAGTCTTTAATAAATCAGAAAATGTTATCTTAGAACAAACTTGTAAAAATTTAAGTTTTTTCGACTTTAAATTTAATTCAAAATAAGCAAGGAAAAAGCTTTTATTCCTAAAAAAATTTAAAGCAACCAACCCCCTTAATTATACAATAATTTGAATAATATATGCAAAAATGTACTTAAATGATTAAGGCGTAAAAGAAGGGTAAGAATATTTCCATTAATGTATATACTCTAGAGTGATAAATTATTTTAAAAACTGCAGTTGCTTAAAAAAATACTGCAAAGTGGGAAGGAGAACACAGAAAAACGTGCAAAGCCAGGGTTATTTATTGCGCCAGCAATTAATGTTTAAAAATAAGGGAACCAGACAAAATACAAAAAAAAAATTGTGCACTTATTCAAACAAATTGTTAAATATTTAAGTACTTTTTTTTATAAAATCAAGAAGCAAACAGTAATAAATAAACAATAAATTGCAACAATTTCCTGTTGTCCTGTCTCATCCTTAAACAGCTGACGATGATCAGACTGTAGTAACTGCTACTGGCTGGATGTCATGTCGCGATACTTTTATGGCAGGCAAAGTAAAAGTATAGAGACTAAATTATTCTGGATAATAATGATTGAAATTTTAAAGAAAACCCATGAAAATAAAACAATTGAGCGAGCGCATGTATAACTTTATGCAATAGCAACCCCAATTCTCAATTCATTCCCTTTCGGCCTGCTGCCAAGTGCTGAAGAGTTCTTTTGCTGACAATGAACACAATAAAATGTGTTCTGCTACAGATATTTCAAAATGTTGAAGAGGTTTTTTAATGGTAAGACTGTATCACTTACTCTGTTAGAAGTACTTTTAATCAACATTGTACCGTTGTCATTGTCATCGGTATTATCATCATCCTGCTAAAATAAATGACAAACGAGTTTAACAATAATGTTCACCCTCTTTAAAGCACAATCAACACAACATATTTTTTATTTCAGTTTTGAAATAAATATTGTATAAATAGCCTAGACGTCATGCTGCTAATACGTTGTTTTAAAAAATATTTTTGAGGAAAAATTTTATTGAAACAAAAAAACCCAGCAGCAAATTACAGATGATTTTTGGCAAAATCTAAAATCGTGAAATTGTGCAAAGCTGTTTCCTTAATATCTTATTGCAATTTAGCAAGTTTTGTTAAAGAGTAGTAGATTTACTACTTTTTAAATTGTAGTTTTATTAAAAAAAATTCCTCAGACAAGCTCAAATTTACTTAAAATAATATATTAAAACTATTTTTAAGTTTAAGAAACTTCTTAAAAAAGTAGTAGATTTACTACTTTTTTGAAACTAAGGTGTCATTGCAAATATACTAATACCAACCTAAATTAAGTTAAAAAACTGTTTTTAACACTTGTTTTTACTTTTAAAAAAGTAGTAGATATAATACTTTTTTAAAACATTAGGTTGATAGCAAAAAGAAAAAAAAGTTAAAATTTATTCAAAATCCTTTTTTAAAATTGTTTAAATATTTTCAAAATTTTAAATAAGTGGTGAACTTGCAACTTATAACTGTAATTTATTTGCGAATAACTACTTATGCATGTTTGAATTTATTAAAAAAAAAATTATTTCTTAAAAAGTACTAAACTACTACTTTTTAAAACATTAGTCTAATTGCAAAAAGAAAACTACTCATACAAGCTCCAAATTATTTAAATCATTTTTCAATCTTTGTTTTTTTCGTTTTTAAAAGGTTTGATTGATTAACGGCCAATTTCACCAAGTTCAGTTTACATAAGTTATAATTAACTATCAGTAATAATTAACTATCAGTTATAATTTACAATCAGTAATAATTTACTATCAGTTATAGTTAACTTTAAAAACTTAGTACTTTTTTAGTCAAGCTAAGATTTATTAAAAACACACTTCTCAATTTGTTTTAAAATTTTTTCTTTTTAAAAAAGGGAGTAGCTTTTGACTTTTTTAAAAATTAATTTTTTCTAAAAACATATTCCTTTTGACTTTATATGATAAATTTGACAGTTTTCTAACTTTTAGAAAAGGAAGAAGATTTACTTCTTTTTTAATATATTGGTTTTATTGCCAACAAATTTTATAATCAAAAGTACATTAATTAAAAGAAAAACCATTCTTTACTAAAATTTTAATTTTAAGGAACTTTTTGAAAAAAGGAGTAGATTTGGTATTATTTTAAATATAATTTTTTTCTTTTGTTAAAAACAAAGGTTTCTTTTTATTAGTGATAAGCAATTAATTCCAATAATAATTTAAAAGCATTTTTTTTTTTGCCTTTTTTTTTTGCTAAAATTTAAATGAAAAGTAGTAGAATATTTACTATTTTTTAATTTTTTGCATTTGAAATAATTTTTGGTTGATTTTTTTACTAATTTTTGTATTTTAGTTGAGTATTTAAAAAAAAATTTTATACAATATTTTTCTCTTGCTAAAAATGGTAGCAGATTTACTCCTTTTTTAAATTTCTGTTATTTACATTTCTTATATTTTTTTAAATATTTTCTGGTGTGTGTTTGTTTAAAATTGTAGAATTTTACTACTTTTTTTGATTTGACTTAATACCTTAATTTTTTTTAATTGTTAGACAGTTATATAATTTTTAATGTTTCTTAAAATTAAGAAAAATATTTTGGTTTATTTTACTCGTTTTTGTAGTAAAAAGAAAATGTTTGTTCTAATAGTAGTAATAAATTTTTGTTTTAAAATAGTAGTAGATTTACTACTTATTTTATTATGTGCAATTAAACTAATTTTTGTATAGTTTTTCGAATAAAGGCTATTTTTTTAGTCATTTTCAACGTTTGCTATTAAAGAAATTTTCGGTTGTAAATATGTAGTAGTAAATATACTCCTTTTTAAAAAACTTGTATTTTTTTAGTTCTTGGTTTATTTTTTGAAAGCCAACTAGTTTTCGTAGTTAAAAAGAAATTTTTGTTTTAAACGAATTATTGTTGTTTGTTTTAAAATAGTAGTTAGTAGATTTACTACTTTTTTATTATGTGCAAGTTTCAAAACATTTTTTTAGTTGTTTAGAATTGTTTATATTTTTTAGTCATTTTCAACATTTTGGTATAAAAAATTTTATTTTTCAGTTTAAAATATTACTAGATTTACTTCTTTTATTGGATATTTTTCTTTCAAAATATTTTATTTTGCCTATTTCCTTTAAATAAAATGTTTCGCCGGCTCATTTTAATTTAAAATATTGCCTGCATTTTCCATATTTTTTTTTTTCAAATAAGGTGTTTCATTACATAAATTCATGTCACAATATTTTATTGTTCAGCACGACATGAACTAATTCTGTACATAACTTTTCACTTTTTTCCATTGTCCTTTGAAATCATCTAACCCTCTTTATGTTACTTGTATTTTTTTTTAACCTGGAGAAATACAAAACAAATTGTTTCTTTTATATAAAATTTTTTTCATCCTGTTTGTCGAACATCCTCTTTTGATTCCTGGATTGTTTGTTACTCTATTGTTTTTTGTGACTCAAACCCAAACACAGTTTGAAGTTTATATCAAAATGATTAAAATGTTGCAAACACGCAGCATGTGTTTGAAAGAAAAATGTTTTCAACAAAAATTACCCTCAAAGCATCAGAAGGACGATAGCTAGGAAGTACTAAGAGAAATATTGAAAGGTAAAGTCTAAGGTTTTTTTTAGGTTTTAATCCTCCATCGTACACATGAGTCTGACCTTGTTAAATGCGTTTTGAATGGAAAACCGAAACGTCTGTAAGATGGAGAGTTAAAGTATTATAAATAGGACCTAGAGTAGTAGGATTGACTCTCGGACATTGTGGCCTAAAGTAGAACAAGCCAACTTCAACTTTTTTCTTGGAACGAGTAGGAGTAACCTGAGTATCACAATTAGAGTCATCAATGGGCACCTGATTATCAGGTATCTTTTCAATAAAACAAAAAAGGGCCATCCAGGAAGAGGAATAGATGTCTAGGCAACTATTTCTACGACGATCGGATGGATGGCTTTCTTATGGTGGAAACTTAAAGACTCCATTATGGGCTGAAGGTGGCTTACCAACAGCCTATTTATAAGGGGCGAGGTCTCATAAGGACCTCCAGCTTCTACCGCTTTAAACTTTAATATCTTCTTTGGTAAGATAATTTCACTCTTCTGTTTTTTGTTTTCTTTACTTTTAAAGGATTTTCACTTGACCTTATCGGTCTCCGACTGGACGTATATACGCAAGTCTTACTGTAAACCTTTCCTTACCTCAAGTATTATTAAACAAAATCTTTTATTTCTGTTTGTGTATTTCCATTTTTTTTTTTTGGTTAAAAAGTGAAATTATTAGTTTTAAATACCTTTTTTTTTTCTTTAACTTCGCTCCTCAAAGGAGAGTTTTAGTTGCAATTATAAATTCATAATATTGTCAGAATATTCCTGCATTTAACATGAAAACAGTTGGTGTTGGTTGCGGCAAACAACAACAACCTTTTGAACAATCCATTACTACCATCCGTTTTTTTTTTTTTTTTTTTTTTTTTTTTTTTTTTTTTTTTTTTTTTTTGTACAAGTTTTTGATGAAGCAGCAGTATCTACTGCAGCCGCAGAAGTTGCTGTTGCTTGTATTTTATATTTTTTTTTTTTTTTTTTAAATTAATTTAATGTTTTTCATTAGATTACTTGGCAGGAATTATGTTTTTGTTTTCCTTATTTTCATGTTTTTAATGGAAATTTCTCCAATTTTTTTCGAACAAAAATTACACAAGTTGCGGGGCTGGGACAGCATCATCGAAGAAAAACAAAAACTTGACATGACTTGCATCATGCTCTCTAGTTAATGTTTATTTAATTACAAGAAAAGGAAGTTTTTAAATCAATTAAAAAAAATTTTTCAAACTAATTGCAGTGTAATGATAAAAAAAATTCATTAAAATTTAGAAATTAAATATAAAAAAGCACAAGTATTTGTTTTAAATGACATGAGGTTGAAAAAAATATATCTCAAGTGAAAGGAGAGTTTGTCAAAAACACAAAACTGTATAGAGATTTTAAATGCTGAAAATGACTTAAAAAACTAATTAAAAGAAAAAGTGTTTGTTCCGAAAATTTGTTAATTTCCTAATATAATTGCATATAAATAACTTAATATATATATATAAAATTGTTGCATTATATATCATTAGAAACTTAAGCATACAAATGCTCGAAACATATATTTTAATAAGATATAAATAAAGAAGACTGATGCACATTGATGTGCAATAGTAAATTCTCTCACCAATACACTGACTAAACTACAGTTGCACTGGGAGAAAAGTTCTGTAATTTTAAAGAACTGCTACTATATGTAGACGGTTGGAAAAATTTTTTAAATTTATTTATGGTATCTCATAAGAATTTTTTATACCCCCACCAAAATACTGGAGAGGGTATTATGCATTTGTGCTGATGTGTGAACACCTTAAAATATTAGTCCTACCTCTACCCTAAAGTGTGCCGATCGACTCAGAATCACTTTCTGAGTCGATCTAACGATGAACGCCAGTGTTAATGACGGGCTGGTTGGCTGTACAAAGTACAGGTAGCAATTTTGAAGATATACAAAATTTGGTACATAGGATCTAATTGGCACAATGACTGAAAATGGGGCGAATTGGTCCATAGTTTTATATAGCCCCCACACAAGCTGCTTTCCTGAATAGGGTCCTTGTGCCAACTATCAAACCAATTTTAATGAAATTTTAAAAACAGCTAAATCGATATTTATATGGACACATAAGTTATGCATTTTTTAAAAAATAGGACTACGAGGGGAGATAGGTGGCAATTTCTGCCTCTCCGAGACAATAACAGATTTTAATGAAATTTAAAGCATAGATAAGTCCCTATTCTTGTAGCCACATTAAATAGGTCCCAAATAGGTACACTTGCAAAAATTTGATCTTTAGGTGTAGGATATCATATGCTCGGGCTTGACCGACTATACTTTCTTATTTGTTTTGAAAATAAATGAAGGCCCTAATCATGTAAAACGCAACGCAACCTCAAAGAATAACATTGAAAGCACAAACAAAGTTAAAAATAAAAAAGGCGCAAGCTGTCACTGTAAGTCACTAGTTGATAGGGACTCATTTAATTAGACTTGTTCTAGGATATAATGACTACTGTAGGAGTTGTCGGCATGAAAAAGAGACAAGTACACGTAGAGAAAAAATATGGTTCGGCATGGTTACAGCAACTACAGTATGTTTATTGTAACAAGATATACAAATAGCAAAAAAAAAATTTATTTTTATTTAATATCAGCAATATTTTAGTTAATGTAAACATTTCAATGATTATCGCAATTAGAAATTTGAGTATGGTTCACTGAAAAATAATTATTTATCTAACAACTAAATATTAATAACTTTGAAAACATATTATATTAGTAACAACCATTTAATGATATTTAATAAACATTACACCATATTATGATTACATACGATTAAAGTACGATTACTGTAATCATATTTTGAATCATAATATGATTCTTTCAGAATCATTGCAACTAAGACTTGAGTGGTTGTAATTCTCATTCGCTTTACAGTTCTATTTGCATAATATTTTTAGATTTTAAAAATTCTTTGGAAAAAGGTTTCCTGATGATCTGTGTATTAGATTACTTTTTACCGCTTTTAATTGATTACTGTTTATCATAACATAATTACTTCGTATCATAATATGATTCCTTCTAAACCTATAAGATAAGAGCATATGATAATAATAATAATTATAATATGATGTAATAAAAACAAAGTATGATTAAGTGAAAAATATCATGATGTAATATTACGAATATATTTGGTTATAATATAATATTTTATGATTCTAATAATAATCATATACTTTGACTACTATCGTAAATATTATCAGAATATGTTGCTCATAGAATATGTTTACCACAACAATGTTTTTTCTCTGCACGCTATATTCGGCTATGCCGAATCTTATATACCATTCACAATGGCGCGATAAGAACAGAAAGTTACATTGATATCTTAAAATATAAATAAATATATTTTGTGCCACGTCCACATCTCCAATACCTTCCACATTTTGTCGTATGCTGTGTATCGATAGCCAAGATGCTTGCACCTTATTTGGAAACTTTGGCTCTTGCCATTCTCCAGACATACAAAATGTTATAAAGTCTTTGTATAAGAAGTGTCACAAGCACTTCTCTGATTCCGGCCACATTTTGACGGTTCTTGCGGTTTTCCAGAAATACAGAAATCTATCATGCCTTTGTATGGAATTGTTACGCTCACTTGTCCTGTGTATTATAAACCCAACTATGTGTACCAAATTGGGAACATTTTTCTCTTGCCGTTCTTTAGATATAAAAAGCTATTTTGTGCTACGCCTACTTCTCCAATCCCGCCTGCATTTTGTGGGATGTTGTGTTTAAAAAAAAACGAGATGTTTGTACCAAATTTGGTAACTTTGTCTTTTCTTCTCTAGATATACAGAAAAAAAGTAATAAAAAAACCACAACAACAGGGGATTTATGGGTAAAACTAGAAGCAGTCATGGGTTTTTGCTTATATCTCAGCCATTTATGGACCAATCTAGCTGAATTTCCACAGCAGACTTTAACGGAGTATATGCGACATAAATATACACCAATAAAGTCCCCCTGATATCTGGTGTCTTCGGAAAACCCGTTTCAACAGACGTACAAGCAGACGGTAACTTCTCTTCTTATAATGATCTAGGGGGGGAAATATATCGATCGAAATTTCCGTTCAAATTGCATTGTAATTTGGTCCGACATAGAATCCCGAATTTAGCCCCCCGAATATATTAACATTAATGGGTCTAGGATCAATATTATGGAAGTTACAAACGTAATGTCAAAGCTTTATATACTCTTTTCCAACTGCGGTTAAGGATATAAAAACAACAACGATAGAAGGGATTAATGGGTAATATTAGAAGCAGTCGAGTTTTTGTTTGAATTTCGATAGGAAACGGAATATATGTGACATAAATATATAACAACCTATTGCCCAGCATTGCTGGGATCTAAGGAAAACTCATTTAACATACGCACAGACAGACGGTCATCGTGATGTGAGCTTCTCTAGGGTCTAACATCGGTTCGGCATGGTTACAGCAACTACAGTATGTTTATTGTAACAAGATATACAAATAGCAAAAAAAAAATTTATTTTTATTTAATATCAGCAATATTTTAGTTAATGTAAACATTTCAATGATTATCGCAATTAGAAATTTGAGTATGGTTCACTGAAAAATAATTATTTATCTAACAACTAAATATTAATAACTTTGAAAACATATTATATTAGTAACAACCATTTAATGATATTTAATAAACATTACACCATATTATGATTACATACGATTAAAGTACGATTACTGTAATCATATTTTGAATCATAATATGATTCTTTCAGATTCATTGCAAATAAGACTTGAGTGGTTGTAATTGTCCTTCGCTTTACAGTTCTATTTGCATAATATTTTTAGATTTTCAAATTTCTTTGGAAAAAGGTTTCCTGATGATCTGTGTATGAGATTACTTTTTACCACTTTTAAATGATTACTGTTTACCATAACATAATTACTTCGTATCATAATATGACTCCTTTTAAACCTATTATGATTAATATGATAAGAGCATATGATAATAATAATAATTATAATATGATGTAATAAAAACAAAGTATGATTAAGGGAAAAATATCATGATGTAATATTACGAATATATTTGGTTATAATATAATATTTTATGATTCTAATAATAATCATATACTTTGACTACTATCGTAAATATTATTATATTATTATTATTATAGCGATATAATATTTTTAGCTTTTCTAAAGTATTTGGAAAAAGTTTCCTGACGAGCTGGCCTAAGCAACCAGCGAAATGCGCATAGGAACTAGCTTTCCCACAACAATAAATTTCAGTGTTTTCATTTAAAAAAATTGGGATTATTAGCACATCATTAATAAATGAATTAAATAATAAAATATTTCATTCCCAAAAATAATTTTTGATTATTATAATATGTTGCTCATAGAATATGTTTACCACAACCATATTTTTTCTCTGCGCGCTATATTCGGCTATGCCGAATCTTATATACCATTCACAATGGTGCGATAAGAACAGAAAGTTACATTGATATCTTAAAATATAAATAAATATATTTTGTGCCACGTCCACATCTCCAATACCGTCCACATTTTGTCGTATGCTGTGTATCGATAGCCAAGATGCTTGTACCTTATTTGGAAACTTTGGCTCTTGCCATTCTCCAGACATACAAAATGTTATAAAGTCTTTGTATAAGAAGTGTCACAAGCACTTCTCTGATTCCGGCCACATTTTGACGGTTCTTGCGGTTTTCCAGAAATACAGAAATCTATCATGCCTTTGTATGGAATTGTTACGCTCACTTGTCCTGTGTATTATAAACCCAACTATGTGTACCAAATTGGGAACATTTTTCTCTTGCCGTTCTTTAGATATAAAAAGCTATTTTGTGCTACGCCTACTTCTCCAATCCCGCCTGCATTTTGTGGGATGTTGTGTTTAAAAAAAAACGAGATGTTTGTACCAAATTTGGTAACTTTGTCTTTTCTTCTCTAGATATACAGAAAAAAAGTAATAAAAAAACCACAACAACAGGGGATTTATGGGTAAAACTAGAAGCAGTCATGGGTTTTTGCTTATATCTCAGCCATTTATGGACCAATCTAGCTGAATTTCCACAGCAGACTTTAACGGAGTATAAGCGACATAAATATACACCAATAAAGTCCCCCTGATATCTGGTGTCTTTGGAAAACCCGTTTCAACAGACGTACAAGCAGACGGTAACTTCTCTTCTTATAATGATCTAGGGGGGGAAATATATCGATCGAAATTTCCGTTCAAATTGCATTGTAATTTGGTCCGACATAGAATCCCGAATTTAGCCCCCCGAATATATTAACATTAATGGGTCTAGGATCAATATTATGGAAGTTACAAACGTAATGTCAAAGCTTTATATACTCTTTTCCAACTGCGGTTAAGGATATAAAAACAACAACGATAGAAGGGATTAATGGGTAATATTAGAAGCAGTCGAGTTTTTGTTTGAATTTCGATAGGAAACGGAATATATGTGACATAAATATATAACAACCTATTGCCCAGCATTGCTGGGATCTAAGGAAAACTCATTTAACATACGCACAGACAGACGGACATCGTGATGTGAGCTTCTCTAGGGTCTAACATCAATATTGTAGAAATAACAAACGGAATTACAAACTTTACATTCGCTGAAGGATATAAAAATTTGACGAGTTGTCACTTTCTCTATCAGTGCCCTGGTCACACGGACATTAGTAGAAGGAATTTTGGGTGACCAGAACTGCCCTAGTTGGATGTTCTATCCGAGGTAATTGCTGAAGACAGCAGTGATGCATATGAATTAATTTATAATAAGTGAACCGTTGTAGGACCCCAAGAGAGCCGTTCTCTTGCCGACTGCTTTTTAAATCTAACATAACATTTTTTACGCTATTTTGAAAAGACGTTTGTTCTTTTACATATATATATATTGAATTAAATTCAATTTACAATAAATTCATTTCTATTTTGTTTCATCATTTTGCTTTAATTTCATTCAGCATTTCTTAAGAGTTTTGCCCCATACTAAAACTCATTCCGAATTAAATTATAGATGCCGCAAAACTATGACAAATCTAATTATGCATTTTTCTTTGAATGTATATACTATAATCACGACAATCATTTCGTGTGACTGTTGTTTAAATTATCGTTAGAAATTTGTAATTGTGAGAATATGTGTGTCAATTAAATGGTGATAAACAATAGGTGTAAATTTGTGTTACGCATTGTAGATCTGAAATGTATATTTACACACAAACGTATAAAAATTGTTAACAATAACTAAAAGTGAAAGAGCAGAAGGGGTCAGGCTATTTTAAAATAAATTCACTAACATAAAATTATACGAGGCCGGGTTGAAAATTAGCCGACCTAACAAAAAGCACAACAAATTTGGATTACAAATTCTGGATTTCTTAACATAATCTCTTTTTAGCTCGATACACTTTTCCCAGCGATATTCAATAGCTTGGATACCCTGTTTATAGGAAAAACGTATAGCCTCTTACATTAGACGTAAACTATTTATTGTTGGCAAATCTTTTTAGTGATGAAACAATTTTGATGTGTGAATTGGTGCATTGTCTTATATAATGTCCTGTAGTTCCTATTGGACACAACGGGCCACAGTAAAGAGATTCAATTCGGTCCGGTTTGATGACATTTGTTCGACTTCTTTTATCAATACGGCTAACTTCGATGTTTAGTTGACGGCGCCAAGTGTGCGACAGTCTGCCTTCTCTCTATGTTTTACCATGCGGGATCTAGTCGATGGCTGTTTTATCTTTGCCATCTGAAGACCTCTGAAGCATGTGACCAATCCAATGGTTTAATATTTCGATTTCAATTGGTCGTTGATTTGTTTGTCTCCAGAGCTTCGTATTACTCATGGTGTAAGGCCAAGAAACTTTGAGGATTTTTCGAAAACTTCCATTAAGAAAAACTTGTAGGGAATTAACGTCGTGTTCTGTTGTATCCCAAGTCTTACATGACCACCTGAGTAGAGACCTAACAGAAGAATTAAAGATGGCAATATTTGTGTTTTTGGATATGCCAAAAAATTTCCATACTGAACGAAGGATACCTAATAATTGGTTAGCTCTGGAGATTCGGTAACCTACATCCATGCTTGATCTACCTGTATTTGTTAGGACTCTACATAAGTAGCCAAATGGTATGACTTTCTTCCGTTCACTGTTCTCTAGCTGCATTGACTTTTCTTTTTTTTTCTACAAATGCTCTAAATGATTGTTTTTCCAGTTGCATAGAATATAATAAAGCCAGATAACATGACTGCATAATATTCAAAACTGGACTGGAATCCATAAAATCGGTCATATATTATCAACAGCTAAAGACAGAGAAACTACAAGGCCATGATAATAAACATTTAATTATTACATTTCTATAATCACTTACATTTAAAAACCAGCCCATGTGCATTCCATAAAAACGCCATGACCTTCCCTGCAGATGAAACTGTCTTCGCCTTTCTCGGAAACGATTCTGCCCTTCTTGTCCACTGCTTTGAATTTACCTTTTTTTAAGGCGTGAAATGGTGGAGCCATGTCTCATCCGTTATAACGAATCCATCCAAAATTTCGGCTTTTATGCAATGAAACATCGCCCAAAGACTCTATTAAAACATTTTCACGACACTGTTTTTGATCTATTGTGAATTATCGTGGCACCCACAGCTTTCCCACCTTCGAATTTTGGGTCTGGAGTTACAGCGTTTTAGCTTAAAGCTTTACACGAAATTCACCTACTACTTGATTATGTTCTCCTGTTACCTCAATATAATTTTAATGAAAATTACGAATCTATTTGAGTTAAATTCAAAAAACGCTTAGAGATTAAGGCTGGAAAACTTTATGCTGAGCTGAAAAGAGTGTACGAGGTAGCGGGTAAAAAAATGTAAAACGCTTGGTAGTTAGGCATGAAAAGTAGCCCGCTTCAAAATCTAAGAGATTTAGCTTAATCGATAAAAGATATTTTGATAAAAGCTTTACGCGAAATACATCTACTACTTGCTTCTGTTCTCCTGTTACCTCAAAATAATTTCAATGAAATATGAAAGCAATTTGTGTTAAATTTAAAAGCGCTTGGAGATTAAGGCTAGAAAATTTAAATGCTTATCATTTCGGCTACATTACGAAGCTCAAGTCGGCAATCATTCAATACTATTATGCAGATTTTCTTAGTCGATTCTGGCATGAAAACCTTAACTGGTCAAATATTACGGTGTTCATTTTTGCCGCTGGTTTAACTTTGGGCACCCAATTTTTAGTAGTGTTAAACGGGGAAGCAGACAACTCTAGAGTAGAATCTAGCTCAGCCTTAATATTGGTTGGACTGTAATCTTTAAAATGAAAGTAGTTATTGAATTACATATGTTCGGTTCGGAAATGGTTATAAAAAATTCTTACTTTTACGTTCACTCGGCGACATTAGTAAAAAAGATTGATATCAGTACCTGTAAGGTTTGCCTAATCTCAAGGTTTTATTAACCACTGGGTGATAACCAATGCGTTTACCAACAATCAACACCCACAGGTGGCACTTTTGAGTGTAAAAATCGGCCAAATTATACACTTGCTTCTTGTTTATGAGTAAGAGTTATGTAACCCTCACGGCATAATAATAGACGGCAGCATCTGTTGAATAGCAGCAGCTTCTAGGCAGATCCTTCCACAGGCCGCACTTTGCTACAAGCTGTGAAAAATCAGCCATCGATGTAGGCTTTTTAAGATCTTCCTTCACGAGACTTTGCGTCCAAACAACAATCACCACGTAGTCCTCCAAGGGACCTCAACCCATAGTCTGATCGGTGCTATATTCCCGGGGCATTCTGACTCACATGGTACCATTTTTGAATCCTGTTCAGCCGCGATCTCAAGAGATCCGTACATTTTTTATTTCTATTGAATTCCAGCTTTTAACTGCACCTGATTTCCACAGAGGATGATACAACAAAATTTTAAATATCCTGTAAATGTTCCCCTACATACCCCTAATGGTATGTAGGAATGTCCCTTACAATTTTATTGAAAATATACTAAATAAACCAATGTAATGGCATCTATTATGACACCCAAGCAATTTCTTCTCATCCCTAGAATAAAGCTGCATTTGGCTACGTCTATTTCAGACCAAAGTGCCTTAGGTATCTGCCAGTTAATCCAACTAGCTCAAGCCATATATATCCTTTCCAATATAAAATCCCTGATGACCCAAGAAAGTGCCTCCTAGTCTCTAGTGACGAGCATTGTCATACCAGTCTGTTAACGATTTCGTTTCCCTCAGGAACCCAGCATAGAGTGACCAGGTAGTCACTGTGTTACTTTCTAAAAGCTCTTTTGCAGTCTCGAACTAGCTTCGATTACGACGTCAGGTTGGGTATTTAGGCCGCCCTCGTAAACATTACCATGTTGTTATTGTTTTTAACCGTTGTTTTCTGTTTTTGTTTTGTTTTTATTTGACAATCTCGGTGAGAGAGTGTATTTAAATAACACATGATGCCATATTTGTGCTTATGTTGATAATGTTGTTGTTGCTATTGTTGTTGATTTTATTCTTGTTGTTCTTGTTCATACGAGTATCACGTGTCAAAATAAAATGTTTTGAATGTTTTATTTTTTGTTTGAAAAAAAAAGAAAAACAAGAATCAGCAATTTAAACAAAATAATGAAAAATTTGCATAAAACTAAATTAATATGTAAAAAAAAAGTGTAAATAAAAAATGTTAAACAACAACTATTAGATAAGTTTAAAATTAAAAGCACGATTTTTAAATATTGGGTGTATAACTTAAAAACAAACTGGGTTCAGAACAGCTGGCGTTACCTTTGCACATGGTTTGTGTCTTAAGTAACTTGTCACTTATTCTCACCAAGTCATTGTTGTTTTGCTTAGGAAATGTCCTCTTTTGTGCCATTAAAGCTTTACTTCTTCTTTTTGAAGGAAAGTGCAGTTGAACATATTCCACTTATTTTATCGTGCGAGAGGTGGTTTGTGCGATTCGAAAGTGGTGATTTCAACATTGGAAAAACAGACTAACCAAATGTCAAACTCAAGAACTAGCAAAATTATTGTTAGGAACTCAAGGAGTTATTACAAGACGTCTGTAAGCAGTAGAATTTATCCAAAGGAAAGGAAATTGGGTACTACACAAGTTGAAGCCGGGTGATGTTGAAAGACGATTTGTTAAGGTCCGAAATGCTGTTTAAAAGCGATAGACATAAGTAATTTTTGCATCAAACCCAGCTTGATTCATGACGCGAAGGGAAATCTCTACTTGTGGCGGTTACAAAACGGGCCAGACGATCACAGGGAACCAGTACTAAAACCATCCTCCCAGGGGAATGTAGTGACAAGTATTGGGGATATTTCACCACTCAGCGTAACATAGATTACGTTTGGTTCAATGGGCAGCCGACACGAGGTCGGCTCACTTGGGTCTTATAGGAAACTCTTTGTAATACCCTTACCAATTGACAAGAGGCAGCCAGTATTCGCCAGACTATTCCACAGAAGTCACTGCAACCTCGAACCACCCCGACTCCCAGCAGAACAGAAAGATCGATTTCAGTCCCACACTAGACACATCATCCAAAGATGGCAATTCCGGTCTCCCAAGATGACTAAGCCTAATATCCCCGAAACCGGGTCATTGGCAGGCAAAGTAAAACACCGTATCCTTCTCCTCCTCCTCATCATAACAACTTCTACAGTAGTCATCGTAATCAAGACCCATTCTCACCGCATGAGTACCTATCATCCAATGGCCTGTCATGACCGATATCTCTGTCCTTATACGGTCCCTACCAAGACCAAGTAGCACACGCGTTCTCGCCACAGTGTAACATATTCGGGGGGGAAATGAGCATACAATACCTTGAAACAGCAGGGCTTAAATTAGCAGATTTTTTTGGAGATCACGATTTACCAGAAGTCCTGCCTGGAAGAACTAAAAAGTCAGTAATAAGGGTTTCCCACCCATTATGGAGAACTCGGCTTGCAGGCAGATCTTTCTAGGGTCCGTTGATAATCAGCAGTTTTATAACACTGGAGGTAAGTTAGCTCCAAGTAGTCTGGAAGTGGTGTACTGGCTTCTGTCGAAATCAATACACAGAAAAAATTCTCGCCAATTAATTTTTTAACTAAACCATTAATCAAATATGATAATGTTGTTAATATCAAAAAATATTTAATTGATACTATTAATTTGCTTACTGGTTCAAATATATTTTATAATTAATATAAACAAGTCTCTTAATTGATATTACCCTTAAAAGGTTTATCTTTGCATGTGTTTGATAACCCAGTAAAAAATGTGCTCCAAAAGGAGCAGGTTTTATATATGAATTCATGGCTCAAATCGCCTTCAAACCTGCTGCTGGGATGCCTGATTTTTGTATGGAGTGTTCCCGCTTCGGAGGACTATTTTCTGCTGACAATAAGCACTTCTTTTAACAGAGTAAAACATGCAAACAAAGCACTCCTAAAGCGTTTTTTGAGGGCTAACTATATTAACATATTCATTATTGTTTTGCTTTTACTTGTTTAAATGCTTTTTTTCAAGCATTTTCATAAACCAAATATATTTTTTTTTTGTTATCGCTTTTTTTTTTGTATATTTTACTGTCTATTATTGAAGCGCTCAATTATGCACTTTTTCGCTTAAGTGCTTCAAAAAGCACAATTTTTTTTTATTGGGAAATATTTTGAGCGTTGTTACGTGCCCGGTTTTTCGAGCACCGTAGAGATACGCCGGCTTGACAGGTACCCATGTTTATCTAAGACACACCTGGGGTCTAATCATCGCATTCGATATCGAGTAAACTATCGTATTTTCTGCATATCATAGACACTGACGTATCGAATAAAAAATCGAGGGATGGAATGTCTTTGGTGACTCGATATCGAATGCTATCATCTCAAATTACGATACATTTCATTCGATGTCAAGTGTCATGATACCAAAATAAAAAATTTCTATCAATTTTGCTCGTTATCAGAGGCGGAGGTAAGACCCATGTTTCGAACATAATTATATCGTTTGAAGCAATTTTTGGCCGAAAAACGTCCGGATTACATCAGAAGATATGATATTCTATTATGACAGCTCTTACCGCATGTGGCCAAGCACAAGAATTAAAAAAAAAAATTCTTCAATTCGCACCCAGAGAAAAAACATGTTTAAAAATGGTCACCTCCAACAAAACTATTTTTAAATAAAATTTTGAACATATTATGGTTAATTTAACCATATTATTGTCATCGACAAACATATTATGGTTAAATTACCCCTCTATCAAGACAACCATATTATGGTTGCCTCCGAACATGTTTTGGTTAATAATAACTAAAATATGTTTAAAACTTATAATAGCAAGGTTGGTTTTCAACCATAGCATGTTGCTCTTGGAAAAGAGGAAAATACTATTGTTAATTTAAAAACAAATTATTGTCATATATATCCATAACATGTTTGGAGGCAACCATAATATGGTTGTGGATTCTTGATGGAGGACTAATTTAAAGACAATATGGTTGTCGGTGACAATAATATGGTTAAGTTAAACATAATATGTTCAAAATTTCCTTTAAAAATAGTTTTTTTGGAGGTGACCATATTTAAACATGTTTTTTCTCTGCGTGCAGGCAATTAGTTATTGCATTTTATAAAAATTCTAATTTAAATCATAATAGAAACTATTTAAATCTAAAAACATTTTTTCATACATAAATCACTTTTTTTACCTCAACTAAAATGAAACATTTATTAGATGTCATATTTAAATAATTTATTTATGTATGTTAATTTCCTTATAAATTTTCTAACAAAAGAATGTATTTTTGTTTTGAGAATTTTAAATTGTTTCAAATTTGAAATTAATATTTCAAATTACTACAACCAATTCTAAAAATACCATAATAGAGGATATTTAAATAGATAAATCTTTTAGATTTTTTTCCAAGATATAAATTTTAAAGCCATAAATATGACGCCGTGTGCCACAAAATGCGTGCGAGTGGGTGAGTGAGTAGTCGCAGAAGAGTGGATGCAAAATGATTAAAGTTGCGGCCGTTTAGAAACTACGAACAATTATTTTTTTTGGTTTCGTAGGCGTTTCTACGTTTTTTAACCAAATGAATATGTTCTTACTATAAATTTTGATTTTTTTTTCTATATTTTACGTACTTTTTGTAGTGCGTGCCTTTAGACATATAAATCTTTTTAAAATCATTTTTACACTTTTCCAATTTTTGTAAATAAACGTCTTATTAACGTACAAATGAATTTTGTTATTAAATACTTAAAAAAAAACTACAATAATGAAAAATAAATTTAGTCACAAGGGGTTAAAGTGTAGTAATTTGTGTTTAAAAAAAACTCAGAATCACGACAGGGAAAAGGTGAACAGATTTTTGGTAGTTAGACTTTATAATCTGCTTATAACCTTTAGTAAAGGAATTATATGTAACACTTTAATTCAACGATTTACAGATTTATATACCAACGTGTTTTAGAAGAAATATGCCATTATTCCCAATTTACACTAGGGACATTTCTTGCGCGAAATTTTTGATATTTTTTTTAATTTTGCCTGAAGCTTTCTTTCGAAAAGTTTTGCGTCTGTTTCTTGTAATGGGTGATTCAAGTAGAGACACTTTTACAATAGCCTTTTTTACAGATCACGTGTGAGTCGTGTCATGCTGTCATGTTATTTTTGTTTAGTATTGTTTGGCATTTCATAATGGAAAGACTTACGCCTGAACAACGATTATAAATCGTTCAACTTTATTACGAAAATTCACATTCTGTGAGGAATGTGTTTCGTGCACTTCGCTCAACTTATGGTAAATATAATCGGCCTACTGAGCGTACTATTCGCAACACCATCACCTATTTTGAGACCCAGCATTCATTATTGGATAATATTCGACCGAATAGACCACGTCCAGCACGCTGTGAAGAAAATATAGCGACCGTAGCTGAGAGTGTACACGAAGACCGTGGAGAGTCGATTCGGCGCCGTTCGCAGCAACTCGGACTGACGTATGGAACGACTTGGCGCATTTTACGTCGAGATCCTAAATTGAAAGCGTGCAAAATACAGCTTGTGCAACAACTGAAGCCGCTCGTCCTTCCCAAGCGACATCGCTTCGCTCTTTGGGCTCTTGAAAAGTTCCAAGAAGATCCGTCCTTTTCGAGGCAAATTTTGTTCAGCGATGAGGCCCATTTCTAGCTCAATGGGTATGTAAACACACAAAATTGCCGCCTTTGGGACGAATAGCAACCTGAAGAACTGCCGGTTGAATCATCGGTCCATATTTTTTTAAAAATGATGCCGACTATTTGATGCCTGAAATTTAAGCTCGTGATCTCGGCGACATTTTTTTTCAGCAAGACGGCGCCACCTCCCACACATCGCATTAATCAATGGATTTATTGAGAGAACACTTCGGTGAGCACATAATTTCACGTTTTGGGCCGGTCGATTGGCCATTGTGTGATATCACACCGTTAGACTTTTTTCTGTGGGGATATGTAAAGTCTAAAGTTTATCCGGACAAACCCGCTTCGATTCGGGACTTGGAGGAAAAATGCTCGAACAAAAATTGGACTCAACGGAAGGACCATCTGCGACGTAGCAACGACCAACATTTGATAGACATAATCTTCAAAAAATAAATGCCAAAGAATGTTCTTTCAAATGATAATAAACATTCCCAATTAAATTTGAATTTTCTGTGTTTTTTCTGTAAAATAGTAGGGAACCTCGAAATAGATCGCGCTTTACCAACGTGTTTTAGAAGAAATTTGCCATTATTCCCAATTTACACTAGGGACATTTTTTGCAGGACATTTTTTGAGTTCTCTCTTAATCTTGCCTGAGGCTTTTACGTATGCAAAATGATAAATCAGACAGAAATGTTCTTCTTTCGAAAAGTTACGCGTCTTGTTCTTGTAGTTACAAGCCAAAATGACGACGGTTTGAGAGAAACGATAAAAAGCAACCAGATGAAAACTACGAAAAATAAGAAAAATAAGAAAGAGAAACTTAAAATGTCCAGCACAGAAAGTCAAGTACTACACACTCCATCTTTTCTATCCCTCAGCCTTAAACTTCGTCTGTACAGCAGGAAATGTCCATACCGTAAATCCACGCTTAATTTGGGTGAATAGATTTATACTTGGATAGATGTTTGTTTTCCGGAAATAAGTATTTTTAAAATTTTTTTAATGTTTTACACATTATTCTTCTGTTTCTAGACCGATTTTTTTTTTTGGAAAATATTCTGGTTGTTCATGGAAGGCTGGTTAACAGGTTATATGGTTATATTCACAGAAACTAAATAGATTTATTTAATTTTTTTTATGTATTTTGTGGCTGATATTATAACTGCATAACCATATAATCTGACAAATCGCCTTTTGTGAATAACCCAATTGTTTTTTAAAAAATAGTTTTTTTTTTATGGGTTGTACCGAAGCCCAATCAAATTAGATTTTTACAAAAATTTTGATGTCTTTTTGCTTTTCGAAAAATTTTCGGAAATTCGAATCCTTAGGAAATTAGAACCATCCGTTTTAATATATTGCATGTTTTAAAACAAGAACCAACATTTTGAAGTGCAAAACAGTCTTGCAGATTTTTACTTCAAAAAACAGTTTTTTTTTTAAATCACTTTACCTTAATTAGACTTGTGTCAGTTTAGCTCATTGCGGTAAGTACAATTCATTTCTATTATTTAGCTAAGGTGACATAACTTAAAATAATTCGATAACTTGTGCAAATAATACATTGTCAAAAATGACACAACATAAAATTGTTCATTATCTAGTTTATAAATATTAAAAAAAAAAAACTTTTAAGAACATAGTCTCTATGGATTTTCCACTAACGGAAAATTTCACCAAGTTCACCTATAATTAGCTATCAGTTCTAGATGTCGAAAACATATTGTTAACTAGAAGTTAAAATAATAGTTAGTATTGTTTAAGCTTTCATATCGTATCAAACAAGACTTTTTGAGTGTATGAAGAAGGTAATTCTCAATCCCTCTGTAGTCTTGTTTGCTGATAGCTGTGGCTTTTCTAAAATTATTTAGAAGAATGTTTCCTGATGATCTGGCCTAAGCAACCAGTGAAATGCACATAGGAACAGCTTATCCTCCAACAAAAAATTTCAGTATTTTTTTTTATCAATTATTAAAAAAAGGGAATTAAGCACAACAAACAAAATCTTATAATAAACTATTTTTTTAGGTCAAAAACAATTTTTTTCGATTTCTTAAAAATTAAGTTTTTAAGTTGAGTCACTTTTGCACTAGGTGTGCAATATGTCTCCTTATTCCAACAAAATATTTAAGTTTTGTAAAAGGTTTGTTTTGTGTCTAATTTCTTGTATTTGCTATAATTTTATGACTGGTTAAAAATTTTGCTATCTATGTATTTTCAATTTGCTATTTTTCCAGCTTTTGGTTTACAATTTTCATAAACTATTTTTTTAAACTATAAACTAATTCATGTAAAGTTTTATATTTCTTGTAAAAATTAAACGTTTACACTAATTTATCATATTACATTACAACAGGCGGTTCACAACAGTTCTATATAACCTACAATACTATTTTAGTACTTAGCACTTTAGAATTGGCTAATAATAATAGCAAAATTTTTGTTTTTTTGATTCAGTAAAAATAAATTGAAATATACCAGGGACCGAAAATAACAGTTATTTTGAAATTTTAAAACGAAAAAAGCATATGGAAATAAATACTGGCAAACTGATTCAAGTATACCATATTGATCCTTATGTAAAACGCAGCGTAACGCCAAAGAATAACATTAAAAGCTCAAACAATGTAATAAGAAATTCATGTACCGTTTTAAAATTTTCAACGCCAGAAGATATACAGCGTTTGAAATTTTAAAACGCAATGTGAATTTCTGTAGAAAGCAACAACAAAATTACAAAATATTTATGACATTGTTTGTGCTTTTAATGTTATTCTTTGGCGTTACGTTGCGTTTTATATGCTTAGGGCCTTAATTTTTTTTTTTTTTTTGTGATAGCATTCGTTTTCGTCGATGTTGCAATGGCCCGGTACTTAGATTAAAGATAAAAAATTTTGCTTCGCTATTAGTGTGCTTCTTATATGTGGGATATAGGGATTGGTTTTGATTATATTGGTAATCATTTTTAGGACAGCTATGGAGTCTGTTCATATAGAATACTTTTCACTTTTGCTACCTAAATATTTTATTTGATTGTTTGGTATATTGCAAATTACTCTGCAGATAAAAATAAACTATGAGGTGGTAAAGTCGACGTTTTAATGATGTAGTTACACTGTGATACTAAACATCGACTTTTATGAGTTCCTTTACCTAAAGATTATTATAAAAATCTAATTTTCGAATATTATCAATTACATTTATTAGAGACAATTTTTTTGTTTGCGGTCCAATTTACGAAGATTTATTTTTGAAAAAGATTCATTTAAAAAAAACCCAAAGATCTTTTGGAACCCCAAAAATAGTCAAACAGTCTCTGATAAAGGCTAGTTTATACGAACTTACAAGTCGTACGTATTTTGACTAAAATGCATTTCTAATCTAATTATTGTTTGAAAAAAAAAAAAAAAAAAAAAAAAAAACAATAACAACTCATCATGACAGGGTTGTATTTTCTTCCAAATATGTACGACTTGTGTGATCTTGTAAACTACCCTTAAGGACAGCATGTAGATGCATTGTCCGCAGAGACATATTTATTTTTTTAATAGTTAGTATTGCGGTTATTTTATTGAACTGTTAATGGTTTTTAATCCAAATTTAGATATTTTTAATTAGGCTTAAGTTCATTTAATTTAATTTTCATTAAATTATTTTTATGAAGACAGGAATTTTACAACATGAAATTAATTAAAATTTTATCGATAATTTTTCATTCTCGACTGCGATGAGATTTTAACCCAGGCTTTCACAGACAGGTTGCCCTGACTAGTTTCGATTGTAACCCTTTTTTTTTTTTTTTTTTTTTTTTTTTGCTATAAATTCTTTTCGAGAGTATTTTGCAAATATATTTTTTTTTTCTTTATTTATTATCACAAGTAACACAGTATTATTAATTTCTCTTTCCTGCATCTTACACAATATATAAAGAATTGTTTTTGCTTGTTTGTAAAGGATGTTAAAAATTTGTTTTGCACTTTTGAACTTTTACACTTTTTTGTTGCACGTTTATTGGAGCCCACTCAGAAAAAGTTGACTGTTCTAAATTGAAAGAGCACTGAACCGCGAATTTATTAAATGTGCTGTCGTATTAACTATAAACAACTATTTGGTTAATTCGTAGGTGTTTCTCTATTTAATGAATTAATTGTAGCTATAAATTGTATTTAAAATTCTTCCACGTTTTTTTTTTGTAGTGCGTGTTTTTACACGATTTTTTTTTTTTTTTGTTTTCTTCTTGAAATAATTTTTCAACATTTTACATTCTGAAAAGTAGAAAAGTCTTATTAACATCTTGGCTAGCTTGCATACATACATACATACATAAACATAATTTATACATTTGCTTTCTGTAATTAAACACCTTAGAAAAGAAAAAACTTTATAATGAAATACACAAGTAGTCACAAGGGGTTAAAAAGTGAAGAAATTTTGTGTTTTAAAAACTCAAAATCATGAAACAAGTAAAAGGTGGCCATATGTTAAATAATCATACTTAATAGTCCATTAGCTAAAAACCCAGTGTTTTTTAGAGGCATATAAATATTTTTAAAAATTAAACATATTAAATTCAATGGAATGACTAAAATTTTGGCTTAAATTTTATGACATATATGATTAATTTTACCAATTCGATTTAAATATTAATTTTTGCTTAAAATTGGTTTTTCATGTTAAATAAAAATAAAATTATATGAAGAACTACATATCGTCAACTCAAATGAAAAAGGTCGTAACAACAGTTTTTATTTTTCTACAGGAGAAGCAAAAAACTTTAAAAATTCAATAACAACAAGGTGTACTTGGTGTTTGAATTTCTTTAAAAAAAAGTCGCCATATTTGATCGCAATTTTTTGTGAACATGTAGTAAAACGAACAAAAATCAATTAAAAACTCTATTACGAATTTTGTTGTTGTTAGGCCCTTTTGCATTCTTGGTGACGATATGTTGTTTTCCATATAATTTTACAAAAATTAAAATCAATCAAAAACTCTATTACGAATTTTGTTGTTGTTACGCCCTTTTGCATTTTAGTTGACAATATATAGTTGTTTACCATATAATTTTATTTTCATTTGAAAAACCAAAAAAAAAAAACGAATTTTAAACATAAATTGATATTTAACAAATAGAATTGGTGAAACTGGACATTAATGTTTAAAAATAAATTTCGGCATATGGCCTCCGGAAATGCGCCTTTAGAACATCCTCCTTTCGGTCCAATTTTGCACCACTTCTTCAAGCATACCCGGTCTTATTTTATTAATAGTGCGTCTAATGTTGACTTCTTAATTATCCATTGTTGCTGGTTTATCAGCCTACATCAGAGATTTGACGTACCCCAACAAAAAGTAGTTAAAGAGTGTTAAATCATGTGAACGATGTGGGCAATGCACTGGTTTATTTCTTGAAATAAATCGCTCACAAAACATTTGCCTCAACAAAGTGATCGTTTCGCTCTCTGTATATGGCACTATCTTGTTAGAACCATTTACCCTCCAAATGATTTGCAATGACAGGGAAATAAAAATAATCACGAATCAATTGCCTGTAGCGCTCGCGATTCACGGTAATGTTGGCACCGGTTTCTGATATAAAGACAAATGGGCATGTAAACCTGCCTGTACGCATTTAAGTAATTACTTGCAAGTAGTGTATATGTATTATCAATGAAAATGTCGAAAAAATACCTAAAAGTCTTGCAAGTAGCTTGAGGGCTTACACAGCCAATTGTAAGTTAATTTTTCAAATGTTCTCAAAGCGAAAACATCTTAAGAAAAAAGCTTTAGTTTTTGGGTTTAAAAAAACATTATCATATTCACGATATTTCTTCTTTGAATCAGATTCGGCTTTTACACAATGCTTATCTTATTGCTGATATATTACTGTTTTATGTATGAAGTACACACGTACGCGTGCGTTTTTTACATTGCGAATGAGAAAACAAAACGTATATGACAAGTACATCAAGCTGAGTGCTCGTTTCTTTTCCCCTCGTCACTCTCGCCTATAAAGTAGCATGCTGATCAATAAGGCTTGCATTGTGGAAATTGGGACAAAATATCTGAGAAAATATTTTGATTAACAATTTTTTTAAATGCTTCAATTTTTTTTTAAAAATACCATTAAGATGTTAGGCTGTATAGTAGTGTTTTTGTTTTGTTTTTAAATTTTTATAAATACACAGAAATCAGCTATAAACATAAATACTGTTTCTTCATTTGCCATTTTACTTCCCAGCGGGAAAACTCAGAAGACCTTCTTTCTTCTGCTTAGAAATTTTTTGGATTAAATTACCATTCTGATCTTACTGATAAAGAAGGCCTCCGCTCTTTTGTATAAAAAATTAGATACACCTTCCACACTCGCTTCTGTGAGAAGAGAAGGGGAGTAGCATTTTTTGTTTTGTTCTGTGCCAAAGCAAAAGTAAAAGATTTTTTTTTTTATTCAGTTGCCATTCTTATTTACCTGCCGAAGAATCGAAAGCGGAAGGCCTACCCTGCACTGACAACGTATGTAAAAAAGATAAGAGTATGGAATGGAGCGAGAAGGCCTTGTACATCCAAAAGGAGGAGTACAGAGCCCTTCTAAAAAGCATTCGTACTTGCACTTGTATGTGTAAACCCCAGGTAAATCGCACCAAACGGGTGATCTCTCCAAAAAGAACACTTCTGCTTGTTTACATACCCGATAAAATAGAAATGAGCGTCATCGCTGCAGATGATTTAACAATAAACTTCTGTGCCCATGTTCTGTAACTCCCGCGGCGAGAAACTTTTCGATTGAAATGTGAGAAATGAAACAAAAATGCCATAAATTGAAACAAGAAGCTGTTTTTCTCACTTAACTGCGTCTGTAACATTTTTGGAGAGTAATAACTGTCACGTAAGGAAATATCTCGCCAATATACTGAAAAAGTGTGTCTGTAAAATTTTTGTGACAAAGTTCCCGCTTTGAACTGTCAAATAAACTCACGCATAAAAACGGGATGAGAAAAAATTTTAACACTAAAAAATAAATTAAAAATGCAATGAATATTAACACGGAAGAGATAAGTATTTTGTTCTTGGCAGATTTTTTCATTGTTTTATTATTTTGCTTTTAAAATTTTTTAAAAATATACGAATGTTTTCAAAGCAATTTCTTCATCAACAAACATTAAAGTCGCACTTTACATATTTTGGTATAGCCGACGGTTGTATTTTCGCCGCCGTCGTTGAACATTTTTCAATTTTAGTCAAATTTGGTCGCCGTCAACGTATGTTTGACTGGCGTTCACAACATCTGCAATTTCATATCGACTTCGAGTGGAATATTATGACATTTATAACGTAACGACGTAATCTCTTTTGATAGTTTTCGACATGACGTTACAGACACACTTTTTTCTCACATTTCGAGAAACGACGGAATATTTTGTTTCACATGTTTTCGATGCGAGAAGTTCTCACCAAAGTTACAGAACATGGGTACTGGTTTACCGCAGAGTTTTCGGGACAGGTGGCATCTGGTAAAGATTCATTAATACCCGTTGATAAGTCAGCTAACATGAGCAACTGTAAACCAGGTAAGGTGTTGCTGTCAACGGCCTTCTGTAATGTAGCAAGCTGCTCGCCTTACATTTTCACTAATTACATGTCTGGACGCATCAAACCGGCAGCACCGGAAACTGAATTGGATCTATTGAATTTAATCTATCTACTCGTATTTTAAATTTAATCAACAAGAGTATCGATCAAAACTACAATACAATTTAAATAGGAATTTCCATCGATATTGAATAATGTATTTAGACCCCTGGATTTAAACCTTAATTAGAACCTGAACTAGAAAAAAAGCAAAAGCTAAACTGCAATATCATAAAGCTAAAATTTTGCTACACAAATTTTTTTAATCTGGCCACTTTCTGCTCTTGCGAAATTGTTGCAAAAACTATACAAAAAATATATATCTAATTTCATTTCAAGCATTTGTTTCCTCATTTTCTACTTAAAAACTTTAATGACTCATTATTACCAACTTTTAGCAACATAAAAAATATGGTGTGGGGTTATTTAAACACAGCAGATTTAAAATTAATAATGCAAAAAGGTCAAAAAACTTTAAAAAAAAAAAAAGAAAAAAAAACTAATTGAGCATAATTATAAGTAAAATGAGAACAGAAAACATTTTGAACATAACTGCATTATGTTTAAGCTGCATGATTTTATTGAAATTTTTAAATTATGCTTATTCTGCTGTGCCGAATTGTATCTACCGTTCATCAAAGTATCGAAAAGTAAATTGTTCCCCTATTCGTATGGTGTGGCCACTAACGCGTCAAAATCCAAATTCCGAGAGCGTATTTGAATGGGCACTATGTGAACTAAAAGCTCTATTCCGCTGATTTCCAAAATGAAATAAATTTCACATATTGCTCTTGTTCCTCGAAACAGAGTCAACTCAAAATTTATTAATTTTCAGTAGAATCAAAAAACTTTTTTTTTTATGTATTCTTATATTACAAATGGGGATAAAACTGCATTTTTTAGGCAAAATGCTAGAGAAATAGATCTAAGATTTTTACAGTGGGTAGATATGGCCACTGTTTATCGTTTTCTTGCAAAAAGTGAAAATTGTCAAATTTTAAGTTGACGCTGTTTAGAGGTACAAGTGCGATATGGAGAATATTGCAGCTCAATTTTGTTAAGCCAACATGCTTTTTATATACCCTTTCGTAGCAAAATCCTTAATTCGGGACAGCTGAAATAATGGACAGATTTGGCTTATTTTCAATATGCAATACTCTTTATGAAGTGTTCGTTTTTTTAGACTTATAAAAATTCCGATTGGTACAACTGTAAAACCAGCTCTCATACTAAGGAAAAGTATTTGACTTTTTTCACTATACTTTGTCGAATAACTATGGGAAGCCTTACAATAGATCTACGTTTATAAATCGTGGAAATTTATTTTCAAAATTCACGCTCTGTTCGTCAATGAAGCACTTCGTTAAGTTAACGGTGCGTTTAATCGTACATCTGAGCAGCTACGGATCGAATCATGACCCCATTTACTCGTACAGCCATCGCCGCTGTAGACGCGAGTGCGATAGAGGGCTCGAATTTATCGATTCGACGCCGTTATCAGAAACCTGGTATGTGCCCGTCCAATGCTTGAAAAATGTTGAGAAAAGATCTGGACCTACATCCATATTAGATCCAAGTGGTGCAAGAATTAAAGCCAGCGCACCATTAATTGACACGACACAATGTGGTGAATGGGCTGAGAATCAACTAGAAGTGGAACCAGACGTTTATCGGAAAATCATCTGCAGTGAAGCTCATTTCTGGTTTAAAGGCAGGACTGTGAAGTCGTCAAAAAATAGTTCTAACTCCGACTCCAACCGCTGAAATTTTTCAAGTCCGACTCCAATTCCGACTCCTACTCTTACATTTATGCTAAATGTATACGAGACTGGACCTTATTTGACTTTAAACTCTTTTTTTTAATGCAGTACCTTTTAAATGCTTAAATATAGCAAGAAAATTATTCTATAAAAATTTCGAATCGAATTTTTATGTTGAAAAATTTTAGAATTTTTTTTTAAATTTGTTATGCCGACAAATTTTGGAGTCGGAGTCGCGAGTTTTTGTGGGTACTACGACTCCGACTCCGGTACAAAAACCTGAACCCCGACTCTCAATTCCGACTCTGGTTCCACATCCCTGTTTAAAGGGTTATAAGCAAGTCGAGTTGTCGTTTTTGCAGAAAGCACAATCCTCATGAAACTACATTACATCCCGGAAAAATCACTTTGGTGCGGTTAACATGCCTGTCCACTTGTATTTAAATTCGAAACTGGTGATAATATTACCATGAATGGCAAACGCTACAGGCAATTAATTCATGATTTTTTTTTATTCCTATGTCATTGCAAATCATTTGGATTGGAAATTATTCTAACTAGGCGGCGCAACATGGCATACAGAGCGTGAAACCATCACTTTGTTGAGCCAAATGTTTGGTGACCGAGTTATCTGAGAAAGAAATGAGGCTGTGAATTGCCCACATCGTTCATGGGATTTAACACTGTTTGACTACTTTTTGCGGGGGTATGTCATAATCCAGCAACGATTGGTTAATAAGAAGCCAACATTCAACACACTTTAGGCGAAATGAGACCGGGTATGCTCGAAAAAGTGATGCAAAACGGAATCGACAGGATGGCATTCACAAGGCTCAATCGCACAGGCCATATGCCGGAAATAATTTTTATACATCGACTGCCATAACATTTGTGATGTTGCTCATTTCATTTAACTTTTTAGGTTTTATTTAAAAAAAAAAGTTATATGCCCTTAAAAAAACCCATAATTATGAAAATATCTGCGCAAAATTCGGTACTCTTTGCTCATAAAATATGCGTATGTCATTATGATAAAGCTTTCGGCCTTTCAGTCGTTTTTCAAAATTGGTATTATGATTGTCGTAAACGAAAAAAATACGAAAAACTTTGTATGCAATGGGTCTGTTCTGAAAATCATGTGATTTCAAGTCAAGTGCTTTAAAAATCGTATGTGTGATTTTGTGGTGTTCTGAAAGTCATACCGTTTTTGCGTTTCTCGGTGTGCTTTCGGCAATTGAATATCACATCGAGACACACAAAAACGGAACACCAAATAATCAGGCCTGGAACAGAATAAAGTAGTTGTAGTAGAAGCTGACGAATGCTCTGTAGCGCAACAAAGTTCAAAATTTCGAACTTTGCGCTTCAACTTCAACTGCAACGACAACAACACTACGTATTCTCTTGACACTACTTTCAAACTGCCGTTTTATGGTTTTTAACTTTTAACAATTTGCAGCGCTATTCGTCACGTTGTACTACAGCGACTATTCTGTTCCTCACTTCAAAGTTGTGATTTTCAAACGCATATGTGATTTGAGTTAAAGAGATTTGTAGAACAGGCCTGTGTGTGTATTTTAAATTGTCATTGTCGTAAAATTTAATTTTTATCAACCGAAATTCCAAACGAATACGACTTCGGCCACGACAAGGACTCCCATAATAAGGGAAGAAAAAAACTAGTTATTTGTCTATAACTCGGTTTTTTTATAAATCGATCTTGTTAATTTTCGCTTGTAGTATTCTATTAAAACTATTCCGGTTAATAGTGAAAGAATAAAGTTCATAATTTAAAAGGAGATGTCAACGAATAACGGATAGCATTTATCGCTTATAAGTATTTCATAATTGGCACGTTTTTGGTTGCTTTTTAGCGAAAATACTCTGCTTATAAAAAAATCTCGCTTATTTTCATCAGCATCATAAAAAATTTTTTTTTTACTTGCATCGAAAGTGCATGAATACATAAAAAAATTTGATTAAAATTAAGCAAATTTAGTTTTAGTGAAACAATGTTTGCACGTGTTTTATTGTATTTGATTCAAGTTTGAAACGATCCTTAAATGATCGTATTTTATTGTGAAGCATAAATGTGGGATATGCATATAAGCAAATGCTAATACACGAAACAATTTCAGCTTTTTTAAATAGCTAACTGTAATTGCACAAGTTTGGATGAATAAAAGCGTAAAATACTTATAACCGGTGTGCATATAAGCGATAAATACTGCTTAGATTTATGGGTAGCAATAAGGGACAGTCGTGGGTTGTTGCTAATATTTCAGCCATTTGTTCGATCGGGCTGGTTGAATTTCAATTGCAAACTATTCCGCAATATATGTATGATAAAAATATAATACAACCTAAGCCCAGTATACCTGGGTCTTAGAAAAATCGATTTCAACATGCACACAGACAAACGGACATCGTTAAGTTAACTGTGCTACTATTAAGGACCCAGAATATAAATATATAATTTATTCGATCTAAGATAAATATAGAAATTACAAATAGAAAAACAAACTTATAGACATTATGTATGTTTACCCCCCTTCCATCTGTGATCGTTGGCCAACAAAATCATTTATCTTAAATATTTAAACATTTTTAAACAATAACTCATTAAGTTTTTGTATTTATTTCTAGCTGATTTTTAAACTAATCATCAACTTTAATTTGGAAACAAACAACATATTCAAGGTAATTGTTTTTAACATATAATCCCTTTTTAGTTATTAATTTAATGACTATAAACATTAAAAATCTTAAACATTTTATTACTTTATTTATTAAACAACATAAAATTCTTAGAATCTTTAAATTTTGCAAATGATTAATGAGAATCTTTGATTTGAGCTGCAGTTAAAAATTAAGCCAAAGCCAATACAAGGAAAACTATACTATAACTTAAACCGTAGACTTAACTGCAGTCTTAACGAAAGATTATACTAAAGTCTAAACTAAAGATTATACTAAAGCCTAAACAGAAGCCTAAGCTTAAGTCCAAACAAAAGTTTATACAATACTGTAGACTGCAGTCAGAATTTTAGATCAGAATATAAATAGTGTAAATTGTAGAATAGTCACTACTTTATTCTCTAGAATAATAAACTTTGGTCTAGTTTGTATGGACTAATCCGGATCTAAAAACCGTAGTCTAGATATTAAAGTATTCACTATAGATACGATTATATTCAAGACAAAAGATTCGATTATGTTCTAGATAATAGATTTAATTATTGTCCAGACTATAGTTTTCAATATAGTCTAGACTATAGGTTTGATAAGCGTCTATAGTAGACATTTGTTTAACTCTAAACTGTAGATTCGTTTATAGTTTAAACTATAGATTCGATTATAGTCTAGACTTCAGATCTAATTAAAGTCTAAAATATAGATTCATTTATAGTTCAAACTATAGAACCGATTGTAGTCTTAACAATAGAATCCATTACAGCTTAGTTAATAGATTCATTACATTCTAGACTTCACACAATATTTGGGTGTAGACGATAGACTAGATTACAGTCTAGGCCAGGGCTGTGGAGTCGTCAAAAAATTGTTCTTACTCCGACTCCGACTCCAACCGCTGAAAGTTTTTAAGTCCGACTCCATTTCCGACGCCGACTCCTGCTCCTACTCTTACTCCTAATGCTAAATGTTTATGAAACTGGTCCTTATTTGACTTTAAACTCTTTTTTTTTTTTTGACTTATTGCTTGGTGCAAAGATGTTCGAGCTTGCTGATATGGATCTTTCTTTCATGATTTGTTTGTCCAGTTTAGATTGGTTTAGACTCTAGCTTAGACTTCAGACTATAGATTAGTTTAGAGGATAAACTAAGGACTTATTTGTTATCTTGACTATTTTATAGACTTAACTACTAACTAGCCTTTAGCGCACCTCTTGATTATGATTGATGGTTTTTTAAATTTTATTTTTATACTATTTTAACTAAATTTCTGCTTTATCTTAAATAAACCTTTTAGCACAATAATCAGTGTTGAAATTGCTAAAATTTTGTTGTTGACTGGAGAGAAAAAAATGCTAAAAATAAAAATCATTATCAAATGTTGACACAAGTCATAAATTTGTTTTTACCTGATTAGTTTTCTTATTTATTTGCAAAATCACATTAAGAATTTGTTGAATAATAATAAGTAAATAATAAATGTCTGTCTTTATGACTGACTATCTAACCATTTATGTGTTTAACTAAGAAAAGAAGACTCCCAATAAAATGTGTTAAAAAAAAACTCTACATCATGTATAAAAATATTCAATTTTTTATATTTTTATTTTAAATATAAAATCTTAGTAAAAAGTATTTATTTAATAATATTTATGTTTTTTTTTTTTGTTGCTTCTCGAATAAATGCTTTAGAAGGTTTTTTAATTAATTTAAAGCTTGACCATGACAACCAGCTAAAAATAAGATGATGATGATGAGGCTGATTATGACGATCAAAGTTTTAACTTGACTTTGGGCTTTTGACTGGTCATGACTTGACTCGTGTATGTTACTGTCAATTAGAAACGAAAAAAAAAAAAATAATTAAAAAGAAAATTTTAATTATTTAATATGTTGTTTAAAGTACTTTAACTAATTTTTTTTGATGTAAAGCTTAATCTTTTTTCAAAACTAAATACTTGTTGGCTTTTGAAGATCTTTTCACTTTGAACCTTTTATATATTTTGGATATAAAATGAAAAAAAATATAAAGATTAGCCCACATTTTTTTAATAATAATAATTTAGTAAACTAGTGTTTTAACGAAATGTTTTGGATAAATTAGAAAAAAGATAAGATAACCGGAACTATCTAGGTTATTTAAAAAACATTTACTACACATTTCTTTACATTAAAATTATAAGTTTAAGGCATACACCAAGACCATAAAATAGACCATAAATTAGACTTTAGGCTTAACTGAAGACTAAACTTCGCACATGGTTTGTATCTTTAATAACTCATATAAAATGTTGGAAGGTAAACATTGGTCATTAATTTTCACTTACTCATTGGACGAAATAATGATAACAACAAAGATTTTTTTACCCGACTGTAAAACTTCGGTTAACCGGACTTTGTTTATTATGAGTAAAAAGACAAAGTTGAATACCTCCATTAGGCTTAGCAGCTAAATCCAGTAATTGTGGCCTGCCTGCTAGACTTAAAGTTTTCACTTTTGGCTTATAATATAGTCTGTTAAATCTAAAAGGAGTTTTCTTTTTTTATTCGAATGATTTCAACGTGCCAGAACGTGAAAGTTCTAGAAGTGGTGAAGACCACCCAAGATCGCCAACAAATTTTGATGATTATGAATTGGCAGGCATTACTCCAAAAATATTGTTGTCAAACTTAAGAAGAACTTGAAAAATTATTAACAGGCACTCAATCAGCATTTTCAAAATGATTAGAAGCAGTAACCATGCGGGAAATTTGTGTCAGTTGTTTCAACAGAACTGGTCCTGGGATTTGCGAAAATAGAATTAGAACAAAAAAGAAATCACCTTTTTCCGTATGCTAATCCCGTGAAGCTCAACGCTTGTCTGCAGGAGACCAGAGTCTCGGGCGGTAATCGAGCCCGCATCTCCGGCACTGATAGGCTAGCTCACTACCAGCTTGCCCACCGGCGAACAAATCACTTAACTGGTATATTAAGTAAAAACAAAAAGGAAGATGTTTTAATTTTGTATTATTTTTGTTTTAATACTGTTTTATACAGGTATGTGATGAAAAACGATCGTTTTTAGCAGGTGTGATGAATTTCGACCGATTTTAAATCACATTTCTGAAGGAAGGTCCTAATTTTTTGGTCAAAATAAAATTAACATATATAATGGGGTGATTCACAAGATGTACTATCAAGTCATATCGTCATAATGTCTTAAATAATATTTTACAAATTTTTTTTTTTTTTTTTTTTTTTTTTTTTTTTTTTTTCAATAAACAGTTCAATAAAATAACCACACTATTAATTATTTTACAATGGTTTAAAAAACTATTGTTGCGTTTCAAATAAAATAAAAATGTAAATGTTGTGTTCATTGATTCGTCATAACTGTACAGTGGAAATCTAAATTATGAAGCGGTTACCCATTGCTGTAATATATAAAGGGTGGTTTAAGGGCCGTTGTTGATTTTCAATAAAACACAAATTATTTAGGAAATTATTGGCATTATGATAAAATTGGTATGGTTCAATTATGTATGGAACAAAATATCGGCCAAATGGCCGCCGCGACCTCAGCGCCACACCTCGATCCGATGGTCCAAATTTTCGATGATGTTGAGGCATAATTGAGGTTCTATGCCGTCAATGTGCCGAAATATCTCATCCTTTAGCTCTTGAATTGTTTCTGGCTTATCGACGTATACCTTTTCTTTCAAATAACTCAAAAGAAAGAAGTCCAACGGTGTCAAATCACATGATCTTGGCGGCCAATTAACATCGCCACGACGTGAGATAACACGGCCATTGAATTTGTCGCGCAAAAGAGCCATTGTTTCGTTAGCTGTGTGACAAGTGGCAGGTGTGATTCATATTCAACATCGGCCCTTAAAATTTAACCACCCTTTATTTCTTGTTATTATTTTATGACATATGACTTTACAACTATATGACTACCTTGTGAATTACGCCAATTAGAAGAAACTAAAAAGAATATATACAGAAAAACAGAGAAAAATATATTATAAATCAATTTTTAAAGATATTGATAACGGTATTATCGTTTTCAAATCGTATTGTTTTGAAAATCGTTTTTCATCACATACCTGATATAAATGATTTTTTATTTATTTATTAGGACCGCATTTGTAACAGGTCACCGGCGGTGTAATACATTTCTTTGGGACTATTTAAAAATTTGGTTTTCAAATTAATTCTAGGCCTTATTTTACTGGAAGAATATCAAGGACTAGCATTGTAGTAACTAACACTAAACACGTTTACTGCGAATAGATGTGTGACTGGTCAAATGATGGCTTTTAGGTGTCAATTAACCCCCTCCAATGACACTCCCATGTAAAAGTGATAGTTCCCATTCATATAAGGTATTAGAAATAGGACAGGTCTCTGCCACGAAAGAGCCTATCCCGCGACTACTTTAGTATCAGTTCGCTTCCCTCTAGGGAAGAGTCATCCAAAAGTAAGAACACTTGATGCCGCACGAGTTGAAAAATCGATTTTACATGACCGAAATGCTGCTTGATATTAAAAAAGGCAATTTTTGCTTCAAATTATTACTGCCGACGAAAATTTCATTAAGACAACTCTAAGCCAAATAAAACATAAGTGAAGCTTAACTAGCCAAATCCACGCCAAATTCATGCGTCAAAGTTATGCTTTGGTATTTGATGGGACCAGAAGGGCTGCTTAAATCGAACCGTAATTATTCAAATAACACTCGGGATATGTGTTAAAAAGTAGACGCTATGGTCTTTCACGACAACGCCTGGTCATGTGTTGAAAGACCAGTAAAAAACCATTAAGAAAATTTTTGTTGAATAGTTTTTCATCACCTCCTTTTAAGTCTAGCTCTTTACCTTTCTAAATGCCACTTCGGTCGATGCAGAACGCTTATACTGGAATGCGCATCACTTTCGAAGAGGGAATCCAAATTTGCCTTGATTCATGTTTGGCCTTAAAAAAGGAATGGTTCTATTGAAGAAAAATCCAAACGTTGCCAGGAAAATGGAGAATATAATTGCTTACAATTGTTAGTTTCTTTAATCTGCATAACCCTCTTTGGGAGCATCTGGCTGCCATACAGCGTCTCCATCTTACATTTTCTAATCGGTTCTTCCAGCTAAGTAGGTGATTGGTCTGCTGTAGCAAGGCCTGCGGGTTTTTCACTTAAACACTGTATGGTGTTGGTTCTGGCATATGCTCCTTGGAGCTAAACTGGAGCATTCCTATAAGGCTGCCGGACCACTGCAGTGTCATCCAGGCCGAGAGAATGGCCATCTACACTGCCGCGAGACACATCCGGTATGGTGAAGTATCTGGCAGGGATATCCATATTATTACCGATAGCAAGAAGGCCATAAGATCCTTAGAGGATGTGTTTTTCACATCGAAAATTTTTCAAGAATTCCGGATGTTTTTGGAGGAGATAGCGAGACCTTCAGTGGTTACCCTTAAGTGGGTTCCTGTACATAGGGATATACATGGAAACTGCATGGCGGACTCGTTGTCATATACAGGTACCACCTTTAATCGAGACGGTTCAACACATAATATAGGTATTTCGCTCCCAAGGAGTGAGCCAGGCAGAGATGGTTTAATGAACCTACATGTACGGAAACCAGGGAAATCTGGCCCATCATAGATAAAACAAGTTAGAGTGCTATATTCGGCTGTGCCGGATCTTTGATACCCTCCACCGACAGGAGTGAGCTCTATATGATAAATACATATATATTATTAACTAAGCTTCACAAAAACGAGCATCAGCATTAAAATTAGTGGCGGTTTAGACATGAATTAAATTATTGACCGACAATAAGAAAATTTTATGCGTTTCTTGTTAGGACTTTGAGCATGCTTGAGTAAAATATCATGATTCGTAAAAGTTTTAGCCGAACTAAAATAATTTTTAGGAGGGTAATTTGTATCGCTCCTATGGTAAATTATGGCCCAATCATCCCAAAATTCTTAAGACTGATTTCTGGTATTACAAAAAATAAATTATAATAAATTTCAATATAGCAGTGTAACTAGTTTTAGCGTTAACAGAAAATTTCACAAATTTGCATGATATTTTTTCTGGCCATATACATTTTACCGCAATATCTATATCTGTGATGGTTTAAGGCGAATTTTATTATTTTCCCAAAGTGAGCTTTATTTGGTTTTAGGCGCAATAAACTGTTTTCCGAGAGTAGGGTTTATATGTGGCATAGGGTAAATTATGGACCAACCTTCACGAAATTTGGCAATGTGATATCTCGTCCTATAAAACTGTGACGTACCGAATTTAAGTATTTATTATTATTATTATTTATTAATAGATATATTTCAGTGTATTTACCTATTCATTTTTTGATTATTATAATATTTAATATCTATATTTGGCATAACATATTTGTTGTGAGCCAGATTGGCAGATTGCTAGAATTTTTAATACAATTCATTTTGTTGATTTTAAAATTTATGTACAAGTTTATGTGATTATAATTGAAAAATATTACGATTTATAAAAATATTTGAAAAGAGATTGGAAAAAGATTACAAATTAAATTAATTGATAATTAATTTTCTATAATTTGAACACATTTCCAAGTATTTATACAAGTTGTAAAAGTTGGAACCATTTAAAATATCTATTACTTCTGTTTGCTCAAGTTGAGATTTTCCAAAAAATTTAAGTCTAAATCCGTTATATATTGGACAGACTCCTAAAAAGTGGTAAGTATTTTCCTCTACCCCATGATTGCATATTGTGCATACGGACGCAGAGTTGTTTGTGAAGGACCTTGTGTTTATGTTAAGCAAACCCCCTCTCGCTCTGACTATTAAGCTAGTGGTACGAGATGAGTAGTTTTTTGCAAGAAGAGGTAATACGGTGTGATTTAGTTGACAATAAAGGTCGTGGTGCTGAGCAACAAACGCCCGTAGTAAATTATCTTCACGTTCCTTAATAACGAGTAGACTTATTATTGCTTTCCAGTTAGTGCAAAGTGGGAGGTTTGAATTCGCTGGAATAAATTGAAGAAGTTGTTGTAAATTAGACCACTCCATTGCCCAGAATTCGTTTTTGGCTATTATTGTTTCTGCTAAAATACGTGGTAATCGAGTGCGACCCATGTTTAAAACTTTGTTTATATATGAAAAGTGTAGTCTTAGAGTGGATACGAACAGGGAGTCTAAGCCCGTTTCAAGGTATAACATGTAGTTTGGTGTAGCTGCTGGTAGATATAACATCTTTTTAATAAAAAATCTAAATAACTTCTCTACTACATCATATTTTTGATAACCCCATACTTGGGCGGCGTATAACATAATCGATCTTGAAGCGGCATGAAATATTTTTAGTTTGTTATCTTTATAAATTTTTGGATGATTTATATATTTAGACCAAGTGGAGCTTATAGCAAGTTTTGAGGCGGCCAATTTACTATTAAGATGTTAGTATGTTAGCCTTATTTATTGCGGTTTAAGGCGTACTAAACTGTTTTCCGGGAGTAGGGTTTATATGGGAACTAGTGTAAATTATGGACCGATCTTCAAAAAATTTTACATTGTGATTTCAGCTCCTTTGAAACTGTGACGTACCAAATTTAAGTATGATAGCGTTATATATTACGGTTTTAGGCGTACTAAACTGTTTACCGAGAGTACGGTTTATATGGGAACTAGTGTAAATTATGGACCGATCTTCAAAAAATTTTACATTGTGATTTCAGCTCCTTTAAAACTGTGACGTACCAAATTTAAGTATGATAGCGTTATTTATTACGGTTTTAGGCGTACTAAACTGTTTTCCGGGAGTACGGTTTATATGGGACCTAGTGTCAATTATGGACCGATCTTCAAAAAATTTTACATTGTGATTTCAGCTCCTTTAAAACTGTGACGTACCAAATTTAAGTATGATAGCGTTATTTATTACGGTTTTAGGCGTACTAAACTGTTTTCCGGGAGTAGGGTTTATATGGGAACTAGTGTAAATTATGGACCGATCGTCAACAAATTTTACAGTGTGATTTCTGGTCCTATAAAACTGTGACGTACCAAATTTAAGTATGATACCGTTATTTATTACGGTTTTAAGCGTACCAAACTGTTTTCCGGAAGTAGGGTTTATATGGGGCCTAGTGTAAATTATGGACCGATCCTCAAAAAATTTTACAGTGTGATTTCTGGTCCTATAAAACTGTGACGTACCAAATTTTAGTATGATAGCGTCATTTATTATGGTTTTAAGCGTACTAAACTGTTTTCCGGGAGTAGGGTTTATATGGGGCCTAGTGTAAATTATGGACCGATCTTCAAAAAATTTTACAGTGTGGTTTCTGGTCCTATAAAACTGTGACGTACCAAATTTAGGTATGATAGCGTTTTTTATTGCGGTTTTATGCGTACTAAACTGTTTTCCTCGAGATGGGTTTATATGGGGCCTATAGTAAATTATGGACCGATCGGCACGAAATTTACCAGTATGATGTGCAGTCGTACAGACCAAATTCGAGCACAATATTTTGTCATTCCGTGCATTAATAAACCAGTTATGTTAGTTTTTGTATCAAAATTATCAATTTTTTCAGGGTGGTGGTTCCACATTTTGATTCATAGTTCTGATCCTACTGAACCGATGTTGCTGGATTTCAATCCCAAACTGCTTAGGATAACTACAAGCAATTTGAGAATAAGTTTGTTCTTTTCTTTTGCGTTTTTCAAAAGTGAGCGTGTTTTCAACAGACAGACAGACAGACGGACATGGCTAAATCGACTTAGAATTACTCAAGGAGCCAGAATATATATACTTTATGGGGTCTTAGATGTATAATAAAAAAGTTTCACACGGAATGACAAACTTAGTATAGCCTCATTCACCACTTTGGTGGTGGAGGGTATAAAAAGACACGACGGGAACTACAGCTGTCGAGACATCACCTCAGAAACCTAATTGCGGTTATAAATGGGAGGCGCGCCCAAAGGCTAGGGCTACCTTACAATGACTTATGTAAAAGTTGTGCTGACGAGGTGGAGGAAGAGTCAACGGAACATCTTCTCTGTCATTCGCAGATCTTAGACTTAAACTGCTTGGCCGCATTAACCTCTGGGGCAAAACTTGTCTCCCTGATATTGATTCGAACAGGATCCACTACTTTATTGAATCAACCGGGTGGCTGGGTGAGAATATAAGTGTGGGAGACTTAGACAAAACAACTAAAATGTTAGCTAAATCAAAATTATATGTTTAATTTTCTCTTAACTAAAACAATGATAAATTCAATTACCGCATAAATTAAATAGAAATACTTTTTAAGTAAATTTTTTAATTGATAGAAAAGCTACTGATCATTTTTTCTGTGTATTTAAACAGCCAGGCGAGAGTATTAACTAGGATTTAAATATAAAATGGACTTTAGACGAGACTTTATATGAGAATATGGACGAGATAATTGAGGAGATAGTAGACAAGACTAAATGCGAAACTATAACTGAAAATATATACGGGATTGTTAACAACATATATACGTAAATAGAGACGAGACTTTATAGGAACCTATAGACAATACTATACGATAGACTATATACGATACTATAGGGGAGACTATAGACAATAATGTAGACGAGACTAGTGCCGAGACTATAGGTGATTATAGTCTCACCTATAGTCTCGATATTATAGGCGGACTATAGATGAGACAATACGGAAAACTATAGATGATTCTATAGACAAGACTTAAGACGAGTTTATAAACAAGATTTACACGAGAATAACTACAAATCTAAAGGGATGACTAAAGACGAGACTGCTAAATCCTTCCGTAATTACCAGACTATGGTAAACACTTTACGGAAAACTCCTCCATCGGTGTAGAGGCTATTATGGGTCTCTATACTTTCCTAGTTATAGTGAAAACGCAAATTTAACTGTATATTATTATTTCCATTTTTGGTCTTTAACCCTGTGCTAATTTAATATTTATTCTGGAAATTTGATCACCGATTTGTTGAAGTAATAAAAATAAAAACATTTTTACTACTACATTATTTTTTTCTTCTATAAACAAACTCACCTGTTTTAAATCGCTAAAACAGGTATCAATTTGTTTTTTTTTTTTATTTTTTTTTTCATCAAGTAACAAAAACCCAGGCTAAAATTAATCATAATGAAATTTATACACTCACTTGTTTCTTATTTGTATTTATTATTATTTCTCCCATGAAATTTGATATTTTACAGCATGGCCAGGGTTTGAATAACGGCAGAAAGTAATAGCAGCCGCTGTAGTGCCAGCCAATTAGAGAGTCTGTTCCATTTCATTCAAACTTGCTGCAGTTCTCTGCCCCTAAAACCAGCAAACACATTTAAAACACTTGTTTAACTTACAATCTTTATTTGCACACTCCCCCTTTCCCCAATTAATATCAGGGATGGAAAGTGGCTTTTCCGATTATGTTCAAACTTTACCTTCTTTAAACCTACTTTTAAATGTATGACAGTGCCAATTTTTTTTAAACTTTTGTCAGCCTTTTTTAGTTCTATACTCAAGGAATAATTTTGGTTAGGCTTAATATTTTAGGATCTAGAAAGAGCACTGCGTGCTTGACGACTAAATGGGAATAGACAGATTTTCTGGCGGATCTATAAATATTTCTAAAAACACAAAATCACACTTTTTTATGGTTTCAGTTTCACCACATTTAATTTCAATATTATTTTCAAAAAATTATTATTTTAAAAGGCGATTAATTTTTAATAAAGAAGAAAAATTTTAATTTTTGAATTGAGTTTAATAATTAATAACTCTTGATGTTAAAATGGTATCAAATATAAACCGCTATTAACTGGGTACCAAGAAAGTTAGAAATGGACCAAAGAAAAATGGAGCAAAAAAAAAACTCAATTGTAACAAAATTTCCATCCCTGTTGCTTATTCATTTGCTTAATGCAGTTGATGTTGTTTTTGTTTAAATGCTGGTTTTTGTTTGTTTTTATTTCTATACATAAAAAAAAATTTGATGTATGAGAGAGTGTATGTTTGTTGTAAATTACGGTAAAAACGATACACTTTTTAATTATTATTGTTGTTTCTGCGCTTTTTTTTAATTATTAAATTTATAATTTATACACATGTTGGCAATGTGCAATAAAATTGTGGTAATCAATGAAACATGAGTACCTTTAAAGTTTACTCATGAGTAGCACTGCACTTTAAAGAAGAGAAATGTGAAGTTTAAAAAATAAAAACAAGTGGAGATGTTGGTACATAGAAACAAAATATGATGAATACCCGTCGCTCAGGTTTTTTTTCTTTAAGATTTTGGGTCGAATATGAATCGCTAAGATTAAATAATTAGCAGAGATGGAAGTATTTTAAAGTGATTTCGAATAGAAAGCATTAAAAGGAACAAAAAGATTAAAATTTCTAATGTAACTTATGGCCAATTTAACCAATTTATTTTAATATCAATTTATGTTTTTAATTCGTTTTTTATGTCAAATAAAAATAAAATTATATGATTCATTACAGGTGATCCTAAAAGCCCTGCTGAAAACTTTTTTTTTAGCTTTATAATTGTTGGATGTCAAAATTTTGTTTATTTTCTTTGTTTCTGTTTTGATTTGTTTCGGTTTTTGAAATTGTACGATGATTTTACAAAAACAAATTGCTTGTGGTTTTTGTACAAAATGTACTTGTTGTACTACCGAGATTACCTGGAATAAATTCGCTTTGTACATATTTAAATATTTAAAACAACTTGGAGAAATTGGCCATTGCTTTTAAGGCTAATATTTTATATTTACGGGGATGCCTACCTGTCGGTTTGGCCTAACCTGGATGGACACAATTTGTTCACCAGCGCCCCCATGTACGGCAGTGCTATTACACTACATTCATTTAGGACATTTAAAGAGTATGGAGTTGCAGTCAACTGATCTCCACACAGCAGTTTCTGTTGGGCATAGACCACAGCTGACACGGGACTCGCAGCGGCTTATAGGGATAATCTTAAGGATATTTCATCACCCCCTGGTATTACATCCTCTGTTGAAATCAGGTGGAGTCAATACCTGTAATATGGCCAAAATCCAAAATTGAAAGATCTCAAGAGATCTTCACGAGCTCTTGCAATCTCGGCTGACCAGAGTTGCTATCTGGTATCACGTCAGTTCTAAGCCTCCGGTCACGTGTCACTATTGGCTATCATTTAGTATGCTTCTTGCGGGATATTTTTTCTGTCTTTAAGGAAGATTGTCTTCGGGGAAGTATCGCGTATCCGTTAAAAAGATATTTTCGAGGATCACGTGGTAGTTTTCTTTTACTACCCAAAGTCGCGTGAAGGGATATTCCAAAAATCCTACTAAAATCCTGATTTTTCACCACTTATGGGAGCGTTTCGCCAGAGGAAGGATTATCCCAAGGAGCTGTTGCTACTCAACAGATGCTGCTAGCATTTTTTTAAAAGCAGCGGAGGCTAGAGAGCTCCCACTTCTATACAAGGGGCGAGTGTATAGACTCTCTGGGTTATGTGCTTTAATTACTACCTGTGCGTGTTGGTTCTGCTCACACTCGGGAACGGTTGGTAAATACATTGCTTGCCACCCAGTGGTTAAGATCCACCATGGAGTAGGCCCCAGGGCAGGTTACCATGTAAATCTTTTCCAAAGCCTCCGCAAAATACGAAAAAGCCGCTCCAATAACCAGTCCAGGGCCAAATTTATTTATTTAATATTTTTAGGTCTTTGTGTAAATCCTTACAGCCTAATACAATTAATTATTTAACTTAAGTATGATATAACGTTTAACAATGTTATCGGTATGCCAGGGGATGCCAATTCTCCTGATGCCAGATAAGGATCTCTGGTCAACCCTGCTCCAAGAAAGAATGATATGCCAATTTAAATTCCGCCATGTCAAGGTATAGGCTGCCCTTAGGCTGCTACATTAGGAGGTCAAATATACCCAAGATATATGTATCCCTACATTACCAGGGAAGTTATCAATTTAATTTTTAATACTTTTGACTGAAATTAAGCTTTCTAAATAGATGTGTTCGTTATTATCGCGGATGACGGCTAACTTTTAGTGGTACGTCAACAAACGCTTGTGTCTGTGAACAGCAACTCAATTTTAGCAATTAAATAGTGTTCCTGTCAATTAATTTTTTAATATTTAAAAAAAAATGGTTGTTGAAAAAATGTGGTTTTTTAATATGAGAAAATCTATATAAATATTTTTTTTGTAGAAATATGAAAAACTTTCTTGCAGATGTATTTTTTATGTTTAATTTTTTTTATTAAATTTTTTTATTGTGCAATACTAAGAAAAGTAATTAAATTGTATTTTAAAATTTAAATTAAAAACATGTTGTTCATAAAAATTAACACAAAAAAAAAAAAAATAAAAATAAAAAAACTACAACATTTCAGAGTTTTTAAAAGAACTTTTCACATAACATTTTGTCATGCCACGAGAAAATGTGTGAAAATTAATTTAGAACATTTATAAAAAGATCATGTGGGGGAAAATAAACACTTTGTTGCTGAAAAGAGACCAAAAAATTGTCTAACCACGTGTGTGTAGAAAAGATGATGTTAAAAAAATATTTGTAATGCCAGGCTGTCAATTGTTCTCGTTTTCACAACACATCGTTGTGACCGAATGATTCATTCTGATACTATGGAGTTCAGCTAAACAGAACCCACACCGCAGAACCAACCTGAACTTCTTACGAAGTTAAAAATGCGCTCCAGCTCAATTCCAGAGATATTGTACAATACGTCAAAGGTGGGGGATCCCATTTTGGTTACTCGTCTTCTCGCCAGTGCAGGACAGAGATAGAGAAAGTGTTCTTTGTTCTCCTTCTCATTTTCGTCATCACAGCTGTGGCAGTAATCAAAGTGCCCGAATCGCAGACGATGCGCATGCCAACTTATAAACCAGTGTCCTGTGAAAACAGCCCTTCTTGGTCCTCGATACTAGGGACATGGTTCGCGCGTCATCCTAAGGGGGCCACAATTGCCCGGCAATCCAACCTCCAGTGTTTACGGCCCATTTGTCATTAGCAATATCGATAGTTGATCACCGAAGTTCGAGTTTAAGACAATTTTGTATAGAAAAATTCATGAAGGTGAAAAATAAATTAAAAGAAGAACTCTTTTAAACGAAACTTTTAAGGCGTCGCGACGTCAAAGATTTGTTTAAGTTTACGTAATTTTTTGTAATTAAGTTTTTTGTACAAATAGCAAACTTTGTTTAATTATTAAGATTATATTGTTCACTTTTTATTTAGTTAATATATATCGCTTAAAACAATAATGGAAATCTTTAAAACAATACTTAGAACTAAGTAGCGGGCACACAACAAATGTTCTTAATTGAACAACGTATTGATTTTGATTTGACAACAAGGCATTCTTATTCAACAGGTCGTTCATGACTTTAAAAGCTATTTTTTTTCTCTTTTTTTTTTGACAATTTGAAAACACATTTTTTATTTATTAAATGTATCGTCCAGCTTTTAAAAAAAACTGATAGATGACGGAATTAGTAAAAAATTTAAATTACTTTTTAATAAGAAAAATTGTAAGCCTCGTTTCCAAAATCCACTTACCTGACCTCTGGTTACTTCTACGTTTGATTTTGTACAAAAAGAAAATTTTAACCTATTTATTTTTTTTTCAATTTCATTAATTTTTTTTTCTTAATTGTTCTAGCAAACAATTTAATTAAACCTTAAAACAATACTTAAAACTTAGGAAAAGGCCGACAACATTTTTTGTAAACATGACAACGATTAGTTTTTAATTTAGAACTAAGGCATTCTCAATTTCACAACAAGTCATATAAAATTTGAATCCGTTTGGAAATTTTTATATTTTTGGCGTCGATTTTAAAACATTACGTTCTTCATTTGATAATGATCGGTATTGTTGCTTCTTTGCTATTGATTTAGAAATTTTTTGTGATAGATTTTTAGAGAAATGTTTAAAGCCATTTAGAGCCATGCTAAAAAGTAAACAACTGGCCGACAATAAATGTTCTCAATTTTATAAAGATTTTTTTTTAAATTAAACAGTAAAGCATCGTCGATTTTTTGACAAGGCATGGATATAACACCGCTTGGGCATTTTCCATTTTTGCAGCTGATTTGAAGACGAGTCGTTTTTGATTTGACCATGTGTGGCATATTTGCTTTATTGTTATCGATTTAACAATTTTAGTTATAAATTGATTAAGAAATACTTATACTCATAAAACCATATTGAAAACTCTGAAACAGAACGATAATAAGGCCCGTTTTCACGACTTACCGATAGCTAAGGGTAGGATTTTATCGGCCGTTTAAAAAGTATTTCCTTATTACAACTTTACTTTGAATTACCACGTATGATGAACCTTCCTTTAATTTATCACTCACTTTAGCCGATATAAATTTGTAATAATGGAACACTTTATATACGGTCGACAAATTCCTACCTTTAGCTAACGGTAAGTCGTGAAAACGGGCATAAATGTTCTTAATTTAAGAACATTTTGTTTTGAATTTTACTATTTGCAACCAGGCAGTTTTATATTTATTGTCGTTTTGACAACATTTCGTTCATGATTTGACAATGTTTGGCATTTTTACTTCTTCGTTATCGATTAACAAATGTTGTTGAAAATTCGACAATGCGTCATTGTCTTGTCATCGATTGATAATATAAACATATCTGTTAGAAAAATATTGAACACATCTTTCGGTTAGGTTTATTTTAATAGGACCACCTAAAATATGCATAATTTGTTTTCATATTAAACATTTTACAAAGCTTGAAATAGTTTTTTTTTTTGCTTTCCATTTCCCTTAATTTTATCTATATATATTCATTATATTCCTATCATTTGAATATGATATGTACAATATTTGATTGAAATGTAATTATTTTCTAAACAAAATAATAGATACGTCAAAAACGGATGCAATCAAAACTAACAATTGATTAAATAGGAATGAGCCTTATCATTATTTCTCATAATAAGCAAAAAAACAAAAAAAAAAACATAATATAGCATTACAAATAAACTGCAAAGTTTTAAAACCCCGAATTGTTCAAACAAAACGAAAAACTATGAAATACAATACTTTTGTGAATGAATTGAATGAGCGGTTTGAATTGAATTGAATGTTAATGATGATGATGTCGACGATACGCCTTACTGAAGATACTGATGATGATTTTTATGATGATGACATTAAAACATGCAATGAAAGTTTCGCTTTTATTTCATACATTATTGTTGTTTCAATAAAACAAAAGTTATTGGAGTTGTGGTGTTTTTTTTATTAAAAAAATATCATTGAAAACTTTTTGAAGTAAAATTAAAAAAAAAAATATTTTTACTGAATTGCAAAAAATATTTTTTTGTTTTTTTTTTTATTAAAGTAGTAAAAGTGTTTTCAATCATAATTTTAGACCGTGGGATAAAATAAAGAAAAAGACAGATAATTAATATGGAAAACACAAAGAATCCTGAAAGTAATCAAACTGATAAAAACAATTATCTCTTGGTTTATTAAGCCACTTTTTCTACGCTTAACCAGGTCTCTTGGATTATGACGATGACTTCCCTTATCCTAATTTTTGTTTCTAAATAATTCGGAATTTGTGTTTAGCTTAGTTTGCTTTTTCTACCTAAAAATATTTGCAGTTCTTTACATACTATTTCGAAAATTGTTTGAATTGTATATTTTATTATGTAATATAGTTTTTCTAGTTCTTGTTTTAAGTCTTAAGTCTATTGAAAAATCAAATTTATTTCTCTTGTCTTCATAGCTCACTATGCATTATTTTTTTTTTTTTATTTTGTTAAAACTTTTATGCATATTATCCCTTAAGTTTAATAACTTTTTAATAAAAATACTAATTTCTTTGCCATAAAAGCCCACTGTGCAATATTCAAAATTAAATTATTTTTGTGATAAAAATCTTTATTTCATTAAGTTAAGCTTGGGTTCACATTATGAAAGCTTTTTTTTCAGGAAGTCTGAGTTTATTGGTGAGAGGGAAGAGAAGAAAAGTCCGTTCTCTTCCCCTCTTACCAATCAACTCAGACTTTCGGAAAGAAAACTTTCATAGTTTAAACCCAGACAAAAGGCTTTTTTAATGTCGCTTAATTTAAAATTTCAATTTGCGGTCCATTATATACATATCTTAACACCAAACCCCACTGTGCTTTGGAATTCTATAATTTCTACAAATCGAGTTGGAAAAAACCAGCCAACTGTAGGGGAATGTCAGAAAAGATAAACACACCGTTTATTGTTGTGGCTTTGTTGTAGCTTTGATATTGTTACAAGTAAGACCTGAGTGTTTAAAATTCTTATTCAGTTTATAGTCTTATTTGTATAATATTTTTAGCTTTTCTAAAGTCTTAGGAACGAGTTTTCTGACCAGTTGGCCTAAGCAACCACCGAAATACGCCTAGAAACTAGCTTTTTCCCTTAGCAATTTCAGTGCTTTTATCAAAAATAAAAATTGGGAATGTAGCACCTTTTAGATAAATCTTAGTAATAATGAATTTTGTATTCCTAAAAATAATTTTTGATAATAAATTCCACACGTTATGGCATTATTTAAGACCACTGTATAGTTAAAATTTTTGGTGCAATAAAATATAAATTGTAAGCATTCTTCATATTGTTGTGAATATTATCCTTTACATTTTGTTAGTTGTATTATAAACAATACCCTTTTTAGCGGTTTGTAGCCCACTGTGCAATATTGAAAACTTTGTTTTTTAGATATGTTTTTATTATTTATATTTTTTAGATTCTAGTATCTGTTTTGAACTTTATACTTTCTTTTAAATGTGATGAGTTTCTTGATCAACAAGTATCGCCTTGTAGCCCACTGTGCAATATTCAGAATTTGGTTTTTTATTCCGTAAAAAGCATTATTTAGATAAATTGTAACATTTTGTTTTTATTAAATTTGAATCTCTCATAAAATATTTTAAAGCAAAAGTAGACTCTATCCTTCCCATTGTACAAAATAAATTTTAGATTCTTCGTGTTAAGTGTTATTGCAGGTAGTGGCAAAATATTTGTTACAATTAGTTGTTTTAATACAAATTTTGCTATTCTAATGCTTAATTACATACCACTATTTCTTCTTTAGTTGTGCAATTAAACTTAGAATTTTTGTTGTCCTTCATAATTTTTTTTTTTTTTTTGTATAATAACACTGTGCAAGAAATTGACACTTTTTTTCGTGACAAGCTGGGCACCTGGCGTTTTAATATAATTCGGGTACGCTGAATCCAGTGGTGCCCGCGCATTTTTAAGATTGGCTCTGGTTTTCGAGATATACGGTTATTTCGAAAATGGAGGAGGTTGCACAGCATATATTCGCTTTAGCTTATTCAAAAAACTTAAAAACCCGAAATTTCGCAATAAAATTTCCTTTAAGAAAAGTAGAATTTCTTTCTAATATCCTTAGGCGTTTTAGAAACATAATTTTTTTTTTTTGGAAAAAAAATGATTTTTTTAACAAAATTTCGAAATTTTTGTTTTTTTAAAAATTCACATTTTCTACTTTATTTTACCCATTGTGCAAAACTAAATTGGTATATACGTACATATATATTATTTCTGTTTTTATTTATCTCTTATTTTTTTAATAAATATTTGCAGAAAGTTTTTTGTTTTTAATTTGTTTTAAGTTTCTTGTTTTACAGGCCACTGGGCAATATCAAACTTTTATTTATCCTTGATGTTGTAAATATTTTCAAACAGTTAAATATTACTAATTTTTTTTTTTGACATAATTTTTACCGTATTTTCTTTATCAACCCACTGTGGATGAATTATTATTTTTTGCTTTCGACCACTAATTGTCTGTCTGTCTTTATAATCGTAGAGTTTTCATTCCTTATAACCTTTTATATGATTAAGTTTTATTCCTAAGTCAGCAGGCCATTGGGAAAAAATAAATCTTCAGTTATAGAACATTTCTTTCAATATTTAAAAGTATTAAATAACTTTTGGTTTTTGAATTAATTTTTTCTTAATTAAAATGATGTCTATCCCAGACATCAATCATATTTACCAGAAATTTATTATTATTTTAAGGGTAAATTTCTAAAAATGGCCCCACTGTGCATTTGTTTGCTTTTCATTCACTTTAATTTAATAGCGTGACAACACTTGTGTATAAATTTTTATGAAAAGCACTGCAAAAACAACATAAAATTAAAAAAAATACATTTAATTTGAGTGCATTGCATTTGTCATGAAATATTTATTGGTCTCCAAAACAAAAAAAAAAGTTTTTTTAAATGCATCCTTAAATTTAGGTCAATTTTAATGAGAAATTCATTTCAATTTTTGTTTAAACAATAATTTCATACATAATTGCAATTTAATTAGGGGTTTGCAAAGTAAAATGAAATACATTTTTTTTTAATAATTAATTTTGCAAACATGACATCTTTTGTGAATAAAGTTTTTGTTAGAATTTTAAGAACGGAAGTTTTTAAAGGACAAATTGCAGGGACGGCAATAAGGAGTTACATGTGTATTAAAACTGAATAGAAGCTAAACAAAAACCAAAATGAGAGCTTGAATTTAAAAAAGAAACTGAATTTTAACTAGAACCTAAACTAAAGATTAATTTAAAACTTTCAAAGTTCAGTTTTGGCAGTATCTAAATTTCTAAACCAAGTTTACACTTAAACTTAATTATATATTATTATTATTAATTTGGTTTTTTTTTTTTTGCTAAATTCTGTTTTCGATTTTATTTCTTTTTTTTAATAAAATTTGATGATGATTAAATGATTGTCCATGATTTCATGGTATTTTACACATGACTGCAAATTTTGTATATGGGCATTTCCATTGTCGATTGTGACCGTCGAATTCATTCAAAGTAAAAAAAAAATCAAAATAAAATGGATTTAATTTTGGCACTAGGCTTTACTTATGTCCCTATTAAACTCTATTATTGGCCCTTATATGGATTTTAGACATTATTATCGAAACCTTCCCTTCCCCTATTTTAGCCGATTTGTGCGAAACCTGAGGCAATATTTTAATGCGACTAATCTCAGAATGTTAGGTTATGTTTAATACTTTCACTTTCGAAAAGAGGACGGCTAACTTGCCTCCTTATAGCGAGCCCTTTGCGATACCCTGAGTAAGTTAGAATCAAGCCAGTGTACACCTTCAACCATACCGATTTGCTGCTGGAAGGAAAGTTCGAGTTGGGTCCAACCTTAAGTAGAAAATACAAACAGAGCGATTCTGGGTTTTCGGAAGTGCCTTATCATAATATCCCTAAGATCAGGACATTGGTAGAGAAAGTAAAACCAAGTTTCCTTATCCTGACAACTTATACAGTAGTCCTTATAATGCGGGCCCATCCTCATTGCATAAATCCCTATCAACCAGTGACGCGTAATGACCGATAAAGCTGTGCTAATCGGTTTCCTATCAAACCCAAGCAGCACGCGGGTCTTTCCCACATCATTGCCACGCCAAAGACTCCATTTCGATTCCCTGCTGAAAATGAACATCAACCTTAGTCCTGCCTGCTCTTTATCCTGAGAACTTCTACAGTATTCCGGATTTTCCCCGTGTCATAGGCAGGTCATAGAGTTCTGCCCAAGGAACAGGTATTCTTACCAAGCCATCTCGATTGAACCTTTCTGTATGACTCAGTAAAATTAAAGTTTTTTTTATATCTTAAAATTTTGATTTTCTCCAAAAAACTTTTAATTTAAATGCCTGTCGAATGGGACATTTCTTCAGTCATGATATTAATGCGTTTTTTGAAGAATTTTTAAAAAGATTATATTATCAAAAATTATAATAATTAAACACAGTTTATTTGCGAAAGAACGACATCTTAGCTGCTTCTATTTCTTGGCCTTCGCATGCTTTTTATTTAATTTTATTTCGTATGTCTGCAAGCTGCTCCCGGGGTTTTCTCTTTTGTATGTGCTCAACTTCCTTTAACTTTTCTCTCCACCTCTACCGACTCTTCAGTGAAGTAAGTTACAAGTATTAAGATCACTAATATTCCTATTTATAAGCCAGTTTTTTTATAAATTAATTGTAATAACAAGTGTCTGTCTGTACTCGCTACATGTAAAAAGATATGTCCATGTTGTACGGGACAACCAAAAATACCAAAGATAATTCAACATAATTTAAAAATTTAGAGGTCTTTCCAAAAGCATAGTCTCTTATGGATTCTTTTTAGAGTTTTGTACCCTTAAAAAAGCAAAAGTCAATACACTTTGTGTGTCACTTTAAGAACTTCTATTTCAATAAAATAAAATGTTTCAAGAACTTGACTGGGCTCGGCTAACTTTTCGGTGGAAATACCCATATTATTTCTTTTATTTAATTTTTTTTTTTTCAAATATTATCTTTATTAAGTATTTAAATGAATAGAGCATTTGAAAATTGTTTGTGGCGCCCGCAACATTTTGGAGCGCTTATTCGATAGTAATCAAAAACGTTTTAATCTAACTACAAACTGAAAAAATAATGCGAGTCGCAAATGAAATGTTAATTAATTAAGTAGCAATATTAAAATAATTAATGATTTAAATTTATTGAATTTTAATGATACTAAAAGTTTTTTTCATAAATGGAGATGATTTTTGGCGTTAAGTTAATTAAAATAACTGCGGGAAGAGATTAGAATTCGAATTTAAAATCTTTCAAAGTTTAAAAAACGAACATTTAAGCAGTTTTAAAAAAATTTAAAAAAACCCGTTTAATTAAGTTCAACATTTAACTTGTTATACATAGTTTCTCGCTATTCCTAGGAGCAAAACCACGTCGCCACAAATTTATTACGTTTGGTTCTATCAGTAGTTACATATTTGAGTTCAGGCTTGCTTTTGGGTTTCTACATATAAACAAACAATTATTTGGTTACATAAGGATTAGAAAACTCGCTAGCCCGCCGTTCAACAAATTCCAGGATTTCATTTTTGCTGCTTTTGTTTAGAATGAGTCATTTAATAAGTCGAGTAGTGCTAGGAAATTGATGCGCAACATTTAAACTGCGGTTGTACTGCTGCATATTAGTAATAGTGAAGAGAGCGAGTCTTCCCAACAAACTTGCCTTTAAAATAAGATGTTGCTTTGTATTTCCTTAGGCTTTATTTTAAGCCCTTAACCTAAATAAAAATTTTATTAAGTAGTTCTTATTAGGGACAATAACGATTATGAACAGCGAAAAAGTAAATACGCTCTAAAAATGGTTTAATATGCATTAAATATGCAGTAAAACTTGGAAAATATGCACTAAAACGAAAATTCGGAAAGATTGCGAATGTTTAATTTAATTTTGTAAGATCAATAACATAAAAAGTATCAAGTGAAAAACAAAAACGTACCAAAAAGTTTCTTTTTATTGTTTTTCAATCAGCCCAAATATGAATACAAATTTTCCGTGCTTTGTCCCCTTTTCCCATTTTTACAATTAGATTTACATAGGAAAAATAGGAGAAGGGAGAAAACTCCCGGCGAATTTTTATTCATATTTAGGTTGAATCACTCTTGACTCTGCATGTTGAATTTTATGTGTCTAGGTTCAGTACTTATAAAAATTCGAAAAGTACCAGGTACGAAGAGGTACCAAAAATATCCCTTTTACATTTTCTCATTCACTCACTAACTTGCATGCTTGATTTTATGTTTCTAGGTCCAATAGTAATAGAAATTCAAAAACTACCAGATGAAGAATAAAAAAGTAGCAAAAAAGTACCTAAAAGAAATTTTCTGCTTATTGATCCCATATTAACGAAAATTCAAAAAGTAACAGTTAAAGAACGAAAAATGTACCAAAAAGCTCCATCTTATATATTCTCATCCGCTCGGGACACTGCATGTTTAATTTTATGTTTTTGTTCCACGAAAACTAAAAAAAGAACGAGTTGTAGAACAAACAAGGTACCAAAAACTTCCCCCTTACAGATTCTTATTTACTAAGGACCTTGCTCCATCTTACAGATTCATATTCACTCAGGACCATGCATGCTTAATTTTATGTTTCTAGGTCCAAAAAAGTATTAAAAGGTAGCAGAAAGTTCCCTAATAGAGAGAATCTTCACTCAGGACATTGCATGTTTAATTTTTTTGATCAAATATTAACGAAAATTCAAAAAGTACCAGTTGTAGAACGAAAAATGTACCAAAAAGCTCCCACTAACAGATTCTTATTCATTCAGGACGTTGCTTCCTCTTACAGATTCATATTCACTCTGGACCATGCAGGTTTAATTTTATGTTTTTAGGTCCATTACTTATGGAAATTCAAAAAGTACCAGATGAAGAACAAAAAAGTACCCTCTGTTAGATTATATTTCACTCAGCACATTGCATTTTTAATTTTATGTTTCTTGATCCAATACTAATGGAAATTCAAAAAGTAACAAGATGAAGAACAAAAAAGGTACCAAAATGCTCGCTCTTTTCGATTTTCATCTGCTTTGGACACTGCATGTTTAATTTTTTTGTCCCAATATAAACAAAAATTTAAAAAGAACCAGTTTTAAAACGAAAAAGGTACTAAAAAGCTCACCCTTACAGATTCTTATTCACTCAGGACCATGCATGCTTAATTTTATGTTTCTAGGTTCAATATTAACGAACATTCAAAAAGTATCAGTAGAAGAACAAAAAAGTATAAAAGTTGTTCATCTAATAGTTTCTCATTCACTCAGGTCCCTGCGCCTGTAATTTTATGTTTCTAAGTTCAATACTATAGAAAATTCAAAAATTGTCACATGCAGCAGGAAAAGCAGTAAAAGAAAGAAATTTAATTTCTCGTATTTCTCTCTTTTAATACTTTTTTTTCTCCCCATTAAAGCATCAAAATTTCAGCATGGTAGTGGAATACCATAATTTAATACATATCTATCAATGAATGGCGAAAAATGTTTTGTAAAAAAAGTACCGAAAAATGGGTACAATTAAACGTTCGAATCTTAGAAAACTACTAAATTTATATATGAGGGGCTTAAAGCACAAGGGGTTTTTTTAAGCATTTGAAAATATCTTGGACATTTGAACCGTCACAATTTGTTGGTCAGCAGCCTTTCCAAGGCCATGGTTAGATTTAATAGTCATGGTGGCATTCCCGGCGAGAACTTGCCCTTCAGCTTGAGTAAACGCTAAAGGATTACTGCTGTTTTCACTATCTGCACCGTTTTGGGTTTCGGTTCTCCATTCATGATTGTCAGACATCAATTGCTTAAGAATTTTTAGATTAATTCTTTGCTTTTAAGTTATCAAGTTGTTGATACTTGTGATGGAAAGACATTGCTTTTAAAATATATAGAAAAATCTATCTGTGCGATGTATTGTACGAGGGCGGATCAATAAGTCCGTGACTTTTCGAACTTCCCTCGCAGTTATATGAAATGCAACGCTGCTCCCATCAAGTACCACCTGTTAATAGACTACTGTCACGTTTTGAGCAAGTTCCGTCATTTACTTTGCGTTAAACAGCTGCGCAAAACATAAAACCTCGTAGATTTTTTTAAAAATGGAAAAAAAGAGCAACGTTGGACTAAGTGTATTGAGCTAAAAGGAGATTATGTTGAAAAATAAAATTTTTTTTTGTAAAAACAAAACTGTGTTTCATTCACGGACTTATTGATCCGCCCTCGTAAGATAAAAGGTATTGATATTAAGTGCTCATATACCCCTTGTGCTGTAAGCAAAGCAGGTATTTTAATGACAACTGCTAGAATTAGTCGCCATATCTAGCTACCGGATGACAATTCTACATTCACCCCTTGTGCTCTGAACTTCTCTGAACTTCACCTACTATTTCCATATTTAATCTCAATTTAAAAAAAGCACTTAAACCTCTTGCTTTAAGCACCTCATTTGTATTTTTTTTAGAGAAGTTACGAATTTGGTACAATCTTTATTTCTATATTTATGGTGTCAAAAGATAGATGGAGTGACAAAGAACTTTCAAAATACATGTTATACCCGTTAACTCCCCAAAAGGGCCAAATTTCAAAAAGTTCCAGTCACCGTCCCGCTCATTTTAATAATCCCCAATGTTTTTTCTTAAGGAGCGCACAACAGGTCTGCTCGTGGCCTAGGTGTATATCATACAGTTATGAGGTTACATTATTGATGCTTCGTCCTCCTTTAGACCTAACCTGACCTAACCTATCCTTATTTTGGAGATATGAGATAAACTATTGATGTTATTTTGGATGTGTGTGAAGTGAAATTTTAAAATGTTTAACCCTAGACACATTCTGTTATTTTATAAGAATAATGTTAACCACTTAACAGAACGTATGTTAACGCTTTTATGAGGGATAAATCCAGATTTCTGGAAAAGGAGTCAACGTGGGCGAACAAAAATGATTAGGAATTGTGAGCAATAAGTTTCTCCATCGCTTGCCATCAACAGTATTTTTAACAGAGTGAGTTGAAGCGACTTATTCACAATTTATCCTTTAGAATTCTCTGGGGATGAGTCAAGATTTCTGGGAAAGGAGTCAAAGTGGGCGAACAAAAATGATAAGGAATTGTGGACAATAAGTTTCTCCATCGTTTGCTATAACGTTGACTCCTTTTCCAGAAATCGGGATTTATCCCTCATAAAAGCGTTAACATATGTTCTGTTAAGTGGTTAACATTCTTCTGTTAACATAACAGAATGTGTTTAGGGTTATAAATTTTAACTTCACACACATTTATTTTGGAGGGTGTAATAAACAGCAGTGGGTCATTTCTAAAATAACTAATATTTTTTTTTAAAACATCATCAATCTTAACTTCATTTAATTTTCTATTAAATTCCCATGTGTCTATCTTGCGATTTTATAAACTTTACGGCCGTGTTTTTATTGACGGCAAATTGTTTTGTAATTTTGATCTGTATCGAATGTGGTAATTTGCTGACTGATGAAAACTCAACTAATGAGGTTTCATTGTTTCCTATTATTGCCATGACTTTTGACATTTATTTCTTTAAATTTGGTTAGTTTGATAATTTTTTTCTTTCTTTTTTTGTTTAATATTTTACTCACATAATTGTTTAACATATTTTGTTAATTCTTTTTATACTTAAAATTTTTTTTTAGATAAATAAAGACTAAAAGTAATTTTTTTATATAAAATATTTTCTTTTCTCTTCTGTCTTTTTTCAGGTACATAAAAATAACAAATGATGAGTTAATAATTGAGTTTGAAAAAAAAAAAAAAAAACATAAAAGTTTGCACCAGCCAAATTGCATTAAATATTTTATGATATAATACGGTGAGAAAAAAAAGATTTATAAAGGTTTTACTTTTTATAATGATTGAACAATTTGTAATTGTGTAAAAAAAAAGATAATTTAAATGAGGGGTAAATAATTTATGAGCCAGTTTTGTAATAGTACGAGTATTAAATTATAAATGACCTTAAAAAAATCATGAACAGCTTTTTTGATTATGGTATATATTATTATAATTACATCGTTTACATGCAATGAATGTAAACAAAATCAAAGGTAATTTAAAGATATTTGTCAAACTTGGCAAATTTTAAAAGGATTTGTTGATGACTTTGAAATAATTTTGAAATTCTTTACATTTTATCAACTATTGTAAGATTAATTATTATTGAAGAATTCTTTCAGTAAAGAATACAAATATTAAAAATTCCGAAAAATTTTTAATTTTTTACAAAGCTTTTGTTTTCTACATTGCTTTATTTACATTAGTTACGCGATGTCCAATCATAAAAAACAACGTCCGCCGTTAAATTTGTAAATTTTAAAAAACTGTTCCTATTCTAATCTTTATTTCATGTTTTTTCAATTGTTTACGTTACATGCCATTACTTAAAATATTTGATTTTCATTGTTTACAAAACATCATATCCAAACAAATTAAGTCAGCAGTTGCTAAATTTATAAACTTCAAAAATTCCCCGAAATTTTAGTTCTTTACATTGATGCTTATATTTATGTTGTTAGGACAATGTCCTAAAACATAAAGTCAAACTTTAAAAATTTCAATTGATTTATTTATTCATTCTCTACATTGATGCCATTACATACAACGTTTTATTTCATTGGTTACACAACGTCAAATACTAAAATAAAGTCAACTAGTCCTTAATTTGTAAATCTGATCATTATTCAATGATTTATTAATTCTTTACATTAATGCCATTACTTACAACGTTTGATTTACATTGTAAACACAAAGTCAAAACCTAAAATTTCAAGTCAAATTTGTAAATTGAAAAAATCTTTGCAATTCTAAGTATTTTTCCATGATTTTTTCATTCTTTACATTGATAGCATAATTAACATTGTTTACACAATGTCAACTCCTAAAACATCAAATCAACAATTCTAAAATTTGTAAATTTCAGAAAATACTTTCAAAAGATACTGATTGTTGTCTTCAAATTTTAAAAGTCTTTACATTATTGCTATTTACAACCTTTTATTTACATTATTTACACAATGACAACTCCTAAAAGATAAAGACAACAATCGTCAAGTTTTAAAATTTCAAAAGTCTTTGCTATGCTGATTATGCTGATCATTATTTCACGATTTTAATTTTTATTTTACATTGATGCCATTACTTACAACGTTTTAGTAACTTTGTTTGCGCAATGTCAAATTCTAAAATATAAAGTCATTAATTGTGAAATTTATTAGTTTCGAAAAATACTTGCAATACTGGTCATAATATCATGAATTTTTTAATCTTTTCATTTAAACCATTATTTATATCGTTAAAGTTTCATTGTTTACACAACATCAAATATGAAAGGAAAAAGTCAGCAACTATCAAATTCGCAAATTTAATAAAATTAAAACAAAGATTGTTCTATTTTCACGATTTTTTTAATTCTTTAAGTTGATGCCATTATTTACAACGTTTTCTTTAGATTTTTTACACAATGTAAATTATGAAATTTATAAATTTCGATAAATACTTGCAATACTGATCCTTGTTTTACGATTTTTGAATAGTTTACATAAATAATATTACTTACACCGTCTTATTTACATTTTTTTTTTATACAATGTCGAAAACAAAAAAATAATAAAGTAAACATTTGGCAAATTTTTAAAAGGCAAATGATTCTTGCAATGCGTATCACTATTTCATGATTTCTTAATTCTATACATTAATATTTCATTATTCAAAACATTTTATTTAAATTATTGACGCTTTGTCAATACATAAAAAATAAATTTGTCAAATTTGAAAACTTCAAAAAATCTTTGCTATTCCGGTCATTATTGCATGATATTTTAATTCTTTACTTTGACGCCATTACTTAAAAGGCCTTATTTACATTGTTTACAAAATGTCAGATCCCAAAACAAATAAAGATAACTTTTGGCAAATCTGTAAATGCGGTAAATTCCTTTCAATACTCATTATTATATAAAGATTTTTTAATATTTTACATTGTTGACATTATTTGCAGATATTTATTAACATTGTTTACACAATGTCAAACTTTGAAAATCTTTGTCAAATTTAAAGTTTTTGAAATAATTCTCAACAAAATAGTTCTGACCATTTTTCCAAATTTTTTTAGTTTTTTTTTTTTTTTGAATTGTTGACATTATGTATTTGGATGGTTTTATTTACCTTGTTTACACAATGCCAAATTTTGCAAAAATTTCTTAAACTTCATATATTTGTTAAAACAATAAGTTTAATTCAAAGTAAAGACCAACAACTTACATTTTTTATATTTTACATTTTTTACTCAATGTAAACAATTCATTAACTTTTTAATTCTTTAAAGTTTCGGACTGCAAGTTCAATATTTTTGATGTAACTAAAAAAAATTTAATGTCTTCAATATCATGTTTTTACATTTTTACCTTTGCTATTTATAAAACATCTCTTACTTTGTCCACCTGATGTAAACAATGCATTACATTTCAAACGTCTCAAGATTTTCAAGTAAAATTGTAGGAATTTGAAGGTATTTAAATAAATTTATTTTGTAATTTATTTGCATTTTAATTAAAAATTTGCCTTATATTAGTCAAAAAAGCAATTTTAATCAATTTTAATATTTTTTTCTAGATTTCAATTGTTTACCTTGGGTAAAAATTTATTATTTAATAAATATTTGAAAAAACAGTGTATTTAATTTTAATTAATTTTTAATCATTTTGATATTTTCTGATGTGTTTTTAAACGGTTTCTTTCAAAAATTAAATTTTCTGTCAAGCCTTTATTTGTTAATTTTGAGCACATTTAATTTTTTGTGAAACTTTTACTTTTAAATAACCATGAATTTCTTATAATAAAACTACCCACAAAAAAGGTGCAATACACCGATTCAAAAAAGTAGAACTAATTAAAATTTAGCCTAAAAGAAACCAACTAATGATGTGTAACAAACCACAAATGACAGAAAATTAGCAATTTAAATAAATCTTAAGAAAATAATCCCCTCTCGTCAAAAATAAAGACTGATTTAAGCGAGTTTTTTCTACTGCAACATTTTGGTAGCAAAAGTTTATTGACTTTTGTTTAAAAACCCGACAAACTACAATTGTGAATTAAGAGGGGGAAACACATTAACAAAATTACAATGACAAAATCAGTCTGAATTTTAAAGTTTCTAATATAAATTGGAACAACCAAGATCTATTCAAATGTAAATTTTTTTTGTCCGATATATATATTTGAAATTTTGTTTGAATATTTATCATCATTTTTTTATATCATCATGTATGTAAAAAGTGAAATGTTTTATTATATTTTATTGCCATAATCATAATTGTCTAACGCCCACAAGTCTTCGAAAGGCAAATGCTAATTTTAGCTTTTGTCTTTTTAAAATTTGGTTGTAAAACTTTTGACTTTTACTTCTCACAAAATGATTTATACGAGTATAAATTTGTTTGTTTAGTCTTAAAAAACTCTTAGATGTTGCATCATAACCAACAATAAAAAATGCACTGAAATAAGTTTTAGTATAATTTTACTTTAGTAAAAGCAAAACGATGGTATCACATCTTAGAAATAGGCTAAACAACACTCAAAGTGATTAAATGATAACATCAACTAAAAACACTATAAAAGGTTTTTCAGAATAATTCACAATAAACTTACATTAAAATAGTGTATTTACATTGAAGAAGAAAGTCGAGTAAAATTCAGAAGAATTGCATTACAATTAACCCCTTTCCCTAAAAACATACAGGTATAATTCACAGTAGTTTCACAAAAAAGAAATAATAATAAAGACAAGGTTATGGCAGATTATAAAAAATCGAATTTAAACTGGTTGTGCAAAAAAATACAAAATACACTGAAAGAAATTGTTGTATAGTTTCACAGTAGTTTCACAAAAAAAAAAATAATAATAAAAAAAAAGCAAATTTAAACCGATTGCTGTAAAAAAAATTTAAAGAAAAATACACTGTAAGACACTTTTGTATGACTCACAATAGACTTAAGTTAACTGCAAATAATGTTATCTCATCGAAGATCTAGGCTTAATAAAATTCAAAGTGATTGATACCATTATAGCATCCACTAAAAACACTAGAAAGGAATTCTTAGAATCATTCACAGTTAAGTTAAATAAAATCACAATAATTTTTTTATATTAAAGATACAATGGCGCATATTCATAAATGATCACCAATTGTTAACTTTTTTAAGTACCTATTTAAGTTATTCACAGTTGGTTACTTTCAGCATAAAAAGTTTAGACTTAATTATGGGTAAAGCTGTAACTAAATGCTAACTAACTAATACATTCAAAGAACACTTTTTTAGAGTTTGTATTAATTTTTTAAAGAACAGAAATGTTTTTTAAGAGCTTGGTAAGCTTTTTAATTAATTACAAAATATATCGTTCAAAATATTATCGACATTTAATTTTTTCTAAATGAAAATATACTCTGTTGCATTTCTTCTATTAGCTGAGAGCAGTTGCTACGTTAGTTATGAATTGTGAATAAGATCTATAACTATCTATAAACTATTTTTTAGTTTCTGTTTTGTTAGTTCCGATTTTAGTTATGATTTCTGAATATGCGCCAATGTCATTAAAATTAAAAGCTGAAAACACAAACTATTCAAAGGTGTGCCTTATAACTTTCATTCCACCACAACGAAATGTTTAATTATATAATTTACAATATACTTTAATCAAATCACAATAGTGTTATCAAATTGTACAAAAAAGTTTGACAAAATTCAAGATGATTGAATTAAAGCTTGCAGACTTTAAGTATTTTAAGACTTATTCACAATAAAATTTAGGAATTAAAGCTTCCAGATCTGAAAAAGAATATGGCAAAATTTAAAAAAAAAATTGTATAATAAATTGCCCCTTTACTCTTAAAAAAAAATACACCAAAAAATGTTTAGCATGTTTCCCAATAGACTTTGATTCAATCACAAATCACAATAGTGTTATTAAACTATAGAAAAGGGCTTAACAAAATTTAAGGCAGTTAGTTGTATTGTTACTTCTATCCTAAAAGCTTTCTTAAATTATTTTTATGTAATTCACAATAAACTCACAGTACTGTTATCACATTTATGAAAAATGCCCAGCAAAATTCAAAGCAGTTGCATAATAAATTACTTTTTCCAAAAAAAAAATTCAGGCGCTTAAAAAATTTCAGGATAACTTACAACAGACTTTAAAAAAACCACAATAGCATTATAAAATTAAAGAGCAAGACATAAGAAAGTTTAACGCCAATGTCATTATATCCCAATCTGATATAATTCATAAAAAATTCCCAAAAAACTCCACTAAAAAACAAAGAAAACAAACCTTAAAAATGACTCCATCTCTAACGAAATTGTCAACTGTCTAAAACATTTTAAATATTCCTTGTCATGCCATTCATATTAAAATTTTCCTCATCATCATTATCGTAAATCACTCTTTCTCATTGTCATCATCGCATCACAATAAGTCAATTTTTATCCAAAATAATAAAAAGTATAAAATTCGTAATAAAAATCGACAAAGTTTTTAATACATTAAAAAGTCAATGTGAAATATATAAATAAATAAACTGGAGAAAAAAAACTGTCAAATAAATAAATTCGTGAAAACCATCAGTCATCGTTTTTATTTGTTTTAATTTTCTTAACCAAAAAAAAATAAAAAATAATAGTACAATAAGGGAAGTGAAGAATGACGAATTAGTTGAAATATTGATTTTGCAATATTTTATTTATAAATGTTTTAACTGTAAAAATCATTATAAATAATTTTAAACTTAATTGTGGTCGAATCCTTCGAATCCATCAGTCGTTTTTGGTCTTGCGAATCACATTCCCAACTAAACTGACCTTGAATTAGAACTGGAACTTATTCGAAACAAATATTTATGTTTCGGAATAATTTCTTCGATTTTTTCGGTTCGATTATTTTTAAAGCAATTTAATTATAATTTTTTAATGAAAAGGCTGTTTTTTTTTATTTTACCTAAAGGATTTTGAATATTTTGTTGCAAGCAATTTTTCCTTAGATTTTCTTTCTCGTAATCTCCACGTTTTTTGTTTAAAAATTCAAGTAAAAGCTAAAATTTATTTAAGTTTTCTATGAACAACCTGATTTTGAAGTTTTAAACTTAACATTTATCACCCCATTATGTTTTCTTCTTCTATTGTTCGCCAATTTTTTTTCTTGTTATTTACTGAAAACAAAAAGAAAACTAATGGTTAAATGGACAAACGAATTTATTAAATAAATAATGAAGATAAAAAAGGAAAAGAGAAAAAACTTCATGCAGTTTTAACCAGTAGCACAAACAGAAACACCACACCCAACATTCTAAAACAGTGAAGTACAGCTAAAATATGAGTTATAACGTTGTGTTAGCTGCAAGGTAACGGAGACTAAAAAAATATTATGGCTCAAAGGACCAGAATTATATGAATCAAAGGGCCATTTTTCTGATAAAACAGTAATGAAAGCAGTAAAGCAAAAATAGTAGAAAGTTATCAAGATATTTAGAGTTTTATTTTAATTCACTTTTTTAAGTTTATAAATAAACTAAAATGGCCTGAAGGATTATTATTTAACTAAAAAGTTAGAGAATTTGGCTCTTAATGCCTATCGATATTCTACTGAAAGTTTGAATAACATTTATTAAACTTTCAGAAATCGTTTCTAGATTCGCAATTAAGATTGATGGACCATAATTTATTGATCTGTTCAATAAGGTTCTTCGAGCCAAAATACGGTGTTTTACTAGAATATGTTTACTTAGTTAAGTAAGCTATAATTAATAACTAGACTAACCACAATTTTTTAGTTAACAGCAAAATTGGATTTCTTTTCTCTTAAAAAAGCAAAAACAAAAAAAAACACTTATCAGAAACATTATGTAGGCTTTAAAGTTTTGGTTCGCAGAACAACAATGCATACACCAAAGTCAAGAAATTACTTTAGAACAAAAATGCTTTTAGTTTTGAAATGCGTTAAATTTTTTAATATTTCAAAACCTATCTTCGAAGAACCATAATGAAAAGGTCAAGCTGATAATTTTTTTTCCTATGCTAATCCTGCAAAGCTCTTCGCTTGTCTGCGGGGGATTTTATACTAAAATTATGATTATTTTAGCAATGAATATGAAGCACTACTAGTTTAAAAACTAACAAGGAATGGTTCGAAGGACCATTAATTTGAATAAGAATGAAAGTATTTGTTGTTTTTCAATTGCTTTTAAAACTTAAAAATACATTTTTAGTAATTTTGTTTAAGAAATTAAGGGAATAACATAGTTTTAATGTTAGAGAAAATATTTCCTGATTACAGGTTTTAGCCAAAGGACTAATAAAGGACTTATTTAATATTTTGAAACTTAATGCGATAATGAGAGAGTGTGTAATTAATTGGGAAACTTTTGGATTTAAAGAATTATAATAAATGGATTAATGTATTTGTATATATTTTTTTTAAATTTTAGGAAAAATATATTTATTTACTCAGCTTATTAACTTTATTATTTTCTTAAAATAATCTTTAACTATTTGAAAGTTTGTTAAATGACTATTTATATTCAGCTTTAAAGAAGGAATGACTGTTAAATTCATAATCAGGTACTGTGGACTATTATATACCGATTAAAGGATTTTGCCCTAAAAATTAAGCTCAAAAAATTTTTGATTTCTTTTAATATTTTTTTAATTTTATTGTTAGATTTTAACAAATAGAATCTGGGAATTATTTCTTTTCATAAGCTACTTTATTATATTATATAATTTTTATTTTTTGAATTTATTCTATAAGCTAAATTTCAGTTATGTATTTTATAAAGCTTTTTGTAATAGTTCTATTCCTTAAAGCCATTCCTAAAAATTTAAGGAATAGAACTGTTCGAAATATATTCGAAAAATTAAAAATATTGTTAGATTAAGATTTTTTTTTTTGTTATTGATATACATATTCGATGGACCATAATAAACTGATTAAATTGGAAATCTTTGTGTAATAGCATATTTTTTTATTCAGTTAGTTTTTAAGCATTTAAAAGTTTGACCTAGAAAATTGAGTGACAAATTATGTTAAGTTATCAAAAGAATATTTTCTTGAATTCATATTCAAAGTATTTTGTTTTTAAATTAAAGTTAAGCTTCTCGTTCTTCTTTTATTATTCAAAGCACCAGTTAATGGCTCAAAGTCCAAAAACAAATTATTCGAAGGACCATTTTATAATTTTCGAATTGAAATGTTTTTTAATCAAATTTTGTTCTAATAATTTGTTTGAACTTAATATTTATAATATCTTTGTTAATATTTATCAAAATACATTTTTGGAGCGAAGAACCATAGTGAACGGCTCGAAGGCTTATAATAAATGATTCGAAGAATAACTTTCTAGCTTCCGAATATTTTGTGTAGTTAATTTTTTCATGCTGAAGTTAAACAATAGCTTTATTTATATTTTCTTAAATAATTGTTTTGACTCAAAGGACCAAAGTAAATTGTTTATAGTATCAAATTCAATGGTTAAAAATTCATTTTTGTGTTTTTGATCTGAATAATTGTTTCTTAATTTTAATTTTCGGTAAATAATGAATGGGAACTAAAACTAAACAATATTTTATAAAGGGTGGCTACATTTTAAGGGCCGATGTTGATTTTGAATAAAACACAAATTATTTAGGAAATTATTGTCATTTCTTTTAATTATGACAATATTGGTATGGTACAATTATGTATAGAACAAAATATCGGCCAAATGGTAGCCGCGGCACACCTCCATCCGATGGTCCAAATTTTCGATGACGCTGAGGCATAATTGAGGTTCTATGCCGTTTATGTGCCGAATTATTTAATTTTTTAGCTATTGAATTATTGCTGGCTTATCGTCGCGACGTACACCTTTTCTTTCAAAAAACCCCAAAGAAAGAAGTCCAACGGTGTCAAATCACATGAACTTGGCGGCCAATTAACATCGCCACGACGTGAGACAACACGGCCATTGAATTTGTCGCGCAAAAGAGCCATTGTTTCGATAGCTGTGTGGCAAGTGGCACCGTCCAGTTGAAACCACATGTCGTCCACATCCATATCTTCTAATTCGGGCCATAAAAAGTTCGTTATCATCTCACGATAGCGAACACTATTCACAGTAACTGCCTGACCGGCCTCATTTTGGAAAAAATATGGCCTGATGATTCCGCCATCCCATAAACCGCACCAAACACCAAACAGTCACTCTTTGTGGGTGCATTGGTTTTTCGACAATCACTCTTGGATTATCATTCGCCCAAATGCGGCAATTCTGCTTATTGACAAATCCACTGAGGTGAAAACGTGTCTCATCACTGAAGATGATTTTCTTCGAAAATTGATCATCCACCGTTGCCATTTCTTGCCACCATTCTGACCATTGACGACGTTGGGAATGATCAAGAGGCTTAAGTTCTTGAGTCAGTTGCACCTTGTAAGCGTGTTAATGCAAGTCTTTGCATAATGTTAATTAACGTCGAGCGTGAGAGGTGCAATTGTTGGGCACGACGAAGAGTGCAGCTCTTCAGCCACACTATCGCGTACAGCAGCAATATTTTCTACAGTACGAGCTGTACGAGCATGCACTGGTGTTTTTACATCTCCTACAGATCTGGTTTGCTTAAATTTTTGCACGACTTTTCCGATTGTACGCACGTTTGGACAATTAAGTTTACCGAAAAAATCACGAAGTGCACGATATGCATTCTGATTTGAACGCCCATTTTCTTAATAAGCCTGAATAACTTTAACGCGTTGCTCGATTGTGTATATTTCCATGGTTCGAACTGAGGTTAGTCTGAAATTGAGAAATGTCAAATGAAATGTAGAAAAAAACTTGGCGTATAGGTGTGGTTCACATTCAACATCGGCCCTTAAAATGTAACCACCCTTTATTATATTTTTAAAAATACACTGTTTGACTTAAAGGACCATTACGAACAGTTCGAAGGACCGTAGTTAACGGTCCGAAAGATCATTTTCCAGTTAAGGAACTTAAATATGTCTTTAGAAAATTATGTGTAGATGATTTATTTTAAATAAAATGTTAAAATATCTTTGGTTATGTTTCTAAAAAAATATTTTATGACTCAAAAGGACATAGTGAATAATTCGAAGAACTTTTTAAATCTTGGAATATTTCTTTAGGTAATGTTGTGTAGATTATTAATTGGCCGTTTATGACTAACAGTAAATTCCTATTACATTTTTTTTAATTTATGTACGACTACATGACTGTTTGGTTTAGGACAATGAAATTAATTGTCATTGACAATACACCAAAGAGTAAACTGGAAAAAATTCTTAATGCACGAACCAAAAAAACTATTAATAGCAAAAGACAACAAATACATTCAATAATTTAAATAAAAGCAGTCCATCTAAAATCATAAAAAAGAAATGTTTTAGGATTTAAGACATTTAAAATTTTATTCTTTTAAGAAGAATTACATACTTTCAAATTAAAAAATTTTTTTTTTAACATGTGATTTATAGCGAATAGCCTTTAATCATTTAATCCGGACTGTATTCCATAGCTGATACGAAACTCTTGTTAAGTTCGTAAATCCATACAAAAAATTCAACTAAATCTATTTGAAATGTCTTGTCTAGGTAAATTAACCAAATCGTTTACAAAAAGCAAGACTTGGCCATCAACTCTGTTCGTAAAAAGCATGTAACATATAAAGGAATACATGTAACCATGCAACACATCCTTCCCTCCAAACATTTATCCCATAACGATTCTCAACCAGTTACCAGTAGTCGTAGTGGCAGCAGCAGTTTTAGAAAAAGAAAAAAACCGGCTAGACGCGTTTTCTAAACTGCAATCAAGCATTGTCAAAGATTTGAAAAAAAAAACCAAACTAGAAACCAGCCATAAAGACAAAGAACTATGTTCAAGTATCTATTGGGCAAAGAGAAATAAAGTGGAAAAACAGTTAACAAAATAAAGTGTTAGTAAAGTTTAGCACACACTCACACACAAACTTTTAAGTCATGACAAAGTGCACTCCATATATGAAATGCTTTAAGAGATATTGGTTGGTGTACATATTTCTTTTATTTCTATTTTTTTCCTAAACTGCAAAAAACTACATAAAAGTTGTTAAAATGTAAGAGGTTGGCAGAACGAACTGGTGATGCTTCGCAAACTCTTGCCATTTAAAAAACGTTAACAACGCATAGGAGAGTGACTTCCGTATGTGTGTTTAAATGCCATGTAACTAGTAATGAGACTTGTTTTGTACCGACCATAAGCAGTGTTTTAAAAATAAGTGTAGACCCACCTTAAGAAAAATGGAAAGGAGATATATTAGTCGACTTTGAAGGGCTTTTTTGGGCCCAAAATAAACGGTTTTTAAATAACAAGCTTTTAAAAGCTCTTTAATGGCATTTTTAAATCTGAAATACAATTTTGCCATTTAGTTAAAAATTTTTTAATATGTTTTTGCGAGCTTTCTTGGAAAAACTTTAAGAGAAAAGTTTTGTAAAGGATTTTTTTAAAAGTTTTTTAAGAAAAAGCTTCAAGTTTATTAAAGCTTTTATAAAAAGATTTCTTAAAGTTTTAAAATTTGTTAAAAAGCACCATTAAAAAAAAGGCTTTTAAAAGCTGCAAGGAAACTTTTAATGTTAACACATATTATAAGCGTTTGTTAAAAAGCGTTCTTGTTTTGCTCTTCAAAATTAGATTTTTAATGATTTTCGGACTGATGCAAAAAAAAATTTATGTGAACTTGAAGTGTTCGTGGCTTTTGAAATGGCTTTTAAAATGTTTTTTAAGCTCCTTTGACAAAAAGCTTTTTGAAAAAATTTTTTAAGTTTATAAAGATAATTTTTTAAGCACTTACTTAAAAAACTTTTTACAACTTTTTTAAAAAAAAAAGCCATTGTAAATTTTATAAAAAAAAAGCTTTATAAAAAAATTATTTGAGTAAATTTTTTCATTTATAAAGCTTTTTTGCAATAGCAAACTCGCAAAAAACAGGGACCGCAAATAACACCCTCATATTTTTAATTAAAACTGATTTTATTTTTGATTAATGGTTTAACTGGAAAAATATTGGAATTTTCCTGTGTTTATAAATGAATTTTGCGTTTTTTTTATTACACTTTTTTCAAATACGTTATTAAAAAGCTTTTTGTAAGCTTTTATGAAATAAATATAAACTTCTGCGAAAAAGCTTTTATGGGCAAAACTTTTACTAGCTCTTTGTAAGTATTTATTTGGAAAATGGTATGGTGAATATAATAAAAGATTTGTATAAGACCTGATTTTCTTGAACTTTTGTGTAAAAACTTATTTTAATTATTTAAGAATGAAAGCTTTTTTAAGAGCATTTTAAATTGCATGAAGAAACCCCGTATTGGAATTGCCTTAAGCTTATAACAAGATGTTTTCAAATACTATCTGCAAATTGTATGTATATAAATTTTTTTTAAGTTTAAAAAAAAATTTTAATAAAAAGTTGCTTCATTTTCATTTTTTATATATAAAGAATTCGTTTTTTAAATTAATTTTTTTTCACAAAACAAACAGTTACTTTACCCACCAAGTCCCACTGTAGCTTAAAGTTATGTTGTAAACAAATACTTATAAACATTTCTCGTTAACATAATATTTTTTTCTTTCTACTTCTACTTTTGCTATTTTTCTGGGTTGTCTGCCCATACTACTCTCTTTTCACATTGGCAACACTTTCGACACCAACAATTCACAGAAAAATAAACAACAGCAAAATTTAATTTACCACTGACTTTTACATAAACTTGAACTTGTTTAAAGCTTTTACAGCAACGATGGAGAAAGAGTTAGAGAAAAACGTGATAAATTGTAGAAATGCAATAAATTGCAAGAAATGAGGAAGTTAAAGTAACTATTTTCTTATGATAGAATTCCTTTTGCTAAATTTAAGTTTTTTTTTCTTAAAGCTAAAAATGTGCAAAGAAATTTATATTAATTAGACGCTTTGCACGCAGGTTTTTAAATATTTTTTTTTTGTTTCAGAATGATTTTTCGTTTTGAAAACCCCATGAAACTAATCTCTGTTGAAATATCTTATAGGGTTTGAAAAGTTCATAAGTTTTAAAAATAGAGAAATAATTGCTTAAATGTTAAGTTTGTTTAAAATTTCGATAAGACGGCAAAATACTGATTAGTTTTAAAAAACAGTTTTTGTTTTTAAAAATCCAAACTGCCTGTCCGCCTTTGATTACTATGAAGTCGTAAACTAGAATATGACCTTTAACTTACACTAGCACCTAAACTGGATGCTAAACCTGGAATTTGAACTAAAACAGATTTAAAATTAAAATAATTTTTTGATCATGATTTATATTTTTTAAGGAGGATCATGATCATGATTTATATTTTTTAAGAATTCTGGATTTCAGATTTTCAAATATCAGAGTGTATTTTTATTTACAATGGCTTTGGTTCAATTAGGTTTTTTTTGTTTATTTTTTTTTTTTTTTTGTTTTCATACATTTGTTTGACAAATGTAAACATAGCTCGTGCCTTAGCTGTTAACAATAATTAGTATTGTGGCTATTTTACGTCATCCGGCTTCAATAGCCGAGTGAGTAAAACGGCAAACCCCACTGAAGAGATTGTGTGGTTACAATCGAAACTAGTCTGGGCAACCTGTCCGTGAAAGCCTGGGTTCAAATCTCAGTGCAGTCAAGAATGAAAAATTATCAATAAAATTTTAATTAATTTCATGTTGTAAAATTCCTGTCTTCATAAAAATAATTTAATGAAAAATTAAATTCAATAAACTTAACCCTAATTAAAAATATCTAAATTTGGAGTAGATATATTTTGTTTGCATCTTAAACATATTATGAGTACACGTATAGAAAGTTATCATGTTATGGCTATTAAAAACCATTAAATAGTTGTGAGGAATATAATATGTTTTCAAAGTTATCATTTTTTAGTTGTTATAAAAATGATTATTTTTCAGTGAATCATACTTAAATTTATAATTGCGATAAACATGGAAATTATTACAGTAACTATAATATTTTTGATATTAAATAAAAATCACAATATTTTGTGTACGACAACAATATATTGTTACAATCCACATAGTGTAGTTGCCGTAACCATGCCCAACGATATTTTTTCTCTGCGTGTAGGCTTCGTCCTATGACAATAACATTAACTCTAAAATTGCGACTTGTTTTTTTTGCGCACAAAGTTCGAATGGACAAATACCTGACAGATTAAGAGAGTGATTCTTATATTCGATCGCCATATTAAAAGGTGCCACGAAACACTATTTCTATGTGTTACACACATTAGCACAAACGCATAATACCCCTTCCCCCTATCGTAGTGTAGACATAATGAAATGAAGATGGCGATTTTAAAGCAGTGCTCGAAAACTCACCCAGAAACGACATATATTTTTTTAATTGCTTGTTTGGCTTAGTACACAACCCTTAAGACCGTTTATAACTATTTTCATAAAAGTAACAAAAATTATTTAGTGTTCTGTGTTCCATTATAACACAGAAAATATGCAGTGTAGCATGCTCTGGAGTGTTTTTTACATTGATGATGGTGTGCTGGTTGTGCTCACTCACAGTGGCGGCTGGTCAATTAATTGCTTGTTGTCAGGGTTTAAAGCAACCATGGGGCTAGGTCTTATGTAAAGTTTTTCTACATCTGTAAGCGAGGTATGATCCCAGGGATCCTTTAAATAACTTCGTATGTTCTGCTTATATACACGAAGATCCTTCCTGGGATGTCTTGGGGGAGGATTCAACTGCATGACGTTAAAGTTAAGATGACTATTTGGGGACGTCCCAGGACAAGCTATTTAATACGCCAGATATTATGTGTATAGAGTGGAAGAACTTTTGTTTCCCCTTGGAGGTTGTATTTCGAGGTTATTTGCCTGCAGTCGATTCTAGTCTGTTTCTATGCCTTGATCCTCGCCAAATTATTTCATATTTGGTAATTTTTGTTTCAAATGCATTAGAAACTAAAACAAGTAAACAAATTTCTCCACAAATATTCATTTTAAATTTATTAGTATTTGCAGAATTCAAACTTGAAATGATTTCATCTTTCACACACAACTATTAAATTAAACTACATTAAAATATATTGCATGAAGTATTATATCAAACTATAATACTCAATTTGAATAGTATTAATAATTTCCTGGTCATTTAAAATAACATGTAATGAATGTAATATACTATTATTCCATATTATAAAATGAGAAATTAACAGAGTATTTTAGTATTAAAAAAAAAATAGAGATCTGTATAATTGCTAGAAACACAGAACCCCCTCTTCAAAACTAATAAGAAAAGAAGATGTGATCAGTTAGTAAATCCTTTTTCTTTGTCTTTGGAGAAGTCTGTATTTATCTCCCAAGCCTTTTTGAAGAGATCTTTGTCAGACCTTAATAATCGGGAGCCACCTGTTGTCATTTGCGTTTAAGTTTTTACATAAACTTCATGCCTTTTCTCATAAGCATTTAGTTATTAATCTTTTAAACATATTAAATGTTAATGACCCCCACTCCAGACAATAATTTTTTATATATTTATCTTTCACTCAGCTCTATATTGTACACTTTACTTTGCACTGGCTTCTCTGCATCTTTCATCTCTTCTGTGGCTGGTTCGCCTTTCAGTAATCACACTCACACACACACACACACACACAGCATCTTCAAAGCAACTATCTCAACTAAATCATTATGATTGTTATTAATACTAAATTATTGCAGCTAAAACAACATCATATAACAACTTCAGACCAATGGCAGGCCTTACAAATGTTAACCGACAAACACGCAACTTCAAAACAATGTTCAAAGTTTAAATTCCAAACAAACTTGTTTCATTCATTCGCACACAAACTCTCATATACGAGTAGAAACACACATTTTGCAACAATTAGCAAAAGTTTTTTTTTTCTTTTCAGTTTTGAAAGTAGTTTTATGAGTTCAAAAGGAAATTCTAATACAAAATAATAATAATAACATACACTTGTTTTAGTTTATAAAAATTTCAAAGAAATAAAAAAAAAATTGTTTCGTAACCCAGAGGTTCAAAGAGAATACAAAAAAACAATTGAAAAATCTCCATTCTTAAACCCTATACAGTAAATGAAGTTATACAGGAAGGCACAAATAAGAAATACCAATGTCGTTGCAGGAGGTCTTGCGGTAGCAGTTCTTGTACAATTTGAATTTTGTATAGATGCATCTTAAGATCCAACTTCGATATTCTCTGCAATGTTGTTCTGGAAATGCGAAATGAAACAGAAGAGTCATTTTTCATGCTCTGCCGCACGTCTTCCACATTACTTTCATTGCGAATATTAAGATTAAATCCTCTTCCAGGTCGGTCGATCAGTGAACCCCGCACCTCAAGACGGTCTACTTAATTCCCAATCATGTAGGCCAAGAGCTGTGTCTTAAATTCAAATATGAACGATATTTTCACTGCAGCATAACAATTGGTTCTAGACAAGAATAGAAAAATTTGCTAATTTTAACGCGTTATTTTCAGGGCTGTAGAGTCGAAGTCGAAGTACCCTCAAAAACTCGCGACTTCGACTCCAAAATTTTTCTGCATAAAAAATTTAAAAATGTTTTCCAATATTTTCCAAAATAAAAATTCTTCGAAGTTGGCAATGCAGTATTTTACAGAATCATTTCCCTGCTATATTTAACCATTTAAAAAGAAGTGCATTAAATAAATAGTTTAAAATCAAATAAGGGCCAATCTCATATATATTAAGCGTCAAAGTTAGAGTTGGAGTCGGAGTTGGTGTCGGAGTTGGAGTCGTTGTCGCACTTACAAAAGTCCGACTTAGAACTATTTATGACGACTCCACAACCCTGGATTTTCTATACTGTATGTTTTTGTTTTAAAATTCCAAGAATTCAGTTATAACCGGCAAAAATAACAATTGCATTACAAAATAAGAAAGTTATACGAGTCCAACATTGGTAGGGGTTATTTGGGCTACCATGTACTCGCCAAGCAGTTCTTTGAACGACGTTTGTATATTTTAATAAACAAGTTTAAACTATAATGGTTTTATTTAACAGAGTATAACCTACACTAGTTTGATCAAACAGGAGCTTAGATTATTCCGGTTGGTTTAAATACGACTTCAAACAACATTAGTTTGATCAAAAAGAGTTGTATTTATTAAATTAATGAGAAGTGCAAAGAGCACCTGGTTTCTTTTAATATGAGTTCAAAATATATCAGTTGGACTTAAAGGTGTTGAGTTTTTACTAGTTTGATCAAATAAGATTTCAAACATAACTGGTATGATGAAACATGAATTCAACTAAACTAGACTGATCAAATAAGACTTTAAACTAAACTGGTTTGTTCAAATATGAATTCGAACTATACTAGACTAATCAACCGGAATTCCGAGAATACTTAAGAGCTTCCTTTCTAGTTTTAAATTTAAGTAAAACAGAGTATGTATGTGCAAGATATTATTGAAATTCTATATTCGTTTAAAAGGTCTATCTATCGATGCCATTATGTAGGAAATATAACATCGTGCAAATGTAATCCCTCAAGCTCAATTTGACAGATTACATGGATAATGTTGGATTTGTTGCTTATTACCATACCACAGAACTTTGACTTAAGAAACACCCACTAAGAAAAAGTTTAACGTGGTCAAATCGTACGATCGCGGTGGCTCATTGATAACATATTCACGTGATATGACCATGCACTAACATCACGTGTAGAGAATGTTCAATTTTGTATATATAGGCGTACCGATATATAGGCGATACTTCAGGTTTTCCGATGTATCGGTATCGGCAATATTTTTTTGGGGTATTTTTAAACAAATAATTAAATTTTCTATGCTTATTTTTTGCATAGCAACTAAGAAAAATAACACATTAAAAAGCAGAGCATAAAATAAATACAGAAAAATGCAATTGTTTCTAATAATAATAGAATCAACAAATATGGAAAATAGTTCGGAGTCTCAGAATTTTGCCGCTTAATGCTCCAATACTTTAAAAACAGTTGACTCTAATCGTACCAAAAAAAAAACATCTTCTTGAGCTTCTAAATATGTCCCTGCATTCCGAAAGTGTTGAAAGCCCGGTCAGACGTACAGATGATACAAGCGTTTGTGAAAAAAAAATATAAGAGCATCCAAGGACTATGAGCCTCTTTCCGTCCTATGCTGTGATTCTTCTAAAGAAGAAGTCAAGAGATGCCTTAGATATCCCAATATTTCTAGAGACGCAGATTCGCTCGTTTACGGGCACAATGACATGTTTTACCTAAACTTGAAGAAAATGGCGCAAGAATTCTTAAGTTTTTAAATGAGTTCTGTCGCACTATTTGCCAATGCAGGTCTAGTTCAAACGGGCTTGCCAAATCGTTTATCTCTGCAAGAGTTGAGGATGCTTTAACAAAATCTTATTAATATTTTGTAAGAAAATGTTTTATTTTTTGTTAACTTTATTTTGGATTAAAATTTAATTATTTGTTTTTTAAAACTTTTTAATAGCAATTTTATTAATATTAATAATCTCTTACATTGTAACTTTGTGTAATTTACAATGTACTCTATTTGAGTTTTGTAAAATTTAACTTCAATTCAAATTCAATATGTCTATAGGTACCGATATCGGCGATATTTTTGTTTGAGTATCGTTATAGTGTCTAAAATAGCAGAGTAGAGAAAATTTGAATTGTTTTTTTTTTTAATTCTATAAATTGTAGCCTACTTTTTTAAAAAATCGCATTTTGTGCTCGATTTGTCTTTAAAATACACGTTATTGGCCTGTTCCGTAAGTAAAAGCATTGTAAATTTGTCTCTCCAGTTTGATCAAACATCTTTTGGTATGAAACATGTTAGACTTTGCTTCAAACATCTTTCTGAATTTTTAGAGAATAATGCTGATGTTTTTTTTTTTTTTTTTTTTTTGAGAGAGAGACAGAATAACTTTTATTTTTTAAACATTGTTTTTTTTTACTCCTGTTTAGTAATCAGTGTTACCACCAGCAAAATTTAAAACTACACTTGAGATAAGGCTAAATTACCCAATTTATATGAAATAACACCTGATATCAAATAACGTTCAATTATAAAAAAGCCGGTCAATTCTGAATATTTGATACCCTACACCACAGTGTAGACAAATTGTTTAGAGTGTTCCCTTGTAAGGTCCCATTTGCAAGGGACCTTTAAAAACAAAATTATGTTATAAGGTTAAGAATGATTATATAAGAATTCTTAACGCCGAATATTATCTAAGTAACTACATGTATTTAAGATTTTTTCGTCTTAAAGTGATTTAAGGAAGGGGGCTTATACATGACTTATGTTCAATTCTTTACCTACCAGCACAACAATTTGCCAAGAAGAAGGAGCTATTTTTGTTTATCTAAGTATTGATTTTTATACGGCAGTTATGGCATAACAAGCGTTTTTCGTGAGTGATATTTGTATGCGAACCATGGTCAAATATAGACTGTTCCAAAAATTTATTTCGCAATTAAGTTTGAAATAATATATATTTGGGGGCAACTTTTGTCCAAATATCAAGATAATATGATGGTTAATGGGCACAAAGGCTCTATAAGGAAAAGATTCGCATGGAGACCATGTGAAATTATAGACCGATTCTAAAAATTTTCAGAAAACAACGTATGCAATAAATTTAATTAATCTTAAAAAAAGGCGACCGACACAGCAGGTCTGAATGGACACACAACCAGGCAGCAGGACGGACGACTCAAATACTAATTCTAAGTCGATCGGTATAATACAAAAAATATTCATATGTGTTCACACATCAGCACAAATTCATAATACACCCTAGCGGGGAAAAAATAACGAGTACGGATGCCATCTATAAGTCATATGTACTCCTTCTTTTGGATGTACAAGGCCTGCTCGCTCTATTCCATACGCATTTCTTTTTACATACGGTCCCATTGCGGGATAGACCTTCCGCTCAAATTAATAGCTCTTAAACTTAAAATAATAAGTTCTACTTCCATACATCTAAGGAAGGCTCAAAATGTTCATTGTCATTCCTTTGTTAACACTATTTAGTAAATAAAATTCCTGCAATGGTTTTAGTTGACCGACTGTTTCTCAAATCAGTTTAACGAATGTTACGGGCGCTAAATATTTTTCAACTTTAGCATTTTAAATGTTAAAACAAACACAAAATTCATTACTTTTGGTAATATTGGAAACATATCTTCCTCCAGTTGATATTTTAAATAAATACCTTCTGTTTCCCATAAACAGGCTCTAACTCACTATTAGGCTCATATTTATCAAAATCTAATTGTCTCTATGACGCCAATCACTCAATCTTTCCTTGATAAGCAATGGAAATTTTTTTTTTTTTTTTAATACAAACAGTGACTTTGGTTGAATATACTGCAAGTTTTTTAGATCAACAATATCTTAAATGGTATTCATCTTATCACTAAAATCAAATCCTTCTATTATTTGTTTTAAAATGAAATAATTTCAAATTATACCTGATCTACACCTCAATGGAATTACCCAAGCTCTACTCACGAGAGAAAAAAATGCACCAAATTCGGGTAATTACCCACAAAGTGGCAACACTGTTGATAATACATACTTTTTTATATAATATATGTTGCATTGACTTCAGATTTAGCATATTTCTGAATGTGTACATGATATAATCGATTTTTTAAGAAACATTTTTTTTTTTGCTTTAGCTTGATCGAACGTCCTTTGGTTTGAGTCATGTTAGATTGACGTTGCTTCAAATATGTTGCGGAAAATATTGAGATTTATGCTTCTTCTTTTTTTTTAGGAGAGATACTTCATCCTGTTTGATTATACCTTTTTTGTATGAGACGTGTAGCCTTCATTGTCATTGGTTTAATTATTTATTTGAAGATGTAAATGGTATTCTATCTTATTAAAAAAAACAATATAAGTTCATTTAAGTTCATCAATAAATACAATAAGCCCATACACTTTTGCTATGCTCAATGTATTGGTTAACTAATGTGAACTTTAAATTTTTTTTTTTGCATAAGATAGATTATCTTTAAGTTTAATTATATTTTATATTTTATATTTTTTTAAATTTATAGATCGATGTTAAGTTTGTTTTGGAATATTTAAAACTAAATATTGTAACTTAACTATTAATCAAAACTCCAACAAGATTTTTGTTGTATAATTTTTTCATCACATATTATATTAACTTTCTTTCATTAAAATTCCTCTTGTGACTCATACAAAACAAATTTCATAGATTTGTCTAAATGATTACAAATCGATTAATTCAAAATTAAATAAACTGGTTGTCAGCTTAGGAATTCAATTCAATTCAATTTAAAAACAAATTTTATTTTAATTGTTTATAAATAAACCAAAACAACAACTTGATTTATACTCTTTTTTTAAAATTTTACTACGTCTTCAAACTTCTGTGAATGTTTACAAAAAAAAAATGTTTATCCATTCCAATCATTTACTGACCAACCGGCAACAGAAGCAAAACGCTAAACGAACTCAAACAAACATCATCATACCAATAAACGACGTTTGAACTTGATGCAAAGTCAATGACTGTGCGTCATTAACTTGTTGGCCAGAAATCAACAAAAATAAAAAAATCAAACGATTTGTTTAAACAAATCTTAAACTTAAAGGCGAAATAAACAAAACAATACAAAAACGTGGCTTAAGTCAAGGTCAGGTTTTAAGAAATTAGTTAAAATTTTAGTTAAAAATAGTATTTTTTTTTCAAAACTTTAACTTTAATTTCTTTTATTTTCGCCTTTTATTTTAAACTTTTTCTTTTTTCTTTACAGTTTCGTTGTGTGTGTTTTCTTTTAATAAAAGCAAAATCCCATTAAAATGTCTGCTTCCTAAATATCCAAACAAGGTAAGTTTTTTTTTAATATTTAAGTTTATTATTAATATCTTGAAATATAAAAAAAAAACAATAAAAAAAATTTTTTTTTGTTTTGTTGCATAAAAATTCAATTTAATTTTCAAGTTTTTGTTCAATATTTTGCTTTTGTGGATTTTTACCAATTTTTGGCAAAGTTTTTAACCGAAAAGTTTTATAACACAATATCAATTTCCTTTTTAAAAGTTTAGAGCCATAAAAAGAAGGAAACTGATACATAAAACAAATAAACTAAATTGTTATGAATTGGCAAAATCAAAAAAAAAAAGAGAAAAAGATAAAAATGTAGGAAATTGAAAAAGAAAAATAAAACAGTTTGAAATAAACTTCTTGCTTTTAGTTTAATTGAACTGACGAAAAAGTTTCCAGTTTACAACAGTTATAAAAGTAGAACAGTTAAAAGTATATAACAGTTACAAAAAACCTACGTTTAACACTTCTAGTTGTCCAAGGTCAAGATTTAATTAAGTTTTTAAAGATAAAAATTATAAAATATTAAGGCGCTAATCATGTCCAACGCAACGCAACGCCAAAGTATTTATTGAAAGCAAGGTTAGAGCCGGATTTGGAGACGGAGTAGGACTTTAAAAATATTTGGGGTTGGAGTGGGAGTTAAAACTATTTTTTGACGACTCCGGAGCCCTGGAATTTAGAATTAGACCGTTATCATGTAAAACGCAACGCAAAGCCAAAGAATTACATTAAAAGCACAAACAATGTCATAAATATTTTGTAATTTTGTTGTTGCCTTCTACAGAAAGCTCTTACAATTTGTTATTGTTTTTTTGCAAAGTACTTACAAAAGCTCTTGCGAAAGCTCGCGCATTGTAAAAGAACTAAAAACTGACAAACCATGATCACAATCACAGTTTTAAGGAGCAGTGATTTTTAATTCACGTTCACTAATCACAATGTTCTTTAAGAATCACGGGATCGCTCATCTCTATTATTAACCAAATGGGGCTTTTACAGAAAGAGCTTAAGTAAAGCAATTTATTATAAATTTTGGATAATTTTGGTAGTCTTTAATTTTTTTATATTTTATAAATTTTTTGCAGGATGAAATTCCTTTAAAAAAAGCTTTTTACCCTTAAGTACTTTTTCTACTTAAATGCCTAATAAATATGTAGTTTGGTTCTTATAAAATAATCCTTAGGAATTTATTTATATTTTCATTTCTGAAAATGTTTAGAATAAATAGCAAAAAGAAAATTATTTATCAGATTGTCATATGCACTTGAATTGCTCAGCTCTAGCTGAAAAGTACCAACTTATATATTTGTATAGCAAATATGGAAAAGGGCTTTCTTAAAAAAAATAAATTGAAATTGCAAGTAAATGTATATTCTCTATTCGATATACAAGAAATGTAACAATTCAAATACAATGACCACTTATGATGACAAAAAGCTGTCTAAGCAATAAAGGGACATTGTTTCTTCTTCTATTCAGAACTCTTAGCTTTTATTATAGAAAAATGATTTTCTTTTTAGTACCAACTGGTGACTATTATACTTTTTTTTTTTGCTTAATTCTTTTTTTGTACCAACAAGTAAGAGTCAAATAAATGAGTTTCAGTTTTAGTTCTCCAGCTGTGTTTGAAAGATTTTTTTTTCTTTTCTAAGTTGATGTAAGGGAGTCTTTCGTAGTAGCTGTTGAATTGTAATGATGAAAAGATAAAATAGACATGAGTAATCTAACAATATTTTAAATACTCTATAAAACAGGTGGCTTTCGTTACCACTAACTTAACCCCTAAATTCATAATGTAGGATGCAGACTACATAATATTTTTTTGGCGAAAATTCATGCGCCTTTGTGTAAAAGAAAAAATATATGTCATTATTTTAAGTTCTTATGTCGGCAGTGCTGTTGCTTGTTTGTTTACTCAAATTTGACCACCAAAACTTTAATAGCGGACTGTTATTTGAAAAAGGTATTTGTGTTAAGATATTCTAAATACATGCGTTTAAGGGTTATATTATTGGGTGTATAAGTTTTTTTTTTTTTTTTTTCAGTATTTATTTATTGAATCTTCATATATTAAATATGAACTAACAATAATTTATCAAATGTTATCCTAATATTTACTTTATGTCCTGCCAGTGCCAGACAAAAAAGATTTAGTCATCACGGTTTCTGTTCACATGTGTAGGTGTTTATCGCTCATCTGATTGGGTGAGTGCTGCAGTGTCTCTTCTTCTTAAGCGAGTGTGGCCGGGTGTATAAGTTAAACGTGCTGGATTTTTAGTAAAATGTTGATAGAGTTTTGTGCCAAATTAGTAACTTTTCCCATCTTTCTGACAACATATCGATTTCGCGCCTAAAGAACTGTTTTATTTTTAAGGCTGAGAATGAATCAAACCCTGTTCAAAAGTTAAGCGTATTCCAGAACAGGGTTCAGCATCAATCGAGGCAAATGTTAGTAGATCGGGAAAAAGCTGGACCTTATAGCGTATAAGGTAAAACCTACCGGCTGGTTAATCCGTCTTCACATACGATTGCTTCGGGTTGTCCTTAGGCATTCCTAAAAATTTAAAGAATAGAATTATTACAAAAAGCTTTATAAAATACATAACTGAAATTAAACTCATAGAATAAATTCGAAAAATAAAAAATGTTGAATATAATATTAAAAATGCTATAAGGAGATTATTATATTTTGCTTAATTAATGTTTAACTTATTCAGGGGACATTTTTGTTTTAGTTTGGTTTATCTAGGGCCTACTGTTTGTTTATACGATTATCATCGTAATAATTTTCTTAAGTATAATGATTCTTTTTTTTATTATTATTTGTTAAGTCTATATAAATAAGTTTTATTTATAATGAAAACTAACGTCCCAGTATCTACTTAACTGTCTGTCTTTCTGCCTTTCTATTCGTCTTTATTCCTCAATTCATGAATATTTTTTTCTATTTCAAGTACTTTGTTAGTTGGCGTTTGCAAAAACAAATTTTTTTTTGTTGTATAAAGTGCTGAGACAGCCAGCCAACCAGTCAGTCAGTCAGTCGGATTTTTTTTTTGTCTATTTTTCTAAAGATTTTTATTCAAAAAATATCTAAAAAAAATATCATATTTTTCATTATATTATAATAGATATTCAGACAGTCAGTCATACACGTACTTTTTTACACTTTTTTTTATTTAAAATGCTGGATTATAAAAAAAATCTGAGAGGTACTAAAGTCTGGCTAAAAATGGCGTTGACAGTTGTTAACTGCTTTGTAGGAAGTCTCAAAGTATTAACGTTTATTTTATTTTTATTATTCAAATCTTATGCTTGTTTTCTAGACACTCTTAGAGACTCTAAGACTGTCTACAAAAAAAAAAATAAGAAATAAAAATATTAAATAAAATTTTGAAAGAGATTTTGCTAACTTAAACATTTTTCAAATACAACAGGATGTTGAGTTATTAATAAAGATTGCAATTTCATTTTATGAAAAAGAAAATAAAACATGTTATCTAAGAGTAATAGCAAGAAGGGAAGGTGAGAGTTCGGATTTACATTTTTTCTTTAACGAAAATACTAACAATTTGTTACAACTAAAAAGCTTTAAAAACATCATAAATCTGTTTAAGAAAACACTTTCTTAAGGGTTACCAAAAGCTTTCTAATTTGAGGTTATATAATAATACAAAAACAGTACAGTTTTTTCCAAAGTCTTTCCTGTTGTCGTTCAAATAATAAAACAATTTTGTGCCATTTCTTTCTTTCGTTAAAAAATTCTAGTTTGCCATAAAATTTTTTTTCATGGTTTAATTTTTTTTTAATTCTGTATTACATACCAACCTATTTCAGCGCGTCAAGCGTAACGTTTTCTAGCGCCTAACTTTAATACTGAAACAAGATACTTATAAAAGAGCGTCTGCGTTTTGTCATAAACAGTAATGTGAACTTATCTTGCTTAACAAAACCCACAAGATATAAATAAAAATGGAGATAAAACCGCTAGATTGACCAAAAAATAGCTCAATTGTCATTACTTTTTAACCAATAGCAGCCAACTTAAAGCGCTGTCAAAATCAGATTTTCAAATTGCAAAGCAATGACGCCGCGCTATTTGGTTTAATACATTTTGTATGCACATGATAATTTTTTTGCCAAAAAGAAAACGCTTGACGCGTTGATTCAGGTAAGTCTGTTGGGCGATTTTTGAAGACACAAGTGACTTTTAATATATTTAAATAAATGCGAGCTTGTGTGAGATATCATCCTTGGAATGAAATTGAACGTCGTGAAATTAAACAATGGATTTTCCAACCGCACCCTTAGAGTCGGAGAAACCAACAGACCCATGTCGCAATTAGAGTGTCTAGTCCGGCAAGATTATACACCTCGCCCCTTGCTTAGAAGCTGGAGCTAAGTGACCTCCACTACTTTTGGAAAAATGCTAGCTAACAGCATCTGCTGAGCAGCGAGCAGCAGCAGCGCCTAGGGATAATCCTTCCTCAGGTCGAACTCTCCTACAAGTGGTGAAAAATCAGCCCTTAAGTGGAATTTTCAGGATATCCCGTTCTGCGACTCCGGGTAATAAACAATTACGTGATCTTTCTTTCTTAGGTAACAGGATTAAGAGCGAGCAATTCATTAGAAAAACGAGACTTCCGTAAAGACAACTTTCCTGAAAATAGGCTCAAACCAATCGTCAGTCTGGTGCCGTGTCACGAGGGGGCTACTGACTCCCATGATACAATATATAATTTCTGTTCAGTCGCGACCGCAAGACATCGTGAATATCTCTTGAAAATTGTGAATTTTGGATATTTCCGTCTTCCAGGTATTGACTGTACTTGATTTTCCCAGAGGATGTAACACCAGAAGGTGAAATATCCGTAACATGATTCCAACAAATTCCTGGGACAAATCTTAGTGGCTAGTTCACATCACCTCCACGTGAGATGATCATTTCCTACTATCGCTCCTGTAAATGTCCAATGTGGCATGAGCTGTGTAGCACGTAGCGCTATCCTATCGAGACTACATATTGTGGCTTTCAATATTATCGAATTTAGGGCAAAAGTAGTTGTAATCAATGAGCTATAGTCTTTGCCGGCTACGTTGATGGCCTAGCCGATGTCGTTCTCAAGACCGAAGAAGCCGCCGGACATATATCCACATCAAGAGTGACTTTTTCGGAATACATTGGACACTATTTGATTTTAAGTGGATTGGCTTAGTCCTTATATCAACAATTTTGTTTGGTGACATATCCATTCATTTAGAAACGGTCCTGACAATAACTTTTTGGCGAAAATTAGGGTCAGTTTAAAATTTTTCGATAGGTATGACGATTATCAATAATAATTTTGTTATATTTTCTATTTGTTAATTTTTTTTTAATAAATCCTTTTTAAATCATCTGCAATTTATTATTTACAATTCATAGTAAATTAAGTTTTCCTCTTGATTTATAAATTGTAACCAATTTTCCATGTTCATTTTGTAGTTTTTTTTTTCTTAAATTTCTTTTGTAATAAATTTTCTGGTGTGTTTTGTTGCGTTTTTGCTTTTTTGCCTTACATTTTTTTTCTTGATATTCTTCTTTAGTTTGGTAACAAAAAAAAAAAAAAAAAAAATAATTTCCCATACAATTCTTGTCAGAAAATTGGCGGTATATTTTGTTCGTGATTTCAGCCAAGTTAAGATATGAAATTCAAGTCAATAATAAATTAAATACAAAAAAAAAAAATATAATTGTAATGTAACGAATGTTTGAATGAATAAAGAAATGAGTCAATGAATGAGCCAGTGAGTGACTGCACAAAATTCAATATGCAACACGCGCATTTTGCAATCAAAGTCAATCGTTGAAGGCGTTACAGCCATCTTAAAAATGAAGCAAATAATTTTTTGAACAGACATTAAACTACGCTCGAAAAAAAAAGTATTTTTAGAAGCTTTAATATTGATAAAATAAGAATTAACATAAAATAAAAAAGCTTTTTTCTAAAGCAAAATTTGAGTTTAAAAAAAAGCTCTTAATTGACAAGTGTTTTCGAGATCTTTCCTTAAACCCAGTCTTTTCTTGCAATGCAACTTCCTCTTGATATTTTATAGTCATTTGATATTTAAAAAGTTAAATTAAAAAAGCTCATTTCATAAGCACACTAAAAGCTTGAAATAAATGATTTAAATTCAGAAAATATATTCAAAAGCTCCGATATTTGTTTATTTATTTATTTATTTATTAAGTAATGCAAATTGTTATACAAATTAAAAAAAAAAACATAACTATACGAAAGATCTCAAGCAAAGATTAAGTTCTAAACGAAACACAAATTAAAAAAAAAAAAATGCTTTTTTGATATGTACAAGTTTTTCTTGCAGTTTAAATTTCCCATACTTATCGCCTAATTATTTTATAGCTCCAATTCTTAATTTTCATTCATTTCTATAGCCTTTTAAAAACTTTATGTCAAAGCTTTGAAATTACTCAATCTTCTTAAAAGCCTTAAATGTAAAGAAACTTTAAATACAAGTGCTTGTTTTAAAGCAAAGTTTGAGTTTTAACAAAAGCTTTTATCTAATATTTTGTTTACTGTATCTTAAACTTTCAGTTAAAATTCTATATACGCATTCTCGTATCCCCCTATATTTCAAAATCTTCAATACAAAAGGTAATTTCGTACGATGGTGATGATGTTTCGCTGTTCTCCAGCCAGGTAGCAAACGGTCTCAATAATTGATTTCCAACGGACACTGTTGAAGGCTTTTATTATGGCCTCGTTCCATGTAAACCCTCAACCAGCAAGTTATCGTATTGTTGTAGTGCTCCATGATTTTATGGAAGGCCTCGGCGTCGAGAGCCTTTTAAGAAAGCTTTTAATAAAAGCTTAAAGTTTCGATTATCTTGCTTAAAAACTATTTATTTTAAAACATAAAATTAAAGAAACGCCACAATTTTTAGAGAAAGCTTAACATTTTTGATGAAAGCTTTTAACTAAATTCTTACTAAGCCAAAATGTGGGTTTTAGTGCAAATTCTCCCTATACATTCTCTTATTATCTTCTATATAAGAATCATTAATAAAAGAAAGCTCATTTCTTAAACAACCTTTACAAAAAAAAACATAATTTCTTAAACAAGCTTAAAGCTTTCAATAAAAAAAAACTTTCAATAAATATTTTCTTTAAAGAAGCTCGAAATGAAAAGAGCTAGAATTATTCCTTAAGCCAGCTTTAATTAAAGGTCTTAAATATAATATATTTTCCAGAAATCATTTAATTACTGATTTTCTAGTTTTAAAGCCTCATAAAGTATGCTTATTTCTTAAGGTAACTTTTCCTACTCGAATTTCATAAAAGCTCAAAATTTCTATCCAGCTTAAGAAAAATTTCTATTTTAAAGCTTAAAAAAATTAGGAAAAAATTAAGTCGGGAGTGTAAGAAAAGTTAACTGCCAGCTTATTGCTATGGTTTTCTTTAAGCTTTGATATCGTTACAAGTAAAACTTGAGTGTTTACAATTCTTATTCGCTTTACAGTTTTATTTGTATAATATCTTTAGCTGTTCTAAAATATTTCGTAAAAGGTTTCCTGTGAAATCCGCCAACAATAAATTTCGGTATGTTTATCAAGAGTTTTAATTGGGAATTGAGCACATTAAAACGAAATAATATTAAAGAAAATCTTTAGTTTATTTTTAAAGCAAGCTTAAAGTTTCATATAAGAGCTTTTAGCTGCATACTTTTAAACCAAAATGTAGATTTTAGTATATATTCTCTCTAAATATTTTTCAGTCATCTTATAATTTAAACGTTTTAATACAAAAAGCTCATTTCTTAAGCAAGCTTAAAGCTTTAGATGGAAGCTTGAAGAAAAAATGTTCTTCAAGGGGCTTAAAAAAATAAATTCAGTAGGAAAAAATTTTCAAAAAAAGCTTAAATCAGCTATCTTACTAAAATGTTTCCTAAAAATTCTTTAGTTTTTTTTAGTCCAAAGCGTTAAAACTAAAGCTTATTTCTAAAGCAAGCTTTAAAGATAAAAAACAACTTTATATTCTACTTAGTTCTAAGATATTTTCTTTTATTCAAGATTTTTAAATATCCACTTAAAACTAAATATTTTCTTTTGTGCAAGATTTTTAAAAACTCACTTGAAACTAAATATTTTCTTTAAGTGTAAATTCTCCTCTAGCCTTCTTATATTTGTAGAATATTATTGCTTTACAATTTGTTTTTTTTTTTGTTGTTGATGTTACCTTTCTGATTTTTTTTTTATTTTAACATTTTTGGTGTACATTCAATCTTCGATTCCATTTTGTATTGAAATCATTTTCAATATTTTTTTATTTTGATAGCAATAGCAATGCTACCATTTATCCTTATAAGTAGACACAAGTATAAGAAATATGTGAGTGTGTGAAATATCGGATTTTATTTATATAGTTAGTAGTTGGTTAGTTACGTGACAAGGAAATCAAATCAAAATTTGCTTTTTAAGAAGAAAAAAAGAAGTAGATTTTTAAAAGAAATCACATATGCTGGTAGTTTGCAGAAGATTTAAGTTTAAATTAAATTTTTCATATATTGTGTGTATATTTTATTACAGAATTTTAATAAATAAATTTGTACACAAAAGATTTTTTTTCGATTAACAGTAACGTCGCCAAATACTCCTCGTAATGGTAAATCGATATACGAGGACAAGTAAATAAGTTCGTGACTTTTTAATTTTAACAAGCTGCGTCATTGTGTTTGAGAGTCATTGATAGCAGACTACCTCGTAGTTTGAGAAGAAAATGGATAAAAATTCTTTTCGTGTTCTCATTAAGCATTCCATGGCAAAATCCATGAATTAGGCTACGAGCTACTCCCTCATCCGCCCTTTTCTCCCGTTTTAACCCCAAGTGGCTATTTCTTGTTTTCAAACCTAAAGAGCTTTGTGTTTCACGCAATGCCAGAAAAATTCGGAAAAATTCTCGCCATTTTTATTTCAATTAAACCATTAATCAAATATAAAATTAGTTTTAATTTAATATTTAATCAAGTGAATTAAACGTTTACTTATGTTATTTATCAATTGTCTATGGATTTTTCCTTACAGACATTTTACAAAATTAAATTTACACTTTAATAAAATAGACTATGAACTAACATTTGATTAGAATACATTTATTTTACTGCATATCAATTTAGAAAATAAATAATTAATCTACTTATTGACTTTGGTTCCAATGAAAAATCTATAAATCATAAATCAAGTCAATATATAAACAACAATACTGCAGAAAATGTTGTTAGTATCGAAAAATATTTAATTGGTTAATTAATTTGTATACTGGTGAAAATTTAATTAAATTTTTAATTAGTACCACAAAGTTTTTACTTGAAATCAATTTTAATTTGTTTTTCTGTGAACCAGAACTACAATTCTCGAAATACATTTTTACAATTTGCGAGTGCTGTTCGGGCTGTTAATTAAAATGCCAAGCCAAACTGATCACAAATTTTTTAAGAATTACCTGATATGATATGATCAGCATTTCGTTGGGATCCCCTATAGAACGGGTAAAGCTAATCCGAATATTTTGGTGTTCTTAAAACCGAGTTCGCACAATTTTCCTCGATTTGAAATCGAGTACATTAACCTAGTCGAAAGCAAATCGAAAGCTGTTTTTTTAAATAAAGCTTACAGAAATTAAGTAAACACGGTATATTATAAAAAGTTCCACGTCTTTTTTTGCTTATTGTAAAAAAAAAACATTTTTTTTATTTATTTATTTCAACCAGTAATATAACCAGCCTAATTACGCCAATTAATTTTTCTGTATATTCAAAAAGATAAGTTTAATAATTGGCTCCCCAGCCCAAGGAATGAAAGTAACAAAACAAAACAAAATTAGTCCAATGTGCAAGAAAATTCTAAATTAATTAATAATTTTACTAACTCTTACAAATTTGTTGATTTTTGTAAAATTACAAGATTTATAACTTATTATGAAAGCTCCCGTCATTTTTAGTAACAATATAAAATTTTCTTTGATAAACCTAATTATCATTTAAATTTTCCCTCCAGCAGTAAACAGCTGATACTTTTTTACTCTGACGTTTAATTGCGTATGTTCGAAAATGGCTTCGATTAATGCAAATCGTGCGATTTACAGAACACCAAATGCTTCATTATTCGGTTTTAAAAAATCACTCGTTTTCAAATCGATTCGGTTTGCAGAACAGAGGGAATAATTCCAAAAAAATCGAATAAGGGTCTTTCAACATAAGACTAACGATTTCACGACTTTATGACTCTTGCAAATTGGATCTTTAACAAATATCCTTGCAAAATTTTAACTTAACTTTTTCTCGATTTAGCAGCCTATGAAAAATGGTATAATATTTAAACTTTGCTCTCTTTTTATTTCTGCAATCCAGTGTATGTTATAGAAGATTGACTAGAGTAGAAAATCTCTCTCTCAAATCATACCAAATAATGATATATTTAAAGATTCCATTCGTGTGAGGTCACAACAACAAAGTAAACACATTTCTTAAGGCCGGGATTCACTATCCTACACAATGCACTATAGGAAATGTTACCTCTTTTTTTCGGCCAAAATTCAAGATTAAATTTTTTGCAAGATTTGTTTTTTTTTTTCTCTAATATAAAAAAAAGAACACAACAAAGAGAACAATCATATTAAAATTTTCGACAAAATTGATTTTCTGTTACGTTGCCAGATGCTTTGCTTGCGGTTTGTAAATTAATTTTCAAATGAAGATTGAGTGAAGTGAATTTTGTGATAATTTCTATTTAAAGAGTTTTCATAATAAAAATTTAATGTTTTTGAAAATGAAAAAAAAAAATGGAAAATAATGTCGAAGGTAAATACTGTAATGATATTCAGGGTGGGACAAAAGTCACCATGGGACTTTAAAATTTAATACATTTTGCGTTTATATATGTATATTTTTATCCGTTTATATATAATTATGTGAAAGATAATATGAGATCAGAGTTGCATTTTCTGTTAAAGTAGCTAAGTTATATGATTTTGCATCTTTTTGTGTAAAAGTTTGGCGTTACAACAGATTTTGCAGAATTTTTTTTATCTCGGTTAGAATTATGTCAAATTTTTATGTGAACGAATCGTGCGATTGTGTAGGATAGTAAATCATCCTGACCCTTACACAAAAATAGGTTAAGATATTGTGACAGCTGAGTTAAGTTTTTTCTCTCTCTCTCTCTCTCTCTCGCTGTGCTAGTCGTTTTCAATGGTGTATGGCCTTATATTATAAGGCTTATAAGCTCATTGTGTCTTTAATGGATTATATTTTTGAATTAAATTTATTTTTTTCTGTTATTTATTATTTTTGTTTTAAACAAGTCACCTTTAATGTTGTTGTTTATGTTTTATAACTTAAGTTTTGGTTTTTAATTAAAATTGTATACTAACAAAACTTGTCATATGAAACCACATAAGTCAACACATGCACTCAAAAACATTCACAAAACAATTGTTTAAGTACAAATAAAAAAAAAATTTAGTTTTCAAAATCATCTACACAAAAATATTTTCATCTATAACAATAACCACAGCAGCAAAAACAACAATAAAGCAATAATTTTAAACTATAAAATCTCTCCAAATAATGAAAATAACCACAGAGAGTGAGATAGAGAGATGGAGAGCGCGCAAAAGAAGAGAAGGCTTTAGTTTACATTGCAAACGTTACAATACCTTAGTTGTTGCTTTAACAATCATTTATTTACTTGACATTATTTACAACAATACATGTTATTGTTTTTATTACACATACACATATAAGTTAATTTTTGCGCCTTACACGCCTCCCACGAAACACACTCCAAAATCCTTAACCCTCATACGTTCCTCAAAATAACTTGCAGTAAAGTTCTTCGCGTCAAAAATCACTCAAACTGATTATTTCATGAAAATATACAGGGTTTTCTTTTATTGAAGGTGTTTTTATTTTATTTTTTACACAAAAAATATTTGAAAAGAAAACAACAAACTAAATTCATCCATAAAATCAATCGGATGTACGTCATACTTACACGTTTTTCCGTTTCCATTTTCCCGAGGGACTTTTTCGTAATTCATTAAATAATTTTGTAACGTTTAGATATGCAAAAAGGAAACTTACTGTTATTATTGCAAAATGTTAGAGAGATATTTTAAATATAAAATGAGTGGAATTTCACCCGAAACCCGTATAAAGGTTAAAGACTCCTAAGCAGTGCTACCACGATTAACAAAAAAGTTACACGCCTGTTTAGAAGTTCAAAATTGTTTAAAGTTATACGAAACTGTGCAAACAATTTATTTTTGGGAAATTGTTGTACTCTACTGTGGTACTGTTACAGGAGAGTTCTTCGCGTCAAAAATCACCCAAACTGATAATTTCATGAAAATATACAGGATTTTTCTTTTATTGAAGGTTTTTCATTTTATTTTTCCATTAGAAAAAATTTCGGTAAGCTGCCAGCAAAAAAAAATTTTTTTTTATTTTCCGCGAATTTATTATGGAATAACTCGGGAATCTTTTCGATAAGCATTTTACCAAAATTTTTTTATTTTGTGGGATTAATTTGTCCAAAAATTATGTTATTTATATTGAATGATCCTTTTTGCCAAGCGGCCCCAAACGTTAACCAATTCAACGTAGTCCAAAGAGTTGAATTTAGATCATATATGCTTTGTTTAAGATTGAATGTAAAGGAAGGGTCTTCCAACTCAAAATAGTCCAGGGAGCTGAATTTTAATCATATCACACAGGCACAACTATTAATTTATCAAAATCGTTTTATTTTTCATTAACCAGTGCACAAATCCAATCTATAGCGACCAAGAGAATTTCGTTGGCGTCGCTGTCTTCCTAATCTGTTCTTTTTTAAGATTTGTGAAACTCATTTTGATTAAAAATTTGCAAACACGTTTTTGTATCTCCTTAGCATTTTGCTTATTTAGGAATAGGGTCTTCCGTTTTTTGACAGCTGATAGCGGTAATTTTGTTTAAGCTTCATCTTTCAAATTGTCTTGCATTTACTTGGTCTGTTTTGCCAAATCATAATGGATGGATATAGCACTCAACATGATAAAATTTAAAAAAAATATTAAGAATTATATTCATCTTAAATGATGATCCCTTTTTCTCAATGAATGGGTAAGTCAACAATTAAATCTGTCCAATATTAGATGATAAAAATCCTCATGATATACAAGAGCATCCACTGTTTGGGATGGATTTTGATCTGCTGACGTCATCGTTCCATATTTCTTTGAGATTAGGGAGTGTTATAGCTCAATGATTGCCGACTTCTTTTGCAATGATACGTTGATGATATATACACCATCGACATGTAGTTTCAAAAGAATGGCGCTACGAATTTAGGAATCGATTTGAGGGAGTGGTCCTATCACTTGAAGGTGATGTGAACTGGCCACCGAGATCGTGCGATTTAACCCTAATAGACTTTTTCTTGTCAGGTTTTCTTAAGTCACAGGTATGTCACGAACCACAGCGGCAATCGAAGCTAACATAGCCCATGCTATCGGTGAAATTTATCACGAATAATGCGCTAGAGTCAAGGAAATTGCTCACTGCAAATGTGCTCCACCCAACGAAGCCGCGACGGACATTTGCACGTTATAATATTTCATACATAACGAGATGGATTAAAAATTTTTAGTTATATCTCACACAAACGTTATTCTATTTAAATTAAAATAGATGAAGTGCTTAAGGAAAGACCTTTAAGTTTTCTATCTTTGCCTTTTCAAAGAAATATTAAAAAATTATCAGGCATGTTCTAAAAATCGAGTTTGAGTGAAATTGAAATCAAACAAATTTTGAAAACAACCCGTTTTTGAAAGTTCTCAACCATATTGCTTTTTATATGCTCCATAATCTGTGTAGCACTTATCTTGACCAGGAGTACTTTTAAAATTCGTTAAAAATACGGTAATTTTTAATAAATCTGAAATATGGAAATCTTTATCGATTTCAATCTCAATCGATTTTGATTTCCAGAACATGTCCGCTTAACTGGAATATTTTTCATAATCAATTCTCTGCATTTTCATCCCAATTTTTCCCCCATCAATCTTATTTAAACATTAATTTGGAGACAAACCGAAACTTGACCGACATCGGTTGGACTCTTATATAGAAAGGGATCCCGAATAATACAGAACACTCGGTTTTTTATTTTTTTTTTTTAATATCTATCGTAAATGTTATTTCATTTTTTACATTATTTTTAAAAGAAAAACGGTAATTTCAGGGAAAATATGTAAGAAAAAAAGTTGTGAAATAAGAAACAATCGTTGAAATAATAATAAAATTATTGTCTTGTACCAATCTTGTTCATAGCAACCGATCCGGAATTAAAATATTGGACGTAATTTAAAAGGTTATGTGACGAAATGGCTCTTGATTTCACCATGCCCCCTACACAAAAGTTTATTTATCTTCAAAATATTTGTCGATTCGAACATGTTTACAATTATGTAAGAAAATTGCACTCGTTAAATTAAATCTTTTATAAATGTTGATAGAGAGATAACAAGAGGTTACCTTAACTTACGAATTAATAAAACTAAGCCCGCCTTACTTTGTAAAAGTAAAAGATTGCGGGAAACTTTAACAAAAATTTCCTTGTATGATTTAAAGAATTAAAAAATGTTCAATTTTAAAATATTTATTTAGAAAGTGGCAACGCTGATCCCTATAAAAAGCACTTTATGCTGACATTTCCACAGAAAAATCTTCTCTATGTCACGTTAAGCTAACAAGCATATTATTTTATTTCTCAATTAAATTTTTAAAATTTATATAAAGGGTGATTCATCGTGAGGTTTGATTTTCAATATGCTTTTTTGCAGATCAAGCGTGACTCTTACACAACTGCTTTGTCATTTTTATTGAGTATCGTTTGGCAAGTCATCATGAAAAAGCAGCATCTCCAAATTGTTTAGCTGTATTACGAAAATCAGCATTCTGTGAGAAATGAAAATCCCGTGTTTTGTCGTGGAATTTTGTTTAGTCATGAGGCACATTTCTGGCTCAATGGATACGTTAAAAAACAAAATTGCCGTATTTGGGCTGATGAGCAACCCGAAGAGAACCAAGAGCTACCATAATATCCATTAAAAACAACGGTATGGTGTGGTGTATAAGCTGGTGTAAATTGGTGCTTATTTCTTCAAAAATTAGGAAAAATCAGAATGTTACCATCAATAGTTACCCTGTATCGCAACATGTTATACCAGTCGCTATGTTTGAACGAGTCGACGAAAATTGGACCTTTCGAATGGATCACCAAAGACGCCAACATTTACATAATATCATTTTCAAACAGTAAATGTCATAAATTGTTCTTTTAGCCGATAATAAAAGTTATAAGTTCACTTTGGGTTTTATGTGTGTTATTTTACAGTATAAATCAAACCTCACGATGGATCACCCGATATTAATTATTTTTTATTTTAGTGTAAAGTGCAACTAGCTTAACATTTATTAAAAGAGAGAAAACATTTTAACAACATGGGTCTAAAATACGAGCTAAATTGCTCGGCGTCGTGATGTGACAAAATGTGATATTTTCTGTGGAAGTGCCCATATTTAAAAGGGAGTGTGTAAATTCCATATAAGCGCAATGGTGTGAGTGTTTGTGGGTGATAAATATGTAAACAAATGGTGTTGTTATTGTTTATTAGAGTTATCACTTAGTAAAAAAAGTTGTTTTCTTTTGTTTTTCTCCCAGTGTCAACAAGTGACAGTTATATTATTGTTTTTGTTTTCCTGCCTGCCTTTAGGCTTAATGTGTGCTTTTTTAGTTGTTGGTATAAAAAATGAAAATGTTTATATTTATTGAAAAAAAAAAAAAAAATAAAAACAAACACTATACAAATAACAACGATTTCCTAAAATCTAGAATTAATTAAAATATGTTAAACCGAAAAAGAAAACCGAAACCTTACCATGATTTTTTTTAAGTTAGTGGATTTAAAAATGAAAAACTATTTGTTTTTTAATTTAGCGAATATTTTTAACAATTTTAAAGCAAATTATACAGATATATTCCATTATATTTAGATTTGTTTTAAAGAAATTAAGAGTTATTTAGAAGGGTGTTTTATAAACATTTTATTTTCCGACAGGGATTAAAATTTTATAAAGGCGTCATATCTGGCAACTCTGTAAATATTTGTCTTCAATTTGTTTTGTCATTATACCCACAGCGCAATAGTGGATAGGGTATCATGCGTTTGTGCTGATGTTTGGAACACCTTAAGTATACCAATCGACTGAGAATCACTTTTTGAATCGATCTAACAATGTCCGTCCGTCCAGCTGGCTCGCTGTCCATGTAAGCCTTGTGCGCAAAGTACAAGGCGCAATTTCGGAGATAATTTGATGAAATTTGGTATATAGATTCTAATTATCACAACGATGAAACCTACCTAAAATGGCAAGAATCAGTCCATAACTTCACATTGCTTCCAGACAAGTTTCTTTCGAAATGGAATCTTTGTGCCCACAAACCATCTTACTACGCTGGTATTTAGATTAAATATGGTCCAAACTTATTCTATAGCCAGCTTAATCACCGTATCAAATTTTGTTGGAATCGGTCCACATTTGACCATAGCTCCTATACAAACACTACTCCAGAAAAGAGCTTTTAAATCCATAACTTCTTTATAAATGTTGGTATTAACAAAGAAATTAGTTACAATTACTTTTAGGATAGCTGATATGTCATTACAAAATGTTGAGCTGGAAGGTCCAAAGTTAACAACAGGTCCCATATTAACCCTCTTCCTAAAATCACTGAAAGGCAAACAAATCTGATATGATATGAAGATTTATACATAATAATAATTGTGACAAAGAACTTTTACATAACTCTTAACATCATACCGTAATTTTGTTGTGGCGGGTACATGATTGCTTATGGGTCCCAATTTTTTTTTTTATACTGTGATGTAGGGGTTTCATAGAGTCGGTCTTGAATGAATATACTTTCCTGCTTATTTTATATGCAAACTGCTAGCAAATTGTACTCTTTTATGTTTAGTCCGAGAATTTCAATGTCCCGTTTCCTTCAGGTATTTTCTATATGACCTATTAAAAAAGAAGATAAAAAATACCCGGTTTTGCTAGACAAAATTATTGGCATACTTCATTCAAAACTATAAAATATTAGTTATTTGCAAATATTAATATTTAGTGGCTTATTTTTTCTATTGTTTATCTACCTCCAGTCGATTTGGTATAGAACGCACCAACTTCTTCGTAACTTCTGCCCCAATAGTTTGCCATTCTTGGCCCAGTGCCTGCTTCAGCACATTATTTTTCATTATTGCCCTCTTTCCTACTCTCCTTTCCAACTCTTTCTATAAATGCTCGATCGGATTGAAGTTTGGTGACGGATGTGGTAGAACATGAGCCGAATGCTTTGGGCCATTTTCGAGTTGGAAATAGAACGATGATGGTAAATTCAACTTTTCGGCACTTTGGTCAGGTATTCTTTTAAAATATTTATATGAATACTAGCTCGCCCCCTCGAGCGGACATACAGCCCCACACAATCACCCTTCCATCACCATAATGTACAGTTGTAGTAAGAGTTCAGTTTTCTACTTGTGTGTTGGGCTTCATCTACACCGTTTGGCGGTAATCAGAACGAAAGATGTGAAATTTGCTTTCATCAGAGAATTGCACTTGGTCCCAAAAATTATTTGGCTTAAGCAAATACTTCTTGGCATATGATAAACGCTTCTTTTTGTTGATAAATGAAATAAAAGGTAACGTCTAGCAACACGACATTTGTAGTTCACCTCATGTTGTACTCTCCGGACCGTAAGGAGAGGAATGTCTTTTTCAAACTCTGGCTCAATCTCCGCAGAGATTTGTGTTAAGGATATTTTTGAACTTACTTTGACTCTGATTATCTGGCTGCATACACAACTGCTTAAAGATTTAGGACGACTAGAAGGTTTTGCACTTTCAAATGTTGAGGATCTCTTGAATGGCTGCTCGATGCTCCGAATGGTGTATAGACTTATATCCATCATTTCCACAAACTAATCATAAGATTTGCTTTGCTTGTGCAAAAATAGAATCCTTTTTCTCTGAGATTCTGTTTGTTAAGAATTTTTAATTAATTTTTAATCCAAATTTTGATATTTTAATCTGGCTTAAAAGTTCATTGAATTTTTTTTTTTTTTTTTTTATATTATTTGTTTCAAATAAATTTGTATAACAAAAAATAGTTTAAAGCCTCAGCACCAATATTGGCATTAAAGAGGCTAAAAGGCAACTAGTGTTATTAATTATTTATATTAATATATTAAATATTTAAATTTAAAAAATTCATTATTTACAGTTTTTATTTTATTATAAAATTAAATTTATATAACAAAATATTACTAAACAAGTGTTTCGAGATTGGTTAGCAAAAATTTTTTTAATTCTCTTTTAAATGTTGACAAAAGTTCAAAGGTTTTCAAAAAAATTGGTAAATCATTGTATTCATTTGGACCAGCAAAACAAATACGCTGCTTTGACAATTCAAGACGGCATCTAGATACAGACAAATTTTGGCTTTTTCTTGTTAACCTTTGTGTTATTTGAACATTCTGTTGGAATTGAACTGACGAATTTCCAAGACTTTTAATTGATTTAAAAACAAACTTAATTATTTGCATTTTATACAATGCTCTTACAGGTAAGACGTTTATAGCATAATTCTCAAAAAGATCCAAAGTATGATATCTGATTGGCAGATTAAAAACCAACTTCAAGGACTTATTTTGCGCCGATTGTAAGCTCTTCAGCGAGGCATTATTCTTAAATCCATACATTATAGGAAGGTAAGTTAAGTGGCTATGTATCAAACTCTGATATATTAGTATTTTCGTTTTAACGTTAAATTTATTTTTGAATTTATATAAAACGCCAATAGCTGAAGATATTTTTGATTTAATGGAATCAATATGATTATCCCATTGTAAATTACTACAAAACAACATGCCTAGATACCGTATGGTATTGACTTCTTGGATTAACACACCATTAATATGAACTGCAACTGTTTCATCGCTTTTTAAAATGTATGGTCTGAACCTTATAAACTTGGTCTAATCTGCGTTTAAAACAAGCTTGTCAAGTCTTATATATTCCGCTAATATTGCTGAATCATACTCTACATGAGTGTTTAACACCTGAGTATACTTATACCGATATAGCAAGCAAATATCATCCGCAAACATGAACAGTTTACCATTAAAGTTTATGTTGCCAATATCGTTTATAAATATTTTGAATAAAAGTGGCCCAAGCACACTACCTTGAGGTACACCACATTTAACATTTAAAAAAGAACTTTTGGCTTCTCCAATTTGAACGAATTGCTGTCTTTTTGTTAAATAATCTTTTAATAGCTTAAAAGAGTTATTAGACACACCAATTAACGCCAGCTTTTTAATCAAAATGTCGTGATTAACTAGGTCAAAAGCTTTTGACAAATCAAAGAAGACACCCGCTACACCATTAAACCCTGCATCAAAGCCTCCACATATATAGTCAACAATATTTACAACCGCTTCTTCTGTACCAGAACCTCTACGGAATCCAAATTGGCGTTCAAATAAGATTTTATTTTTTTTCTAAATATTCAGATAACTGACTAAAAATTATTTTTTCAAGAACTTTATCTACAATAGATAAAACAGACACTGGTCGAAACATATTTACATCATTAGAACCCACTCCTTTGGGTATTGGTACAATTTTATGAATTTTTAAAACAGCAGGATATTCACCAAGTTTAATCATCTTCCCAAACATAACCGAAATTATATCTGCAATTTTGTTTTTTTTTTGCATAATAGCATTTTAGGTGTTATTCTATCATAGCCAGAACTCTTATTCATTGATATTGTATTAAAAATATCTTCAACACAGTTTTTATTAATATTTATTTAATTTTCATGAAATTATTTTATGAAGAAAGGAATTTTACAAAATTAAATTTATTGATAATTTTTTATTCTTGACTGAGCTGTGAATTGAACCCAGGTTTTCACGGACAGATTGCCTAGACTAGTTTCGCTCTCAACGCCATTGACGACGGATGACGTCATTAGTCAAACATTAATCTTTAAACCAAATGGTATTTTACCTTGGAAGATCGAAATTATAAAAAAATAACCACAATACAAATTTTTTTTTCTTTAATTAAAAAAAAATTGGTCTGGCCAGACCAAGAAGGTTAGATCATAGACTTTGACAATCCAATCCAAATAATTTTCATCCGTTTAGCACGTATCATTTATAGAATTCACGTCCTTGTTTTTTTGATCTTTTGTTTATTCAAAACCTATTGCAACCAAAACACAAATTTGGCCTGGCCAGACCAAGACGGTAATACTTGGTGCAATGTTCGATTTTATATTAAAAAAAAATTTCAAAACCCTAACAAAAATTAGGAACGAACACATTTGTTTTAGAGATTGTTCCACCTTTTGGTTTAAAAATATTTTTCTTTAAACAGTTTAGTATTCAAAAAGTTTTCCAAATAACGTTTCTGTTTACAATACTCTAAAATTACAAATACACCCTCTTCTCCGTTAAAAATGTTTTTTACTGCAACTGTCAATTTGAAAGAGTATATTATTTTATTGTTGATCTCCCTAGTGCCTTTAATGGTTTTAATTTCCCTTTCAATTAAAATCCATCTGTTAAATTATCACGCAATTTATTTTTGAACAAAAGGCCTTTGTTTTATCATTGAAATAGAATCTTTGTATGTACGTTTCCCCTATTTTTTAAGTTTTCATTTAATTTGAAAACCTTGTTTATTGCAGTAATCCAAAACGAACTGTGTTTAACATTTTGTAAAGAGTAGAAAAGTTGTATGAATTTGCGTTCATTATAATTTTTTTGTTCTTTAAAAAAAAAAAAAAAAATTCACGCTTTATTATAAATTTCAATAGAGATCATGTTAAGGATCATCTGTAGGAAATTGTATCGTCGTTTTGAATTTTAAAATTAGTTTTTTAAAGTCTTTGTTTGCAATAATTTTTTTTTTTTTTTTGTTTATTTGCTTGTTATTTTTTTATGGGTTTATTATTTCAACACTCAGTTAAAAAAAAAAATAAATATGAAAAAACCTAAATATATATTGGACTATAAACATTTCACGATTTTCGTTTTTGTTGTTGTTTACAGTATGTTGGCAAATTATGGGGTAAAATATAGTAGGGGTAATCTCTAAGGAGAGCGTGAGCTAAAAAATTTTAATTCCTAATATTTAAAGCGCAAGCATGGCGAATTTATGAATTTACACGGTGGCTGCAATACTACAACAATGCAAAAACAACATAAACACCAGAGGTTGTTTACATTACATTATTAAGGACCAACTCCAATATGCTTAAGTTGAATTAAGCAACTGTCCAAATACATTTCATCATATCTGTAAAACCATATTGAACTTAAGGAAACTTTTGGTTAAGTTTAATGAATCTGCAGGGTGCGAAACTGATCACAGTTTCCGTACGCAATTAAATGTTTTTTTTAATTTTTTTTAAATGTTTTTTTCTGATAGAACCTTAAGCCAACTTATGCATATTATATTTGGGACATCAGTCTTTACGGCTCGAAATGTCCACCATTTTAATACAAAAACATTGTAAAACCGCCACAAGTTCTTTCGAACTTCCAAAGTCACTCTCGTTTTGTTGATACCTGATATAAATTCGCTTTGAACACAAGGTTCGACAAAAAAGCAAGGAAAACGTTGAAAAGCGTATTTGCAGACTCAGAAAAAATTATTAAATTTCTCCAATCACCAAATTTATTACAAATTCATAATATCAAGCAAACAAGTTGTTGACTTTGCACCTATTACCAAAATGATTATATTGATTACTAAAAATTTAAAAATTTTGAAAAAATATTTTCAATAAATGATATTTTTAATTTTAATTAAAATGGTGATCAAAAAACTTTGCATTTCAGACAATGTGTTAAGTTATTTAAATAAATATTAACAATTCCCAACAACAATTCTACATGTTTAAATTATTTTATTTAAAACGAAAAAAGTCAATTAAGATTTTTTGTTATTTAATTAAAATTTTAATTGAAAATGTATTTCAAAACAACTAAAATGTAAATTAAATCAAAATTAAAGTTTTAATTTTCTTTCAACTAAAAAAATAATTGATTCAATTATCACATTAATTAAATTTAAATACTTTTTAAACCATTTTTTTAATTGATAAAACACTTTTTTCTGTGGATCCAATATGCGTCTAAGACGCCATTCAAAGAATTCGTTTTTGGCATCATCGCAGGCGATGAAAAATGGATCCATTATGACTTCCAGAAGGTCAAGAAGCCGTATATAATTCTCGGCCAACCAGCCGAACTAACGCCAGAGGAAAATATCCATGGCTCTAAGGAATGCTCTGCATTTTGAGGCATCCGAATGGTTTTATCTGTTATAAGGTACTTTAATCGAGACAGGTGATCGCAGGGAATCTTAACATTTGATAAGTGTATTAGGGCCTTAATATAAAACCATTTTTACTTTTTATGGATCCGTTTTTCGGATTTTTCGCCTTGTGAGTCTCAAATAACAACCCACACTGAGCTCATATTGATATTACCAGATCTAACATTCATAAGCCAGTTTAATTCGGTTATGGAAAAATTTGTTTGGTGATGAATACCCTTAATGAATATTTTATTTATAAACCCTGTACCCTCATTAAAATCCTCTTGTTTTCACAAGCTTTCATAAGCCACAATCATCTTTAACATCTTCCCATTCCCAATGGTTTGCTTAATATTGCAATTTCTATTGTTAAACTAAAATTAAGATGACCAGCTTAATTTTAGCAACACAGTTTGAGATTATACAAAAAAAAAATTTTATATTTTAACAAGAGTGGTGTTGCCTGTTTTCGCTACTGGCAACTCAACTTCAGTTCAGTTGCTAACCGTAATCGACCCATAAGGTTAGTTAAGGTTTCGTTGTGAAAGGCAAATCCTTTTCGGCCGAGCCATTTCTGAAGGTTTGGAAACAAGAAATTTTCACTCAGGATTAAAGCCGCAGAATACGCAGATCAGAAGAAGGTCTAATTCATGGATTTTTGCCATCGAATGTTGAATAACCACAAGAAATTCACTTTCTTCATTTTCTCCCTAAATGATGAGGTCGTCTTCTATCAATGGCGGTCAAACACCAACTAAAGGCAGAATTAGTTTGTACGTTCTGTTCTGTTACAAATCAGCTATTTTGTTTCTGTTCAATTGAAAGTCCGTATGTGTGGTTTGTTTTTACTTTTTCGTTCTGTTCTGTTGCGGACAAATAGAATTCAACGTTAAGTTACGGCCAAAGTGTGTATGTATTAGTTTGTTGTGATATGAAAATTCTGTAATTTTTTGTTTAAAGCTACAAAAATTGGTTTTAATTAATGATTTTTTTAAAAATAGACGTATTTTTGACACAAAATAATAGTTTTTTATTTTTTACGAAAAGTTTTTTTACAATTTCAATGCTTTTCTTTTTTAAAGCAGATGATTCCTTTCACAGAAAAAGTAATTACAAAATATTTGCTACAGAAAGAAACGAAACAGAACGGCAACGGAAAGCCCTTAAATCATGCAGTTTGTTAATAGTTTGACAAGGGTCAACTGACAGATGCCTGTTGGCAAAAGCAGTGTTGCCTTTTCTGTTAAGAGGCGGGAAATTAAAAAAAGTCACGAACTTATTGACCCTCGCATTAAAGCAAAGTTTTTGGTTTAATAAAAGAATGTAACAAAACCTTAAAATTAAGGCAAAAATTTTGGAAGAAAGTCCAAAAACATAAACGAGCCACTTCTGCAGAACTCAAATATCTGAACAAATCCCAAAAGATATAAGTCTCTTAAGGGCCCCATACACTATCAAAATTCTTGATATCAAAGCAAGTTCACTCTTGAACGTGAATTCACCTTGAAATCTAAATTTTCACCTTTTTTTAATTTTTTATCTTTAAACTGTGAGGTAGTCTCCTATCAATAAATGTCAAACACAAACTAAATCACACAGTTTGTTAACAGATGCCTGTTGACAGAAGCAGTGTTGCCCTTTCAGTTAAGGAGTGGGAAATTCAAATAGTCACGAACTTATTGACCCTCGCATCAAACCTAAGTTTTTAGTTGAAATTAAAGAATGTAGCAAAACCTTAAATTTAAATCAAAAATTTGGAAAGAATGTCCGAAAACATAAACGAGCGGCGACTTCTGTAGAACTCAAATATCTGAACAGATCGCAAACAGTGAAAACCTCTTAGATTCCTTTACCCTCCACATCTATTTGTGAACAGGGATTACTAAGTTTGTCCATCCATGTGAAACTTTTTTAACATTTATTTTAGATCCCATAATATATATCTGGGTTCTTGAGTATTTCTAAGTCGATTTAGCCACGTCCGTCTGTCTGTCCGTTTGTTGAACTCACGCTCACTTTCGAACGACTTAAGCCAAAAGGGCAGTATTGGTGGAAAATTCCATTTAGTTCTTTTAAGCAATTTGGGATTGAAATCAAACACAATCTGTTCAGTAGAAAAAGAGTTATAATTCCAAATGTAGAACAACCTCCTTAAAAATTTCATAATTTTGTAACAAAAACTAAGATAAACAGTGGCAGAATATACGGATTGACATTATATTTGCCACAAATTCAAATGAAATGACTAGAAATATTTGTATTGAGCTTAGTGATAATTGATACATAGTGTATCATAGGCCCCATATAAAGCCCACTCCCGCAAAGACTTTAGTACGCCTTAAACTGTAACGAATAGTGCTATTGCAATAAAATTTGGTATGTCATACTTTCATAAGATTAGAAATCACACAATACAATTATATGAAGCTTGGTCTATAATTTACCATAGGCCCCATAAAAAGCCCACTTCTTTTATATTCTTACTCCCGGTGGAGGGTAGGGATGGGCAAATTGAAAAAATATATCGATATATATCGTTATTAATTAAAAATATTGATATATCGATGTATCGAACGTATTAAGCTGAAATTCTTACCAAATTTCAATACATGTTTATATTACATTTAATTCCATTCTAACTTTTTATTGTTTCTGTTAATTTAAAATTTAAATTTACTGTCTCTCCCTCGATTTCGAACGAAACTTTCATCCGCCTAACTCTTATTTAAAACCAAAACCAATTTTAAAATAATCGAGGGACCGGCAGTTAATTCTAAAATAAAATACAAAAAAAAGTAAAGAATACAAAAAATTTTTTATTTATTCGCCATATGAAATCTAAAAAAAAAAAAATTAATTGGGATTATATAATGCCGGATTATATACTGCCGGTAAACGAAACTTGTGACACATACTATACAAGTAAACTGTGCAATATTTTATTTTTAATATATAAGAACATGCTCATATAAAAAAAAAAACAAAATATTTTTTTTTATTATTAACATTCCAACTTTCATGAGTCTATTGCTGCTAAACCATAATACGCCATAATTATGACGATTCTTTGCATAATTCTAGGAACCCTTTTGCGAATATTTTTCCGCGCTTATTTTTTTTTTTTTGTCGTCATCTCTTAAAAACCGAGACCAAACTGAACTGTGTAATCTATGAAAATCTACAATGGAAAAGCGCCGTTATTTTCTTAATATTAGTTAAAAAACATATGATTCTTAAAAAACAACAATATTGTAAGCAGTTGAGCAACGGTTATAATGTTGAATTTTATTATAAAGAGATCTTAAAAATATCGAATTCGATAGTCGTAGATAAATATCGATGTATCGATATATGGGTATTTTTAATATATATCGATTATAATTTTTTTTAATGCCCATCCCTAGTGGCATCAAAGTTTCGGCACAGCCGAACCAAGCAATTTAACTGGCTTTACGAATATATTTTTGCTTAAAAGGAGAATAAGTTCTTCTGGAAATAAAAGAAAAGTAACGGTTGAAGTCTGGAAAATTAGGAGCGCTAAGTACAACTTTTTACTAAAACGAAAGTTTCGAATTTAATTAGTTTTAGAAAAATATATTTTAACTTAAAATATTAAAGAAATTAAGTATTGTTCAAAATTTGCTTGTTTTTTTTAGTAAAAGCTTTTTTAAATAAACCTCTGGTTACCTCAAGAGTGTTTTGGCACAAACTTATTTGAATTTAATTGTTTATTGCTTTTTAACCATATTTCTAAAAATAAATCTACAAATCACGATTTATAGTAAGGATTATTACATGTCAGGTATGATTGCATTTTAAATTGAAAAATTGTTAAACTCACAGAGAATTGGTTTATAATAATTATAGTTATTGTTGTACGAGTACATCACGAATGAATTAAGTAATATATTCATATAAAGGGCTTAGATCAGGAGGACAGAAGACGACTAGAAAAGCTGTCAAAGAATACCTAAAGGCCTCGTTACACATACGTAAACATTGCGGACACGTAAACGGCGCGATAGACTTCAGTCGTTAGTAGTTACTTAAAATACGTTAACGTGTGGTGTTGAAATGTTGAAAAGGAACGAAAAATATTTCAAAATTTGTAATGGTGATTACGAAAAAATACTTCTCATAAAGTTTGCCTTTTGTGTAAAAATATAAAAAGAAAACGCTGTGTGCGCCGATAGAATGTAACGTTGCTTTTACGTAAGAATACCTATTAATACATAAGAGTGGTACGGAAAACGTAACAGCTGATCCGCAACGTATACACTTACCTAAGAATAACGGAGCTTTAACGATATAATTGTGTTAATAAGATATTTTTTTTCAGTATTTATTTATTGAATCTTCATACATTAAATATGAACTAATAATTAATCAAATCTTATTCTAATATTTGCTTTATGTCCTGCCAGTGCCAGACAACAAAGATTTTGTCATCACGGTTTCTGTTCACATATGAAGGTGTTTATCGTTCATCTGATTGGGTGAGGGCTGCAGTGTCTCTTCTTCTTAAACGAGTGTGGCCGCCATAATTTAAAATATTTGGAGCTAATGGATTTGGGTGCAGTTCCAGCTTTTTTTAATATTTTACTGCATATTTCGTTATCATAGTTTTTACTAATGGCACATTGAGATCCTTGTGGATATTTAAGTTTTTGACGTACCAGCGAGCGGTTGTGTTTATTTGAAGAAGTTTATTTTGGCGCCTTTGAATTTGTTCAATGTCAGAAGCCGAGGCAGTGCCCCATTACTGAATACCGTAGCACCAAATTGGCTTTAAGATAGAGTTGTAAAGTAGAAGTTTGCAATCGAGACTAAGAACAGAATTTCTTCCAATAAGCCAATAAATTTGAATGGCTTTTAGTTTCATTGGTGTTAGTTTTGCTTCTATGTGGCATTTCCACGTTAAACGCCGATCTAGATGTATACCGAGGTATTTTACATGCGAGTGTTGGGGTATTATTTGATTATTAATTTTAATAGGGGGACATGTTTCCTGACGCAATGTGAATGTTATATGTGCGCATTTTTGCTCATTGATCTTTATCCTCCATTGTTTTAACCACCTTTCCAGTTCAAATATGTGATTCTGTAAGTAACGAGATGCTTCTTGACAGTTTTCATGTACGCTTAGAAAAGCTGTATCGTCCGCAAATGTTGAGGTATGGGTGTAGCTATTTGTTGGCAAGTCCGAAGTATAAATTAAGTATAATAGAGGGCCCAGGATGCTGCCTTATGGGACTCCAGCGTTAATTGGCAGTGGAGAACTTAAAAATCGGCTTCTTTAATAATAAATTGACCACCGACTTAGTAGCTTTCTAACAGCTTGTGTATGTTTGCTGCAATTTCAGTAGTAATCCTTCATGCCAGACTTTATCGAAAGGTTGGAACACATCGTAAAGAGTGCTGAGAAATTTTTTTTTTCTTCAAAGGCTTTTCTTATGACATTTACTATTCGATGAGTTTGTTCAACTGTGCTGTGCTTTCTTCTAAAACCGAAGTGATGTTTTGGAATACATCTATTTTCATTTAAAATCGGCGTTAATTTTGACACTAGTAGTTTCTCAAATAGCTTTGAGATATTAGATAATAAGCTTAAAGGCCAGTATGACTCAACTTTTGTGTGGTCCTTTTCTGGCTTAGGTATCATGGTTACTAAGGAAACCTTCCATTCTTGAGGGCAGTATTGAAGGCGTAAAATAGCATTAAAAATAATAAGAGTAATTTTCTTTGCAATACTTGGTAGCTCCAAAAGCATTTTATTACTGATCTTATCAATACCGGGTGCCTTCTTGGTGTTTAAATCACAAATAGCCTTTCCGATTTCTCTAAACTCGAATCTTGGGGGAATATTTGCTCTAACATTTACAGGCGGTAACTCGACCGCTATATCGTGAGCTATATTAAGGGTAAATACGTTTTTCAGATGATGAACAAACAGATTTCCTTTTTCAATGTCAGTTCTTGCCCAACTTCCATTCAAGTTTCTAAATGGTGGCTTAGATATACTTGGTCTATTGAGACTTCTAGCTGCACCCGATAATGAGTAGTCTGATTGTGGAGTTGCATAAAGTTCCATAAGATATTTTTCCAGGGAAGCCGTTTTATGAGACTGCAGTAACTTTCTTAGCCTTTTTGTGCACTCTTTTAATGGAGTCTTAAGTTGGGGGAATCTGTGCGATTGCCACTCTCTTCGCACTCTCCTTTTTTCATTCAAGAGACGCTCGACATCTGTAGAATATATGTTATTATTTTTGGTTTTTTTGAGGGTTATGCTGGAATGTTGAACAGCTAGTTTGAGATCAGTCAAAATTAACAATAGCGAGATCCACGTTCTCCGGTGCACTAAGCGGAATATTTTCTGTGCAATGGGCACTGAGATTTTTTTTATATTTTAACCAATTTATTTGTGTGGCTGGCGTCGTTAAGTAACCAGACGTAGATACAATTCTATTTGGGTTCATTAAAGTAACAATTGTAGGTGTGTGATCGGAAGATAGTTCTAAGGAAGCTTCAACATGAATCGTTTGTAAGGGGATATATATTTTTAACATTGTTTTTATAATACATATGTAAGTTATTTTATTTTTCAATAAATCATATATTCATTCATATTTTTACCACGCCAAAATCGATGAAAGCGGAATTTTTTGCTGATCAGTAGGCCAATAAGTTGGTTGTCTGCTCGCGACCACATTTAAGTCCATTTAAGAGATTATATTATACAAAACACGACCCTTTGGTGTTATAAGCCGTGACCCCCAGAAGGTATGTTTAGCGTTGTAATCGTCAGCGGCTAAGAAACAGGGTCTAATGATTTATAATATTGGCTTTCTGATATTGAAAATCTAGGTGAAGAGTATAAAGATGAAAGTACTAAGTTTCGATTTAGCTTTTCAACACAAATGTTCGTTGCTTGCAGATAATCTTCACGATGATCACACATTAAGTAGTGTTTGATTCGGGCTTTTATCATATAGTGTATAACCATTGATTTTAAACGTATTTATTGAGGTCAAATGAGTTTCAGAAACCATCATTACATCAATTTGTTTACTTTTAAGAAAGTATTCTAGTTAATTTTTATGTTGGCGAATGCCGTTTGCGATAGTAAGATATGTGTTTATGGTTTTCAATTAAGGTTTAAACACCTGATATTCTGAATCATTAGAGCAGAATAAAAAGGACGCACAATCTTTGGCTACGTTAAACCCACTAACGGGTTTCTTGAATTTAGCTTCATACATATGTCCGACTTGGCATTTCAGAAAAGGCCTGTTTCATCCATTTTTCAAAACTGATCCGGAATGTAGCCACCAGCTTCAATTAATTTGTAAGCTGCTGGCTTCTCAGCAGATGCTATTTCACCCTTAATTTCAATATTATGAAACACGTGCATCTGCAGAAAATATGTCATCTTGCCTGTACTGTCAGAAAATTTTAAATTTTTTATCTTTTTAGACTGATGTTTGCGGTTGCCGTGTATTGATTGTGGTGGGGTTTTCCTTGCACAAATCTGGAATAAACAACACAGAAAAAAATTAAAATTGATTTCAATAAAAAAATTTGTGCTATAAATTAACAAAACTAATTAAATTTGTATTAGTAAAGAAATTAATAGTATCAATTAAACGTTTTCTAACAGACATTTTTAAACCGTGTTAATTTAAATCAGAAAGCGTAAAAAAACAATATAGTTTTATGGAATAGCGTTAAAAAAGTGGCGAAAAAACAGAATTATGTGTAGACTGAAAAGTCCTTTAGTGAACAAAAAATATACAAAGCTAAACTCTTTTTGGGGACAGATTATTAAAAAAATCCAAAAACAAATGACCTAAAGCATTTATTGTTTTAAAAACAGTAATTAGTCTATACACAGCAAAAATTCTCCAAAATTGTTCACCAATTAAGAATTAATCAAAATCTGTTTTAATAAGAAATTTAATCAAGTGAATTAAAAGTTTAATCAACTGAATAAATCGTTTAATTTATACTACAAACTTGTTTACTGGTGCAAATTTTATTAATTTTTTAATTAATATCATAAATCTTTTAATTGAAATCAATTTTGACTTTTTTCTGTGGTCCTATACACAGAAAAAATTCTCCAAAATGTTTCACTAATTAAAGCATTAATCACAAATAAAACCAGTTTTAGTTAAAAATGCTTAAAAAATTCTTATTCACTTTATGGTCTTACTTGTATAATATTTTTAGCTTTTCTAAAGTATTTGGAAAAAGTTTCCTGACGAGCTGGCCTAAGCAACCAGCGAAATGCGCATGAGAAACTAGCTTTCCCACAACAACAATTTTCATTCAAAAATTGGGATTATTAGCACAGCATTAATAAATGAACTAATTAATAATAAATATTCCATTCCCGAAAATAATTTTTGAAAGTGAATGAAACGTTTAATTTATAATCTTAACTTATATTTAATTAATTTTTTTAACTAATTTCACAAATTTTTTCATTGAAACAAATTTTTCTTTTTTCTTTGTACCTAAGATTCGTAATTTTTTAACTCAAATGCAGGCTTAATAAGCATTTAGCATAAAGATTTGTTTTTAACACAAATTTTCATTAAACTTTTGTTTGCCATTGAAATGCATTAGAATAAGAAAACGTGCTAAAACGTGCTTAGTTTTTATGGATATTGTTTGGTGTTCTTGTTTTAGAAATAATGAATATTTATGTCTGTGTGTATGATTATTTTTTATTTTTTTTTATTTTTGCAAACCAGATTCTACATTCGAACCAAAAACACCATGAACTATAATGAACTCTGCTTTTTAAATTAAAATATCTCTTTTTTAGATTTTAGTTAGAAAACCGTTCACCATTTCTTGCACATTTCTTTTTTTATGATTCTTAATTTTCTTTTTTCTTCAAACATCTTGCGGTTAAAAGAGATTTTTTTTCTAATTACATAAATTGAAATCTCTATTTCAAGAACTGGAGTGAGTGTAGCAAAAGAAAACTGAAACCAACCAAAATCTTTATCAACATAAATTAGAATTTTCATAAAATTGATTCTAAGGCCAGGCAACAATTGGCTTTTGGTGCAATTACTACTTTTGATTGCTATTTTGTTATAGCCATTTGCTTTGAAAAGCTCTAGAGCTAGAGGTTTTCAGTTTAATAGTCATTGGGTGCTGTTTACAGAGTTTTGTAGCCTTTTGACTGTTAACGGAATTATTGAAGACATGTGAGTGAGTGTGTTTGTCTGTTAAAGATGTTATTGCCACTTTTGTTTTATTTTTCTTAAGCCATAAAACTCTATAAAGTCATAAGTAGGTAGCTGGTATATTGAGTGTATCCCCAATACGAATTTTTTTTTATTTTTTTTTTTGTTAAAATGATTATAAATGTTAGTTGTATTAACGGTAAAAAGTTGTTATTTTAGTTTTATGGTCTGTTTTTATATGAGATTTTTTTATTTTATAAAAAAATATTTATATATATACAGGTTTCTAAGATTATATATTATATGAGGTTAATAATTGATTAGTGTTAGATATATAGAGCAAAACAGCAGTAAAATGATACAAAACGAATTTATAATTATTTAAGCCGCTGAAAAGTGGATTAATAGTATCAGGAAGAAAAGTGATCATTTTAAAATACTAATAAAACAAGTAAGAAAGTATAGTCTCGGTTCAACTCGACCATTTGATACCCTACACCACAGAATGTACAGGCAAATTGTCGAGAGCGCAAAAATACATGAGTTCTTTTTTAAGTTAAGTAAAATAAAGGATTTAAAATAAAACCAGGCCTTGAGCTTGAATAAATTATTTATTTAATAAACTCACATAAGAGCTTTTTGTGCTAAATAATATCAACATCTAAAGGGTGATCCATTTCGAGGTTCTTTTTTAAAGAAAAAAATACTTAAAATTCAAATTAAATGGGGAATGTTTATTATCATTTGAAAGAACATTCTTTGGCATTTATTTTTTGAAGATTTTGTCTATCAAATGTTGGCCGTTGCTACGTCGCAGATGGTCCATCCGTTGAGTCCAATTTTCGATGACTCGTTCGAGAATTTCGACTGGTAACTGGCGAATGTCACGCGTGATGTTTTCCTCCAAGGCCTGAATCGAAGCGGGTTTGTCCGCATAAACTTTAGACTTTACATATACCCACAGGAAAAAGTCTAACGGTGTGATATCACACGATGGCCAATCGACCGGCCCAAAACGTGAAATTATGTGCTCACCGAAGTGTTCTCTCAATAAATCCATTGATTGATGCGATATGTGGGAAGTGGCGCTGTCTTGCTGAAACCAAATGTCGCCGAGATCACTAACTTAAATTTCATGCATCAAATAGTCGGTTATCCTGGCACGATAACGGTCGCCATTGATGGTTACGTTCGCAATGGCATCATTTTTAAAGAAATATGGACCGATGATTCCACCGGCCCACAAACCACACCAAACCGTTGTTTTTTCTGGATGAAGTGGCAGTTCTTGAATCTCTTCAGGTTACGCTTCGTCCTAAATGCAACAATTCTGTTTGTTATGGGTATGTAACCCATTGAGCCAGAAATGGGCCTCATCGCTGAACTTTTCAAGAGCCCATAGAGCGAAGCGATGCCGCTTTGGAAGGTCGAGCGGCTTCAGTTGTTGCACAAGCTGTATTTTGTATTCTTTCGATTTAAGATCTCGACGTAAAATGCGCCAAGTCGTTCCATACGTCTGTCCGAGTTGCTGCGAACGGCGCCGAATCAACTCTCCACGGTCTTCGTGTACACTCTCAGCTACGGCCGCTATATTTGCTTCACAGCGTGCTGGACGTGGTCTATTCGGTCAAATATTATCCAATAATTAATGGTCGGTCTCAAAATGGGTGATGGTGTTGCGAATAGTAAGCTCAGTAGGCCGATTATGTTGATCATAAGTTAAGCAGGAAACACATTCCTCACATAACGTGAATTTTCGTAATAAAGTTGAAGGATTTGTAAACGTTGTGCAGGCGTAAGTCTTTCCATTATGAAATGCCAAACAATACTAAACAAAAATAACATGACAGCATGACACGACTCACACGTGATCTGTCAAAAAAAGGCTATTAAAAAAAGTATCTCTACTATATATAAGAAACGTTGTCTTAAAGCAATTTTGGAGAGGTATTAATTATGGGACCTTTGGTCAGTTCTGAACCTGTAAACCAGATGTAATATCAATATACCATCATTTATATGGAAGTTATTTTCGGGAGTAATATTTGTACGGGAGCTATAGTCAAATACGGACCAGTTTTAAAAAAAAATTTGGTAAGATGATTAACGTTGTCGTCCATTAACGTTGTGGACCAAATTTCATCTGAATACCAACATAATAAGAAAGTTTATGGGCGCAAAGCCTCTATTTCGCAAAGAAGCTTATCTGGGGGCCTTATCACTTATCACTTTCTTCAACAAGCTTCGTTCATACGATAATTGATACGTATGTTCCAAAATTTATTAGATTCTCTTTAAATTGCAACTTTTACTTTGCGCACAAGGTCGAAGTCAGGACAATAACCGGCCAGCTGGGCGGGCGGATGGACGGACGGACATCGTTAAGTCGATTCAAAAAGTGATCCTAAGTCGTTCGGTATACTAAAAGCTAGACCTAGAATCAATAAAATTATTGTTACACACATCAGCACAAACGCATTATACCCTCTAAACTATTGGAGTGAAGGTATAAAACTTAATGACAATTTGATTAAAGATTTAAAGGGTATTTTGTAAGCCCGACAGAGCTTACAAAACAAGTTTAATTTTAATAAAAGAAATAGTTATTCGAAAGATCAATACATGGCATTAACATTTAAAATGTTTTTCTTGTGCAAGCATGAATCATGATGATTTGCCAGATTCAACTATACAGAAAAAATTCTTCAAAGTTTTTCACCAACCAAAGCATTAATCAAAAATAAAATCAGTTGTAATTAAAAATGTAATCAAGTGAATTAAAAGTTTAATTGATCCTATTAATTTGTTTACTGGTGCAAATTTTATTAATTTTTTAATTATTATCACAAAGTTTTTAATGGGAATTTATTTCAATTTTTTTTTTTTTTTTTTTTTTTTTTTTTTTTGTAATCAATCATAATTGTCAAAAAGTGAACGCAGCATGACAGTTAGTTTGACAGCTAACGTAAGTAAGTTTTTTTTTTGGCTAAAAAACACTTTTTTATAATATTTGTTCAAGCTAAAAACAGAAAATTATTTTTTCATTATTTTGCAAATAATAAGTAAGCTCTGAACTTTGAGAGTTAATAGCGGCCATATTGTTGAAGAAACATCTGTCGAATTGGCTGTCAGTTATCCAGTCTGTTTTGACAAATAACAACGAACAGATAAAGTGTTCAATAATATATATGTAAAAGTAAAACAAATGTTAATGATAGGACTCTTCGCAGTGTGGTGGTTACATTTGAGTTCATGGGCTTAGTAAACAATCACTCAACATCCGTATATCGACGAAATGTAAGATCTGCCGAGAACGTCACTGTTGTCCATGACCACAAGAACCCAGGGCAGCCAATTTCGCTTTGCTTACAAAGCATCTGGCCTTAGCAGACAACAATTTGCCATATTTTGAGTTGTGGCTTGGGCTTGTGCCCCCGCAAGATTTAGCTCACCCATAAGCTGAAGGCAAAGGATCAAAGTCAATGATGTATGTTCGCTGAAGAATCCCTGAAGCAGTTGAAAACTGATCCAAATTGTTATCGAAAAATCTTCTTTAGCGGCTTCGTCGCATTACTGGATAAATTGGTAAGCCAACAAACAAAATTGTCGAACTCGGGGCAACACCAGTTCAATGCATCACGAAATAGTCACTGTTTGGTGTGAATTTTGGGCTGGCTTTGTCATCAGTCCAGATTTCGTTAAGAACTACCAATGCGAGGCGAGCACCGTCAACGTTAGGCGCTATATGTTAAAGACTACCAACTTCTTTCATTCTGAATTGGATGGAATGCACATTAGCGACATGTGGTTTCAACAGGACAGCCCTACGTGCCTTACCGTTCATAGGTTAGCTTAGGTTCCATTGGCAGCCGTGATCAAGCACAGCTCACGTGGGTCAATTAATTAGTTCCCGTTGTGTTACCATATCACGCCGTCTCCCATGGGTCCTATGAAATCTGGCTGCTAGTATTCCCATGCAGCCATCCGGTCGATTTAATAAAGGAGTGGATCCTGGTTACATCAACATCAGAGAGACAAGTTTTGTCCCCAAGGGCTCTTCGACCAAACATTTCGAGTCTGAAGTCTCCGAATGCCGGGCAATTACAGAGAAGATGTTCCGTTGACTCCTCCTCCTCCTCATCGCCGCAACTTCTACACAAGTCATTATAAGGGAGCCCCAGCCTCTCTTTTTTCATCTATGATGGGCCAGATTTTCCTGGTCTCCCCACAGATGGTTTCATCATGCCACCTCTGACTGGCGATAAAATGAAACTTGTGCGCTATAAGTTGCTTACACCTTGGGAGTGTAGCACCTACATAATATGTGGAACCATCCCGATTCAAGGTGGTGCCTGCATACGCCAACGAATTCGCCATGCAGTTCCCATATATGTCCCCGTGTCCGAAGACCCAATTAAGGGTGACCAGTGAATGTCTCGCTATCTCCTCCAGAGACATCCGGCATTCTCGGACAATTCTCGATGTGATGAACATATTCTCCAGGGATCTTATGGCCGCCTTGCTATTGGTAATAATGTGAATATCCCTTCCAGATATTTCACCGTACCGGATGCGTCTCGCGGCGCCTTACCGTTCATGCCACATTGAATATTCTGCACGAGCTATTTGAGAATATGGTCACCTCACGTGGAAGTGAAGGGTATTGGCCATAGAGATGGGCTGATTTCACATCGATATACTGTTTTCTAAAGGGGTTTTCTTAAGTCGTATGTCTATGCACATAAACAACAATCCACAGCGGTTAAATCCAGCCGTTTTTTTCTATATTCAGACAAAGTTTAACCCCCATATTCATAAAAAATAATTTAGGCTTATAGCAGGTTTATGAAACGAATTTACTATGAAAATTTGTTTAATAAACCTTTTATTAATCAAAAATATTTTTATGAATATGGGGGTTAATAATTTTTTATTTTTTTTTTTTTTGAAGACTTATGATACTTCAATTGGGCTTGTGTTCATCAAATTTAATTTTCATTAAATTTTTTTGGTTCAAGTAAGAAATTTACAACCTGAAATGAATTAAAATTTTTTTGATAATTTTATTCTTGACTGATCCGGGGGATTGAACTCGGGTCGAATTTACATGTTTCGAGAATAACCACATTCCCATCATCAGAGGTCTTTGCCTTTCTACCGTTTGCGCAAGTCCGGCGCCTGCCAGTCTATAGTCAGACATCAATCTTTAACCAATGGTATTGGTGGATCGTTATTTCCTGTATTTGATTATAAATTTGCATCAATATTAAATTTTTTAATAACATAATTTTTATCAAATAATAAAAAAAAACAAAATTAAAGAAAAATTTCGTTTATAATACAAAATTTTAAAAACTTTAACAAAGATGTTTCTAAATGAAAATTCGTATAATTAACAACATTTTTTTCAACTTTTTAAAATTGACTTAAGATGTTTTGTCAAAATGCCATAGATATTAATTTCTCCCAATAGAAGACCACATTCTTAATTCCAAATTTGTTTATCTTGACAAACCTTTTTAAATTCTGTTAAATTTTCTGAAAAATACATATTTCAAAAAAATCTTAAAAATTTATATTTATTCCATCTCCTGGTAGACTTTGTATATCCTGTAGCCCGTTTCTGTATTTCTCGCATCGTAAAATTTCCCGCATGAAACAAGTGAATTATGACAAAAACAGTGCAATATGAAACAAAAAATGGTTTTTCTCACATAAGTGTTTCTGTATCTTTACTTTGCGAGAACTATCTGTCATTTAAATAATTTTCCAGCAATTATTGGAAGGATGTGAGAAAAAGTGTTTCTGTATCAATATTTTGCCAAAAGTTTATCACCAGAACTGTCAAAATAAGTCATATTTAAAATTGATGCGAGAAAAATAAAATTTCAAAAAATGGAGAACAAATTATGTATGTATGTACACAAGAATGTGTATTATTTTTTTTTATTTGAAGAGAAAGAATTTAAATGATGAAAATAAATAAAACACAATTGTTATACTTTTTTATTTTAATTTTTTTAAGCCCTTCTTTGTTTTCGTTTTATGCAGGGCTGCCAGATAAATTTGTGAAAAAATCGTTAATTTCCTAAGAAAAATTAAAAAAATAGCCTATTTTGTTTTAAAAAATCGGACAATTAAAAATTAATTTTGACAAATTTTGTTCGAATTTTATTAAAACAATCAAAAAAAAAAAAAAATTTCAAGACTTAAAGTTCATGGGTAAAATACATATTTTATACATACATACTTAAGCTTGAGGTCTACTTAAATAAAATTATTTATTTTTATTTAATCCAATAACAATTTAAAATTTGAGATTGTTTTTTTCCTAAAAAAATCATTTTAAAGCGTGACAAAATGTCATATTGAACTAAAACTAACACTTTTGGCAAAAAAAGGCAATAATTTTTATATGAAAAATGTTTTGTTTTGATCACATAAACAAATGTATTAAGCAATCTAAGGAAATACAAATTAAACAGTTTTCCTTCGAAATTTTGATTTTGCCGCTAAATTTTTTAAGCTGCCTTGTTTTTAAAGATATCGTTTTTCTTTGGTGCCGAATATACAAACATATTAAACTATCACTAAAAAAATCAGCCAGTCGGCACTTTGCCAATTTCGGAACAAAAAATCGTCAAAATGACGATATATCATAAAATCTGGCAGCCCTATTTTTATTATATCTATTTCTTTCTTTGACGTTTCGCTAGCATTTGACACTTAATTACTGGAAGTATTCCAGTTAAAACAGAATCTGTGTTGTCTGTTCTCGCATTCAAATACAGAAACACTTTTTTCTCACAAATCGAGAAACGATGGAATTTTTTGTTTCACCCTTAATGTGAGAACTTTTGCAATGCGAGAAATACAGAAACCAGCTACTGGACAATTTGTTCAAAAGCTACGATATTATCGAAGATTCACAAAATTTGTGAATTTGGCAAAATGTCTTAACTGTTTTCGATTTAAGACAATATATGATTCATTTACATATAAAACCAAGGCGAATGCACACAGTTAACCGCAGAGAAGAGGGATGTGCTGACAGTAAATTGCTTTTTGATTTAGGATACACAAACCTACACACAAAGAAAAAAAACAACAATCACAACTCTACCTCTCTCTCTCGCTCTGATGTGGTCACCTGTGCAGAACTTAAATTAAATACTTTATTATATATTTTTTATATTCTGTCAAACTTTTCCAGATTTCCCAAAATTTTCCATTTTTTTTTTTTACTTACATACATACGTAGGTTCGGTTTTCACTTCAAATAATTTCCCTTAGGCATTCATTAACCTTTTCCTTTTCTTCCATATTTTTTAGCTTAAATTCCTTTTGTAACATGTGACTTTAGTCATTCCATTACTATGAAATATTCATAAATTTCATAATGATGCAATTTTTCATCAACTTTTATGTCTATGACGATGACTTTTATGCAAAATATTTCTTTTAGAAAAGTTTTTCTTTTTTTTCTATTTTTTCTAGCATGAAACTGTTGTTGGTTGAAATTTGTATTTTTTTTTTTGTTTCATCTCTTTTTTTCTGTAGCGCAGACAAACAGCATGATACTTTTTTTCTATTATATTGTTTTTTATGAAAAAAGTAGGAATTCTTTTTAAATGAGAGAAAAAGAGGACTAAAATATTAAAATAGCAAAAAAAAAAAAAAAGAGGCCATTGAAAGGCGCATATATTAATGGACATGTTTTTTATAAAAAATTTAATTTACACAGCTAGAAAGATGCAAAAGAAACCAAATGCTAAAAAATTATCTCAAACAGGTGGAGAGGGTATGACGCATTTTTGATAGTGTTTGTAACGCCAAGAAATTGTGGTCGTCTCTAATTGTTTAGTGTACCAATCGAAAATCTGTTTCTACGCACAAAGAAAACTTACTGTTTAAATATGGACACAATTAAGAAAAAAAAAATTTTTTTTTTCATTATTTATTTATTGAATCTTCATATATTAAATGTGAACTAATAATAATTATTCAAATCTTATACTAATACTGTATTTTTATCCTGCCAATGCCAGACAAAAATTTTTCCTCCTCACGGCTTCTTTTCACATATGTGACGCGCAAAATAGAAAGGGACCTACAATTTTGTTCAGGAGAGCCATTTTAAAGATTTAAATACGTGTATCTTTGGTGTACCATCACTGAGCGTGTTGGTAATGGTCTCATTTGAAAACGACACATCTCATGACGTCAGGAACGTGTTGGTCAACATTGAAAACGCGCGTTGGTCGTCCCTACCTCTTGTTTTGTGTAGTTGGTTTTTACTGTTCCCTTAACTTACTGGTCCCTTTCTCTATGCGCTGTCACATATGTAGATGTTTAGCGGTCATCTCGTCGGATGAGTCCTGCAGTATCTCTTCCCCTTAATCTAGTCCCTTTCTCTATGCGCTGTCACATATGTAGATGTTTAGCGGTCATCTCGTCGGATGAGTCCTGCAGTATCTCTTCCCCTTAATCTAGATTTGGGTGCGACTCAAGCCTTGTTAAATATTTTACTGCATACTTCGTAATAAAAGTTTTTGCTAATGGCACATTGAGATTCGTGTGAATATTTGAGTTTTTAACATACCAGAGAGCGACTGTGATTATTCGAAGAAGTTTATTTTGGCGCCTTTGAATTTTTATGATGTTTTAGAAGCCGAGGCAGTGCCCCATAACTGAATACCGTAGCACCAGATTGCCTTTAATAGAGTTGTAAAGTAGAAGTTTGCAATCGAGGCTAAGAACAGAATTTCTTCCAATAAGCCAATAAATTTGAATGGCTTTTAGTTTCATTTGTGTTAGTTTTGCTTCTATATGGCATTTCCACGTTAAACGCCGATCTAGATGAATACCGCGATATTTTACATACCATTGTTGGGACACTAAGGGCTTATAAATCAGAGCAATTTAAACTCTCTTTTTGGTTTAAAATGTGTTTAAGCCAACAAATCTATAAATCAGAAAACATATAAACCATCTTTAAACGCATAAAATTGGGCGTTTAAACTACCAATACAAACCATATGAATTTGTCAACATTTATCGTAGTGCTGCCACATGTTACTTATTAAACTACATATAATACATGGGACACTGATATACAACTGTTGAGTGTAAACTACATATAAATTTAAGTTAAGTTCAACTAAACCAGCGTTTAAACACTAACTGATTTATTAGCCATAATTGATGATTGATTTTAATAGGGGGGTATGACTTCCGACGCAAGATGAATGTTGTATGTACGCATTTTTGCTCATTGACCTTAATCCTCCATTGTTTTAACCACTTTGAAAAGAAAAAAATGTTAATGAATAAATTTCAAATATGTTGTGGTTGCTTCAACTATATTATTGTCTACGACAAACATATCATGATTAAATTAGTCATTCATAAGGAAGCCGCAATTATATTATGGTTGTCTCCGATCATGTTGTGCTAAAAATAAAAATTTTATGTTTATCACAAATAAAAGCAAGAATGATACAATATAAGATTACGCCATGCGCATGTTTTCCCGTTAGAAGACGTGGCTTGTGCGTGGCAAGGGCTGCCAAGTATTTAGAAGATTCACGAATTATTTTATTAGGAAATGTGTCCACCTTGCAATCAAATAACAACTAACTTAAGTTTGCCAGTTTGAAATTATTATCGAATAGGAATGGGGTTTGCGGGATGTCATATATGCGACATGCACAGATCTATCTTAACTTTATATTCGGGACGGCGTAATCTCAATTTCTATCAATCTTTAATAATAGTATAGCTGTTTATTATAAAAAGACAAAAATTTTATTGTTAATAAACAACTATACTATACTAAATGTTTGTCAAACATAATAAAGTTTGAATTAATTACAACATGTTTGGAGGCAACCATAATATGGTTGTGGGTGGCTTATAGAGGACTTGTTTAATCATGGTTTTTCGTAACTATAATATGGTTACCCGTTATAATAATATGTTCGAAGTTACTGTGCTTTGTTATGTGTTTATGTAAATCTTGTGATCAAGTTACAGATCGCAGTTCTGTAGATCGATCTGTAAAAAAAATTAAACAGAGCCTACTGAAAATTGTCCAGTTATATGACTTGGCTCTAATTTAAAAGTTCTTCCGAAATAGAAATTATTTTAGTAAAAATCGCTTTAATATTTGAGAATCGAAAGAAAACATGCGACGTACATAAATATAAAATACTACACAAAAGATTAGTTTTTATAAGTTTCACAATTGACCCTTTCACAAATATCAGTTTAGGCCGCATAAACCGTTTTAAAATATTAACCCTGGAAGGTTTCTGATCATCGAATCGCAAAAGATTACTTACTCTTTATCATAAAGGGTTATCCATTTTGCGGTTACAAAAGTAAACGTAAATAAAACACATATAAAATATTTTTTTTAATGATATTTCTTTTTTATTATAAAGTTTGAACGTTGACATTATGTGTGAAACACTATCATTTAAATGACCACCACGCGAAGTGTTGCAAGCATTGATTCTTTTGAAGTAATTTTGGACCACTTTTTGACACATATTGGGCGGTATCTCAGCCATAACTTGACGAATGTTGAAGAGTTAAAGGTTTATCTGCATAAACACGGTCTTTCGCGTAGCCCCACAAAAAAAGTCTAATGGTGTCAAATCGCATGATCTTGGTGGCCAGTTGATGTCGGCACGACGAGAAATTACACGGCCAGGAAATGTCTCTTGCAATAAAGCCATGTTCGCTCGAGTTGTGTGGCATGTGGCACCGTGTTGTTTGTGAGCTGGACTTTATATAGATGTAGGTGTAGATCCAAATGCAAAATACGCAATAATGTGCCGTAAGACAGTCCTAATTCCTGAGAACGACGAGGAATCGACACATTCGGGGTTTTGGCAACATTTTCACTTACAGCAGCGATATTTGTTCAGCGGAACGACCGAAACGATGATGCACTGGCATTACAATATCTATAACCGCTCGTCTCTTCAAATTTCTTCACAATTTTGCCAATTGCTTGCGTAGTTGGACGATTATGTAAACCATAATCTCCTCTTAAAACACGATATGTAACTGTGCCAGAATCACCATTTTTGTAGTAGGTTTTAATCATTTTTACGCGTTGTGTGATAGTTAAGCGATCCATTTTCGTCAATGTTAGACTTCCAGCTGAAAAGAAAAAAAATTGGTTTAACAACTTAGTTTGACAGATGTCGAATTCCAGCCCTAAACTTTTGAAACCACGAAATGGATAACCCGGTATAACTTTTTTATGGGTATTCAAATTACGCTCGTTTTTTAAACAACGTTAACTGATGACGAAAACTTCAAAAAGTTAAAAAATTTGAAAACCCAAAAAAAAGTTCAAATTCGTATCGAATTTTGAGAGAGAAAAATAACTTTTATTTTCAATGCTTTATTTTATTTTTACTTTGACCAAAAAAATAAATTTTTTTTTGTTGATTTTTACTGCAAAAATCTATCCGCTAGAAATTTTTTTAGAATTGTATGTCGACTCGACGGAGAGTAACCTTAACGTACTTAAATTAACAGTTACCTTCCAGGGGTAATATCGAAAGAGATAAATCCCTAATTGACCACAGCTCCTTAATAAGTGTATATCCACAAAATTGCTTTAAACTTAATACAAGTTTTGATAATGTAAGTAGCGAGAGAACAAAATTGAGACCTCTAACTTAAATCTAAAAAAAATTCTTACAAATATCGCTTGGATTAAAATTTTTTACCAGCTGCCTCCAACACGCTTTTTCTGCTCAGCATTAAATTTTCAAGCCTTAATCTCTAAGCGTTTTTAAATTTAACTGAAATTTCTTTCGTAATTTGCATGAAAATTATTTTGAGGTAACAGGAGAACAGAATCAAGTAGTAGGTGAATTTCGTGTAAAGCTTCTTGCAAAAACGCTATAACTCCAGAACTACTTAAGCGTTTGAGCTCAGTTTAGGCTAATCTCGTATATCTTGAAGCGGGCTACTTTTTAGGCTATACATTTTTGTCCAAAGTCCACGCTCACCGTATGTTGTTGAGCTTTTTATCTAAAAAACGCTTGAAAAACCATTACTAACTAGTAAGCGTTTTACATTTTTTTTACCAGCTACCTCCTACACGCTTTTTCTGCTCAGCATAAAATTTTCAAGCCTTAATTAATCTCTAAGCGTTTTTAAATTTAACTGAAATTTCTTTCGTAATTTGCATGAAAACTATTTTGAGGCAACAGGAGAACAGAATCAAGTAGTAGGTGAATTTCGTGTAAAGCTTTTAGCAAAAACGCTATAACTCCAGAACTACTTAAGCGTTTGAAATCGGTTTAGCTTAATCTCGTAGATTTGGAAGCGGGCTACTTTTCAGACTATAAATTTTTGTCCAGAGTCCACGCTCACCATATGTTGTTAAGCTTTTTAACTAAAAAACGCTTGAAAACCCATGACTAAGTAGTAGGCGTTTTACATTTTATCCCCAACTTTTATACGATCCAGTCCAAAAAAATCGATAAAATTCGGAAGAATCCTTTAAAGATTTTAGTAGTCGAAACGTCAATGAAACCCACTTAATTATTGTAGTATATTACATTCCATAAATCTCATATAAGACCCTAATGCGAAAAATCGCTAATGTTCTTAAGCGTTGTTACCGCAACAATATATACATCCATGTCACAGAATTCCTTTCGGAAATGGAATTCATTCCGTATTTTGGTGCTTCAGAAAATTACGAAAACAATTTGAGGAATGGAACCATTTTTTTAATGAACGGAATGGGAGTTTTCTGCATCTTAAAGGCCAAATAACCATTAAAATATACTTTCTATCGATAAACAAATGTTTTCTTCGGTTCCGAACGAAATAGTATTCTGTGACATGGCTGATAAACCCATTATAGGATTTTAGCTTTTAAATAGGTCCTGGACTATTAAAAAATATTTCCAATTGTTGTTAACAGCAATTTTTTTTAACATTTAAAAATGCTTCTCTTTATCTGTAAAAATTACTTGGAAAACATTTTTAAAGTGCCCATTCGTATTCAAAAATCTTCCAAATATTCTATAGAATTAATAAAAAAAAAGTTTCAGGTGCTGTCTAAAATGTCAAGGGGAATTGCATGAATATAAAATTATTGAAGGAAATTTTCCTTGCACAAAAAAAAAACTAACTGAAATATGATAAGTAGGGGAGGGATTTTTATGCGTTTATTATTTGCTTTCAAGCATTATTTGGTTAAAATATGGATTTATTATTTAAAGATTTATGGGTGCTCCTGTAGGCCAGTTGGTAGTTAGCTAATCTATTAGTGCAAGTATTGCGGGATCGATTCCCGCAACAGATTCTATTCTGTTTCACTACATTTTTATTGATTATATTTTCCTAGATCGTTTATTTTCCATCAATTCTCGATAGAGATATTTTCTTTTCGATTCGAGAAACTTATTTTGTTTTTGCTACTACAATATAAGGTTGTTGCATATAAGTTCGCCTCCTAATAATAAGTAAAATATTTCTTAGCCAACAACTGCTCTTGAAGTCTAGCAAAAGAAAAATCAAAAAAGTCAGGAAAAAATGAAACCCAAAAAGATGATAAGGATGTTAGTGTTAATAATGTTGGTGATAATAATGTTGCTGTTAATAATGTTGCTGACTTTTTTCATGCTGGCTTAGTTGTTCTTAAAAAAAATTGTTTAAAGAAGAATGCAGACATTATGCAGATCAAGGTAAAGATGCCACAACAACCGACAGTATTTCAAATGCAAAATGTAGAAAAAAATGTGCAAAAAATGTTTGTAGGGTAATAAAATGGTTAAAAAAGTGTGAATATAAACAGGGGATTTGACATTTTTTTCAGATTTAAAGGGACACATGAATGAAACGAACTAAATTATGAAAAGTTTTTTTAGAATAGATAAAAAAAGAAGTTTGTAAATTTAAATAAAAAATTTAGGACAGAACTTAAAAGTTTATTTAAGAAATATTTAAAAAAAATTCTTAACAAAATTTTCGGAAGCACAAGTTTTTTTTTATAGAGAATTGTAGATAGCTTTACTAATATAATATAAGATTATTGGTAGCCCAACATTTTCTATTAGATAGTATCGGTATCCATTGATTTTCAATAGAAATTTTTCGATAGCTTAACATTTTCTGTAGAAAATGATAGGTAGCCTAACTTCTTCATTTGAAAACTATCGATAGCAAAACATTATTTTTAATTGTTATGTGCAGCCGATTGTTATCTTTAGAAAATAATCAATAGCTGAGCATTTTCTATATAAGTAAACGACAGCCAAATATTTTTTATAAAGAATTATCGGTAGCAGAATGCTTTATATAGGAAATTGTGGGTAGCTGATCACTTTCTGTATAAAACTAACGGTAGCCAAACAATTTCTATATTTTCTATACAAAATAACTGGTAGCCGAACAATTTCAATACTTTCTATTCAAAATTAACGGTAGCTAAATATGTTCTATACTTTCTATAAAAAATTTATTAGTAGGTTATCATTTATTTTAGAAAATTATTTACTTATTCTACGGTGTAATTGGTAGTCGGACGGAACATTTTCTATACTTTCTATAACAAGTTTATTAGTAGCTTATCATTTACTTTAGTAAATTATTTAGCTCTTCTACTGAGTAATTGGTAGTCGGACGGGTCAAGGTCTAGGCTATAAAACGTTTGATTCAATTGATTTAGTGTTTAATTCATTTGAATAAATTTTTAATTAAAACTGATTTTATTTTTGATAAATGCTTTAAGTGGTGAAAAAATATGGAAAATTTTTTCTGTGTGGTCTCTAGTTTTTACATGGGATCAAGAGTTGTCACAATTGAACATTATGATCTCCTTTCTGTTTGCATAGTCCGGGCATTTTTTGTGGCCAATGCTCCCTCCAAACAAATCACTTGATGACACCCCTCTGGGGTCTGACTAACTACAGAGCATTTAGTGGGAGTTGAATCTGCTCGCAACATCGTATTTAAAAAAAATTCCTATGGATGAATTCCGCTGTTTGCAAAGGCTTTAATTGGTACAGTGGCTGCCAAAAATTTGGCGAGCTCAGAATTTGAGATGTCTAAGGAAGATCTCGCTCTAGCTATGTTGTCTTTTCGTTGCCAGAGTAATTACTGTGCGTGAAAATCCATATCAGAGAAGATTGGATAGCTCATTTTTTCATTCACTAAGTAGAATTGAGAATACGATTTGAGTGAAATCGCTTTTGGATGGCTGTCAAAAAAAATTCCAATCTTGCAACTTGTGTCTCCGTCTCCGTAGTAAGCTGCACATTTTTCTTATTGCGAGAATTTCTGCTTAAAATATACCGGCTTCGTCGGGCAGGCGATATGATTTTCTGATGTTGAGTTACTCTGGTGTATTCTTACACCAGAGTATACTCAGCAGCTCAAAGTCTACTTCAGAGGATTTCCTTTATTAATAGGCTCCACAAACGGCATTGAACCCAATTATATTTGACCTGTAACTCAAACAAAAAGTGTAACATGTCTTTTTCCGGTTTTCCGATTTTTTCCGAACTTAAAAGTTTTCGTTCTTGAGGAAAAATAAGCTTTAGTACCAATTTGTGTCAAATAAAAATAACTGGAACAGCGAGGAAGCGTTTAATATGCTAACGGATGGGGGTACGACCATTACCTCTAGGCGTTGTTAACAGCATAGCAAACACATTTTTCCCACTTTTAATGGTGTAGGGTTCAATCATTGTTCTAACGTTTAAAGCCAAATTTTATCTACTTCCGATAAGTGTTTTTTATTTTAAAAATTACTTAATTTTTCCAATATTAACCTTAAAATTAAAAAAAAGTCTTCCATTTTAATTTTAATTGTTTAATTTATTTGCATTTTAAATCAAAGTGATTTATTTAAATTGTTATATTTAAAAAAATTTATATTTTCAAACTATTTCTGCTTTTTATTTTAACGTTTTTATAATTAATCAATGTCGTTTTGTTTAATCAAAATAACAATATTTGTATTCCAAACCGCAAGTGCCGGCTTTAAACTAAATAAACAGTCAATAAGATCGGCATTTTAGCAGTCAGCATAAATTATTGTTTTAAAAATGGTAGCAGCTCACTTTAGCTATTTTGTCTGTCCAGTTAAACAATTTAAAAAGTACGCCAAGCCTTAAAACAATCCAACTCACAACTTTGAAAAATAAAACATGAGTATCGCTTTAAAAAAAAAACTAGTAAAATAGATTGTTTGCTTAAAAGTGTTAAAAAGCAGTGGGCAAAACTTGCAATAAAAAATAATGTAGCAGCAATAGCAAACTATAAGCAAAATGTAACTTAAGCCTTAAGTTTTTGCAAATTTTTTAGTTTTCCCACCCACTGTAATTCTTGTGTACCAAATAGAACTAATAAAATTCATTATCTTTTTTTATGCATATTTAACTTGTGTCTACCAACCAAGAACCAGAAATAGCCAAAATGACCTAATTCGAGTTTTTGAAAAAAAAACCACTACAAAACTAGTTAAACTTAGAAGAAAAACATGACAAAAATTGACAAACGAATTTTGCATAAATTCTTAAGCACAGAAACAAGTTTTAGCAATTTTTGCATTCAGCGCCCAAAGGTAGATGCTCAAAAAGTCTAAAAAAAAATCAGCAAAGCACAGTGTAACGAAATATAAATTTGTTTGTTTCCAAAAATATTTTTTTTATAGATAATTATCGGAGCCGAACATTAACATTCTATAAACCATTTTTGGCAAACGAAATTTTTTTGAAGTAAATGATCGTAAGTTAAACATTAAAAAACTTTTTGGAAAATTACCGAAAGACAAAAATTTAGAAAACTTTCGATAGCTAAACATTTTTAATAGAAAACCATCGGCAGATATTAATTCATTATAAAGAAAAATCGCCAACCAAACATTTCCAACATACATTTTATATAGAAAATTATTAGCATATTATCGGTTGCCGAACATTTACAATAGAAAATTATCAGAACAATGATTAAACATTTTCTTTAAAATATTGTCGAATATTTTCTAAATTATATTATCAATAGCTGAATATCTAAAATAGAAAATTATCGGTAGCCGAATAGTTTTATTGAAAATTTTTTATAAAAGATCATCAGTAGCTAACATTTTATATGAAAAATTTTTAAAACAAAACATTATCTTTAGATAATTGTTAATAGCCGAAAATTGTCTGCATAAAACTATTGATAGCCACCATAGCCGAACATATTCTTAAGAAAAATATTGGTAGCAAAACATTTGCTTTAGAAATTTTTTGTAGGAAATGATAGGAAGCTAAACATTTCTTATAAGACTCTATTTGGTAACCGTTCATTGCTTATAGCAAATTATCGGTAGCCATTCATATTTTATTGATAGCCGAAGATCTTCTATTTCTTTAAAGACTGAGCAGAAGCCAAATATTTTCAACATAAAATTATCGCCTGACAAACATTTTCCATAAATACTTCTTGGTAGCTAAACTTATTATTTTTTTGGGAAATTATCGAAAAACATAAATTCCTTATAGAAAATTACCAATGGCCGAAAATCATCGACAGATAACTATTTATTATAAACATTTTCTATAGAAAACTATCATTCGTCAATCATTTTCTACACAGAAAAAAGTGTTTTGTCAATTTAAAAAATGGTTCAAAAAGTATTTAAATTTAATTAATGTGATAATTAAATCAATTATTTTTTTAGTTGAAAGAAAATTCAAAATTTAATTTTGATTTAATTAACATTTTAGTTGTTTTTAAATAAATTTTCAATTGAAATTTTAATTAAATAACAAAAAATATTAATTGACTTTTTTCGTTTAAAATAAAATAATTTAAACTTGTAGAATTGTTGTTGGGAATTGTCAATATTTATTTAAATAAATTAACACATTGTTTGAAATGGCAAAGTTTTTTGATCACTTTTTTAATTAAAATTAAAAATATCATTTATTGAAAATATTTTTTCAAAATTTTAAAATTTTTAGTAATCAATATAATCATTTTGGCAATAGGTGTAAAAATCAACAACTTGGTTGCTTGATATTATGAATTTGGAATAAATTTGGTGATTGGAGAAATTTAATAATTTTTTCTGTGTACAGAAAATGATTGGGTATTGTAACAGTTTTTATAGAAAATGATCAGTGGCCGAACAATAACAAAAGAAAATTATCAGTAGACTTATCAAAAAAAAAAAATTTCGAATATCTTAATTTTTCTTAGAACAAAATTATCGGTATGCAAATATTTTCTATTGAAAATTATTGGTGGACGAAAATTTTTTAATAAAAATTTATTTTACGCCGCCATTTTATATAGAAAATAAATAAAATTATATTTCAAAAATTGTGAATAGCAGAATATTTCCTTTAGAAAGCGTCTTTCACCATATTATTGGAACATATTTTATATAAAAATTTCGAAAGCCAAACATTTTCTCTAAAAAAGTTGTCGCAAGCAGAATTTTTTTTATAAGAAATTATCGATAGCTAAACATTTATTACAGAAAATTATAAGAAACTTTTCTGCAGAAAGTTCTTGAAAGATAAACATTTTCTTTACACATTATCCTGTAACATAATGTTTCCTAAAGAAAGTTATCGTTAGACAACAATCATCTTTAGAAAACTGTCGATAACAAAACATTTTATATAAATTATTATCGGTAGCATAATGTTATTGACATAAAATTATGAATAGCCAATCATTAGCTGAGAAATTATCAATAGCAAATTGTTGTATATAAAAGTAATCGGCAGCAACACATTATCTTAAGAAAATCATCAATAGCCGGAAATTGTTCAATAAAAAACTGTCGGTAGGGGAATACCTTCTATATAAAATTATTGGTAGCTGATCGATCTATATTAAGTTATTGGTAGCTGACACTATTTATATAAAACTATTGGTAGCTGACACTCACTTTATAAAATTACCGGTAGCCGAACATTTTTTATACTTAATAAAAAATTATTGGTAGGTGATCATTTACAATACAAATTTATTTCGTTATGCCTAAGAGAAATTGTTTATTTTTTTCCTAAAATTCTTTAACTCAAATCCGCTTTTGAGTTTTATTTTTATTAATTTCTTTTTATTATCTTTTTCTTTATTAAAACCACCAAAACACAAACAACATTTGAGCATTCTTTTAACACTTAAATTGAGGTTAAAAATCATTAAAGATTCTATAGTGATGAGCACAAAGAATATCGCCAAAAAAAACCTGGCAAAACATAAAGACCGTTAAAATAAAAAAAAAATGTTTTTGTAAATTAAATTAAATTGTAATCTAATGCCTTGGAAACTGTTAACTTAATACAATTTAATGTTGACTTTCCTTAAGACATTTCCATAGAAATCAATAATGTAAAGCAACAGCAGTTTGCCGAGTGTTTTTGGTGTTGTTTCTAAATGTTAATGACCTGTAGAAGACATTAATTTTGGTTTAGTAATTGAAATGCGGTTTAATGACTGGCTAAAAATATTCCAAGTGAGTATTAAAGAGCTTTTATGGTTTCAAATGTTTTGTTGAATTATTTTTTGGAATTCTGAATGAAGATTTCGTTAAGCTGAAATATAGTTTAAAGTTAATTTGTAAAAACTTTATTACTCTTTTGTAAACTCTCATGTTTCACAAGAAAATTAATTATGTCTAAAGAAAATTTTCGGTAGCCGAACGTTTAAATTAAAAATGATCGGAAGCCAAGCATTTTTTAAGCAAATTTTTGATAGCCAAAATGCGTTTGTAATACAGAAAAGTTTTTCATACAAAATTATAAGTAGTCAATATCTATCTATTTTTAAAACCAAAATTGTTTTAATGAAAATTTTAAATGGCTTAACATTGTCGTTGGAAAATTTCTGATAGTCAAAACTTTTGTATAAAGAATTTAGATAGCCAAACATGATAGGGGAAAAAACCTAACATCTTCTGTTAAAAATTTTCAGAAGCCATATATTTGCTATTGAAAATTTTTAGTAGCTTTATATTTTCGAATAAAAATTTTGAGTAGCCAAAGATATTTATAGAAAATTTAAGACAATCATAAGTTTGATATAAAAAACCAAACGTTTTCTATAAAAAACTTTTAATAGACAAACATTTTCAAGAAAAATATTTGGGTAGCCACTCTTATTTTAAAAATAATTTCTCGTAGCCATTAATTTATACAGAAAATGTTCAGTAGCCTTATATGTTTTATTAAAAATTATTAAAACTTAGAGCTATTTTATATAGAATTTTTGGTAGTGAATCATTTTCTATAGAAAATGTTTTATAGATAATTATTTTTAATAGAAAAAAGTCCTTGAAACAAATTTATGGAAACATATTAAAACTACCAAGACTAAGAATAATATTAATAACAACACAATTTTTGTTGTTTTAGCCCCAGGCTTCCATATCGTTGACCCAAAACTAAAACAAAAATTTCTTTTTGACAGCCTTAACCAACATTTATAAAATGTCCATTTACATTTCAGTTATGTCAGACAACAATGACTATTTTTAATACTTGTCTGCACAATTGTCTAGCTGCAAGGCTTTTTACGACAACACCAACAACCATATTATAATCCTGGCCAACGCAAGAAGGAAAATTGCTTTGTCCTTATGGACAAACAATTTCAACTGCATAAATATTAAAAATAAGAAAAAAGACGGAAAACAAAAGAAAATTAAACCAGCAAAAAGTTAGACATTGCAATCAGTAACAACAAAAAATATGACAATTTTCTTTTTAAATAAAAACAACGAGTCAGGACTATCTAAATTATTGTGTAATTTAACAAATGACAAGCTTGAGAAACTGACGAGACATTTAATAGCAAAAAGCAAAAATTCTGTACAAATCTGCCAAATACCAAAAACTGCGTTACTTTTGACTAAACGACCAACAGGAAGTGGAAAATGTAAAACGGAAACAGACGCTACAGGAAATAACATAAAGTTTATAATAAAAACAAACCAACAAAAACTTTTGTAACAAAAATTTTCTAATAAACCAAAACAAATCAAAAGAAAACAACCATAATAATCGGGCCTAGACCAAAGTCATTAAAGTTTTGTCGGTTTTTTTTTATTTATTTAAATTTTCCTTTTCTGCTGGTACTTAATTTGTAACTACTATTTTATTTCCGTTTCTCTTTTGACCCTTAATGTTAATTAGGAAGTTTTTATAAGCTGAACAACAGCAGCACTTTTGCAATAAAACCAAAATAAACAACCCAAGAATCCTTAAAACATTTTAAACATCTTCTAATTAAGAGTTTTTTTCTTCTATTTTATCTACAAAAAAAATTAACATTTTCATGACTCTATTATCCTTTTTCTTATCTCTTTACAGCCTTCGCAATACATCACAATAAAAATTTGCACCCATGTTTACCACCTCGAAGGAATCCCTTTTTTATTTAAATATATTTTGAGTGTTTCTGGCAATTTTTTTTTTTTTTTTTTTCTAATTAAATTTGTTTAAAATATTTTTTTTCTAACAAAAATTCCAAACACACAAAAATGGCGCGCACAAATGTTATTTTAAAAATCCTTTTCACGTTATGTGTTTGGTCCTTTGTCATTATTGGCGTATTTAAAATGCAGGGCACAAATATAGTGACCCAAGAATATGCTTCGATGCCCTTGAGTGGACGCATACTGCTGCAAAAGGACATGCTTAGATTTGCAGAGACAACATCAACGACGACGGATAGATTTGATCCTTCGGAAATATTGGTCGATAATAGAACGGGTGAGTAAAACATTAAAACTTTATAACTTAAGTTATATATATTAGAAAATAGTTCGGGGTTTCCCCAGTAATATACGATTTAGTTTGGACTATAAGCTAGACCACAGTTTATATTAACAGCCTTGGTTGGTTTAAAGTAAGAATAGAAGTTAGTATTAAATAAAATATAAATAAGTGTAGGTAATAGTCTAAAGTTTGCATTTTCTAACTATATTTAGTTGTAGCCAATCATTAAAATAGAAAATTATTACAAATGGAATATTTTTAATATATAATTATTGATTAATGAACAAACAGCGGTAAAGACAAACAAGTTGCAGAAGCCTTTAAAAAATTTTAAGAAGCCTTACATGTCATATAGAAAGTAGCCTTTTTTTTTGATATAGAAACTTTTTAGTAACCTTACACTTTCTTTAATAAATTCTTTAAAAATATTTAATAGCCAAACATTTTCTTAAGAATTTTAAGTAGCCTAATATTTTCTATTGAATTTTTTTAGTATCCAAGCATTTTGTAATTATATTTGTTGGTAGCCAAACATTTTCTATAAAAAATTTTTGGTAGCTTTATGTTTTCTATAAAAAAAAAGAGCTAAACATATACTACAAAAAAATTTTAGTAAACATTTTTTATAAAAAAAATCTTAATAGAAACATTTTCTCAAATTAAATTAAATAGTAAAATTTTTTCAATAAAAAATTTTGAAAGTGAAACATTTTCTATGGGAATATTTTAGTAGCCAATAATAACAAATTTTTTGTAGTCAAACAGATTATATGGCTGTGGGAAAAATCGCCCAAAGAAAAATGGCCCAAAAAAAGATATGAAAAATCGCCCAAAAAAATTCCATGTAAAATTGGGCCTAAATTCATATGAAAAGTGACCTAAAATTTTTGGGCTATTTTTCGTTATTGTTGGGTGATTTTTCGTTTTTTAAATTTGGTGATTTTTCATTATGAAAAATAACCCAAAAATGTTGTATGAAAAATGGCCCATTTTTTTAATTTTCTCCTCTATGGTATAACAAACACCGGCTTCGCTTACTAAAGCTTCTCTGCACAGCCGGCCTTTGGCCGGTCGCAAGGATTTTCTCCTCTATGGTATAACAAACACCGGCTTCGCTAAGTAAAGCTTCTAAAATCTGCCTTTTTCCAAACGAAAGCCGACTATGCAGAGAAGCTTTAGTTAGCGAAGCCGGTGTTTGTTATACCATAGAGGAGAAAATCCTTGCGCCCGGCCGAAGGCCATGGACACTATGACACTGGACGTCATAACATGCCACCGGGAAAAAATTCGTTTTTGCTTTTTGGGTCATTTTTCATTTTTTTTTTTGGGCCCTTTTTCGTTTCTTTTGGGCAAAATTTCATATATAACTTTTTGGGTCATTTTTCATGTTCTGTTGGGCGATTCTTCATTTGGGCGATTTTTCATTGCTTTTTTTGGGCCATTTTTCTTTAGGCGATTTTTCCCACAGCCAGATTATATATAAAGTTTTTTGTAGTCAATCTGTTTCTATAGATAAATTTTTGTACCCAAATATTTTCTATAGAACATTTTATGTAACCAATCATTTTCTGTAGAAGATTTTTAGTAGCCAAATATTTTCTATAGAATATTTTAAGTAGCGCTTACTTTTCTATAGTAAATTTTAAGTAGCCAGATATATTCTTTATTTTAAGCAGGCGAGCATTTGCTATATAGAAGTTTCAATAGGAAATTTTTGTTAGCAATACATTTCTATACATAATTTTAATAGCCAAATATATTTTTGGAAAGGTTTTGATAGCTGAATATATACTAGAAGCTAAAAAAGTTTTTGTAGAAACATTTTCTATTAATTTTTTATTACGGTTTTATATAAAACTTTTTATTTTTATAATTTTGTTAGTATCCAAGCATTTTCTATATATAATTGTTAGTAGCCAAACTTTTTCTATAAAAACTTTTTGGTAGCTGAATATTTTCTATAAAAAATATTAAGAGCCAAGAGCCAATAGTGAAATTTTTTCAATAAAAAATTTTAGCAGTGAAACATTTTCAGTAGCCCATTATTTTCTAAAGAAAATTTTTAGAAGCAGATAATTTTCTTTAGAAATTTTTATAGAAATGAATTTTTTTTAACATTTTTGCAGAAAACTTTCATCGGTGAAATATGTTTATGGAATTTTTTCTTTATGCGAATATTTTATACAGAAAATATTAAGTTGCGAAATACTTTTTGATATAAAATGTTTAGTACAAAAGTTTTAGTAAAACAATATTTTTAATGGAAAATTTAAAGTAACCAATTATTTGCTATGAAAAATTTTAAGATGCCTAATATTTTCTTTGAAATATTTTTGATAGCCAATCATTTTTTTAAAAATTTTTTATACGCGATATTTTCTACATAAAATTTTTTCAAATAAGCAAAATTTTAAGTAGCCATTTATTTTACATAGGAAATTTTTTGTAGCCATTTATTTTCTTTAAAAAATCCAAGCTATAGTTACGAGATTAAAGTAGCCTCAAGAGTAGAAAATCTCTACGATAATGACATGGGTTTAGGAATACATAGTTTGAAATATGGAGTAAATTTTTTTAAGGATTATAGTTTTAATTTAGTAAATTATTTTAATGTGAGTTAATTTAAGCTATAATATAATTATAAAGACTATAATTTTTTTTAACATTATATTAATTAATATCATAACATTTGATTTTCAGCCATGGACGATGAACAACTAGTACGTGATGTCGAATCACGTATACCCTCCCTGCCCATTGCCTATTGGAGTAAAAACAAAAATTTTCTACAACAGAAATCCTCAACATGTGCCAAATATCCTTCAATATTTGAGCTGGAATTTAACAACATCTACTGGCAAACATTACGAACCTCAAACGGTACTTTCCAGCTATTTGGAGCCTACTATGATATACGCAAAAATTCCCTGCTTGGGCCCTCTGTTCGTATTCTTGGTATGATAGATCGTATTGAACCAAAAGTAAAGACCTTTTGTCAGTTTTGGTTTGATGGTCAAAAGGAGCCCTTTATAGTAAAAACCTATGAGTACAAATACATTTGGTACAACAAATGGGGCAATTATAAACAGGGAATATATCAGCCCTATTTAATAGCCTGTCAGATACCCAAACCTTTTCATGGCGTAGTACCCAGTTCGGTATCGATGGTGGAGAAGGAATGTGACACGGCTACCAATAATTTAAGGGTCATCTACAATCGTCCCCCAGATGATCATAAAAAAGGATTTGCTGTCTGTGTTAAGGGCTTGGATTTCTTGTATGACGATTTGTCAGTTCGCTTAATAGAGTGGATTGAAATGTTAAATATTTTGGGAGCCGATAAGATTTATTTCTATAATTTACAAGTCCACCCAAATATTACAAAGGTCTTGCATCACTATGAACAAGAGGGAAAAGTGCAAGTTATACCATTAACTTTACCAGGAGGTCAACCCAATGTGCCAGGTTTTCAACATTTATATTTGACCAAGAAAACGAATCACAAACGCCAAAATGAGGTGATACCCTACAATGATTGTTTGTACAAGAATTTATACCTCTACGATTATATAGCACTACTCGATATAGACGAGGTTATCATGCCCAAAGGTAATTTCGTTTTATGGTCCGAACTTATGGCGAAAGTAGTGCCCGAATCCTTAAAGGCCCGGCCCGAAGGCTATCACAGTTTTAACTTCCGCAATGTTTACTTCCTGGATGATCAACAGCATGAACATGGCTGGCACAAGGATATACCCAAATATATGCATATGCTACAGCATGTACATCGAGCCAAAAACTATACCAAACCTAATCAGTACGTCAAATGTTTCCACAACCCTGAGAAAGTCTTAACATTACACAACCACTTTCCCTTGGCCTGCTTAGGTGGTGTGTGTAAGTCCTATCCGGTGGATATACAAGATGCACATTTGCAGCATTACAGAGCTGATTGTGTTAATACATTGAAGAAATCCTGTGAAGAGTATAGAGAAAATTCAGTGGAAGACAAGACAATATGGAAATACAAAGATGAGTTAATAAGACGTTCGGTTAAAACTTTAGAGACCTTAGGCTTCTTTAGAAGAGCCTCTGGCACGACATATGGTAGCGGTTTTGGCTCGACCACACACTCATCGGAACGGTGATTACCAAATCTTTGGTGGTCTCTAAAAATACCATATTGGTTGGGCATTAGAGGGGATTTACAAGAGGAGAATGAAGTTAGTAGCATCAGTACCAGTAGTAGTAGTAGCAGTAGCAGAAGTGTTAGTAGCAGTAATTTCGTGGCTGGTAGCAGTAGTAGCCCTGCTACACCCTTCAAACTTTTAATAGTAGAAAAACAACTTGTAGATCCCAGGGAGGATTATGTCACGGAATTTGCTTATGATTCTATGGAAAATAGTCAGGATTTATTTAATTCTACTACTACAATGAACTCTAAGAGATGATAATAATTTAAGCAAAGAATTAAGGGAATTATAAATAATTCTTTATGAATTAAAAGTAATTAAATTACATTAAATTTTGCATACAAATGCATAGTTTTACTTATGAAATAGTGAATGTATATAGCAATGAATTAATTTAAGTGATATTTTTTTTAGAATTTTTACTTTAAATGGGAAAAATTCGTTCAAAAAGAGGCAGCTTTTTTAAGCAATTTAAGGGGTTTTTCAAAAAGCCAGTATTTTTTTTTTTTTTTTTTTTTTTTGAAAATTTTGAAATCTATAATTTAAAATCCTTTAAAACGAATTTAAGTTTTAATTTATTTTTTTTTACTTTTACAAAAATTTGTAAAAAAAAAAAAAAAATTTAACAACAGTATTTAAAACCAGCTTTTAAAAATTTGAGTTGAATGCCTTTAAAATATTAATTGTTATTAATTATTGTTTTTAAAAAATAAATGATTTTTTTTTATTGAAAATAGAAGTTTCTAAAAAAAAAATATAAACGAACTTAAAAAATATCAAATATTTTTATTTTAAAACCAGACCCTTTAAATATGGTATTGCTGCCTTAAAATTCGCTAATTAATTGTATATTAATATATAATTTATTGTTTTTTTGAATACAGCTTAAAAAATACTGGTTTTAAAAAAACACTATCTTTTATTATAACTGTCGTCTTGCAGCAGTTCTTTGATAACAATTTTTTTTAAATTTTATTTTGGGCTAAATTTTTTTTAAAAAAATACATTTTTCTTTTATTTAAGGCTTTATCTACACATTTTATAAAAAAAAATTTTATTTTCTTATTAAATTGTTAAATGGGTAGTCTAAATTATTTCTTTGGTTATTTCTTTAAAAAAAAATAAAATACTGATTTTTAACTCTTGAGATTTTAATCCAAAATTTAGTTCGGCAACTTCTGTTTGTCCGTTGTTGGAATGTTCTTTACTCTATAAAGAAATTTTTTATCAAGCGATCTTTTTTAAATTTCTTAGAAAACAAAAAATACTGGTTTTCTTAATAACATTTTTAATTTTTTTTTTTTTTTAATATTAAATAATTTTTTTTAATGTTTTTTAGAGCGATTCTTTCCTTAATATCTTAAAAAAGTAAAAAATACTGGTTTTTGGAATTGAGGTGTTTGTTTCAATTTTTTATTAAAATTCCTAATTTTCTTTATGGATTGTAAAAATTAATTTTGTTTTAATTAACATTTTTTTTATTGAACGGTTCTTTACTTTATTTCTTCTTGAGTGGAGTAATACCGGTTTTCCAAATTTATATTTTTTCATTGAATTTTAGCACAAACTTAAAAATTATTTTCTTTTTCCGTAAAATAAATAGTATTTTCGTGAATTTTTTTTTGTTTTTATTTCTTCTAGAATGAAATAAATACTGGTTTTCCAAAGTTTACAATTTTTCATTAAAAGTGGGACATATTAAAAAATGTTTTTTTTTTTCATAAATTATTTATTATTTTCTTGCATTTTTCTTAAAATTTTTTTTCAATCTTAGGAAATGGTGTTTCTTTCTTCTTACTGCTGGTACTTCTAGTGATAATACTTTCTTTTTTACTGTAAATCAACGAAACTACTTACTTTTATGAAATTTCCTAATTTCTTGTAATATAAAAAAATATTTTTAAAATAATTTACGAAAAATAATTGTAGAATTTAAAGTAAAACTGTTTTAAAAAAACATTATTATTATTTAAAAAAAACCCTGTATTATATATTTATCCTATTTTATAATATAAGTAAATAGTTTAATCACAAATACAATAAAAAAAGAAACATTAATTCTATTCACAGTTCCCTGTATAGCACAGTGGGTTAAAAGTTTTATAAAACCTGCTCTGCTATAAGGAACTGTTGGAAAGCTTTTTGAAAATATAAAATTATTAAATTTATTATAGAAAAAACTAAAAAACAAAATATAAGAATTGTGCCTTCTAAGTAAATATTACTTTCTTTTTCCTTAATTAACATAACAAAAAAACATCATAAAAAGTCATTTAAGTATTCTTATTTAAGTCTTAGAATTATTAATTATTGTAAAACTTTAATACCCATTTAATTTCGAAACTCGAAACTCATAAGCCAACTGACTTAAGTCACAAAATAGTTAATTTTGTATATTAATAAGTTTTCCTTTTATTTTCCTTAAACTGGATTTTTTCATGACTTTTTTTCTAAAGGGAACAGGTATGAATTGAATTTCGTAGCCGAAGAAAGTAGAGAAAAACCTTATCTTCCATTAAAACTTGTTAACCCTTTAAAAAGGGTCTGAACAGGACCAAAATTCTAAACAAGCAGGTTTATAATATGAGTAGACCATTTGTTGGTATGTGTGACACCAACGATGCTAAATGGAAAACCAAACAAATTTAGTCATCAAGCGTTTTGATCGTATATGCCATTCTAAGCCTAAAAGAATTTTAAGACCTGCTTGCTTCCTAAAGAAAAAAAGCCATAAACAAAAAATCTAGTCCAAGATATTCATACATTAATATAAATAAGAGTTATTATAAAAAAAAACTATAGAAATTTAAAACCCCTTTAGGAATTTGTCACTTAATTCCTTTTGGTCTGGTTTAAATAAGAAAGAACCTTAAAAAATTAACCGAAAAAAATTAAGTTAAAGACTGATGTTTAGCAAAAAAAAAAAATTGTTTTTTAAAAAAATATTAAATAATATATGTAAAATAAAATATGGGAAAAAACAATGTAAAAAATTATAACTAATTATATCATTGTAAAATTTATTATAATTGTAAAATAAAACTTGAAACATTAACAGTAATTCCTAATGGTTTTCTTTTACAAGTTTGCTTATAGCCAAGGTAATTTGAAGTACAGTAGTCAACTTTTGAGATTTCTAACTCATGACAGGCGTAATCTGTCAGGCGGGTTATATAACTCTAAGCAAAATAATTTCTTTTAGTTACTTAAAACTAAATTTCTAATAAACAATTTTAAATTAATTTTAAGATAACAGCTCGGAGCAATAACTAATATACTTTCTTTAAATTGTTTTTTTCAAGCGTGCCTAAATTTTGCTTGATTTTTTTAATTTCAAAAACATTTATTAGCTTTAGACATCTTACTCTTTTTACCAGATCAAACTTTCCAGGCTGCCTTTATGTTTTTAACAAATAATTTTTCCAAAAAAAAAAAAAAAAATAAATAAAAGAAAATTTTAAGTCCTTTTAGTTTCATCTCGTAGATTTTGATGCGGGCTACTTTTCAGACTCTAAATTTTTTCCAAAGTCCTTTTTATCTAAAAAACGCTTAAAAACCATTACTAACTAGTAAGCGTTTTACATTTATTTACCAGCTACATCCTACACGCTTTTTCTGCTAGCATAAAATTTTCAAGCCTTAATCTCTAAGCGTTTTTAAATTTAACTGAAATTTCTTTCGTAATTTGCATGAAAATTATTTTGAGGTAACAGGAGAACAGAATCAAGTAGTAGGTGAATTTCGTGTAAAGCTTTTAGCAAAAACGCTATAACTCCAGAACTACTTAAGCGTTTGAGCTCAGTTTAGGCTAATCTCGTATATCTTGAAGCGGGCTACTTTTTAGGCTATACATTTTTGTCCAAAGTCCACGCTCACCGTATGTTTTTGAGCTTTGTATCTAAAAAACGCTTGAAAACCCATTACTAACTAGTAAGCGTTTTACATTTTTTTACCAGCTACCTCCTACACGCTTTTTCTGCTCAGCATAAAATTTTCAAGCTTTTTAAATTTAACTGAAATTTCTTTCGTAGTTTGCATGAAAATTATTTTGAGGTAACAGGAGAACAGAATCAAGTAGTAGGTAAATTTCGTGTAAAGCTTTTAGCAAAAACGCTATAACTCCAGAACTCCTTAAGCGTTTGAGCTCAGTTTAGGCTTATCTCGTATATCTTGAAGCGGGCTACTTTTTAGGCTATACATTTTTGTCCAAAGTCCACGCTCACCGTATGTTTTTGAGCTTTGTATCTAAAAAACGCTTGAAAACCCATTACTAACTAGTAAGCGTTTTACATTTTTTTACCAGCTACCTCCTACACGCTTTTTCTGCTCAGCATAAAATTTTCAAGCTTTAATCTCTAAGCGTTTTTAAATTTAACTGAAATTTCTTTCGTAGTTTGCATGAAAATTATTTTGAGGTAACAGGAGAACAGAATCAAGTAGTAGGTAAATTTCGTGTAAAGCTTTTAGCAAAAACGCTTTAACTCCAGAAATACTTAAGCGTTTGAGCTCAGTTTAGGCTTATCTCGTATATCTTGAAGCGGGCTACTTTTTAGGCTATACATTTTTGTCCAAAGTCCACGCTCACGGTATGTTTTTGAGCTTTTTATCTAAAAAACGCTTGAAAAACCATTACTAACTAGTAAGCGTTTTACATTTTTTTACCAGCTACCTCCTACACGCTTTTTCTGTTCAGCATAAAATTTTCAAGCCTTAATCTCTAAGCGTTTTTAAATTTAACTGAAATTTCTTTCGTAATTTGCATGAAAATTATTTTGAGGTAACAGGAGAACAGAATCAAGTAGTAGGTAAATTTCGTGTAAAGCTTTTAGCAAAAACGCTATAACTCCAGAACTACTTAAGCGTTTGAGCTCAGTTTAGGCTTATCTCGTATATCTTGAAGCGGGCTACTTTTTAGGCTATACATTTTTGTCCAAAGTCCACGCTCACCGTATGTTTTTGAGCTTTGTATCTAAAAAACGCTTGAAAACCCATTACTAACTAGTAAGCGTTTTACATTTTTTTACCAGCTACCTCCTACACGCTTTTTCTGCTCAGCATAAAATTTTCAAGCTTTAATCTCTAAGCGTTTTTAAATTTAACTGAAATTTCTTTCGTAGTTTGCATGAAAATTATTTTGAGGTAACAGGAGAACAGAATCAAGTAGTAGGTAAATTTCGTGTAAAGCTTTTAGCAAAAACGCTTTAACTCCAGAAATACTTAAGCGTTTGAGCTCAGTTTAGGCTTATCTCGTATATCTTGAAGCGGGCTACTTTTTAGGCTATACATTTTTGTCCAAAGTCCACGCTCACCGTATGTTTTTGAGCTTTGTATCTAAAAAACGCTTGAAAACCCATTACTAACTAGTAAGCGTTTTACATTTTTTTACCAGCTACCTCCTACACGCTTTTTCTGCTCAGCATAAAATTTTCAAGCTTTAATCTCTAAGCGTTTTTAAATTTAACTGAAATTTCTTTCGTAGTTTGCATGAAAATTATTTTGAGGTAACAGGAGAACAGAATCAAGTAGTAGGTAAATTTCGTGTAAAGCTTTTAGCAAAAACGCTTTAACTCCAGAAATACTTAAGCGTTTGAGCTCAGTTTAGGCTTATCTCGTATATCTTGAAGCGGGCTACTTTTTAGGCTATACATTTTTGTCCAAAGTCCACGCTCACCGTATGTTTTTGAGCTTTGTATCTAAAAAACGCTTGAAAACCCATTACTAACTAGTAAGCGTTTTACATTTTTTTACCAGCTACCTCCTACACGCTTTTTCTGCTCAGCATAAAATTTTCAAGCTTTAATCTCTAAGCGTTTTTAAATTTAACTGAAATTTCTTTCGTAATTTGCATGAAAATTATTTTGAGGTAACAGGAGAACAGAATCAAGTAGTAGGTAAATTTCGTGTAAAGCTTTTAGCAAAAACGCTTTAACTCCAGAAATACTTAAGCGTTTGAGCTCAGTTTAGGCTTATCTCGTATATCTTGAAGCGGGCTACTTTTTAGGCTATACATTTTTGTCCAAAGTCCACGCTCACCGTATGTTTTTGAGCTTTGTATCTAAAAAACGCTTGAAAACCCATTACTAACTAGTAAGCGTTTTACATTTTTTTACCAGCTACCTCCTACACGCTTTTTCTGCTCAGCATAAAATTTTCAAGCTTTAATCTCTAAGCGTTTTTAAATTTAACTGAAATTTCTTTCGTAATTTGCATGAAAATTATTTTGAGGTAACAGGAGAACAGAATCAAGTAGTAGGTAAATTTCGTGTAAAGCTTTTAGCAAAAACGCTTTAACTCCAGAAATACTTAAGCGTTTGAGCTCAGTTTAGGCTTATCTCGTATATCTTGAAGCGGGCTACTTTTTAGGCTATACATTTTTGTCCAAAGTCCACGCTCACCGTATGTTTTTGAGCTTTGTATCTAAAAAACGCTTGAAAACCCATTACTAACTAGTAAGCGTTTTACATTTTTTTACCAGCTACCTCCTACACGCTTTTTCTGCTCAGCATAAAATTTTCAAGCTTTAATCTCTAAGCGTTTTTAAATTTAACTGAAATTTCTTTCGTAATTTGCATGAAAATTATTTTGAGGTAACAGGAGAACAGAATCAAGTAGTAGGTAAATTTCGTGTAAAGCTTTTAGCAAAAACGCTTTAACTCCAGAAATACTTAAGCGTTTGAGCTCAGTTTAGGCTAATCTCGTATATCTTGAAGCGGGCTACTTTTTAGGCTATACATTTTTGTCCAAAGTCCACGCTCACCGTATGTTTTTGAGCTTTGTATCTAAAAAACGCTTGAAAACCCATTACTAACTAGTAAGCGTTTTACATTTTTTTACCAGCTACCTCCTACACGCTTTTTCTGCTCAGCATAAAATTTTCAAGCTTTAATCTCTAAGCGTTTTTAAATTTAACTGAAATTTCTTTCGTAATTTGCATGAAAATTATTTTGAGGTAACAGGAGAACAGAATCAAGTAGTAGGTAAATTTCGTGTAAAGCTTTTAGCAAAAACGCTTTAACTCCAGAAATACTTAAGCGTTTGAGCTCAGTTTAGGCTAATCTCGTATATCTTGAAGCGGGCTACTTTTTAGGCTATACATTTTTGTCCAAAGTCCACGCTCACCGTATGTTTTTGAGCTTTGTATCTAAAAAACGCTTGAAAACCCATTACTAACTAGTAAGCGTTTTACATTTTTTTACCAGCTACCTCCTACACGCTTTTTCTGCTCAGCATAAAATTTTCAAGCTTTAATCTCTAAGCGTTTTTAAATTTAACTGAAATTTCTTTCGTAATTTGCATGAAAATTATTTTGAGGTAACAGGAGAACAGAATCAAGTAGTAGGTAAATTTCGTGTAAAGCTTTTAGCAAAAACGCTTTAACTCCAGAAATACTTAAGCGTTTGAGCTCAGTTTAGGCTTATCTCGTATATCTTGAAGCGGGCTACTTTTTAGGCTATACATTTTTGTCCAAAGTCCACGCTCACCGTATGTTTTTGAGCTTTGTATCTAAAAAACGCTTGAAAACCCATTACTAACTAGTAAGCGTTTTACATTTTTTTACCAGCTACCTCCTACACGCTTTTTCTGCTCAGCATAAAATTTTCAAGCTTTAATCTCTAAGCGTTTTTAAATTTAACTGAAATTTCTTTCGTAATTTGCATGAAAATTATTTTGAGGTAACAGGAGAACAGAATCAAGTAGTAGGTAAATTTCGTGTAAAGCTTTTAGCAAAAACGCTTTAACTCCAGAAATACTTAAGCGTTTGAGCTCAGTTTAGGCTAATCTCGTATATCTTGAAGCGGGCTACTTTTTAGGCTATACATTTTTGTCCAAAGTCCACGCTCACCGTATGTTTTTGAGCTTTGTATCTAAAAAACGCTTGAAAACCCATTACTAACTAGTAAGCGTTTTACATTTTTTTACCAGCTACCTCCTACACGCTTTTTCTGCTCAGCATAAAATTTTCAAGCTTTAATCTCTAAGCGTTTTTAAATTTAACTGAAATTTCTTTCGTAGTTTGCATGAAAATTATTTTGAGGTAACAGGAGAACAGAATCAAGTAGTAGGTAAATTTCGTGTAAAGCTTTTAGCAAAAACGCTATAACTCCAGAAATACTTAAGCGTTTGAGCTCAGTTTAGGCTTATCTCGTATATCTTGAAGCGGGCTACTTTTTAGGCTATACATTTTTGTCCAAAGTCCACGCTCACCGTATGTTTATGAGCTTTTTATCTAAAAAACGCTTGAAAAACCATTACTAACTAGTAAGCGTTTTACATTTTTTTACCAGCTACCTCCTACACGCTTTTTCTGCTCAGCATAAAATTTTCAAGCTTTAATCTCTAAGCGTTTTTAAATTTAACTGAAATTTCTTTCGTAGTTTGCATGAAAATTATTTTGAGGTAACAGGAGAACAGAATCAAGTAGTAGGTAAATTTCGTGTAAAGCTTTTAGCAAAAACGCTATAACTCCAGAAATACTTAAGCGTTTGAGCTCAGTTTAGGCTTATCTCGTATATCTTGAAGCGGGCTACTTTTTAGGCTATACATTTTTGTCCAAAGTCCACGCTCACCGTATGTTTATGAGCTTTTTATCTAAAAAACGCTTGAAAAACCATTACTAACTAGTAAGCGTTTTACATTTTTTTACCAGCTACCTCCTACACGCTTTTTCTGCTCAGCATAAAATTTTCAAGCTTTAATCTCTAAGCGTTTTTAAATTTAACTGAAATTTCTTTCGTAGTTTGCATGAAAATTATTTTGAGGTAACAGGAGAACAGAATCAAGTAGTAGGTAAATTTCGTGTAAAGCTTTTAGCAAAAACGCTATAACTCCAGAAATACTTAAGCGTTTGAGCTCAGTTTAGGCTTATCTCGTATATCTTGAAGCGGGCTACTTTTTAGGCTATACATTTTTGTCCAAAGTCCACGCTCACCGTATGTTTTTGAGCTTTTTATCTAAAAAACGCTTGAAAAACCATTAATAACTAGTAAGCGTTTTACATTTTTTTACCAGCTACCTCCTACACGCTTTTTCTGCTCAGCATAAAATTTTCAAGCCTTAATCTCTAAGCGTTTTTAAATTTAACTGAAATTTCTTTCGTAATTTGCATGAAAATTATTTTGAGGTAACAGGAGAACAGAATCAAGTAGTAGGTAAATTTCGTGTAAAGCTTTTAGCAAAAACGCTATAACTCCAGAAATACTTAAGCGTTTGAGCTCAGTTTAGGCTAATCTCGTATGTCTTGAAGCGGGCTACTTTTTAGGCTATACATTTTTGTCCAAAGTCCACGCTCACCGTATGTTTTTGAGCTTTTTATCTAAAAAACGCTTGAAAAACCATTACTAACTAGTAAGCGTTTTACATTTTTTTACCAGCTACCTCCTACACGCTTTTTCTGCTCAGCATAAAATTTTCAAGCTTTAATCTCTAAGCGTTTTTAAATTTAACTGAAATTTCTTTCGTAGTTTGCATGAAAATTATTTTGAGGTAACAGGAGAACAGAATCAAGTAGTAGGTAAATTTCGTGTAAAGCTTTTAGCAAAAACGCTATAACTCCAGAAATACTTAAGCGTTTGAGCTCAGTTTAGGCTTATCTCGTATATCTTGAAGCGGGCTACTTTTTAGGCTATACATTTTTGTCCAAAGTCCACGCTCACCGTATGTTTATGAGCTTTTTATCTAAAAAACGCTTGAAAAACCATTACTAACTAGTAAGCGTTTTACATTTTTTTACCAGCTACCTCCTACACGCTTTTTCTGCTCAGCATAAAATTTTCAAGCTTTAATCTCTAAGCGTTTTTAAATTTAACTGAAATTTCTTTCGTAGTTTGCATGAAAATTATTTTGAGGTAACAGGAGAACAGAATCAAGTAGTAGGTAAATTTCGTGTAAAGCTTTTAGCAAAAACGCTATAACTCCAGAAATACTTAAGCGTTTGAGCTCAGTTTAGGCTTATCTCGTATATCTTGAAGCGGGCTACTTTTTAGGCTATACATTTTTGTCCAAAGTCCACGCTCACCGTATGTTTTTGAGCTTTTTATCTAAAAAACGCTTGAAAAACCATTACTAACTAGTAAGCGTTTTACATTTTTTTACCAGCTACCTCCTACACGCTTTTTCTGCTCAGCATAAAATTTTCAAGCTTTAATCTCTAAGCGTTTTTAAATTTAACTGAAATTTCTTTCGTAGTTTGCATGAAAATTATTTTGAGGTAACAGGAGAACAGAATCAAGTAGTAGGTAAATTTCGTGTAAAGCTTTTAGCAAAAACGCTATAACTCCAGAAATACTTAAGCGTTTGAGCTCAGTTTAGGCTTATCTCGTATATCTTGAAGCGGGCTACTTTTTAGGCTATACATTTTTGTCCAAAGTCCACGCTCACCGTATGTTTTTGAGCTTTTTATCTAAAAAACGCTTGAAAAACCATTACTAACTAGTAAGCGTTTTACATTTTTTTACCAGCTACCTCCTACACGCTTTTTCTGCTCAGCATAAAATTTTCAAGCTTTAATCTCTAAGCGTTTTTAAATTTAACTGAAATTTCTTTCGTAGTTTGCATGAAAATTAGTTTGAGGTAACAGGAGAACAGAATCAAGTAGTAGGTAAATTTCGTGTAAAGCTTTTAGCAAAAACGCTATAACTCCAGAAATACTTAAGCTTTTGAGCTCAGTTAAGGCTAATCTCGTATATCTTGAAGCGGGCTACTTTTTAGGCTATACATTTTTGTCCAAAGTCCACGCTCACCGTATGTTTTTGAGCTCTTTATCTAAAAAACGCTTGAAAAACCATTACTAACTAGTAAGCGTTTTAAATTTTTTTACCAGCTACCTCCTACACGCTTTTTCTGCTCAGCATAAAATTTTCAAGCTTTAATCTCTAAGCGTTTTTAAATTTAACTGAAATTTCTTTCGTAGTTTGCATGAAAATTAGTTTGAGGTAACAGGAGAACAGAATCAAGTAGTAGGTAAATTTCGTGTAAAGCTTTTAGCAAAAACGCTATAACTCCAGAAATACTTAAGCGTTTGAGCTCAGTTTAGGCTTATCTCGTATATCTTGAAGCGGGCTACTCTTTAGGCTATACATTTTTGTCCAAAGTCCACGCTCACCGTATGTTTTTATCTAAAAAACGCTTGACAAACCATTAATAACTAGTAAGCGTTTTACATTTTTTTACCAGCTACCTCCTACACGCTTTTTCTGCTCAGCATAAAATTTTCAAGCCTTAATCTCTAAGCGTTTTTAAATTTAACTGAAATTTCTTTCGTAGTTTGCATGAAAATTATTTTGAGGTAACAGGAGAACAGAATCAAGTAGTAGGTAAATTTCGTGTAAAGCTTTTAGCAAAAACGCTATAACTCCAGAAATACTTAAGCGCTTGAGCTCAGTTTAGGCTAATCTCGTATATCTTGAAGCGGGCTACTTTTTAGGCTATACATTTTTGTCCAAAGTCCACGCTCACCGTATGTTTTTGAGCTTTTTATCTAAAAAACGCTTGAAAAACCATTACTAACTAGTAAGCGTTTTACATTTTTTTACCAGCTACCTCCTACACGCTTTTTCTGCTCAGCATAAAATTTTCAAGCTTTAATCTCTAAGCGTTTTTAAATTTAACTGAAATTTCTTTCGTAGTTTGCATGAAAATTATTTTGAGGTAACAGGAGAACAGAATCAAGTAGTAGGTAAATTTCGTGTAAAGCTTTTAGCAAAAACGCTTTAACTCCAGAAATACTTAAGCGTTTGAGCTCAGTTTAGGCTTATCTCGTATATCTTGAAGCGGGCTACTTTTTAGGCTATACATTTTTGTCCAAAGTCCACGCTCACCGTATGTTTTTGAGCTTTTTATCTAAAAAACGCTTGAAAAACCATTACTAACTAGTAAGCGTTTTACATTTTTTTACCAGCTACCTCCTACACGCTTTTTCTGCTCAGCATAAAATTTTCAAGCTTTAATCTCTAAGCGTTTTTAAATTTAACTGAAATTTCTTTCGTAGTTTGCATGAAAATTATTTTGAGGTAACAGGAGAACAGAATCAAGTAGTAGGTAAATTTCGTGTAAAGCTTTTAGCAAAAACGCTATAACTCCAGAAATACTTAAGCTTTTGAGCTCAGTTAAGGCTAATCTCGTATATCTTGAAGCGGGCTACTTTTTAGGCTATACATTTTTGTCCAAAGTCCACGCTCACCGTATGTTTTTGAGCTTTTTATCTAAAAAACGCTTGAAAAACCATTACTAACTAGTAAGCGTTTTACATTTTTTTACCAGCTACCTCCTACACGCTTTTTCTGCTCAGCATAAAATTTTCAAGCTTTAATCTCTAAGCGTTTTTAAATTTAACTGAAATTTCTTTCGTAGTTTGCATGAAAATTATTTTGAGGTAACAGGAGAACAGAATCAAGTAGTAGGTAAATTTCGTGTAAAGCTTTTAGCAAAAACGCTATAACTCCAGAAATACTTAAGCGCTTGAGCTCAGTTTAGGCTAATCTCGTATATCTTGAAGCGGGCTACTTTTTAGGCTATACATTTTTGTCCAAAGTCCACGCTCACCGTATGTTTTTGAGCTTTTTATCTAAAAAACGCTTGAAAAACCATTACTAACTAGTAAGCGTTTTACATTTTTTTACCAGCTACCTCCTACACGCTTTTTCTGCTCAGCATAAAATTTTCAAGCTTTAATCTCTAAGCGTTTTTAAATTTAACTGAAATTTCTTTCGTAGTTTGCATGAAAATTATTTTGAGGTAACAGGAGAACAGAATCAAGTAGTAGGTAAATTTCGTGTAAAGCTTTTAGCAAAAACGCTATAACTCCAGAAATACTTAAGCGTTTGAGCTCAGTTTAGGCTAATCTCGTATATCTTGAAGCGGGCTACTCTTTAGGCTATACATTTTTGTCCAAAGTCCACGCTCACCGTATGTTTTTGAGCTTTGTATCTAAAAAACGCTTGACAAACCATTAATAACTAGTAAGCGTTTTACATTTTTTTACCAGCTACCTCCTACACGCTTTTTCTGCTCAGCATAAAATTTTCAAGCTTTAATCTCTAAGCGTTTTTAAATTTAACTGAAATTTCTTTCGTAGTTTGCATGAAAATTATTTTGAGGTAACAGGAGAACAGAATCAAGTAGTAGGTGAATTTCGTGTAAAGCTTCTTGCAAAAACGCTATAACTCCAGAACTACTTAAGCGTTTGAGCTCAGTTTAGGCTAATCTCGTATATCTTGAAGCGGGCTACTCTTTAGGCTATACATTTTTGTCCAAAGTCCACGCTCACCGTATGTTTTTGAGCTTTGTATCTAAAAAACGCTTGACAAACCATTAATAACTAGTAAGCGTTTTACATTTTTTTACCAACTACCTCCTACACGCTTTTTCTGCTCAGCATAAAATTTTCAAGCTTTAATCTCTAAGCGTTTTTAAGTTTAACTGAAATTTCTTTCGTAGTTTGCATGAAAATTATTTTGAGGTAACAGGAGAACAGAATCAAGTAGTAGGTAAATTTCGTGTAAAGCTTCTTGCAAAAACGCTATAACTCCAGAACTACTTAAGCGTTTGAGCTCAGTTTAGGCTAATCTTGTATATCTTGAAGCGGGCTACTTTTTAGGCTATACATTTTTGTCCAAAGTCCACGCTCACCGTATGTTTTTGAGCTTTGTATCTAAAAAACGCTTGAAAAACCATTAATAACTAGTAAGCGTTTTACATTTTTTTACCAGCTACCTCCTACACGCTTTTTCTGCTCAGCATAAAATTTTCAAGCTTTAATCTCTAAGCGTTTTTAAATTTAACTGAAATTTCTTTCGTAGTTTGCATGAAAATTATTTTGAGGTAACAGGAGAACAGAATCAAGTAGTAGGTGAATTTCGTGTAAAGCTTCTTGCAAAAACGCTATAACTCCAGAACTACTTAAGCGTTTGAGCTCAGTTTAGGCTAATCTCGTATATCCTGAAGCGGGCTACTTTTTAGGCTATACATTTTTGTCGAAAGTCCACGCTCACCGTATGTTTTTGAGCTTTGTATCTAAAAAACGCTTGAAAAACCATTACTAACTAGTAAGCGTTTTACATTTTTTTACCAGCTACCTCCTACACGCTTTTTCTGCTCAGCATAAAATTTTCAAGCTTTAATCTCTAAGCGTTTTTAAATTTAACTGAAATTTCTTTCGTAGTTTGCATGAAAATTATTTTGAGGTAACAGGAGAACAGAATCAAGTAGTAGGTGAATTTCGTGTAAAGCTTCTTGCAAAAACGCTATAACTCCAGAACTACTTAAGCGTTTGAGCTCAGTTTAGGCTAATCTCGTATATCCTGAAGCGGGCTACTTTTTAGGCTATACATTTTTGTCCAAAGTCCACGCTCACCGTATGTTTTTGAGCTTTGTATCAAAAAAACGCTTGAAAAACCATTACTTACTAGTAAGCGTTTTACATTTTTTTACCAGCTACCTCCTACACGCTTTTTCTGCTCAGCATAAAATTTTCAAGCTTTAATCTCTAAGCGTTTTTAAATTTAACTGAAATTTCTTTCGTAGTTTGCATGAAAATTATTTTGAGGTAACAGGAGAACGGAATCAAGTAGTAGGTGAATTTCGTGTAAAGCTTCTTGCAAAAACGCTATAACTCCAGAACTACTTAAGCGTTTGAGCTCAGTTTAGGCTAATCTCGTATATCTTGAAGCGGGCTACTTTTTAGGCTATACATTTTTGTCCAAAGTCCACGCTCACTGTATGTTTTTGAGCTTTGTATCTAAAAAACGCTTGAAAAACCATTAATAACTAGTAAGCGTTTTACATTTTTTTTACCAGCTACCTCCTACACGCTTTTTCTGCTCAGCATAAAATTTTCAAGCTTTAATCTCTAAGCGTATTTAAATTTAACTGAAATTTCTTTCGTAGTTTGCATGAAAATTATTTTGAGGTAACAGGAGAACGGAATCAAGTAGTAGGTGAATTTCGTGTAAAGCTTCTTGCAAAAACGCTATAACTCCAGAACTACTTAAGCGTTTGAGCTCAGTTTAGGCTAATCTCGTATATCTTGAAGCGGGCTACTTTTTAGGCTATACATTTTTGTCCAAAGTCCACGCTCACTGTATGTTTTTGAGCTTTGTATCTAAAAAACGCTTGAAAAACCATTAATAACTTGTAAGCGTTTTACATTTTTTTTACCAGCTACCTCCTACACGCTTTTTCTGCTCAGCATAAAATTTTCAAGCTTTAATCTCTAAGCGTTTTTAAATTTAACTGAAATTTCTTTCGTAGTTTGCATGAAAATAATTTTGAGGTAACAGGAGAACCGAATCAAGTAGTAGGTGAATTTCGTGTAAAGCTTCTTGCAAAAACGCTATAACTCCAGAACTACTTAAGCGTTTGAGCTCAGTTTAGGCTAATCTCGTATATCTTGAAGCGGGCTACTTTTTAGGCTATACATTTTTGTCCAAAGTCCACGCTCACCGTATGTTTTTGAGCTTTGTATCTAAAAAACGCTTGAAAAACCATTAATAACTAGTAAGCGTTTTACATTTTTTTACCAGCTACCTCCTACACGCTTTTTCTGCTCAGCATAAAATTTTCAAGCTTTAATCTCTAAGCGTTTTTAAATTTAACTGAAATTTCTTTCGTAGTTTGCATGAAAATTATTTTGAGGTAACAGGAGAACAGAATCAAGTAGTAGGTGAATTTCGTGTAAAGCTTCTTGCAAAAACGCTATAACTCCAGAACTACTTAAGCGTTTGAGCTCAGTTTAGGCTAATCTCGTATATCTTGAAGCGGGCTACTTTTTAGGCTATACATTTTTGTCCAAAGTCCACGCTCACCGTATGTTTTTGAGCTTTGTATCTAAAAAACGCTTGAAAAACCATTACTAACTAGTAAGCGTTTTACATTTTTTTACCAGCTACCTCCTACACGCTTTTTCTGCTCAGCATAAAATTTTCAAGCTTTAATCTCTAAGCGTTTTTAAATTTAACTGAAATTTCTTTCGTAGTTTGCATGAAAATTATTTTGAGGTAACAGGAGAACAGAATCAAGTAGTAGGTAAATTTCGTGTAAAGCTTCTTGCAAAAACGCTATAACTCCAGAACTACTTAAGCGTTTGAGCTCAGTTTAGGCTAATCTCGTATATCTTGAAGCGGGCTACTTTTTAGGCTATACATTTTTGTCGAAAGTCCACGCTCACCGTATGTTTTTGAGCTTTGTATCTAAAAAACGCTTGAAAAACCATTAATAACTAGTAAGCGTTTTACATTTTTTTACCAGCTACCTCCTACACGCTTTTTCTGCTCAGCATAAAATTTTCAAGCTTTAATCTCTAAGCGTTTTTAAATTTAACTGAAATTTCTTTCGTAGTTTGCATGAAAATTATTTTGAGGTAACAGGAGAACAGAATCAAGTAGTAGGTGAATTTCGTGTAAAGCTTCTTGCAAAAACGCTATAACTCCAGAACTACTTAAGCGTTTGAGCTCAGTTTAGGCTAATCTCGTATATCTTGAAGCGGGCTACTTTTTAGGCTATACATTTTTGTCGAAAGTCCACGCTCACCGTATGTTTTTGAGCTTTGTATCTAAAAAACGCTTGAAAAACCATTAATAACTTGTAAGCGTTTTACATTTTTTTTACCAGCTACCTCCTACACGCTTTTTCTGCTCAGCATAAAATTTTCAAGCTTTAATCTCTAAGCGTTTTTAAATTTAACTGAAATTTCTTTCGTAGTTTGCATGAAAATTATTTTGAGGTAACAGGAGAACAGAATCAAGTAGTAGGTGAATTTCGTGTAAAGCTTCTTGCAAAAACGCTATAACTCCAGAACTACTTAAGCGTTTGAGCTCAGTTTAGGCTAATCTCGTATATCTTGAAGCGGGCTACTTTTTAGGCTATACATTTTTGTCGAAAGTCCACGCTCACCGTATGTTTTTGAGCTTTGTATCTAAAAAACGCTTGAAAAACCATTACTAACTAGTAAGCGTTTTACATTTTTTTACCAGCTACCTCCTACACGCTTTTTCTGCTCAGCATAAAATTTTCAAGCTTTAATCTCTAAGCGTTTTTAAATTTAACTGAAATTTCTTTCGTAGTTTGCATGAAAATTATTTTGAGGTAACAGGAGAACAGAATCAAGTAGTAGGTGAATTTCGTGTAAAGCTTCTTGCAAAAACGCTATAACTCCAGAACTACTTAAGCGTTTGAGCTCAGTTTAGGCTAATCTCGTATATCCTGAAGCGGGCTACTTTTTAGGCTATACATTTTTGTCCAAAGTCCACGCTCACCGTATGTTTTTGAGCTTTGTATCAAAAAAACGCTTGAAAAACCATTACTTACTAGTAAGCGTTTTACATTTTTTTACCAGCTACCTCCTACACGCTTTTTCTGCTCAGCATAAAATTTTCAAGCTTTAATCTCTAAGCGTTTTTAAATTTAACTGAAATTTCTTTCGTAGTTTGCATGAAAATTATTTTGAGGTAACAGGAGAACAGAATCAAGTAGTAGGTGAATTTCGTGTAAAGCTTCTTGCAAAAACGCTATAACTCCAGAACTACTTAAGCGTTTGAGCTCAGTTTAGGCTAATCTCGTATATCTTGAAGCGGGCTACTTTTTAGGCTATACATTTTTGTCGAAAGTCCACGCTCACCGTATGTTTTTGAGCTTTGTATCTAAAAAACGCTTGAAAAACCATTACTAACTAGTAAGCGTTTTACATTTTTTTACCAGCTACCTCCTACACGCTTTTTCTGCTCAGCATAAAATTTTCAAGCTTTAATCTCTAAGCGTTTTTAAATTTAACTGAAATTTCTTTCGTAGTTTGCATGAAAATTATTTTGAGGTAACAGGAGAACAGAATCAAGTAGTAGGTGAATTTCGTGTAAAGCTTCTTGCAAAAACGCTATAACTCCAGAACTACTTAAGCGTTTGAGCTCAGTTTAGGCTAATCTCGTATATCCTGAAGCGGGCTACTTTTTAGGCTATACATTTTTGTCCAAAGTCCACGCTCACCGTATGTTTTTGAGCTTTGTATCAAAAAAACGCTTGAAAAACCATTACTTACTAGTAAGCGTTTTACATTTTTTTACCAGCTACCTCCTACACGCTTTTTCTGCTCAGCATAAAATTTTCAAGCTTTAATCTCTAAGCGTTTTTAAATTTAACTGAAATTTCTTTCGTAGTTTGCATGAAAATTATTTTGAGGTAACAGGAGAACAGAATCAAGTAGTAGGTGAATTTCGTGTAAAGCTTCTTGCAAAAACGCTATAACTCCAGAACTACTTAAGCGTTTGAGCTCAGTTTAGGCTTATCTCGTATATCTTGAAGCGGGCTACTTTTTAGGCTATACATTTTTGTCCAAAGTCCACGCTCACCGTATGTTTTTGAGCTTTGTATCTAAAAAACGCTTGAAAAACCATTAATAACTTGTAAGCGTTTTACATTTTTTTTACCAGCTACCTCCTACACGCTTTTTCTGCTCAGCATAAAATTTTCAAGCTTTAATCTCTAAGCGTTTTTAAATTTAACTGAAATTTCTTTCGTAGTTTGCATGAAAATTATTTTGAGGTAACAGGAGAACAGAATCAAGTAGTAGGTGAATTTCGTGTAAAGCTTCTTGCAAAAACGCTATAACTCCAGAACTACTTAAGCGTTTGAGCTCAGTTTAGGCTAATCTCGTATATCTTGAAGCGGGCTACTTTTTAGGCTATACATTTTTGTCCAAAGTCCACGCTCACTGTATGTTTTTGAGCTTTGTATCTAAAAAACGCTTGAAAAACCATTAATAACTAGTAAGCGTTTTACATTTTTTTTACCAGCTACCTCCTACACGCTTTTTCTGCTCAGCATAAAATTTTCAAGCTTTAATCTCTAAGCGTATTTAAATTTAACTGAAATTTCTTTCGTAGTTTGCATGAAAATTATTTTGAGGTAACAGGAGAACAGAATCAAGTAGTAGGTGAATTTCGTGTAAAGCTTCTTGCAAAAACGCTATAACTCCAGAACTACTTAAGCGTTTGAGCTCAGTTTAGGCTAATCTCGTATATCTTGAAGCGGGCTACTTTTTAGGCTATACATTTTTGTCCAAAGTCCACGCTCACTGTATGTTTTTGAGCTTTGTATCTAAAAAACGCTTGAAAAACCATTAATAACTTGTAAGCGTTTTACATTTTTTTTACCAGCTACCTCCTACACGCTTTTTCTGCTCAGCATAAAATTTTCAAGCTTTAATCTCTAAGCGTTTTTAAATTTAACTGAAATTTCTTTCGTAGTTTGCATGAAAATTATTTTGAGGTAACAGGAGAACAGAATCAAGTAGTAGGTGAATTTCGTGTAAAGCTTCTTGCAAAAACGCTATAACTCCAGAACTACTTAAGCGTTTGAGCTCAGTTTAGGCTAATCTCGTATATCTTGAAGCGGGCTACTTTTTAGGCTATACATTTTTGTCCAAAGTCCACGCTCACTGTATGTTTTTGAGATTTGTATCTAAAAAACGCTTGAAAAACCATTAATAACTTGTAAGCGTTTTACATTTTTTTTACCAGCTACCTCCTACACGCTTTTTCTGCTCAGCATAAAATTTTCAAGCTTTAATCTCTAAGCGTTTTTAAATTTAACTGAAATTTCTTTCGTAGTTTGCATGAAAATTATTTTGAGGTAACAGGAGAACAGAATCAAGTAGTAGGTGAATTTCGTGTAAAGCTTCTTGCAAAAACGCTATAACTCCAGAACTACTTAAGCGTTTGAGCTCAGTTTAGGCTAATCTCGTATATCTTGAAGCGGGCTACTTTTTAGGCTATACATTTTTGTCGAAAGTCCACGCTCACCGTATGTTTTTGAGCTTTGTATCTAAAAAACGCTTGAAAAACCATTACTAACTAGTAAGCGTTTTACATTTTTTTACCAGCTACCTCCTACACGCTTTTTCTGCTCAGCATAAAATTTTCAAGCTTTAATCTCTAAGCGTTTTTAAATTTAACTGAAATTTCTTTCGTAGTTTGCATGAAAATTATTTTGAGGTAACAGGAGAACAGAATCAAGTAGTAGGTGAATTTCGTGTAAAGCTTCTTGCAAAAACGCTATAACTCCAGAACTACTTAAGCGTTTGAGCTCAGTTTAGGCTAATCTCGTATATCCTGAAGCGGGCTACTTTTTAGGCTATACATTTTTGTCCAAAGTCCACGCTCACTGTATGTTTTTGAGCTTTGTATCTAAAAAACGCTTGAAAAACCATTAATAACTTGTAAGCGTTTTACATTTTTTTTACCAGCTACCTCCTACACGCTTTTTCTGCTCAGCATAAAATTTTCAAGCTTTAATCTCTAAGCGTTTTTAAATTTAACTGAAATTTCTTTCGTAGTTTGCATGAAAATTATTTTGAGGTAACAGGAGAACAGAATCAAGTAGTAGGTGAATTTCGTGTAAAGCTTCTTGCAAAAACGCTATAACTCCAGAACTACTTAAGCGTTTGAGCTCAGTTTAGGCTAATCTCGTATATCTTGAAGCGGGCTACTTTTTAGGCTATACATTTTTGTCCAAAGTCCACGCTCACTGTATGTTTTTGAGCTTTGTATCTAAAAAACGCTTGAAAAACCATTAATAACTAGTAAGCGTTTTACATTTTTTTTACCAGCTACCTCCTACACGCTTTTTCTGCTCAGCATAAAATTTTCAAGCTTTAATCTCTAAGCGTTTTTAAATTTAACTGAAATTTCTTTCGTAGTTTGCATGAAAATTATTTTGAGGTAACAGGAGAACAGAATCAAGTAGTAGGTGAATTTCGTGTAAAGCTTCTTGCAAAAACGCTATAACTCCAGAACTACTTAAGCGTTTGAGCTCAGTTTAGGCTAATCTCGTATATCTTGAAGCGGGCTACTTTTTAGGCTATACATTTTTGTCCAAAGTCCACGCTCACCGTATGTTTTTGAGCTTTGTATCAAAAAAACGCTTGAAAAACCATTACTTACTAGTAAGCGTTTTACATTTTTTTACCAGCTACCTCCTACACGCTTTTTCTGCTCAGCATAAAATTTTCAAGCTTTAATCTCTAAGCGTTTTTAAATTTAACTGAAATTTCTTTCGTAGTTTGCATGAAAATTATTTTGAGGTAACAGGAGAACAGAATCAAGTAGTAGGTGAATTTCGTGTAAAGCTTCTTGCAAAAACGCTATAACTCCAGAACTACTTAAGCGTTTGAGCTCAGTTTAGGCTAATCTCGTATATCTTGAAGCGGGCTACTTTTTAGGCTATACATTTTTGTCCAAAGTCCACGCTCACTGTATGTTTTTGAGCTTTGTATCTAAAAAACGCTTGAAAAACCATTAATAACTAGTAAGCGTTTTACATTTTTTTTACCAGCTACCTCCTACACGCTTTTTCTGCTCAGCATAAAATTTTCAAGCTTTAATCTCTAAGCGTATTTAAATTTAACTGAAATTTCTTTCGTAGTTTGCATGAAAATTATTTTGAGGTAACAGGAGAACAGAATCAAGTAGTAGGTGAATTTCGTGTAAAGCTTCTTGCAAAAACGCTATAACTCCAGAACTACTTAAGCGTTTGAGCTCAGTTTAGGCTAATCTCGTATATCTTGAAGCGGGCTACTTTTTAGGCTATACATTTTTGTCCAAAGTCCACGCTCACTGTATGTTTTTGAGCTTTGTATCTAAAAAACGCTTGAAAAACCATTAATAACTAGTAAGCGTTTTACATTTTTTTTACCAGCTACCTCCTACACGCTTTTTCTGCTCAGCATAAAATTTTCAAGCTTTAATCTCTAAGCGTTTTTAAATTTAACTGAAATTTCTTTCGTAGTTTGCATGAAAATTATTTTGAGGTAACAGGAGAACAGAATCAAGTAGTAGGTGAATTTCGTGTAAAGCTTCTTGCAAAAACGCTATAACTCCAGAACTACTTAAGCGTTTGAGCTCAGTTTAGGCTAATCTCGTATATCTTGAAGCGGGCTACTTTTTAGGCTATACATTTTTGTCCAAAGTCCACGCTCACCGTATGTTTTTGAGCTTTGTATCAAAAAAACGCTTGAAAAACCATTACTTACTAGTAAGCGTTTTACATTTTTTTACCAGCTACCTCCTACACGCTTTTTCTGCTCAGCATAAAATTTTCAAGCTTTAATCTCTAAGCGTTTTTAAATTTAACTGAAATTTCTTTCGTAGTTTGCATGAAAATTATTTTGAGGTAACAGGAGAACAGAATCAAGTAGTAGGTGAATTTCGTGTAAAGCTTCTTGCAAAAACGCTATAACTCCAGAACTACTTAAGCGTTTGAGCTCAGTTTAGGCTAATCTCGTATATCTTGAAGCGGGCTACTTTTTAGGCTATACATTTTTGTCCAAAGTCCACGCTCACTGTATGTTTTTGAGCTTTGTATCTAAAAAACGCTTGAAAAACCATTAATAACTAGTAAGCGTTTTACATTTTTTTTACCAGCTACCTCCTACACGCTTTTTCTGCTCAGCATAAAATTTTCAAGCTTTAATCTCTAAGCGTTTTTAAATTTAACTGAAATTTCTTTCGTAGTTTGCATGAAAATTATTTTGAGGTAACAGGAGAACAGAATCAAGTAGTAGGTGAATTTCGTGTAAAGCTTCTTGCAAAAACGCTATAACTCCAGAACTACTTAAGCGTTTGAGCTCAGTTTAGGCTAATCTCGTATATCTTGAAGCGGGCTACTTTTTAGGCTATACATTTTTGTCCAAAGTCCACGCTCACCGTATGTTTTTGAGCTTTGTATCAAAAAAACGCTTGAAAAACCATTACTTACTAGTAAGCGTTTTACATTTTTTTACCAGCTACCTCCTACACGCTTTTTCTGCTCAGCATAAAATTTTCAAGCTTTAATCTCTAAGCGTTTTTAAATTTAACTGAAATTTCTTTCGTAGTTTGCATGAAAATTATTTTGAGGTAACAGGAGAACAGAATCAAGTAGTAGGTGAATTTCGTGTAAAGCTTCTTGCAAAAACGCTATAACTCCAGAACTACTTAAGCGTTTGAGCTCAGTTTAGGCTAATCTCGTATATCTTGAAGCGGGCTACTTTTTAGGCTATACATTTTTGTCCAAAGTCCACGCTCACTGTATGTTTTTGAGCTTTGTATCTAAAAAACGCTTGAAAAACCATTAATAACTAGTAAGCGTTTTACATTTTTTTTACCAGCTACCTCCTACACGCTTTTTCTGCTCAGCATAAAATTTTCAAGCTTTAATCTCTAAGCGTATTTAAATTTAACTGAAATTTCTTTCGTAGTTTGCATGAAAATTATTTTGAGGTAACAGGAGAACAGAATCAAGTAGTAGGTGAATTTCGTGTAAAGCTTCTTGCAAAAACGCTATAACTCCAGAACTACTTAAGCGTTTGAGCTCAGTTTAGGCTAATCTCGTATATCTTGAAGCGGGCTACTTTTTAGGCTATACATTTTTGTCCAAAGTCCACGCTCACTGTATGTTTTTGAGCTTTGTATCTAAAAAACGCTTGAAAAACCATTAATAACTTGTAAGCGTTTTACATTTTTTTTACCAGCTACCTCCTACACGCTTTTTCTGCTCAGCATAAAATTTTCAAGCTTTAATCTCTAAGCGTTTTTAAATTTAACTGAAATTTCTTTCGTAGTTTGCATGAAAATTATTTTGAGGTAACAGGAGAACAGAATCAAGTAGTAGGTGAATTTCGTGTAAAGCTTCTTGCAAAAACGCTATAACTCCAGAACTACTTAAGCGTTTGAGCTCAGTTTAGGCTAATCTCGTATATCTTGAAGCGGGCTACTTTTTAGGCTATACATTTTTGTCCAAAGTCCACGCTCACTGTATGTTTTTGAGCTTTGTATCTAAAAAACGCTTGAAAAACCATTAATAACTTGTAAGCGTTTTACATTTTTTTTACCAGCTACCTCCTACACGCTTTTTCTGCTCAGCATAAAATTTTCAAGCTTTAATCTCTAAGCGTTTTTAAATTTAACTGAAATTTCTTTCGTAGTTTGCATGAAAATTATTTTGAGGTAACAGGAGAACAGAATCAAGTAGTAGGTGAATTTCGTGTAAAGCTTCTTGCAAAAACGCTATAACTCCAGAACTACTTAAGCGTTTGAGCTCAGTTTAGGCTAATCTCGTATATCCTGAAGCGGGCTACTTTTTAGGCTATACATTTTTGTCCAAAGTCCACGCTCACCGTATGTTTTTGAGCTTTGTATCAAAAAAACGCTTGAAAAACCATTACTTACTAGTAAGCGTTTTACATTTTTTTACCAGCTACCTCCTACACGCTTTTTCTGCTCAGCATAAAATTTTCAAGCTTTAATCTCTAAGCGTTTTTAAATTTAACTGAAATTTCTTTCGTAGTTTGCATGAAAATTATTTTGAGGTAACAGGAGAACAGAATCAAGTAGTAGGTGAATTTCGTGTAAAGCTTCTTGCAAAAACGCTATAACTCCAGAACTACTTAAGCGTTTGAGCTCAGTTTAGGCTAATCTCGTATATCTTGAAGCGGGCTACTTTTTAGGCTATACATTTTTGTCCAAAGTCCACGCTCACTGTATGTTTTTGAGCTTTGTATCTAAAAAACGCTTGAAAAACCATTAATAACTAGTAAGCGTTTTACATTTTTTTTACCAGCTACCTCCTACACGCTTTTTCTGCTCAGCATAAAATTTTCAAGCTTTAATCTCTAAGCGTTTTTAAATTTAACTGAAATTTCTTTCGTAGTTTGCATGAAAATTATTTTGAGGTAACAGGAGAACAGAATCAAGTAGTAGGTGAATTTCGTGTAAAGCTTCTTGCAAAAACGCTATAACTCCAGAACTACTTAAGCGTTTGAGCTCAGTTTAGGCTAATCTCGTATATCTTGAAGCGGGCTACTTTTTAGGCTATACATTTTTGTCCAAAGTCCACGCTCACTGTATGTTTTTGAGCTTTGTATCTAAAAAACGCTTGAAAAACCATTAATAACTTGTAAGCGTTTTACATTTTTTTTACCAGCTACCTCCTACACGCTTTTTCTGCTCAGCATAAAATTTTCAAGCTTTAATCTCTAAGCGTTTTTAAATTTAACTGAAATTTCTTTCGTAGTTTGCATGAAAATTATTTTGAGGTAACAGGAGAACAGAATCAAGTAGTAGGTGAATTTCGTGTAAAGCTTCTTGCAAAAACGCTATAACTCCAGAACTACTTAAGCGTTTGAGCTCAGTTTAGGCTAATCTCGTATATCTTGAAGCGGGCTACTTTTTAGGCTATACATTTTTGTCCAAAGTCCACGCTCACTGTATGTTTTTGAGCTTTGTATCTAAAAAACGCTTGAAAAACCATTAATAACTTGTAAGCGTTTTACATTTTTTTTACCAGCTACCTCCTACACGCTTTTTCTGCTCAGCATAAAATTTTCAAGCTTTAATCTCTAAGCGTTTTTAAATTTAACTGAAATTTCTTTCGTAGTTTGCATGAAAATTATTTTGAGGTAACAGGAGAACAGAATCAAGTAGTAGGTGAATTTCGTGTAAAGCTTCTTGCAAAAACGCTATAACTCCAGAACTACTTAAGCGTTTGAGCTCAGTTTAGGCTAATCTCGTATATCTTGAAGCGGGCTACTTTTTAGGCTATACATTTTTGTCCAAAGTCCACGCTCACTGTATGTTTTTGAGCTTTGTATCTAAAAAACGCTTGAAAAACCATTAATAACTTGTAAGCGTTTTACATTTTTTTTACCAGCTACCTCCTACACGCTTTTTCTGCTCAGCATAAAATTTTCAAGCTTTAATCTCTAAGCGTTTTTAAATTTAACTGAAATTTCTTTCGTAGTTTGCATGAAAATTATTTTGAGGTAACAGGAGAACAGAATCAAGTAGTAGGTGAATTTCGTGTAAAGCTTCTTGCAAAAACGCTATAACTCCAGAACTACTTAAGCGTTTGAGCTCAGTTTAGGCTAATCTCGTATATCTTGAAGCGGGCTACTTTTTAGGCTATACATTTTTGTCCAAAGTCCACGCTCACTGTATGTTTTTGAGCTTTGTATCTAAAAAACGCTTGAAAAACCATTAATAACTTGTAAGCGTTTTACATTTTTTTTACCAGCTACCTCCTACACGCTTTTTCTGCTCAGCATAAAATTTTCAAGCTTTAATCTCTAAGCGTTTTTAAATTTAACTGAAATTTCTTTCGTAGTTTGCATGAAAATTATTTTGAGGTAACAGGAGAACAGAATCAAGTAGTAGGTGAATTTCGTGTAAAGCTTCTTGCAAAAACGCTATAACTCCAGAACTACTTAAGCGTTTGAGCTCAGTTTAGGCTAATCTCGTATATCTTGAAGCGGGCTACTTTTTAGGCTATACATTTTTGTCCAAAGTCCACGCTCACTGTATGTTTTTGAGCTTTGTATCTAAAAAACGCTTGAAAAACCATTAATAACTTGTAAGCGTTTTACATTTTTTTTACCAGCTACCTCCTACACGCTTTTTCTGCTCAGCATAAAATTTTCAAGCTTTAATCTCTAAGCGTTTTTAAATTTAACTGAAATTTCTTTCGTAGTTTGCATGAAAATTATTTTGAGGTAACAGGAGAACAGAATCAAGTAGTAGGTGAATTTCGTGTAAAGCTTCTTGCAAAAACGCTATAACTCCAGAACTACTTAAGCGTTTGAGCTCAGTTTAGGCTAATCTCGTATATCTTGAAGCGGGCTACTTTTTAGGCTATACATTTTTGTCCAAAGTCCACGCTCACTGTATGTTTTTGAGCTTTGTATCTAAAAAACGCTTGAAAAACCATTAATAACTTGTAAGCGTTTTACATTTTTTTTACCAGCTACCTCCTACACGCTTTTTCTGCTCAGCATAAAATTTTCAAGCTTTAATCTCTAAGCGTTTTTAAATTTAACTGAAATTTCTTTCGTAGTTTGCATGAAAATTATTTTGAGGTAACAGGAGAACAGAATCAAGTAGTAGGTGAATTTCGTGTAAAGCTTCTTGCAAAAACGCTATAACTCCAGAACTACTTAAGCGTTTGAGCTCAGTTTAGGCTAATCTCGTATATCTTGAAGCGGGCTACTTTTTAGGCTATACATTTTTGTCCAAAGTCCACGCTCACTGTATGTTTTTGAGCTTTGTATCTAAAAAACGCTTGAAAAACCATTAATAACTTGTAAGCGTTTTACATTTTTTTTACCAGCTACCTCCTACACGCTTTTTCTGCTCAGCATAAAATTTTCAAGCTTTAATCTCTAAGCGTTTTTAAATTTAACTGAAATTTCTTTCGTAGTTTGCATGAAAATTATTTTGAGGTAACAGGAGAACAGAATCAAGTAGTAGGTGAATTTCGTGTAAAGCTTCTTGCAAAAACGCTATAACTCCAGAACTACTTAAGCGTTTGAGCTCAGTTTAGGCTAATCTCGTATATCTTGAAGCGGGCTACTTTTTAGGCTATACATTTTTGTCCAAAGTCCACGCTCACTGTATGTTTTTGAGCTTTGTATCTAAAAAACGCTTGAAAAACCATTAATAACTTGTAAGCGTTTTACATTTTTTTTACCAGCTACCTCCTACACGCTTTTTCTGCTCAGCATAAAATTTTCAAGCTTTAATCTCTAAGCGTTTTTAAATTTAACTGAAATTTCTTTCGTAGTTTGCATGAAAATTATTTTGAGGTAACAGGAGAACAGAATCAAGTAGTAGGTGAATTTCGTGTAAAGCTTCTTGCAAAAACGCTATAACTCCAGAACTACTTAAGCGTTTGAGCTCAGTTTAGGCTAATCTCGTATATCTTGAAGCGGGCTACTTTTTAGGCTATACATTTTTGTCCAAAGTCCACGCTCACTGTATGTTTTTGAGCTTTGTATCTAAAAAACGCTTGAAAAACCATTAATAACTTGTAAGCGTTTTACATTTTTTTTACCAGCTACCTCCTACACGCTTTTTCTGCTCAGCATAAAATTTTCAAGCTTTAATCTCTAAGCGTTTTTAAATTTAACTGAAATTTCTTTCGTAGTTTGCATGAAAATTATTTTGAGGTAACAGGAGAACAGAATCAAGTAGTAGGTGAATTTCGTGTAAAGCTTCTTGCAAAAACGCTATAACTCCAGAACTACTTAAGCGTTTGAGCTCAGTTTAGGCTAATCTCGTATATCTTGAAGCGGGCTACTTTTTAGGCTATACATTTTTGTCCAAAGTCCACGCTCACTGTATGTTTTTGAGCTTTGTATCTAAAAAACGCTTGAAAAACCATTAATAACTTGTAAGCGTTTTACATTTTTTTTACCAGCTACCTCCTACACGCTTTTTCTGCTCAGCATAAAATTTTCAAGCTTTAATCTCTAAGCGTTTTTAAATTTAACTGAAATTTCTTTCGTAGTTTGCATGAAAATTATTTTGAGGTAACAGGAGAACAGAATCAAGTAGTAGGTGAATTTCGTGTAAAGCTTCTTGCAAAAACGCTATAACTCCAGAACTACTTAAGCGTTTGAGCTCAGTTTAGGCTAATCTCGTATATCTTGAAGCGGGCTACTTTTTAGGCTATACATTTTTGTCCAAAGTCCACGCTCACTGTATGTTTTTGAGCTTTGTATCTAAAAAACGCTTGAAAAACCATTAATAACTTGTAAGCGTTTTACATTTTTTTTACCAGCTACCTCCTACACGCTTTTTCTGCTCAGCATAAAATTTTCAAGCTTTAATCTCTAAGCGTTTTTAAATTTAACTGAAATTTCTTTCGTAGTTTGCATGAAAATTATTTTGAGGTAACAGGAGAACAGAATCAAGTAGTAGGTGAATTTCGTGTAAAGCTTCTTGCAAAAACGCTATAACTCCAGAACTACTTAAGCGTTTGAGCTCAGTTTAGGCTAATCTCGTATATCTTGAAGCGGGCTACTTTTTAGGCTATACATTTTTGTCCAAAGTCCACGCTCACTGTATGTTTTTGAGCTTTGTATCTAAAAAACGCTTGAAAAACCATTAATAACTAGTAAGCGTTTTACATTTTTTTTACCAGCTACCTCCTACACGCTTTTTCTGCTCAGCATAAAATTTTCAAGCTTTAATCTCTAAGCGTTTTTAAATTTAACTGAAATTTCTTTCGTAGTTTGCATGAAAATTATTTTGAGGTAACAGGAGAACCGAATCAAGTAGTAGGTGAATTTCGTGTAAAGCTTCTTGCAAAAACGCTATAACTCCAGAACTACTTAAGCGTTTGAGCTCAGTTTAGGCTAATCTCGTATATCTTGAAGCGGGCTACTTTTTAGGCTATACATTTTTGTCCAAAGTCCACGCTCACCGTATGTTTTTGAGCTTTGTATCTAAAAAACGCTTGAAAAACCATTAATAACTAGTAAGCGTTTTACATTTTTTTACCAGCTACCTCCTACACGCTTTTTCTGCTCAGCATAAAATTTTCAAGCTTTAATCTCTAAGCGTTTTTAAATTTAACTGAAATTTCTTTCGTAGTTTGCATGAAAATTATTTTGAGGTAACAGGAGAACAGAATCAAGTAGTAGGTGAATTTCGTGTAAAGCTTCTTGCAAAAACGCTATAACTCCAGAACTACTTAAGCGTTTGAGCTCAGTTTAGGCTAATCTCGTATATCTTGAAGCGGGCTACTTTTTAGGCTATACATTTTTGTCGAAAGTCCACGCTCACCGTATGTTTTTGAGCTTTGTATCTAAAAAACGCTTGAAAAACCATTACTAACTAGTAAGCGTTTTACATTTTTTTACCAGCTACCTCCTACACGCTTTTTCTGCTCAGCATAAAATTTTCAAGCTTTAATCTCTAAGCGTTTTTAAATTTAACTGAAATTTCTTTCGTAGTTTGCATGAAAATTATTTTGAGGTAACAGGAGAACAGAATCAAGTAGTAGGTGAATTTCGTGTAAAGCTTCTTGCAAAAACGCTATAACTCCAGAACTACTTAAGCGTTTGAGCTCAGTTTAGGCTAATCTCGTATATCCTGAAGCGGGCTACTTTTTAGGCTATACATTTTTGTCCAAAGTCCACGCTCACCGTATGTTTTTGAGCTTTGTATCAAAAAAACGCTTGAAAAACCATTACTTACTAGTAAGCGTTTTACATTTTTTTACCAGCTACCTCCTACACGCTTTTTCTGCTCAGCATAAAATTTTCAAGCTTTAATCTCTAAGCGTTTTTAAATTTAACTGAAATTTCTTTCGTAGTTTGCATGAAAATTATTTTGAGGTAACAGGAGAACAGAATCAAGTAGTAGGTGAATTTCGTGTAAAGCTTCTTGCAAAAACGCTATAACTCCAGAACTACTTAAGCGTTTGAGCTCAGTTTAGGCTAATCTCGTATATCTTGAAGCGGGCTACTTTTTAGGCTATACATTTTTGTCCAAAGTCCACGCTCACTGTATGTTTTTGAGCTTTGTATCTAAAAAACGCTTGAAAAACCATTAATAACTAGTAAGCGTTTTACATTTTTTTTACCAGCTACCTCCTACACGCTTTTTCTGCTCAGCATAAAATTTTCAAGCTTTAATCTCTAAGCGTATTTAAATTTAACTGAAATTTCTTTCGTAGTTTGCATGAAAATTATTTTGAGGTAACAGGAGAACAGAATCAAGTAGTAGGTGAATTTCGTGTAAAGCTTCTTGCAAAAACGCTATAACTCCAGAACTACTTAAGCGTTTGAGCTCAGTTTAGGCTAATCTCGTATATCTTGAAGCGGGCTACTTTTTAGGCTATACATTTTTGTCCAAAGTCCACGCTCACTGTATGTTTTTGAGCTTTGTATCTAAAAAACGCTTGAAAAACCATTAATAACTTGTAAGCGTTTTACATTTTTTTTACCAGCTACCTCCTACACGCTTTTTCTGCTCAGCATAAAATTTTCAAGCTTTAATCTCTAAGCGTTTTTAAATTTAACTGAAATTTCTTTCGTAGTTTGCATGAAAATTATTTTGAGGTAACAGGAGAACCGAATCAAGTAGTAGGTGAATTTCGTGTAAAGCTTCTTGCAAAAACGCTATAACTCCAGAACTACTTAAGCGTTTGAGCTCAGTTTAGGCTTATCTCGTATATCTTGAAGCGGGCTACTTTTTAGGCTATACATTTTTGTCGAAAGTCCACGCTCACCGTATGTTTTTGAGCTTTGTATCTAAAAAACGCTTGAAAAACCATTACTAACTAGTAAGCGTTTTACATTTTTTTACCAGCTACCTCCTACACGCTTTTTCTGCTCAGCATAAAATTTTCAAGCTTTAATCTCTAAGCGTTTTTAAATTTAACTGAAATTTCTTTCGTAGTTTGCATGAAAATTATTTTGAGGTAACAGGAGAACAGAATCAAGTAGTAGGTGAATTTCGTGTAAAGCTTCTTGCAAAAACGCTATAACTCCAGAACTACTTAAGCGTTTGAGCTCAGTTTAGGCTAATCTCGTATATCTTGAAGCGGGCTACTTTTTAGGCTATACATTTTTGTCCAAAGTCCACGCTCACTGTATGTTTTTGAGCTTTGTATCTAAAAAACGCTTGAAAAACCATTAATAACTAGTAAGCGTTTTACATTTTTTTTACCAGCTACCTCCTACACGCTTTTTCTGCTCAGCATAAAATTTTCAAGCTTTAATCTCTAAGCGTATTTAAATTTAACTGAAATTTCTTTCGTAGTTTGCATGAAAATTATTTTGAGGTAACAGGAGAACAGAATCAAGTAGTAGGTGAATTTCGTGTAAAGCTTCTTGCAAAAACGCTATAACTCCAGAACTACTTAAGCGTTTGAGCTCAGTTTAGGCTAATCTCGTATATCTTGAAGCGGGCTACTTTTTAGGCTATACATTTTTGTCCAAAGTCCACGCTCACTGTATGTTTTTGAGCTTTGTATCTAAAAAACGCTTGAAAAACCATTAATAACTTGTAAGCGTTTTACATTTTTTTTACCAGCTACCTCCTACACGCTTTTTCTGCTCAGCATAAAATTTTCAAGCTTTAATCTCTAAGCGTTTTTAAATTTAACTGAAATTTCTTTCGTAGTTTGCATGAAAATTATTTTGAGGTAACAGGAGAACAGAATCAAGTAGTAGGTGAATTTCGTGTAAAGCTTCTTGCAAAAACGCTATAACTCCAGAACTACTTAAGCGTTTGAGCTCAGTTTAGGCTAATCTCGTATATCTTGAAGCGGGCTACTTTTTAGGCTATACATTTTTGTCCAAAGTCCACGCTCACTGTATGTTTTTGAGCTTTGTATCTAAAAAACGCTTGAAAAACCATTAATAACTAGTAAGCGTTTTACATTTTTTTTACCAGCTACCTCCTACACGCTTTTTCTGCTCAGCATAAAATTTTCAAGCTTTAATCTCTAAGCGTTTTTAAATTTAACTGAAATTTCTTTCGTAGTTTGCATGAAAATTATTTTGAGGTAACAGGAGAACAGAATCAAGTAGTAGGTGAATTTCGTGTAAAGCTTCTTGCAAAAACGCTATAACTCCAGAACTACTTAAGCGTTTGAGCTCAGTTTAGGCTAATCTCGTATATCTTGAAGCGGGCTACTTTTTAGGCTATACATTTTTGTCCAAAGTCCACGCTCACTGTATGTTTTTGAGCTTTGTATCTAAAAAACGCTTGAAAAACCATTAATAACTAGTAAGCGTTTTACATTTTTTTTACCAGCTACCTCCTACACGCTTTTTCTGCTCAGCATAAAATTTTCAAGCTTTAATCTCTAAGCGTTTTTAAATTTAACTGAAATTTCTTTCGTAGTTTGCATGAAAATTATTTTGAGGTAACAGGAGAACAGAATCAAGTAGTAGGTGAATTTCGTGTAAAGCTTCTTGCAAAAACGCTATAACTCCAGAACTACTTAAGCGTTTGAGCTCAGTTTAGGCTAATCTCGTATATCTTGAAGCGGGCTACTTTTTAGGCTATACATTTTTGTCCAAAGTCCACGCTCACCGTATGTTTTTGAGCTTTGTATCTAAAAAACGCTTGAAAAACCATTAATAACTAGTAAGCGTTTTACATTTTTTTTACCAGCTACCTCCTACACGCTTTTTCTGCTCAGCATAAAATTTTCAAGCTTTAATCTCTAAGCGTTTTTAAATTTAACTGAAATTTCTTTCGTAGTTTGCATGAAAATTATTTTGAGGTAACAGGAGAACAGAATCAAGTAGTAGGTGAATTTCGTGTAAAGCTTCTTGCAAACACGCTATAACTCCAGAACTACTTAAGCGTTTGAGCTCAGTTTAGGCTAATCTCGTATATCTTGAAGCGGGCTACTTTTTAGGCTATACATTTTTGTCCAAAGTCCACGCTCACCGTATGTTTTTGAGCTTTGTATCTAAAAAACGCTTGAAAAACCATTACTAACTAGTAAGCGTTTTACATTTTTTTACCAGCTACCTCCTACACGCTTTTTCTGCTCCGCATAAAATTTTCAAGCTTTAATCTCTAAGCGTTTTTAAATTTAACTGAAATTTCTTTCGTAGTTTGCATGAAAATTATTTTGAGGTAACAGGAGAACAGAATCAAGTAGTAGGTGAATTTCGTGTAAAGCTTCTTGCAAAAACGCTATAACTCCAGAACTACTTAAGCGTTTGAGCTCAGTTTAGGCTTATCTCGTATATCTTGAAGCGGGCTACTTTTTAGGCTATACATTTTTGTCCAAAGTCCACGCTCACCGTATGTTTTTGAGCTTTGTATCTAAAAAACGCTTGAAAAACCATTAATAACTAGTAAGCGTTTTACATTTTTTTACCAGCTACCTCCTACACGCTTTTTCTGCTCAGCATAAAATTTTCAAGCTTTAATCTCTAAGCGTTTTTAAATTTAACTGAAATTTCTTTCGTAATTTGCATGAAAATTATTTTGAGGTAACAGGAGAACAGAATCAAGTAGTAGGTAAATTTCGTGTAAAGTTTTTAGCAAAAACGCTATAACTCCAGAAATACTTAAGCGTTTGAGCTCAGTTTAGGCTAATCTCGTATATCTTGAAGAGGGCTACTTTTTAGGCTATACATTTTTGTCCAAAGTCCACGCTCACCGTATGTTTTTGAGCTTTGTATCTAAAAAACGCTTGAAAAACCATTACTAACTAGTAAGCGTTTTACATTTTTGTACCAGCTACCTCCTACACGCTTTTTCTGCTCAGCATAAAATTTTCAAGCCTTAATCTCTAAGCGTTTTTAAATTTAACTGAAATTTCTTTCGTAATTTGCATGAAAATTATTTTGAGGTAACAGGAGAACAGAATCAAGTAGTAGGTAAATTTCGTGTAAAGCTTTTAGCAAAAACGTTATAACTCCAGAAATACTTAAGCATTTGAGCTCAGTTTAGGCTTATCTCGTATATCTTGAAGCGGGCTACTTTTTAGGCTATACATTTTTGTCCAAAGTCCACGCTCACCGTATGTTTTTGAGCTTTGTATCTAAAAAACGCTTGAAAAACCATTAATAACTAGTAAGCGTTTTACATTTTTTTACCAGCTACCTCCTACACGCTTTTTCTGCTCAGCATAAAATTTTCAAGCTTTAATCTCTAAGCGTTTTTAAATTTAACTGAAATTTCTTTCGTAATTTGCATGAAAATTATTTTGAGGTAACAGGAGAACAGAATCAAGTAGTAGGTAAATTTCGTGTAAAGCTTTTAGCAAAAACGCTATAACTCCAGAAATACTTAAGCGTTTGAGCTCAGTTTAGGCTAATCTCGTATATCTTGAAGCGGGCTACTTTTAAGTCTATAAATTGTTGTCCAAAGTCCACGCTCACCGTATGTTGTTGAGCTTTTTATCTAAAAAACGCTTGAAAAACCATTACTAACTAGTAAGCGTTTTACATTTTTATACCAGCTACGTCCTACACGCTTTTTCTGCTCATCATAAAATTTTCAAGCCTTAATCTCTAAGCGTTTTTAAATTTAACTGAAATTTCTTTCGTAATTTGCATGAAAATTATTTTGAGGTAACAGGAGAACAGAATCAAGTAGTAGGTAAATTTCGTGTAAAGCTTTTAGCAAAAACTCTATAACTCCAGAACTACTTAAGCGTTTGAGCTCAGTTTAGGCTAATCTCGTATATCTTGAAGCGGGCTACTTTTAAGGCTATACACTTTTGTCCAAAGTCCACGCTCACCGTATGTTGTTGAGCTTTTTATCTAAAAAACGCTTGAAAACCTATTACTAACTAGTAAGCGTTTTACATTTTTTTACCAGCTACCTCCTACACGCTTTTTCTGCTCAGCATAAAATTTTCAAGCCTTAATCTCTAAAAATTAAATTTAACTGAAATTTCTTTCGTAATTTGCATGAAAATTATTTTGAGGTAACAGGAGAACAGAATCAAGTAGTAGGTAAATTTCGTGTAAAGCTTTTAGCAAAAACGCTATAACTCCAGAACTACTTAAACGTTTGAAATCAGTTTAAGAATATTCATTTGGTATTTTGGCGCACATTCCATAAAAATTTACTACATATTGTGATTTAGTTGATTCACAGTAGTAAATTTATATGAGCTGGAACTTCAAATAAAAAATATTTGTTTACAAATTCAAAAATAAAATGTAAGCTTCTGCGAGGTTTCATCCTTCTTAATACAGTCTAAGCTTTTATGCAAAACTAGTATCAAAAATAAAATTGGTTCCAAAAGGAAAACGAGCCTTTCCAATAGCTGCTTATGTGCTTAGAATTGCATAAAATTATTAAAGATAATTAAGAATGTGGTACACGGTATACGAAAAGTAAAAACAAATAACAAGTATTTAAGAGTTCAACAAGTTTTTTATTTACAGCATCGAAAGCAAAATTATTTTCGTTAAAAAATTCGACAGACAACGAAATTTTCGACAGTACTGTCAACTCATACAACACAAAATGTTCATCGATGTTCGATAGCCAGCCAAAATCGTTTGTCGAAAGTAACTCATAATGGGGCCTTAGTGTCCAGATTAGGAAATTCTAGTCTTGCAGTTTTTATATTTTCATCTTTTCTTTCCTCTTCTTCTTTTTATATTTCATATATAAATACAAATATGTACACATACATCCTTCTTCAAGAGGAAAAGTGTGAGAATTCTAAAACAACACAGAATTTCAAAGTACATAAAACTGGGTACACCTTTCCAATCTTCTCACCTCTCTCACCAATAAACTCAAGAATTGCTATAACAAAAATTGTAAGTCTGGACGATGACTTTTTTGCAAGGCTACATTCCCCAAACATTAAAATTCGAACAATTTTAAAATTTGATGTTTAAATATATTGCTACTTTATTAAGGTCTCAAATTAAGTTTGTATTATTAATTTGCACCTAAATTTTGTATTTAAGACTTCTTTATATTTTTGTAGAGCTCTGTGTTATCAATAATAGAATACCTGATCAATATGGCGGTAAGTAGACGTTTTAAAGTCTGTGTTTCAGATCTGCTACGATCTAAGAAATTAGGTACATAGCCTACTTTTATATTTCCGAATAGTAATCTTTGTTAAGGGTTTATTGACCAGTATTAATATTACGAAGCCTTTTAAAGGTCTTAACTGGAACTTGATATTTTACAGACTTTTTATATAATACTTTTAAACCTTACAAGCTTTCTGTAGTTCTTATTTTCGTTGACATGTAAGTTAGTCGCTTAAAAAATGAACTTTTTAAGTCATAAAACAATTTTTGGAAGAATAAAGTTGAACAAGACAACTGTATAAATACTTTAAAAATGTATAAATTTCCTTTGTGATAAAAAAAAATAAACTTTTTGACACCACCGTTTTTCAACAGTTAATGTAAAAATTTTAACTTCCGCTGTTATTTACAGAGATACCAAGAACTTTACATCTTTTATCAAAGAATTTATTCAATTATAGCACTTAATTTCCCTCCCTGGTTTTTGACTTAACTGCGATAACAGCTTGGTTATTGTATAAGCTTATACCCTCCGTTATGTTACCCGATGGCAGTTGACTTTGCTTAATTAATGTTAAGGGAAATTAGCTGTTTCCTAAACCTTCGAAGGTAGAAAAATGTGCTAAACAGCAAAGGCAATTTAATGATTATATCATTTAACTTTTTCTAAAAGAAGATTGATTGTTTTTATTCAATTAGAAAATATTTTGTTCTTTACACAAAATACTAAAATGTTTTAACTTCTTAATAAGTCTTAATATGCAAATTGTGAGCTTTTAGTGTGAAACATTGATAATACGAGCAGATATAAAAAAGATAGTCAATATATTCAAATGGGCACAAAGACCCTATTCCGGCAAGCTGCTTGCATATGGGCTATATGATATAATGGACTGACTCGCCCCATTTTCAAAAGGCTTGGTCCTCGTGCCAATTATAACCTATACGCCAAATAAATTGATTCTGAGTCGATCGATATACTTAAAGGTGGGTATAGGACCTGTATTTTAAGGTATTACACACATCAGCACAAATGCATAATACCCTCTGCACTATTGTGGTGTGGGTATATGAACGAAAATAACAATCTTTAAAATTCTTTATATTTAATCAAACATACATGCATAAATACATGCTAGTAAATTTAAATGCTAATGTTTTTATAAAGGGTTTTTAAATTTTACTAGGGGAAAAGGCTGTTAATATTGGAAGAAACCTTGGACTAGCCCCTTCTACAACAAAATCCAGCTGTTGTTCCAGAGATCCGATAAAATCATAACATCGTTAAAGTATAAACACGTTACAAGAATGAGAAGTCCTTTAATAAAAAAAGCGATTAACTTCTTACCATTTGGATTGAACATCAAGATCGGCGAAGATTGTCCTTAAAACAAATGGTAATTCAAAAGAACGCTCTAACTTTATTTGAAAATTTAAAAGAAAATTATCCGTTACCAAGCCTATCAAGTCAAAATTAATTTTTTCAGCTAAAATTATGAATCTCAGTACCATTAAAATGAAAATCAATCAAATGTATGGAAAAACGTGCTTCGGTTATTGGTGTATTTGCAAAAAAAAAAAAAAAAAAAAAACGATACCAATTTGTCATTATTTGAAATTTTTTTTTTTTTTGAGAAAATTGTAGAGCCTTGCTAAGTAATATTTCGAGGTTTGAAGAGTCTAATTCGCGATTTTCTTTTACACCTCAAAAATAAAGACACATTTTAGGACAGGCCATATATAAAAAAGTCGTAGAATAACTATTGTTTGGGACACCCCAAGGAAAAATTTTTAACAATAAAAATGTTATTTTTCGCGAAAAGTCGATTTTGAAATGTACATACATTATTTATTTATTTAGATATTTATTATAATTAAAATTACAATAAATCTTAAAGCTAAAGCACTAGCAACTAAGGCTATCGGCTTCTGCAAACATATTTTGCTACATTACATAGTAACTTACTTTTAAAAAACTAAAATTTCATAATTGTGTCCAACACAATTTTCCTAAAACTTTAAGGCTTTTACACATTTCAACAATTAAATTTTCTTTCTTTGCAGATTATTTTATTTGAAAACAGGCCATATTTTGTGGTAATTTGCCATCTTTACATATTTACTTTAATTTTTTAATTCACATAAAAACACATCTTATTTACTCTTACAAATTAGATCTTTATCACCCTAATACCAACAAAAGCTACACATTACTTTGATCTGAGTTCCCTGCCGTCAAATGAGTAGCTAACTAAAAAAAAAACCAACCTTAAGTTAGCTTGTATACTTAAAGCTAACTACTAAGCAATTTACATTAACTAAAGTGTATACAAACACGGTGTAGTATATTTGAAGTAGAACGAGCCAAGTCGATTGGCAAACAAACGGCTCTAAGATCCACAAAAGATTAAATTTATTTAGGGCCATTATTACAATATACGGAGAAGAAATTGATAATCGGTTATGGCCAGGTTATAGTATAATTGAATTTTTTTAATTTATTTACTCTTTGAATGATATTGCTCACCAAATTTATTTTATTTTTTATGTGCCTTGAATTTTTTTTAAATAATAAACTATCTTATTTCTCAAAAAAAAAAAAAAAAAAAACCATAATTTTTAGAAATTTTTGAATAAATTTTTATTTTCTATTAAAATATAAATTTTTAAAAACTGTTTTATTTCGAATAATTAATATGATAGCTAAGTTTGTAGCAAGTGACAAATAGTGAGTTTTAAGCCAACGTGTAAACTAACTTAAATTAGTAAGTTTATAGCTAGCTACAAAAAGTTAGCTTTAAGTTAACGGCTAGGCAACTAACTTTAAAGTTAATTGAAAGTTGTGCAGAGTCGGACAATTGACTACTTCCTAGGACATCGCAATGTTAAAATAGTTAGTCAATTCCATATAAATGTAATGCATGTGTCAACCACCACTACTTGAGAAATAGTTAGCTTTCAGTTAATTTAAAGTTAACTGAATGTCCGACAGGGTTACTATGATTTTTCACTAAACAAAATACAAATTGATTTTATTTACACACACACACTGTTTAGCACAAACACGACATTATAATGTTAATTAGTCAATTCACAAGGTATCATAACATGTCATATTGTCAAAATGTCCTAATATTTCACAATGGTTTAAAAATATTGTTGTTGGTTTGTTAACAAAAAGTGTCTTAAATAAATAGAACGTTGCTTGCTGTGTTTATTGTGCTGTCGTAATTAATCAGAAAAGTCCAGCGCTGAGCGGCTGAGCCGTACAACAATATTTTTAAACCATTGTGAAATATTAGGACATTTTGACAATATGACATGTTAGGATACCTTGTGAATTGACTAATAGTGTTTGGTGTTTTTTGTGTTTTTTTCTTTTTTTTTAAATAACATTGCCTTTATTTTTAACAGGGATGGGTAGTACTTATCGATATTCAATAAAAGTACAATTATCAGGCCTGACACAGAAATCAATTCCGATCGAAAGTGGAAGTGATTTCGTATCTTGCTTCACATAAAACGAAATCACTTTTTATCGGAATTGATTTCTGTGACAGGCCTGTATAAAAATTATTGAAATTCTTTAAGGAGTAAAATTCAAAAAGATTTAGGCCCTAATCATGTACAACGCAGCGCAACGCCAAACAATAACATTGAAAGCACAAACAATGTCATAAATATTTTGTAATTTTGTTGTTGCTTTCAACAGAAATTCATGTACCGTTTTAAAATTTTCAACGACTCAAGCAATGGAGCGTTTGAAATTTTTAAACGCAATGTGAATTTATGTAGAAAGCAACAACAAAATTACAAAATATTAATGACATTGTTTGTGCTTTTAATGTTATTCTTTGGCGTTGCGTTAGTTCTGTGGCGTTGCGCTGCGTTGTACATGATTAGGGCCTTAATATTGAATTTAATTGTGTTTATTTTTTTTTACATTAAGAAAAAAAATGGAAAATAATAGTAATCAAAAATCCATATTTTGAATAAAAAACCCAATTTACTTTAATGTCAAATAACAAAAATATATAAACACATGCACAGTAAAAATAATTTTCGTATTTGAACACTGAAATCGCATATATGATTAAAAAAACTTTTAAATTTTGTGTGATGATGCTTTTTGCAGAATTGATAAAAAAAAAATTGCAGTGTTAGTTGTTCAACTTTAAGTCTACAAACATGTATAATGAGTTATCTCAGTGTTGTAAAACTGAAATATTAATTAAAATCATGAAAGTTGTCAATATAAGTTGAATTTCTCTATCTTAAAGCCAATTAAGTTAGTTTATACTTCATGCATGGTGCCATTGGTTTTAATTTGCACAAATGGGAAAACCCATAATTAACTATATTTTGATACACATATGTAAGTGTTACATGTTAAACGAAAGATTTCAAATTCATACAATTTGTACTTTCATTACACATGCAAATGCATGTCTAATCTTTTGGAAATTTTAAGGTAAAATCAATAAAGGCCATGGATTATATGAATTGTTACATCATTATTTGTCTATTAATGGGAAAATAGCAAAAGTGGATTAATTGTGGGATACATTATATTAATTTTAATGTAAGTGATAGCAAAACTATGCGAAATCTGAAGGAAGCAAAAGTTTACTGAATATTTATGAACTTTAAAACTGGAAATATTAAAAGAGGATTTTATTAAGGAGATAAATAAATAAAATTTCTAAGAATTTTAAATTAGTTTAGTACCATACATAGAAATGCCAATATTTTTTTTTAACAAAATTAAATTAAAAACAGTGATTTAATGAGTGATTTAAGAAGAATTTAAGTGTGAAGAATGGAAAATGCAGAATGAAGAAAATGAAAAGGAAGAAGAAGACGAGGGTGGAGACGAAGAAGATATGTACCAAAAAGAATGCACTTCCCAGACAAAAATATACTTTTTCGCGAATGGATACTTTCGGGGATCACAAGGTGGTTGTGGTTTAAACCCGAAGTAGGGGAATGGGAGATCCTGAAAAGGCCGCTCGAAGGCTGATTTTTCACTACTCTAGAGAGAGAGAGAGAGAGAGTTTGGCCTGAGTGATCTATCGTCCTTAGGTGCTGTTGCTATCAGATCCTGGCGACTCTTCTAATGCAGTGTAGGTCAGATTGCTCCAGTTTCTAGGCCAGGGACGAGTTTTATCTTGCCGTACTATAAACTCAAATTTTCACCTGCGTGTCTTGGTTGTTCATACACACAGGAGCACATGGTAAACGTACTGTTGATTCACCCAGTACACTCAAACTATTACAGTAAAGGACTGTAGGTTATTCAAGAAGTATTCCGTTCAGTCAATTTTAAATAAATAAACATTTCAAATTCTAAGCAAATTTATTTTTAACTGATTCTAACATTTATTTAAATAACTAAGTGCACATTAATAGGGATTTTCGGTTGCATTTAATATTATCTGTTGATTAAGTAAAAGTATTCTGAATAAAAAATTAAATGAAAATTAAATTTAAAACAACTGTAATTTTACTTAAAAACCGTTCTACTTATTTTGCATTTTATTTTAACGAAAAGTTTATTTAATTTTTACTGTCAAAAATTCAACCGCGAATTCCATAAAAAATGAACCACAAATTCCGTAAAAACAAATGACTTTTCAATTATTTTATATAATTTAACTATCAAAAAAATAACCTACAAATGCCGTAAAAACAAATGAATTTTTAGTTATTTTATATAATTTACTACCAAAAAATTAATTTTTAGTTATCTATTTATATATGTTTGGCGATTTGTTTGTTTTGTGTAGGAAATTCCCATATTCTATTTGTTCAAATTATTTAGTTAAATACATCAAATTTTTGAAGTAAAATAATTCCAAATACTATATCGGTCATGCTGCTGGTGTCTTATAATTGAAAGATCTTCTGTAAACAAAGTGGTCAGAACAATAAAAGTAAAACAACATGTATAACGGGGTAAGTAAATAAAAATAAATTTTCTCTCTATCTCTCATTAGAAGAACAAGCGAACAGGAGTATTTTTTAGAAATTCGAGAAAAACCTGTATTATTTAAAATTACTGAATTACATAAAATAACAGAAAATTCATTTGTTTTTACGGAATTTGTCAGTTATTTTTTGATAGTTGAATTATATAAAATAATTGAAAATTCATTTGTTTTTACGAAATTCGCAGTTGAATTTTTGACAGTAAAAACTAAATGAACTTCTCGTTAAAAATAATTAAAAATAAGTAGACCGGTTTTTATTTATATTCATTTATTTTATATTACAATTTCAGTTAATTTTACGTACAGAATATTGTGAATGTAGTTAAGACCTTTATAAAGGTATTAAATTTTTATTTTATAGGTTATTAATGCTTAAGTTAAAATATTGCTTAAAAACAACATAAATACTCGTACCTTTTATCCAAATATATATCACACACTAAATCATAAACAGGCACAGCTCAAAAATTAGAAAAATTGTTTTTTTCATAAGCCATTTCCCAACAAATCAATTGCGACCACGAAGATTTCGTTTGCGTCACTGTCTTCTTTCACTTTTGTTCTTAAATTTTCGCGAAACTCAATATAATTAAAAATTGCTGGCATGCCTTTGAAGCCTGTTTTCTTTCTCTCTTAATCATTTTTGAGTTTTGCCTGTTCATGATTTTGTGTGCGATATGTGAAAGAATTCAATAATTCTTTTTTATGCAAATATGTCTTTTCATTTCCTTTTTTCCTTAATTATTCATGATTTTTCAATGGTCAACAAATTTTTGTTAAATGCACAAATGATGATGGTAAAATATATAAAAACAATCATGCACACACACACAAAAAAATTAATAAGAATACACAATTCGTTTAAGAAAACCCTGAAGGAAACTTAGGTGCAAGTGTCTCCATTTCACCAGTTTTGTCGACTATTGTGGTGACTTTTTGGCGAGATTGTCAATGAAGTGTCTACACTTTTCTGTTTATCTTGTAAATAAAATAAAATTTTGTTATGAATTCGTATTTTTATTTATTTTTTAATACAATAATGTTAAAAAAGCAAATTTTAGTTCGACATTCGACAGTACCAAAAGTTGAGACTAGATTAACTAAAATGTACCTGAGATTCTCTGGTTCCAAGGTATACATATGGTGCCAAAAGAACTACGTAGTCAATAGTACCAACGTCAGTTGTAGATTTCCAATGACACGCACATGTTAAATGTCTATAGTAAATAACATTGTCTGGGGTAAAATAAGTCACTAGTACTGGTAGCTGGTTCAGTAGTGAATCAGTACAGATTCACTAGTGACATTTCCTACAGGGAATATATATATATATAAATAAACATGTCTTTGTACTTGTTATTCCATTGGCGATAAAATCTTTTATTGATTTATTCTTTTGATTCTTGAAAAAAAATTATTTTAATTTGAGCAGCTGCAGTGCTTAATAATGCGGAGCATTCAATGGCGCATTGAACAATCGAATTGTTACTTATGAATGGATGTTTGCAACAGTGGAATAATACTTAATATGAACATACATATGTAATATGATCGAACATATTTATTTACATAATGTATTTATTCCAGACACTTAGCACAAGTTCAAAAATATTGTATTGACTCAAAATTTAAAAATTTTTAGTAGAAGAAAAAAAATTTTTAATATTACATTAAAGGCATCTGAAAACAGAATATTTAAACCAGCCATTTTATTACCAAAATAAGACAAAATACCACGATATTTTTACAGCGATTGGATAGGAATATTATGCGACGATTTTTTTTCAAAAAGGGAAACATTTTTTTTTTGAGTTTATGAACTATTGTTGAACAAGTGCGATTTATTGGATGTAGGTATAACTAAGGATGTCTCGCAACGGAAATGTTCGACATAATCCCTTTTCCATATAAGCACAGCATTATGCAGGTAATTGATTTTAAAACTTATTTTTCAAACAGAACTGCGTTGAGAGCACATTTTCCATATAATTTTACATACAAATTTGTCATAGAAAGCCGGTGTGAAATAAAATCTATTTTTTTTGAGTACTTTTTTCTAAAGCTCTCACATAGACTTGCTGCCTGTTCATCTATTTCCGAACGAACATTTCGTTCGCTTAACTTACATTAAAAACAAAAACAAATAATAAAATACTGTTTTTGTTTTACATGTAAGCGAGCGAAGTCTTTGTTCGAAATCGATGAAGAGTCCATTATACTCCCAATCATGGTACCATACTTTCATTAAATTCCATACATTTTGTAATCAGAAAATGAAAAATAAAAGAAAACAAAAATTAAAGCAATCTAATTATAAAGAATTTGCGGTTTCTGCCTTCGCACAGTTGTCCAAATGCTCAACCTAGCCGGAAGAAAGACATAACTCGCTTTTGAAAGGCCGCATTGACATGAAACTTTGCACGTTCATAGATTTGATTAATAAAAACACTCACCAAAAAAATGGGGACAATCTTTAAAATGGGCGTGGCAGATTTTTTGTTAAATAAATAAAAACAAATAATAAAACTGTATTTATTTATTTAAATTTATCTAACATTTTGAATTTTTATCATAAATTTTAATCTACATTAATAGGGACTATAGAAAGAAATAATGTTTTAAATTTAAGGAAATATTAATATATATTTAATCCAAATGTTCAAAATGGTAAAGGCAAGTGAAATGTAAAGGCAAATCAAAGACTACTGAAAATTATTAAAAAAAAACAACGGCCTGTGGCGAACAAATACAACAAATCCAAGAAAGACAATATGTCTGTTTCAATCTGATTGCGGCACATTTTTCGGGTGTCACTTTCTATTATATTTCGGAAGTCTTTGTTTCGCGATTCCAATGCTTCATCCGACAACATTCCTATTGGAAGTGCTGCATATTGGATAATATATGCACCATGAATGAGGACTTTGTGAACACTCGATGGCAGGTAATACCATGAATACAATTGTATATATACTTTTGCTGTATCCATGCCATACGTACGATATGCATTCACGTTAATAGCAAAGGCACATGCCATTGTGTTTAAAATTACAATAAAGCTTTGAAGATACTTCCGCCGATTTTTCAGAAATGTTGATACCATCATTTGGATAGCATTCCCTTTTCGCAGCCAAAAGTTTATGATATGAATGAAGGGTAGATATCAGCTTTATGGCTTTAAGCACCTGCACGCAAAAGACTATAAGTGTGTCTTGTGTATCTACCATCGATATACAAAACTAACGCCTCCTCATTTGTGTATGATATTGGTACTTTTGAAGAAAAGCTCAATTTTTTTAAGAATTATTTAGAAGGTCAGTAATCCGTCATCCTGAGATGCTGAAAAAGGCTTAATTGGAATTACAAAATTCCCATCTAGCCAATATTTATTTATAGCCTCGAAAACTAGCTTTGTTCGATTGGCTTGAGCCCACTTCTTAGCCAGAAACCATACAAACATTCGAGCAGATTGCTTCACTTGTTTGCAATAGCTATCCGTTTCATTATTCTGAAGCCCGATTAAAAACATATGATACAACAGCATTAAGTTTCTTATTTTGTTGTTTTTCACTATACCAAGCATCAAATAGTTCCCTCTAAGTAATGGACATTTTAAACTGTAAACCAAATTAAAAGCGTTAGTTTTGAAATAAAAAGCGTAGTTTTGAAAACATTGACAAGGTACAATCAAACAGATTACAAAAACACAAATAATAGAATTAAAGTTTTATAAATTCCCATTTAAAACTCTAAATTCATTTGGACATTGAACAAAATGTCTACTTAAAAGACACACACGTAAAAAAATGCATTTTTTCTAAACAAACATTTTATTTGAAATGTAAAAATAGTAAAAGTTGTTCCTACCTTTGTTAAATTAATTTCAGTAAAAAAATATTTTAAAAACTTTGTTCTTATTTTTTCACGAAAACTTTAATTGCTGTACTAAATATGATCAGAGCTGATTATAGAAAAACAAAACAGCAATTACTTGTGTTTAAAACAAGAAAGCGAACCTGAAACAGAAGTTAAATAAATAAAGAATGTAACGTTATGCACTGTTGGCACTTGTCAACTTATTATCAAATAAAATATTTATTTACAAAATAATAAAAAAAATTACTTTCTTCCGGCTAGGTGGAGAATTTGGACCACTGTGCGACGTTTTATTAATGGGCTTTCAGACTCAATTCTGAGTACACAATAAATGATGAAAGAGAATTGAGTCTTCAACTTAAGACAAAAATTCTAAAACTTTGGCAGTAACTTTGAATTCTCTCTCAGTTCTTTCTTTTTCTTTTGTGCTTGTTTTTCTTTATTTACAAAATGTATGAAATTGAAAGAAAGTATGGTAGCATTGTTGGGAGAATAATTGTCTAATTGTGAGAGCATTAGAAAAAACGTTCTCAAAATAAATTTGTCAAACTGTATGGAAAACATCGAAACATGTCACTATCGAAACGTGTAAAATCGACCTGTTCGTGAACGTGGGTTCGATCCCCCGTCAGTCAAGAATGAAAAATTATCAACAAATTTCAATTCATTTCATATTATAAAATTCCTTTCTTCATTAAAATAATTTAATGAAAGTTTAATTTAATGAACTTAAGCCTGATTGGCACTGCATGAATGTCTCTACTATCGATAACTAAAAGGGGACGCAGCACTTTTGGTAACTTTTATCACTAGACATTGTCTTTTAAGTAGGCATGTCCAGTGTCTGGGAGCCAGACACTGTGATTACTGCCGCAGCTGCCATGGCGAAAATTATACGGAAAACGTAGATCACCTTCTTTGCCACTGTCCTGTGCTGGTGAGAAGGTGACTGACCGCAATGGAATCTGCCACATATAACCAATTATATGATATCTTTAGCATTCCACTGAAGTTCATTTTGAAGTTGCAGTTGAGATTCACCGTCTGTCCTGGGCCTAAGTGTCTCAAATGGGTGCTGACTGGACTTTCTAGCTAACCTTATAGTTAAGTCCTTAATCCAGGCTATAGACAAGAGAATTGACAAAAATTAAGTTGTACCAAATATTATTAAAGGAAAAAAACGTTCTAACTTTTTTTTTTAAATATTTAGTGTATTTTAATTCTTGTTAACCTCAAGTGCAAATGGTTTTCTAAATTTAAATGGTACTGAAAAGAATTTTATGATTATTTTTTCTTTTAAATTCGTTTAAAAAGACTTTTTTATTTCTTAGCAAAACTTCTCACACAATCGGGTGGTTGTACTTTTAAGAGGATTTTGTTTTCTTTTATAAATGCCAGTAAAATTATAAGAAAACAAAGAACTTTTATGGAAGAAATTTCATAAAAATTATAATGTTGTTAAAGCAACATTGTTGTAAAACAAAAAGTAATAAAATTATTTTTCTTAAATATGTAAATTTTTTTGTTTTTTGGCAAAAAAAACCAAAATTTTGCTGAAAAATGTGTGTAACAACAAAATTCTGCTAATTCTTTTTAGAGTAAAGTTTTATTTAATTAAAAATTTTATTAAGACATTAGAAGAAGAGTTAGTAACAAGAGGGTTTGGTTTTTTTTTTTTTTTTTGTTTTTAGTTGTTGTATGGAAAAGTTTTGAATAACTTTGTTTAAAGAATTTTGTGTAAAAGGAAAATGGTTTTTGACAAACGAAAATATTTTCTTATGTTTTAAAGAGAGATTTTTATTTTTGCAGTGTTTCTTTAAGGAAGTAAGCACATTTTTAATGGGCTATGTTTTTAAAGAATCTTAAAGGGCTTTTCTTATTGCTTATAGGATCACAGAAGTTAATAACGTGTACAAAAATTGTAAAATTGGATGCACATTCTTCGCATAAAATCAAAATTGGCATAATAACCCTTAAGAGGAGAGGAAACTAAAACCAAACTTGTCAAGTAAAAGTTGAAAAGTGGTAGGCACCGGTTCTAGTTCTAACAGTTGATTTGAAGGGGACTTGTCACTTTAACATGGCGATGTCCTAGGAGAGGATTAATATGCCACCTTTTTGACGCTTTGTAACAGTTCACTGATATAACCTTAATAAATATACTCAATTTCGGTTAAAATAATGCCTGTCGCAGATATTGTCCCGAGTGAACCATGATAGATCCATTTCGTGTAAAGTAATATAACCCGATAGAATCACCCTCTAGTCGCACACAATTTAGTCACATGACTAGATTTGCCACGAGCCAGTTTTTAAGTGGTAGGGACCGGTTTAAATGCAAAAATGAAGGGGAATTGTCACTTCTCATTTTTGGCATTTTGTAACATAAAACTGAAATAACCTAAATGGGCACATTCAATTTCTGTCAAAATAATGCCTGTCGCATATATTGTTTCGAGTGAACCATTATAATATGATAGATCTCCTTGGTATAAAGTAATAGAACCGGACAGAATCAGCCTCTACCCGTAAAAATTTAGTGACATGACTTGTTTTGTCACGTGTCAGTTCTAAAGTGGTAGGAACTGGTTTAAGTTCAGACGCTTTCTATGAAGGGAACTTGTGACTTTAACATGACGATGTCCTAGGAGAGGGTTAATTTTCCACCTTTTTGACGCTTTATACCAGGTAACTGAAATAATATAAGTGGGCGGATTTAATTTCGCTTAAAATAATGCCTGTAACAGATATTGTCCCGAGTGAACCATGTTAATATGATAGATCCATTTCGTATAAAGTAATAGAACCAGAAAGAACCCGCACAAAATTGTGTCACATGACTAGTTTTGTCATGTGACAGTGGAAGGGACCGGTTCTAGTTCTAACGCTTTATATGAAGAGAACTTGTCAATATCTTTGCAATAAACAAGTGTGTTAAAGGGCAATCTTGAGCTTGGCTCTTTTTTGCTGTTTGTGTTAAGTTTTGTGCATGGGTGTGTTCTGACATATGTAGTAAAATTTCATGGCCAACACTTTTGTAAAAATGCTAACCCCGCCTTCGCCCTTGCAATTTGCGTTTTTGCGATTTGTTAGAACAGGGCCAAGAATTACCGTTATGAAGGGGTGTTAGAGGGTTAATGTGTTTCACAAAAATATTTGCCGTACAATTTTCAACAAAGTCGCTGACAATACTTTATGAGTCAGATATAAAGAAGACATAGTTTCATATACCGATATGCTGCACGAACAGCCCAAAAAGAAGCAACTCCCTAAAAAGAAATTCCGATGTGATCTTTCAAAAGGCATATATTTTTTTTGGCTTCCTCTAACAAAATCAAGTAGTGTTATTGGCCATAGCGTTTGTTAAGCTGGTTAGCCGAGCTTTACAAATGATTTCTTAAGCTTTTGGTTGCCGTTACAGACCCAATTTTTTTATTGCTAAAACTTCTTCCTGTAAAGGCGTTTAAGTAGCATTTTGGACATGAAAAATCGTATTTAAATGTCTCTTCGCTTAAGCGTGTTATCTGATATCCTTGATTTGGGATTAATCCTGCTGCTTGCAAAGTTTATAAAACTGCTGCCTATTTGGGTCCTAATGATTTGAAAGTTTATCTTAACTTTGATGACAATTTTCATGGAGTAGAGAATCTTACTTATAACCTGTTGACCTGATCGGTATAAGTTTTTCGTGCAAAAACCCCTTCTTGAGCCATACAAACCCCTTCTCACTTATTGAAATCGCTAAAGCATTTTAAGGATAAGCAAAACTTTACGCAGTTAAGTTTATTTGACATAAATTCCAAACCAGTTTTTTTTTGTACTACTTTATTCAATGACTATGTGCGAATTTATGACAAAGGGGTAAACACCCTCTTATATTCCATATAACTTATTAAAGACACAAATTATGTGTAAAATATACTCCCAGCTGTTATGAATCCCCCCAACAATTAAGTTAAACACTATCGTGTGTTTTTCCTTGAAAATGATGGCTTTAAGTAGTTTATAAAGCAAACGTTCAGATAGTTCTGCAATTATGCAGAAATTTGTGAACATATCCCCTAATTAATATTAATCATACGTATAGTGTAACAAATACACGTTCTTTCAATAAGAGGTTTAATTTTGATATGTAAAAATGCGCAATTTAAAGCGAAATTATCGGATGTGTATTCAATTGTAGAGAAAAGGGTATGCCATTGATAATGGAAAACATTATCAGCTAAAGAAGTGCCACAGATACGAAGGCAGGACCTTCTTAATTTTAGGAAATTTGTTATCACCAATTTGCACATTTGCGGCTGTATGGCCGGAATTGAAAGATATCAACGCGGACGACGTTTATTTTTTAGCAAGGCGGTGCTACGTGCCACATACGAAACGATACCATCGCTCTTTTGCGTGAAAACTTTTCTGACCTTGTGCTTCCTCGAAGAGGCGATAACAATCTGTTAATGCTATTTTCAGATGTAACAGATTTTAGCTTTTTTCTATGGGGGGTTTATAACAATGACCCACAATCGATTTAAGACCTCAAACTTGGAAACCGTTCTGTAAATAGTTGATCGCACAATGTGGTACTGTTTGCTGTTTTATCGTGCTGCCATCTACACAGTTGTATTGCTATTGACATTCTTGCATGGTGTTTTTTGTGCTGCCATCTACATATAAATAGGGGTATGTTATATATTCCAGGCTGTTTTTAGTGCTGCCATGGTCAGGTGAGTTTCTGCATCATTTGTGATTTCCTTTGTTATCTTTGTATGAGAGGTGCCACGCCTACTTGAACATTCACAAGCTCTAATGGCCGTTTTTAGGCGACGAGTAATCAGGAAATTAATGTGAAAATTTTAGGAAATCGGTTTAGTAGCTTAGGAGTCTAAAGAAAACACACAACCAAAAAAACGCATCTTCATTTATATATATTGCACTTGTTCAACAATAGTGTATTAACTAAATATGTTAATTTTTTCCCTTTTTGGAAAAAATCGACAGGTAATAAAAAACGGTTGGTTTAAAAATTATTTTTCATATGACTTTAATACAAAACTAAAAAATGTTTTGATTGTACTAAAAATTTTTAGATTTTTAAATTAACACAGTATTGTTGAATTCGTGTGATACGTATGTATTTAAAAGTGTTCAGTTATTAAAAAGAAATTGGGTTGGCACGAGCACCTTGAATAAATTTTTCAAATTATTTATAAATATATTTTTATATAAAAGTACTTATGCCTCTCACAATGCTCTAGGTAGCAAAAGTAGCAATAAAACAAACTTAAGTGCTTAATAAGAAATAACATGAACCGTCTACATTTCATCGTTTACGTCCTTAATTAAATCAGCTTTTAATGACATGTTAATGCATGTATGTTTTTTGTTTTATTCATGATTGTATTTTTACCACTTACACAAACTTATAAGCCATTCAAGTCAACAGTAATAGAAACAGAATTAAAACAAGGACATTAACTATTCTTTACTTCTTTTTATGTTTCTTTGAAAAAAAACCAACCATTAATTGCCAACTGGAAACATTTGCTTTAAGAATTTAAGGCCTTGAAAAACGTACTTAAGTGGTTAAATGGGGCAAAGTGGGGAAATTCAAAAGTAAAAAATACCAAAAAGAAAAATAAAACACAAACTTTAAGAAACAAAACATAAATCTGCAATTGGCTTTAAAAACTACCATTAAAAAAGTATGTAAATGTTCTTTTACGTTACGTGGCATAAAAAAGACCTATCGTTACCTGCACTGGTAAAACAGCTAAGTCCATATTTTTTGAAAATTCAGTTTTTGATAAAGTTCAATAGAGTACTCAAAAATACATGGTTTGCAGAAAAAAAGGTTTTATATGTTTTATTTGTTATGATACGTTGATACGGAAGCCTGAGCCCACATAAACAAAAGACAAGACTTTTTTGTCTTTTAAGTCAAAGACACTTGCGTTTGATACCTACTGCGGTTGTTTTGCTTGGTGTGGGTTGTCTCATACGAACTAATGTTCTGTTGTCGTATTAGTCAAAAAAAAAACTGTTTTGTCTTTCGTTGGTGTTGGTTCAGCCTAAAAGTACTAAGTGCAATAATGTTAAAGAAAAGAGCTAAGACCCCTTTAAATATGAAATTTTTTAACAAAATATTAACACTTGTTGGTTGTGAACTTTTAAATAACTAAAATAAGATTAATCTAAAGCTTTTTTAATCAAGCTTAATTTTTAGGTTTTGGGGATCTTTTAAGAAGAGCAAATCAACTTTCATATTGGTTTTTTAGTTTTGTGTGTTTGATTAACATTTTTTATTTAATTAAGTGTTAACGAATTCGCATATGCGTTAACATTACCGAAAGAAAACTTTTCGGAAAAAAGTACTCCTTCAAAAATCAAAATGTTTAGAGATACGTGAGGAGCAAGGCTTTGCTAAATGTATTAGTCCAACATAAAGCAACTATTTAGCAAAAGATTTTTAAATTTGCAACATTTAGATTAAAGGGTTATGAAGCTCAAGCAACTGAATATCCCTAATATTGCCCTAATAAAATCCTGTTGTGAGTGTGACTATCTTCACACAGTCAGTATCCAATATCGCTAACACATCTGTTATTTAAGAAGTCCACTTGCAAACACCTCCAAGTTCTATAAAAGCCGCCATCTTATTTGTTGTTTTAAATTGCCTCCCTATGCCATTGTCGATCTTGTTTAATACACAATTTCTGGTTAAATATTCCATACTCCTGCAAAACGCTCTAAATGGCTTGGCATTTTCATTTACAAAAAACAGTTTGAATCGATTTTGCCAGAATTTTGTTTTTTCTTTACCTAAGCGGTGTTTGTTTTGTAAGTGGACTACTAATTTCATTATAGATGATGTTGCAGTGACTCCGTACCTAGCATACCCTCACTACATACTCCCTTTGTATTTCCCATAGAACTTTTCTACAATCATCCTCGGATTTCACAAATTGCATTTATCCACAACAATCCATGGAAATTCACCGATCGCTGAACAAACTAAAAAATTGTCATGAATATTAAAGGGCTGCATTAATAACTTTATTCATGAGCATACTGAAATGTGTACTCAATGAAGTTGGTATTCAAATAAAATTCAGACCACTGAACAAACTGTTGTTTTATTCTTGCTACTAGCAAACACATTTCGTTTCATATGGCAAACACAAAGACTTTGTTCAATGAAACGACTTTTGTTTCACAGTTTTCACTCTCTCTCATTTTTTTTCTCATTCGAATTGTTAATCGTTTACATATTTTCAATGCCTTAATTTGAAATTAAATGCCACCGTAAGCTTTAAAAACTATTACATTTTTTAAGGTCTTTATAATATGTAAATATATTATGTTCTTTGCTTTCCTAAACATTTTTTAAATTTAAAATATCTCAAATTAAACCAAAGTTATTCAGCTATTTCTAACTATACGCCGAAATTAATATTAATCATACGCTTAGTATTACTTAAATTATATTTTCATTTGAATACTCTACCATTTGCTACAGTTTATATATTTTAAGTATAAATACATAAAATACAACATATTTAGGAACTTGTATGCAAACACTTCAATGAAATTCTATTAAATTTAATATTGTACACATACAGTGGAGTCTCTCAGTACCGGACAACGAAGTAACCCTCAAAATTCTGCAGACGTTTCAGGAATACAGAACGATTACAATAATGTAGATTCTTGTTTTAATCAAACCCAAATTCCATTCGCGTTCTCATGTGTCGATCAAACAGATGTGATTTCTAGCTTCGTTTCTGTCAAATCAAATGCAGTTGGTTTCGATAACATGCATCCGAAATTTATCAGAATTATACTTCCGTTGATTCTTCCCTTTATTACACATCTCTTCAACACCATTATAACAACAAGTACGTTTCCTGAAAAATGGAAATATGCAAAAATAATTCCAATACCTAAGTCAAACACTGAATATAGGCCAATCTCAATATTAAGTTTTCTTTCCAAAGCATTTGAAAAATTATTATGTGCCCAAATGACCACATATATTAATGAAAATCACTTAATGACATGCAAGCAGTCTGGTTTCCGAAATCAACATAGTTGCGTAACAGCTTTAACTGAAGTGACTGAGAACATAAGACGTGATCTCGATAATAGAAAAGTGAACTTTTTAGTACTTCTTGATCATTCTAAGGCGTTTGACACGGTTAATCATCAAATACTTTCTTTGAAACTGAAGAATGTCTTCAACTTTTCAACAACGGCTACATCAATGTTATATTCTTACCTCACTAACCGTTTTCAGTCTGTATGTGTCAATAATAATATTTCCACGTCCATAGCAGTCTCAAGGGGAGTTCCTCAAGGTTCAATATTGGGGCCATTGCTGTTTTCCGTCTACGCTTATGATTTGCCACAACAACTGCAACACTGCAATATACACATGTATGCTGATGATGTTCAGGTGTACCTCAGTAGCCCAGTAATCTCCGTAGCGGAGAATGTTGAAAAACTCAACCATGATCTGAACAGAATCGTCCGCTGGGCAGACAGAAACGGTTTGTGTCTTAATCCTCAAAAATCAAAATTTATGATAATACATAGGAGATCCCAACATATCACCGGCATTAATGTATTGATTAACAACCAGCCTATTGAGATTGTTCAAAAAGTGAAAAATTTAGGGATAGTTTTTAATAACAACTTGACTTGGTCAAGTCATATTGATGCACTAGTGGCACAGACTTACCAGAAATTAAGATCGCTTTGGGCTACACAATACTTTAAACCGCTCAACGTAAGGAAGCTCCTGGCCAAGTCGTATTTAATTCCAGGACTTTTGCATGGCTGTGAACTATTCGGCAAGTGTGACTCTAATAGTAAGAGGAAACTTAATGTACTTTACAATAACATTATAAGATACGTTTATATACTGCAAAGGCATGATAGAGTTTCATCGTATTCAAAATGTCTTTATGGTGTATCATTTGAGAACTTAATAAATATTAAAATGCTAATGTTTTTGCATAAAATCATTTACAGTAAAGTACCAGCTTGCTTATTTAATATGATTCACTTCACAAGATCCTTGAGAGGGAAAAGGTTGATAATACCTGTGCATCGATGCCTTATATCGGAATGGCAATTTTTCATCAATGCGGCACGTCTTTGGAATTCTCTTCCTCCTAGCATTCAGCAAGTGAGCAACGCAATACAATTCAAACAACATATTTTTAATTTCTTCAATAAATAGACCACAGGTCAGACAACTTTCCTCTTTTAATTTTTTTTAATTTAAATTTGTTTTAATTTTGAACTTATAATTTTTATTGCTTTATTTTTGTACTTTTTAATTTTTATCTTGTACGTTTTAATTTTGTACTTTATTATTTTTATTTTGTACTTTTAATTTTGTTTTAATTTTGTACTTTTAATTTATTTTTTAATTTTAATTTTAATTTTAATTTAATTTTTATTTATTAAATTGTTGCGGCTTTTTTTCTATTAACATTAATACTCTTGCTCTATAATTATAAGATATATTCTTGTTGAGCAGGATTTCAATAAATAAATAAATAAAAAAAAAAAATAAATGTGTCCGTACAAGGGAACTACACTTACGCTTTCTCTCTCTCTCTCTCTCTTTTCAAAGAATTTCATATGCCCTGAACGCAGATTTGCGTTAAAGGAGATATCACTGTATATGAGTACAGCTATATGCTGTAATCTTACATCTGGCTGATTTTGTGTAGAAAACGATACCATATTTACATTGAAACTCCTTTTTAACAACCTAAATAAATATTTATTTTGCTTGAAGAAATATTGTTGAATAAGTAAATATAGATTTTATTTTGCATTTTTATGAGTTTCTGCCACATAAATAAAAACGAAAAAAAAAACTATAGCATGTGTATATAAAAATTTTTCACACTCAACTGCCACTCGAATCCTGCAAATGATTTAGTAGAGAGTGTAACTGTTTCCTTTTTTTTTTGGCTCATCAATCATTACACAATAATAAAAGGAAAGTTGATAGATTTTGTGTCAATATGTTTTGCAATAAAATTGGTTTAATTTAATAAAATAAAATGTAGTAAAAAGCTTTAGCGGCAATAGAAAACCATATATTGTAAAGGGTATTTATTGCTTGAAGAGCATTAAGAACAAAACAAATGAGAGGATTTTCACTAGGCGCCTTAAATCTAATTTAAAAAAAGAATATATTGTTTTTTTTTTTTTAATATTTTTCATACAAGCAAAGAAGGTGTTCTGTGATTATCATTTTTTTTCTTCTTATACTAATCCCGCGAAGCTCCACGCTTGTATGCAGGAAAGAATCCAGAGTCTCTGGCAGGAATCGAACCCGCAACCCCGGCGCTTATAGACTAGCTCACTACCAAATAGCCTACCGGTGCACCCATAGAGATATCATCGAAATTTTTTGCTCATTAGAAAGGCCTTTCGTTACCGTTATCTACAGGTATATAAAACAACCTCCTGCAAATATTCACAGCGACTTCGTTAGGTAATGCGTATGCAAAGTGTCCAATTCTTAAGCGCTCTTAGCTGACAGCGATGGCCTAACTAACGCCGTTCTCATAGAAGATTGAAAAGATGATGTGACTATTCCCTCAAATCTCTCTCGTGCAGACCTGCGACTTAGTGAAGCCCCACTAGAAATAGTCTAATTGGATCAAATTGCACTATCACTGCGGCCAGTTTATATCGACATGATAAGACAATACTCTCCAATCGCTCGTGCAGAATGTCCAATGTGGCATGAGCTGTGTGGCACGTATAACCTTCCTACTAAAAGCACATGCCCTTTGTCTGGATATCGTTTAATCTAAGGCAAAATAAGTTGGTTTTTATCGACCTTCAAAGCTCGCCGTTGACGGAGATGGCCTGGCCAAGGTCTTGATATAACTATGATGCCCTTAAATCGCTCGTGCAGACCTGAGACTTAAAAATGACCTGCTGGAAACAGTCTAATTGGATTAAATTGCACGATCACTGTTGCCAGTTTAAATCCGCATGATAAGATTTTGGTCTCAAATTGCTCGAGCAGGTGGCACGTACTGCATCCTATTAAAGCAACATGACGTTACTCTCCTTATTGTATAATCTAGGCCAAAAGAAGTTGGTAAGCATCGACTTTTAACCCTCGCCGTTGGCGGCAATTGCCGGGCTAACGTCATTCTCATAACAAAATCCACACTAGACAGTGACTTTTTCACGATGCATTTGGGACGCTTTGGGATCTTATATGGTTTGTTATTCGCTAAAATGGGCTTTCGATAGAAACTAGGGTAAGAACAGTTTTTAAAAAACTGCAGTCAAAGTTGAAAAACTGACATTTCTTCCACTTCTTCAGTTGTCATTGGCCAAAAAACGGTTGCTTTTACTTCTGATTGATAAAATGTAAACAGTGCCTGTCAAATCAACTCAAAAAGCGAAAAGTTGTTAGCAAATTTTCGTTTTCTGTTCGACAGTTTTTGGCTTCGACTGGAGTTTTTTAAACCCTGGAACAGACCATCCATTTTACAAAAACAATCTGATCTATTGCAAGTGCTTGAGCGTTATATCCATGCATGAAGATTTGGCAAAGCAGACTAAATAAATTACAACCAATTCGACAGATTAATCTTCTAAAATATAAAAAATATGAAGTGTCAAAGTTTCGAAGTCCCTATTAGAAGAACCTTAAGTACTCCGTACGGGGCATGATCTACAGTTGAAGGTTAAACTTTCTGAACATTATTTTTTATTTACATGTGGCCGAACGTTATCATACTTCAATATTAAAGCTTTATGGCTGGTCGGATATTTGGGGCATTTTTTGACAAAGGCTCTCTTCAAGTGAGTAAATTTTGTTTGGTACAGTTCCCCGTAGATATTCCGGCAGATTTTTTGCCCGCTTATGTTACTAAAGTAGCTTGGACTTTTCTGGTATCACTTAATACATAAGCGGCAATTCGGCTGGTTGGCCATGTTTCATTTATGATTAATTATCCTTTGTGCTGTCGTAATGGATCCAAGTTTCATCGCCAGTAATAGTTTGAGCATTTTGTTTTTGCAAAATCGTCTTCTACATCTTTCGGCGTTAACTCGTGTGGTTAAGAATTGCCTTGCTTTTGAAAATTAGTACTGCCCTAAAACCTTTTAAATTGCTGCTTCCACAACTATTGCGAGTTCATTTCTGTTTTTACGACAATCTTCAAGCAGTAATACCTGGAATTAATATTCTCTTATCTGTGTAGGCTGACGTAAGTTATCTTTGTCTTTGGTGTTAGAAACGGTACTTCTAAGCTGCACAAACAATCTCTCGAACATTCACTGATAGAAAAGGCGTCATAACGCTGATGTATTTTGACAAGTGTACTATGACAAGTGTCTTCGCTTTGACCCCAAGACACTTTTCATCATTGTGATGACAGCCTTAGCATCACTTGCTCAAATGGTCGTCAGGGAAAAAATTAAAATTATGTCATCAATGGGATGGCACATCGGCATCACAGAAATGACGAATCGGAGTCAGTTAAATAAAACGATGACTCACTAACATCAATTTAATGACAAATTGTCATTTAATTGAGCCATTGGGATTGACTTAAGTCAAAGTGAGAGAATATTATTATTAACTTATCCGTTACACATTGTTTGTTCACTTTTGTTGTATTCTCCCCTTTGTTTATAGAACTCTCAATTATAAGACACCAGCAGCATGCCCGACATGGTTTTCGTAATCATTCTACTTTGAAAATTTGATGTATTTGACAAATAATTTAAAAATAGAATATGGGGATTTTTTGATTCTTATTTTACTTTATAAACATGAAAATATATAATAATACAAAAAATATGGGCCCGAATCGATGTCACTGTAGTCAAAGCATAGATGACGCATAAAGTATGAAAAAATTGTATGATGACGTTAGTCATTGGATTGATGTCACTTTTTGCCTCATTGATGTCATTTGTAATAACATTGATGTCATAATTCTGATGTTAGGGAATCATCAATATGAATATAGATTTTTCTTTGAGCGATGAAATTGATGGAACGTTAGACTTTACACGATTCCTTTCAATAAACAAGTGGAAAAACTTACAGACGTTTATTCCTGAAAATGGCATATAAATGATCAAAGACACAAACCATGTGTAAAAGATTTGCCTTTGACTATGAATCCTGGATTTTTTGCTAAACCCTCGTACTTTCTTTGATTTTTCCTTTCTTTTTTGCTTTTGGAACACCTTTTCAACCACCTGATTAAACTATTTACAAAACAAAAATGTTATTATTGAAAAATTATCTGGAAAATACCCGTGTGTAATAAATATATCTAAGGACAGACACACAACACAAACTTCATGGTTTCTTCTTGATAGTTTGAAAAACTAATCGAAGAAAAAACTTTTAATCAAACAATATTTTATATATATTTTTTTTAACTGCGTACTACAACTTTTGCTTTATAAAACTCTAACAATACAGGTAAAATGCTTTTTCTTTCAACGATAAAATTGTAAAAATATTTTTCTATAAAAGTTTTAAAAATACTTTATAACAAAAGAAAAAGTAATAAGATATTGGCAAGGATAGATGTACATATATCTGTTATAAGGTGGAAAGAATATAGTAACGATGGTAAATATAAAAAAAGTATTTGAAGGGAAACTCAGAAACTTTTATTTTCAAGAATATATAAGCATTTTAATGTAACAGCCATATCATATTTGTTTACACAATGACAAAACAAACTTAAAATGAGACACTATAGATCGAACTAGAGAATAAAATAATAATTATACTTTACGAAATATTGTCTAGATAAAGATCTGGCTTTAGAGTAAAATGTAGATAAGTCTAAAACCAAGAGATCAGAAATAAGATTAGACTTCGGGTCTACAAAGACTAACAGAACAAAAACCTGAAAAATGGAAAGGGAAAAAGCTATACAAGATTGGCAGAGGCGACGGAAGAACTTCCCTAAAAAGAAGTTCGACATTAAGGTTTATCCCTTCAATACGTAAAGCGGGTTAAAGAAATAATTAACACGGATACCTGCTTTAGGCCATACTCCATGGTGGGTCTTTACTACAGGTTAAAAAACAAGCCGCTCACTAACTGCCCCCCAGTGTGAGAGCTACCAGCACTTCTTAGTACCAATTTAAGTGTCTACGCCGACAAGATTATACACTCGCCCCTTGTTTAGGAGCTGGAGCTATCTATCCTTCCGCAGCTTTTCTAATAAAGCAAGTAGCATCGGTTGAATAGCAACACCACCTAGGGATATCCCTCTCTTAGACCAAACTCTACCACAAGTGGTGAAAAAGCAGCAATTGGATGGGATTTTCAAGGGACCTCTTTCCAGGACCTTGGGTAGTAAATCACAAAACCCATGTAATCCCCGAAAGCATCCATTTAACGGAAAGGCAACACTTCTACAAAGACAATCTTCCTGAAATATAAAAACCATTTCCCGCTAGAAGCCTACCAACGGAGCCCCTAACCAATAATCAGTCCGGTGACGTGCTCCTGGGGGCTACAGATAGGGTCTCTAGTCATTTTAGGTATTGGTTGCACTTGATTTAGCCTCGGAGGATATAACAACAAACAAAAATAGGTGAAATATCCTTAAGAGGATAAAGAGAGCTGTGAATTAGTGCGTAGGCGCACTTGCGAATGGTACATTTTTTCAATAAGGGTTTAATACATGAATTTAATGATTCTAAGCCTCAAGCGAAAAAGAAAAACACGACTTGACCATGACAAGAACTAGACTATAATCGGACTTTGACTAGACTTTATCTAGAATATAACTAGACCATGCCTCTGACTAGAGTCTAACTAGACTAGATTACGACTACGATATATCATATTCTTATTTTAGTTTATAATTTAAATAAAACCCAGAAACCGAAATATTCTACCGTCTTCCGCATCACAACACAAGCCTCCAGGCGGAAGTCCGTGCTATAACGGAATGTGTGAGATGGATTGAATCCAATATAGGACGGGTGGACGCTAACGTATTTACCGACAGCCAAAGGGCAATAAGGTCGTTATTAGTTAACAGTGTTAAGTCCAGGACCTTATTATACTATACGAATACCATTACCGAATTCTAGAAACAATTAACCTGGCGAATGCGAAGCCGTTTGGGGCAACAAAGGCAGATTTCAAGACTTGGTCTAGGGTAACCCACACGGCCAGATGGAATAGTGGGACTGTGAGTAGGACCACTAAGATTTCATGGGGTAACCCAGACTAGGGGAGGGAAAAAAGCCTCCTCATCGGGAGAAAATCCGAAGTTAGTTTGATTGTGCGTAAACCGACTGGTCATGCGGGACTACGGGCACAACCACACCAAATTGGACGGGAAGAATCTTACGAGTGTAGAGCGTGTGGTGAGGAGGCGCTGGAACACTTTCTCTGCTTTTATCAGACCTGAATCGAAATACGATCAAAACACCTCGTGAGCGATGTCATGTTGGCCTTAGAATCCCTGAGGAGGGGTGTTTGGAAAACCTTGAGGAATTACGTCCGGGAAACTAGGTTTCTTTACGCCGGACGTTAACCCCTCCGTATAGGTGGGGTAGCACTATCCACCTAAATCCATCATTTTTCTTCTTAAGGAGCAACCTCATATGTTACAGATATGAGGTTGCATCTTTGATGCTTCTTCCTTCTTTCGACCTAACCTAACCTAACCTAACCTAGTTTATAATTTACATAGGCAATCATTCTTTTATTTTTTATTTTTAATTACTATTCCTTTTGTTTGCTTTTATTTTGTTTGCTATATTTCCTTTAGAAATTCCTATCATTCAAGGTTACCATAGTGGTTTTCTTTACTTGGTTTTTAATTGAATTTGCCACTAATTTAAAGTTATTTTTAAGGGCATCATAAAGATTTCTTTATGTACTTTTCTTCCACTTTATTAAGATTATTTTATTTTTTTTACAGTTTAATGAATATTACATTACCTTCGTATAATTTGTGTAATGTATCTCATTTAAGCATCAACTTAACCTTGTCATTCTAATCGCAATTTCCAGCAATAATAAAGTGATTTTATGTGTACTTTTTTTTGTTAAGATGCTGTAAAAGGGGGGCAACTTTTGTGGAGGCTAACGTGAGCCATGGCTGGATAAGTACAAAGTAAAATAGCAGTAAAATAGTTAAGAGAAGATTTTTTACTTTTTTTCTTTTGCTTGTAAGACTGTTTGCTAAGAACATTATTTATTACTTAGAATCTATTAAATAAATCAATGAACGAACATCAATACCAAGAAAATGTTAAATTATAAAGGAGAAATATGTAACGATTGGTGTTAAATTCATCATAAGGATTGTAGCCGGCATAAGCAGAAGTTGTTAAGGATTTAAGAAAAACGATTCTATTTTATATAAAGTGATGACTTTTTAGGCAAAATATAGGAATTGATTTGAAATTAAGTTTTACGTACTCTTTAAAGAGTATTCAAAAAAAAATGTACAGAGAAAAAATATTTCTAACCACTATTTTCTTTATAGAATATGTGTGTGAGCATTTTCATAATGAAATGTTACATCTTTATATCTTGCCTCATATGCCGAGCGATTTTGATCAATGTTCGGTACAATTGTGTTTATGAGTTACATGAGCACCTGCCATATGGCCAAATCTCATGGTGGATCTTTACTTGGTGAGTTATTTATGCACTTACTAAATGCCCTTGAGTGTGTCAGGATGATTTTTCACACAAAGGTTACAATTTGAGCGTATAAACCGACAAATATTATACACTCACCACTTGTTTATGAGTCGGAGCTATCTAACCTCCACTCCTAAAGCAGCTTCTGTTGAATAGGAATACCACCTGGTGTTCTCCACAGGCCGAGCTTTCGCACAAGGGTGACAAGCCTTCAATGTGAAAGAATTCCTTCCCGCGTTTTGGGTTTAAGCCACAGCCAATACGTGATCCCCGTAAGTATCGCTTTAAAGAAAGACAAAACTTCCGTAAGACCACCACCCTGAAACAGAAAGCATTTCTTGCGAGAAACATTATAATGGAGGCCTCGGCCAATAGCCAGAACGATACTGAAGTACGTTGGCCATACTGCCTCCTGTGGTACCTGGTGTACCCTGTAGCATCAGGTGTACCCTATATGGTGAGTACCCCGGTCTCAAAAAATCGGAAAACGTCAAGAGCACTGTCATTTCGGAGTTTTGTCGCATTATAGGTATGCGAAAAGTGCTCAGAAAATCGACACAAAAGATATGATTTCTTGTTCTTCGGGTTCTCGTAATTGATTAAGTTTATTTCGCAAAATAAATGGTTTTGCTTCCAAAAGAGTTGGAATAATCAGCCTTATAACGGTTGTCGTTGTCGTAAACTAGTAAGTCGTTTTTTGTAGTAGCCTGAAGACTACAGGTTGTGTTTTACTTTAATCTATTAAAAAAATACCTTACAGTCGACTGAAACTACAACAACAACCGGAAATAAGGATAAATGTTTTATGCAGAGCTGTGGAGTCGTCTAAAAATATTTCTAACTCCGAATCCAACCGCTGAAATTTTTTTTAGTCCAATTTCGACTCCAACTCCGACTCCAACGCCGACTCCAACTCGAACTCCTGCTCTAACTTTGATGCTATATGTATATAAGATTGGTCCTTATTTGACTTTAAACACTTTTTTAAATGCGGTACCTTTTAGATGGTTAAATATGGCAAGAAAATTATTCTGAAAAAAATTTAAAATCGACCGTTTAATTCGCATTAAGCTTTAATATAGTTATTTGCATATATAAAGTAGAAACATTTTGGAGTCGGGATCGCAAGTTTTCGGCTCCGACTCCGGCACAAAACCCTCCAACTCCGACTCTTCAACTCCGACTCCACAGCCCTGGTTTTAAGATCACATTATTTAAAGATTTTTGGCTGTGTTAAAATTAATGGAACATATTTTGATTTATGAAAAAAAATGAAAGACGTTAACGCCCCAAAACCTTGTGTTAAAGATACCTCCTCTGTTGAAGGCACATCTAGACTTTTCAAGTTATAAACCCAATAATAATTGCAAACGTTAAGCTGTACGAATAAGTTCTGTTGCATTTACATAATTCATTAAATACTAAATATTAATTATTTTTGATTTTCTTAATTATACTGTAATTTTACAAGCAATTCAAAATAAATTAAATATTTGTTTTATAATTACACATTTTATGATTTTTCCCCCTAAGTTTTATTTGCTTATTTTCTGCTATTTTCTCTATTATTATTTTTGCGTGTAGTTAAGGTTTTTTTTTATTTTTATACTTTTTCTAGCCCCATGACATTTTTAAATAGTTGCTAATTGCTGGTCTCTTTCATGTTGTGAGAAAAGGTGTTAAAAATTACAGGGTTTTGTATTGTGATTAAAATGTAATTTATTAAAAGTACATTTTGCAACAGTAGACAAAGACAAAGGAAAGGAAAACTGAACAAAAAAAAAAAAAATTTGAATTAAGAAGAGGCAAGACAAAAGCACAATGTAATTATATAAAAGTTCTCTTCGTTCAGTATAATAAAAATAAAGCTAAATTTGAAAAAGTAAAGACTACTAAATGTGGTTCACAAGGGACTGTAGAACAAAAATAACCGCAGATTGTAATGCAAGTTTAACCTCAAATTGTACAACAGGCTGCTTTTCAAATTACGCTACAGACAGCAATACAGAGAAAACTACACGCAAAATAAAGGAAAGTATTTTTAATTTCATTAAGATTTACAGCAGGACTTAAATAAGGAATAATAATGATAACTAAATCAAAAAAAAAAAAAAAAAAAAAAAAACATAGAATATTCTATAATTAAAAATTGTCTCTAATCACCAAATTCATAGATTCAAGTAAACAGTTTTTTGATTTCGCACCTATTACCAAAATGATTATATAGATTACTAAAAATTTTGATTTTTTTTTTTTAATAAATTGTGAATATTTTTTTTTTTTCAATAAATGCTATTTTCAATTTTAATCAAAAAAAAAAAATGATCAAAAAACTTTGCCGTTTCAAACAATGTGTGAATTGATTTAATTAAATATAGCACAGGTTTTGACAATAACCAACAAAAATTTTTCCAGTTTAAATTAGTTTATTTAAACGAAAAAATCAGTTGATATTTTCTTATTTAATTGATATACCCATTAAAAAATGTTTAAAAAAAGCAGGTTTTATATATGAATTCAAATCTCAAATAGCTTCAAACCTGCTGATGGGATGCCTGATTTTTGTATGGAGTTTTCCCGGCTTGGAGGAATATTTTCTGCTGACAGTCTTCTTTTAACATAATAAAAAAATGCAAATAAAGCACTCCTAAAGTGCTTTTTTAAGGGCTATCTATATTAACATATTCATAAATGTTTTGATTTTACTGGTTTAAATGCCTTTTTAATCATTTTCATAAGCCATAATATAATATATTAATTTTTTTTTCGCTTTAAAACCTTCTTCGTTGTCAGCACTAATATAACAGCTTTTTTGTATATTTTATTCGCTATCATTTACTGCTGTATAATAGCTCTCTTATTAAAGATCTCGATTGTTCCCTTTTTCTCTTAAGTGCTTAAAAAACGCAATTTTTTTTACTGGGTATTAATTAAAAATCTATTTTAAAACAACTAAAATGTTCATTAAATCAAAATAACATCTTTAATTTTCTTTCAACTAAAAAAAAATAATTGATTCAATTATCACATTAATTGAATTGAAAACTTTTTAAACAATTTTTTTTAATTGATAAAAAACTACTGATAATTTTTTTTGTGTATTCATAAAAATTGTTTAAATTGAATAAAGACTTACACAGAAAAAAATTATCAGTAGTTTTTTTATCAATTAAAAAAAATGGTTTAAAAAGTATTTCAATTTAATTATTGTGATAATAATTTTTTTTTTGTTGAATTTTTTCTGTGTATAAAACAAATTTGATATGAAAAATTTCCTTAATAAACGCATGTTAAATTTAATAATTGTTTACCACTAGCAAAACTTAGAAGTCAGTCGCCAATTTCATCAAAAAATCAGGCACGGATCACACAATAAAACTGGTTGCTGATCAGACTATAGATAAGACGCACTACACACAAGACTATATTGGTACCCGATTTAAGACGACAGATCCCAACATAGATCCGACTTTAGATTACGCAATAGGTCAGATAACATATCAGACTTCAGGTAATGGATCAAGTTATAGCTAAAACTTAAAATCAGACTAAATATCAGATTAAAGATAGAATATAGACCAGATAAAAGTTCAGGGGTCTAATTCTGGCAGTCATAATCGAATACCTTTTCGATTCGAAAACAATTTTATTTCTAATTCTTTGAGTTGATACTGAACGAATCGAAAATTTTTTTTATTATTGTGAAAACCCAAGTAAATCCTTTAAAACACTGGAAAAATAATTTCGATTCCTTTAGTATCAACTGAAAGAATTAAAAATATAATTGCTTTAGAATCGAAAAATTATTCGGCAACGACTGCCAGAATTATCTCCCAGATTATTGAGTAGAACATTGATGTAATAGTACGAGTATATCGGACTAAAAATCAATCTATAGATCAAATTAATATTCCAACTATTTATATGACTGTGTATGAAATAAAACAACTGTTTTCATTCAAAAATTGGGATTATTAGCACATCATTAATAAATGAACTAATTAATAATAAATATTTCATTCCCGAAAATATTTTTTTGATAATAAATTTGCATGTGCCCGGCAAATAAAAAACTAAAATGGCAAGCTGCTTTATTTAAGCAACTTGTTTTTTTTAATTTTGTTTTTTTCTTTCTATCCTCTTACAACTACAATTCGTGTTGGAAAAAACCCAGCCAATTGTAGGGGAATGTAAGAAAGAAAAATTGACGGTTTATTGTTGTGTCTTTGTTGAAGCTTTGATATTGTTACATGCAAGACCTGAGTGTTTTGAAATTCTTATTCACTTTATGGTCTTACTTGTATAATATTTTTAGCTTTTCTAAAGTATTTGGAAAAAGTTTCCTGACGAGCTGGCCTAAGCAACCAGCGAAATGCGCATAGAAACTAGCTTTCCCACAACAATAAATTTCAGTGTTTTCATTCAAAAATTGGGATTATTAGCACATCATTAATAAATGAACTATTTAATAATAAATATTTCATTCCCGAAAATATTTTTTTGAGACTAACTCAAATTCTGACTGGCAAATGATCAGATTTTTACTTGATTATGACCAGGGAAACCGAAAATATGTTATTATATATTAGAGCGGGGTGATTTTTAAGAAAAAAAATTTGTCGATATTGTGCTATCGATTTTTCGATAGCTTTTGGCATGAGGAAAATAAATTTCCACTACGACGCACACTGGTTCATATTTTGAAAAGGCGGCCAAAACTATTTTTTTTTATGTTCTCCGATTTTGAAATTTTTTTATTCATGTGAAAGAAAATACTAGTGAACCTCGGGAGCCAAAATATTTCAACCCTATTTCAACTATTTCATTGAGAACAGGGTGGTCCCAAATGGACTTTCTCAGTATTTGGTTATAGTTTTGAATTTCTGAGTAAACTTTTGAAGTTGAAATGTTCATAATTTTTTTGTTTTTCAAGATTTTTTGACAGAATAAGTTTTGTGTATTAGTTTATCTTATTAGCTATACGTGGTTTAAAGCATTAAACTCTGCGACCTGTAGAACTATTTAATTTTCTTTTTTTTTAATGTCAAAATTTCCCGGAAATTTCCTATTTTATAGAACATAAGTCCTGCCCGTCAAAACGCGTCAAAAAAAATCTATACTCTCTTGTAGTCCAGAATCTAACCTACATTTATATACCCTATTGTACACACATCTGGATACGGTCTTGCGAACTACAGCAATTTCTGTGACCCAAGGTAAGATATTCGGTTCAAAAAATAAGTCCTGCAGGGAAACATTACTGAAATTAAAGAAGGTGAATCTTAAAGAATTTTCGACAAATAAAGCAGTTCAGACCACATAAACTATCTAGCACGTCAGGTTATCAATTAATTTGGAGAAGGTAAAGGTATTGCCATTGTTATGAACTTATTGTGGGTGAACCGATGCTGCAAAACGAATAGGCGACATAAATAGACTAACACGTTAGATTTCTGAGTAAGTTAAAAGGTTAAACATTAGTAAATAGCCGCAACATAAACTACATAGTTATATAGGTTACATAGGGTTTTTATGTGTCCAAGAAGTGGTAACAAAAGATCATTTAAAAATACTTCTATCATAAGTATAAAAATGCATGCATTCATAATTTTACCTTCATTATTGTTTAAACAATGGCTAAGTTCAGTTATAAAGTTCTCGAAGATATATATTTTCAACAGAAAGATGAAAAAGATTTTGTGTTACACATAATGAATAATCCATTCTTTAAATTATGCAACGAACAAGAAATCAAAATTCATAAGATAAACATTAAAAATTTTTCATTTACATTAAGAAACGGTACCTTAAATGTTCTAGAAACAAGAAAACGTTATACTTACGCAACGAAAAATGGCTAACAAATGATCTGGTTTTTAAGAAGCTGTCAATAACCGCTAAGGAAAATGGAAAAGTGGGTCGGCCCGCAAAACAAATTGACAATTGCAGTGAAAGATCACGAAGACGCAAGCTTGCAAATATCAATGAAGAAATTTCTCATAGTATGATAAAGGATTCATTTCTGCATCAAATTCAACCAACGCAAAATAAGAAAACAAAAATTGCAATAATTGAAAAAATAGTGGAAGCGAGCCCTAAACGCACAAAGAGGATTTTAAAAAGTATGCCTACACCAACTGAAGAAATGAAATTTACTCCAGAAGAAGCATTTGCACTATTTTTGGATTAAAAATTAATATTGTTTAATTTAAAATTGTTTATAGATTATAATTTGTTTTTGATTTAAGTATATATTTGTATTAATATATAAAAATAAAATACACATACATCTCAAACCAAAAATAAAAGTTGAATTACCTAAAATGTTATCGATAGCCAAGAATGCTATTTGGGCATTTTTCAAAATATTCCTTTTCAGTTTTATCCTTATAACACCTCGTCTCGTCCAAAAAAAGCCAACCTTTGGCCCCTGTGAATATTGGGAATAAAAAATTTACAGGGGCCAAATGTTAGCATTTTCTGACAGGATCTAAGTTCGACAATAAAAAATAAGTATCAGTTATAAAATACAAGAGAAATATTGATAAATTAAAAAAAAATTCATATTTGAAATATTCAACTTTTACACCGAAACTCAACAAAAAAATGAAAATGCATTTTGAACTCCCCATAACTTTTGCTCCTATCAGTCGAATTTTACGTTTTATAGCGCAAATTAAAGCCTAATATCGCACCTATCGAGCAAAAAAAATACCGATCCAGTCAAAAGTTATGGAATTTTGACCGCCTTCTCGTAAAATTTCCCACTGTGCGACGTATCAAAATAATCATTTTCGAGGCCCCCAAATTTAAATTTTCTGACTTTTACTCAACTTTTAAGGTTTTTTAGAAGATAATAAAAAAAAATCGGCTGATTTAATTATTTTTTTTATATATTACCTTTCCAAGGTGAAATTATTTTTGTCGAGTATTTCGACTTGTATTTTCGAAAAATCGATGGCACATTATCGATTGCTAAATCGACCCACCCTATTATGTGTATTTTTTTCCTTGTGCGACCAATGAAGGAAAGAACAGTATATTTATCCTTTTTAGAGCTTTTTATAAATTTTATGATTTCGATTTGTTAGTGCATATTTTTTTATATCTTAATCCTTTGCAATTTTTTTTGCTTATATAGTATACACGCGAAATTATGAACTTCCCAAAATATGAACAGTTTTTTTTTTTATAGACTACTTTAAAAGTAGTTTTTTTATCAATTAAAAAAAATGGTTTAAAAAGTATTTCAATTTAATTATTGTGATAATAATTTTTTTTTTGTTGAATTTTTTCTGTGTATAAAACAAATTTGATATGAAAAATTTCCTTAATAAACGCATGTTAAATTTAATAATTGTTTACCACTAGCAAAACTTAGAAGTCAGTCGCCAATTTCATCAAAAAATCAGGCACGGATCACACAATAAAACTGGTTGCTGATCAGACTATAGATAAGACGCACTACACACAAGACTATATTGGTACCCGATTTAAGACGACAGATCCCAACATAGATCCGACTTTAGATTACGCAATAGGTCAGATAACATATCAGACTTCAGGTAATGGATCAAGTTATAGCTAAAACTTAAAATCAGACTAAATATCAGATTAAAGATAGAATATAGACCAGATAAAAGTTCAGGGGTCTAATTCTGGCAGTCATAATCGAATACCTTTTCGATTCGAAAACAATTTTATTTCTAATTCTTTGAGTTGATACTGAACGAATCGAAAATTTTTTTTATTATTGTGAAAACCCAAGTAAATCCTTTAAAACACTGGAAAAATAATTTCGATTCCTTTAGTATCAACTGAAAGAATTAAAAATATAATTGCTTTAGAATCGAAAAATTATTCGGCAACGACTGCCAGAATTATCTCCCAGATTATTGAGTAGAACATTGATGTAATAGTACGAGTATATCGGACTAAAAATCAATCTATAGATCAAATTAATATTCCAACTATTTATATGACTGTGTATGAAATAAAACAACTGTTTTCATTCAAAAATTGGGATTATTAGCACATCATTAATAAATGAACTAATTAATAATAAATATTTCATTCCCGAAAATATTTTTTTGATAATAAATTTGCATGTGCCCGGCAAATAAAAAACTAAAATGGCAAGCTGCTTTATTTAAGCAACTTGTTTTTTTTAATTTTGTTTTTTTCTTTCTATCCTCTTACAACTACAATTCGTGTTGGAAAAAACCCAGCCAATTGTAGGGGAATGTAAGAAAGAAAAATTGACGGTTTATTGTTGTGTCTTTGTTGAAGCTTTGATATTGTTACATGCAAGACCTGAGTGTTTTGAAATTCTTATTCACTTTATGGTCTTACTTGTATAATATTTTTAGCTTTTCTAAAGTATTTGGAAAAAGTTTCCTGACGAGCTGGCCTAAGCAACCAGCGAAATGCGCATAGAAACTAGCTTTCCCACAACAATAAATTTCAGTGTTTTCATTCAAAAATTGGGATTATTAGCACATCATTAATAAATGAACTAATTAATAATAAATATTTCATTCCCGAAAATATTTTTTTGAGACTAACTCAAATTCTGACTGGCAAATGATCAGATTTTTACTTGATTATGACCAGGGAAACCGAAAATATGTTATTATATATTAGAGCGGGGTGATTTTTAAGAAAAAAAATTTGTCGATATTGTGCTATCGATTTTTCGATAGCTTTTGGCATGAGGAAAATAAATTTCCACTACGACGCACACTGGTTCATATTTTGAAAAGGCGGCCAAAACTATTTTTTTTTATGTTCTCCGATTTTGAAATTTTTTTATTCATGTGAAAGAAAATACTAGTGAACCTCGGGAGCCAAAATATTTCAACCCTATTTCAACTATTTCATTGAGAACAGGGTGGTCCCAAATGGACTTTCTCAGTATTTGGTTATAGTTTTGAATTTCTGAGTAAACTTTTGAAGTTGAAATGTTCATAATTTTTTTGTTTTTCAAGATTTTTTGACAGAATAAGTTTTGTGTATTAGTTTATCTTATTAGCTATACGTGGTTTAAAGCATTAAACTCTGCGACCTGTAGAACTATTTAATTTTCTTTTTTTTTAATGTCAAAATTTCCCGGAAATTTCCTATTTTATAGAACATAAGTCCTGCCCGTCAAAACGCGTCAAAAAAAATCTATACTCTCTTGTAGTCCAGAATCTAACCTACATTTATATACCCTATTGTACACACATCTGGATACGGTCTTGCGAACTACAGCAATTTCTGTGACCCAAGGTAAGATATTCGGTTCAAAAAATAAGTCCTGCAGGGAAACATTACTGAAATTAAAGAAGGTGAATCTTAAAGAATTTTCGACAAATAAAGCAGTTCAGACCACATAAATTATCTAGCACGTCAGGTTATCAATTAATTTGGAGAAGGTAAAGGTATTGCCATTGTTATGAACTTATTGTGGGTGAACCGATGCTGCAAAACGAATAGGCGACATAAATAGACTAACACGTTAGATTTCTGAGTAAGTTAAAAGGTTAAACATTAGTAAATAGCCGCAACATAAACTACATAGTTATATAGGTTACATAGGGTTTTTATGTGTCCAAGAAGTGGTAACAAAAGATCATTTAAAAATACTTCTATCATAAGTATAAAAATGCATGCATTCATAATTTTACCTTCATTATTGTTTAAACAATGGCTAAGTTCAGTTATAAAGTTCTCGAAGATATATATTTTCAACAGAAAGATGAAAAAGATTTTGTGTTACACATAATGAATAATCCATTCTTTAAATTATGCAACGAACAAGAAATCAAAATTCATAAGATAAACATTAAAAATTTTTCATTTACATTAAGAAACGGTACCTTAAATGTTCTAGAAACAAGAAAACGTTATACTTACGCAACGAAAAATGGCTAACAAATGATCTGGTTTTTAAGAAGCTGTCAATAACCGCTAAGGAAAATGGAAAAGTGGGTCGGCCCGCAAAACAAATTGACAATTGCAGTGAAAGATCACGAAGACGCAAGCTTGCAAATATCAATGAAGAAATTTCTCATAGTATGATAAAGGATTCATTTCTGCATCAAATTCAACCAACGCAAAATAAGAAAACAAAAATTGCAATAATTGAAAAAATAGTGGAAGCGAGCCCTAAACGCACAAAGAGGATTTTAAAAAGTATGCCTACACCAACTGAAGAAATGAAATTTACTCCAGAAGAAGCATTTGCACTATTTTTGGATTAAAAATTAATATTGTTTAATTTAAAATTGTTTATAGATTATAATTTGTTTTTGATTTAAGTATATATTTGTATTAATATATAAAAATAAAATACACATACATCTCAAACCAAAAATAAAAGTTGAATTACCTAAAATGTTATCGATAGCCAAGAATGCTATTTGGGCATTTTTCAAAATATTCCTTTTCAGTTTTATCCTTATAACACCTCGTCTCGTCCAAAAAAAGCCAACCTTTGGCCCCTGTGAATATTGGGAATAAAAAATTTACAGGGGCCAAATGTTAGCATTTTCTGACAGGATCTAAGTTCGACAATAAAAAATAAGTATCAGTTATAAAATACAAGAGAAATATTGATAAATTAAAAAAAAATTCATATTTGAAATATTCAACTTTTACACCGAAACTCAACAAAAAAATGAAAATGCATTTTGAACTCCCCATAACTTTTGCTCCTATCAGTCGAATTTTACGTTTTATAGCGCAAATTAAAGCCTAATATCGCACCTATCGAGCAAAAAAAATACCGATCCAGTCAAAAGTTATGGAATTTTGACCGCCTTCTCGTAAAATTTCCCACTGTGCGACGTATCAAAATAATCATTTTCGAGGCCCCCAAATTTAAATTTTCTGACTTTTACTCAACTTTTAAGGTTTTTTAGAAGATAATAAAAAAAAATCGGCTGATTTAATTATTTTTTTTATATATTACCTTTCCAAGGTGAAATTATTTTTGTCGAGTATTTCGACTTGTATTTTCGAAAAATCGATGGCACATTATCGATTGCTAAATCGACCCACCCTATTATGTGTATTTTTTTCCTTGTGCGACCAATGAAGGAAAGAACAGTATATTTATCCTTTTTAGAGCTTTTTATAAATTTTATGATTTCGATTTGTTAGTGCATATTTTTTTATATCTTAATCCTTTGCAATTTTTTTTGCTTATATAGTATACACGCGAAATTATGAACTTCCCAAAATATGAACAGTTTTTTTTTTATAGACTACTTTAAAATATGAACTAAGTGCAAAAGTTTTAGAATATGAACAGCTTATTTTTTGTTTTTTTTAAGGATTTTATCTAACGACACACTGTTGAAATTGAAGTCAACAGGGTAGTGGTAAAATTTGGATTCGACGTCATAATAAGTTAGGGATTTCCCTAACTGTTCGCTTTCAAACTGTCTTCAGCTGTCAATCAAAGTCTTTTATACATAAGAATAATAACGCTTTTTTTCTTTTTTAAAAATAAGTTGTTGTTTTTTAAATTCAATAAACAATAAATAGAAAATTAAATATAGTAAATTTTATTCGAAAAACATTTTAAAAGGAAAATTAGATGACATTCGCAACCATGAACGATCTTGCAATAGAGACCTGGCTTGGTATTAATTCAAAGTCAAAGGAGCAGTTTTTAAGTTTCTAGGGCATATGCTACCTTTTTGAAATATTTTATTTATTTTCATTAATTCTTTAAAAAACAAACAAAATACGTAATCGTTCTACGGAGACTTGTGTTGGTGACACTGCCGTGGCGGTCAGAGTAATATTCTAAGTATTCTCAGGTTACCTTTGGAATTGCATCTTATATTGTTAAATTTAAAGAACAGTGTTTTTAGCAGGGCTGTGGAGTCGGAGTCGGAGTCGGAGTTGAAGAGTCGGAGTTGAGGTTTATATACCGGAGTCGGAGTCGCAGTACCCAAAAAAACGCGCGACTCCGACTCCAAAATTTTTCGGAATAAAAAATTTAAAAAAATTTCTAATATAAAAATAAAAATTCTTCGAAATTGGCGATGCAATATTTTGCAGATCAATATGAATAAGTAGATTTTAATTTATTTTATGAGAAATAGTTGATTCAAGTACTTTACTATTTAAGTATATTTAGGTATATTTTTTATACGTGCGGGAAAAAGTCTAAATTACATTAGCAAAACTTATACTCAGTTATTGATCTAGTTGAAAAAGATGTGTGATTTTTTAAATAATTTACTCATGCTAAAAAATGTTAATGACAGGAATTGCCAATAATTTTAATATCAGAATTTTTTAACCATCAAAGCTGAAATATTTTCAACATTGTACAGAATAAGTGTTGCTATAGCGCATAAATTCTAGTATGTATTAGAAAAATTGTGACGTAAAATTATTTCTCTTTTGTGTAGAAACATCTTTATCGGCCTGCCTTTAATTCCTACCATAACACTCATGTTTTTCTTATGCACATTACGCGGAGATTCCCATAATTCGTTTAATAAAGATGTTTGGAGTCGGAGTCGGAGTTAGTACTTTTTTCGGACGACTCCACAGCCCTGGTTTTTAGCACTATAGCAACTAGAGATGAGCGATATTTCTGTACCTGTGATTTAATCAATGTTACTGAAAAATCACGAATCACAGTTGTGACCAAATTTGTCAAGTAACAGGTATTTTCTAAGTCGTTCTTTTTGTATTTTGTTACATATACAAATTTATGATATTTCACTGTTTGTGTGGGTAACAGCGTTTTTTGAATGAAATGTCGAATGATATTGCTGTTCCTTTCATTCTCTCTTCTATCTTATTAGAATTTTTTTATGCCAAAATTTATTTGTTCAAGTATGTATGTATCCGAAAGTAAACAGATTTGAAAGCCCTTACAATTTGTTGTTGTTTCTTTGTAAAGTGCTTACAAAAGCTCTTGCAAAAGCTCGCGCATTGTACATATACCTTATCCGCAATTGCTTTAAAAGAACAGAATACTGATAAACCGTGATCACAATCACAGTTTAAAGGAGCAGTGATTTTTAAATCACATTCACTAATCACGTTGATCTTTAAAAATCACGGGATCGCTCATCTCTAATAGCAACACTTATTCTATACAATGTTAAACATATGTATATCGGTGTTGACATTTAAAAACTTTGATTTTAAAATTAGTAGGAAAAATAATTTAAATTATCACATACTTTTATACTATTTAACTTAAGAACTTGAAATCTACTTATTCATAGTGAACTGTATAATATTACGTCGCGATCTCGAAGAATTTTGGAAAATATTTGACAAATTCTTTGGATTTTTTTATGCACGAGAAATTTTGGAGTTGCGAGTTTTTCTAGGTACTCTAATTCCAACTCCGGTAAAAACAACAGACTGCGACACCACAACCCCGACTCCCCAGCCCTTATCTAACGAACGTTATTAAAAATTGTACAAATATTTAACAAAAAAGTGGTTACGTGCTGGACTCCAAATGTTTATTAAGGCCGTTTTACATTTAATACAAGTCTTAAGTATTTTCACGAACATGTTTTGTTGATTAAATTATTTTTTTTAGAGTTTTCAAAAATAAACAATAACAATTTAACGTGATAGGGTTGTATTTTCCTTAAAATATGTAAAACTTGTGTGATAATGTAAAGAGCCGGTCAGAGTGACCATAGTTTCACCCCCCAATTACACTCGGCAAATAAGGACCTTAAAGATCTTGAAGACGATAACTTAAACTTACCTTTATTTTCAACCAGATGCAAACAGGTTCAATAATTTCAATTATTTTAAACAGAACTGTAACAACCTTAAAACAGTATTTACTAAAAAGATAAAAAAAATTAAAAAAAAGCATTACTTGTGCTACCAAAACCTTTCGTACAATATTTTAATAAACTTTTATCAAATTTGCTTAAGAAATTTTAGTAGAAAATAATTATTAGTTTTTCCGGTTCATATACTTTGAATGTTTATGTGATTATGTTTAATGTACCTAATCCGAAACGAATTAGTCGAGTATGCAAACAAATTAGCTAGAAACTACACATGCAAACACAATTAACCAGACATCCATTAAGAAACACAAGAGCTCTTTAATACAACAAAATCTAAAGGAGGGAAATAATTTATTAGATATTCTAACGTTTAATAATACGGTCATACAAAAATAAAGGAAAACAAAGGCAAGCAAGAAGTTCTATTATAAAATTCTTGGACTTTGTAGATTACGAATCTAACTAAATTGTTTTTCAATCTCTTCGTTTTTGTAAAATAATAAACTACAACCATCCCAATGAAGCAATACAAATTTGATGCAGAAAGCGCTTTATACAGCGCCTAGAAAAATTGGTGAATGTAACGATCAGCTGTGCACACTGAATTTTTTTGTTACAGTTACTTTTTTTATATGCCCCTTACAGACCTGCTTCGTAGTAAGGGAATGTCGTGACTCTTCAAATCTTATATATTTTTTCATTTATTAAGAATTCGTTCACTTACCGTACTGAATCTCGGTATGTCTTATTTCGTAGCGCAAAGTATGAAAAAATATTTTATAAGGATGCTTTCCGAGGGCTACACTCTAACCTGCTTCGTAGCCAAAACTACTGGCAAGTTGGGCTACAGATTTATTTTAATAAATATTGACAATTCCCAACAAAAATTCTACATATTTAAGTTATTTTATTTTAAACGAAAAAGTCAATTAAGATTTTATGTTATTTAATTAAAATTTTTATTGAAAATTTATTTCAAAACAACTAAAATATTAATTAAATCAAAATTAAATTTTAAATTTTGTTCAACTAAAAAAATAATTGATTCAATTATCACATTAATTATATTTAAGTACTTTTTAAACCATTTTTTTAATTGATAAAACACTTTTTTCTGTTCACAGAAAAAAATAAAAATATATTTCAATTCAAAAGATTGTGATTAAATTGGCATCAGTAAACAAATTAATAGTATAAATTAAAAGTATAATTCACTTGATTAAACATCAAATTCACTTATTTCAACGTTTAATTCACTTGATTTAAGTTTTAATTATTTTAGATTAATGCTTTTATTGGCGAACAATTTTGGGGAATTTTTTCTGTGCACTATTATGATGTGGTTATAATGATCATTAAGCAAATACCTGCGATTTTCTTCAAACTTAAATTTACGTGTTTTAATATCAACATATTAGATTTTATTAGATACATTTATATTTATTCTTATATTTTAGCGAATAATAACATGAACACTTTTTTAATTAAGATTTTTCAATATCAATAACTCAAATAACTCAAAACCTTTAAAATTGTGTACTTTTTCTGCTGCCCTTTGCTAATATTTTTATTAAAGTTAAAGTTTGAGTTTTTTTGAGTTTTTATATTTTTAAGCAAATCCCCGTTTTGGTTGTAATATAATTTATTGTTTTTAATTTTGTGCTAAACAAACGGGAGGATTATTTCGATGTTTATTAAGTAAAAACAACACATAAAGTTAGTCTTTATAATAGTAATATCATGGGGAAGATTGGGGAGGACGATATGCTAAGAAATACAAATTTTAAGTAAGTGATGTGTAGTAATGTAGTGGTCAAAAATGTTAAAAGATGTTGAATGGGACTAGTAAGATTTAGGATAATATAAATCAGGCATTCACAGTCTGCGACAAATAAAAAGGAACTAACTTTTCTTAAAGATTTTTTACCACATTAGAAAAGAAATTAAAAAAATGATTTGAAAAGAAACCTTAAGCTTTACAATTTAGATGTTTGAAATAATTTGTATTAATTTGTGTTAACCAATTAGTAACTTATTTTTGTTTCAGACTATGCGACATAACCAACCCTGCTAAAATATTCGTAGTTGGTTCAGGTGTCCCACCGACAACTCGTATACGTTCAGACGCTACGTGTTTTTTTGCATGCCGCAAGCTACAACTTGACCTTTTACTATTTAATTTTAATTTCAATATTAAATTTTAAGAATTTATACGAATCTTTAAACGGTTTTTTTTTATTATTCCTACACTAAATCCCGCGAAGCTTTTGGCTTGTCAGTAGGAGACCAGAGTCTCTGGCGGGAATCGCACCCGCAACGCCGGTACTGATAGACAGCTAGCCTACCGGGGGCACCCAAGCGTCCCTACACCGTTCGTCATCCAGTGATGCCAACTTCTTTGGAGCAAAAAGAACTTTAAAATTTAAAAATGCTCTAAGAAGAACTATTTCAAGCAAAAAAAAGCATACAAAAGCGCTAAGCTATTTTTTCAATTGAATTGAAAACAAAATAACTGCAAACACTAGGTGGTAGAGTGTAATCATAATAGAATGAATTATGCCGACGAAGTTCCTATTTAATGTGAGGAATTGAGTTAATAGAGTTCAAGGATAATCCGTTTCTAATTTTGGACTTACTGTAGTTCATCGATCTTAATGTTCTTTCAACTTCCGCGTTAGAGTATGACAAGCTCAAAATTCTTAATACAATATTAGACACATCTAAAAATAGATTTTGTCCTATTGAATCTTTAAAATCGTTGACGTTTGCAAAACAAAGCAGGATTGCAGAGAACATGAAACTGAGTACTACTCCCTAATCTTCTCACATCTCCCACCAATAAGTTCAAGAATTACTGCATCCAAAACTGCAAGCCTGGGCTGGGCGATGCCTTTGTAGTGAGGTTACTTAATAAACAGTTGTCATACTAGAAGAATGTTTTTACACTTAACAAAATTGTTTCTGCATAATTAATTTAAAAAATTGTAGAAAAAACTAATAATTGTAAAAAGCACTAAAGGCACTTACGTAAAATTGAAAAAGCACCAAGTTAGTGCTTTTTCTTAGTTCGAAACTTAAGATAAAATTTTGGCGTTTCGAGGCATCAAAAAGCACCATAAATAGTTCCAAAAGCACTAAGTTGGCATCACTCGCGTCTCAAATCTTTTGTTTCATGAAATTTTTGGTGTGCGACATGTTGTTTAAAAACTTTTATGGTTAATTTATTAATATGTCGTCAGTTCAGTATTGGTTTGACGTATAAGCCAAAAAGTCGTAGTGGAGAAAAACGACAATCAACGTTTTCATGAATTTCTTTGAAAATAAACCCCTTGGATTTTTTTTTTTGTATTTTCACCACTGCCTCTGGCATATGTTTTGAATAAAAATCTAAATTTTTGTAAACGTGCATTAACGAACTTAAAAGATAATAGTATTTAATTGAGAAAATTATTGTTTTGTGCCGCATACGCCACTTTTTTTAATTTATTTCTTAAAAGTAATTGTAAATTTTTGTGAACGTTCATTTACAAACTTAGAAGTTAATAGGATTTTATTAAAAGTGAAATTTTTTGCTTTGTGCCGCTTACGCCACTTTTCTAAATTTATTTCTAAAAATTAGCTTTTTGTGCTGCATGCATGTACAACCTGCTGTGTATTTAGTTCTTGGTATTTTTTTTACTGAATTTTTTTCTTACAGCAATAGAGCAAAGCAAGAGTGCAATTTATTCTGTTCATTTTTGTATAATTGGATTTAAAAAAATGCGTCAAACAGTGGCGTGTAGAGCAAAACAATACTTAATAATCTTTAAAAAGTTGATATGGAGCAAAATTAATGCTTAATATCTCAGAAACCATAAATAATTTCGTGAGACTGGTATTGGATTCAGAAAGGGGATATACAAAATATATGTGCTCCATACCTAAATCGATTTTTTTTAATTGTCGGTAGGTCAAACTAATAATGAGCCGACGATGTTTGTTCGTTAACAGCTTAAAGGTCCAAATAAGCCACAGAAATGGAAACACAAACCTATGAAAAAACTATAGAGCTTGATTGTGTAGATATTGCCAATTTTTAGTATCACACAAACATCTTGTTGCTTTCAAACTGCTTGTGTTGTTTATTTGGCCATTTAAGGGCCAAATATTTAGAATTTTAAAAGTTTATGCTTATTCAAACACCCGATAGAACTTTAAATGGTAAAAAAAGTTAAATAATAATAAAAAATTATTTGTTTTTGCATTTAAAAATTATTTCGGGCATATGAGCAATGCCGCTGTTCTTGCCAAAATGCACACTGGACGTACAATTTCGGGTAACTTTTTCGAGCATTGTTAGATGCTTGACAGCACAGAAAAAAATAAAAATGGATTTCTATTAAAAAATTTGTAATATTAATTCAAAAACTAATTAAACTTGCACCAACAAACACACTAATAGTATCAATTAAACGTTTAATTTGCTTGATTAAACATTTAATTTGCCTGATTAAAGGTTTAATTCACTTGATTAAATTTCTAATTAAAACTGAATTTGTTTTTGATTAATGCTTTAATTGGTGATCCATTTTGGAGATTTTTTCTGTGTGGAGAAAGAAGGTCTGATGATGCCGATAGCTTGTAAGCCCCAGCAAACGGTGGTTTATTCTCGATGTAATGGAGTCTGTAGGGCCCGTTGTTGTCTAGTCTCGCTCAATGTATGGCAATTTTATTGACTAAGAAACCCGTTAATCCAAAAACTAGACTTATTGTGATAAAACATGGATGGCTGATTTTCAAAGTAAATTTGGATAATTTGGTAGCGTTGTATACGGGTTGATCTATTCATAAAGATTTACCATGGTATACTGATTTTAAATGTTAAAAAAGTGATCTTAGCATGGCAGTTCGTTTGACAGCTAAATCTTTCGTTAGTATGATTGGGTTTAAAAAACACCTTTTACTTTTACGCTACAGCTTCGTTTTATAAAATGTGATCCTAGCCTTAATATATGCAACATTCTGACGAATTTTAGTCATCTGTGACTGCCCTTATGGTTTTAGGTTGTAATTAATTCCATTAACTTCAGGCATATGTAATAAGTTTCTGCATTGCTCACATCAATCAATGTGTCTTTTATTTAATTCTTTAGTTTGTATGTATTTGCTACACATATAAATCATCCATTGAATAATAATGATGATGAATAAGACATGTCGATAATCATTTTTTTTTGTGTGTATTTCTTCTTCTTCTCTATGACAAATTGATATGGGAAGGTATTTGTTAAAATTAAATCTTTAGTAGATTTTGTGCTTTGGAAGCGAAAAAAATATCTAGAGCTTTAATTTTCAATCAATACAAATAGTTGACGAAATACACAGATTTTTTCAAGTTCATGTTTCTTTTTCAAACTGTTTTTATGCCCAAACAGAAGAAATGTTCAGTAATTTGTTATCAACTAAAAAAATTGTTTGAAAAGTATTTCAATTTAATTAATATGATAATTGAATCAATTATTTTTTTAGTGGAAAAAAATTAAAAATATAATTTGATTTAATTAAAATTTCAGTTGTTTTGAAATAAAATTTCAATTAAAATATTAATTGAATAACAATAATTCTTAATTGATTTTTTCGCTTAAAATAAAATAATTTAATATCAAAAATTATTTTCGGGAATGAAATATTTTATTAATTAATTCATTTATTAATGATGTGCTAATAATAATCCCAACTTTCGAATGAAAATACTGAAATTTATTGTTGTGGGAAAGCTAGTTTCTATGCGCGTTTCGCTGGTTGCTTAGGCCAGCTCGTCATGAAACTTTTTCCAAATACTTTAGAAAAGCTAAAAATATTATACAAGTAAGACCGTAAAGTGAATAAGAATTTTAAAACACTCAGGTCTTACATGTAACAATATCAAAGCTTCAACAAAGACACAACAATAAACCGTAAATTTTTTCTTTCTTATTATTAAATTAGGGATTATTAGCACATGCGTATAGAAACTAGCTTTCCCACAACAATAAATTTCAGTATTTTCATTCGAAAATTGGGATTATTAGCACATCATTAATAAATGCATTAATAAATAATTTAAATTTGTAGAATAATTGTTGGGAATTGTCAAAACCTGAGTTATATTTAATTAAATCAATTAATACATTGTTTGCAATGTTTTTTGACCATATTTTTAAATTAAAGTTGAAAATATTATTTATTGAAAAAAAAAATTCACAATTTTAAATCTCTTACCATTTTTAGTAATCAATATAATTATTTTGGCAATAGGTGCAACATCAACAAAGCTTGATTCTACGAATTTGGTGATAAGAAAAAATTTGTAATTTTTTCCACTAGTGTTGAATAAGGGTGCACTAGGTTTGTTATTTCGTATAAACATGTTCTAATATTGAAGTAAGACCCCATAAAATTTATATATATTCCAGGTAATTCTACGTAGATTTAGCCAGAGTAATTTAGCCATGACCGTCTGATGAGGTCACGCAAATTGTTGATATGGGTAAATATTTGAGGCTGTCGTGTTTTTCGCTCACATCTGTGAAAATTTTAAAACAAAATATTCTGAAGTATATGTTAAAGGGATGCGCAAAATATTCTAAATGTTCTGTGTTCTACTTCACACAACTATCAATCATATTATTTCACTGTAAACATACATAGCAAAACAAACATAACAATACATTACTCTCACCAAAACAAAACAAGCATAACTTGAAAAGTTTTTCTCTTCTGCTTTGTTAGTGCTTGTATTATCAAAACAAACAGAATATCAACACAAAAACAGACAATGAAATAAAGAAACGGTAAATTATAGTAAAAGCATCGAGTGCACGTAATTAGGAATTAAAAAATTTAAAGTGATCTTAGCTTATAACAGAAATGGATGAATTAAATGTAAGCAAAATTGATTTTTTTTAAATTATTTCCTAAATGTATATTTTATTTTAGTCGACCTTTATTATTATATTATAACTAAATTATCAAGCTTGAGGTCTTTTTTTATTTTTATATAAAACTTTAAACGTTTATTTAACCAATATTTCTAATTAAAAAATTTTTTAATTTGTCAGTTATTGTTAAATTTGTTAAAAACATAAAATCCTATAGAACAGAATTCCATTTGGAGACTGCGGAAAAACACACCACTATACTATGTAGTACATGTTTTTATTTTTTATTTCTATAAAAAGAATGAATTCTTTTTAATTAAATATTAAATATTAGATTTAAATATTAGACCTAAGTACCTTCATATATATGTATGTAAATAATAAACAATAAATTTTGCAAATAAAAATTAATATTAACTAGGTATAAACTTTTTTAAGCTTTTTTATATTCATAACAAAACGCAAATGTTTGGTTTATGTTTACAATCAAAACATTCAAACATGCTTGGAATGTTCTATTTCTGTTTTAATGTTCTACTTCATCTTTGTTATAATTCAGCTTTATTCTAGTTCAGCATTGTTCTAGTGCAGTTTTGTTCTATTCTTCTATATTTTGATCGTAAAGCAAAACAATTGTTTTTGGAAGTATGAGTTTTGTAATGAGAGAGTAATATACACATACTATCTACATTTAATGAAATTGCTTGTAAGCAATTTTTCTTGTGCTTGTGCAGCTCTTTAGTATATGTGATATGAATATGGAACAGTCTAGTCCCCTTCACATCTGGCGTCTTCAGAAAACCCATTTCAAAGAACATACAGGCAGCCGAACGGACGGACGGACATCGTTAAATCAACTTTAATAGTGATGAGGCCCCAGAATAAATTATTTTTAAAGCACCTATACTGAAGGTTATAAAAAGAATCAGTTCATATTACTTTCAAATCACAGTGAAAAGAACATCATGTTCTTTCTTCCCCTCACAAAAATAAACTAAAACTATTTGAAAGAAAACTTTCATAATGTGAGCTCAGACTAAGCAAATAAAAAGAATGTCCCATAGTGTAAGCCCAGACTTAAGGAAATACATCGCACACCTTTTGTTGTAGAAAATACAGAGATCGGAAAAAACCCTTCTGAAATTATCAATGGATGGTGTCAAAAAGGCACTGTGCATTGTCAATTCAAGGATGGACAAAAAATTAATTAACATAATTCCAATTGTCAAATCAATAAGGAAATATTGTCCAATTGAATGTGGAGTCTACAGATGCAATTGGAACGGATCTAGAAAGCTCTCTAACAGGGCATCCTTATTATTTGCTTAATGATATTTCTTGCCCAGCTATTGTTGTAAAAACTACGCAGATCAGAAAACTTCTTCTGAAGTTCCAAAACTATAGTGTAAAAACGGCAACTCTACACTGGCACTTCAAAAACGAAAAAAATAAAATAAATCACGTTATCAAATCAAGAACGAAATGTCTTCAAATTCAAAGTGGAGTCTACAGGTGTAATTTGAACGAATCTAAAATGCTTTCTAGTAGAGCATTTTTATAATTTCCAGAGCAAAAAGCCTTCCAAAATTCTCAATGGATGTTGCTAAAACAGCATATGTGAATTGGCAATTCAAGGACGAAAAAAGAAGATACCTTATGTTGTCAAGTCAAAAAGGAAATATTTTTAATTTGACAGCATTTGGCATTTCAAAATATTTTACGTTATCAATTACAAAAGGAAATGTTTTCAATTTGAAAGCATTTGGCATTTGAAAATACCTTCTGTTGTCAAATCAAAAACGAAATGTTTTCAATTTAAAACCCTTTGACCATTTTTTCTGATAAATAAAAAACTAAAAATTTAGAATACCATTTATTTTCCAATGAATAAGGTACTGTTTTCAATTCAAAAACATCTGGTTTTCGAGCTTAAAATTACGTCTTGGTACGTTTGTTTTCTAGTTTTATCCAACAATTATTTGTTAGTGTACATTTTTAATGAAAAATACTAACGCACACAACAAAAAGTCTTTAAAGTTATGTTAAATTCTTTACAATAGACAAAATTTTCATACTAATGATATCTAACATGTGTTCTCCAGGTCTTACCAAAGCCGACTTTTAATTTAGTTTATATTTAAAAAAGCAGCTCACACATGAAAGACCTTGACTCAAAATAGAAAAATTAAAGCTCTGTGGCCCATTGTTAGCCGTTAAGAAAAAATACCTGTTTTCATTTATGAAAAAACAAATTCAAAAGATTTTTAATTTTTTTTTTAAGATAAAAGGAATCCTTTTGCAAAATATATACAAAATGAACAGTTTGCTTTTCCCAGCATTGTTTCGAAAAATAACTTCTGTTTATGGCTTATTGCAGTAAAGTTTTTCTTTAGTGTTTGAAGTGGTAACAATGGAAAATTTGTTCTCATAGAAAAAATAACAAACTTCCAAATATGGCTTGGCAGAAAAGGGAAGAGCTTAAAAGACAAAAGGACACATGAATTTTCACACGACTGATAACTGCAATAAAACAAAGGGAGACTTAAGTGTACAATATATTTAAAAACTCTTTAACTTTCTTAAAGTCCTTGAAGCCTTAAAAAAATTTTTCGCCTTATATCCTTAAAAAAATGGAAAAATTTAAGGTAAAAACATTTTGTTCAGCTAATTTTTTTTTTTCTTATATAAAAATTCTTAAACTTATTTTTTAAATTAATTGTGTTTTACTATTAATAAAAAACGAACTTCACTTAGCTTTTCTTTATATTGAATTTTTAAGAATTTTTCAAGAAAAATGCAATTATTAGTTTTGTATAGTAATTAACGTTCAGTCTCAATTAACTTTCACATGTTGTAGTAGGAAACACAATGGGGTAAACACAAGAAAAATGTGGCGAAAAAATACTCTAGACGAGATAAGATTAGGCTACAAAAAGTTTGCGAATTAATGTCAAATTCATAAGCAAATACTCTTACCTCCTTATTTTGTAAAACACTTCACCACACTTAAAAAATTTGTCATACAAATTTTTCAAAATTCAAAACAATTTTGGGTGCCCCGGTAGGCTAGCTGGTAGTGAGCTAGTCTATCGTACCGGTGTTGCGGGTTCGATTCCCGCTAGAGACTCTGGTCTCCTGCAGACAAGCGAAGAGGAATTAGAGTAGGAAAAAAAATATGAATAATTTCTCAATGCCAGGTGACATGGTTTACAAAATGTCCCCTTAATTTATTGGCTAGATGACCTAAAAGTTCACAGCAGATGGCGGATATTTTGCGCATGGTTGTTGTCTTCAATAACTTATTTATGTGATCATTTATTCCCACTCCCACACAAAAAATCTAGCTCCATTTGTATCATTTGTTACGACAGGTGCGAAATGATTTCAGTGCAACACTCTCACTTAAAGGCAGGTTATCCGAAACTGACTGGTTTTGCTTTTATGCCTCAAGAAGTAATCAGTTTTCTTGGTGCGGAATCCATAAGTTACCAAAAAGATGGAAAAAGACCATAACTAAAAATGTCTACTACTTTAAATATATTTAAATAAATTGACTGCCAGCCGTCTTCAATGACAGTCAGTGTTAAACGGCAAAGATTTCTGAGGACATAGTGTTGTTACTTTTGACACATGTCAAATCAATCTGTCCGTGAACGTAGTTTCAATTCCCCTGTCAGTCAAGAATGAAAAATTATCAATAAATTTCAATTCATTTCATGTTGTAAAAAAAACTTTCTTCATAAAAATAATTTAATGAAAATTAAGATTAATGAACTTTAGCCTGATTAAAATCTGCAAATTTGGATTAAAAATTTTCTGAATATTTAAAAAAAGGCCTTAAAGTTTCCAGGGAGTCCCCATACCGCATCTTAACCTGCAAGCAGCTCTTCGCTAGCTTCTTTATTGAAGTCGTTTGCTAATTGTCTTTAACTTCAAATCTAACCCACTGTAAACTTTCCTATGTTACATCGCTTGGAATCTGCCCCTATAAGTTGCCTTTAGTTGCATTGCGGGTTTAACAAAATTTATCGTTTTCATTTTATTCTTAAATAAACTTAAATTATTCATTCGTTCTCTCGTTGTCTTTCTTTCGGGTTACTTTTTGGTATTTGTATGTATTCAACAGCAGCACTTTCGATGTATGAGAGTCGTAATGTAGCACGTTACTTGTTTGCAACATGCATGCTGCATTATTCATTTTGTTAACTCAATTGAGCAAATAACATGTTTTTTTTACTTAAAAATTGGGGGTGGGGGAAATAAAATGTTGTAAATATTTTGGGTTGTTTTAAAATACGTGATGCGTTTTTCAAGCAATTAATTTTTTTTTTTTGATTTTCAAAGAATAATTGGTGCAGGGCAAATAAAAAATGTTTTTGCTTTAACTTTATCTTTAAATTTAAATTCTTTAATGATCTGAGTTAAAAGTATCAAAATCTTTACAGAAATTGATATTGTTTTTCTTTTTAATTTTCAACGCCAAAAAATATGAAGTGTTTGAAATTTAAAAATTCAATATGAATTCCTGTAAAAAGCAATAACAAAATTATAATATATAATCTTGACAAAAAGTACGAAAAACAAGAAGTAAGGAAGAACATGTAAATCAAGTAAAATAGGTAATCATTCATTCAAAGCAAATTTCGATCTACCAAGGTAAAATTCCATTTGGTATAAAGACTGATGTTTGACTAATGACGTCATCCGTCGTCAATGGCGTTGAGAGCTAAATGGCAAACCCCACTGAAGAGATTGTGTGGTTACAATCGAAACTAGTCAGGCCAACCTGTCCGTGAAAACCTGCGTTCAATTCCCAGCTCAGTCAGGCATGAAAAATTACCAATAAATTTTAATTAATTTCATGTTGTAAAATTCCTTTCTTCATAAAAATAATTTAATGAAAATTAATTTCAATGAAGTTCAATAAAATAACCACAATACTAATTAATCTGGGAATTTTATATAAATTTTCAAATAAATTCGAATAATATAGAAAATATTCCTAAAAAGTATTGAAAGAACAAGACCATTAAAGTATGAATGCTTTATAAATTGATGTTTGACTTAGAATACACTTTAAAATTAATTTAAAAATTTACAAAAAATTTTAAAAAATGTTTGATGTTATTTTTGCTTTCAATGAAATTTTTGGCATTCCGTTGCGTTTTACACAATTAGGCCGTTAATTTTTAGGTTGGAAAATATTTGATAAAAAATTAAGAACTATTTAAATTTTTGTTTTAAAAAAGGCATTAAAAAAAGTCGGTTCAATGTTTTGTAAGCATTTGAGGTTTTACACAACTTTAAAAAAAAATATTACTGAGAATTAAAAGAGTTTTTGTTTACAACTTTTTTAAAGTTTTTTTTTGTGTTTTTTATTTCTTCTTAAGGGGTTGTACACGGTCAAAATGATTGTCATGCAGGCGAATTCACTCGTGCACGTGTGCTGGACGTAGTATTCGCCGTCATATCTAAATTTTTAAATTTTCCATCCAGCTTCGTTGGCGTCACACATACAAACTTATTTTCACTATACTTATCATAGCGCTTTATGAAAAATGCTTGAATGTACAGACCCCTTTACAATTTTTTTAAACAGATATCCAAAGCTTTTGTTAAATGGCAAAATGCTAAAAAAAAAGACCATCTGGGCGTATGATTTATATTAACAAAATATATAACACTCATACGTCCTCCTTAATTTTCATGATATCTTATTTAGTGTGAAAATTAAATAAAATTGTATTTATCAATTATTTGTTGAAATCTAGAAATGTATTTAGGAAATATTTGTAAAGGATTCAATACAACTAGAGCTTTTCTCTTAACGGACTTATTCATTTCCCGGGAAAGTGGAATTTATTTTTTAATTTCCCGGGAATTCAAGGGATATCCCGCCTTATATAAAACGACTAAAAATATAATTTAATTCATTTGCAGAAAAAACCAAAAACAATTGATGGGATATTATAAAAAGTTAATCAATGCATTGAATATAATTTTTTTTTTCGCTTTTTATATATAAAACCAACAGCATTGGAAAAAAAACCAAAATACTTAAGGTGAGTTATTAAACAAAATATTAAAAAATATTTCTTTGAAAAAAGGATTTTAGTACAGAAAAAGTATTGACAGAATCGTTTCTCAGCCTATTTCTAATTTTATAAAGAAGAATCCTGTCAACGAGTAAACACGTTCTCTTTCTAGTTATGTGTTCCTTTAAAGTCAACAGAACATTATATAATCTCTGGACATTTTTAGTTTTCTCGCCACTTCCATCAAAAACTTATTATTCCTTTTTTAAGGAAAATTGTATTCTTTGAATCGAATCAGCGTTTTCTTTATTAATTGCTGCCTTCAAAATTTCCTATGTGATCATTTCCTACATAAAAAGTATTTACTGCATTTTGAGAATCATATCCAAAAAAATACCTAATGCAGCTGCTCTGCATTTAAAATCATTAAATTTTTTGAAGCAAGTGGGAAAAACTTTTTTTGTTTTTAAGAAAATAAATCTGGCTCTATAAAAAAAATGTTAAATTGTGTAAATTTTTATTATTCTTCTCTGACTAGTTCGAAATTTTAGAGCATAAAAAATTAGACATTTCCTCCATTATAAGATTTTAATTTACATTTAATACTTGACATAACTTATTTGCATTTATATACTGCTTGCCAAAACTTATCTGATGCCCATTTTATTATATGGTTGTGAGCTATTTGCTAAATGTGATACAATTAGTAAAGCAAAATTAAAAGTTGCATTTAATAACATAGTCCGTTACGTGTATGGACTTAATAGGCGATCTAGTACATCTTTGTTTTCATCTCGGTAATATGGCCTTCTTTAGATAATATACTGAACATGAGAGTTTTAATTTTTTTACATAAGATAATATATACCCACAAACCTGATCATCTGTACGGCAAACTTTGTATTTCAGATATAAGCAGGGGAAAAAGAATTAGATCGTTTAGATACAAAAGTTTAATTTCGGAGTGACATTTCTACATATTCTCAATTTCTCTCTGGAATTCTATACCCCATAGTTTTCAACTTTTAAGTAACGCACGAAAATTTAAAGAAAATATTTTTAAACTGTTTTCAACATAACAATTTGAAACATAATTATTTGCGATTTAAGTACGTATGATTAAATTATTGAAATATTGTTTGATTTTAATTGATTTTGCTTTATATATATTTTACTGTAATTAGTTATTAAGTTTTTAATTAATTAATGATTTATAATTATACACATTCTCAGTTCCATACTGCAAAATAAGACTCGTAAGTCTTGTGTATGGAGCAGTTCAATTAAATAAATAAATAAAATAAATAAAATAAATAAAATAAATAAAATAAATAAAATAAATAAAATAAATAAAATAAATAAAATAAATAAAATAAATAAAATAAATAAAATAAGTAAAATAAATAAAATAAATAAAATAAATAAAATATCAGCAGTAAAGTTGCTATATGTAAATTAAAAAAAATCCCTAGAGTTTACGCACAAATTTCCTGGGATTTCTTTTCCGAAAAATGTGCGGGATCCCAAAATTTTTGTCCCGGGAAACCCCGTATGAAAAACGCTAAATCTATCACTCATAAAATAAGTTTATGTAAAACAACTTTCTAAATAAGCTCTAAAAAAATTTTTTTAATCTTTCCCCATAAAAATACAAAAAATTCTTTTGATTAAAATTCATTAACGATCAGACGTCTTGTGCATTTTTTGGAATTAATTTGAAAAAATAAGCATTTCTAGACCCCCTACTCAATTGTCTAAACCATAAAATGTCCACATCAATTTTTTTTATTTGCTGTTTGGTCCTAAAAACTACAAGTGTCTACTAATACCTCCACTCAAATGTGCAAACACTCACTTACTTATAAAAAAAAACATTTATAAATTCCATTTGTAGAAATTCCTTTAAATAGCACAATCCTCTTTAATTCAAGGAAGTGACGTTGGCAAAAACATCAAAAAATAAAATAAAATCCTAAACAATATAAACAAGCAGACAGATAGACAGACACCAACTATAAATCATGGCACCCAGTTGAAAGTCTATTCGCGAGAACGTCGTTCAATCATAACAAAAATATAGAGAAATACAAAAATCCTGTCGTTATTGCCAGTGTTTTAACACTGTTAGCAAAGAAATTAAAAAAACAACAGTCACAACAAAAATAAAAAAAAAAAATAAAAGAATAGAAAAAGAAAAACAATATTGTACTGACACATGTCAACGACAGCAAAATTTCTGTTTTAAATATAACAACCGATACAATAAATCATGACACTCCTTGCCGAAATATATGACATGAAAGAACAACCAGAGAGAAAAAATAAACACTTGCAACGAGACACCGTTAAAAATGGGTGCCCCGGTAGTCCTAACAGTGTGAGAGTTTCGGATTCGATTGCCACCAGAGACTCTGGTCTGTTTCACTTCAGCGAGCTAGTGTTAGTTACTATTGCACGGTGAATTAAGTCAAAATATGATTTGTATTTCTAGCTCATAATCAATTAAAAAAAATGTTTGAAAAGTACTTACATTTAATGAATGTGATTATTGAATCAATTATTTATTTAGTTGAAATCAAAATTAAAAACATAATTTTTGATTTAAACATTTTAGTTGTTTTTAAATAAATTTTAAATTAAAATATTAATTAAATAACAAACAAATTTTAATTGATTTTGTCGTTTAAAATAAAATAGATTAAACTTGTAGAGTTGTTGTTGGGAATTGTCAAAACCTCACCTTTATTTAATTAAATCAATTAACACATGCGGGTATGTGACGGAATTCGATTTTAAAAACGAAACGATTTGAAACCGAAAATATCGTTTTCAGTATCTTTTAAAATGGATTTGTAAAACATATTCCTTTCATTTTCTGTCTTATTCATTTAAATTGTATATTATATATGTTCACTGACGTGTATTCTGAACAAAAATTTAAGACAATAAGTCAGAAATGGATTTTAAAATCGCTCGAAATTCATCACACCTTTCAAAAACGTTCGTTTTGAAATCGATCGATTTTTATCACATACCTGATTGTTTGAAATGGCAAAGTTCTTTGATCATATATTTAATTAAAATTAAAAATATATTTTATTGAAAAAAAAAATTTTCACAATTTTAAATTATTACAATTTTAAGTAAACGATAGGTGTGTTCATTTACTTTTCTAGCAGAAACTTGATACGAGAGAGTAAATTTAAAATTTACAAATTTTTTCTACTAATTACTCCACAAAATAAAACATTAAATGAACGCTTTAGCAGCAAAAACTAACAAGTTAGGCATATCGACACTATTCAGCTGTAAGATACGGGCTTATTTCACTATAAATTCAATTATTTTGAACAATTTGTGCAAGAATATTTTTCCTTAATTTTAGTAAAATTTATTTTTAATAATTAGTATTGTGGTTATTTTATTGAACTGTTAATGGTTTTTAATCCAAATTTAGATATTTTTAATTAGGCTTAAGTTCATTGAATTTAATTTTCATTAAATTATTTTTATGAAGACAGGAATTTTACAACATGAAATTAATTAAAATTTTTTTATTGATAATTTTTCATTCTTGACCGCGCTGAGATTTGAACCCAGGCGTTCACGGACAGGTTGCCCAGACTAGTTTCGATTGTAACCACACAATCTCGTCAGTGGGGTTTGCCGTTTTACTCACTCGGCTATTGAGGCCGGGCGACGTCAATAGTCAAACATCAATCCTTAAACCAAATGGTATTTCACTTTGGTAGATCGAAATTTGCTTTTTTGAATGAATAAGGCACGAGCTATGTTTACATTTGTCCTTCAAGTTGTGCTGAAAAAGGTCAACAAGAAAAAAGAAAGACAAAAACATCAAAAAACAAAAATGTACTTTGGACTTCAAGAAGAATTCTTGACAAAAAGTACGAAAAAACAGAAGTTAGGAAGAACATGTAAATCAATTAAAATAGATAATCATTCATTCAAAAAAGCAAATTTCGATCTACCAAAGTGAAATACCATTTGGTTTAAGGATTGATGTTTGATTATTGACGTCGCCCTGCCTCAATAGCCGAGTGAGTAAAACGGCAAACCCCACTGACGATATTGTGTGGTTACAATCGAAACTAGTCTGGGCAACCTGTCCTTGAAAGCCTGGGTTCAAATCTCAGCGCAGTCAAGAATGAAAAATTATCAATAAAAAAAATTTTAATTAATTTCATGTTGTAAAATTCCTGTCTTCATAAAAATAATTTAATGAAAATTAAATTCAATGAACTTAAGCCTAATTAAAAATATCTAAATTTATTTTTAATGTTAAAGAAAATTTTTAATTTAAAAATTATGAAAATTATTTTTATTTTGTAAACAGAAAAATTGTTTTCTCTCCAATTTTAATGCTCTTTTTTCACTCTCTCTTTGCAAGTTTTTCGAGTAAGTGAACACTTACTAGTAGCAATTATTGAAAATTAGCAATATTTTTCTGTAAATGAACCCATCTAATATAAAAATTAATTTTTTTTTATTCTCTGAATTACACAGCACAGCATTTTTCAGGTGATTGATTCGGGACTGGATTCTGATAATTATTTATGAGAGTAGACCCAAAAAGAAGAACTTCTGCTTCATTAGTTTGGTCAAGGTACATCAATTAATAATTTAAATATTAATTTGAAATTAGTAAGTATCGTATAGGCTAATTTGTCACGTTTTAGGCTCTTTTCTTTGTCATAACTCGAGAACCACTAGTCCGAATAAGCTGAAACAAATTTGGGCAAAAAATATTTTTTTTCTCCATACATTTATTTATAACTGCGAAACTGCTGATTATGTAGCGAAACGTTGTATGAACAGATTAAAGGAATTGTAATTCTTAATTTTTAAATTTGTTTTAGCTTATTCGGACTAGTGGTTCTCGAGTTATGACAAAGAAAAGAGCCTTTAACGTGACAAATTCCCCTATACGATACATACTAACTTCAAATTCATTTTTAAATTATTAATTGATGTACCTTGACCAAACTAATGATGCAGAAGTTCTTCTTTTTGGGTCTACTTTCAGGAAACAAAAAAGTAAAAATCAAATTTTAAGCAGGGATGTATGTCGTTAAAATATTTTCCGAAAATATTTGTCATGAAATTCTACTTTAGGTCTCCGAACATGCTTAAGTCGACCATTCAAATTTGATACCAGAAATTTTAATTTAGGCTGTTTGATAACTTTTTGTTTTTTAAATACTTTATCTAATTAGATAAAATAGAAAAATTAAAATAAAATTAAACTATTATTAAGGTATTAATTTGTTGTTAAATTTAATTTTATACTCTTCTAAAATACTTAAGAAAAAAATCTACTTTAAAAAAAGGAAAACAAACAGTTTTCTTTTAATGGAAGTACACAGGATGTCAGAGATCAAAAACATCTGCAGGGTATTTAAAAAAAGCAATACCCAAGACAGCATTAAATTCAAGCCAAGAGAGCAACACAAAACCAAGAAAATGTTAAAGTTCTTGCAGAACATTTAAATCATATTTAGTTTTCTGCTTTAAAGCTGTTTCAAAATCTTTGTAAAAACAAAATTGCAAAAAAGAAATTTATTTTCTTACCTCCTTGGGGATATTTTTCTTTCTGTACCAAAACAATAATAAACACATTTTTGTTTTTTCTTTTTATTAATGGGGTATAGGTCTTCGTTAAAACTGCTTACTACAAAAAACTGCGATTAAAGAGTTGTCGGAGCAAAATATAGTGGGACTTTATTTAACTCTCACTTTGTCAGCTATATAATTTTTTATTTTTTTATTCCTTGCGGTTGCAAAAAAATATATTTGCCTTAAGAGAAGAAACATGAAGAGATTTGTTCGTTAAATCGATATTTACAGAGAAGCAATAAATTTCGCTGTCTTAAGAACTTGCAAGAATGCCGCTTTTATGATTACCCACTTTCCATTGCAGGCACAAAGAAAGTTTTGGCTCAAACAGCACGAGAGTTACTGATGCAACTGAAATCGGGATAAATTAATAAAATAAAAATGGCTAAAACCCAACGGGTATCCAAGCTTTAAAACAGGATCCCTATATTCATGCAGAAACGGAGATAAGCATTTTGCGGAAAACAAAAGTGGCTCTGAAACAGCTCAGATGGGATGGGGCAATATGCTGAACGCCTACTGACACCGCATAGATCGTGTCATTCCCAATGGATTTTTGGACTTAAACTCTAGACGTAGCAAAATTTCTACCCTTTGGCCTGTATGCAAAACCGCTGAATAAAATGGTATTGTTTTATCTGTTACAACAAAAACAACTTACTGTATTTTGACTTGCTCGACCAGCTCTTTTTAACCAACGCACTAAGAAGTTATTTTTTTCCTAGTGCTTCTTTATTGAATCTTCATATATTAAATATGAACTAACAATAAGTAATCAAATCTTATCTTAAGAAAACTCAAATTTAACGGGTAATGTTTATTATCATTTGAAAGAACATTCTTTGGCGTTTATTTTTTGAAGATTATGTCTATCAAATGTTGCCCGTTGCTACGTCGCAGATGTTCCATCCGTTGAGTCCAATTTTCGATGACACGTTCGAGCATTTCGACTGGTAACTGGCGAATTACACGCGTGATGTTTTCCTCCAAGGCCTGAATCGAAGCGGGCTTACCCGCATAAACTTTAGACTTTACATATCCCAACAGGAAAAAGTCTAACGGTGTGATATCACACGATCATGGTGGCCAATCGACCGGCCCAAAACGTGAAATTATGTACTCACCGAAGTGTTCTCTCAAAAAATCCATTGATTGATGCGATGTGTGGGAAGTGGCGCCGTCTTGCTGAAACCAAATGTCGCCGGGATTACGAGCTTAAATTTCAGGCATCAAATTGTCGGTTATCAGGGCACGATAACGGTCCGGGTTGCTGCAAACGGCGCCGAATCGACTCTCCTCAGTAGGCCGATTATGTTGACCATAAGTTAAGCGAAGTGCACGAAACAGATTCCTCACAGAACGTGAATTTTCGTAATAAAGTTAAACGACTTGTAAACGTTGTTCAGGCGAAAGTCTTTCCATTATGAAATGCCAAGCAATACTAAACAAAAATAACGTGACAGCATGACACGACTCACACGTGATCTGTCATGTCGTGCCAGTGCCCGACAAAAATTTTTCTTATTACGGTTTCTCTTCACATATTTAGGTGTTTATCGCTCTTCTGATTGGGTGAGTGCTGCAGTGTCTATTCTCCTTAAGCGAGTGTGGCCGCATTCATTTAAAATATTTCGACCTAGTGAATTTGTGTGTAGTTTAATCCTTTTTAAATATTTTTCTGCGTATTTTGTAATCATAGTTTTAACCAATGGCACGTTGAAATCCTTGTGGATATTCGAGTTTTTAACATACCAGGGAGCGGCTGTAATTATACGAAGCAGATTATTTTGGCGCCTTTGAATTTTTTCGATATTAGACGCTGAGGCAGTGCCCCATAATTGAATACCAAAGCACTAGATTGGTTTTAAGATAGAGTTGTACAGTTCTAGTTGAAATATATGCTCTTGTAAGTAAAAAGTTGCATCTCGTTACTAAGAAAGTAGCAAACAAATCGAAAAAAACTGGCTTGGAAAAAACACTTGCAATTGAAACCCCCTGTTTTTTTTTTTTTTTTTTTTAATATTTTTTTGTTTTGTTTTAAAATGATGCAACTAATTATCTGGTTCTGTGTTGCTTTTTCTTCTTTTTTTACCGTTAATCTGTTTATCTTAATTGAGTAGAAAACAACAGCAGTGAACGTTTCCTGTTGTGCATTAAATAAAGAAACTATCGAGAAAAGTAATACGCTTTTAGATTCACCAGGTTACGAAATTAGTCAGATTTTAATTTATACTTAACACAATATTAATACAAACCAACAGAAAAAGGAGAAGAGTAAAAACTCTTTAAAAGAATAAAAAAAAAAGAAAATCTCTCCTTAAATAACATACGTGTCAGGTTGCAACAACACATTTCTTACTAACACAATCGTAGAATTAGGTATTTTTCTAACAGCTGACTTAAGGGTTTTTCTCTCACTCTCTTTCTCTTGGTCATATTCTGTAAAATAATTTTTTCTAAAAATCACCTAAATGGGTCTTTAGGGATCACTTTTGATGATCAAAAACTGACATTTCACTTGAGCAATTGAAAAAGGATTAATTTATATGTTAAAATAAAAACTGATTTATCACTAGAGAGATTGGAAAAGGATTTAAATCTCATTCATTCATAAACTCAAAAAGGAATCGGCAAATTATATCACAAAAGATTCTTTTTGGTGATTCGTCGGTAGGGTACCATTTTCTCACAACGAGAGTATAATTTATAATCGAAAAATGAGCTCATATGCGGTTTTTTGCACTTGAAGCAAAAGATTTGATACAAAATACTGGTGACAAGAAAGGCATATAAGACACTGCAGAGCGGGAACATCAGCGGAAAAATTGGCATTTCGTCGGAAACTAGGCAGTTCTGGTGTCACTAAATTTGCATAAAACAACGTCCATTCTTGTTAACCCGTGTAAGGAAGAAATATTCAGACTGGGCAGCCTATTTGAAAATGCCTTAATTTGGATCACTTTGCACAGGGACCATTATGGCTATGAACAAGTAGATGGGCTGGCCAAGACTGGGGCTGCTTTTGATATTTCGCAGAGAGTGCCAGTCTCTATACCCCCTGGGAACTATCAAAAATCTTCAGACGCTATCTGGAATGGCTAATGATAAATGGAGAAACTAGATGGCAGCAGGACTACCAAAGTAACGTGCATAGGTCACTCTTAGCGACTTCACAACTTCAGTTGCAGGGGCATGTCGAGACTGGTATACATACCCTAGAGGGAAGCGAACTGACACCAAAGTAGTCCCGTGATAGATCTTTGGTGGTAGGGTCCGGTTCACCTTATATGAATGTGACCTATCACTTTAACATGGGGTTATCATTGGAGGGGATCAATTGACACCCTAAGAGCCACCATATGACAAGTCACACATCTATTCTCAATACAATGTAGTATTATTTTAATAAAACAAATCCTAGGACTAAATTTAGAAACCAAATCGAAGAAAGTCGCAAAAAAATGTGTCACACCACCGGTAAATATTGTACTGTAATGTATTACTTTTTCTACTTTTTGGTTCTTCATAAACCAGTTAAAGGATTGGTGCTCCTTTCACTGGTCACGAGTTCTTTCTTTGTGTACTTGTTCTATTTTCATAAATCCCACTGGGCGATAGGTAAGCACGCTCTTCCTTTTATTGAATGCTGCCGAATCTGCAGAGAAAATAGAACTGAGGAGACAGTATTTCATCTCTTATCTGATTGACTAATACAACATGGATTATTTGGGATTTACCTTCTACAAGGACTCTCTGAGTTATCACGGGTGAAACTCGGCAATTTGATGAAATATCTCAAAGCAACGGGCTGGCTCTAGCCACCTCAGTATTACCCTGGTTGACGCTTGATTCGGGGTTCCCACTCTTGACGTGTTGTGTAGTGTCGAAATGGAGTCAGTGTTGAATCTACTTGCATTAGGCCTTGTTCTGGGCGTTCTACCAAGTTAACCAACCAACCAAATGTGCAATATTGTGCTGTGCCAAATCTTTGATACCCTCCACCCAGAGTAAGAATATTTCAATATTGGGCTTTTTATCTAAAAATAATAAAACAATTTTATTAAAAACTGTCCTCGCAGTATTACAGTCTGTTTCGCTTTTAGTCGTACTAAAGTGTTTTCGGATAGTTTGACTTTATATGGGGCCTATTGTAAATTCTGCAGTGATCTTTACAATTGAGAAGTACAATTTCTAGTCATATAAAACGAACTTGTGCAAAATTTAATAAGAACCTGTGCGTTCCAATTAATGTTAGTTTTTTTCCAAATATATAAATTTTTTTTGGGGAGGTTGTTCTACATTTGGGTTCATAGATATTTTTCTTTTCAACCGATTATACTGGATTTCAATCTCAAACTGCAAAATTATAAATTTTCTGTTGAGTCTTTCGTAAATGATCGTCTTTGCAGCAGATGGACAGAAAGGCTTGGCTAAATCGACCTGGGCTTACTCAAGGACCAAGTATATATTCTTTATGGAGTCTTAGATGGATATTAAAAAAGTTTCACATGGAATGACCAACTTAGTATACCCTTATTCACACCTTCTGCCATTGTCCTGCACTGGTGATAACGTGTCTGGCCGAAATAGGATCCCCAACCTTTGACGGATTATACGACGTCTCTGGCGTTGAACTGGAATGCATTTTAAACTTTATTAGAAGTCCGGGTTGGGTGTGCGGAGGGGTTTTGTTAAATGGAACTCCATGATATCACATTATTCACCACTTGTGTTGGAGGGCTTAAGACAGAGCCACCAAATTCTCTTAGTTCAAACTTACTACCACTTAAACAGATTCCCATTGCTCTCTCTTTGTCGACCACTGTTTCGACTTTACAGATGATTTAATACAATGGAAGAAATATGTACTTTTACTATTTCATTAATCATTACTTGCCGTCCTTGGTTTTTATAGATCTCCAACTGCTCCTGCTGCTGTTTTACCCTCCATAAGTCTATGGACTAATAGAGTTAACATATTAATATACTTAAAATCATATATGCAATAGCAAAAATCAAATGTGTCTCTTAATGAAAGGATATGAGAACAAAAAGTACAAAATAAAACTAAAAGGTTTATGGGCAATATTTAATTACATTTTTTTTTCTTTCCCGTTTTACTTTGGCAAAACTATTGAGCAAAGAAACTAAAATCAATAATGAAATTAAGCTTCTGGTGTTTTTATATGTTTAAAATCTGTTGAGCTTTTTATTAAGTCAATATGCACAGAAATATTCTTTCAAATGTTTTTAATTTTTTTTTAACTTTATGAGCTCATTTGAAACTATTTTTTTTCAAAGAATATACTTTTCTTTTTTTTTTAATCTGTACTCCATTAATTAAATTCATTATAACTATTCTAGTTTGGTTTTATGCAAGTCTTTGACGTCAATCGAAGGCAAAATTGTTTAATAACACTGGCCTGCAAAATTTGGAAAAAGTCAAAACCTTGGGACGCTGAATCCGAATCTGTACTCAGAATTTCTTCATTACCTCAGGTTTTCGACATGAATACCGAAAGCGTCATCTTCGCCCTTATAACTGCACCAATTCATTTTTATCTATAAAACCTGGTATGTCGTCTAAAAGTCCTACCAATTACCTTTAAAATATATGTCGAACATTTGCTATATCTTGATCCTTATCTGTGATATTTTAACCTGACGTTTGAAAAATTTAAATTTGTTTGTGATTTTTTTTTATAGTTTTGACTTAATTTTGGTATTTTTGCTTTTAGATTTGTTTATGTCTAACCTTTAGAAAAGTCTACTCTGATCCACGGGTTAAAAAATTTCTTATCCTGTGTAACCTTAAGTCATTTTTATGGAAATATTTTTCTACAAATTTTCATTTTTTCTTTCTCTTACCAAAAAAATAATTATTCTGGGAATTTTAGTTCTCATTTTTATTATAAATTTTTATACGAAGTAATATGAAAATTTCCAAAAAAAAAAAAAAAAAAAAAAAAAAAAAATAACAAAATTTTTTTTTTATTCAACCCAAAATTTTCTTAACTAAAAAAAAAAGCAAAACTTCTGCAATTGTTTAAGCAAACAGTTAAGGTAAGGTTCCATGGAAAGCCTTCGAGAGACAGCTCACTTGGGTCCTTTAGGGGTCCCTTTGTGATATCCAGCGCCAATGCCCATCCTATGGAGCAGTTACTTCGTCTTCCTAATGAAGAGCAGAAGCGACCCAAGTTCTATGCCCCAAGCAGGCAAGCACTGGTTCACCCAGGTATTTTTTTCCGAAGCCCCGTATTCCAGGACATTGACAAAGAAAGTGATAATCATGAAAGATAGAGATAATCATTAATATGACATGTTCGTAATTAACAATTCATAAAAAATCGAATTTAGTTTAATCACAAGTATATATTTTCTACAAAATTGTTCCACTGTATTCTATTCCTAGCTATGAATCGGAGCTGGTTGAAGGTTTTGCTGGTCTCGCTGACAATGGTTCTTTTCCATGTCGCTCTAGGTCTTCCATTTCCAAGGCAGAGTGTGTAATTTCGCTTTCATCTTTTCTGAGCGAATGCCTCAGTCAGCCGTATTTACGTTTCTTAATTTCATTTTCGATAGGAATTTGTCGAGTTCTATTTAGTAAACTAACGTTAGACACTGTTTGAGGCCACCATATATGGATAACGTTACGTAGGCATCTGCTGATGATGGCTTGCAATTTCCGAATATGTGCCTTGGTAAGGAATCATGTTTTGCAGCCGTATAAGATTGTAGATTTGACACAAGATATAATGTGCTTTGTTAAACCCCCGGGGGTATAGGGATCATCTGAAGGATATTTTAAATTTTGGTGTTACATCATCTAGGGTATAATCAGGTGCAGCCAATACTTGGAAATAGGCGAATTTAAAAAATGTTGCAGATCTCAAGAGATCTTCACGATCCTTTGCGATCGCGGCTGACCAGAGATCTTATCTGGTACCACGGATGTCAGTAGCTCCCCGGTGGTACGGCACAAGCACTGGCTATAAGGTGGGCATGGAACAGAATAAGTAGTTGTAGTAGTTGGTGCAGCTGCCGAATGCTCTGTAGCGCAACAAAGTTCAACAGTTTTAAACTTTCCGCTTCAACTGCCACGACTCCCAGCGGAAAATTTGTGTTAATTGCTCTTAAAGCACTTACCCCGTGATCAGTGAACAAAATTTTAAAATTAAAAGGAACGAATTGTGGTAGGTGAAAACAAGACCTATCACTTAACTGGTGATAATGTGTTTAGAGTGTAGTTGGTCCAGATGGAAGGTAATTGGCACAAAACTATTCATGTGACTGGATTTTATGTGAGTAGTGGCTGATTCTCTCCAGTACTATTACTTTATATGAAGGGGATCTATCATATTAACATGGTTCATATGTGACAGGCATTATTTTAACCGAAATTGGATGTGTCCAATAAGGTTATTTCAGTGACCTGTTACAAGGTGTCAAAAAGGTGCCAATTAACCCCTCGTAGGACATTGCCGCGTTAAAGTGACTTGTCACGTGACAAGTTAAGTGTTAGTTCCCTTTCCCTTAAGGCTACTTCAACTACGTATTCCGTTGACACTACTTTAAAACTGCCATTTTTAACTTTTCACAGCATGCAGCGCTATTCGTAACGTTGTACTATAGCGAAATTCTGTTCCCCACTGTAAGGTAAACTCCTGTAAACTGACAAAGTTTCGTTAAGGACATAGCATTGTTAAATAGTAGTATGGGGTTTTGACGCACAATGAGAGTCTTCTTGTTTAATTTTTCTTTCCCTTTAACTTCTATTTGTACTTGACTTAACATACGTTTTATAAATAAAGGGATTTACAATTTATAGAAGCGTGAAGTATAAACTTTAAACCAAACTTATTTACCTTCCCTACTTTTTTTTAGAGAATTTTTTTATTTTTTTAGTCTTAGTCATTCTATTTTTTAAGTAATGCTTATCTAAACGAACTTGTGAAGTTTAAATTTTAACAAAGTTTTTTGTGTTATTTTCTATTATTAGAAACTTCTGTATGTCAGTCACGTATTAGTCTCTTTTTTTTCTTTAATGTATTATTTTCGTACTTGTAAATAACTCAACCAAAATCAATAATTTAATGTTCTCTTTTGCAACTTAAACTAATTTTCTCATAATTTCAATATAACAAAAGCAAACAAATTTAAATGCAAATAAATCAAATTAAATAATTTTCATTTCAATACATTTTTTATATTGGAAAATTAAAAGAAAATATGCTTTTGATATAATAAAGCTTTATAAGTAAAGAGGTTTGAAAAGATTAAGCTTACAGCCGGCAATAAATAGAATAGAAATATTTGGTTTTTATATCTTTAAAGATTTTTGAGAATTTTTAATATTAAAATTTTGAAATCCCTTTGGTGCTATGCGGCATTATAATTTAATTATTTTTGTTCCGCTCTCTAATAAAAGACAGTGAAATTTATATTTTTCCTTTGCTCTATTTCCTTTAACAAGAGTCACTGACTTTAAACAGTTATTGAAATAGCCCTAAAGTATGCTTTACAAAAATTTATTTTATGATCCCGCTATAAAGTTCACAAGGATATGTTTGTTTCTACTAATGGAATGAACTAAGATACAAGTAAAAAAAATAAATAAAAAAACTTTTTTGGTCAATTCTAATCACATAAGTAAGGTTTTAAATCAGAGGTACAATTTTATTTGTTCAATATGTTGAATTGTACATCTATAAATTGTTAAATATTTAAGACTATATCCTTGCAATCAATAAATTTAAGAATAGAAGAACAATTCTTTAAGAATTTTTTTAACAGGACTCCTTAAAAGAAGTATTTGTTTAGCCCCTTTTAGACCAGGCTACAAAAATGTTCTTAATAAGATCTTAATGGCTAGAAAGAAATCGGCCATAAAATATTTTAGAAAAAAAATTTTTTTTGCCAGTGTTTAGCTGTGAAAACTGCAAGTCGAGATCTCTAATGCTGAGTTAATAAAAGCAATTAATTTCCTGTCCCTGCCAGGCAGGAAGAAAAAAAAATCTGCTTGGCAGAGAAAAAACGCAATAAATTTATTTACAAAATCAAGACGTTTGTTTTTTGCAAAAAGGCGAATGGAATCAAGCAAACTTTTTGTAATTTTGCACCTATTACAAAAATGATTATATTAATTACTAAAAATTTTAAAAATTTAAATTTGTGATTTTTTGATAAAAAAAAACATTGCCTTTTCAAACAATGTGTTTAAATTGGTTTAAATAATTAAAGCTCAGGTTATGAAAATTCCCAACAACAATTCAACAAGTTTAAATTATTTTATTTAATTTTATTTTTTGTAATTTAATTAATATTTTAATTAAAAATGTATTTCAAAACAACTAAAAGGTTTATTAAATCAATATTTTATTTAAATTTTTTTTAACTCAAAAAATAATTAATGCAATTTTCACTTTAATTCAATACATTTCAAATAATACATTTAAAATAATTTTTTTAATTGAGAAAAAAACTACTGAAAATGTTTTCTGTGTTTATGGCCCTAATCATGTATAACGCAACGCCAAAGAATTATGTACAATGAAAGCACAAACAATGTCATAAATTTTTTGTAATTTTGTTGATGCTCTCTACAGAAATTCATGTACCGTTTTAAAAATTTCAACGCCTCAAGCTATGCAGCGTTTGAAATTTTAAAACGCAATTTGAATTTCTGTAGAAAGCAACAACAAAATTAAAAAATATTTATGTCATTGTTAGTGCTTGCAATGTTATTCTTTGGCGTGCGTTGAGTTTTACATGATTAGGGCCTAAATGTTTGCGTTTAATTAAAAGATTTGGCTCAAAAACACTTTTTTTTAATAATAATTAATTAAAAGTAAAACATAAAAGATAATCAGCCTTATTACGGTTGTCGTTGTCGTAAACGAATGTGTAATTTTTTGTAATAGAATTAAGTAACATAAAAGCTGTGTTCTTTAATCAACTTCGAATAACGGCTTAGTCATTCACGACAACGACAAACGCAATAAGGCTGATTAAAAACAAATTGAGTGCGCCAGTTATTCCAGGGGTCGAGATTTAAACTCTTGGCTATTGAAATCACTAACCATTTTTAATTTTCTTTTTTATTTTTAAAGTAGTTACAATTAGTTTAACAATAGTCTATATTTAGTCCAATCTTGTGCCCTCTCTGGTGGAAATATAAAAGGCGGAAGGGAGAGTAAAAAAGTTCAGGTCGGAAAGCCAAAACTTAATTATAAATTAAGAAAAATATTAATTTTCCTACCTAATATTATTTATTATTTAATGAAAAATAACGAAAGTTGGTGGTCGAAATCTCGACCGCTGATACAAAATGGGTTAATACGCTATTGACATAAATTGTAGTTAATTCAAAAAAAAAAAGCTGCTAAGTAATAAAGTTTTTCATTACTTATCTTATTATGTGTTCAATGCCTCCTGGGACATTGAATTCCTTTCGTTAATTTCTGTATATTTTTTTATCTACTGAAACAATGTCCAAGCACATAAAAACAAAAGTAAAATTGATACAAATGAGAGTAATTTGCTTAAATAAAAAAAGAAAGTTCGTGCGCTATTAGAAAGTGTTCTTTACTTTGGCTACTATTTGAAGTAGTTCTAATGGGATAAGGGGTTCAGCGAGGAGCATAAGTCACTTAGCAATGTATTTTTCATATACATTTTTTTATTTTATCATACAGATTTTAAAAAAATATATATTTTAAAAATATTATATTTTAAATGCCTGCCATCAGCCTCCTTGTGCTGCTATTCTTTCCTGCACCTGGTCCACAATTGAAGCCAAAACTGGTTGAAGAATCGCAGTAAGTTCATTTATTATGTTGTCTTTGAGTTGTTGAAGTCCTTGCGGCTTATTTGCTTATTCTCAAATCTCCACAATAAGGAATTTTGTCCTATTTAGTTGGGTGATCATGACGGCCAATCAGCATGTCCAAATCGTGAAACGATATCGTTACCAAAAACCGTTTGCACCAAATTCATTGTTTCCCTTGCAGTATGGGACGTAGATCCGTCTTGCTGAATCAAGTTCAGGAAAGAAAATTTTTTCAAACACAGCCCTGTACGGTAACCATTTGCGTTCACTGTATTCGCATCTTCGTCTTGGAAGAAGTACGGGCCGTAGATTTTGCCAGCTGATATTCCACATCAAACTGTGAACTGGTGTGTTTATTTAAGAACTTCCCAAATGCCCCTGTGTGGGTGGAAGATCATTTGTACACACTTGTAGCAATTCGAGTCTATGATAAAACAAAAATTAATTAACCATTGCATCACCACTACTCTGTATCGGCTTAAAGAATGAGAAATCAAATTTCTTTCGAATAGAAAGAAGCCTGCCGGTATTAGCCCCCTGTATTGTTCTATTCTATTAAACCTAGCAGATTCTGTTGAATAGCAACAGGACCTTGGGCAATCCACAGGTCCAAACTTTCCCACAAGGGTAAATAATAAGCCTTCCATGTAAATGTAACCCTAACCACGATTTTGGGTTTAAACCACAGCCATCACGTGCACACCGATAGCATCTTCTAGTCAAATAGGCTGCTATTTATTGAACACTTTTGTGAGTCCACGCCTTGAAGAAGACACCCTCTTACCGGACAGTGAACAACTAACTAAAGAACAAGCTTCTATCAGAAAAGCAAGGCTTCCGCAAAGAAAATCATCCTAAAAGACAAGAAGCATTTCTCGCAAGACCTCAATTATATTCAGACTGGTACTTGCACTCACCTGGAGCTACTGACTCCCGTGGTACCACCAGTTAAGTACTGATATACAACTTCGAACCCATTGAAGACTATTGTACCCCAAGGTGTTCATGTCATTTGAATGTTTGGTGCATTCCAGGTAGCATTGTATGGGATTCCAAGGCAGAATTTATTTACCCAAGGGGATGTAACACCAAGAGGAAGGAATCCTCAAGCTGCATTAACTACGCCATCTAAGAGGCGCAGCATATCCCCCAGTGAGAACCGAAGTAAAATATAGTATGACATAAACTTTAGTATGACGCAATTACTTACGGAACATTGATACTATAAAAGCAACTTGTAACGCTTAAGACGAAGGGAAGATGAGCGCATGGATCACTTAACCTTAACCTCTCTGGCATTTGTCGGTTATCGCTCTAGTCTCGACTCGATCTAAGATGAAATTAAGAACCAGATAATATTGTCATGTTAAAATCGGAGAAGAATTAAGCCGCAATAAATTAACTTATAGCAGTCGCAAGGCAAGCACTACATGAAGCGGAGAGTATCTGAAATGAGGAAAGGCATTTATACTTCTTTGCAAAGTAGCACCAGATGGCAGTTTTGCGGGGAGTAGAATAGGAGAAATGATTATTACGTAGGCGCAAAGGTGACTCGTGCATGATCGTCAGTACGGACTAAGTTAATCTTTTGAAAGTTTCACACCTTCAGCGCAAAAAAAAAGAGACTTTTTTGTGGTCTCGTCTTTAGTCTCGTCTTGTCTTTAGTCTCGACTTAAGAATCCTCTAAAGACTCTTCCGTAATCTTGTCTCATCTATAGCCTTATATAAAGTCTCGTATATACACAGAAAAAATTATCACTAGATTTTTATCAATTAAAAAAATTGTGAAAAAAGTATTTAAATTTAATTCATGTAGTAATTGAATCCATTATTTTTTTATTTGAAAGAAAATTAAATATATAATTTTGATTTAATTAAAATTTTAGATGTTTTGAAATAAATTTTAAATTAAAATATTAATTGAATACCAAAAATATCTTAACTGATTTTTTCGTTTAAAATAAACTAATTTAAACTTGTAGAATTGTTGTTGGGAATTGTCAAAACCTGAGGTTTCTTAATGAAATCAATTAACACATTGTTTGAAACGGCTAACTTTTTTGATAATTTTTTAATTAAAATCAATATTTACAATTTTAAGTAATCAATATAATCGTTTTGTTAATAGGTGCAAAATCAACAACTTGTTTACTTGATTCTATTAATTTGGTGATAAGAGACAATTTTTAATTTTTTCTGTATACTCTTATTTACAGTTTTATCTAAAGTATCGACTAAAGTCCTGTTTTCAGAATCGTCTGAAATCGTTAGTCCTGTTTATAGTCACTTCTATAGTCCCATCTATAATCTCTTATACACAGAAAAAAAAGTGTTGTATCATTTAAAAAAATAGTTTAAAAAGTATTTAAATTTAATTAATGTGATAATTGAATCAATGTATTTTTTTAGTTGAAAGAAAATTAAAAATTTAATTTTGATTTAATTAACATTTTAGTTGTTTTGAAATAAATTTTCAATTAAAATTTTAATTATATAACAAAAAATCTTAATTGACTTTTTTCGTTTAAAATAAAATAATTTAAACACGTAGAATTGCTGTTGGGAATTGTCAATATTTATTAAAATAAATTTACACATTGTCTAAAATGGCAAAGTTTTTTGATCACTTTTTTAATTCAAATTAAAAATATCATTTATTGAAAATATTTTTTCAAAATTTTAAAATTTTTAGTAATCAATATAATCATTTTGGTAATAAGTGCCAAATCAACAACTTGTTTGCTTGATATTATGAATTTGGAATAAATTTGGTGATTGGAGATATTTAATAATTTTTTCTGTGTACAGTATCGTCTACAGTAATGATTTTATCTCGTGTATTATCTCGTCTATTGTCTCAACTTTAGGCGTATTATTGGCTATAATTGGGTCTAAAATCATATTTTTGTATTTCGTCTATAGTTTCTTCAATGGTCTCGTCCATAATCTCGACTAAAGTCTCTTGGTCTCCGTAGTCTTGTCTATTTTTTTCCTTTGCTGATCCCGCGAAGCTCTACGCTTATCTGCAGGAGACTAGAGTTTCTGGCGGGAATCGAACCCGCAACCCCGGCGCCGATAGATTAGCTCACTACCAATTAGCATTCCGGGGCACTCAATCGTTCGCCTGAAAAGAAAATATAGACTCGTATAATTGAGGCACCCATAAATGTTTACCCCTGACACGATTTGCTCATAATTATTCTCTATTACTTCAACTCTTTTACATATTCTTACAATGTTGGCGTAAAAGCGTTCCATAAAACTTTGTGTCTATTAAAAAATACTTCTTTAACAAGTTTATTTGCTAGACTGGTTAGTTTTAATAAATTAGTTTCCTATGTGCTCCCCATGATAGATAACCTTCATCAACATTTACAGTCATCTAGATTTAGTGTTAAGTTTTGTATGCACGTACATATTTAATTTATTAAGATGTAGAATTCTTATATTTTTGTTTTTTTGTTTGTTTTTTTTTTTTTGGGTTAAAGTTTTCTTTCCTTTCTCCTGGATTATTTATTTATTTGTTTATGAGTGTATTGTGGCTTATGTATACGTAAATACGAGATTTGTTGTTGGGCAAATGAAGTTTTTTTTTGCAGAGCCTGCAAAATATTTAAACATTTATTTCGAAAGGAAATTTATTTAAGAAACTTCTACACGTAAAGAAAATAAAGGGCTTATTTTCTAAATCACTTCACCGTACGTCGAGAAATTTTTCATATAAAATTTTTTTGAATTTTTAAAAATTTGCATGAAAATATTTCTCAAGTGAGTTGAAGTGTTTTAGAAAATAACCGCATACATATTTCGATTTTGTCACCTGCAACAGAGCTATTACTAAAGATTTTTTTTAAGCATATTATAGTTACTTTAACCATATTATTCCTACCGGCTACCTTATTATGGTTAAATTATCTTCTATCATAAAGGCACAACCATGTTATGGTTTCCTCAAAACATGTTATGGTAAACGAACTTATGTTTATAACTAATCATAGTATAATTGCTTTTCAACCATAACATTTGTTGTTCTTGAAAAAGAGACTAATTTAAAAATTAAAAAATTTGCATAAAAATTATTTCAACTTAATTAATGTGGTAATTGAATCAATTATTTTTTTAAGTTGAAGGAAAATTAAAAATATAACTTTGATTTGCTTAACATTTTAGTTGTTTTGAAATAAATCTTCAATTAAAATTTTAATTAAATAACAAAAAATCTTAATTGACTTTCTTCGTTTAAAATAAAATAATTTAAACATATAGAATTGTTGTTGGGAATTGTCAATATTTATTTAAATAAATTAACACATTTTTTGAAATGGCAAAGTTTTTTGATCCATTTTTTAATTAAAATTAAAAATATAATTTATTGGAAATATTTTTTCAATATTTTAAAATTTTTAGTAATCAACAATTTGTTTGCTTGATATTAGGAATTTGGAATAAATTTGGTGATTGGAGAATTTTAATAATTTTTTCTGTGATTGTAGAATTTTTCTTGGGAATTGTCAAAACCTAAACTATATTTAATTAATCGAATTAGCACATTGTTTGAAACTGCAAAGTCTTTTTTTATTAAAATTAAAAATATCATTTATTGAAAAAAATATTCACAATTTAAAATTTTTTGTAATCAATATAATCATTTTAGTAAAAGGTGCAAAATCAACAAATTGTTTGCGTGATTCTATGAATTTGGTATGAATTTGGTGATTAGAGACAATTTTTAATTTTTTCTGTGTTGACATATTAGGTCTTGTCTATAAAGGCACTATAATCGACATTATAGACGATACTATCAACCAATCCATTTGTAGGGCGTTTTGTTTTTAGCTGGATGAGGGGTTGAACTGATAATAAGGTATAATAAATAAAACAAAAGGTCTTCAGAGAGTAATCTTGATATTTTTTATTATGATAGAAGGATCTATGACAATTATGTGTAAAACAAAATATCGGTGAAATGCTCGCTACGGCTTTGGTGGCATTCCTCTATCCGATGGTATGACCCTGGAACATAATTGAAGTTCAATGACATTATTGTGCCGAGTAATCTCATTAGCTCTTGAATTGCTCTTGGCTTATTGACGTACACTTTTTCTTTTAAATATTCCCAAGAAAGTAGTCCAACGGTGTCAAATCACTTGATCGTGGCGGCCAATTAACATCGCCACGACGTGACATAACACGGCCATTGAATTTCTCGTGCAAAAGAGCCATTGTTTTGGTGGCTGTGGGGCAAGTGGCATCATCCTGTTGGAACCACGTATCGTCCAGGTCCATATCCTCAATTTCTGGATACAAGAAGTGCGTTATCATCTCGCGATAGCGAACACCATTCACGTTAACTGCTTGGCCAACCTCATTTTCGAAGAAGTACCGCCGTAAGTATGACGCCGCCAACCCATAAACCCATAAAGCATCGGCTTTTTAACAATTACTCGTAGATTTGCATTTGCCCAAATGCGGCAATTCTGCTTGTTAACGAATCCACAGAGGTCGGTTATGCTGACCAGAAAAATCACGAAGTGCACGAAATGCATTTTGATTTGAACGCCCATTTTCGTAAAAGACTTCAACAATCTTAACGCGCTGCTCCATTGTGTACCTATCCACGGTTGTCAAACGCTGAAATAAAGAAACTTCAAATTAAGTTGTACAAAAAACTTGACGTTAAGGTGTAACATACAATTAACATCGTTTTTTATGGTCGGGCCACTCTTTAGAAGACAGAAATATATTTAAAATTAAATTTTATTTTAATCTGGCGGATAATTTCGTAGCATTTATTTTTTTAATACGATTTCCGGCATATGTCCGCCGCGGCTACAAGTTACACGGTTCATTCGAACTGACCAATTTTTGAGTACTTTTTTGAATAAATCTGGCCGTATGACGTCAATAATGGCTTGAATATTGGCTATTAATACGTTAAGAGTTGCTGATTTCTCCACATAAATCAATGACCAAAGGCTTTAAATCTCAGAGAAGGAACCAGTGAACAGGGCAACTTCTGGAAATAAAGTTGCTACCAAATTGATTTTGCAATAAATCGATTGTTTGTCATTGTCCAGACCTTCACACAGAAAAAATTAAAAATCGTCTTTAATAACCAGATTCATACCAAATTCATAGAATCAAGCAAACAATTTGTTAATTTTGCATCTATTACCAAAATGATTATATTGAATACTAAAAATAGTAAAAATTTAAGATTTTGAATATTTTTTTTCATTAAATGATATTTTTAATTTTAATTTAAAAAATGTTAAAAAAAACTTTGCCAGTTCAAACAATGTGTAAATTGATTTAATTAAAAATATAGCTCAGGTTTTTACAATTCCCAACAACAATTCTACAAGTTTAAATTATTTTATTTTAATCGCAAAAAGTCAATTAATATTTTTTGTTATTTTATTAACATTTAAATCCAAAATTTATTTCAAAACAACTTAAATGTTAATTAAATCAATATAAAATGTTTGATATTCTTTCAACTAAAGAAATAATTGATTAACATTAATTAAATTGAAATACTTTTTAAACAGTTTTTTAATTGATTTTCTCTGCAATTTTTGTTGCTGCAGTTTTTTAAAATTTTTGGATCAATTAGTGTCCAGATTATGGAATTCTAGTTTTCTGAAAAATTTTGCAAACAAAAATTCAGTCTGCATGGCTCGATGGCACTCGCTACTTACCGTAACGCCAGCTTCTTGTTTTTTACGCAAGAGCCTGTATGCCGCGCAAAACAGCTAATTTTAATGGATATAATGGAGATTCGTTAAGGTCTTGAGGATTGTCTTCGTTCTAAATATGGCAATTTTGCTTAGTGACGCAGCCATTTAACCAGAAATGTGCTTCGTAAAATTGACGAAGTGCATTATGAACTTAGCGAACATATTTATTTTTTCAAAGTAAATTTCCACAATTTGAAAGGGTTGTTCTAGCGCTAAGCGATTCATAATGACTTCCCAAATCTTACTGAACAGAAATGTCACCACAGTTTGACATTTTCAGCTGTCAAACCCAAGTTATCGATATCTCATGCAGCTAAAGAAACACCCGATATTTTCATATATGCTTTTCTAAAAAATTCATCTCATTGTGCTCTTTATAAATATTCTTCATAATTTTTTTTCCTAAAGTTTTTTATTACATTATTATTAAAAAAATTTTAAAGCAAAAGGCCAAATGAACGACACAAAGAGTTTGGCAACAACAACAAGATGCTTGTATTCATATTAAAAATTTTCAATATTCACACAAACATGCTCCAAACTTTTTTTCATATGTTTGTGTAACCGCTTGTGTGGTTTATTTGGCTGTTAACAGAGATATGTTATTGTATAACAATAATGTTATATAAACTGTTATAACTACTGAGACTATTGGCCAAAGTTAACAAAGAGAGCATTTCTATATGCTCTCTGTTTACAAACAAATTATTTTATCCGAAGCAGCTGTTAAAAAGCAACGTTATTTCTAATATATGATAAGTTAATATAGGAGAAATGTAAATGTGTGAGTATGTACTTACATATTAAACAGTTGACTTTAATTTTTCCTTTTTACACTCAAAAAGGAAACTCTCCTTGTTGGTCTTTGATGTATAAATATAAAGTGTTCGAAAGCAGGAAACTTTAGTTGCAGTTTAACTTCCGACCGGTTTGATATAAATATTTTTAAAAAATTTAGCGGCTAAAAAAGAAAAAGTGAAATAAGAATTTAAGAAAGGGGAAAAAGTAAAAAATACACATACAGACACATACATATAAGAAAAATCATAAGAAAAAAAATATTAAAGAAATAAAAAAAAATTATAATAAATTTGTGTTGGAATAAGTTGAAATGAAACAAAAATAAGGATTTATTTATGCTTAAAATAAAAATTGTTAAATATACGGCAGGATCGTTTTAAAAATTTGTTCGAATTAAATTTTATTCGAATTTGATTTCCAGAACATGGCTGATATGAAGAAAACAAATGGAATCAGATTTATGAGGAATTTTTTGTGAAAGTGTTTTTTTTTTAATTTAAATTCAAAATAAACATTTAAATTATAAAAAGTTTTAATAAATAACAAACACGTTAATACAAAAGTGATGGGGAAAAAATAATCAGAGGGCTTTTTTTAGAAATTCCGCTTTGTTGTACTTTATATATTTACCCCCGTATGCATAAACGATTATTAAGTTAAACAAACGTATATTAAGTAAAATTTTCATAGAAAACGTGTTTTGTAAACCTTTATTAAATTAAAAATATTTTTATGAATACGGCAGTAAGAAACTACTCTGTCTTGTCTTTAATCTCGCCTCGTTAAGGCGGAGCCATTTAAAGCCCTTGTACTTTATACGTCGCTTTTCAAATGACCATTAAGTCGATTTACAGGTTTATTGATTAACCTTCTCCCATATCGTACCTCTCCGTTAACGCTAGGTACTAAAGTTGGGCCAATTTTAACATTTAACGTATATGAATTTATTGAAAGCTTTTTATATAATTTAGTTAATTCAATTTTTTTTATTGTGTGTAAGAAAATGAAAAATAGAATACAAATAAAACAAAGGAACTAAAATTCCATTGATAAAATGGAGAACAAACCTATTGTCTCGGTATTAATAAAGCCGTCTGGCCCAATATCTTCAACATCTGTCCATAACATCAAGACACGAGCGAGCTTTATAAAAAAAATTAACAATTGTTATTTTTAATTGAACTATTGGTTTTTAATTAAAGCTTATGATATTTTAAAGAGGCCTAAGTTCATCAAATTGAATTTTCATTGAATTATTTTTATTTAAGGAAATAATTTACAACATGAAGTGAATTAATATTTCTTTAATAATTCTTGACTCAAAACTGGATTGAACTTGGGTCGAATTTACATGTTTCGAGAATAACCACATTCCCATCATCAGAATTCTTTGCGTTCTACCGTTTGCCCGATTTGATGATCTAAATTAAGCCTAATTAAAATATCAAAAATTTCAACAAAAAAAAAATAAATAATAATTAGTATTGTGGTTATTTTATTGAACTGTTAATGGTTTTTAATTCAAATTTCGATATTTTTAATTAGGCTTAAGTTGCCCTGACTAGTTTCGATTATAACCACACAATCTCTTCGGAGGGGTTTGCCGTTTTACTCACACCTCCATTGCAGCCGGATGACGGCACAATCGAAACTAGTCAGGGCAACCTGTCCGTGAAAGCCTGGGCTCAATTCTCAGCGCAGTCAAGAATGAAAAATTATTCATAAAAATTTTAATTAATTTCATGTTGTTAAATTACTGTCCTCATAAAAATAATTTAATGAAAGAAAAATAATTTAAAAAAAACTCTAAAATACGCATTGAAAATTTGTGTATTTTAATTAAATTTTATTTTCAAAAACGGCTGATAAAATATCCATTATCAATTTAAATATCTATTTAATCAAGTTTATGGTAAATTTGTTTTATTTTTAAAAAAAAAGTTAAAATTAGTTTTTACAATATCTAATATTTATTTTTATTTCCAATACTCGTAACTTTAAGATTTTGGCCTCAGATTTTTTTAATATTCTGAAGACGTAACACAAAGAATTTACGAAAATTTAAAAAAAAAAATAAATAATAACTCTTTGAAAAAAAAAATAAGCAAATTGACCATAAGCTCTATTAAACAGATAATAAAATTATGCATGGTCGAATAATTTATAATAATATATCCGTTATCCAATTATTCATTGTGCACCCCCCTCCGTTGTTACGTTAGTGTCTGTTAAAAAAAGACACGTACAAAGTACGACGGATTCTATGGCCATTAGCCTTTACCCACACAGTCTTTTTTTTTTTTTTTTTTCAATAGTCTTGTCTACAGTCTTTTGTATAGTCTTGCCCATAGTCTTGTCTAAGGTCTTCTCTATAGTCTTGTCTATAGTATTTTCTATAGTCTTATCTATAATCTTGTCTATAGTCTGGTCTATAGTCTTGCCTATAGTCTTGCCTATACTCTTGTCTATAGCCTTGTCTACAGTCTTGTCTATAGTCTTGTCTATAGTCTTGCCTATAGTCTTGTCTATGTTCTTGTCTATAGTCTTGCCTAAAGTCTTGTCGATAGCCTTGTTTATAGTCTTGTCTATAATCTTGTCTATAGTCGTGTCTGTAGTCTGGTCTATAGTCTTGCTAAATAGTCTTGTCTATAGCCTTGCCTGCAGTCTTCTCTATAGTCTTGCTTATGTCTTGCCTATAGTCTTGTCTGTACTCTTGTCTCTATTCATGCCTATACACTTGTCAATAGTCTTTCCTATAGCCTTCTCTATAGTCTTGCCTACAATCTTGTCTATAGTCTTGCCTATAGTCTTGTCTAGAGCCTTGTCTATAGTCTGGCCTATAGTTCTGTCTATAGTCTTGTCTGGAGCCTTGTCTATAGTCTTGTCTATAGTCTTGTCTATGGCACGATAACGCGTGATGTTGACCTCAAGTATTAGATTTGTTAAGTACAGTAATAAACTTTTCACAATATCTAAGTGCAAAAAAATCGGTTTTAAGCTTAATAAGTTATTGATCACAGTGTTAAACTAACGCAACACTTTTTCTAACAATTCTTGTTGGGAAAAAATTAGTGTTTTGCGGCTGTATTTTTAAAAAATAAAACAGGTTAATAAACGTTTTATAAAACGGATTTTGTATGAAAATTTTCTTTGTAAACCTTTCACTTACCTGTTTTATTTATTATAAATTAGGCAGATAATATTAAATTTATAATATAAAAATTTTTGTAACAAAACTTTCAGAAAAAATCTTCCTTTAGCAGAATTCAAACATTTATAAAAATCAAAAATATTTTATACATAATAAATTGTAATAATAAAAATTGTTTTAAACTCGTGTTGAAACATAAACAGAATTTTTCTCATTAATATAAAAACAGCAATAAACAAATAAATGTGCCTAAAAGCCCAGTTTCCTTCTTTCCAAATGCTGTAACTAAAACATTTATTTTTTCTTCACACACAAAAGTTAGTCAAATAACTTCCAAAAAAAAAGAACAAAAAAAAAATTATGAATCCAAACAAACTCTCCTGTTCAAAAACCCCTACATGTGTTTCAATAAAAACACACATACATACATAAGACCACACACATATGCACATGACAACATACATATTTGTAAAATAATCGACAGACATCAGTGATATAATTTAAATGCTTAAAAGAATTCACAAATGTTCAGCGTAACAAAAAAAAAAAAAAAAAAACACACAAACACACAATTTTTGTCCTAACAAAAGAATATATTTAAAAAAAAGATAGAAAAAATCCAACTACAACAGCAAAAACAAAGAAATCCTTTTTTCTTTTAGTTAAAAAATTTTTTTTATTATTTATTTTATTTCTGGTTCTCTTAGCGAGAATAAATATTCAATTGTGTGCTCAAGAGCCTAAAGTGTATAAGGATGAGGTTTCGTTTACTTGTTTCCTTTTTGAGGATATATACATATACATGAATACAGGCATATTTGTTTATCAATGTATTCCCCCATGTTTACATGAGGCAAAATAAACTTCGTTTTCAATAGTTAACTGCACAGTAGGACCAATTAATGATAAGAAAACATTAAATTCATGCCAGAAAACTTGAAGTACGACTAGACTATGACTAGACTATGACTAGACTATGACTAGACTATGACTAGACTATGACTAGACTATGACTAGACTATGACTAGACTATGACTAGACTATGACTATGACTAGACTATGACTAGACTATGACTAGACTATGACTAGACTATGACTAGACTATGACTAGACTATGACTAGACTATGACTAGACTATGACTAGACTATGACTAGACTATGACTAGACTATGACTAGACTATGACTAGACTATGACTAGACTATGACTAGACTATGACTAGACTATGACTAGACTATGACTAGACTATGACTAGACTATGACTAGACTATGACTAGACTATGACTAGACTATGACTAGACTATGACTAGACTATGACTAGACTATGACTAGACTATGACTAGACTATGACTAGACTATGACTAGACTATGACTAGACTATGACTAGACTATGACTTGACTATGACTAGACTATGACTAGACTATGACTAGACTATGACTAGACTATGACAAGACTATGACTAGACTATGACTAGACTATGACTAGACTATGACTAGACTATGACTAGACTATGACTAGACTATGACTAGACTATGACTAGACTATGACTAGACTATGACTAGACTATGACTAGACTATGACTAGACTATGACTAGACTATGACTAGACTGTGACTAGACTGTGACTAGACTATGACTAGACTATGACTAGACTATGACTAGACTATGACTAGACTATGACTAGACTATGACTAGACTATGACTAGACTATGACTAGACTATGACTAGACTATGACTAGACTATGACTAGACTATGACTAGACTATGACTAGACTATGACTAGACTATGACTAGACTATGACTAGACTATGACTAGACTATGACTAGACTATGACTAGACTATGACTAGACTATGACTAGACTATGACTAGACTATGACTAGACTATGACTAGACTATGACTAGACTATGACTAGACTATGACTAGACTATGACTAGACTATGACTAGACTATGACTAGACTATGACTAGACTATGACTAGACTATGACTAGACTATGACTAGACTATGACTAGACTATGACTAGACTATGACTAGACTATGACTAGACTATGACTAGACTATGACTAGACTATGACTAGACTATGACTAGACTATGACTAGACTATGACTAGACTATGACTAGACTATGACTAGACTATGACTAGACTATGACTAGACTATGACTAGACTATGACTAGACTATGACTAGACTATGACTAGACTATGACTAGACTATGACTAGACTATGACTAGACTATGACTAGACTATGACTAGACTATGACTAGACTATGACTAGACTATGACTAGACTATGACTAGACTATGACTAGACTATGACTAGATTATGACTTGACTATGACTAGACTCTGACTAGACTATGACTAGACTATGACTAGACTATGACTAGACTATGACTCGACTATGACTCGACTATGACTAGACTATGACTAGACTATGACTAGACTATGACTAGACTATGACTAGACTATGACTAGACTATGACTAGACTATGACTAGACTATGACTAGACTATGACTAGACTATGACTAGACTATGACTAGACTATGACTAGACTATGACTAGACTATGACTAGACTATGACTAGACTATGACTAGACTATTACTAGACTATGACTAGACTATTACTAGACTATGACTAGACTATGACTAGACTATGACTAGACTATGACTAGACTATGACTAGACTATGACTAGACTAGGACTAGACTATGACTAGACTATGACAAGACTATGACTAGACTATGACTAGACTATGACTAGACTATGACTAGACTATGACTAGACTATGACTAGACTATGACTAGACTATGACTAGACTATGACTAGACTATGACTAGACTCTGACTAGACTATGACTAGACTATGACTAGACTATGACTAGACTATGACTAGACTGTGACTAGACTGTGACTAGACTATGACTAGACTATGACTAGACTATGACTAGACTATGACTAGACTATGACTAGACTATGACTAGACTATGACTAGACTATGACTAGACTATGACTAGACAATGACTAGACTATGACTAGACTATGACTAGACTATGACTAGACTATGACTAGACTATGACTAGACTATGACTAGACTATGACTAGACTATGACTAGACTATGACTAGACTATGACTAGACTATGACTAGATTATGACTTGACTATGACTAGACTATGACTAGACTCTGACTAGACTATGACTAGACTATGACTAGACTATGACTTGACTCTGACTAGACTATGACTAGACTTTGACTAGACTATGACTAGGCTATGACTTGACTAGACTAGACTATGACTAGAGTATGACTAGACTTTGACTAGACTATGACTCGACTATGACTAGACTATGACTAGATTATGACTAGACTATGACTTGACTATGACTAGACTATGACTAGACTATGACTAGACTATGACTAGACTATGACTAGACTATGACTAGACTATGACTAGACTATGACTAGACTATGACTAGACTATGACTAGACTATGACTAGACTATGACTAGACTATGACTAGACTATGACTAGACTATGACTAGACTATGACTAGACTATGACTAGACTATGACTAGACTATGACTAGACTATGACTAGACTATGACTAGACTATGACTAGACTATGACTAGACTATGACTAGACTATGACTAGACTATGACTAGACTATGACTAGACTATGACTAGACTATGACTAGACTATGACTAGGCTATGACTTGACTAGACTAGACTATGACTAGAGTATGACTAGACTTTGACTAGACTATGACTCGACTATGACTAGACTATGACTAGATTATGACTAGACTATGACTTGACTATGACTAGACTATGACTAGACTATGACTAGACTATGACTAGACTATGACTAGACTTTGACTAGACTATGACTAGACTATGACTAGACTATGACTTGACTCTGACTAGACTATGACTAGACTTTGACTAGACTATGACTAGGCTATGACTTGACTATGACTAGACTCTGACTAGACTATGACTAGACTTTGACTAGACTATGACTAGACTATGACTCGACTATGACTAGACTCTGACTAGACTATGACTAGACTAGACTATGACTAGAGTATGACTAGACTATGACTAGACTATGACTAGACTATGACTAGATTATGACTAGACTATGACTTGACTATGACTAGACTATGACTAGACTATGACTAGACTATGACTAGACTATGACTAGACTATGACTAGACTATGACTAGACTATGACTAGACTATGACTAGACTATGACTAGACTATGACTAGACTATGACTCGACTATGACTCGACTATGACTAGACTATGACTAGACTATGACTAGACTATGACTAGACTATGACTAGACTATGACTAGACTATGACTAGACTATGACTAGACTATGACTAGACTATGACTAGACTATGACTAGACTATGACTAGACTATGACTAGACTATGACTAGACTATGACTAGACTATGACTAGACTATGACTAGACTATGACTAGACTATGACTAGACTATGACTAGACTATGACTAGACTATGACTAGACTATGACTAGACTATGACTAGACTATGACTAGACTATGACTAGACTATGACTAGACTATGACTAGACTATGACTAGACTATGACTAGACTATGACTAGACTATGACTAGACTATGACTAGACTATGACTAGACTATGACTAGACTATGACTCGACTATGACTAGACTATGACTAGACTATGACTAGACTATGACTAGACTATGACTAGACTATGACTAGACTATGACTAAACTATGACTATACTATGACTAGACTATGACTAGACTATGACTAGACTATGACTAGACTAACATTATTTTTTTTATCAACTTTGAACCCAACCACAAAATTCTGTTTTTTAGTGTTGCTATTGTGGCGACACAAACATCGAATCGTTTTTACCTACTTTTGTTATTGCTTTAATAACAAACTTCGCCAAGTTATTTTATCATTTTTCTTATTGTTTTACTTTTTTAATGCGTCCAAAAATAGATGGTATGTGATTTTTGTTGTTGTGCATTTTTTCACTTAAAGAAGTGTTGCTTACGATCAAAAAAAAATGACCACCTTAAAGAGCGTTTAATATTTCATACAAAATTATTAAAACTTGAAATCAATAGCGCGAAAATCATATTTTTGTATAGTTATCAACATTTTGGATGCTAAAATAAAAATCAAACAAATATATTAATAGAAACAGTAAAAACAATTTGTTGATATTTTAAAAAAATTTCGAACAAGCTTGAAAATATTTTATCAATAATTTTTTCTGTGTTGTTATTTGAAAATAGCAGATAAAGAATATTAAAAATTGATTTCAATTAAACAATTTTTAATATTAATTAAGAATTAATTCAATTTTCTTCAGTTAACACATTAATAGTATCAATTAAACATTAATTTCAATAGATAAAATTTTTAATAAAAACTGATTTTATTTTTAATGAAAGCTTTAATTGTTGAAAAACTTTGGACAATATTTTTCTGTGTGGGCAAAGTTAAACTTTGCGGAGAATTCCGCACCACCTTTGGCACAAAAATTTTTATAATATTTTATGACTAAATTCGGTTTAGCTATTAGCCCTTCATGATTTACATGTATTCACACAGTTGCTAAAGCCAGTTCATGAACACTACACAGCAGAAAAATTTATTTCAATTAAAAAATTAGTGATATTAGAAAAGATTAATTAAATTTGCACTTGTAAACAAACTTCTAGTAACAAATAAACGTTTAATGCAGTTGATTAAACGTTTAATTCAATTGATTCAATGTGTAATTCACTTGATTAAATGTTTAATTAAAACTGATTTTATTTTTGAAAAATGCTTTAACTGGTGAACAACTGTGAAGAATTTTTTCTTTGTCCTTTTTGTTTTTTCTCGCAGTTTCGATTCTATTCAATATTAATAGTTAGACTATAAAACAGACTGTAGTCTATGCGAAAGACTGAACGTTTCGCTAGACTAGAGACTTTTAACTACTATAACTTTGATAAAAGTCTTGATTTTTTCCTCTCTAAAATATTGCGAGTTTTCCTTCTGTAAAATTTTCCTTGACGCCCACCCCCTATTTCCTTGATTGTTTATCAAATTTAGAAGTGTTGGTTTGCGGATGTGGCCACGTTAGTGTATGTGTGTTTTTTTCTATTTAAATATTTCTGTTGGTTAACTTGTATGTGAACAAAATGTATGAAGTGTATATTCTTTAACACAAAAGGTTTTTCAATACTTTCGTTTTTTTCTTGTTTAACAAAAATTTATTTTGTATAGAGTAAGTGACGGTTAAGCTCATGTTTTGGAACACATATAAAATCAATAAGTTTAAATTAATAATCTTCAAAAAGGAAAATCAGTTAATAGATATTCAAGAAATTTATAAGGGGATAAAGAAGACTTCCAATATTGAATGAAATTTTGTAAGTTTTATTAATTTATAAATTTAATTATTCTAAAATAAATAAATTTAAGAAAGAAAAAAACTGTTTCTGGAGCAGAAGATATCATAAATTGTGTACTTACATTCATGCCAAGGACATTTATTTGCTTTAAAAGCCCTCCAAAATATACACAGTTACGAGTACTTTGAACCAAATCAAAAAAAGAAAAGTACATTTTTCAATTGGCTTTCTTAGACATCATGATAAATGCTTCATGGTTACGAGTTAAAAAACATAAATATAAAACACACTTTGCGAGTCAATTTACCTGAAAATTTTTTTTCTTTTTTTAATTTTTATTTACACTTGAAAATAATTTTATGAGTTTTTTCTTTGTTCTTTTCTTACATTTATTGCACTTTCCATTAAACTGCCATAAATAACGCTAGAATTACCTGGCAATAGAAAAAGTTAAAGAGCCTTTTAATACGAAGATTGTATTTTAGCACTTGTCAACTTTATAGGGCCATCAATTAACGATCTTTAAAAAGAAACATGTGGCAACCGGAATTTTTTAAAGTTCATAACTTTTAAGTGGAATTTTCATATAAATGGGTATTCAGAGTGAAAAAGAGTCTATCAAACCATTTTTTTTTTAAATTTTTGTATAAAAATATCGTAAGGAAAAAATACTATTAATAAAGATCTCATTAAAAAATATTTTTTTTAAATAAGTCCAGTTGTAGTCATAATAGCAAAAATTAGTAGAATGCCGGAATTGAAAAACTGATAGCATATGAGCACTTCCACAAAAATGTCTACTTTTTTTAATGTTACACCAGCAAGCAATTTAACTTGTACTTTAGACACCCATGTTGTTAAAAGTGTTCTCCTCTCTTAGTCTGGGTTCACGCTATGAACGTTTTCTTTCAGAGAGCGGAAAAGCAAAAATCTCTGGCGGGAATTGAACCCATAACCCTCACACTAAAGGTCTAGCTCACTACCAACCAGCCTTTTTGGGCCACCGAAAAGTGTTATTTAAATTAACTCCATTTTAAAAAAAAAAACAAAAATTAGTTTTACAACTAAAGTCTATAAACTATATTAAGGATAACCCTCAAACCAAATGATTTATTAATTTATTGTTAACAAAATGACAATTTAATAGACCCAAAACTTTTAATCAAATTTAAAATCTTTTAAGTATTTTTTACATTACAAAAAAAGGGATGAATTTCTGGTAGAATCCTTAAAAATAAATATTAACTAGCATAAATAAATCATCATAAAAGGTCAACAAAATCCCTTACAAAAACAAATTAAAAAGAAAAGTTACTACAAATATGACAGAAAACAGAGATAAAATTGCTAACAATGCCAGAGACACGGATAAGAAAAAAGAGTGTGAAGTATCGAAAGAAAAGCAAAAGGATAACGAAGTACAAGATAAAAATCTTTATCTACAACCTGAAAAAACAGCAAAAGAACAAGCAACAAAAAATGAACAAACCCAGCAGCAGCCACACGACAGGTGAGTCATCCGAAAATTGAACAAGAAAAATTTTTTATAACCCTGTGTAAATACGTTTGTATATAAATAAATAAAATTAAGTCTATTTGTACTTTATAAATAAATGAATGTGTAAATAAAATCTAAATCTATCTTGATAAACAAAACCAAAAAAAAAAAAAAAAATCAACGTCTCTTTGGTTAGAGTTGAGTTCAGTATGAAATTAATTTTTTTTGGTTCATTAAAGGGATGATGCTTTTGGTTAATAAAAAAAGAGGCGATCAAATACTAATAAAAATAAATTGAATTTTATAGCAGTTGGGGGAAGAGGAATTTCCGTCAGAAAATATTAAACAATATTTCAAAATCGAAGCTTTAAAAGCATGACAATTTCCAAAAAAAAAAAAAATCTGTTTTTATGGAAAAAATTGTCCTTAAAAAAAATTTAAAAAAAATTCTGAAACATTTTTTTTTTGTATTTTAACCCATTTTTACTAAATCAAAAACAAAACAAAAAATTTGTATTATTATTAGCCAATTTAGAAAGTGTTCTAAAGTGCTAAATACTAAAAAAGTGTTTAATAGGGCATTTACATTACATCGAAATCTAGTAGATTTCATTTGAAATCTTCCTGCAAATCTAGTTCATTTAGATTACACTTGTTTGACATTAGCTAGATTTGGTTTTCACAACAAAAACCGCCGACTGGAAGTTTTTTGTGTAACACATACTTACCTATAAAGAAATAGGCATTTAAAAATTTGCATTACATTTTCTTTATAATCAACTTCATTTATTTTATCAATATTATTTGTCATTTGCATTTTTTTTACTATTTTACAAAATTTTTGAATTTTTTTTAACAATTTTAACAAACAGCTATTATTGTTTTTGTTTTGTTTTTTGTTAAAATGTCATTTTTTTCTTGTGCAGGGAAGTAGTTTTTAGTGCTGTATGGGGAAAAGCATAGTTGCATCAATAAGTACTACTAGATTTCGAATAGATTTCGTCAAAATCTAGTTACGGAGTAGATTTTGTTTTGTACGGGAAATCTAGCCAAAAACAACTAGATTTGGCTCGAAATCTCGAAAGTACTAGATTTCGCTGTAGTGTAAATTGGCTATAAGGCTATATAGCAATGTTGTGAACAGACTGTTGTATTTTAATAGGAAAAAATAAGTGAAAAATTTAAGTCAAAATAAAATGACAAAATAATGTAGATTTAAAATGACAAAATAATATAAAGGTTTAAAATTTTTTAATATGTACAAAATTTATAAATTTACAAAAAATTCTTAAATTTTACAAATAATTGACATGAAAATTTAATTATTAAGCCTCGTACACAATAGGCAGCAACATTTTCACAGGTTCAAAATAGAGCAACAATTTTTTTTGTAACCACACACATTTTCAGTTAAGAAACCGTTTGCAAATTATGCCCACAACAATTTTAAGAATTTTTTATTATTTTTTAAAACATTTTGTTGAAATTATAATTCAAAACAAAATAAAATTAATTTAAACGTCATATACATTTTCATACAAATTGTTGCTGAAGTGGAAGTAGACTCAACTTTTTAAAAAAAAAATTTTGTTTCATTTTTGTTCGAAAAATGAAAAGAAAATATATGAAATAGTTTGGGAAGAAATAAGAAGAAAAAACGAAATTGTAGCTAGTATTGTGTACGAAGCTTTATGAACTATAAAATTCTTAAATTTTACATGATTTTTTTTTTTTTGTAGGGTGGGTCGATTTAGCAATCAATATTGTGCCATAAGTTTTTCGATAGCTTTTGGCATGAGGAACACAAAGTTCCACTACGTTATATCAAAAAAATCATTTCCGAGCCGCCCAAATTTTAATTTTTTAATTTTTTCTCAACTTTTATATTTAAGGGTTTTTTTAGTAGGTAATAAAAAAATCGACTGATTTATTTTTTTTTTTTTAATATTACCTTTACAAGGTGAAATTGTATGCTAAAAACGATGGCGATAGCAGTTTTTCCAAAAACAAATGATTTTCTTGAGGTTATGGAAAAGTTTTTGTCGAAATCAAAAATCGTTGGCACAATATGGACAAATTTTTGTCTTTACAAATCGGTCCACCTAATGTACAGTATTTATCGCTTAATTGCATGCCCGTCATAAGCGTTTTACGCTGAAACCCCAACATGAAAAATTTTCCTTTCGTATTTAAAATACCCAACAAATTTGTGTTGAAATTTTTGGGAAGAAGTCAAAAAAACAAATAAAATTGCGGCTTTAACAGAATTTTTATTTTTAAACTTAGCGGTGTTTGCAAGTGGACTAATCAATTCTTAAATTAAAAAAAAAACACTAAATTTATGTTGCCCACCACTGCTTTCTACAAAGTCACGACTAGAAAATAAATAGAAAACTTTTTGTCTTATTTTCTTATTTTAAATAAATTATAATTAAGTAGAGAAAATGTAACTTAGCTTGTGTATGTATATGTATGTGTATTGCATTGCACATTGTGCAACCATAATATTTACGCTGAAAAGTATGCTGCAAAAAGCAAGTGCATACCAAAGTTAAAAGCAGGAAAATACAAAAAGAGAATAAGTTTCAGATTCGAAAACTAGTATGCAGATGGGCGAACTAATTTTCTCTTACATTTTTGATTTTGGGGGGTTTGTGTTGTGCTTTGGAAAACCGCTTAATTTGACTCTTCGCTCACTGGTAAACGAAGGTAATAACATCTTAATGTATGTGTTTTAAGGTGTTATCACCATCGTTTATACATGTACATAAAAAGAAGTTTGATTAAAATTAAAACCAAACTCTAGAATTCCAAAAAAAAATCCTTTTCATCAGCTTCTTAGGAAAACAACACTAAACCTTTTGCCAAAATATGGCAAAATGTCTTACTCTCCGTGTGCCTTTCACTAGTTTAGACAGCAACCCAGAAAAGACATGTACAAAGTGGAGAGCTATAAAAGTTTAATGCATTAAACTTCTAACACAAATACGCATTATGTGCATGGTTTAAATAAAATGAAGCTAAATAAAATTATTATTAAAAAAACTGGGTTAAGTTTTGTTTCTGTGGAAACATGTAACTTTTGTATGTAAATAGTAAAAAGTTTGTAAATATGTATGTAAATAGTATTAATATATACAAAAATATATACACGTGAAGAAATTCCAGTTTTTTATCAAAAAACTTTGCCAATTCAATTCAATTTAATTAAATACTGACAATTGCCAACAACAATTCTACAAGTTTAAATTATTTTTTTTAAACGATAAAGTCAATTAATATTTTTTGATATTTAATTAATGTTTTAATTAAAAATTTATTTCAAAACAACTTAAATATTAATATAATCAAAATTATATTTTTAATTTTCTTTCAACTAGAAAAATAATCGTTTTAATTATCACATTAATAAAATTTAAATACTTTTTAAATTATTTAATTAATTGATAAAAAAAAACTTTTTCCTGTGAAGAATAAAAATATAGAATTAAACACCATAAACAAAATCTTTTAATGAAAAATTATGTATTCCCAAGAATAACTTTGATAATAAATGATATTTTTAATTAAAAAAATTATCAATAAACTTTGCCATTTCAAACAATATGTTAATTGATTTAATTAAACATAGCTCAGGTTTTGACAATTCCCCACAACAATTCTACAAGTTTAAGTTATTTTATTTTAAGCGAAAAAATCAATTAAGGCCCTAATCGTGTAAAACGCAACGCCAAAAAATAACATTGAAAGCGCAAACAATATCACACTTATTTTGTAATTTTGTTGTTGCTTTCTACAGAAATTCACATTGCGTTTTAAAATTTCAAACGCTGCATAGCTTGAGGCGTTGAAAATTTTAAAACAGTACATGAATTTCTGTAGACAGCAACAACAAAATTACAAAATATTTATGATATTGTTTGTGCTTTCTAAGTTATTCTTTGGCGCTGCGTTGCGTTTTACATGACTAGGGCTTAAGATTTTTGTGATTTAATTAATATTTTAATTAAGAATTTATTTCAAAACAACTAAAATATTAATTAAATCAAAATTATATTTTTTATTTTCTTTCAGCTAAAAAAATATTTGATTTAATTATCACAATCATTATATTGAAATACTTTTGAAAAAATTGTTTTAATTGATAAAAAAAACTACTAACAATTTTTTCTGCGCTTATTCCAGTTGTTGGCGCCAACGTCGTTATCACTTTAGTGTCAATAGCAATTTGTAACTTAAATTCTTTCCATTTTTAATCGCTTCACCGAAGGTAAAAGAGTGTAAAGAAATTTGTCATTATGTTTGAAATTTCTACAACATTGATGCTAGACCCTATAAAGTAATAGGTATAGTCTGGGTCCTAATCAGTAGCGAAGCTACTTTTACGATGTCCGTTCAAATTTTTCGCATATAGTCCGAAATTGTTTGCTTTTGTTCAGCCCGATCGGTCCATAATGGCTGAGAATGAGCAAAAAACCGCGGCTGCCTCTTATTGATTAAAATTAAAACCAAACTCTAGAATTCCAAAAAAAAATCCTTTTCATCAGCTTCTTAGGAAAACAACACTAAACCTTTTGCCAAAATATGGCAAAATGTCTTACTCTCCGTGTGCCTTTCACTAGTTTAGACAGCAACCCAGAAAAGACATGTACAAAGTGGAGAGCTATAAAAGTTTAATGCATTAAACTTCTAACACAAATACGCATTATGTGCATGGTTTAAATAAAATGAAGCTAAATAAAATTATTATTAAAAAAACTGGGTTAAGTTTTGTTTCTGTGGAAACATGTAACTTTTGTATGTAAATAGTAAAAAGTTTGTAAATATGTATGTAAATAGTATTAATATATACAAAAATATATACACGTGAAGAAATTCCAGTTTTTTATCAAAAAACTTTGCCAATTCAATTCAATTTAATTAAATACTGACAATTGCCAACAACAATTCTACAAGTTTAAATTATTTTTTTTAAACGATAAAGTCAATTAATATTTTTTGATATTTAATTAATGTTTTAATTAAAAATTTATTTCAAAACAACTTAAATATTAATATAATCAAAATTATATTTTTAATTTTCTTTCAACTAGAAAAATAATCGTTTTAATTATCACATTAATAAAATTTAAATACTTTTTAAATTATTTAATTAATTGATAAAAAAAAACTTTTTCCTGTGAAGAATAAAAATATAGAATTAAACACCATAAACAAAATCTTTTAATGAAAAATTATGTATTCCCAAGAATAACTTTGATAATAAATGATATTTTTAATTAAAAAAATTATCAATAAACTTTGCCATTTCAAACAATATGTTAATTGATTTAATTAAACATAGCTCAGGTTTTGACAATTCCCCACAACAATTCTACAAGTTTAAGTTATTTTATTTTAAGCGAAAAAATCAATTAAGGCCCTAATCGTGTAAAACGCAACGCCAAAAAATAACATTGAAAGCGCAAACAATATCACACTTATTTTGTAATTTTGTTGTTGCTTTCTACAGAAATTCACATTGCGTTTTAAAATTTCAAACGCTGCATAGCTTGAGGCGTTGAAAATTTTAAAACAGTACATGAATTTCTGTAGACAGCAACAACAAAATTACAAAATATTTATGATATTGTTTGTGCTTTCTAAGTTATTCTTTGGCGCTGCGTTGCGTTTTACATGACTAGGGCTTAAGATTTTTGTGATTTAATTAATATTTTAATTAAGAATTTATTTCAAAACAACTAAAATATTAATTAAATCAAAATTATATTTTTTATTTTCTTTCAGCTAAAAAAATATTTGATTTAATTATCACAATCATTATATTGAAATACTTTTGAAAAAATTGTTTTAATTGATAAAAAAAACTACTAACAATTTTTTCTGCGCTTATTCCAGTTGTTGGCGCCAACGTCGTTATCACTTTAGTGTCAATAGCAATTTGTAACTTAAATTCTTTCCATTTTTAATCGCTTCACCGAAGGTAAAAGAGTGTAAAGAAATTTGTCATTATGTTTGAAATTTCTACAACATTGATGCTAGACCCTATAAAGTAATAGGTATAGTCTGGGTCCTAATCAGTAGCGAAGCTACTTTTACGATGTCCGTTCAAATTTTTCGCATATAGTCCGAAATTGTTTGCTTTTGTTCAGCCCGATCGGTCCATAATGGCTGAGAATGAGCAAAAAACCGCGGCTGCCTCTTATCTTTTTCATAAAATCCCATGCTGTTGTTGTTTTTTGCTCCAATCACCAAAAGTACCAGTCTAAGTTTGTTATTCTTTTATTATTTTTTTTTTGTTTGCTTTTTTTATGTTTTCTTACACATAACAAATAGTTATTTATATTTATATCTAAAGAGCGGTATTTATATAACTTTCTGTTCTAATCGCTTCATGGTATAGGGTTATAAGATTCGTCATAGCCGAGTATAGCACTATTACTTGTTATTACTTCAAATTAACTATAGACAAATTTTCTTGTGGAATGAAAACCAAATGTTGAGAGCAGTCATAAATTTTCGATAAGGACAACTAGAAAGACACTCTCATGTTGACAACAATGTTGTGTATCGATGTTGACAACTGGAATAAGGGAAATAAAATGGTTAAATTAGTCATCCATATGGAAGCCACAATCATATTCTGGCTACCTCCATTAATGTTATGATTAATAATAACAATTAAGTGTTTACTACAAGTTATGGTTGACTAATAATTGTATTATTATACGTAAAAAACATAATAATATGATTACACTGCGGAACAGTCATTTTGCGGCCTGGAACTTTGTGTAATTTTTTTACAAATTTGAGGTCGCTGATACCAAATCTAACCTTCCTTTTTCTCTATCAGCTCCAGTTTTTTAGATATACCGTTATATCCAAAATTAAACAACTTTCAGAACATATATTGGAATAACTTAAAAACGGTGCACCATATACCCTTAAGAAAAAAAACCGATATTCGCTAACAATATTATCTTTAAGACGTGCTAACATTGTTTTAAATTTGGCCAGTGATTTCAGAGATATTGTTAATGTTTTTTTAAAAAAAATTACAATTTAAAAAAAAAAATTTTTTTTTGTTCTTTAAAAATTCATAAAAAATAAATGTGCAACAAAAATCACAGTTTGGGTCTAAAAGCATTTAGTTAAACATATCAAAATATTAAAATTGTTTAAGAAAAGATTTCGTACACAAAACATCATTGGTCATTTGTTAGGCCAGCAAGGTGGGTATACTAAATATCCCTGTTTCATATGTCTATGGGATAGTCGCGCAAAAGCAGAACATTGGATTAAAAAGGTTTGGCCTTTGAGGGAAAATATGGAGGTAGGAAGAGCAAACGTGATTCATGAACTGCTGCTTGGCCGAGAGAAAATCCTTCTTCCACCACTTCACATTAAACTTGGGCTAATGAAACAGTTTATCAAAGCGCTTGATAAGACTGGAGACTGTTTTAAATATGTGTGTCAAAAATTTCCGGCCCTGAGTGCGGAAAAGTTAAAAGCAGGCATCTTTGATGGACCCCAAATCCGAACACTTATGAAAGATACTGGTTTTATAAACAATATGACACAAATTGAATCTGAGGCATGGCTAAGCTTTGTTTTAGTAGTCAAAAATTTTTTAGGCAATCATAAAGCACCAGACTATACAGAATTGGTTGCTAAAATGCTTCAAAATTTTCACACATTAGGAGTTAATATGGGTATTAAATTTAATTTTTTGCATAGCCATTTGGATAATCTGGGCGATTACAGTGAGGAACAAGGAGAACGGTTTCACCAGGATATTAGGATAATGGAAGAGAGATACCAAGGTCGATGGGATCGCCACATGCTGGCAGACTACTGTTGGACTTTAATAAGGCAATGTCCTGACGAAAACCATGCCAAACAAGCTAATAGAAAAAGTTTTTTGTAATTTTTGTTTTAATTATTGAATAATGTATTTTGGATGTATCTCTTTTGTTTTTATATCATTATTAAAAGGGATCTTAATAAAAAAAAACTTTAAATTTTGTTCACACATACACTTTAAAACACGTTTTTTATGAAAATCAATTTATCAATTCGGTAAATTGTGAACACAATCAAAAGTTGTGCACCGATTGCAATGAAATAAAGCTCATTTCATTCAAAATATGTTTAACTAAATGCTTTTAGACCCAAACTGTGATTTTTGTTGTACATTTATTTTTTATGAATTTTTAAAGAACAAAAAAATTTTTTTTTTTCTTAAATTGTTATTTGTTTTTTAAAAAACTTCAACAATATCTCTGAAATTACTGGCCAAATTTAAAACAATGTTAGCACGTCTTAAAGATAATATTGTTAGCGAATTTCGGTTTTTTCTTAAGGGAATATGATGCACCATTTTCAAGTTATTTCACTTGAAAATGGTGCTGAAAAAGCCTTAATTTTGGACATAACGGTATATCTCTAAAACTGGAGCTGATAGAGAAAAATGATTTGGAATCAGCGACCTCAAGTAAGTGAAAATTTGTAACAAAGTTCCAGGACGCACAAAAAAAGTTCAATTTTGTTCCGCAGTTATTAATCAAAGCATTATCGAAGGCAACCATAAAATGTTAATGGATTTCTAATAGAGGACTTATTTAGCCACTTAATTGTTGCCTGTAACGCTAATGTATTTTGGCATCAGTACTATGCCAAGTGACTTCGTTTTTGACCCCATGACACTTTTCCTCATTGCGATATCAGCCTTAACCAAAATTGTCATCAGGGTCAAAAATTAATATTGCGCCATCAATGGGATGATACATTGGCATCACAGAAATGACGAATCGGACCCGGTTTTATAAAGCATGTCATCAGTGCGATGGCAAACTTTCATCAAATTGAGTCATTGTAATTGACCTTAAGTCGAATTAAGAGATTATAATTATTAACTTACCCGTTTCACATGTTTGTTTCACTTTTATTGTATTCCACGCTTTGTTAATAGAAGAACTCTCAATTATAAGACACTAGCAGCATGCCCGATATGGATTTCGTAATAATTCTATTTAAAAAATTTGATGTATTAAAATAAATAGTCAAAAAAAATTGAATATGGGAATTTTTGCTTTTAATTCTACTTTTTAAACATGAAAATAAAGTTGATAATATATTATGTCACTGCGCTGATCACAGCTTGTCATCGCACTGATGACTTGATATATTATGTGATCGCACTGATGACAGTTTGTCTGTACTGATGTCAAAATACATCAGCGTTATGACGCCTTTTCTATCAGTGTACACAAAATCTGTCATCGAATTGATGTCACTGTAGTCATAGCGTAGATGACGCATATAATATGACATAATTTTAGGATGGCGTTCGTCTTTGAATTGATGTCACTTTTTGGCTCATTGATGCCATTTGTTATAACTTTGATGTCAATATGAAGATGCATTTTTCTATGAGTGTAGAAATAGCCAAAATATGTTTAAATATTTTTCTTTAAAAATTGTCTTCTTAGCATTGACTATATTAAAAAATATGTTTTCTCCCCGTGTACTAGGTGTATGATATAATTTGTAACTAAGTTTTTACCCCAGTTTTATTGACATTAATATTTAATACTTAATCATTTTGTATTAGCCTTACAGTGAATATTTTCTATTAAAGTAATACTTGGAGGAATATAAATTTTCCTTCTATTGTAGTGTGTGTCATACACATACATAGGCATGCAAGTGTTTATATATAAGTATCAAAGGATAAGGGACACTTACTAACATGTACAAATTTACAAATATATCAAATTCAGAGAAAATCAATATTCAGGGAAAATTTACTTATTATGAATCCACGAAGGTCAGTTTGAGGTTTTTTTAATACTCAAAGTGGGAAGCAAACGAGAGGGTTCAATAGGCCATTAAGGGAGTTAAGCTCTTGCATTGATGTTTTTTATATATTAATGCTAAATTAATGTGTAAAAAAGTCCGGGTTAACAATGACGGCAACATTTTCACTTGGTGTTCACAGTAAAGCATAAATTTTTTTCACAAGCATACAAATTTTCAATCGGGAAACCATTTGCAAATTTTGTTCAGAACAACAATAATATTTAAAACATAAAAGTAATATTTTAACATATTATTTACCCTTATATTCATAAAAAATATTTTTGATTAATAAAAGGTTTATTAAACAAGTTTTTGTAGAAAACTCGTTTCATAAGTCTGCTTTAAGCCTTAAATATTTTTTATGAATATGGGGGTTAAGCGTTAAGTCACTTTTTCATAAATTAATTACAATATTTTTTTTATACATCAATATTTCGATTTTGATGTAAACACATTAATGTCATTTTTAAGTAAAACATTATCTCAGGCGACCATAATATGGTTGTGAATACTTTATAAACAACTAATTTAATCACAATATGGATGACGGAGACAATAATATGGTTGCACTAATCATAGTATGTTTGAAATTTTTCTTAAAAAATAGTTTTGCTAGAGCTGATTGTATAGAAAAATAAATTTGTTTTATTTTCGTTTAAGTAAAAGAATAAATAATGATGTTAAATACTTAAAAAAACCCATATAATCTATTAAAGATACAAACCATGTGTCAAAGATTTATCAATTGATTGTTATTAGGGATGCCAAACGGGAAATCCCGAAATTCGGGAATTTTTCGGGATTGATAAATCCCGATTCCCGGGAAAATAAAATAATTTGTTTTTAAATAACATTTTGTTTTAAAATAAATTTCAAACGTACTTAAATTATTGATTATGAATCTCGCCCTCACCCTGGAGGTGTACTTCACTGCAGTCGACAAAGTGTTACAGTTTTTAACTCAGCTATCGAGATCGATGAGGGACTACACTTTCCAGTGTATTAATGTCGTCCCAACTTAATTCACACTAAAAATTTAAATGCTGTCAATAAACCGAAATGAATTGATCTAAAAAAAACTAAAAGATACGTATATTTTTTTAAGCTTTTTTAAGAATCGGATCAGTTTGATCATGTGTGAGGCCAGTGTTATAAGCATATGTATAAAATAAATTGTTTTGTTGTTTTCATTTTTAAAAATTTTTGTTACGTATTTCCAAAATACCGAATCCTGGGATTTTCAAAAATCAGTCCCGATTGGCATCCCTAATTGTTACTCTCAAAAAAAAAAGATATTTTTAATACATAATTGGAAATAAGAAAATCGTTTAAGTAGACAAATGATAACAATTGTTTCGTTTAACTTTTGTTATATTTTATATTTTTCTCTTTTAAATTCAAGTCATAAAGTGTACAAATTGCTAAGATTATATTTTCTTTTATTTTCCTTTAGTTTTTATATTTCTATATTATGAGATGAAATCTCTTTCATCTTGAGATTAAAATGCTGAAAAAATCGTAAAATTCCCTTTTTTTTAGCAAGTATTGTTTGACTTGTTACATTTATATTCATGTTTTATTTTTCAACTTTATGTACATGTTTATAAATAAATAAAAAAAAAATGTTTATACATTTAAGCATCCATTTCTTAATTTTCTTTTCATCTTTAACACAATTGACCACATTTAACATTTCGGGTTGTGTTTTACAAGCCAATAGAAATGAAAAACGTGCTTGGAATATTTGTGAAAGAGGGTCAGTTAATATGTGTGATGAAAAATTAATTTCAAGTTGAAAAACTGCTTTTAAATGTAGTCAAAATCATAAAAAAATACAATTGGATTAACAAATAAGAACTTTATTAGCTTTTTCAATATAAATTGTAATTTTAACCAGCGCAAGACTTTTTCATTGGAAGCAGTTCTTTTGGCATGGAATTTCTATGTTGCCAAAGAAAGAGAAAAAGGTCATAGATTACAATGGGAAATGCTTAAATAATATTTAAAGTTGCATCAATTACCACATTATAAAGCTTTACTACGAAATTTTTGCCAAATTTGCCATAAAATAAAATTTTTTTAAAAGCAATTTTTTTTTTTTTTTTTTTTTTTGCAAAATTTCCTATAAATAGCAGTTTCATGGAAATATTTTAATTGCGCATAATTTGTTCATAGATAACAATATTAATTGCAATATATTCTATTAAATGCAAAATTAATTATTTTTAGCAAATATAATTAGGGACATGAAAAACTTCTGCTTCCAAATACACATAAGAAAATTAATAAAATATGAAACAAAAGCAAGCGTGAAACACCACCAGCTGTCAGCAGGTGTAAATAATTCATGATCAAAGACAATATCAAAAACCCCTGAATGTATCATATTTTATTCCTCTTCATGCTATTCTCCGTTTATTTCGTTTTCTGCTTTTCCGTCCCCCTAAATCAACGATAGGCAAGTTCTGTGGGCAACGCCTTTTGTTTTCTCTTTTATTACGTACGTGTGCACACACAGTGCAGAGAATTTAATAACATTAACAACAACATACATAAGCAGAATGCATACAATAGCAATATGTAATAGTATAGGTTGCCAATCGCTGTCCTAAGTACAACAGCTTTATATTTGAATTACATCTGACATAACATACCTTAAGGGATACTACAAAGAGAAGTGAACCTTTTTATAAGCACACTAATAAGCAAATCAACAGGAAATAAAATCTTTTGATTCTTTTGAGTTCATGGGGTGTTGATGTAGAGAGAAATGTTGATAATTTTTTTTTTGGGTGGGGGAAGGTGTAGGGGGGTATGGCATGAATAAAGATATACCGTAAATATAAAACTACTTTTTACAACTTTTACAAAAATTAGAACTTTTTAAAGCTTCTTTTGTAGTTGTTTATAAAGTCAAATTCTGAATTATTTAAGAACCCAGCCGAAAAATATGGAATGAATGACATATATAACTAATTATACAATATATAATTTTGAATTTTAAATAAAATGCATTCCTTCGGAGTCAACAATGTAATTTTTCATAAACAGAAAAAAAATTTTTATCAATTAAAAAATGGTTTAAAAAGTATTTAAATTTTATTAATGCGATAATTGAATCAATTATTTTTTTTAGTTGAAAGAAAATTAAAAATATAGTTTTGATTTAATTAATATTTAAGTTGTTTTGAAATAAATTTTTAATTAAAATATTAATTAAATAACAAAAAATCTTAATCGATTTTTCGTTGTAGAATTGTTGTTTGAAATTGTCAATATTTAATTAAATTTCATAATAAACCGCATTGGTCTCCGAGTGGAGGTACGCCCTTGGGCGCATAACCCTTCTTAACCTAATTAAATAAATCAACACATTGTTTGAAATGGCAAAGTTTTTTCATTATTTATTAAAAAAAAATATTCACAATTTTTCAATTTTAGTAATTAATATAATCAATTTGGTAAAAGGTGCAAAATCAACAACTTGTTTGCCTGATATTATGAATTTGGTATAAATTTGGTGATTAGAGAAATTTGTCAAAAATTATTTCGGAAAAATTGGTTATGAATTATATACATATATGGGGGAATAAATGGAAAAATCTACGTTAAGTCGTAAAAAACTTAAATAAGGCAATGTACCATACATACTTTTTCATCCTTGATATACATAGTTAATGTGCTTATAGGTGTATTATTTAATTGCAGAAGTATCAATGCGTAAGGAATACAAATAAAAAAAGCAATTTTTCAAGTAAATATAATTTATTCTTTAAAACATACCGGGGCCATGGAAGGGACGTGCTGCAGGACGATAGCTTGGCTATGGGTAATGATCCTGGACTATTGTCTTAACTTATGGAGTCCACACTGGATGTTCTAACGAAGTGGTGTCAGGGATGTGGACTGGATGTTAGCCCTGTCCAAACAGAACTGGTACTCTTCACAAGGACATACAAGATTTCCAAATCTGATACCCCAAAAATGAATGCGGTCTCAGTGACACTGTCTGATAATGCCAAATATCTTGGGCTGGCATTGGACAGTAAAGTGAACTGGAAAATCAGCCCCATTTCCAGGACTACTAAGGCAGCAACTGCATTATATTGTTGCAAAAGGGCTATTGGCCTAAACTGGGGAATCAACACGAGGAATGTATACTGCCTATACGAATGTGTCATTAAACTCATTCTATTATACAAGTCAGCTGTTTGGTGGCCAGCGCTCAAGAAAAAGAGTCTTCAAACTAAGTTTGAACTTATAATAAGAATGGTGCCAATAACGTTAACGGATGCCATTAGAACAACCCCCTTTAAGGCATTGTTTACGATTTTGAACTGGTTTCCACCAGACATTTTGGCGAAAAGGGTAGCTGGGAATACGGCGGTAAGCCTTAGGGCCACTAGAGCTTGAAGGGATTACAATATCGGACATGCTAAATTCCTGTTTGAGATAAATTGGCACAGGGACGTTGATTATGTCACACCTGAGCCAATCTTTGATCCTGGCTTCACCACAAGCATTTTGGCTAACGTGGTTAACTATGATGACCTTTAAATTCCCGCGAATGCGATTCAGATATTCACTGGAGGGTATAATACACTGCATGGTGTCGGTTCTGGCATATACTCCGAGCAGCTGAACTGGAGCATTCCTATAAGGCTGCCGGATCACTGCAGTGTCAGTCAGGCCGAAATAATGGCCATCTACACAGCCGGTGAAATATCTGGTAGGGATATTCACATTATTACGGATAGCAAGGCGGTCATAAGATCCCTGAAGAATGTGTTCATTACATCGAGTATTATCCAAGAATCCCGGATGTGTCTGGAGGAGATAGCTAGACATTTAATGGTAACCCCGAAGTGGGTCCCCGGGCACAAGGACGTACATGGAAACTGTATGGCTGACTCTATGGCGCAAGCAGGCACCACTTTGAATCAAAACGATTCAACATATGATATAGGTATTTAACTCCTAATGAGTGAGCAATTTATTTCACACAAGTTTCATCTTATTGGCGGTCAGAGATGGCTCAATGAAACCACCAGGAAAATTTGGCCCACCATATATAAAAAAAGGACTAGGCGGGCATTACAGCTGTCCAGACATTACCTCAGGAACCTTATTGCGGTTATAACTGGCCACTGGCCCATTGGAAGGCACGCCCAAAGGCTAGGGCTCCCTTGCAATGACCTATGTAGAAGTGTCGGTGATGAAAAGGAGAAAGAGTCAACGTAACATATTCTGGGTCATTGTCCAGCTTTCGGAGATCTAAGACTTAAACTGTTTGGTCGAAGAACCAAACTCTTATATTGATTTAAATATCAGCCACTCCTTTATTGAATCGACTTGGTGGCTGAGTGAGAATATTAGCAGCCATGTAACATTAAACCCTTGGGAGATGGTCTGACACGATAGCACAACGGGAACCAATCAATGGGCCCACGTGAGCTGTGCTTGAGTACGGCTGCCAATGGAACCTAACCTAACCTACCGGGGAATTTATTATATAACTAATTTTAAATGATAATAAAATATACTGCCTTAAAAAGAACGAATTTTATAAAATAATAAAACAATAAAATAATTCAATATTATCCTAGGACATATCTTTGTTAAAGATAATGAATTTTTGAATCAGCATAAAATACAAGCTTCCTCGATTCCCTCTCGGTTCCTATTGATAACCTCTTCCTGCTGGGTATATATGATAGAATTAAGGTTGATTCTTCTGTTTATTAGAAAGGCGAATCAGTTGAATTTCAGTTCGGTGACACCTATTGAGTTACTGCTAACCTATTGGATAGGCAGTGGCGCCTGACATCATTAAGGGACCCCTGAAGGACTTAATGATATGCTGTGAATAACTGCCTAAGGAGCCTAGCCTAACCTAAACTCTCAATCTAAATTTAGCTTTATCTTCAATCTCTTTAACCCTAGACAGATAGTCTGCGTAAGTTTAACGCAGGAACTTTAGAAAAAAAAGCTTTTCTGAATTATTTAAGAACCCAGCCGAAAAATATGGAATGAATGACATATATAACTAATTATACAATATATAATTTTGAATTTTAAATAAAATGCATTCCTTCGGAGTCAACAATGTAATTTTTCATAAACAGAAAAAAAATTTTTATCAATTAAAAAATGGTTTAAAAAGTATTTAAATTTTATTAATGCGATAATTGAATCAATTATTTTTTTTAGTTGAAAGAAAATTAAAAATATAGTTTTGATTTAATTAATATTTAAGTTGTTTTGAAATAAATTTTTAATTAAAATATTAATTAAATAACAAAAAATCTTAATCGATTTTTCGTTGTAGAATTGTTGTTTGAAATTGTCAATATTTAATTAATATTAATATTTAATTAAGGAGCCTAGCCTAACCTAAACTCTCAATCTAAATTTAGCTTTATCTTCAATCTCTTTAACCCTAGACAGATAGTCTGCGTAAGTTTAACGCAGGAACTTTAGAAAAAAAAGCTTTTCTGAATTATTTAAGAACCCAGCCGAAAAATATGGAATGAATGACATATATAACTAATTATACAATATATAATTTTGAATTTTAAATAAAATGCATTCCTTCGGAGTCAACAATGTAATTTTTCATAAACAGAAAAAAAATTTTTATCAATTAAAAAATGGTTTAAAAAGTATTTAAATTTTATTAATGCGATAATTGAATCAATTATTTTTTTTAGTTGAAAGAAAATTAAAAATATAGTTTTGATTTAATTAATATTTAAGTTGTTTTGAAATAAATTTTTAATTAAAATATTAATTAAATAACAAAAAATCTTAATCGATTTTTCGTTGTAGAATTGTTGTTTGAAATTGTCAATATTTAATTAAATTTCATAATAAACCGCATTGGTCTCCGAGTGGAGGTACGCCCTTGGGCGCATAACCCTTCTTAACCTAATTAAATAAATCAACACATTGTTTGAAATGGCAAAGTTTTTTCATTATTTATTAAAAAAAAATATTCACAATTTTTCAATTTTAGTAATTAATATAATCAATTTGGTAAAAGGTGCAAAATCAACAACTTGTTTGCCTGATATTATGAATTTGGTATAAATTTGGTGATTAGAGAAATTTGTCAAAAATTATTTCGGAAAAATTGGTTATGAATTATATACATATATGGGGGAATAAATGGAAAAATCTACGTTAAGTCGTAAAAAACTTAAATAAGGCAATGTACCATACATACTTTTTCATCCTTGATATACATAGTTAATGTGCTTATAGGTGTATTATTTAATTGCAGAAGTATCAATGCGTAAGGAATACAAATAAAAAAAGCAATTTTTCAAGTAAATATAATTTATTCTTTAAAACATACCGGGGCCATGGAAGGGACGTGCTGCAGGACGATAGCTTGGCTATGGGTAATGATCCTGGACTATTGTCTTAACTTATGGAGTCCACACTGGATGTTCTAACGAAGTGGTGTCAGGGATGTGGACTGGATGTTAGCCCTGTCCAAACAGAACTGGTACTCTTCACAAGGACATACAAGATTTCCAAATCTGATACCCCAAAAATGAATGCGGTCTCAGTGACACTGTCTGATAATGCCAAATATCTTGGGCTGGCATTGGACAGTAAAGTGAACTGGAAAATCAGCCCCATTTCCAGGACTACTAAGGCAGCAACTGCATTATATTGTTGCAAAAGGGCTATTGGCCTAAACTGGGGAATCAACACGAGGAATGTATACTGCCTATACGAATGTGTCATTAAACTCATTCTATTATACAAGTCAGCTGTTTGGTGGCCAGCGCTCAAGAAAAAGAGTCTTCAAACTAAGTTTGAACTTATAATAAGAATGGTGCCAATAACGTTAACGGATGCCATTAGAACAACCCCCTTTAAGGCATTGTTTACGATTTTGAACTGGTTTCCACCAGACATTTTGGCGAAAAGGGTAGCTGGGAATACGGCGGTAAGCCTTAGGGCCACTAGAGCTTTAAGGGATTACAATATCGGACATGCTAAATTCCTGTTTGAGATAAATTGGCACAGGGACGTTGATTATGTCACACCTGAGCCAATCTTTGATCCTGGCTTCACCACAAGCATTTTGGCTAACGTGGTTAACTATGATGACCTTTAAATTCCCGCGAATGCGATTCAGATATTCACTGGAGGGTATAATACACTGCATGGTGTCGGTTCTGGCATATACTCCGAGCAGCTGAACTGGAGCATTCCTATAAGGCTGCCGGATCACTGCAGTGTCAGTCAGGCCGAAATAATGGCCATCTACACAGCCGGTGAAATATCTGGTAGGGATATTCACATTATTACGGATAGCAAGGCGGTCATAAGATCCCTGAAGAATGTGTTCATTACATCGAGTATTATCCAAGAATCCCGGATGTGTCTGGAGGAGATAGCTAGACATTTAATGGTAACCCCGAAGTGGGTCCCCGGGCACAAGGACGTACATGGAAACTGTATGGCTGACTCTATGGCGCAAGCAGGCACCACTTTGAATCAAAACGATTCAACATATGATATAGGTATTTAACTCCTAATGAGTGAGCAATTTATTTCACACAAGTTTCATCTTATTGGCGGTCAGAGATGGCTCAATGAAACCACCAGGAAAATTTGGCCCACCATATATAAAAAAAGGACTAGGCGGGCATTACAGCTGTCCAGACATTACCTCAGGAACCTTATTGCGGTTATAACTGGCCACTGGCCCATTGGAAGGCACGCCCAAAGGCTAGGGCTCCCTTGCAATGACCTATGTAGAAGTGTCGGTGATGAAAAGGAGAAAGAGTCAACGTAACATATTCTGGGTCATTGTCCAGCTTTCGGAGATCTAAGACTTAAACTGTTTGGTCGAAGAACCAAACTCTTATATTGATTTAAATATCAGCCACTCCTTTATTGAATCGACTTGGTGGCTGAGTGAGAATATTAGCAGCCATGTAACATTAAACCCTTGGGAGATGGTCTGACACGATAGCACAACGGGAACCAATCAATGGGCCCACGTGAGCTGTGCTTGAGTACGGCTGCCAATGGAACCTAACCTAACCTACCGGGGAATTTATTATATAACTAATTTTAAATGATAATAAAATATACTGCCTTAAAAAGAACGAATTTTATAAAATAATAAAACAATAAAATAATTCAATATTATCCTAGGACATATCTTTGTTAAAGATAATGAATTTTTGAATCAGCATAAAATACAAGCTTCCTCGATTCCCTCTCGGTTCCTATTGATAACCTCTTCCTGCTGGGTATATATGATAGAATTAAGGTTGATTCTTCTGTTTATTAGAAAGGCGAATCAGTTGAATTTCAGTTCGGTGACACCTATTGAGTTACTGCTAACCTATTGGATAGGCAGTGGCGCCTGACATCATTAAGGGACCCCTGAAGGACTTAATGATATGCTGTGAATAACTGCCTAAGGAGCCTAGCCTAACCTAAACTCTCAATCTAAATTTAGCTTTATCTTCAATCTCTTTAACCCTAGACAGATAGTCTGCGTAAGTTTAACGCAGGAACTTTAGAAAAAAAAGCTTTTTCTTTTTAATTAGCAGGAATGCGTTGCTGTGCACTTCAGACATATATATATTAACATATTTAAAATTTCGGCCTTTCTATTTAATATATATGTAAAAATATAATCCACTTAATTAATCTAAAAAAAATACAACAATATAGCAGGTTAAAATAATGCGTCAGTTTTCGTATTATTACCTTCAGCGTATGTCTTTATATGATTATCTTTTTAGGGTTAATAAGACTCATACTAACTTCAACACTTGGTTTTATCTAGTCCAAATTTGGCCTCAACAGTCTTTTCGTAGTCCACTCTAAGCATTAATCATGTTTTTTTATTTAATCCAATAGTCCAATTAAAGCTTTAAGATTTAAGTTTCCATTGGAGCTTTTTATAGAGATGGTTTAATGCTTAATTATTGGTTTTTATATTGCATAACTTTAGATCTTGTACAATGCTAAATTGAATTATAAATTTTAATTTAGTTCAATCGTATTGCTTGATATAATCCATTTTAAATTGTAAACAAATCTCGAAAAAAAAGTTGTAGCCTAATTTTTTAAAACTTAAAATTTTTTTATGTGAAAAATTTAAATCTTCAAATCCCTTACATTAAATATCCCTTTGTATATGCTAAGCTTTTCAATAACCATTACCATATTTATTGTAACAATTTCCTTAAATTCACAATCATTACCACACAGCTCTTAATTAAAATATTCCAACTCCCTAAACATGTACATAATTAAGCATATAAAAATACATTATTATTTAAAACTCTATTTGCGTATTTCATTTTAAATTCACCATAACATATGCTAAACAAAATCATGTAATTACATGTTTTGTTAAAGTGGTTTTCTGTGGAAAAATTAGATACATATTTATATTAATGTAATAAAATAAATTCTATGAAAACATCCAAACATTTGTGGTTTTTGAACAAGACAATTAAATAAATAATAGATTTCAGTAAAATTGAAACAAAAATATTTTGGTTTTGGTAAAAAAAAATGAATTAATTAAAGCATAATTTAGGGATGAAAAAGAATTTGTAAAGTATTCAGCCATGTCACAGAGTACAATTCCGTTCGAAACCGAAGGCAACATATTTGTTTATTGGAAGAAAAAATATTTTGATAGTTTTTTGGCCTTTAAAATACATAAAACTACCATTCCGTTCCAGAAAACAATAATCGTTTCATTCCGCAATATTTTTTCGTAATTTTCTGAAGCACCAAAATACGGAATGAATTCCGTTTTCGAACGGAATTGCACTCTGTGACATGGCTGATTATTACAATAATTAGGAAATAATTAATGTATATAATAATGTATAATGTATATTAATTAAACTTGTTTCAAACAACTTTCTAATATCTATTACAATAATTTGCTGTACTTGTTAGTCCCTAAATGTATGTTGTATTTGAAGTACTATACAATTAAAGTTAACATCCAATTACTCTACAAACATTAATAATTTGCATATACAATTTAAAATTTTTCAGTTTATCATTTTATGCTTAATATTTTGTTTTTTTAACAAAACTATGCATGTTTGTTCATGTTCATTTAAAATTTCATGTTTTACAACTTTTTGCACATGTTAGTTTTAGTGTAAACTTTAGGACCATAAATTTAATCTAAAACTGAACAAATATTGCTGGAATAGACATAAAACTGGCCAAAATATTTGTATTTATTAGTGCAGTAATTTTTAAGAATTAAAAAAATTTTAAACTGGCAATACACCAGGAGAAAAATTTGCTAACTAAGCTGAAACAATATATTTGTATATATTTCTTTTTTAGTCTTTAAATAGCAGTATTTCGAAGTCGATCGATGGTGTTCGTATAGTCAAATTTTGGTGCAATAGTTGGTCTTAATTTTGTCATATTTTGACTTGAATTGTTTGTTTTTAGATATTCCGTTTTTTAATTAAATTGTTGGTACAAGCCGTCGTTGAAGTTATTATTCCTAAAGGAAAATGCTATAACATTTTTTAAATGTCAGTTAATGTCCGTTCTACACAGAAAAAAAATTTAAATTGATTTCAATAAAAAAAATGTGATATTAATTAAAAAATTAATTAAATTTGCAACAGTTAACAAATAAGTAGTATCAATTAAACGTTTAATTCACTTGATGAAACGTTCAATTGACTTGATTAAACTTTTAATTAAAACTGATTTTATTTTTGATAAATGCTTTAATTGGTGAAAAGCTTGGGAGAATTTTTTCTGTGTACTTTGGCATTTGTGAAGTAAACAGATTCAAAATACACGTCAATAGGAATAGCGCGCTATTATCCATAAAAATACCGAATAATTGTTGGGATTTCTTTGCCAAACTTTTAATCGGAAATCAATATGGCCGACAAGGTCCATTAGCTTTTCTGTGGTTACGTGAAGAGGCAGAACTATCGAATCTGGGTTACTGAAAATCTGCGTATAAAACACGAAGAGTCGCCACACCCGTTTTGGCTAATTTATATGTAAGCACAGTAAACGAATGTATTCTCGACATAAGGAAGAGAATAAAATCTGCAATAAAAGCGCACTCTTATAGTACAAGAGTGAGAGGTATACAATCTTATTTAAAACACAAATTATATACAGGGTGGCTCGAGTAAGTTCTACTGTAGTCGCTGTAGGCGTACTTGCGGTGGTAGTGCTTTCTCTGATTGAACTTTGTTCGGATTTATTTTAGATCCAAATTCTCTGCAATGGTGTTCTTGAAATGCCCAATTGGCCGGAACGACGACGAGCTTAGAAAGATGTATCTTTTTCACTTATAAACCACACAGCTTCCACGTTGCCTTTACTGTGAATATTTCGATGATCACCTCTTCCAGGCCGATCTATTGCTTAGCTCCCTAGCTCAAAACGGCCGTTTCAATTCCTTGTCATGAAGGCTGAGGAAGCTGATCTGGATTAACATTACTAACGATGTTTTCTCTACGACATAACAATTGATCGTTGGCAATAATACAAAAATTCAATTATTTTAACGTGTTTTTGTCTTCTGTATGCACCCATTACAAAATTTCAAAGAATTCCGTTATAACCTCAAAAAAAAGACAATTAAATTACAAACACAAATGTGTTGGTGTTCAACATTTATTCTTCAATTTTTGGCTTCCGTATAGAACTGTGATAAGGCCTGTTTTTATATATGACTACGCAATGTGGACACTGCAAAAAACGGATAGTGATGTTCTTGATATTTTAAAACGAAAATTTCACAGGAGAAAACCCGGATGCCGTTAAAGTTTGAGAGAATCAATATAGAATCCAAAGCAACGACGAGTTAACGACCACATTAAACGACTCATCACTATCAGCCAACTATTGTTATCTTAAAAAATATGTTTTGGTAGTGCGGAAGCCAAGAGATTAGTAGAGTGACCACTGAGGCTGTGAATAGTTAAGGTAAAAAGGCTTCCCTGCGGAAATTTGTGCCAATTGTTAAAGCAGACTGGTCATAGGATTTGTGAACACAAGGACACAAAGAAAAAGCTCATGACCAGTAAAAGGAGAACCAATTCTTTAACTGTTTTATGATGAACCAAAAGGTAAAAAAGTAATGAATTACAGTACATACAGTATTAACCGGTGGTGTAACACATTTTTTTGGGGCGTTCTAAAATGTTGTTCTTAAATTTAGTTCTAGGGCTTGTTTTATTGAAGTAATACTACATTGTATTGAAATAATACTCCATTGTAGTAAGTAACACTAAACACGTTCATAGAATAGATGTGTAACTTGTCATATGGTGGCCGTCAGGTGTCAATTGACCCCCTCCAATGACAACCCCATATAAAAGTGATAGGTCACACTCTTATAAAGTGAACCGGTCCCTACCAACAAAGACCTATCACGGGACTATTTTAGTGTCAGTTCGCTTCCCTCTAGGGTTACCATGGCTACAGACGATTGGAGCAATTCAGTTGTTGGCGAAGTTGGAATTTAAACAGTAAACAATTTTAACTTTAATTGTTGGTCTTTCGAAAGTTTACTTTTTTATTGAAAATTTTTGGTTTGTATTTAGTCCAAGTTTGACAAAACGAATGAAATCTTTGCATGCTTTTATTTTGACTAAAGCTTTGGGTTTTGTATGGTAAGATTTTGACCAAAGAACAATATGGACACTATTCTCTAAGAACAGGCCGAGCTTGAATTAGAAAAGCATTAAGGTGTTTAGGGAGGACATCCCCCTTGCGTGCAGACATTTTAGTGGTTCCCTCGGTATCCGGGTATGATTCCACTCTTGCTCAATTTAAAATTTAATCCTTGCTTTCAATATATTTTAACTTTGTCTGTAACTTTAGGTGCTTATATAGTCCAATTTTGACCTCTGGCACGGGTACCTCAGTACCCGAACGTAATTTGAATTAAAATTTTGCCTAATCGAAATTAAAAAACAAATTCGAAGATCCGCAAATTCCTTCAGATTTTCTTAAGTTTTTTTTCCATCCAAACTACTCGTGATACCTTCGGGTCGGCTATGGAACCTCCCAAAGTCAACTAATTTCTCCCTTCCAGATAAGCGCACCCGGCTACCTTTTAATATCGTTTTGTTTTTATATGACAAAAATAAAAATTATAGAATTTTACTATTTTATTAGTTATATATAACTAAAAATATTTTACTTTCATAAGAGAAAAATTAAAGAAATCTAATCTAGTGTAGCGTGAAGCCAACATTTTGCTATGCGTATTGCACATTGACTGTTTGGATCAGTAGTCACTTTAAGGTAGCAGCAATCCTTTAGCGGCAACTGTTAAATTTTATTCTGCTAAGTTGCTCCCTATGGACCTGCAGCATTCCGGCAAATTTCTTTATGGATGATTTGATTTGTCATAAGCTCAAGAACTGCCCTGACGTAAGCATACAGTCTTGTTCGAATATCATTGACTATTTTGTTCATACTTTTAGTTGCCAAGTCCACGCCAAGTGGTATAAAAAATCCTCTGCGAGAGCTTCGATTTTTTTTTTTTTTTTTTTTTTGGTGCTTGGATCGAAGCTGGATTGTACACAAAGTGCAACCAAAGGAGCTACGTCAATCGTGTTGAAAAAAAACTGTGCAATGACTTTCTATTTATTTTGCGTCCATAACATCTACTCCGCCTTTTATTTTGTTGTAGAAGCCATTTATCCACTCTTTTCCATTGAAAGCTGTTTCCCACGGAGTATAATGAATTATGGACGGAAAATAAACACTCACACATAGAACAGAAAAAAGAGTTCGGACACCATTTAACAAAGGGGTCCATTAAGGGCCCAAGTGACCTGTCTCTCGATAGCTTCCCATGGAACCTTTGCTGACACTGTAGAAAAGAGTATTAAATCGTCTGTTTTAAAATACGGGTTTTGTTTTGCCGAATGTTATCGACTAGACTTATTCTTTTAACTTGTGGCCGATTGGCCAAAGGGAGTGAAGTCACATTTTTTCAAGAATGTTTTTAGAAATCATTCAGATCTAGAATGATGTTTTCTCCTTAATTTGCTTATCGCTGACCACCTGGTGGTTTGCTTGTGTAAATGATTCAGTTCAAAGGATAGCTATGGGCTGTGTTGCACAACCAAAATGATTTAACTTCGTATTTAGCGATGTTTGTGGGAATATATTGAGTGAATATGATTCTGCCACTTAATGGAAGTGTTTGCTCAAATCTGTCGCAAGATAAGCACACACGGGTACTAGGGTACCCTGGTCAGGAGTCCACGTGTGTTAATGTTATCAAAACGACTAGGGTTTATGTCATCATTGGGTACCAAGGTACCCTTGTCAGGAGTCCAGGTGTGTTAATGTTATCAAAACGGCTAGGGTTAATCTTATCATAGGGCTTACTATGCTTCATGGTTAAATATAATCGTATGTACTTAAATAGGGTAATATAAGCTTCAGCCGTAGTATATTTTCGACTTAGCTTACAGCTCTTGAAATAATCAATGTTTTCATTAGCTATAGCTGTTAAAATAGCATTGGCTATAGAGTTTCTCATATATCTTAAATAACGTAAAGATAAATGTTAAAAATATGGGAAATTTTGAACAAACTTGTAAACAAAAGCTTCAAATTTCCCAGGACGATTATGTGTATGTTAGTCTAATAAATATCTAATGAAAATAATTAAAAAAATATTCACACAATCTACTCACATCTACCATCCAACTAAAACCGATATGTGAGTAAGCGAATGTAAATCTAAAACTGGTAAAAAAAAAGGTAATTGAAAAATTAATTAATGACAAATCTCTTTTATTTTGCAATACCCAAAATCATTCGATATTTTCAACAACTCACAAGCAGACACCGCAGATTATCACAATTGTTGGTCTTGTTGAATATACCACGACATCATCACCATCATTCGGGGTGCAGCAGTAATACCTCGCAACAGCATTCACCCCAAACACCACATTCTTCATCGGCCATTTCAAATACTGCTTGCCAATTGACTGTTACTGGCAGCAGCGGCAGCGGTGGCAGTAGTCATAATAACAGCAGCACTACTACTCGTAGCAATAGTCATACTAATCTAAAGCACCTGGCTGTTGTGGGCAGCAGTTTGAGTGATGAGGAATATCGGCCGCATTCGTCGAGTATTTATTTGCCACGCTCTTCATGCGTCAGTTTTCAAAGTGAAATATTATTGCTGGATTTGATAAATTGTGAAATCAATGAGTTTTTGGAAAGGTATTGTTTATATTAAGTGCTACGAAACGTGTGGATGATATGGGAAGATATTTACATACTATATGATTAAAGGGTTAAACTGGAAAACAAATCTGTAAGAAGAAAAGGAAAATAAAATTTCGAAGTTTGATAGGATTTCTTGATGTTGTTCGAAATTTTAATAAAAAAACTATACTTAAAAGTAAAATAATTTGAAAGATTTCTTAAAACAAATCTTGTTCGAAAAATTAAATTTAATGCTTACTAAAAATATGAGTTATTGACCGACATTTAATAATTTCGAAATCAAGTTTGAACTTACGAACATGCTAAAAAGGTAACAATTTTAAGGATTTGGACTAAATTACGAGGGGGTGCTTTAATACCATGTGAGATAAGGCCATGATGGCTTTATCTCTCATTCAATAGGGAGATAAAGCCTTTTTTCATTTGAATGGGAGATAAAGCCATCATGGCCTTAGCTCACATTAGCAATATTAGAAAATGGCTTTATCTCTCAATTCAGTTTTGAAGAACTTTTGCATTTTACATTGATTAATAGTTTTCTTATTTTTATAATTAAGAAGTAATTATTTTCCCTTTTACGAAATGTAAAAATCAATAGTTTTCATTGAAGGAATAAAATCTAATAATATTAATAACACTAATAACATTCTGTAAAAAAATGTCTTCCCGGAGACACTAAAGTTAAGTATTGAAATCTGGCTTCGCATACTAAAGTTTTTCTGCGTGGCGGCCTGCGGCCATGCTTACGGGTTTTCTCCTCCAGTAGGACGCGGCAGGTGGCTTCGCTGAATAAAGTTTTCTTAGTTGTTATTTTTTCAATGATAACTAAGGCTTTTCCCTTTTACAGAATGTTTACACCATGCATAACAATATTTTGAAAAAATATGGCTTTGTCTCTCATTTGCGAAAAAAAAAATATGGCTACATCTCTCATTTCGCAAAGTTTTAAATATTATCTTACCTCTCAATGATTGGGCAATAAGGCCATTATGGCTTTATCTCCAATTCAATTGAGCAATAAAGCCAAAATGGCCTTATCTCACATGGTTTTAAAGCACCCCCCCCCCCCCCCTAAATTACGTGTACAAATCAATTTAATTTCAAATAAAGCTCTAAAATTTACATGAAATATATAAAAATACTTACAACAGAATTTCATATTTTTATATACACTGATAATATTCTTTAAAATTTCGAACATGCTTTAAAATTTATGTAGAACAAATTTTCAAACCGAATGAAAATTTGTTTCTTAAAAAAATAAAGAAATTGGTTTGAAATATAGAGATAACTACAAATTAATATCTTTTTTTTTAATGTGTATGATTGACGATAAACAAATAACTTTTTAACATCACTTAAAGTTTTGAAGGTACGAATTTCGTAAAACAAAATGTTTTCCAACTATTTTGAACTTAGTTTAAAAATTAAAGTTTTACTCTAGAAAAGATTTTCGAAAACTTAAAAAACTGGAAATAAACAAAATAAATTTAAAATATTTTTAATATTTACTGAAAGTATACAATTTTTTGTAGATCTTAAAATTTCGAAATTAAATTCGAGTTTTCGAAAATGGTCTAAATAGTAAAAAAAAATCCAATATAATAAATAAATTGAAAATAAAAAATTTAAGCTAAAAGTAAAAATTTTTTGCAACAAACAAAAATTTTGTAAAACAAGTTACAAATTCTAATAAATAAAATAAAAACTATTTTCAATATTCGAATCTTCGTATATAACCTAAATAATAACTATAAGATTCTAATTTAGAAAATTTATTTTGCAAATGATTTAAAATATTTAAGAAAATATATAACCAAATTTTAGTTTGAAAGATAAAAAATAAACAAGTTTTGAAAAAAAATTAATGTTCGAAAATTTTTCAATATTAATTAGATCAATAACTTCCATCATTCTTTTTTTAATTTCTTAATTCGCAATAGAAACGATTGTTTTTTCCATGATTCGAACGAATTTTCGAACATTTCTGAAAAAGCTTAAATATGTATAAAACCCAGTTTTTCATGTTCGCAAATCCTTAAAACACACAAAATGTAAGAATTTATGTATAAAAAAAGTTTTGCTCGAAAGTTAAAAAAATAAACAAGTTTTAAAAAAATTTAATGTTCGAGAATTTTAAATTATTAATTGGATCAAAAAATTACATCATTATTTTTTTATTTTTTTAATTTCTTAGTTCGCAATAAAAACGATTGTTTTTTCTATGATTCGAAATTGTGTTCGAATTTTCGAACATTTCTGAAAACGCTTAAATTTGTACAACAACCAGTTTTTCATGTCAGCAAATCTTTAAAACAAACAAATGTAAGAATTTTAAATGTTTTTTTTTATTTTGAATTTTTGATGCCAGATAATAATGAATTATTTTGCACAAATTCTAAAATTTTGAATTCATTTTAGTAATTTTAAACATTAAAAAGTTTTGCAAAAAATTATTACATATCGTTAAAAAAAATCTTCAATAAATTAAGTACTTTTAAAGTACTTTACATAAAGAAGGGACTTTCGTATCACCAAAATCTTATGTTTTCGCTAACATTTTTCTTTTAACAAAAAATATTCCAGACCTACACACAAAGACGACTATGGTACGCAACGTGTCTACAAGAAGACCTCACCCAATTGCGTTTTAACACTGTACTTGCCATCACGAGAAATTACTTTGTCCGGCAGCAGTCCATCTATATTGCGTGGCATTGTATTTGTTGATCCAAAGGCCATACAGGGATATCGTGTCTATGCGCAATTGACACTAACATTTCGGTAAGTAATTATTGATTACACAGAGAAAAGAAAAAAAACATAATAATTCAGTTATGGTGGGTAATAGGGTGAAAGTTATTTCAAGGTTGATAGAAAAGTACAGATAATAAAAATGTCTGCATTGTAATGCATGAAAAAAGTATTTAACATTTTTAAAGGGAACACTTTAATTAGCTGAAAAGTCCTTGAAATGAATTATTAAAGATCTAAGATAAAGAAAAAATGAAAGCAAAATTAATTTTTTAAATAATTTGGAATTTTCGATTAGGATTACAAAAGAAACTTAAATTTTGGTTCAAACGTTAAAGTATTTGTTAATTTTGAGCTTTAAAAATTACAAGAAATAGTCAAATTCCTACAATTTCGTTTTTTTTTTTCTTTTTAAATAGCGAACAGCTTTATTTTACTGTAATTTCCAAAGTTTCGAAATCAAGTTCGAATTTTCGATTAAGATTTTAAGTCATTAATTATATTCACCCTAAATAGATAAATGATGTTTAAAAAAACACAAAATATGTTAATTGGAGCCATAATTCTGTTCGAAAATAAAAAATAATAGAAGTTTGGATTAAAATCTATTCTTAATGGACTCCTTAAACTTTCGAAGAACACTAGAGAAAGACAAATCTAAAAATTCGAAATTAATTTCGAACTTTCAAAATTTACACAAAAAATTTTCGAAATAAGTCTTCAACTAAAATAATTGCTATTACAAACAGACAATTATGAAAAAAAATCAATTTTTGATTAAATTTAAAAGCTTCGAAATTAAAATTATTAAAATTACTATAATAAAATTATGTACAACAAAAATTTAACCAAATTAAATGCGAAAACTAGGAAAGCAAATAATTTTGGTATACCTTTTGGAAGTTCCAATTTTCGAAAACGGTTTACCTTCTTAATTTCAACAAAAAACTTTCAAAATTAGTTTAATATTTTAATCATTGTTATATCGAACAGTAATTAATGTTCGAAAATGAAAGACTTAACTGAAAAAAAATATTATTGCACAGGAATTTCTGTAATTCAAGATTCTCTTTAAGTTATTTATATGACGTAATCTTTCCTACCTTTAAAATTTAAATCTTCGCCTTAGAAATGTTAATAAACAAAATTTGTAATACACTTTACCCAAAAGAAATTTGAAAAACTTTTTATTTTTTTCTTTAAATATTTTGACTAATAATCACCTTAAATAGCAAGTTTCTTTGTATAATAGCTAAACATAATTAATGAGCAATTTGATGTTTAACAAAAACCCATAGCCAATACTAATGAACGCCCAAAGTAGTTGGTTTTGGCACTCAAACAATTTAAAACATTTAAACCACAAAACATTAAGAATACCAACACATAAAATCTATTAACTCACACTTTCATCTAATCAGAAAGTAATCAAATTCCTTGTTAGTTTATTACTATAGTGCCAGTACTTGTATTTGTATTTACTTTACCCTGCAATTCTGAAGATTGTCAAACTAACTTTACTGAGCTTTTTGGATAATATACAACGCAAAACTTTAAAATTGCCTTTAGTTTATTTATTACCAGGTAATGCACGACAGAGTCAAAGCCAAGATAACTATAGGGCAACCAAAGTACCTAAGCAAAATAAATTGTTTTCTGGTTTTCTAAAAAAAAAAAACTTAAATAAGGTCTCTATAGATAACAATTTACTACAGAAAATATTGCTTAAAGTGGTAACATTATCCATTACAAAGTAATTTGCAGTAGAATCACTGCGAACAGTTTTTTTAAAAGCTGTTTGACACGTTTCTTTTTTAGACTTTTCCACGGAACTATTTTGAAAAAATAAAACACAACAAATTCAATGGAGTGATCAAAATGTTTAAAAATAATTTCTGACATGTTGCCTTTGCGACTGCGCCTTATGAACGCCATCTTGTCGGTCCAATTTTGTACCAATTTTTTTAGCACAACCGGTTTTATTTTGTCAATACTGTGTGATCAATCGTTGCTGGTTTATTACCGTAGAGCAGAAATTTGACGCATCCCCACATGAAGTAGTCCAAAGGCGTCAAATCACACGAAAGAAGTGGCCAACTCACAGGTCCATTTCTGGAAATAATTCGGTCACCAAACGTTTGGCTCAACAAAATAATGGCATGTCAGCCAGTCTTGCTTTAACCATTTCTCCTTCAAATGATTTGCAAAGACATGAGGAATAAACAAATTACGAATCATTTGCCTGTAGTGATCGCCATTCACGGTAAAGTTGACACTGTCTTCGGATTTAAAGACAAATGTTGCTAGGCACTGATTTTTTCGGAATGCAATGAACTCTCATGAGGATTGTGTACTCTCCTAAAATGACATTTTTGCTTGTTAGCATGCCCGTTAAGCCAGAAATAGGCCTCATCACTGACGATTATTTGACGATAAAATTCTGGTTCAACTTGCAATTGATTCCTACCCCGTTCACCGAAAACAGGACGCAAATGATGGTCCGCTGCTTTTAATTCTTGCACCAGTTGGATGTTATATGGATACAGCTCAAAATCTTTCCTCAAAATTGTTGTATTGAACGATCAGAGACCGAGCTAATAAGAACGGCGTCGGATAGATTAATTCGAGTCCCCTGTCACACTCATGTCTTCGGCGGCGATGGTTTCTGCTGTAAGCACAGTACGGCTTGATTTGGATGAATATTATGCAATAGAGTAAACGTGGACATGAGCCGATCTATAGTAATAGCTGCTCAGATGGACAATTATGCGCCTCGTAAGTCTGAGCGAAAGTTTTGGAAATAAATTTCCACGATTTGGTAACATTGTTCCAGTGTAAATCTTTGCACGGTGATTGCACGGTATACTGCACAAAAAAATTCAAGCCCACTTTATAAGTATGACTAGTTTTACAGCTATCCCTAGCAGAAGTTCTAAGCGTCTGAAAACAACACCCTTTCTATTCTATAAAAATGTTCTAATTATCAATTACTAGGTAATGTATGTTATAATGAATATAAAACAATAATGTATTAAAGGAGAAATAATTAAGATAAATAGACAAACATGGTACCAAAAGAAAAAGCAATTTTAATACTAAAGCAAAGGCCCACTAAATTAAAATTTTTATTACATTACCAGGTATTCTAAAATGGAACTAATGCCATCTCATTTTCAAGTTGTTGCTCAAATAGTTTTTTGCCTCGAAACATTTTAATTGGCTATTCCAAGATCATAATTAGGTATGAGGATAAGCAACACTTAAAAATTCGTAACCTTTTCCATTACCTGGTAATGGATGATAGAGTCATTGCAAATTATAAACAAGTCAGTCGTTGCTTTTCATAGAACAATATCAATTCATTTTCGAAAGATTATACAAAATAATAGTTTAACGTACCTGTTGAATACCTTATGCATTTCTACTTTATCCATTCGATTACCATGTAATCTAACTGAAAGTCAATGGGTAACAAAGTAAAAAAATTCAATCAAATAATATTATTACCTGGTAATTTATGATTGAATAAATGCAAAGAATAAAAATGTCAGTGATGGTTTTTCATAGAAGAAAATTAATTGATTTTTGAAAGATGAAAATAAGTCATAGATACGTTTAAATTGGTTACCTTTTCCATTACCAGGAATCTGTTAGGAAGTTAATGAACAGTAGAATAAATAAATATTAAATAAATGTGTAAATAACAATATATTGGAGCGTAAAATTTTATTTTTAAAGCTAAGTTATAGAACCAGAAGACTTTTTAGTAGTCTACTTCATTACCAAGTAATCTTTTTTGAAATTAATGTAAAGGGCAAAAATATGTATCTAAAGAATATAAAGGAAATTTAAAAGAACCCCAGTCACCGGATATTAGTTGGCAAGCCTTCGAAAATCATTACCTATTACCCAGTATTCTATGCCAGAATCAAAGTAAATAAGAAATTAGTGTTCAAGCAAAATTAAATCCATGAAATATTCCTTTTTATTAAACACTTTTTTCAGAACTGTAGGGTATAGATGTACTTGAAGACTCTTAGTAAAACACTAACTTTTAAATAAATTATTGATTTTTTTCCTCGTTTCCTTTTACTCTGCAATACTTTGCCTTGAATCTTCAGTTGGAACCGTAATAATAAAAAAAATTAAACATTATTAAAGTGTCGGTTTCCCTTTTAACCTTTATGTATTTTTTTTCCTTATTTTTGTTATTTAAACTATATTCAGTTATGGACGCGAGGATGAGGAAGTAATGGGTTTAAGATTTTGCAATGAGGCCATAATGTCACTACATCAAATATGGCCCAGAAATGAGGAACCGTCAAAAGAGTCCTTAAGTCCATTACAGGTAAGTTTTGAAAAAGATTAAAACAAGTACTTGAAAATCGAAAAATTAAAAATTGTCTCTAATCACCAAATTCATAGAATCAAGCAAACAATTTGTTGATTTTGCACCTATTACCAAAATGATTATATTGATTACTAAAATTGTAAAAATTTTAAATTGTGAATATTTTTTTTTTTAATAAATGATATTTTTAATTTTAATTAAAAAAATTATCAAAAAGTTTTGCCATTGCAAACAATGTGTTAATTGATTTAATTAAATATAGCTCAGGTTCTGGCAATTCCCAACAACAATTCTACAAGTTGTAATTATTTTATTTTAAACGAAAAAAATCAATTAAGATTTTTTGTTATTTAATTAATATTTTAATTAAAAATTTATTTCAAAACAACTAAAATATTAATTAAATAAAAATTTAATTTTTAAGTTTTTTCAACTAAAAAAATATTTGATTTAGTTACCACATTAATTAAATTTAAATTCGTTTTAAACAATTTTTTTAATTAATAAAAAACTGCAGATAATTTTTTCTGTGAATAATTTATTTGCCACTTGTGTCGTACTTGTAGAGGGCTCTAACTAAATTCCATTTATCAAGTCTTTTTTTTCTTATATTTTTGTTTAGGAAGCCCTTTTAAAACGTTTAGGCGAGGGAGCCCATCCCTTTACACTAACGCTGACAGCCCAGGCACCTCCCAGTGTACAATTGGTGCCAGCTAAACGCTACTATGGAGCCCCCATTGGTACAAGTTATGATGTGCGTTGTTTCATTGGTATGTATGAGAGAGTATGAGAGAGCACACATGTTGCAAATGTTTTCATTTTTTTTTTTAAGAACATTTTCTTTGAATTTGCGAAGTCATTTCTTTACCAATTTTTTTGCCTCTCTTGTTAAATTAAAGTTAAATTCTTGATGTATTTATTTTAATAAAACGAAAACAACATAAATTTTGAGGATGAAAAAAAGTAGGGAAAATTCTTCAACTTTACGAAAAAAATGGTGGGGGGTTTCATAAGCCATTATTTTTACATGAAATATTTTATGTTAAAGACAAGAAACTTAAAGTTTTCTTAAGATCGTTGTTGAAAAAAACAAGTTGTTATAAAAGTTAAATAACAAAAAAATATTCAGGGATCCTCCAAAAACTTCTTTGCTTTCTTGAATTCCATAGATAACGAGTCTCTTTCGGGTGCTGTGATATGAAAACATTATCTTATACAGCGTCTCCGAAGCCAGACACTAAAATTGTTTACTGCCACAGCTGCGAGGAAGAAAATTATGAACACCTCCTCTGTCACTGTCCTTCATTGGCTAGAAGGCGATTGACTGAAACTGAATCCACTTTCGATGGATTGTATGATCACTCTGTCATTGAACTGAAGTGAATTTTGGACTTCATTAGAAGTTTTGGTTGGCTCTAAGTAGGATTGTAACGAATACAGAGACCGATATAATGGGAATATTTAAGGTTTGCCAATATATCGAGATCCGTGATATTTTACTGTCAATACGATGATACTCCAACTTTTTTTTAGAGTTTTTGGAATAAGTAGTGTAATTTTCAATGATTATTTTTTGCTTGACAACTAACTGAGCTACACGAAGTATCTTATACATTTTCAATAAAATAAACCGACATAGCGATCTGTCAAATAGGTTTCTCGAATCAGGTGGTGTTGAGTCGCGTTCTAAAGGTTTGTTTCGAATTAACTGTATGAAACTGAGAATTTTCGACATAAAAAGCACTTCCCGCTCTTATTTAGGTAGCTCAGCTATAGAAATAAAGCATTAAAAAGCAGAGCATGAAATTAAAACAGAATAAGGAAACTCTTTCTTTTAATTCGCAGCCGTTTTGTTTTGCACCATGGCAGACAGATATATTTCGGTCAAAACCTTAAAAATAAATTTTTTGACTTAAGAACAACTATTGATGCAATATTAGAGCTAAGCCTTCAAAATACGTAATTACGAATTCCTATCACAATAAACAGCCTAATTTGACTGTAAGTGTGCCGGATTTTCGTTATTAGTTTAAAAGACAATTATTTGACATTTCAACAACGACATCGGGGTAGCCTAATATTTGCTTTATATACCCTCCACCGAAGGAAAAAGTTATATGTAAAGAGAGGTTCAATCATAATGCACGATGTTATTTGTGAGTCACACCTTGAAGTCAAGTTTTTTGCCCAACTTAATTTTACATTTCTTTGTTTCAGTGTTTTACCAATTCAACCATAGTGAGGTACACAATTAAGTAGCACGTTAAGATTGTTGAAGCCTTTTGCGAAAATGGGCGTTCGAATCAAAAATCATTTCGTGCACTTCGTGATTTTGTTGGTCAGCATAATCGACCTCAGTGGACTCGTTAACAAGCAGAATTGCTGCATTTTGGCAAATGAGAATACGGGAGTGATTGTTGAATAGCCGATGCATCCACAAAAAGTGACTGTTTGGTGCGGTTTATGGGCTGGCGGCGTTATCGGGCCGTACTTCTTCGAAAATAAGGTCTGTCAAGCAGTTGCCATGAATGGTGTACGCTATCGCGAGATGATAATGAACTTTTTGTATCCAGAAATTGAGGATATGGACCTAGACTATACGTGGTTGCAACAGGCTGGTGCCACTTGCCGTCCACCCAACGAAACAATGGCTATTTTGCGCGAGAAATTCACTGGCAGTGTTATCTCTCGTCGTGGCGTTGTTAGTTGGCCGCCACGGTCATGTGATTTGACACCGTTGGACTTATTTCTTTGGGTATATTTAAACAAAAAAGTATACATCAATAAGTTAAGAACAATTCAAGAGCTAAAAGATGGCATAATTCGGCACATTAACGACATTGAACCTCAATTTTGTCTCAGAGTCGCTGAAAATATGGTCCATCGGATAGAGGTATGCCACCAAAGCCGTGGCGATCACTTGGCTGATATTTTATTTCACACATAAAAGTCATAGATCCTTCTGTCATAATAAAAAACATTTAGATAATTCTCTGAAAACCTTTTGTTTTATTTACAATTAACATCGTGCGTTTTGGTTGGACCGCCATTTATATTAGTTTATCATTCAGTTTGCAATTTCTACATAATGGATCTAAGACCCTATAAAGCTTAAATATTCTAGGTCCTTATAAGTATCTAAGTTGATTTAAAGATTTCCGTCTGTCAATTAAAATGGATTTTCCGAAGACCCTGGATATGCTGGGGACTTGGTTGATATATATTTTTGTCACATTTACTCCTTGTAATTTTGCTATTGAATTTCATTCAGTAGATCGGTGCATTAATGGCTGAGATATAAGAAGAGATATTTTTACCCATAAATCCCTGGTTGATGTTTAGGAGGGGGTGCTTTAAAATCATTTGAGATAAGGCCATTATGGCTTTATTGCTCAATTGAATGGGAGATAAAGCCATAATGGCCTTATTGCCCAATCATTGAGAGGTAAGGTCATATTTAAAATTTTACGAAATGAGAGATATAGCCATACTTTTTTTTTCGCAAATGAGAGATAAAGCCATATTTTAAACTTTAGTGTGCGAAGCCAAATTCCAATACTTTACTTTAGTGTTTCCGGGAAAAGAAACACTAAAGTTGCACGCAGGAAAACTTTATTCAGCGAAGCCACCTGCCGCGTCCTACTGGAGGAGAAAACCCGTAAGAGCGGCCGCAGGCCGCCACGCAGAAAAACTTAAGTATGCGAAGCCAGATTTTGTAAAAGGGAAAATCTATTATTAATCAATGTAAAATGCAAAAGTTCTTCAAAACTGAAATGAGAGATAAAGCCTTTTTCTAATATTGCTAATGTGAGCTAAGGCCATGATGGCTTTATCTCCCATTCAAATGAAAAAAGGCCTTATCTCCCTATTGCATGAGAGATAAAGCCATCATGGCCTTATCTCACATGGTATTAAAGCACACCCCCCCCCCCCCCCCCCCGATGTTTATACCCATCACCTTAGGTCATTACATTTGTAATTTCGACCATTGATCCCAGACCCTGTAAAGTATAAATTTATTCAAATTTAACGATGTCCGTCTTTCCGTGTGTCCATTGAAATGGGGTTTCGGAAGACCCAAGATATGATGAGAACACGGTTATTATTGAATTATATTACATGTAGTCCATAATTTTTTGTTATTGAAATTTAGACTGGTTGGTCCACAAGTGGCTGAGATATGAGCAAAAAACCACGACTGCCTACCCATAAATCCCATGTTGGTTTTTTTTTAGTTTATGTGAAAAATTAGGTCTACCCATCCTGGTTATAAACACACAACATATGATAAAATGTTAGCAGGATTGGAGATGTGGGTGTGGTACTTTCCATACAAAGACATAATATATTTCTGTATATCTGGAGAACGGTTAGAGACAAAGTTTCCAAATTAGGACCAAGCATCTTATATAACACCATAATATGGTTGCAGGTGACAATTATATGGTTAAATTAACTATAATATGTTTATTGAAAAATGTTTTTTCTCTGGATTTTTCTTGCATTTTTTTGCGTTCTGGGCGATTATTGGGCTAAAATGCTGAAATATTTCACTTAGCGACCATAACAATGGCCTCCCGAACTGAGAGTTTCAGCACGAAGGCGAACAACTGAGACCAACTAGAGTGACAAAATTTTACTTAAAAATGTTTTTCGTATAAAATTTATTTGATATAAAAATTATATCATTTCATCTAGTCCTTCGTCAAATGTCCTGATTGGATTTACGCTTTATCATAAAAAATCGTTATTTGAGGAGGTTTAAAAAAATTCTTTTATGATGAAGGGTGTTCAAGAATCGGTTTGGTCAAATAACGAATTCTAAATTGTTATTACTTTTTTTTCTGTATAAAAAAAATCCATTTTCTTATTAAAAAATTCCATTTTTCCGTTTACCACAATTTCTTTTTTTTTATTCCTTCGACTAACAAGAACACTTTGATGTGCAAAACCTTTAGCATACTGATAGGCGGCTTAATAAAGGATATTAAATATCCGTTGCAACAAGAGTTAAAAAGAAAAAAAATCATAAAGAAACTTAACTATATTAAGAATAATTTTTTTTAGTAAAAACCAAAGAAATAAACTGGTAAAACAAAATTTTGCTTCTTTTATAAAATGAGGGGAAAATATCGACCTGACGACATTTGAAAATAAAAAACTTGGTTTAAAAAGTATTTTCAGGAAAAAAGGAAACGTAAGGAATTTATATAATTTAGATGTAATTAAAAAAAATATATTTAAAAACAATTCAAGAAGAAATTTTGTTAGAATATTCTATTAAGCTAAAGCGAATTTTTAATTCCCTCCTCCAAAATAGGAAATTTCAAATATAAACAAAATAATACTGGTACACAGAAAAAATTAAAAAGTATCCCTAATCCCCAAATTCATAAAATCAAGGACAGCGCGCATACCAATGAAAATTATAGAATTTATGAAAGATTTCCCAGAACCACCAGAACGGTATACCATTTTGTCATATGGTTAGTTTTCAACTGTTGCTGACGTAGCAAGCTTAGATCATCTGGTGTGAATTCGCCTCGAATATAATTTGTTTTTGAGAAATAGCATTTGCAGTCTCTTAAGGTGTCTGTACACGGCCAAGCATTTCTCATCAAGCGCCATGGTTGCATTAGTGAAAATGTGTTTGTATGTGTGACACTGACGACGCTGGATGGAAAATCAAAAAATGTAGATATAACGGCGAATATTACGTCCAGCACACGTACACGAGTGAATTCGCCCCTTAAATAAAGGACGTCTGTGAAACACTGACAAATAACAATACACCGGACACTTACTACTGGATCCACGTGAGATATGCTTGATTGCAGCTGCCAATGTAATTGAAACAAACGTTTTAAGTCTAATTAAAATAAAATATTTTATTTTAGCTCGCCTTTTTTTAAAAAACAAGATTAGAAAAACACTTTTTTGCGTTAACATTGAATTTGTATTACAAAATCGTAAGCAAAACTTTGTTCTATTTAGAATTTTAGTTTTCTTAACCAATATTGTATTTTTAATGACTTGTGGTCCTTCAGCACGTGTGCAGACAAACAACTAAGTAGCTTAAGGACATTTAAGGATTTATCAGAAAACTGTACAGATAAACTTAGCAAAAAGTTTTTCAAATAAAACAAAAAGTAACTAAAGCACAGTTAAGGATAAAGAACGATAAAAAATGCAAATTTAAATCATAAAGGATTAAGGATTTTATTAGAGATAATATTTGTTTTTAATAAAACTTAACAACTGTTAAGTCAAGAAAAGTTTGCAGAACAAAAATTAGCAGATTTCAATTAAACCAGTTTTTATTAAGTAGTTGATTTATTAAAACCAGACTACAAACGTTCGTAAAATTTCGTATGAATATTTAATAAAAATATCCCAGTATTTTTCATACAAAAAAGTCGTAGCGTTTCGTCTTATATAATTAACCACGAAGTTTTAAACAAATGTTAAATGATTTTGTGTAAATTTTTGTAATTTTTCTCCTTTTTTCCAGCCGACAAATCCGATGAAAAATTCCATCGCCGTGCTTCGGTTAAAATGGGTGTTAGAGTCATTTATCGCACCGATGTTTTTAGTCAAGGTATTAGTGGGCCGGAGAATTTTACTGCCTTAGTTAATAATCCGGTTAACACACCGCCACCTCATGCTATAGCCATGACCACGACTAACTCTGCAAATTCGATTACCAATACCACTATAACTTCCTCTTTAAGTACCAATACAACAATAAGTGAAACCCATTCCGATACAGCAGCCCGACAGCATCATCACTTGCATGAAACCGCCAGTGCGGAGAGCTCATTGCACGCCTTAAGTGCCACGGAAAATCGTACGTTTGCTAAAGTTCGTAAATCGGATCGAGGCGATTCGTTTCCTAAATTACGCTTGTCACCGAAAACATTTCGCTTTAGCAATCGCTTTGGACGCAGCAAAAGTGAGGTGGAAAAGTGTCCAAATGATCCGTTTCATAATTATAGTAAATCGTTTCAGGAGGTATGTTCGGTCGGTCTAGCTTAATGTATAGTTTAGGTTTTAGTTCAAAGTTCTTTTCAAAGCTTTAGCTTAGGTTCTGGTTTAAGTTATAGTTTTGGTTCTTGGCTTTAGACCAGTTTCAAGTTCTAGTCCAGTTTTCAATTTAGGTTTTTTAAGGGTCCGCTCCAAATTATATTTCAGGTTTAAGCTTATGATCCGCTTCATAATTATAGTAAATTGTTTCAGGAGGGATAATCTGTATAGTTTGGTTTCTAGTTAAGGTTTTAGTTCAGGATCTTTTCAAAGCTCTAGCTTAAGTTTAAGTTCAGGTGCTAGTTTTGGTTCTTAGCAATGTTCTATTTTCAGTTCAAGTTCTAGTTTATTTTTCAGTTTTCGTTTTCTTTTTAGGTTCTACTCGAAGTTTGGCTGCCCCGGTAAGCTAGTTGGTAGTGAGCTAGTCTACCAGCGCCGGGGTTGTGGGTTCGATTCCCGCCAGATACTCTGGTTTCTTTCCTGCAGCCAAGCGTAGAGCTTCGCGGGGATAAGCGTAGGAAAAAATATATAAGGTTATAGTATAGAGTCTAGTTTAAGTTCTAACTTTGATTTATGCTTAGGTTCTTTTCTTAGATCTTCTTTAGGTTCTAGTTCTGGTAAATTTTGGTTCTTGTCCATGTTCTATTTCAGATTTTTGTTCAGATTTGAGACAAGGATCTAGCTGAGGCTCTAGTCCAATTTTGTTGGTTCTATTCCTGATTACATTTAAGGTAACAGTTTAGATTCTAGATCTCGTTTAAGTTTTAATTCTAATACCAACTCATATTCTAGGTTAAATTATAGTTCAAGCTCTTGACCAAGTGAAAGTTGAGGTTATATTTCAGCTTCTAGCTCAGGTTTTGTTTTAGGCGTTATCATAGATTGTAATTAAGTTTTTATGTCAGATCCTACTTCTGGTTCTTGTTTACTTTATAGTTTAGATTCTATTTCTGGTTCTGTAGTTTAGGTTTAAGCTCAGATTATAGATTAACTTCTATTTGATGTTCTATTTTAGGTTCTAGTGCAAATTTTTATTTTAAGTGCCTGTTCAGGTTTAATTTCAGGTTCAAGTGCAAACTCTAGTTCATTTTAGAGCCATATTTATTTTAGGTTCTTGTCCAGGCTTTACAGTAGTTCTAGGTTTAGCTTAGGTTGTATTCCATGCTTAAATTGATTCTTGTTCCTGCTCCGAACTTTTGTTCTACAGGACAACAATTTAAGTTCTTGTTAAGATTCTGTTAATGTTTCCAGTTTAGCTTTTTGTAGGGGTTCTAAATAAAAGTCTTTTTTAGTTAATATTTTATGCTCTAAATCTAATTCTTTTTTAAATTCCGATTTAGGCTGCCATCAAGTTATTGACCAGACTCTAGTTCAGGATATATTTCAGCTTATGATTTACTTTCTCGTTTAGGGTTTTTTAGGCTCTCGCTCAGGTTTCAGCTTCTAAGTATTTTAGGTTCTTTCTCGCTTATGGTTATTTAGGTTCTCTCTAAATCAAGTCCTAAATCAGGTTCAAGTCCAAGCTCTAGTTTAGCTTATCGCCGTAGTTCTCTTTCAGATAATAGTCTCGATTTAAACAAAGTTCCGATTTTAGGTGAGGTTTTAGTTCAGATTTAAGTTCAGGTTCTTTTTAAAGCTTAAGTTGAGTTTCTACTCCTGGTTCGATTTGAGGTGCTAGTCCAGGTTGTACAACAGTTAAAGTTAGTGCTGGTTCACACTCTTCAAGTTTTAGGGCCTAATTGTTTAAAACGCAACGCAATGCCAAAAATTTCATTGATAGCAAAAACAAATTCAAAATATTTTAGAATTTTGTTGTTGCTTTGCACAGAAATTCATATTGTTTTTTTTTTTTTTTCAAATTATGAAGTGTTTGAAATTTAAAAATTCAATATGAATTCCTGTAGAAAGCACAAACAAAATTCTAAAATATTTTTGAATTTGTTTTTGCTTTCAATAAAATTTTTGGCATTGCGTTGTGTTTTAAACAATTAGGCCCTAAAACTTGAAGAGTGTGAACCAGCACTAACTTAAACTGTTGTACAACCTGGGCCAGCACCTCAACTCGCACCAGGAAAAGCTCAAGGCTTGACGGCTAAAACTTGAAAAGTGTGAACCAGCACTTATAGCTCAGTTTCAAGTTCTAGTTTATTTAAAGTCCTAGTCCAAATTTTTGTTAAGGTCTTGATTCTTTTAAAGCTTTTAGTTAACGTGTTTGTGGGAGTTCAGGACCTTGTTCATATTATTAATCCCTCCTTGTCTTATTATAATTTAATTTATAGGAATTTTTTAAATTTAGATTCCCTTTAGATTTCTTAAAAATAAATTTTCTTTTATTTTCCATATGTATACTTATTTTAATAATTTCCCTGTCTTCGTTCTTCCTTTTTTTTAGTATGACAGTGTTTGCACCACAAATTTAAGTGCTGGGCCTCAGGGAGCGGTTGATAAACCATTTTTGCTGCAGGATGGTCGTGTCGGCTTACGTGCCAGCTTGGATAAATCATGGTATACACATGGCGAAGATGTTTGTGTTACCATCAATATACGCAATGACAGCCGGAAAACTGTTCGAAAAATTCGTGTAAGTACAAAATTTTTTTTTCTTGTTGTATTTTATAAAAGTAGCTAAATAAAAGAAAAATCAGGAAAAAGCAAGGAAATGCTAAAGGTTAAAAAATCGTGCTAAAAAAACGAAAAAGGTTAAAGACTGTTTTTCTATTTCGCTGGCATTTATGTTTCATTAAAGTCCTTTAAAATCACGATAACATGTTAGAGGATTTTCCAGGTTACACATTTTGTTTACACATGTCACGGTTCCTTTGGGAACAATAGAATTTTATTGTCTGAAGCAACAATAGTCATTGGTATAAAGTATTGTTTTGCCTAAAACCATTTCATATACGAAATTTCAACAGTTTTGAATAAAAAGTCCTTAAAAAAAATTAAAGTAATGTAAATGCAAAACAGTAAAATTAAAGGATTCATTTGAAAAATAAAAAAATAAAACTTTTAAAAAATTGTGTATTGAGAAAATTTGAGATTATGCATGCAACATTTTCTTAACGTTTTGTTTTATGAAATAAACTTCTTTATATTTTTTTTTCGTCAACGTTTATTCGACTTAGAATGGAATACAACTCTCATGTGTAGGCGGGTGCTTACACGACTATTTTGGAGCTTCTCGACCGCATGCAGAAGAGGGCGAAGGTTCTCCTGGTTACACTAGGATATCTAATTCTCTTGACCCCCTTGAGTACCGTCGCAATGTGGGTTTTAGTACCATTTTCTATCGATACTACAATGGAATGTGTTCCGATGAAATTGGGGACCTGGTTACCGAAACTCGTACGCTTGGTCGTAATACGACATTTTTCACCAATTAATGCATTGGTTAATAATAAAATCAGTTTTAATTAAAAATGTTGTCAAGTGAGTTAAACGTTAAATCAAGTTAATTAAACGTTTAATCAAGTTAATTAAACGTTCAATCAAGTGAATTAAACGTTTAATTAATACTATTAATTTATTTGCTGGTGCAAGTTTAATTAATATTTTAATTAGTATCACAAATTTTTTAATTGTAATCAATTTTTATTTTTTTCTGGGTGATGATACAAATAGTCTCTCGAAGTTCTCATCAAACATTCCTTAGCACATATGAGATCGACGGTAATTTCCGCCTGGAAAATAAATGGTTGTTATTCCTAAGGTAGACCCTTATGGACAAAATTGACAGAAATTGCCTTGTTTTTCTATTTTTTCCACGGATATTTATATGTGTTAAATTTTTCTTTGTTTGGGTATTAAAAGGACCATTCAAAAAGTTTTTTTTTCCAATATAATTTTATCGCTGTACGAAATCAATTATCATTTATTTTTATTTTTAGCTTTAAGCATAATTGTATCGCAAAGTATTTTAAAATAAGCAATTGCGCAAATATATTCTGTTTAATTTTGAATAACACTTGCATAAGTTTCTTAGCGAATCTACATCTCAATATAGTCAAACTGATATTTTTTTCTTTTTTCGGAAATTTTTTAGAAATAACAGATTTATGATATTGTTGAGAATTAGTTGAGGAGTCGCAAAACACAACATGCCTTTTTGACTATTTCAAAATGTTGGGAAATTCAAGATATTTTTGTTCACCCGATTTTTTTTAAGCATGAACCCGGAAAATATAACAAGTTCCTTCCTTATCATAAAATGCTTCAGACCACAATAAGTCGAAACAATAAATGTTAAGGATTTAAGAAATTAAAGGATTTTTAGTTTGCGAAAATTCCATTTTGTTCAAATAGAAGTAAAAAAAAGTACGTTTTTTTGCATTATACCCTCCCTACAGTAGTGGAGAGGGTGTTATACGTTTGTGCTGATGTATGTAGCACCTTAAAATATTGATTCTAGAACCAAAAGGCACGTTTTGTTCTACATAATTTTTTTTATGATTAAATGTTCTATAAGAAGAATGGAAAAAATATGCAAAAAATTGTTATGCGACTCCTCAATTGTTGTTTCAGGCACTTAAATGTGCAAAATTATGAAAAACACACTCTTCATTTGTTAAAAAATTTGTGGTACCAACGGAAAATTTCTTTCTAAGGTCCGGAGATATTTATTAAATTATACTTAAAAGTAAATTTCTACATTTGTAAATCCATTTTTAAATGCAATTTTGGAAAATAAACAGAATGCTATACAAAAACAAATACATTTTTCAAACTCATATCCCGAAAGTATGCAACAATTTGTTTTTATTTAAGCCAAACCATTTAAGACCATTTATTTAAACCAGTTAGATCATTTACAGTTTCAAAACTTTAAATTTATTTTAATAATTTAAATAATCAACTTTAATAATTTTAAGACTTTGCAAAGAAATATCCAAGTTTGTTGTCATAGTTTCCAAGAATTTTATAAAAAAAAAACTTTTCAAAGGATTCTCTTTAAATCTTTCAGAAATAGGAACCCTAATTTATCCCTTGTTTTTAGACAAAATTTTGCTAAATAATCACACAATAAATACATGTTGTTTACAAAGTAAACAGACTCAAAAAGACACAGCTTTAAAATAATATAAGCAACTGAATTTGTTAAAAAAAAATAAAGCATACTTTTAGGCGTCGCTAAAAATAATGCTTAAGTGTCATTTCTGTTTCTCTAGAAAACTACAAATAAAGCTAAACATTTTTATTAAGCATCTTTGATATAAAAATAAGTGTTTCCAATAATATGATTTCATTGTAATGTGCTAAATTCCTAATTCGTACTCTTGATAAACACACTGAAATTTATTGCTGGTGTTTTTCTTTCTATTCTATTGCCATTATTTAAAAATGTTTTAGAAATATCTACATATTTCTTTGGAATTTTATAAAAGATTTTAATTTCTAAGATTAAGGACTTGCAGCAACATTCCACAAATGTCTCTGCATTTGTCAGTGTCCTTATCAAATAACCACAAGATTTCATTTACTTGAACTATTGTTGCAATTTTCTTAGACAATTGTAATAATTTTCTTGTAACACACCACAATTTTTCATTTCCAGAATTTTCTTTATTGCAAAGGGTATTTTTTCTAGCTAGACAAAACTTTTAAAAGTGTGCCCTCAATTTATGACATTTATGAGCAGTATATTGTGGCAAATTAACACGCCCGAACAGCGCTACCCAATTATCCGAATATATTTATTTATTTAAGCCATCAATGAGGCTTTGCATTAACGAGCTTGTACGTTAACTATACTGCTCTATAAGAAGTGAGAGCAATCCACAGCAAACCCTACAAACTCCAATGCATTAAGCAAAAACACAACGTTTAATGCGCTTTAAGGTCCGATGGCATCATTAAATCTTATTTATTTAAAAACAAAGCTGGCGCTCGCTTTTCGGTCAATGGACATGGCTTAATCGATTTAGAGTTACACCCAAAGACCAAGGGATCTTGGATTAAAGTTTAAACAGATTCACACGGAATGACAGGCTTAGAGTTAATAAATCAGTGCAAGTAAAATTTCCTTTTTTTTTTTTTTTGTTTTTTGATAGAACGAGGAGATTCCTCCCAACGGTGACGGTACTGCGAACAAGCCAGTTCCCACTCCTGTTGGTTTAAAATGTGTTTGAACCAGCAAACCCATAACTACATATAAATTTAAGTTTGGTTCAAATAAACCAGCGTTTAAACATTCACTGATTTATTAGCCATTAGTATGCCCTCTGCACAACTACTTGTGTAGGGTATGAAAATTGTTGTTAAAGAAAATTTAAAGTATGTGCTAAAGCTTTTGTATATAACTAAATAAGCATACTAAAAAGGATTTACTATACTTAGATAAACTAAGCATAACCATATGCATATTACAACAAGAGGAATGGCAAAAAAATGCTTTATATTTATAAAGGAACATTTTTATGAAATACTTAACATTTAAACACGTTTAAAGATTCAGTCAACTTTTTTTTAACGCATTAAACTAGAAAAACTAAAACTATAAAAATTTTATTAGCATATATTTAGGGAGTTAAATTTTTTTTTTAACACTTTGCAACTAAAGAATAGTTTTTAGTTATATTCTATACATGTTCAAAAACTTAATTGCTTTTAACTTATTTTATTACAGCTTGGGTTTAATTAAAAAAAATTCTCTGGTTGCATACTTTTAGGGGTAGATATTTTAGATTTTTTGTAGTTTCTTTTTTTTCAGTTTAAGCCATACATGCTAATGTATTTATGTAGCTTAAGGACATTTATATATATTTTTAAATTTATAAGGTTTTATACAAATTTGCGTATTTTATCCTAAAATCATTTTAAAAATTTAATTAAGTTTTAAAATGATTTATCTGTCTTTATGAAGAGAGGAATGTTAAAAAAAAACTTTATATATGTGAAAATTTAATTTTAATCATACTTCTTTTTAACCAAATCAATAATTTATTAATTTACATTTATTAAAGCCTCCTTTTGTTTAATAAAAAGCTTTAGCATACTTTAAGGAACTTGTTATATTTATTAACTTACAATAATTAAAGCCTTCTTTGTGTTGAGTGAAAATCTTTAGCATACTTTAAGAACCTTGTTATATTTATTAATTTACATAAATCAAAGCCTAATTTTTGTTTAATGAAAATGTAAAGCATACTTTAAGGAACTTGTATAATATTTCTAATTCCTTTGCCTGTTTTGTTTAAATTTTTTCTTTCATTTATTTAACCAACAAATAAAAAAAATATTATATACAAAAGAAGTATTTTAGTTTACCTTCGAATAAATATTTATTGTTTGACCTTTGATAGCCATTGAATTATCTGGGGTCATATTTAAGTGTATTTCTGTTTTTGTTTCTCTGGCCAGATGTTAATGGCATAAAAATATTTATTTTTTGTACTTGTTTAGCTTTTTGCTTTATGGTGGATGAATTGAGGCCACAACGACTCTGTGGCCAACATAAAAGAAATGTCAACGATAGAATAATAAACATGAACTGTAACCACCATATGGCGAGCTAAAGGGTATTTTTATAGAGAAGTATAGAAGTTTGAATTGGAATAAAAGAAAGGTAATTTTTTTAAGTTGACATAAAATTTATTTTATTGAAAGGATAATCTTCTGGCATTATAATTTAAATATGACTTCTGTCATATGACCGCCATAGCTGGCTCGGAGGTAGTCTCATCTGGTAGTCTCCAATTTTTGATGACTTTTTTCCACATTTGGGTTCGTTTATTGGCAATAACGCGGCGAATGTTGTCCTCCAAGAGGTCAATCGTTTCGGGCTTTACGGCGTAGACTAGCGACTTCATATATCCCCACAGAAAATAGCCTAGCAGCGTTAAATCGCACGATCTTAGAGGCCATTTCACGGGTCTGAAACGTAAAGATATGCGGTTGCCACACGTTCCCTTCAATAAATCAATTGTGGCACAGAAAAAGTTCTCCCAAGTTGTTCACCAATTAAAGCTTTATTCAAAAATAAAATCAGTTTTAATTAAAAATTTAATCAAGTGAATTAAGCGTTTAATCACGTAAATTAAACGTTTATTCAAGTGAATTAAACTTTTAATCAAGTGAACTAAACGTTTAATTAATGCTCTTAATTTGTTTACTGGTGCAAATTTAATTAATTTTTTAATTAATATTACAAATTTTTAAAAGAAATCAATTTTTATTTTTTCTGTATGTGTGACATGTTGCGCCGTCTTGTTGAAACCACAGCCTCTGCACATCATGGCTGTTCAATTAATGAACGAAAAAGTCAGTAATCTTGGCTCTATAGCGGTCACCAATGACTACAACGTTCTGACCAGCATCGTTTTTATAGAAGTACGGTCCAGTGATTCCACCAGCCAAAAAGGTCAGTTTTCTGGATGTAGAGTTGTATCAACATACACCTGAGGATTATCATCACTCTAAATACAGCAGTTTTGTTTATTGACGTATCCATTCAAACAAAAGTGAGCTTCATCGCCAAACTAAATTCGCTTCAAACAAAACCATAGTTTTCAAAATAAATCTGCACACTGTGTAAGCGTTGTTCAGGCAACAGTCTACTTATGTTGAAATGCCAAACCAAACTAAACGCAAATCACTTAACAGCTGACAAAATGGCCACCAGTTAATAAGTGTTGTCAGCTTAAAGTTTTATACCTCCATAAATAAAACACTTTTTAGAATAGGAAAATAATTTCAGGCTGATGTCTTTGAAAAGGAAAAAGAAAACTTTTTGAGTTTTTTGTATTAAAAAGCATAAAAATCTGATGCGAACGTTAATCAGAGAATGGCAAATGTTTCTTAACTAAATTAATAATTAAACCACAGTATTATGACCTGTAACCATATAATGGTAAAACAAGTTTAATATTATGGTTGTCTCGGATCATTTTCTGGTAGGAAAAAAAATATATTTCTCTATATGATTATCGCTGAAAAACCGAAATTCATAAGTATATTATGGTTCATTTAACCATAGTATTGCTATCTGCAGCCATATTATAGTTAAACCAGTTTGATATTATGGCTGTATCTGACAACTTTCTGGTAAGAAAATGCTATATTTTTTAATATGTTCTCGCTGAAAAACGAAAAATTTCAAACATGACATGGCTAATTTAACCATAGTTTTGTTACCAGCAAGCATGGAAAACCCCGTTGCATGAAGGGGTTTTCTCTGATTATTTTCTGGCAAATAATAACAATATTATGTCAAGCACAAATAAGAGTATGGTTATTTTTTAGCTATAATATATATGCTCTTAAAAGAGAGGTAAATATTATTGTTCATTTAAAAAAAAAAAACATGCAATTTTTTGTGGTAATCATATTAATGCTATTATTAACCATAACATGGTTAAATACAATACAAGTATGGTTGTGGCTTGTATACAAAGAACTACTTTAACTATAATATGGTAACCTGTGCATATATTCTGGTTAAAGTTATTGTAGTATACGAGGGCGGATCAATAAGTCCGTCGAACTTTCCTCGTAGTTTTATGAAATGAAACACTGCTCCCATCAAGCACCACCTGTTAATAGACTACCGTTAAGTTTTGAGCAAGTTCCGTCATTTACTTTGCGTTTAACAGCTGTTCAAAACATACAACCTCTTGGATTTTTTTAAAACGGGAAAAAAGTGAATGCTTTATTTAAAAGTCACGGACTTACTGGTCCGCCCTCGTATAATACGATAACTTCAACCAGTATTTAACTTCATTAGTTAAACATTTTTCGTTAAAAACGATGTCGTTAGAGGTGACCGACCACACAGAGAAAATATGTTTTTTTACAGGTTGGACTGAGGGAGACTTGGCAAGACAGAATAAATTATTTCACTTAAAAATATCAGATATTTGTTTTCCTACCCAATATCCAACTAATATACAACTTCCAGATTCTCTTCTCAAACAGTGGCCAAAAATCTGGGATTTATTCGAGACACCCATGTGTCTTTAAAAGGTGGCATTTGCAAAAGAAAAAATTAAATTTTGCTTACAATTTTAACTCATTTAACAAGAATTTTTGCGGTGGTCAAACACTGTTTTGTTTTCTCTTTTGAACGTACACAACATCTAAATATACCCTTGAATTAATCATAATCTTTCAGTTTCTTTATTGTTTTCCATATTAAAATTACATAATTCGCATAACTAAAAGTTTTATGTGTTTGCTTTTATTATATACTGCATAATTATATGGGTGTTTATTCTCAAGCATAAAAGTATGCAACAAATTGCAAAATGTTAATAAAAACGCCATTAAAAATTAATGTTTTTATGACAAAATGCAAAAGATGTCTGGAATCTTAAATTAATGATGAAACAGGGTAGCACATAAGTAATTTATTGACAATTTTTTATTCTTCGCTGATCATCATCAACAGCATCAATAAAATACATTTTAAGCAGACCAATAAAAAAATTATACAGAGACCTTCAACGGTTATTACATGTGTGCACATGTGTCTTTGCAGGAACAAAACAAGAACGAACACATTTTTAAGGACCAACAAAACGTACTTGTTCTTTGCCTTTTATATGTACATAAGAGCGACTCAAGTTGTATGGAAGCGAAATTCGTGCATGGTGTACCCCCTCTAAATGAACCTTGGACTGTTTTAAGATGACATTTAAAATATTTCGGCTCCAGATTTGACCTCTCGTGAGCTGGACCATTTTGAAAAAGGGTATATTTTTGCATGTTTTGTTAATTTGAGAATCTGTTTCCTTACCAACATAAACAGTATGGGTATAAGAAAGGTTTTTTAAGGCGCGTCCAACTGTGTATACAATTTGTCCAAGGACGATCATCCATGTCCTTTTTAAGGATATTCTGTAAAAAAGAACGGTCTTTGAATTTTTTGTTCGGGATTGTTTGTACTAAAAATGCCAAATTAACATATTTTAATCTTTAGTCGATTTAATTAAATACGGGTCTCAGCTTTTTTTGAAATTCGTGCTAGTTCGCGTTTTGACAAAAATACAATGGGGTGGTAACCCTTCCTTTTAAATAGGGCAATATGGGTATCAAATTTTTTCTTTTGCTAAGTACATCATCGGTGTATGTATGTAGATTTTTGCAAATTAGATGCATTTTACACGGTGCTCTGGAATATATAAATGCAATTTTGTGGTAATCCTAATATGATAGCGGATTTAGTTTCTAGATCATGTGTGGATGAAAATATGACTTAAAGAAGAAAAAAAGAAATAATCCACGACATTTTGGCGGCATATTTTTTTCCTAAATTAAAAAAAGTTATTAAAAAAAAAGTTAAAAAAGCTTAAATGTCATCTTTAAAAAGTCCAAGTTTCATTCTTATGAGGGTACATCGGGCTTTTTTTGGTGAGTCGCTCTAATGTACATGGGTTCACATGTGGGTTTTCAAGAACATTTTAAACGCTTTTATGATATTGTGCATCTCGACAGAAAAAAATATTGGTGGCACATAAAATACCTTAAAGTGTGCTATGTACAGATGCCAGTATTTAAACTTTTTCCCGTATTTATATTTAAGAAGTTGCCGATAACAAAGATTGAATATAACGCTAATAAATTTGAGGAATTTGTATGCCTGGGGTCAAATTAAGGCATTCGATATCAATCGATTTTCCGTTTGTATTATTCTGTAATTTCAAACGATATCGAATGCTATAATTTGGCCCCTGGTAGGTATTAAAAAGATCGAAATATTGGAAGGAAATAAAAAGGAATATTTATTTACAAAAAATCACTGCACAGAAATAAATAAAACTTTTCCCTTATCACCAAATTTATACCAAATTCATAATATCAAGCAAAAAAATGCTGATTTTGCGCCTATTACCAAAATGATTATACTCGTATTCATTACTAAAAATTTTTAAATTTCGAATATTTTTTTTCCATTAATTATATTTTTAATTTTAATTAACAAAATGATCAAAAAACTTTGCCATTTCAAACAATATGTTAATTTATTTAATTAAATATTGACAATTCCCAACAACAATTCTACAAGCTTAAGTTATTTTATTTTTAACGAAAAAGTCAATTAATATTTTTTGATATTTAATTAATATATTAACCCTTTCCGGGTTTTTGTCAAATATATTCGACATTACTTTGTACTCTGTTTCTATGCGCTTGAACGATATACAAATTTAAAGTTGCAGTTGTTTCTTTATTTTTGAGCCAATTAATAATATATAAGTTGTTAGATTTTAAGCTCGACTTAAATTATTTTTGACCCGGAAAGGGTTAACTAAAAATTTATTTCAAGACAACTTAAATATTAATTAAATCAAAATTATATATAAAATTTTCTTTTAACTAAAAAATAATTGATTCAATTATCACATTAATTAAATTTAAATGATTTTTAAACCATTTTATTAATTAATAAAAAGCTTTTTTCTGTATAGCCTCGAGCTTCATTAATTTTTATTTATTTTTGTCTAATTATACAACTTTTTTTTATTCCCATCTTTTAATGTAAAATTGCAATTTGATTTTATTATGCCATAAAACTTCTCTAAACTATAGAAAAGATTTTAATTTCATTTCTGCTTTATAAGTAACACAAATTTTTTATTGTTTTGTTTTGTTTTTTATATAATTAAATTTTATTTGTGTTTAACCTTAAAGTGTGGTTTCATTTTATTTGAGTCATAGAAGAAATGAAGAACATTTTTCAAAATTCATTATAAATAACAAACAAAATTCTCTATAGAATGTTATTTTTTCATTAAGTTAATTATTTGCATTTGGCTACATCAATTTTAATTGAAAAACTTTTCTTTTAATTTTTGCAATAACAAACTTAATTCCTAACCGTATGCTGCATTTTGTCAAACTTTTAAAAGGGTGTTAGCAACAAATTAGTTTTTTTTATAGAAACTGTTTTAAAATTATTTTAAGTAATTGATAAATAAATTTTTGTGTTTTACGTTAGAGTTTATTTTATAAAACTATGACAATTTAGTTTGGAAAAATGTTTCTTAAAGTTTAACCCCTGTATTCATAGACGCTTAAATTAACTTTAATAAACGCTTATTATAGAAAACTTTCATAGAAATTTTTTTGTAAGTCTTAGATTTTGTCTTCTAAAATAAAGATATTACATTTTTTTTATCACAATATTTCTGAAGCATTTTCTTAGTTTTTTTTTATGACGCCTTAAATTATGTTTAAATTTGTAACCACATTTGTAATACAACGTATGAACTTTCGTTAGATATTACAAGCAAAACATTTTAGCACTTTTATTTTATTTATGTTGCGATATTGTCCTTTTTTATAACCCTGTTACCATAAGGTTTACTTTGCTTAAAATTTTAATATTGAAACGTGTTTAAATTTAGTCATTTTATTTTTATTACATTAAGCAGCTTTTAGCTATTTCTGTAATTTTTTATGGCACCCTAAAGATATGCGTGTATTTTATTTTATTAAAGATTTCATTATAGAAAAATGCATTTGTCTGATTTCGGAGATTATTTTACCCATCACTTAAGTTAATATGTATAAAAGTTTGGTATTCCGTTTGATATTTCTAAACTAATAACTTTAAGCCCATCAAAGTGTCAGGATCCTTATGATAAAGGAGGTTGGTTTAATTGGGTGATTCACAAGGTGGCTATCAAGTCATATCGTCAAAATATCCAAAAAAATATTTTACAATTGTTTAAAAAAATATTGTTGTGTTTCAAACAAAAAAAAAAAAAAAATGTAATGCTGTGTTCATGACGAATCAATAACTGTACAGTAGAGATCATGTCAAGTGACCCAACTTTTGAAATCGATGCCTTCCGTTTTGGATGACCAAGGTTAGTCGTTTAGACACAAATTTTCAACAACATCGGTCAAAAAGTTTATGAGTTGGAGGGGGTCAAGTTATTTTTTTATTTTTTTGAAGCGGGTATTTTTTTTTTTTTTTTTTTTTGCTCAAAAGAAAGCTTAGGTATTTTCCTTTTCCTAAGTTAGTTCTGGTCTCTATTTGGGCCGCGAGTGGGTTGTGTATAAAAAAAAATAATTTCTAAGTTATGACCGTATGTCCGTCTATCCGCGAGTCTGTTGAAATAGGTTTTCAAAAGAGCAAAGAAATAATGGGGACTAGGTTGTTTTATTTTTATTGACGAATATTCCAGAATAGATTGCTATCAAAATTCAGTCAGAGTGGTCTATTTATTTATTTATTTAGTATTTAAAGGCCCCAACACTATAAGGTTATATAGGCCTAGTAGTTTTACAAATTCATCTTAAATGTTATTTGATATATAAGTTATTTTACAGATTTAAATTTTGTTCTACATATTAATTTCTATTAAAAACTTTTTAATATTTTCAAATTTATGTTCTTTTTGGAGTACTTTAATATTATGTACTTTATATTTTACGCGTGCTTCATGAAGATGCGTGCATTCATTAAAAATATGTTTAATACTCAGTAATTGTCCACAATTGCAGACCGGGGGAAGTGATTTTTCAACAATATGTTCATGAGAGAATAGACAGTGCCCTATTTTTAGTCTATTTAGCTTAATGAGATCTGTTTTGGATATATTTGGTATAATAAATTTGTGTGGTATGTGTTTTTGGATTTCAAACAATTTTGAATCATTATTATTTTTCCATGAGTCATTCCAGATATCAAAAATATATTTTCCAATGTATTGTCTATAATCGGAGTATTGATATTTATATTCTATTGAGATATTTTGGCTTAACGAACTTTTGGCTAATCCGTCAACTTGTTTATTTCCACGTATACTTAAGTGGCTAGGAACCCATAGAAAAGATTTATTTTGGTTAGGTTTAGAAGTTATTATTGTACGTATTTGTTGTATTATTATATTTTTAGAGAATGGGTCTTGTAGTCCTTCTAGTGAACTTTTACTGTCTGTTATGATTAGTGAGTCTTTAGCGATGTTTTCAATATTCTATATGCATGTTTTAATTGCCAATAGTTCATTTGTATATATGGAAGAAAAATTTGTAATACGCTTAACAATAGTCAGATTTTTATTAAAAACAGCAAAACCAGCTTTATCTCCTACAACTGAGCCATCAGTAAAAAAAAGGTAAAATAGTGAATATTTCGTATTAATTAGGTTCAAGAATTTCTGTTGGACTTCATAGGAGGACATATCACGTTTATTAATTTTTGCACAGGAAAAATCCTTGTTAATGTTTGAAAAGCACCATGGTTCTATATATGGCTGCAAATGAATGATGTTTTTAATGTAAAATAATATATAATTTTTGTTAGTTGTGTTGCTTGTTGTATTAATGTTGACCCTTGACGACCTTTGAAAAAGTCACCGAAAAAGTGACCAAACGTCGGGTGAAATGTAATAAATTTGTTTTTATTTACATCAACATCATTAGGTCTTATTTGCTTAAAAAAAAAAGCTGACATTTTAGTTAAAAAACACGGCAGCATCTAATTCTTAGTCATAAGTCTGTAAGTTTTACCCATTAGCCTCTGTGAGGTCTTCCTAAAAAGCTATGAATTTTTTCCACTTTCACCTTATCTGAAGTCAGTAGAATACTGGCAGTGAAAATTAAAAAATTCGGTTTATAAAAAACCGAGATGGTTATTGCCCTACAGCGCCCATACCGTACGAGCTAGGACTATTGAAATTTCGTCAATCATTTCCCCAAGGGTCAATTTTATCACCAACTTTATATTCTATATACACTTCAGACTTCAAAGCTCAAAGAAATCAATCAAACAACAGCGTTATACGCAGATGATACTGCAATAATAACAAGTGGTAAACTTTCTAACACAACAGTATAAAATATGAAAGTGCTGAAAAATATTTTAACAAATAGAAAATAAAAATAAATAAATAACACTTTGTATGCAAGGAACTGAAATTCCATTACTCGACACAGTCAAATACCTGGGAGCTGTCCTTGACAAAAAGCTGACGTTTAAACAGCATATTTTTCAAGTGGGAGCCAAAGCACTAAAATGTGGTAGAGCTCTTTTTCCAAGTTTTCGAAAATCGAAACTAATTCGTAAAAATAAAATTTTATTATATCGTTTGTGTATACAACCAATATTGATATACGGCTGCCAGGTTTGGTCAACAAAATGCGCCAAAATTTACCTTAAAAAGTTGCAGATTATCCAAAATAAAAACTTAAAGATCATATTCAACCTTCCTAGAAAATTTTCTACTGCTCTGTTGAATACAAACAAGAATTGTTGAAACACGTCATTAATAAAATAAAACCAAGATTCCAAGACAGGAACAGGTCTTCAAGATTTGATTTAATAAGAAATTTATAAAATTTATTTATCTTCTGCAACTTCTAAAAAGAAGATGTGAGAAAAAGGTAATGATAAAATTTCTTTGTAAACTCAATGGTTTTTTCCTACCTTTTTACCTAAATTTGTACATATATATTTTAAAATGTGTTTTAATGTAAAAATATAAAAGAAATTTATTTGTTGCAATACTTTTAGTAAAATCTCGAATATTGTAGTTATAAAATATATATATATTTATTTTAAAATTGTAATGATGATAGATTAAATAAAAAATAAAAAAATAAAAAATACTAAAAATCACATGGCTCCTACATAATAATTCATTATATTAATTAAAAACTAACGAAATAAGAACTCCTTAGAGCCTGAGAGTATGCTTTAGATTGTCTTTAGATTATGTCAAATATTTCCTAAACACAAGGGGTATTAAGTAGACTGTCTTTAGATTGTCTTTAGATTTTCTATAGATTGTCTTTAGATTGTGTCAAATATTTCCTTAACACAAGGAGTATTAAATATTAAAAATCACATGGCTCCTACATAATAATTCATCATATTAATTAAAAACTAACGAAATTAAAACCCTTTGGAGCCGGAGAGTATGCTTTAGATTATCTTTAGATTATGTCAAATATTTCCTAAACACAAGAGGTATTAAGTATACTGTCTTTAGATTGTCTTAAGATTGTCTATAGATTGTCTTTAGATTGTGTCAAATATTTCCTTAACACAAGGAGTATTAAATATTAAAAATCACATGGCTCCTACATAATAATTCAATTTATAAATAATGCCATAGAAATATGCTAATAAATGCTAAGGGAAACCCATTAATACAAATAGAGAAATTATTTTGAACATAATAAACAAAAAAAAACAAAAATTCAAAAAAAAAATTCCTTTAACTACACAGAAAAAATTAAAAATTGTCTCTAATCGCCAAATTCATTGAATCCAGCAAGACGTTTGTTGATTTTGCACCTATTACCAAAATGATTATATTGAATACTAACAATTTTAAAAATTTTAAATTTTGTTTTTGTTTTCAATAAATGATATTTTTAATTTTAATTAAAAAAATAATCAAAAAATAATTTCCATTTTAAACAATGTATTACTTGGTTTAAATAAATATAACTCAGGTTTTGACAATTCCCAAAAACAGTTCTACAAGTTTTAATAATTTTATTTTCAACGAAAAGAACCATTAAGATTTGCTGTTATTTAATTAATATATCAATTACAAATTAATTGCAAAACAGCTAAAATGTTAATTAAATCAAAATTATATTTTTCACTTTCTTTCAACTAAAAAAATAATTGATTCAATTATCACATTAATTAAATTGAAATACTTTTTTAACAATTTTTTAATTAGTAAAAAACTAGTGATAATTTTTTCTGTGTATTATGCAAAATTATTTCGTTTGATTTATCTTTTTATATATTATATATTTTTTTTTATTCTTTTCAATAAAACACAAATACAATTTGTTTTCAAATCAATATCTATTCTCTCTAATATGATAAACGTGAATGTAGAGAAAAGCCATAAACTATGCTACGACTTCTTTAGTCTATATTTAGCTCATATTATTTTCTATAGCAAATAACCTTGGCAACGTTAAATATGTATGTAACTATTCAATACAAAGACTCACAGGCATAAATACCATAGCATTCTTATGGGGTAATAAAAATTCCATCTCTATGGAAACAAATAAACACATAGCACACACTTTTCTCTAATACAAAAGAAATTTTGTTAAAAAAAAACTGTAAAAAAGTTTAGTAAAAACATAAGTTAGGTTTTGTTGAAAAACGGGAGATGATGCTGATGATCGATCATCCATATACCCATTTGGGTATACACCTACACCAATTTGGCATGTTGTGCACTCTAAATGGAGAGTTTCCCCATCCATAACGTTTAATTCACTTCATAAAATTTTTAAATAAAACTGCTTTTATTTTTGATTAATGCTTTAATTGGTGAAAAAAAAAAATTTCCGTCTTTATCTTGGTCTTTATCTTGGTCTAAAGTTTAGTCTTAAATTTAGTACACAACCCTTTAGTCTATATTAAATTAGTTTTAGCCTAGTCTATATTCTGGTATAAATTCAGAGCTGTTTCTTAATTTTTTTAAATAATCGAGGTCTCAAGTCCTCAGCTAAAGATCACTGTTCTGACATTGGAAACTAATTTTATAAATCTTTATCCGTTTCAGGTCTGCGCCATTCAGCACGTCGATGTCTGCATGTTCAACAATGGCAAATTTAAGAATGTGGTAGCCGATTCTGATAGCTTTTCACCCCCACCCGTTGATCAACACGTAGCTCCCGGCAGTACTCTTAATACCACCGTTATTTTAAAGCCTCAACGTGGTGCTACCAAAAATTGGATTGCTTTAGAAGATACTTTGCAGCGAAGTACCGAACCGGATGAAATAACAGCGGATATAGCAGCTTCCGCTTTACGCACTCCCCACTTTCTTATGCAGGCCAATCATTCGCCCAATAAATGCTCAAGCCCAGGAGTTCATATTCCAGCCACCGTTCTAACTACCGCTGTCAGCCATGCCGCCACCAATAGCGATGAACGAAACGTTTTTGCCATTTATGTGTCGTACTATGTAAAAGTTAAATTGACACTGTCTGGCATGGGTGGTGAATTGTCTTTGAAACTGCCTTTTCTATTGGTGCATATCGATGAGGAGCAAAGATTAAGACATGAGAAAGAAAAGATTCAACTAGAGGAGGTGCCGGCCCACAAGAGAAATGGCAAGCAGGGAAAATCTCCCGATAACAAAAATGAGATTTCTAAAGAATTTGATATGCCAGCCAGTTTGGAGCGGATCGAAAGTTTGGACACCGAAAATGTGCACATTAAAGTGACTCATGTTAGTAGCTGTGACGGTGATGGAGTTGTAGTTTCATCTGTACCAGCAGAGGAGTCTGAAGATGATATTGTGGAAGAACCTCAGCCTTCTACAAGCTTGGCTTGCCGCCGTCGACGCCAATCATTTATGCGCTGTGAAAGTATCGATCATGGCTTGGAGGATGACATTGCAGTAGCAAAGGCTGTCGATCTAGAACAAGTTTTACATGTGGCACAGGTGCACAGCGAATCGCAGAAAGAGGAGCAGGAAGAGAAAAAAGACCAGTCATGAAAACGTGGCGGTTTTTATGACAAAACATGAAATTATTTTAAAGAAAAATTCTATCGGCATCCCAATGGATGACATGCAGCTGAAAAGGAGTGCAAATTGTAAATTGATTTTATTGAGTAAATAATTTTCATTTGGTTATTTTAGATTATTATTGTGATTTTATTTAAAGCATAAAAATTGTTAAATGTTTAAAATGAAATCTTAATTATTGGTTAAAACCGCCCAGAACCCGCCAATCTGATCTAACCCGACTTAAGTGTTTTTTATAAATTTTCGTTTGAAATCCTTAAATATTTCTCTAGTCCTGTACAAAAATAATAATTTTAATTTGATTCCTTATATCAATAGTTTACTTAAAAAAATATGTTTAGTCATAAACAATAATCTTAATCCGCATAAATGTTTTATTTGTGAAAAAAAAGTATATGACAAAATTTGTAAAGATGATATTAATTGAATAAAAATAAATGTGATAATTGTTGAACTATCGGACTTTTAAATAACAAGACTAAAGGTTAAAATTAAATGAAGTACAATTGAGCACAAAAAGCGAATAATGGGACAAAATTGCTAAAAAGGGATAATTTTTATACTTTGAAAAAGTAGCCCAAGTATAAAAACTGGAACAATGTGTTTGCTTTTTAGCTTAAAAATAACGAAAAGCAACGTTTTTTAAAAAAATCAAATTAAAAAAGGGTCGAAATGGGGTAAAAATGGTGAATGTCTGGAACTTTTTCTATAAACAGACTTTTTTGTTTAATAACTTAAACTAGAACTATAAAGTTCATATAAAGAAAAGATATCTAATTTTTATGGTCACCTTTAAAAAAAAGCTTTAGAATTTTTGACTGAAATTAAAGACAAAAAGTGTTCAAACAGAATTGAGGCTTCAACTTCAACCAATAATTAACAATCCCCTAATATTTTGTTTTTTATTTTCTATCTACAAAATGTATTAAATTTTATTAAAGTATGGCAGCATTTTTAAGAGAATTTGTGTCTATATGGGGGATCACGGCTTCTACGACAAATTTTTATGTCAAATTGTCAAATTTAATATGTGGTCTCGACGCAGTTCTGATTCAACACTAATAATTTGAAGAAGCAAAAAAGAAGTGTTAACCTGATTAAACTATTTATTGTCATTTAGACGATTTAATGTATACATTCAAGTTTGGGTGATCGACCATATCGTCCACCAAAACTGCATGATTTCGAAGAACGTATTTGGAAATTCAAAGATGAATTTAAAACATACCATGAAATACTGCTACAGCATCCAAACACAAAAAAAATGAAAAACCTTCTTCAATTAACATATTAGTTAGAAATTTGTACTATTAATTAAATTCCATACTGAAATTCAACCTGCAAAGAAATTAATCATATTAATTAACATTTTTGAAAGATTGTGGTTTTCTTGGTGTTGAGTTTCAATCAACAGGTTTAATTGAAATGTGACCACCAGCAAAAGAGGCTATAAACAACGTAAACACAAATCACAAAATTTTTTTCAATAAACACATTTAATTGAAATAATTAAAAAATTGTTTGAAACTTTAGTACCACATAAAATATTTTGAAGTTTGTGTGTATGTTTATAATTGCAAATATATGCACAAACATTATAATTTTTATTTTCAATTAAATCAAATTAATTGGAACAATTAAAAAATTGTTCGAAACAGCATTACTGGATTTAATTGAAAACATTTTTGTGAACATTTTTTCTGTGAATAAGTCCGCAGATTACTTCGTAGGTGAGAATTTTAAAAATATTACGAAAATAATGGACGAAATAGAGGAAATCATCATAAAAAATTAAAAAGCAACTGAAATATCGTCTATTGACAAGGAAGCAAAAGAACTTCCTTAGCAAATGGATTCTTCGCAAATAAAAAAAGGGAAAATGACGATGTTTTTCAGCCAGCAAAAAAAAGTCAGCCAATAAAAAAAAATGGAGTTCGACAGTAGATATCAGAGCATGCTGAAAGTAATTAACATGGTCTCAGGGCTTGGATATACAAGGGAATTAATAGAAATAGAGAACAATTACTACAAGCTTCTCATACTAATACACCCAGAGAAAAAACATATTTAAATATGGTCACCTTCAACAAAACTATTTTTTAATACAATTTTAAACATATTATTTTTAATTTAACCAAATTATTGTCAAGGACAACCACACTATGGTTAAATTAGTCCACCATTAAGAAGCTACAACCATATTATGGTTGCTTCCGAACATGTTAAGATTAATATTAACGAAAGTATGGTTAGCACTTCTAAAAAGCATGGTTGTTTTCCAACCATAGCATGTTGCTCTTGGAAAAGAGGAATATACAATTGTTAATTTAAAAACAAATTATTGTCATATTTAACCATAACATGTTTAGAGGCAACCAGTATTTTGTTGTAGCTTCTTGATGGAGGACTAATATAATAAATAATATGGTTGTCGTTGACAATATTATGGTTAGATTAAACATAATATGTTTAAAATTTTCTTTAAAAATTGTTTTGTTGGAGGTGGCCATATTAAAAGATATGTTGTCTCTGCGTGTAGATAGCAGAGGAAATAAAGAAGATAATGTAAATAAACAGAATTCAAGGAAGAGCAACAATGACAATTGCATCAAAACCAACAAAGACTTTTGGAAAGGTGAGAATAAAAAATTATACACCGACTTAAAAGTGGCGTAGGAAATACCAATTGACTATCAATAACTATCGATTGTTGTCGACAACGACTAACATGATACAAGTATTGTTCCTTTGCCATCGACTTTGAGATTACTTCTGTTATCTGTTCCTAAGAGAATTAATTTAAAGTTTTTTTCTACTTATACACTGATAGAAAAGGCGTCATAGCGATGATGTTTTTTGACATCAGTACTATGACAAGTGTCTTCGTTTTTGACCCCATGACATTTTTCATCATTGTGATGTCAGCCTTACCATCACTTGGCCAAATTGTCATCAGGGTCATCAATAGGATGACATATTGGCATCACAGAAATTACGAATCGGATTCGGTTTAATAAAACATGTCATCAGTACGATGACTCAGTAACATCAGAGAAAGGACAGTTTGTCATTAAATTGAGTCATTGGAATTGACTAAAGTCAAATTGAGAAAATATTTTTATTTATTTACACGTTACACATGTTTGTTTCACTTTTGTTGTATTCCGCCCTTTAATTACCAAAGAAGTCTCCATTATAAGATACCAGCAGCATGCCCGATAAGGTTTTTGTAATCATTCTACTTTGAAAATTAAATATATTTAACTAAACATTCCAAAAAAAAAAAAAAAAAGAATATGGGAATTTTTTCTTTTTATTTTATTTTTTAAACATGAAAATAATGTTAATAATATACCAAATTTTTTATGATGATGTTCGTCATAGGATTGATATCTCTTTATGCCTTATTGATGCCGTTTTCAATAACATTAATGTCACAATTCTGGTGTTAGGGCATCATCAATATAAAGACACACTTTTCTATGAGTGTAGCTTTTAAAAATAACCAATACGGAGTTCCATAATAAAACAATTCGACTTTTAAACTATTCTTCTTGTTTTTCTTTTTGTATTGAATTCAACTCTACGTTCAAATAATGGGTGATTCAAGTAGAGATACTTTTTTCAATAGCCTTTTTTTGACATGTCATGCTGTCATGTTATTTTTGTTTAGTATTGTTTGGCATTGCATAATGGAAAGACTTACGTCTGAACACCATTTACAAATCGTTCAACTTTATTGCGAAAATTCACGTTCTGTGAGGAATGTGTTTCATGCACTTCGCTCAACTTATGGTCAACATAATCGGCCTACCGAACGCACTATTCGCAACGCCATCACCCATTTTGAGACCCAGCATTCATTATTGGATAATATTTGAGCGAATAGACAACGTCCAGCACGCTGTGAAGAAAATACAGCGGCCGTAGCTGAGAGTGTACACGCAGACCGAGGAGAGTCGATTCGGACTGACGTATGGAACGACTTGGCGCATTTTACGTCGATATCTTAAATTGAAATACTACAAAATACAGCTTGTGCAAAAACTGAAGCCGCTCGACCTTCCCAAGCGACATCGTTTCGCTCTATGGGCTCTTGAAAAGTTCCAAGAAGATCCGACGTTTTCGAATTTTGTTCAGCGATGAGGCCCATTTCTGGCTCAATGGGTATATAAACGAACAAAATTGCCGCATTTGGGACGAAGAGCAACCTGAAGAGATTCAAGAACTAACTGCCACTTCATCCAGAAAAAACAACGGTTTGGTGTGGTTTGTGGGCCGGTGGAATCATCGGTCCATATTGCTTTAAAAATGATGCCGGTGCGAACGAAACCGTCAATGGCGACCGTTATCGTGCCACGATAACCGACTATTTGATGCCTGAAATTGAAGCTCGTGATCTCAGCGACATTTGGTTCCAGCAAGACGGCGCCACTTTCCACAAATCGCACCAATCAATGGATTTATTGAGAGAACACTTCGGTGAGCACATAATGTCACGTTTTGGGCCGGTCGATTGGCCACTAAGATCGTGTGATATCATACCGTTAGACTTTTTCCTGTGGGGATATGTCTTAGGCTTATGCGGACAAGCCCGCTTCGATTCAGGACTTGGAGGAAAACCTTACGCTTGTCATTCGCCAGTTACCAGTTACCAGTCGGACCAGTGCTCGAACAAGTCATCGAAAATTGGGCTCAACGGATGGACCATCTGCGACGTAGCAACGGCCAACATTTGATAGACATAATCTTCAAAAAATAAATGCCAAAGAATGTTCTTTCAAATGATAATAAATATTCACCATTAAATTTGAATTTTCTGTGGTTTTTTTCTTTAAAAAAGTAGGGAACCTCGAAATGGATGACGCTTTATGAATGCAACCTATATAATAATAAAAAGGTTTTGCAAAGATAAAAACTAAATACAATAATTTCTACAGTATAATAAAAATTATTTCTGGGAATTATTTCTTTTTCATAAGCTACTTTATTATATTCAACATTTTTTATTTTTTTTTATTTTTTCGAATTTATTCTATGAACTAAATTTCAGTCATTTATTTTATAAAAGTTTTATTCCTTAAATTTTCAGAAATGACTTTTTAAAAGATAATAGTCTGGTAGTGTATAAAGTCATTTCTAAAAATTTAAGGAACAAAACTATTATAAAAAAAGCTTTATAAAATACATAACTGAAATTTAGCTCATAGAATAAATTCGAAAAAAAAATTAAAATAATTTCTTCAAATGAAATTGTCTTGTTTCGCTATGGAAATCCTCATTTATTCTTTTGTTATACACTTTTATAATTCTTGAAAATGTCTTTGTATCTACTACATTGTTCTTTATTTGCTGTTGACACTTGTTTATTTGCATTGTGTCTTATGATGATTGTGTGTAAACTAAGTGTAGCATAAGTTAAGGGGCTTAAAAAAGCAAACATCATATAAATGGGTTTTAAGCAGACATTGTGTGGTATGATAAATGTCGCATAAAAATTAAGGGAAAGAAAAAATTAAGTATACGTAGGCTTGATATATTTTAAGGAAGTATATGTATAAGAATTATGGGATTATGTAAAAATGAATTATAAAATATTTTAGTCTTACAAAAAAAAAAAACTTTTGACATATTAAAACATTTAAAATGTTCAGAATACTGCTTCCTTTAATGCCTGTGGTCTTAATGGTGTTTGCCGTAACACTTAATTAATATTGCTCACTTGCAGTTGGCATACAATTTGCTTGTCTTCTTATTCTTTAACTTTTCTTTATTGTTTAACTTCACTCTTTATATTCTTTGTATGAACATATACATATATGCCTTAATAAAGTGTCAAAATAAATATTGACTTGGCCTAGTTATTGGAGTTTTGTTTGATTAAGGACGTGTTTGCAAATTCTTTGTGGAAAGAAATATTACTATTGAGCTTTTGCAAAAGTATGTAAAGTTTGTTTGCCAACAAATTTATCTAAATGGCATTTCTAGTGCTTAATGATGTTAATAAAGGGGAAATAAACGTGCAAATATGGTTTTTGTTTGTTTTAATGAAAATATTAGAAATGGTTCTAAGCAGAAGAAATTATTAAACAAAAAAAAATATTATAGAAACTTTGGAAAATTAATGCCAATTTCGATTTCTTTTTACACAGTTTAGAAAATTCTAGTAGAAAAGGGGTGCTTTAATCAAAGCTAATATTAATCGAACGGCGCACAGAGGGGCCAAAGGCGGTCGTGTCACGAATTAATTTTGAAAAAGGGCAAGTACCATGAAAACTAAAAGTACTCTCTTAAAGTGCCAGAAATTCTACATCATATGGCAAAAAAATATCGAATATGTAACGGTGCTTTTGTAGCGACGAGCTTAAATTAAACATTGTGAGAGAAAAGTGAAAAAATAGGCACAAAAGCGTAAATTAAATCGTATTAACTACAAGATATTTGGAAAAAGCAATAAATATAACCATGAAACCATCAAGTTTAGGTTTTTATCCAAATGTTTTGATTAAACTTGTAAAAAAATATTTGTGGAAATGGTTTAATTTTTGAGTTTATATTTATATTTAAATGCAAGAAAAAAATGAATTTTCTCAGTTTAAGTGGACATAAAGTTATTAATTGGGCTCAGTTAAGCAGATATTTAAACTGTTATTTAAAGGCTGAACATATGAAAAACTCATGCTTTGCATCCTGTGCGCCTTAGGAGCATAGTTGACAAATAAATTTGATAGAAATCGTCACAAAAATCGTCAATGTTAAAAATTCTTATTTTTAATTTCCTTTTGTAATAAAATTGAAATATATTTTATTAAAAACCCAAATATAAAAATCTCGCTTTCATTAACTATGTGTAGTTTAAATTGCCTTTAGTTAAAAAAAAAATACTTCCGAACAAAGAGCAATCAATTCAAAATATTTGAAATATTGTTAGTATAAGGCAATTCTTGCTGTTAAAAGATGACATTCCTACATACTAGAAGGCTACAAATATTTGAGAATTTCGTACTGGAGGAAAAAAGTTTTTAAAATTATTCTCATTAATAAAAAAAAGAGTATTAAAATTATGAACCATATGAACCGAACCCGAGAGATGTAAAACACCTTTTTTAAACGTCGAATATTCTGTAAAGTGCTTAAAAAATTGTTAAAAATTGATCTAAAACAGGGTACCAATTAGCAAACTGAACCCCAAAAATATGCATCCTGCCGCTAAGACATGAAAATTAACTTCCAATATAATAAATGAAAGTATCTAAGAAGCTAAAAGAAACCCCTGAAATTATATTAAAAACTTTTTTACGTTTTTACAAAATTTCCTCCAACAGTAAATTTTTTTTATCATTAAATTTAATTTATGTGATAATTGAATCAATTATTTTTTTAGTTGAAAGAAAATTTAAGATTTAATTTTGATTTAATTAACATTTTAGTTGTTTTCAAACAAATTTTCAAATAAAATTTTAATTAAATAACAAAAAATCTCAATTGACTTTTTTCGTTTAAAATAATTTAAACATGTAGAATTGTTGTTGGAAATTGTCAATATTTAATTAAATAAATGAACACATTGTTTGAAATGGCAAAGTTTTTTTCATCACTTTTTTAATTAAAAATATCATTTATTGAAAAAAAATTTTCAAAATTTTTAAATTTTTAGTAATTAATATAATCATTTTGGTAAATAACCTCAACCTGTACCTAAATAACCTCAAAATGACGATAATTCGTCAAATATGCCAGCCGTGCTTAGGAATTTTGTACGAATTAGTACCAACAAGCGCTGAGTTCAGCAACAAAAAGCTCTTTGCGACTTTTGATATAACTTTAATTGCTGTTTTGGTTGTCATTGTGTTAATGGTTTTTATTAGAGATGTGCAAAGTTAGAAGAAATCTTAATTAAAAACAGCAGCACTACGACCCGATATGGTTTTCATCATAATTTTACTTTCAAAATTTGATGTATTTAACTAAAAAATTTAAAAAAATAGAATACGTGCTTTTTTCAATCTTTTTTATCAACTTTGAAATTCAGTTTTTTTAGTGTTGTTATTGTGGCGACACAAACATTGAATCGTTTTTACCTACTTTTGTTATTGCTTTAATTACAAACTTCGTCACGCTATTTTGTCATCTTTCTTATTGTTGTACTTTTTTAATGCGTCCAAAAATAGACTGTGTGGGTTTTTTTTGTTGTTCTTTTTTCACTTAAAGTAGTGTTGCTTACGATCAAAAAAAATTTTTTTTCAAAAACGACCACTTTAAAGCCCTTATGACACTACATTTTTTATTCATTGAATTGATATAGAATTGATGGAAAGAAACAGTAAATGTTGGAAAGAGCAAAATATAAACAATGTAAACAGAAATTTTTTTTTAGTTTTTCTTTTGTTTTGATTTTATTCATTTTATTAAATGTTGTCAACTTTTCGTTTATAGGAAACATAAAAACAAAACAAACAAAAAGCGGTTAATCGCTGAATTTCCACATTAACCGCTGATTCAGCAACACTTTTAATATTTCAAGCTTGAAATGTCAATTTTAAGTTGAACAATTTTACATTGTTTTTGACATAACTTAATTTTTTATCGATAACTTTAGTAAAATTTTTGACAGTTTGCTATTTATCTTAATACAGCTGAACTCTTTGCACTTGGTAAATTTTTCTATTACATTATATTTGCACTGTTCACCAAAACTAGAACAATGCATTAAAAATGTAGTGTCATAAGGCCTTAAAGAGCGTTAAAGATTTCATACAAAACTATTAAAACTTGAAACCAATACCGTGTATATCATATTTTTGTATAGTTGTCAGCATTTTTGTTGCTTAAATAAATATATTAATAGAAAGAGTAAAAAAATATTAATAGAGACAGTAAAAAAAATGGTTGAAATTTCAAAAATTTTCAAACAAGCGTTTGCTTGAAAATATTTTAGGAATATTTTTTTCTGTGTACTTATTTCGATTAAAGCATTAATATTACGCTTAAGCATACATTTTCTCCTTGACCATGATTTTAGAAATATAATTAATCACTTGAAAGTTTTTAAGAGAAATGCTCAACTGTTATAAATCTTTCAAAATGTCTCTTTATACTTTTATCCACACAGATGTTTATAAAAATGTTTATGTGTGTGTATGCGTGTGAATCACATTTATTAAAGGATAATGTCATGGAAAATGACCAGAAGCGACAGAGAGAGAAAAAACCAAATTCTATGATTGTGTTAGTAGAAAATGTGTTTAATTTGTGTTGTAACTTTGCTCGTACGCAATTATTGGGAGAGATTTTTTTTGTTTTATTTTTAGAGAGTTTCTACTCTAATCGTTTCTCTATAGATAATATTATAAAGAAAAAGTGTATGGTGTTGCTCTCTTTTCTATAATTTCTCTCGTTTGGTTTTGTTTCTTATAAAAATATGATTTAGTAGAAAGTAAACTTTAGTATGAATTCAACCCGCGACGGTTTTTTTCTCTAGACAGAGAGTTGTAAAACAGACAAATAAACAACACAAACGGTTACAAGAACCAACGAAAAAAGATGTAAAGTTGTTTGTGTAAATACTAAAATTTCTGATGTTCACACAAACAACTTGTTGTTGTCAAACTGCTTGTGTAGTTTAATTGGCCGCTAAGTTTGTTACAAAAATATGAAAAGTTTTTGAATAAAGAAATTTTGAGAAGCATATTTATAGGAACATGAATCAATGATAAAATAAAACTAGTAAGAATGTATAGTCGGTCCAGCCCGACCATATGACACCCTACGCAACCGGTATATAAAAACAAACGTTTGCCAGTGTTCCCTAGTTAAGAAGAATGGGCAATTACGGGCCCTCCAAATCAAAATTTGTATTACATAATTTGGACATAAAATGGACAAATGGTTTCAATCAAAAAATTTGTGATATTAATTAAAAAATTAATCAAATTTGCACCAGTAAACAAATTAATAGTATCGATTAAACATTTTATTTACTTGATTAAACGTTCAGTTCACTTGATTTAAATTTTAATTCACTTGATTAAATTTTTAATGATTTTTTATTTTTGATTAATGCTGTAATTGGTGAAAAACTTGGGAGATTTTTTTCTGTGTATGAGGTTAAGATTTATATCAAAGTTTTTTTTTATGTGTTGAGAGCTAAGGCATTTTATGAGATAATGAAAGAGAGAACAGAATATCCGCTGACATTAGTTTTTTATATGTAAATATTTCAAATGTTGTCAAAATGTCCTATTTAGGAAGCTTACAACTCTCGTTGACTAGGTTTTTAAAATTTTTATTATTGTAGGCGTTGATTCAAACAAATCCATCATGTTGTTAAACAAAACTTGGTGTGTTATTTGTTAACAAAACTTGCTTTTTTGGTCTTTTTTTCTTTAACAAAGTGTACTATTTCCAACACAAAAGTTGTTTGATATCAAACATCCTTTACATTTATGTGGTGACTTATGGCTTTTTCATGCTAAGTGAAAAACCTTTTACCATTTTCAGCTTCATGCAGTTTTATAATGGGGCAAACTAAAAAAAAACCTCAATTTTCCAAAAATTTTGAATATGCAAAAAAGTACTTTTTGATTGTGAAATTAATTTTAAAATATAAAAAGAGAAGCAAGCTTCACAGAAAAAATCAGGAGTTTTTTATCAATTAAAAAAAGTATTTTAATCCAAATTTTTTAATATTCTTCTTCCGGCTAAAGTTCATTAGTTTTAATTTTCATTAAATTATTTTTATGAAGAAATAAAAATGATTTAATAAAATAACCACAATACTACTAACTGCTTAAAAGTATCTAAATTATTAATGTTCTTATTGAATCATTATTTTTTTAATTAACAGAAAATTAAATATATGAATTTGATTTAATTAACATTTTAGTTGTTTTGAAATAAATTTTTAAATGAAATATTAATTAAATATCAAAAAATCTTAATTGACTTTTTTGTTAAAAATAAAATAATTTACACTTGTAGAATTGTTGTTGGGAATTTTCAAAGCCTGAGCTATATTTTATTAAATCAATTAACACATTGTTTGAAGCGAAAATGTTTTTTGATTTTTTTTAATTAAAATTAAAAATATCGTTTATTGAAAAAAAAAAAATATTTCCAATTTTACAATACTATTTACAATTTTTAGTAATCAATATAATCATATTGGAAATAGATGCAAAATAACCAACTTGTTTGCTTGATTCTATGAAATTGTTATGAATTTGGTGATTAGAGACAATTTTAAATTTTTTCTGTGTTTGTGGTTATTTCATTGAACTGTCTACACAAAAAAAATAAAACTTGATCTCAGTTAAAAAATTTGTGATATTGATTAAAGAATTAATTAAATTTGCACCAACAAATTAAAAGTATCAATTAAACGTTTAATTCAACTTGATTAAACGTTTAATTCACTTGATTAAACGTTAAATTCCCTTGATTAAACGTTTAATTCACTTCATTAAATTTTTAATTAAAACTGGCGGTTTTACCTAATTCGGTTATGCTGAATCCAGACTGCCTTTTCCAATAATTCAGGCCATATGGTGTCAGTGGTAGCTTGAATATTGGCTTTAAATGCTTCAAGAGTTGCTTACTTGTCCGCATAAACCAATCACTTAACAAGGCTCACTTAAAACTAATCCAGAGGTGTTAATTCGCACGAACGAGGGAGCCAGTGAGCAGGACCACTTCTGGAAATAAAGGCGTTACCAAATTGTTTTTGCAATAGATCGACTGTTAAGCGAACCGTATGGCAAGTTGCGCTATCTTGTTGGAACCAAATGTCGTTGCTTTTTAACTGATTTATTTTAGGGGGTACCACGGTAGGCTAGGTTCGATAGCGCTCGCCATTTACCGTAACGGCAGCTCCTTGTACATTTCGAAAGATCGTGTAAACCACACAAAACAGCCTATTTTTATGGATGAAATGCTGATTCGTTAACAGCTTGAGGATTGTCTTCGCTCCAAACGAGAAATTAGCTTCGTAAAATGAACGAAGTGCTTTATCAATTGAGCGAACCGATTTTTTTTCTTGTTTTTTTTCACAGAAAGTTTTCCCAATTTGAAGCGTTTTTCTAGCATTTAACAATTCATGATGACTTGCCAAACCTTACTGAGCAGAAATGTCAACACAAATTGACATTATCAGTTGTCAAACTTTAGCTATCGATATTAATATTTCACATGAAACAAAAAAAGCCCCAACTGCCAAGCAGTCAGGCCTTTCATTGCCCACATGACCCCCAGATCGTTCAGAGATGCAAAACAGTCCATAACCAACCTAGACTTCACCTCTAAGGAAGATAGTGCTCTAAGAACGGCTTAGCTATCCGACATTATAAATATCCTCAAGCCTTTTGCCCTTCTTCTCAGACATTCCCCAGCGCATATAAGGACAGCGTAGATTTCTGCCTGGAAGATCGAGGGCTGTTTGCCCATTGGCAAGCCTCTTTGGAAGCCCGGGCCCATAATGCCGGCTCCAGTATCACCAATCGTCTGTTTTGGACCATCGGTGAACCATACTTGGTACTCGCGACCGCGCCACCACGATTGATCCGTCCATTGGTCCCTCCCATAAAAGTATCCCATTAAGCTTCTTTGAAAGGGCATGCCTCTGGTGCGGCCATATGTAAGTTATCCTTTCGGTGTCCGATCACAAGATATTCCACTATATATATAGTTAACATCTTTAGTCACGGCTATAGAAAGCAACGCTCTTAAAAGCTGCAAACCCTTTGCATTGAATTCAAAATGATTTCGACTAAACTGATTTTATTCTTTGATTGTAAAATCTTGTCAAAATTGCAATAATTTGATATCATTATTTTAGAAATCATTGAATGAAATTAATATAATTGAAATCAATTCGATTGCAATCAAATTTTGATTTAAGTCATGCGATTTCAATCAAATATCCTGAAGTCCAAGGAAATATTATAACACTTGGAATCTAGCGGTTCAGAAAACTTTCTTAACAAAAATTGGCATTGATTATCAGAATTATTTCCAGAAAAGGAGTTTCAATTGAAAAGATCGAAGATTAAATTTTAATTTTGAATGCAATCACTGAATTAAATTGCAATCAAATCGATGGCAAGCAAATTTGATTTTAATAAATTAATATATGAATCGATTTGAAAAAATTTATTCAATCGCTCTTATCGTTTTGATTTTATGATTTTATTTAGAATTAACTTTCTATGCATTTAAGAAGTTAACAATCATTTCCGCGACATCATGTGATTTCAATTAAATCGATTACAATCTTTTACAGTTCTGAGAAAAGCAAATTATTAAATAATGTTGCATATTTCAGGGATTCCAGTTCTCTTCCAGTTCCAATTAAAGAAAAAAGTTAATTACCAAAGTAATATTAATAATAAAAACAATTGTGTGGAAATAAACTATTCAAGGTAAATGGCACGTTTACATATACTCCTTAAAAATACTTCAACAAACTTAAATCGAACAAAAGGAATAGTTGTGTGGGATATATCTGTGGGTTTGATTGAAATTTAAAATAATAAAAAAATGAAAAGTAAGTGTAAGTGGAAAAATTATAATTAATTTAAATAATATATATTAAATAATGTATCGATTACCCACTTATAAATAAAAAAAATGGGTCATTAATTTGTTGCTTGTAGTAAATTAAAAATTATGAATAAAATCCATAGTATACATTAAGGACTATTATTCATGGCAGATAAAAGCATTCATACCTTAAGTACTCAATCATACATATGAGTGTTTAATTACACTATGCAACAAATGGGAAGTTTTTTTTCCTTGAATAACCACTATATTTTTTTTGATCCGCTATAGTCATCTAACTACAAAAATCATCATTATTTCAAATTCTATGGTAAGTTTTTTTTTAAAAAAATTTTTTTCTAAAAATTGAGATTTTTGAAAAGGCTGCTCCTTACATCTTACCGTAACATTGGAACTAAGTACCCGATTTTGGCATGCAATCCGTCAAAACATTTTAAATTACGCCAGATTTAAGTTTCTCTAATATAAGTTTTTAATTTAGCCATTATTTTTGGAGTTATTGAGGCCAAAGTAGCAAAAAAAATATTTTTTTTTTTGTTTTTTTTGTAAAATATTTGAATTCAAAAAATTTATAAAAAATTGAAATCAACAAATACTTACTAATTTTGGTACTTATGCTCAAAGCTGCATGTATTAGAAGTAAAATAAATTTTATTTCATGAAAATCCATGGATAAATTCCTATTTTATTCCCGATAAAGTGAAAGTACTTTGACATTTTTTTATCGCAAATTTGTGTAGAGCTAAAAGTTCTGTGATTTTTTAAAGGGTTTACCCTGTTTATTGCACAGTATTTCGTTTAATCCTATATTTTTATTATTTTTTCATAAAGCTGCATATATTAGAAAAAAAAATAATTTTTTATAAAATTAATTGTTTATTTTTCCAAATTTCTTATTTAAGGTGTAAATATGTCACTAACAATACATTTCTTGCACTCGCATCTGGACTGTTTTCCGGAAAACCTTGGTGATTTCATCAACAACTTAAGACCATGGAGCAACGTTATCAGGGCTATGAAATGAAAATATGATAGGAGATTTTATTTGGTTTCTTATCACAAAAGTCGAAATTATTTTTAGATTATGCTTTGTAAATCTTGTTGCTAAAAAATAACTAGTTGATAACTTCGTTTGTACTTTCACTTTATCGGGAATAAAACAGGAACTTAGCCATGGATTTTCATGAAAAAATATTTATTTTTTTTTTCTAATATATACAGCTTTATGAACAAATAATAAAAATAAATAGTTAAACAAAATACTGTGCAATAAACAGGGTAAACCCGTTAAAAAATCACAGAACTTTTAGCTCTACACAAATTTGCGATAAAAAAAATGTCAAAGTAGGTACTTTCACTTTATCGGGAATAAAACAGGAATTTATCCATGGATTTTCATGAAATAAAATTTATTTTACTTCTAATACATGCAGCTTTGAGCATAAGTACCAAAATTAGTAAGTATTTGTTGATTTCAATTTTTTATAAATTTTTTGAATTCAAAAATTTTACAAAAAAACAAAAAAAAAATATTTTTTTTGCTACTTTGGCCTCAATAACTCCAAAAATAATGGCTAAATTAAAAACTTATATTAGAGAAACTTAAATCTGGCGTAATTTAATATGTTTTGACGGATTGAATGCCAAAATCGAGTACGTCGTTCCAAAGTTACGATAAGATGTAAGGAGCAGCCTTTTCAAAAATCTCAGTTTTTAGAAAAAAAATTTTAAAAAAAAACCCTTACCATAGAATTTGAAATAATGATGATTTTTGTAGTTAGATGACTATAGTGGATCAAAAAAATATAGTGGTTATTCAAGGAAATTTTGCTTGTTGCATAGTGTTATTTACCCAAGTGATTAATTTTAATACAATTTTTAACTTGAATAATTTTCATATGTTACCTAAAAACACTTTTACATTATGCATGATGATCTGTTAATCCATTTCAGGAAAATATAAGTTTAAAATATGACAGAAAAAAGTGGATGAAAAAACTGAAGGAGGAGAGGTATAACACTCTCATTTGACAACGAAAATGGCAATCAGACGTGGGCTACCTGATGGTGAACTTAACTACTGGGTGATAAACAATGCTCTTACCAACTGACCCCATGTGTGAGGACCAACTGAGCGCATAACTCAGCAGAATTATACAAGCGCCCCTTCTTTTGGGACTGGAGCTAACTAACCACCGATGCCGCCTTTTAGCAAACAGTATCTGTTGAAAGAGCAGCAACAACAAGGAAGATCAGCCGAACTTCTCATAAAGGTAAAATAATCAGGGTGTGAGCTTGACTTAAAAAGATCTCCATTCCCGAGATGCTGGGCTTAAGCACAAGCCATGTGATTCCCGAAGAGCCATCAACCAACAGTCAGACTGGGCACGAAGTCCCAGGGACTACTGACTCCCACGGCACGATCTAGAATTTCTGATCCCCGGAGGATGTAACACCAATGGGGGAAATATTCTTAGAATTTTCTGCTCATAGGTACCCGAAGGTACTGATAAGGACAGCTCTGTAAGAGATTTGCATGGGTACTTGCCCTGGAGCCTACTCCATGGTGGAGCTAAATCACTGCATTAAGAAACAGTGCGTTTACCAACCGTAATCCGAGTTTGAGATCGACTAGCATACCCAGGTAGATATTTAAGTGCATAATCCGGCAATAGTTATAAGTGTGCACCTTGTTTAGGAGCTAGAAGTATCAAGCCTCCACTACATTTGAGAAAATGATAGCAGTATCTGTTGAGTAGCACCTAGGGATAGTCTCCCTCGAGTGGTGAAAAATAAGCCTTTTAAACGCGATTTTCATGGTATCTCTTCCCGCGACTTTTGGTAGTAAGCCACAAACACCACGTGATCCCCAAAAGTGTCCTTTCAACGGAAAGGCGAAACTTTTTCAAAGGATATCTTGCTCAAAGACAGAAAGAATTTTCTTTAAGAAGCATTCTAATGGAGGCCGCGACCAATTGCAGTCCGGGGCCATGTCACCGGGAGCTACTGACTCTCCTGCAGCAAAACAGAATCTCTTGTTTGCCTGTATTGTTCGCAAAAGTTGAAATATCCTTATTATATTTCCCTATACAATCCCAGGGTGGTGGGGGAGGGGGGAGGGAGGATGAAGACTGTTTCATTGTTCAAAACCTGCTATTTTACTAATATTGAATAAATTATAATCGGCATAACAAATTGATGTGCATACTTGCCGTATTAGGAGCGTTGCCCACCCGGAGTTAGCTTTTGACTAACTATAAAAGTAAAATTACGCCGCACAGTAGGGTTTTTGATACCAAAAATGGGAATTAAATGCAAAATTTAATTTAAGTACACAACATTCCACATCACTAGTGCAAAAAATTATGTTTTTGGCAACTACCGTTTGTCACTATACAATTTTAAAGTTTGAGTTACTTGACGTTTTCCTCGCGTGCAATATAATTTTCAACTTTTGGTGTCTTGAAAATTATTTTTGAGTGTTTTCTAAAGCGAGAATGAAAAATATTTTAATGGAACCATCAACCTCAGGTTAGTAAGATTAATTTATGTTTTTTGTTTTTATGTATAATTTTTTGTTATTATTTTTAATTAATTTTAACGCTTAAGCCTATAAATTAGTGGATTTCGGGAAATATGTCGATAGATAGTTGTGTATAAAGCCAAATTAAGAAAAAAAAACTTTTTTTTTTTCTAAAAATATAAACGCTTTTGAAAATATTTATGAAAATTTTGTCTGCACATTTTAAAATAAAATTTAAACATATTGTTGCACCTACATATAAAAAATAATTGTTGCTAAGAACGAAAAATATAGAGTGGATCAGGAAATAAAAAACCTTAAAGAGTCTGTAATTTCTTATGGAGAAAACGCTTAAAAGTCAATCATAAGTTGGCCCTATCCATGATTGATGGAAAAAAATATGTAATGTGCTCACAGAAACTACTAGTACACAAAATTGCTTTTTATGTGGTGCTACTTCCAGAGAATTTAATAATATTGACAAAATGATTTCTTTGCAAGTAAAAACAGAAAATTTGGAGTTAGGTTTGTCAATTCTGCATGGATGGATCAGACTTTTTGAATGCCTACTCCATGTGGCATATAAGCTTCCAATAAAGAAATTGCAAGCTAGATCGGACATCGAAAAACAAGCTGTTGCAAAAAATAAAGCACGTATTCATGGGGAGTTCAAAAATAATACTGGTCTTATTATTGATCATCCGAAACCTGGCTTTGGAAATTCGAATTACGGCAACAAAGCTCGGCGCTTCTTTCAAAATGCGGATATTTCAGCGCAAATTACAAAATTAGAGGTAAAATTGATAAGACAACTGCATTAAATTATGGTTACCGTTTCTAGTGGTTTTCAAATTAACACTAATGCCTTTTGAGATTTCGCTCTTGATACCTCAAGGTATTTTGTACAACTGTATCCCTGGTATTATATGTCCACAACTATCCATAAATTTTTAATCCATGAACCAGAAATAATAAAACACGCTTTTCTTCCACGCTGTCCAATCGGACAGTTGACGGAAGAACCACAAGAAGCTCGAAACAAAGATTTCAAAAATTTAAGGGAGCATTTTTCGCGAAAATGTTCTAGAGAAAAATCAAATGAAGATATGTATATTTAAAAGACTATTAGTTACTTCAGATCCAAATATGAGAAAATTGAAAGAGAAAAAACCCCATAATTTGAATATGGAAGCAATTCTATTGTTAATATTTAAATCAAATCTCGATGGTGAAGAAGATGCCAATAATGATGACAATGATACCTATACTAATTATAGTAATAATGATGATGATAATAATTGATGATGATAAAGAATCGGATAAGGAATAGAAATTTGTGAATAAATATTATTATTTTTATTTGTTTGGAAATATTGCAATTTTTAGCAATATTAAAGGTATGTTTTAAAAAATTAACTAATGGAAAATAAATAAAATTTGTACTAAATATTATTAAAAAATTGATTAGTTTTACTTCTTAGATTGATTTCTTAATTTGAATTTGACTGAAAAAAGTTAAAATTAGAAACAGGGAAAGTTACCTCGAATTAATTCGATCAGTTGAGTTTTTTACTTGTCAACAAATTTGGCCGCATGGCATCAATAGTGGCTTGAATATTGATTTACAATGCTTCAAGCATAAATGGTTTATCGGCATAAACCACCGACTTATCATAGATCCATTTAAAAGAAGGCTTTAATGCGCACGATCAATGGAGCCAGTGAACAGGACTACTTCTGGAATTAAAGTTGTTCCCAAATTGATATTGCAATAAATCGATTGTTTAGCGCGCGTTACACAGAAAAAAATTAAAATAGATTTCAATTAAAAAATTGGTGATATTAATAAAAAAAAATTAATTAAATTTGCACCAGTAAACAAATTAATAGTACCAATTAAATGTTTAATTCACTTGATAAAATGTTTAATTCACTTGATTAAACGTTTAATTCACTTGATTAAATTTTTAATTAAAACAGATTTTTTTAATAATGCTTTAATTGGTCTAAAATCTCGGAGAATTTTTTCTGTGTACGGAAAGCCGTGCCGCGTTTTTGGAACAAAATGTCTGTCGTTGATGTTTAGCTAAATAATTTTTGGTAACAAAAATTCCGTCAGTGTGGCTAGATAGGGCTCGCCAACAGTAAGCACATTAATAGTATCAATTAAATGTTTAATTCACTTGATAAAACGTTTAATTTAATTGATGAAACGTTTCACTTGATTAAATTTTTAATTAAAACCGATTTTTTTTTAATGCTTTAATTGGTCTTAAATTTTGGAGAATTTTTTTCTGCGTATGGAAAGTTGGGCCGTCTTTTTGGAACCAAATGTCTGTCGTTGATGTTTAGCTAAATAATTTTTGGTAACAAAAATTGCGTCAGTGTGGCTCGATAGCGCTCGCCTTTAACCGTAACGGCTGCTCCTTGCTCATTTTGAAAGAAATATGTACTGATGATGCCGCCAGCGTATAAGCCGCACCAAACCGTCAATTTTAATGGAAATAGTAGCGATTCGTTAACGGTTTGAGGATTGCCTACGCTCTAAATGCGGCAATATTGCTTATTGACGAAGCCATTTAACCAGAAATGAGCTTCATCACTAAACAGAATTCTTTGACAAAGTCCTCTATGAACTTTGCGAATAGAATTATTTTTTTGCAAAGAAAATTTCCACGAATTGCAATTTGTTCTAGCCTTGAATGATTCATGATAACTTGCAGGCCTTACAGAACAGAAATATCATCACAGTTTGGCATTCTTAGCTGTTAAACCATAGTCATCGAAAGTTTTCATGCTGTTTAAAAAAACACCCAATACATATTGAAGAAATGAGCAAAGCAATGAAACAAACATTGAATAAGAAAAAACTTATTTAGTTAATATTTTTGTAAATAACTTTTTTTATTTATATTTAACAAACCTTCTGTTGTATTCACACTATCTTACCTTGAATATGATTTTTGCTAATATACAACACCTCTGTTGTTCCCTAATTTGTTATACGTAGTGTAATAAATGTATTAATAAACTGCTTTGGTTTTGCCAAGTAAAGAAATCGTATGCAATTAGAAACCGTTTGCAAATTGTACCATTTTCTATAAAAGTATAATTTTTTGATAAGTTTTAGTGTCCAGTAAAATAATTTATACGTACTTTATTTTTTAAACAGAAGGCGCACAGTGTTCGATTTTTGAAATTAGGTCGATAAAAATTATGACTTGCAAATAGAGGAGATATAATGCTGATTTTTTTTTCAAGTACTTCTAATGTTTAGGAGAAAGTTTGGGCAGAAACTGCGGCTTCTACCTGTCATATAAATTTCTGTCTGACCCCCACAGTTTGTAAGCACTATCACCATTGAACGGATTAAGCTAGAAACGTTTAGTTTAGTATATAAGCGTTCAAATAAGAAATTTCTTATAGGGCTGACAATACACTGCCAAAGAAAAATTGCCACCAAAAGTAAATTGCCAGTTCAGGCGATTGTAAGAAAACCATATAATTTCATTGGTAGACAACTGTCTCACAATAAACTTATCTGCCAACAAAAATTGTCTGTTCATACGGTTCTTGGATAATTGCAAGGCAAGAATTGCCAGATCTGTTTTTAGACATTGTCAGAAAATGAAAATATCTTGTGTTCTTATTGAAGTTGGTACAAAATCCGAAACTGTATTTTCCATCCCTGATACGTATAATGTATTTGCAGTTGCCAGTAGGAAAAGGAATTTTAGATGTCATTCATGGCACCGATATAGGCATAAAAAATTAAAAGATATTCAAATATCACAGAAATTCAAGTTAATTAGACATTTAGTTTTAATATAGAGCTGCCATTTTTCTTTTTTAATAAAGCTTTTTCATCTAAAATCGAACACTGTGCGGCGAGAAAATTACCGAATCTTTGGATATCTTACAAAATGGGATTTTAAAACAGGTACACAATTGAGCAGCGCGTTAGGATTGTTGAAGCCCTTTACAACAGAATGTATATCGTTCACTTCGTGATTTCTTTGGTCAGAATAATCGACCAAATGTGTCCAAAATCGAGAGAATTGTGCGCAAATTTCAGCAAGCCGGATCAGTAGAAAATGTGAACACACTTGTGCATGCTTCCGATAGGGTCGTACTTCTTCAAAAATGAGGTTGGTCAAGCATTTACCCTGAACGGTGTTCGCTATCGCGAGATGGAAAAGGACTTTTTGTGGCCAAAAATTAGAGGATATGGAACTGGACGATATGTGGTTCCAACAGGGTGGTTCCGCTTGCCACACAGGCAACGAAACAATGAATTTTTTGTGCGGGAAATGCAATTAACGTGTTACCTCACGTCGTGGCGCTGTTAATTGGCCGCCACGATCATTTGATTTGACACCGTTGGACTTCTTCTTTATGGATATTTAAAAGAAAACGTGTACGTCAATCAGCCAAGAACAATTAAAGAGCTAAATGGTGCAATAATTCGTCACATTAACGACGTTGAACTTCAATTATGTCTCAGGGTCATTGAAAATATGAACCATCGGATAGAGGTATGCCATCGAAGCAGTGGCGAGCATTTGGCCCGATATTTGTTTCGCTCATAACTGTCATGGTAAATTATTAACCGATCTTCACGAAAATTTACTGTGTCATTTCGAGTCATATAAAACTGTGACTGTCCAAAATGTATTATATTAGGATTACTCGTTACGGTTTTACGCGTTTTAAACTGTTTTCCGAGCGTGAGCTTTATATAGGGTCTAGGTAAATTATGAACAGGGTGATTTCAATCTTATATCAATATTCCGCCCCTATTTTTGGTAGTTTTTGTAACAAAATCATAAATTTTTTCCTTCTGAACCGATTTTGCTGGACTTCAATACCAAACTGCTTAGGATAACTAGAAACAATTTGACAGCAATATTGTACTTTTCATTGGAGTTTTCCGAAAGTGAGCGTGTTTTCAAGAGACGGTCAGACTAACAGATAGATGGGCATGGCTAAATCGACTTAAAATTACTCAACGACCCAAAATAAATACACTTTATCGGTGAATATCAAAAAAGTTTCACACGGAATGACAAATTTAGTATACTCTCGTCACATGTAGTTGTGGTGTGTAAAGAGTTAAAAAAAAGTATAAATATGATCGTTTTCTAAGCAGCTACACATTAAACTTTTAAACGTTTAGTAAAGATGATGTTCAACTCGCTCAACCAAGTCTTCGTAATTTTCTTTATACTGCTAAAGACAGTATTAGTATCAATGCATGAATTCACCGCGTCAGATGGCAAAGTTCATATTGTCGAAAGAGGCCGGGAAAAGGTAATTTATTTTTAAAATTTACATAAAACAAAAAAATAATAATAATAAAATTAATAATCTGCAAAAAAATTTAGTACAACTGGTATGAAGCCTATAATTATTGTCGCAAGTGGAACGCCACTCCTATAACAATTTATTCAGAGGAAGATCAATTAAAATTGATGAAACTATTAAACGATCATTTCCCAAGCGATTCATATGAATCAATGGATCTATGGATTGGCGGCCAAGATCGCCTTAACAAGGTAAAAAATTTTCACCGGAAATGGTACTCGCCCAACGGAGAACTATATACTTATACTAATTGGTATAGTACAGAGCCTGATAATTCAAATGGTAAAAAAAATTGTGCGGCCATGTTGGGTTATAAATATAACTATACATGGGCTGCTCGCTCTTGCGACGAAAAACTGGGTTTTATATGTAGTTATGATAGCCACTATCCAAGCATATGTGACTTAGAAACTGAAGATAGTATAACTGAAAGTTCAGGAACTGAAGATTCATTAACTGAACCTTCGAGATGTAAAATTTCGGAAGTCTTGCAAGATTTTTGGAATATTTTAACATTATCCACTTAATTTTAATTATATTGTTGAGCAAAACTTTAACTGCCGTATTCATAAAAAAGTTAAATTGGATTTGACTTCTATTTTAGGAAAAAAAATTTATGAAAATTATGTCTTAAAACACATTTCAAACTTATTTTATTTTTTTTTTTTTATAAATACGGTAGTTAGTGTTCAAACAGAATTGCATCGACACCACACACAATTTAACATAAGACTTTTCCGTAGAAATTCGTCGTGCAGTAGAATCTATTTTATTTTGAGAATATGTCTCCTTTGGCTCCCACAAATAGCCATTGATTCTTTAAACAATGCTACCACAGTTCCATTAAATTTCATACATTTTGAAAACAGAGAAAATTAATAACAAAAGAAAACAGGAAGAAATAAGAGAGAATTTTATGTTACTGCCGACGATTTAATTAATGGGCTTTAGAATTGTGGCCTGAAGTTGAAGACTCAATTCTGTTTGAACATTTACATACATAAAAACTTACATATTATACAAAAACAATATTTTAAAATATAATGCTTAACACAATTGATAAAATAAAAAACAATAAATTTGTACTGTTTTTAACTGCAATGCATAATTTTCTATTTCACTCATAATACTTTATTTTATTTATATTTTGGTGCCGGGGTTGCGGGTTCGATTCCCGCCAGAGACTCTAGTCTCCTGCAGACAAGCGTAGAACTCCGCGGGACTAGCATAGGGAAAAACTAATTTTATTCGTGATTATAAAATTAAAACTTATGTTAAATAGAATGAACTTCTATTTAAAAAAAAAAAAAAACAAAACAAACAAAAAGTTGTAGGTGGCCATAATATGTATAGATACTTACATGAACTTAAGATCCATGACACCATTGTTGCATATTTGTACAATATTATTATTTTTATTTTTGCAGGTACTTTACTCTAAAAAAGTACCAAACATTTTAGCCTTGCACACTAGAGCCCCGATTTACATCTGTCCTTTTTGCGTCGCACATAGTGGTTTTTTGCCAATCTAGCCGTACATAAGGCAAAAAATTAAGTTTTAGAAATGTAAAAATTTAAGTACGCAACTCGACAGACAAAAAATTCTGCATCGTTTAGTGAATTTTCAAGTCTTTTGCTTAAGATTTGTGGTTTTGGGACACTGTTAAATTTAGGAAAGTTGAGTAAATTGCTTGCGTGTTCATTGACTTCTTACGGTTTTGAAAGAATTACAATATATTTTTTTGGGGGGTAAACGAATAAAGATTTTACATTGAATTTTTTCTGTGAAAGACTATATAAACAGCTACTTATAAAATTTTTTAGAAAAATTTTATTTTAAATTTTTATAATAAAAAAATTCGTTCGAAATTTGTTCACTTTTTTGTAAAAAAAAATTAAAAGGTTTTTGAATGTCAATCTAGTTGCGTTTTTGAAAATGTTATACATCACGATAAATATGAAATCTTTACTTTTAAATTTAAAAAAAAAACGTTGCTCGTCTTTGCCCCATTTTTTTCTTTTTTTTTTTGGTGATTTTTTGAAAACTTCACCCTTTTTCTGTTTTTGCTCATCATTGCTTGGGTGCATATGATAGAAACCCTTCCGTCAGTCATACAATGTTTTGGTTGTACGTAGATGTTTTTTAATTTAATTATTACATCTAGGACTGCTATTACCTGTGTAAAAAAAATGTGCGAAATAGTAAGTAACGGTTTTTGACCACCTGTGCGGCAGCCTTCATCACCGCGATATTGTCGAACTATTCGCATCAAATTTGTCAAAAAAAAAAAAAACTGTGGATGTAATCCAAGAAGAAATTGACTATGTACAAGATGCTATTAGTACATTACAAGACACTAATTTTTCAATGGAAGGAAAGTTATATTCCATGAAACATACAATGGTATTTACAGTGATAGATGCAAAAGTATGTAATGCCAAAATACAAACCACGTCCACAGTGAAGTGCTATGTTTGTGGGGCTACTTCAAAAGAATTTAATAATTTGAAAATCAAAAGAGATATAGACGGTGATGCACTTCTTTTCGGATTATATACATTGCACGCCAGAATTCGTCTATTTGAAAGCATATTACAAATGTCGTATACACTCACAGTGTGAAAAAGTGCCAATTAAGATCGGATGAGGACAGCAGTATTGTTAAACAGAGGAAAAAACTATCCAATAACAATTTAGAAGTGAATTAGGGCTAATAGTAGATGTACCGAAGACTGGATTTAGAAACAGCAAAGATGGTAACACCAGCAGAAGATTTTTTTCTAATCCTGAATTAGCTGTAGAAATAACTGGAATTGCATTTGATTTCAACGACCGAATCAAAGTTATTATTGAAGAAATTAAAAGTGGTCACAAAATCCATTTGCACAAGTTTGCAAATTATTGATTAGGCACTGCAAAACTTTACATAACTCTATATCCCCTGCCATCCTATGACACCTACAATGCACAAGATTTTAATACATGGCGCAACTGTAATGAGCGAGGCATTGTTGCCTAACGGGCTATTATCAGAAGAAGCGTCTGAGGCACGAAATAAACATTTTCGGCTTTACAGGCAGAATTTTGCTGGAAAGTTTTCGAGGGTTCAGTGTAACAAAGATATTATAAATAGACTTTAGCGCAGTTCTGACCCACTGATTACTAGCATAAGACCAACTCCAACAAAAAAAGATTAATTACCCTTTACGAAAGAAGCAATTTCTTTTATGCTTCCACCTGTACTTGGCTCTGGAGAAAATTGAAATTCTGAAGAGGACTTTTAAGAAACAGACGAAGAAGAACCAAGGCACTCATCATCATCTTTGTGCAAAAGAGAAGTTGTTTCAAATAAATTAGTTGTTATTATTTTAAATAGAATTTATTGTTACTATTATAAATAAGCTATAATTACGAATACATTAATTATTTTCAGATAAATTTAATACTATGAAATACTCAAAAGTCACATAAAAGCTTTAAAATGAATATCTTGTGGAAATTAGCAAAAATAAAAAAAAAATTTTAACTGGGTTGTTCCGGGGATCGGGCTTGGAGGGATACCTCTCCCTGCCCATTAAAATTTAAAAATGTAATTCTTATAGTATTAAGGCGTTAGTAATCAATTTTTTTTATTATTTACATTTTTTTAAATATTATTTTATGTACCCGCCCACAAAAGGGGGCGGCGGTGAAAAGTGTAATTTTACGATCTTCTGCTTCCAATTTTAGGTTTTTTAACGTTCGCCGACGCTTAAAGTTGCATTTGCTGAACAAAAGTATGGATAAACTTTAAAAAAATTTCATTTTTCAGAGGTTGGATTAATTCTTCTAGGGGGAACTTTTTCCTCCTTGCTCCGATTTTATTTATTTTTGAGGTTTACCTGCCTATGATGTCAGGCTAGATTGGCAAATTACCTCTATTTGCGCTTTTAAAAAACTGATTTAATTCACTTTGGGTCGTTTTGATTCTGCTTTGCGTCACTACATACCATTGGATTTTTTTTACTGAAGTCATTTTATAAATTGTACCAAATAAAACTGAATCCTTTGGTATTATAAGTCGTGACGCCCAGTAGGTATGTTAAGCATTGTTATCGGCAGCAGGGTGATTTTTAATATTGACTTTCTGATATTGTAAATTTATTTGGACCGTACACAGAAAAAATTCTCCACAATTTTTTAACAATTAAATCATTTATCAAAAACAGAATCAATTTTAATTAAAAAGTGTAGCAAGTGAATTAAACGTTTAATCAAGTGGATTAAACGTTTATTTGATACTATTTATTTGTTAACTGGTACGAATTTCATTAATTTTTTAATAAATATTACAAATTTCTTAATTGAAATCAATTTTTATTTTATTCTGTGTATAATGATGTAATAACTATGTTTCGATTGAACTCTTCAATACAAACGGTTGTTGCTTAAATAATTTAAAACCCTCCATATCGTAGCAACAATAACTTAATTTAAACAAACAATTCAAATATGCGTAAAATTTCTGGCTTGTCTTTAAATTCAAGTTCATCGAATACACTCTGTTTTTCTTGGCATGCTACAACAAAACTTGAGATCGAAAATAAAAATGAATTATCAGTTCTGTTAGAGCAGGCCCTAAACTTTCCAGAAAGCTATTTTTTTATTTTTAAATGCTAAGACTTATGAGTTTTGTCCAGCTAGGTTCGTGATTCGTGCCAGTGTGCACCGGGGGCTACTCCCGTGGTATAGGCCCTCTGGCCAACCTCGATCGCATGAGATCGTAAAGTTCTCCTGTGATTTGTCAATTTTGGAATTTTACCAAATCCCAAGTATTGGCTGCACCGAAAGAAGAAATATCCATAAGATGATCCCTACTACATCCGGGGCACTCCGAACAACCAAATAAAGAACCTTCAATTCTTTTTGTTAACATTTTTAATATGTACAATTTCTGGTGCTGTTTGTGCTTGTTTTAAGAACCGCCATGGAAAACAAGAAAATTTATTTTAATATTTGCATAAGTGTTTTTAATATACATATATATTTTATTTCTCATTATTTATTATTTGAATAATAATCAGTTTATATGTATATAAAAAAATTATTTAAATTTCACAAAAAACTATCTACATGTAATATTTACATTAGTTTTTTGTGAAAAAAGACAGCTTTTTAGAAAATCGAATCAGTGATAAAACACTTGAGTTAATTTTAAAAATATTAAATATTAAAAAATAAATATTTATTTAGTTATTTGTAGCATAAGAATATAATAATATATTACATACTAACTTATAAGCATGACCATGGCTTCAAGGCCTTATGCTCACAATTTTTAAGTAAACACTATTTGCTGCGTTACAACCTCATTGATAAAATTGAAAAGTATATACTAGAGGTCTGAAAAAATGAATAAAAAACAATTTCAACACACTCATTTATTTTTTAGCTACAAAGGCTGGTGCGAAGTAAACTTCACACCCTCACCCAGAGACCAATATGGTCCATTGTGTCGCCATATTTAGTGATCGAATTCTAATAAGAAAAGAATGGGACAAATAAGGAGAAAAAGCACAAGAATAGAGAAAGTAGTGGGAGACAAAAGTCGGACAACACTGCGGTTCCGCAGCCTGTGATAGTGGTACAAAAGGTGATAAACTGTCACCAAGTCCTTGGGGTCCTCACACAACCTACATATATCCGACAAGGCATATCCCATTCTCACAACCATCCTGCCTATCATGCAGTGGCCCATGATAATACCTATCATGGTCCCGATGCAGAGCCTACTCCTGCCCAGCAACAAATCCGAATCGGAATTCCTAAGCACTGGCCACAGCGCCCGTGACACCATGCAATCCGAACTCATTCCCTTATTCTCCCAAAGTCGAAGCCAATTGGAGGCCTGACCGCCTCCAGACTGTCAGGATCCTCCATTTCCGACCCCAGTCTCGCCAACTCATCAGCTGTTTCGTTTCTTGTGATTTTGCAGGGACCCGGTACCCAGTACAGTCTCACCACATAATCCCCTAAGATTCGCCTTAGAGCCGTCCTGCAATCATCCACTAGATAACAGTTCACATAACAGCCCCATAAGACCCTAAGAACTGCCTGGCTGACCACATTTATGGGATTTAATAATGAACCATTTCTGGCAGCAGGGGATTGGATGAAGCAACTCCTTCTTAAATTTGGTGATACGGAGTTAAAAGTACAAAATTGTACGTGGCAATGAGACGGAAGGGTACTAGACTTAGCAAGTTCTGAGCGAGCAGCTACAGGAGAATGTACTGGGCTTGAGAACAGATTATCATCGTTCATCAGTGCAATAAACGTGTCATGAACTGAAGCATTTATATTAACGCTAGTGTTAGATTCTCCTCCGGATCAGTGTCATTATCGATAAGGACTACATTTTTTGTGGCAAAGCATTTCACTTATTTCATCATTTGTCATTTTGGATGTAACAATACATAAAATTAGAATAAAAAAATGTTTACGTAGCGAGAGAGAAGAACTTGTCGTATCAAATGGCTAAACAATAATAAAACAGGGAAGAAACTTTTGCAACAGCAACAATTTTCTCCTTTCAATACAAACTGTGCACTCATAGAAAAATGCGTCTTCATATTGATGATGCTCTAACATCAGGATTGTGACATCAATGTTATTACAAATGGCATCAATGATGCAAAAAGTGACATCAATCCAATGACGATCGTCATCCCCTAAAATTTTGTCATATTTTATGCGTCATCTATTCCAAGACTACAGTGACATCAATTCGACGCTACATTTTGTGTAGAAAAAACGTCATAACGCTGATGTATTTTGACATCAGTACAGCCAAACTGTCATCAGTGCGACGGCTAACTGTCACCAGTGTGATGACATAATATACCATGCAAACTGTCATCAGTGCAATGACAATCTGTCATCAGTGCAATGAAAAACTGTCATCAATGCAATGACAAACTGTCATCAGGCTGATATATCATGCCATCAGTGTGATGACAATCTGTCATCAGTGCAATGACAAACTGTAATCAGTGCGATGATATAATATATCATGTCACAATATATTATTAACATTATTTCCATGCTTAAAAAGTAAAATTAGAAGCAAAAATTCCCATATTCTATTTTATAATTATTTATTTAAATACATAAAATTTTTTAAGTAGATTTATTACGAAACCCATATCGGGCATGCTTATAATTGAGAGTTCTTCTGTTAACAAAGGACGGAATACAACAAAAGTGAAACAAACATGTTTAACGGGTAAGTAAATAATTATATTCTCTCAATTTGACTTATGGTCAATTGCAATGACTCAATTTGATGACCGTTTGTCATCGAACTGATGTCATGCTTTATAAGACCGACTCCGATTCGTCATTTCTGTGATGCCAGTGTGTCATCCCATTGATGACATAATTTAAATTTTTGAGCCTGATGACAATTAAACCAAGTGATGTTAAGGCTGACATCACAGTGACGTAAAGAGTCATGGGGTCAAAAACGAAGACACTTGTCATAGTACTGATGTCAAAATACATCAGCGTTATGGCGAGTAATCTATCAGTGTGTACATGAAACAATAACAGCCAACATTCCTAATTTGTGTGGAATGCGCAATGAATCTATATACGATTTTTTGACGAAAGTATAAATCCGATCATATTGTTAATTTCTGTATAGTTGAAAATAGGTTTTTAAGCAACATAAATAAATTCGTGAAAAAATTGTGCAAACAAACGTAGATAGAATTTTGAAATTTTTAATCTACCGTTCTATATATTTCAAAAATGTTCTATTTCTGGTAAAAATTTAATCCAGGATAAAAGAGAAAAAAAAATGTTAGTGATTACCAGTATCGAACATTTCTTAGTTGTTTTTTAATAATTGTGGAAACAGTTTAATTGATTGTATCTTTAAAGATACACTGCGCGCTTAAGGGTTAATCTTGGAATTTTTGCCATGCAAGTCCAAAAACAATACTTTAATGATTATTTCAAGAGTACAAAAAAAAAACAATGTTACACTTTGTTTATCTAATTTTTACAAAAATTTTGTTGTTTACACAGTCGGAAAAATTGCATTGACACTCCCACCTTTGCCTATTTACTGGACGATGGGTAAGCCCAAATTTTCCCTTTTTGTTTACAATTTATCCATCTTTAAAACTGCATTAATAGTTTTATACCTTTTATATATATATTAAAAGTTTCAAACCGTTTTTACAGAATTTATAAAAAAAAAATTTATATGGGCAAAACTATTGCCAGGACTTATGGTGCAGATATGCACATGATAGTAAAGTTTGGATATTTTTCTCTAAAAATATTCTGTTTGTTCTCTAAAAATATTTTGTCAAAATTTCAAAACATCGTGGCTATTGCGATGAATAAAGTTAGAAAAACAGGCGAAAACAACAACACACCTGCTTACATACGTACATCAGATATTGAAAACATACTCTTAAATTTAAATCGTAGGCAACATTAACTATAAACAATAATAAAAGTAAAACACTTAAATAAATATGCACATTAACAGAAACACTAAGCAAAGTTTGTGTAGTAACGTCAACAACAACTGCCGTATTTAGAAAAAGTAAATGTATTCGAATTGTATTTTAAGAAAAAATTTTGTGACATTTCGAACTTATTTAACTTTTTATGAATATGGCAGTTAATATTGAACCCGAACTTACAAAACAACACAATCAGTATTAAACAATAAAATAAATACAGAAAAAACAAAAAATATACAGAAAATCTTTTTAATGTATACATTAGCGTGGGCCGCTTTGTAAGGACAAAAATTTGATGATATTGTGCTATCGATTTTTCGATAGCTTTTGGCATGAGGAAAAAAAAGTTCCACTACGACATATAAAAAAATTAATTTTCGAGGCGCCCAAATTTCAATGTCTTGACTTTTTCTTCAAGAATCGTCAAAATTACGATAAATCGTCAAATCTGGCAGCCATGATCGCTGTATGGAAACAAGAAGCGAATCCAGTGATGTTAAATAGGGTTTTAAATTTTCTACCAACTTCCAAAAAAAATTTACTTTTTGGACCTTCATGGTACCATTGCTTGAAACGGCAAAGTTTTAGATTATTCTTTTAATTAAAATTAAAAAAACATATTCACAATTTGTATAAATCAATATAATAGTTTTGGTATTAGGTGCAAAATTAAAAAAACTGTTTGCTTGATTCTATGAATTTGGTATGAATTTGGTATGAATTTGGTGACTAGAGACAATTTTTAATTTTTTTCTGTGAAACATATCGCTCATTTACTTCACCGACATCATAACTCGAAAAAAATCATTTCGAGATTAGCGCGTTTCAAGTTGTTGCTCTCACCACTTATAAAAAAATAACGATTCATTCTCTTTAAACACGGAAAGTATGAAATATATATAGCTGAATTTTGATCACACTACAGAGAAAAATATAGCGAATTCTGCATCACACATCAAAATTTAATTTTTTGAGTTATGACGTTCTTGCAGTAAATGAGCGATATGTAACAGTTTTAAAAAAAAAATATGCCATAGACAAAAAAAATTTATAGAAATAATACTTGTAATTCCACGGATGAAGTAATAGTAGCAAATTTTTAGACGCTTTTATCTCGAAATGGATTTTTTTTAATAACGTCCTTGTTGAAGTAAATGAGCGAAATGTTTTGAATAATGTCTCCGTTTGAACAAAATGTTGTTTTAAAGAACATTTCACAATTTCGCCGTGATAAAAAAAAAAAACAAATGTATCCTTACGTCAAGCTGGCTTCGAAGGTGATGAACCCATTTACGTTTATGAGAATCTAACAGCTCATTATCATAAGATGGTCAAAGAAGCATTATTACTAAAAATAATAAGAAAATTAAATAAACATTTACCTTGTGTGGACTTGTTTACGTGAAAAGGTTTGATGCAGACGACTCTGTCTTAATAGAATTTTCTGAGGGTATGAAGTGGCTTCACTTGAAAAACGCTACAGCGGTGTTTAGGCAGGAAGGAATACAAGTCGTATGAATTTTGTTTTGAAAATGCTTCCCTGATCTAATTATTGCTTGAATTTTTTTTTTCAAAAAAAAAAAAAAAAAATAAACAATTATGAAAGGGTTGTGATTTCCTCAAACACGTACGTCTTACTTTAAAAAAGTTATATTTTCTGCAAATTTTGAGTGCTTAATTTAAGCATTGGAATTCTGTATGAAAATTTATTCAAAGTGTTGGCCATCGTCAGCAAAAGGGTGTTCAGCCGGTTAATTCTTGTTCGATTAATAGAACAATTTTAGACGATTAATTGTTCGATTAATTGAAAATTGCTGATTTCGATTAAAGGACTAATCGAAGCATTTATGCCGATTAATCGAATAAAAATACATATATGGTTTTTCTCAAATAAATAAACCAAATGTATGTGTCCGTTGGATTAAAAAAAACAGTCATGTTTAGTGAGTAATTCACATACATGGCCGTACTGCTCAAAATTTCAGTAACCAGTCAATTGTTACTGATTACTGAAATAATGCAGTAATCCGTTAATTTTTACTTATTATTGAAATAAATGCAAAAAAAAAAGTTAACCCTGGAGCCACACCACGTTCACTAAATCACTTTCAATGTGTTCACAAAAACTGCTTGTCGAAACTTGTTTGAATTGACAGCTGTGTCACAGGCTGCACTCAATTTGATAGTCAATTTCATTTTTAAAATGCCCCCAACGAAAAAACAACCCAAATTGTAGCATGACTCAAGGTATTTTGTAAAAAAAAAAAGCACAATAATTTTTTAGAACACAATTTTTTTTTAATAAAGCACATTTATTTTTTAAGAAATATATTTCTTATAATGAAAGCGCCAAAGTTTATTGTTAAATTCAACGTAAAATTGGCAAACAAATGGAAAGGTAAAACTGAGAGAAATCTCGTGGTGAGTGCGTTAGTAAAAAAAGTGAGAGAGTATAGCAATTAAAAAGGAAAGACAAAACTTGATCGTGTGGCTTCCAAGTAAAGAAAAAACATTTAAATAACATTTTATTTTTTAAAAATTATTTTAAAAGATCTGTTTAATTGTTTGTACATATAAAATTACATGATATCAACAAATGTTTTATTTTTTTTTTTATCGTTGTAAAGGTTTTATCAATTAGTATGAATTGCTACGATTGTTTTGTTTTTTTTTTTTTTTTTTTGTTAATAAAATATTAAAATACTTGACCATTATAATTAATAGTGTTTATTTACTCAAGTACCAATTTTATCTAAAATAATCGAAAAAAAAAATCTCTTAATATATAAAATTTCTGGATTTTGAATTAATCGATTAATTTTAAAATTTTATTCGTTTAATCGAATAAGTTAAAATGACAAAAATCGATTAATCGTTAAATCGAACAACAAAAAAGCCGACTAATTGAACGCCCTAGTAAGCAAAGAGCGTTTCTGGCAACATGTGGATTTCGCGTCAAAAGAACTGCGCATTTTTTTTGTATCCAAGAACAAGAGTCACCTGCGGATATCTTGTTCTGAAGTAAATTCTTTTTTGAAGGGAGTGTTCTGCACCGATTGAAACAAATGCTAGTCAATAGGGTTAGGGTCTTTTTAACTAATCTTGCAACTTGTGAAAGAATATCTGCCTGTTCATCGATTTCGAACGTTAACAGGCAGTATAACTAACTGCCTGGTTGCATATATCGTTTTAAGGCCAACGCTCGCTTTTAGCTAACCAGTTGGGCGGTGCGCGAAATGGCCCCAAGAAAAATGGGCCATAAAAGAAAATGAAGAATGGCCTCAAAATTTTACACGAGACACAGCAAGACGCCATTTTGGGGCAATATTTTAGATTTTTTTTGGGCTCTTTTTCATTTTTTCGTTGGGGTGTTTCTTTTTTGTAGGTACGTTTTCTGTAATTTAAGGTTTTTGTAATGCTACACAGTTTATATTAATATAATTTTCATACCGCTTATTTATTATTGGCTTGTCCATTATCACAAATGTTTATGTTTGTTAATTATTAATTTACCGCAAATGTGTTTTCTCCGCACTTTTTATATATTTTTGAAAAAAAAATTTTTTTGTCAAACTGTCAGATTTTTCTTGTTCATAGTTATATCGTTGAGTATTGCAAGATTTCGTGAGATTTTGCAAAATCTAGTGACGGACTAGATTTTGTTTTGTATGGAAAATCTAGTAGAAATGAACACGATTTCGCTCAAAATACCTTAAGTACTAGATTTTGTGTAGGTGTAAATGTAGTATTACTAATATAAATCGTAAATTTTAAGAAATGAAAATTACCCCAAACAATTTTATAAAAATTTTTTAAAATTGTGTATAAAAATTCCTAGGAATAGTATCAAAATTGCGATTTCTTATACCAAAGTGGAGAAAATTCCTGCCGGCTGTTAAGAAAAGCTTTAGTAAGCGGACCCAGTGTTCGTTATACCATAGAGGAGAAAATTCTTGTGCCCGGCCGTAGTCCGGCTATAAAATGCAGCTTTAGTTAGCGAAGTAAGTGTTCGTTATGCCATAGAGGGTAAAATCCTGCGATTTTTAAGACCAAAACTGTATAATTATTCAGGTTATTAAAAACCAATTGAAATTCGGGGTTTAAAATTTGGGATTTTAAGTTTCAGGCATATGAACCCAGCCCAAATTTTTAATATAAATTTCTTTGTTTTTTTTAATGTTAACTTATATTTGGGGTTAATATACGTATGTACATTAACTGCTGTATTCTTAAAAAATAATAAAGATTTCAAACGTATTTTAAAACAAAATTTCCATACAAATTTTCCTTAAAATAGATTTCATATCCAATTTAGTTTTTTATGAATACGGCAGTAAACATTTTGAGGTTATTTTTCATAATGAAGAATAACCTCAATTTTGGGGTCATATTGCATTTTCTTTTTAGGGCTAATTTTCATTTTTTTTTTCATTCAAAAAATGGGGTCATATTACATTATGAATTATAGCCCAAAATTTTGGGTTCAATTTTAATTTTAATGGCAAAAAAGCCATTAACTTATCTATACACTAGAGTAAAGAAAACAATTTTCGTATTCACAAAACCTCTTGTATGGTTGTATCGAATGTATGTTGTATTTAAATACATAAGCCATATTCACAAAATCTGTTGTATCATTGTATCGATTGTATGTTGTATTAAAATGTGTAGTTCACTATTGTTTTTGATACAACATACAATCGATACAAAGATACAAGGGGTTTTGTGAATACGGCAATAGTTCACTATATTTTTTTATACAACATACATTCGGGGATTTTGTAAATACGGAAATTGTTTTCTTTACTCTATTTAAAGTTTTAATTTTATAGCTCTGGAAAAAAACACACCGTATAACAATAATTCAATAATGATATCAAGCCATTAATTATAAAAACGTATTTTAAATACCAGGTATTTTTAAAATAAAAACGTGCCATTTACAATTCACAAGTAAAATAATACACGTTTATAATTTAAAAAAAAAAATTTTCTTTTTATTTTACGCATTTTTTTCACAGCATTAAATTATTAAAATTTTAATCAGAAGTACTCTTAGTTCCTTAAATAGGATACGTTTCGTTTGAATTTTTTTTACAGCATACTTTCAGGTCATGTTTGTTTATTTCGTAGCGAGAGTGTCTGTATAACTAGCTTTCGTGTGTGTATATGTGTTGTTTTTTCTTGTTTCATTAAATTAGAAATTCTGTAAAATTTGCTGTTGTTAAGGATGTAATGAGCTTAGGCGGTGTGCAGCAACAAGTATTAACAAAGCACGTGCTGTTATGTGGAAAACAAGTTCTTGGAAATGAAGAGACTTTTCTACATTTTTATTTTACAGGGTATTAAAAAGTTATATATAGAAATGTTCGCATTAGCAAGTGTTTAACGAAAAAGTCATGTTCAAAACAAAAGGAAAGAAGTAAATTACAGTTTTTAAGATGTTTTACAATCAAACGTTAAATGGTCCATGAAAAAAATGGGTGGATTAAAAATGGCTACAATGGAAATATTTCTTTAATCTTGCCTTAAAACGCACTTGCTATTTTCAATAGATTTTGAGTTTTGCATTAAAAACTTGATTAATATTGTTACGAAAGTAAATTTAGTTAAGAATTAGTTGCATTTATTTGTTGTCTTGCAGTGAATAGTTATCTTGTTATTTAAATTGTTATTGTATTAGTTATGCGTGTTAAAGTCACCTACTCAGTGATGCCATTAGGATATGAAGGATAAATTTTCGTAGTCCTGACAGTTTTCGAATCTTTTGAATCTGTACGCAACATGTACAGAAATAAAATATGTATTAAACTTTCCGTATCTGACAAAGTTTTTTAAAGTTATTATTTCGTTATGAATACTAAAAGAAACAGTGACAACTAAATAAGCTTCGTACAAACGGTTGTCAGATTGGTAAACAGTGTTAGTTAAATTGCATTAAAATTAACTAAAAATGGTTTGCTACTGTGTGAACATTGTAAGCTCATTTATATTTGGAAGACGTTTAAAATTAAGGCATCTGACCATTGTCAGAAAAATATTTCTATTGGCAACGCCTGTTTACAATATTATATGATCTGACCAGAGCTGCCGTTTTTTGGTTATTTCTAACCAAAATTGGTTATTTTTTTTCTCAATGTGGAGATGTGAATTTTTTTTTCATTTTGGTTACTTTTTTTCTAAAATATAAAATACGTTATTCTTAATACACTTGCAATTTACGTTTTTTAAAATTTTAACCTTTTTATTTACATGAGGGGTAATTGCGTATATCGATTCGTAGAAAATTATTAACGACTTTAAACAATGTGTACTTTGCACTACGATTTTCTTATTATTTGATTTAAATAAACGGGAGATTTTATACGTTATCGAAAACAATAAATCGCTTTCAAAACAGCTTCCAGACATTTTTAAGGATATTTGCTAGGAAAAAAATTTTAAAATGTGATTTTTATATTAGAAACTGCCATCTTTTGAAGTTGAAAACAAATGAAGTTTAATGATTAAGATTTTTAATTATTTTTTTTAACGAGCGTACTTTTTCCTGATTTTAAAAACAGTGAAGATAAGTGATACTCAAAGTAGAAAGTGCATATATCACGCGGAATCGATTTCAGAACATGACTGGAAAAGTACACAAAAGTAGTTACAGTATTTTTAAAAACTTGAATATAAGGAAAATATTCTAAATTTGCACTGTAATATATTTTAATACATATATTGATATACACATAGGCATTTTAAAGATTTATCAAAAACAAATTGATATATAATCTATAATTTTAGAACTTATGGAATTTACTGTAAGAAAATATATATTATAATATATATATTAATATTTTTAATTTATAAAAAAACCTTTGACTGTCAGTCATATACATTTTCCCCATTGAATATACGTTTTGAAATACGAATTTGTTTTTATTCTTCATAATATTATACAATGTTTCACAAAATATTTCAAATAGAAAAATTTTGAAACAGTAATAATAACAATAAATAATTTGGAATACAATTTACAAACAAGAGAAATAAGTTATACCCATTTTAATAATATTTAAGATTTATCTAAATTTATAAAAAATGCAATTTTGCCAAGACAATCGCCATATCGCCGAACGTAAATGTCATCCCCAAACGAAATTAAAAAACGCCACATTTCACAACCCTGTCACTGACACTTAAAAAGCGGAAAACAGTTTAATTTTTTTCCGTTTTTGTTATTTATAATTGGGAAGTACAAATTTCGTTTATTGTAAAGAACATATTCAAAAAAATTCAATTTATAACCTTTCAGTATTCTGAATTTTGTATGCAAATTTGACGGGAAAACAATCAAAAAACTGATTGCTTTTCATATAAATTTTACTACATGTTCAAACTCTTGTGTTGTGGAATCAGCACATAACTCTTATAAAATAAAAATATTTTTTATGAAAAAGGTCTTAAATAAATAAAATCTTTAAATTTAAGTTTCTCGTTATTTTTTTAATATGTAGAAGAATTACATTTCTTGTTTTGTAATTTGTAATTCATATTTCCTATTTAGTGCAAATTACTTTTGTCTTACAATGCATCTGAAAATAAATATTAATATTTTTCTAATTCTACAAAAGGCTTTCTAATTTGGTTACATTTTTTCACATTTAGTAACTTTTTCATAAATTTTGGTTATAAAAATTGTATTAGTCGTGGCAGCACTGCATTTGACCACCGTCTGTACGAAGTTATACAAAAATAACATGTATTTTGATCTTAGGTTTTCTAAGTTCTTCTGTAGTCTGCCTATGCATGTGTGTTAAGATGAAATTTTAGAAGAAAAATTTATGTAAACTTTTTCATACAATAGCCTTAGTATTAACGACTTAACACGTATATAAATTTTTACAAAAATGAATTTGTTTTGATAACATCCAAAGATAGTAACATATAATTAAATTTAAAAATCAATTTATACGATATAATTTTCTTTGCAATATTCATTAAATATGAAATAAAAATGTTAAACGTTAAAAATTGATTTTCAAATTTTTTTCAAAATGTATTTTTTTGGGAAAAAGTCTATATTTTTGGAAACTAAAATGTATCTTTCTCGAAATTTCACTGGCAACACTGCACCTACTAGTAAAAGAAAAATGTAATGTTAAAAATATTTTTACAGAATATTTTAGATAAAAATATAATGTTAAGATATACGTTAAATTTAAATAACTGTTTCAAGAATAGTGATGCCAGAGTGTTAATTAAGTAATTCCATAGTTTCACTGGGTTAAATAACATAATAGACGTAAGTTCGAAAAGTATAGCAGAAGTTAAGGCGAGAATATTTACAAATATGCTGGGATTATCTAAATGTTTAGGCTTGAGAATAAAAAGACCCTAAAAAGATGACATTGCAAGTCAGTGTTATAATAGAGGGAACAATAGTAAGCTGTGAATAAAATCTGTAAATTAAGGTTATGAAAGTGACTAAGCTGTTAATAAAAATTGTAACAGGAACAAGTATTTTTCATTGTGTTAAATTTTTTTTTATAAGAGTTGCAAGAAAGAAAACCAATAGGTTTATTCTTTAAGAAATAAGGCAAAAACGTTTTACAACATTTAAAAAAAAAAAATTTAAGTTCTTTGTCGATTGTTGATTGACACTTATGAAGTAGACCAGACCACGCCTGCACTCATATCTTCAATAAAACCAATCAGTGCTGCCAACTCTTAGCACACTGAACGCGCGAAAACGTTTAAAAACGGGCTCAAAAGGATTAATTGAAGAGATGACGGTTTATGTACATTATCACGACCTTTTTTTCTGTTTTTCTAAATAATTAAAGACACTAGAAGTCCTCTCAGCGTTTGTTTACGAATATCAAAGAGTTATAACTAATTGCATTTTTATGATTATGCGATCAAAAAACGTATTCGTTCTTTCCGTTTTATTGTATTACAACGTTGTTTAAGTTTTAAGGCAATTTTTACAACTCGATTTTGCCAGAAAAATATTTAAAGGCAAAAGTAAAAATAGTCCAATAGAACTAAATAAGACTATCAAAAAGAGCCGAATTAAGGCGTTTTTTTTTTATTTGAGGGAAATTTTTTTTCCCCGGTTTAGGTACTTAAAAAAGGACTTAGTATTTATAACTGAAACCAATCAGTCTCGCTTGACCTTTCAAACAAGACAGTTGTGTTATCGCTGGTTCTTGCATTCAATGTTACCGGCTTAGTATATTTTCATGTTGTTAAACAGATATGTTCAGTGCTCTTAAATAGAGTAGATGTGATAAAATTATAAAAAAAAAAATTTTAGCTTAAAAAAAATATTTTCCATTTAGCAGAAGTAGGCTTTTGGCAACACTTTTTACACTGACTTCTACTCTAACAAATACCCAGCGGGAGTACGGTTGCCTTCTATAAGGCCCCTATACTCCTTCTTTTGGATGTACACGGCCTTCTCGCTCCATTCCATACTCATATCTCTTATACGCACGTTGTCATTGCGGGGTAGGCCTTCCGTTCTCACTTCTTTCGCCAAAGTTTCTGAAAGGCATTCAAATTAATTGCTCTTAGAAGGCTTTTCAGAGAATGCTGATTTTATAACGGGATCTGAAATCTTTGGCTTTTGCTTTGACAAAAAAAAAAATAGTACTCCTTCACTTCTCCCTTCTCATAGATGGGAATGTGGAATAGGTATCTTATCTTTTATACGGAAGAGCCGATGCCTTATATGAGGAATTTTTTAGCAGTTAGATCAGAATGTTAATTGATTAAAAAAAATTTCTAAAAAAATAATTAAGTAAGAAGGTCTTCTGAGTTTTACCGCTGGGTAAGTACTAATAAAATGTTTTAATGTATGTGTTTGCCGAGGTCTGATGTAGATACAGATATAGATAATCAGTTTTCAACGAGCCATAAAGCGATGCACATCTCAAGAACGTAGAATTATTGTTACTGGTTATTTAACAAGTTTTCAGTCTGTTGTTTTAAAGCAGCGTTTATTTTGTCGCCGTTTTCCTCGTCGTTGTGCTCTATGTGCTCGTACAATTAAGCGTTTGGCTAAGCGACTAGGACAAACTGGGTCTACATCAGAGATTGCAAGAAATTACCGGCCTCGTATCAAGTACCTTGCCGCTGTTGCCGACTACGTCAGAGAGAATCCACAAACATCAACAAGATGACGATGTAAAAACTTACGATCCAGCATAAGACATTCGTTGTAACGAATTGTGGCCAAAGACTTGAGAATTTTTCTCTACAAAGTGCGTACAATTCTGGAATGGTAACAAAAATTGAATGGTAAAATTGTTATCAAAAAATCGGAATCGACAGAAATCTAAATCGATTGAAATTCTCAATAAATTATTTTTTAATGAAAGATTTTTTCCTGATTTGAAGAGTAGTTCTAGATAAGTGGTGCTTAAAGTATGCTATATACAAGTGGTACCGAAAGTATGCTATATAAAAGTGGTCCTTAAAGTATGCTATATACAAAATGGGATATTTCTTTAAACTTTCAAGACAGGATTGCCATTAAAATTTGTTTGATTTCGAAATTACTCTGATTCGATTTGCATGGTTGAATGTCCTCAAATTTACACATTTACATTAAATTTAAAAAAAAAATATTTATAACAAAATCGCAGCCAATTGAAATAAGACATTTTTGCGACACCTTGTATCTGTATGAAAAAATTCTGTCTTCAGGACAATCGAGAAGGACTTTTAAGTTCTTAGGAAAATAGCAAAAATGGTGTCCTACGCATTCTTGCTCAATTTTCGTACTCATGCCACCCAGCCTATATAAAACCTAAGTCAGAAAAAAACAAGTTGGATAGTTTAATCGGTCAAGCCCGACCATATGATACCTTATACCAAAGAATGAATAGAAACAATTTTCGCGACCAGTGATGCCAACTCTTTAATACTAAAAATGGCTAAATTTATTGTACAATATAGCTTTAAAATGGCTAAATAGTGGCTTTACAAGATTTTATTACAAAAATTGCATCAATATAAATAAATATATTTACAAAATTTTATGAACTGCACGGAAATTGCATATAAGAAATTATTTATTTATTTTTTGTATTTATACATTTTAAGTAACAAAAGACATAGCATATGAAAAATCTTTAAACAACGAAAAGCTCAAATAATCGATAAAATGTATATTTTAGTTGTAAAGGGTCAAAATGCGAGTTCGAGGCGAGTTCACTCGTGTACATTAGCTGGACGCAATATTCGCCGTCATATCTAAACTTTTTGTTTTTACATCCAGCATCGTCGGTGTCACACATAAAAACACATTTTCACTAATACTACCATAGCGCTTGATGAGAAATTTTGACCGTGTACAGATCGCTTAAAAATCATTTGCCACAACTAATTAAGAAAAATTCAACGCCGCAACGCAACTAACGCTGCAATTACATATACAATTTCTTGAGAAAAAAATTTTAAAAACTTGAAGAAATATAAATAAAAATGGCAGAAAAATGGCTAATGCTACATTGATTATTTCATAGCTAAAACAGATGGAAATTGGCTTTATCTAGCCACTAAATGGATAAAACATTGTCAGGGACCCATGGCCAACCATGAATCCGCCAGAACAAAATTATGTTATAAGGTTAAAATTCATGTAAAAGTTCTTTGTGCCAAATATTTTTTCAATATTTGTATCTATATGAGACTTGTTTATTACTCAGTAATTTTAGGGAGGGGGTTTGTATAGGACCTTTGCTCAATGCTGGACCTACCAATCCATATTTCGAAAGGCCTGTCCCCACTTTTATGCCAATACCTACTTTTATTAGGAAGTGATGGCATTAAAAGCTATTTTCGGGAGTAGTATTTGTTTGGGAGCTATAGTCAAATATGAACCGATTTCAATAAAACTTGGTTAGATAGTTAATATTGTGATAAAGTTTGGATACAATTTAAGCTCATTACCAACATAATAAGGACCGATTGTTACTATTTTTAAAAGGTTTGTAATAATAAGACCCTAGAAGTGGTGTTCTGGAAAACGAAAACGCAAAATATAAGAATTAAAAAGTCGTTGTTTAATAAGATTTTTGTCGTAAAAGAAATACAAATACAATACAATTATTTATATATTAAAGAGAATTCTATAAGAAAATTACAAAAAATTGCATTAAGAGTGTATTAAAAAGAACTCAAAATTGTAATTGTAATATGTACCAAATTTCGTCAAAATATCTCCAAAAATGCTACCAGATGGACGGACGGACGAACATCGTTATATCGACTCAAAAAATGATTTTTAGTCCATCGGTATACTAAAAGGTGGGTCTAGGACCAATATTTAAAGGTGTTACAAGCAACAGCATAAACGCATAATGCCCTCTCCGCTATTGTCGTGTGGGTATAAAATGATTTTCTAAATTTGAAAATTTGTTTCCACATTTTTTTTTTTTTTTGTTATTTCCATTTGCAGAAAAATATTAATATTTTGCCTGCAGCTGTAAACATAATTTTTCTTTGTATCAAATTTTATTGACAAAGTTGTCATGACAATAATCGTTTAGAAAAAACTCAAATGGCTTTTGTCCATAAAATACTATTGAAAAGAATTAAAATCCTTTTTGTTCGTGCTAAAAATAACCTAAAAGGCAAAATGTTTTTAATTTGTCAGTTTTTCCAATGCCATTTGTTTATTAATCTAATAAAATCTGTACACAAGTATTTCAATGTTCAACAGATATTTTATTTTGAAAACGAAAACGAGCATTTAGTATTCAATCTTTATCAGCAAATTTTGCTTCTTTAAAACACATTTTTGTAATAAAAAAAAATTGAACAAAGCCAAAATATTTCAAAAGATTTGCTGGCTTCTAATACGGTGACTAGGTTTCCATTGTTTAATAGCAGCCCTTAAGTATGCTGTAAAAAATTTATTGAAATTCGCCTAAAACGTTGATGTTATATTTTAAGTATATTTAATATTAAAGATAATTGAAAATTGTTTGTTTGCCTCTAGGCCAAATATGTTTACATAATGATTGCAGAAATTAAAATAATGATTTTGCAAGTTCTTCTTCATTCTGAAAACAATTTCAGAGAGCCCACAATAACAAAGTCTTACGGCGTCATATTGCATGTTCTTGGTGGCAAACTGACGTCGCCAAAATATGAAATTACGCATTCTGTAAACCAAAAGCGGTCGTGTTTTGTGGCTCGTGGTACCGTTTTTTTTTTTAGAATATATGCTCCAGTTCATAATCTTCAATTGTAGGCCACAACGAGCCGTGAGATCGGATTATCCGCCAAACTTTCAGATCAGAAGCCATATTTTCGGCTTGCGATGATACACAGACCTGACCACATCTGTTAAGCTTTCAGTTCTTTATAATCTTGCCAATTCCTTGGACAGTAGGTCATTATGACGACCATAATCATCCCGAAAAGTTGTCACGTTTGAACCACCACTTTACGTGTTCTTCGGTTATGCCTTCTACAAATATGCCCAGAAAAAATTCTCCGGAATTATTCAGCCATTACAGCATTAATCAAAAATAAAATCAGTTTTAATTAAGTCCTAAATCAAGTAAATAAAACGTTAAATCATGTAAATTAAACGTTTAATCATGTGAATTTAACATTTTATCTAGCGAATTGAACGTTTAATTGATGCTGTTAATTTGTTTACTGGTACAAATTCAATTAATTTTTTAATCAATATAACACATTTTTTAATTGAAGTAAATTTATTTTTTTCTGTGTGGATCGTTTATATTCGTAAATAGCAAACTTTTCCCTTAATAAATTTACTTCAGATGACAGATATTTAAATGCTGACTGATATTTAATCTTGCCGCAAAATGGATAACCCTGTACTAAGGCAACTAAGTTTTTTTTGCCAAAATCCTCATAACCGAAACTTTGCTAGAAATTCATTATTTATTATTTAACAATCAAATATAAAGTCTAAAAATTTTAAAATTAACTTATTCATTAACATTTAATTAATAATTTCAAATGTGGCTTAAAAAGTTCTAAAAGCAAAAGTACAAAAAGGTCATACATAATACATATAGATAAAATATACGCTGTTGAAGAGTTTAATAAAATAATCTCAAAATACCCAATCAGTATTGGTAATATTGAAAATAGATTTTTGTCTGGTATAGAACCATGGTGCTTTTCAAACATTAACATGGATTTTTCCTTTGCAAAAATTAATAAACGTGATATGTCCTCCTATGAAGTCCAACAGAAATTCTTGGACCTAATTAATACGAAATATTCACTATTTGACCTCTTTTTTACTGATGGCTCAGTTGTAGGAGATAAAGCTGGTTTTGCTGTTTTTAATAAAAATCTGACTATTGTTAAGCGTATTACAAATTTTTCTTCCATATATACAAGTGAACTATTGGCAATTAAAACATGCATAGAGAATATTGAAAACATCACTAAAGACTCACTAATCATAACGGACAGTAAAAGTTCACTAGAAGGACTACAAGACCCATTCTCTAAAAATATAATAATACAACAAATACGTACAATAATAACTTCTAAACCTAACCAAAATATAACTTTTCTATGGGTTCCTAGCCACTTAAGTATACGTGGAAATGAACAAGTTGACGGATTAGCCAAAAGTTCGTTAAGCCAAAATATCTCAATAGAATATAAATATCAATACTCCGATTATAGACAATACATTGTAAAATATATTTTTGATATCTGGAATGACTCATGGAAAAATAATAATGATTCAAAATTGTTTGAAATCCAAAAAAACATACCACACAATTTTATTATACCAAATATATCCAAAACAGATCTCATTAAGCTAAATAGGCTAAAAATAGGGCATTGTCTATTCTCTCATAAACATATTGTTGAAAAATCACTTCCCCCGGTCTGCAATTGTGGACAATTACTAAGTATTAAACATATTTTTAATGAATGCACGCATCTTCATGAAGCACGCGTAAAATATAAAGTACATAATATTAAAGTTCTCCAAATAGAACATAAATTTGAAAATATTAAAAAGTTTTTAATAGAAATTAATATGTATAACAAAATTTAAATCTGTAAAATAACTTATATATCAAATAACATTTAAGATGAATTTGTAAAACTACTAGGCCTATATAACCTTATAGTGTTGGGGCCTTTAAATATTAAATAAATAATTAAATAAATAAATAAATAAAATATACGCGTTAAAACTCTTCAAATGTCCACCATTTATTTGTGGTTTGTATATTTGAATAGCCCACAAAAAATATGCTAAGCCAAAACATTGATGAAATATTTATAGTTTAATTTGTCTAAAACTAAAGTTAATTAATCATGCGAAAAATTATAATTTATTGTGGTTATAAAAAAAAAAGAGAACATTTTGATGATTTCTTCTAGAGCATGCAAGAAGGGGAAGTATTTTTTTAAATTTTATAGCATATATTATAGAGCAATCATTTTATTTATAACCGATGTTAAAAGCAAAAATTATAACATTCAAAATAGTTTTAGTTGTAGTTACCCAGCCAGCCACATCTGCATCAGACGTTTCTGGCAAATTTCTGACTTCATTCTTAGAGAACTCGTTCTTATTTCTGTCGGTTATTGAATTAAGTTATTGTCTATTCGCTTTAAAAATCGCTTTCGTATACCTAGAGAGATATCGCTTTTATGCTAGTATATTTTAAGAAAGTGTTAAAAGTTAGAAAATAATTTTATGACTATTTATTTAAGTCCATTATGGTTAGACACCGGTCAGCGCAGAACTTAAACTAGCGTTTAGGGGTTAAAAAAGGGTAAAAACGTGTGAGTTCGTTATCCTCATATCTCTTTTACTAAAGAGATACAAAAAAAAATTAAAAATTTAATAATTATCCTTGTTCATTTAAAACTAAGCGGACAGGTTTGAGTACTTTTTTGAAATTGGTAAGATATTTTCGGAGAGGCAGTAATTATCCTTATGTCCCCCTCTTAGCCCTGGTTTTAAGAACATAAAAAGCCTATAATATTTCCAATTTCATCAAAATCGTTTCAGATATTTAGCCGATAAAGCGTAGCAAAAGCAAAGTCGCTATTGCATTCGGTCAGGGGATGATCGAGCGGAAAGATGGAATGGAGGCGGAATGGAGGGTCAACAGCTTTTTCCCGTTAAAATGGCTTTGTTTTTCTTTTGAGTACGGACACTATCGCTTTAATTGATCTCTTTTAAGACCACAATTAATATTTTCTGAGTATATGAGGTTTAGCGCCCCTTGACTCTATCCAAAGCACTTTAGTGGAACCTTTTATAGCCTTTAATTCTGAACGAAGAGCAGCAACAAAATCCGCAATAGACTGTTGATCATTATGATACTTTGTCAAAAAATAATGTTGAGCCACCAACAAGTTCCTCTTTGGTGAAAAATGTGTGGCCAGTTTTCCCAGCAAACTTTTTTACGTTTAATCAGACGGTAAATTAGGTGCTGTCAATGCTGCAATTGTGTTGCATGTTGCTGTACCAATTGAACTTAAAAGCAGTTTGGCACACTATACTTCGTTTGCGTTGATTCCTTTGATTTCGATGTAGTTTCCAAATCGCTGTATGTAGTTTTTGTACGGCTCCTTTGTTGGATCGAAATTTGGTACTAACACTGTGTTTGCAGACGTACTTTGCTCTGGAGTATCAGCAGTATTGGTAGCCTTAAGGATTTCACCCAACATTTTCTGTTGTACAGCCATGAATTGCTTGAATTGATTGGCGTCCATTTTGTATTTTATAATTGAAATATAAAACTGATGATTTGCACTTTTCATTAATTTCACAAATTCTACCTGTATTGAATTGTATTTATGATTTTTTTTTTCTATTGTCGCCAACTATTGTAACCATTGGTGCCAAAGGAAAAGATGTTGTGATTGAGATTATTTCATGTATTTAATATCAATATAATTCACACTTAAATTATTTATTACTAACTACAAAGATAAAGGTATTAGAAGTAATAATGTATAAAAGGAAAAAGGTGTATCTATATATCCTAGTGATGCACTTGTTATGACTGGTTACTTTTACCAAGTGATCAATATTAAAAAAAACAGGGCTGTTGCAAACAATAAGGGCGTTACAGATTCCATTCTTCATTTTGTTGAAAAAATTTTTTAAATCTGATTGGCAGTTCCGGAGATTATATCTTACAAACATAAAAACATACAAACATATAAACGTTTCAGTTTATTAAATATTAAAATAGATTAAAGGAAACAGGGTTTTCTCTTCTTTATATAAAACATGACAATTCACATTTAATGTAATTCTCCTAAAGTGCCTTTTTTAATAAAACATCATTAAAATTGTTAAAGTAACTAAGAGAGATTTATGTAATGGGTTGGTTGGTGCTTTAGAAGTTTCCTTTACCGTTTCAAAACTTTTTTTCACTAAGATACATAAACAAGAGTTAACAATAAGACAACTTTTCACGGTTTTATAAAATATTTATACCCTACACTGACACAATATGGTGGCGGGTATGGTCTATACTGCAAGCTGTTTAACTGGAGAATGCTCCTTAGGGCCAACTCGCGGTACATTCAGTATGGCAGCTCCTCATTCTTTCTGATAGTAAAGCGACCATAAGATCCATAGAGAATTATTCTAAAATGTCGGATAGCAAGATATTCAATTGTAACCCTTAAATGGGTTCCTAGACATAGGAGCATACTGGAAACGGTTAAGCTGGTTCGTTAGCGTATCACCTTGAATCATAACAGTTCAATATGTGATACTGGTGTGCTACTTTCGCAGAGTTAGCAAATTATAGCGCGTAGATTTCATCTTATCTCTAGTCAGAGATGGTTTGGTGCTGCTACTGGGTGACCCCAATAAGACCTTCTTTGTTATTGCCATTGCAGTAGTAGAGCTTAACAAATTTGAATTTCGTTTGGATGCTTTATTAAGATCCAACGTTAAAATTTACTGCAATGTTGCTCTGGATTGGCCGGAACGACGACGAGCTAAGAGAAATTGATATTTTCAACAATCTGGTGCACAGCTTCAATGTTTCCTTGAGTGCGAATATTTTAAGGACAGTCGATTACTGAATCCAGTTCATATACACGGTCAACGAAATTTCTAATCATGAAGGTTGTGGGAGCAGATCTTTTTTTTTAGAGGGTTATCCATTTAGTGGTTTCAAAACCGCCGGTCTGGCAATTCTTTCAGCTGTAAAATATCTGGCAACTGTAAAATTATCTAAAATATCTATTACCTGAGTAATATGGATCGTTTAACAATCGAAGCACGCGCAAAAATAGTTAAAACATTTCGACTATAACGGCGTGATAATGGTCGTCATAATTGAACTACTGTAAAAGGAATTGGCAGGCTTACAAAGAAACTTGAAGAGACTGGAAGCGTCCAGATGTGGTCAGGCCTCTCTTTCATCGCAATAATTCACTTCTGTTACTAAAAGTCTAGCGGATATTCTGAATTTGTCGCTTCCACGCCGTTCTTAGGAATAGGATCTATCGTCAGGCTCATTATGGTCTGCAATTAAAGAAAATAAACTGGACGATATGTGGCTTCAACAAAACGGTACCACGTGCCACAAAACATGACCGATTTGGCTTTATTGCATGGTAAATTTACAGAACGCGTAATTTTACGTTTCGTCGATGCAATTGGCCATCAAGGTAATGCGATTTGACGCCGTTGGAATTAGGAAAAAGGGCTACGTCAGAGGCCGTGTTTCCTCCTCCTCGTCGCCGCAACTTCTACTGGTCATTGTAAAGGAGCCATAGCGTTTGGTCGAGATTAGGTTCCTGAGGTGAAGTCTGGACAACCTTAATGCCCGCGGTGTTCTTTTTTCATTTATGATGGGCCAGATTTTTCTGGTTTTCCCACATAAAGTTTCATCAAGCCACCGCTGACTGGCAATAAGATGAAATTTGTGTGCAAAAAGTTGCTTACTCTTTGGAAGCGAAACACCTATATCAACCACTGAATGTCACGCCTCCAGAGACATCCAGAGCATTCTCGGACAATTTTCGATGTGAGAAACACACTCTCCAGAGATCTCATTTCTGCTTTACTATCGGTAATAATTCGAATGTCCCTGCCAAATATCTCACCATACTCCGAGGCTGTGCAGATGGCCGATATCTCAGCCTCAATGACACTGCAGTGATCCGGCAGCCTAAGAGAAATGCTCTAGTTTAACTGCTCGAAGTAAATTCCAGAACCGACGACATGCAGGATTCGAGACCCGTCGGTGAATATCCGTATCGCATCCACAGAAATTTGTAGTTCATCGTAGTAAGCCATGCTATCCAAAATGGTAACGGTGAAGCCTGGACCAAAGATAGGCTTAGGTGTAACATAATCAACGTCCACTTTCCAATTCTTGTCATACAGTATTCTTGCATGTTTGATGCTGTAATCCCTCCATGCTCTAGTTGCCCTTAGTCAAACCGCTGCGTTTGCAGCCAAGTTTTTCGTCAAAACGTTTGGTGCTAACCAGTTCAAGATCGGAAACAGTGCTTTAGAAGGGGTGGTTCTAATGGCACATGTTACTATTATTGCCAACATTCTCATTATACGCGCAAACCTGGCTTGGTGGTTCTTTCCCTTGAGAGCCAACCACCAAATAGCTGTGCCGTAGAATAGAATGGGCTTGATGACACATTCGTATAAGCAGTATACATTCCTCGGGTTAATTCCCCAGTTTAGGCCAATGGCTGTTTTACAGCAGTATAGAACAGTTGCCTTGAAATGGGGTTAATTTTCCAGTTACGAGTTTATTCAGTGTCCAATATTTGTGCAAGGTGTTTGGCATTATCGAACAGTTTTAGTGCAACCCTCTTCAAAACCCTAAAATCTATTAAAAAAAAAACTTTCGATTTTAATTATCAGAAATTGCAGACAGATAATACCGAATGAGAAAAAATTAAATGTTAATCATTTTTATATAGCAAAGTCTTCTAGGTTGTCATATGGGTCTGCATTACCGACCAAACTTGTTTATACTTGTTTCTTTGCAACTTTTTTCATTTTTTTCTTTTCTCAACATAACTTCCGAATAAAAGACATAAAACAAAAAAAGTTTTTCTTCCAACTCGAGAAAAAAAATAACTTTTGCATTATTTCAGACGTGAAAAGTGGAAGTAAAGCAGCACACGCGAGGAAAATGTATCAAGAGAAATCATAAGAAATAAAAATTAAAAAACTGTAAATAATTCTATAAAGCTTAAAAAAAAAAATTTTTTAGTATTTGCATTTGCCTGAATTTGTACGCTAATTAAAACAAATTATCGGGAGATTCGTCGTGAGGTTGAATTTATAATCTACAGTAAAACACATAGATTTGAAAGTGAACTTAAAACTCTTATTATCGATTAAAAGAACAATTTATGGCATTTACTGTTTGAAAATGATATCATGTAAATGTTGTCCATGACTACGTCTGAGGTGGTCCACTCGCAAGGTCCAGTTTTGAGTGACTCGTTTGAATATAGCGACTAGTATCTCGCGAATAACACGAGTAATGTTGGCTTCCAAAGCGTCAATCATAGCTAGCTTATTCCTGAAGAGCTCAGATGTTACATATCCTTAGAGAAAGAACTCCAAAGGTGTGATATCGCACGATCTAGGAGGCCAATTTACCGTAGCAAAACGTGTAATGAAGTGCTCTCCAAAATGATATCTCAACAAAGTCATTGTTTCACGCGCAGTTTGGCTTGTAGCGCCGTCTTGTTTAAATCAGAGCTCACCAAGACCATGAGCTTGAAGTTCAGGAAGCACATAGTCCTTTAACGTGGTGCGATAATGGTTGCCATTTAGGGTAACAAACTTATTTTTATTAGCATAATGTTTCATTAGCATAATTTTTTCCACTTAAAAATCCGACAAAAATGCTAAATGTTTGATAGCTATATCATGTCTTAAGACTACTAAAAGAAAATCCTTAACAAATGTCTACCAAGATTCAACAAAACATTAAAGTCATAAAAAATCTGCCAGCACTTAATTACATACAAACATAATAGTTTTTCCCACATAAGTTTCATTCTTTTAGCTCTTAAATTACTTTTAACCCCTATCGCTTTATTCCCCTACAGCAATAAATTCTTAAAGGCTTTAAAAGGGTTTGTTTAAACAAAACATGTTTGCATACTTTTAGGGGTAGATATTACTATGTGCCAGTATATTAATTTAGGTTTAATTGATTTAAACGGCATTTAAATATTAAGACTCGTTCTGGGTAAATTATTAACATAAATGACAATTAAATTGATTAAAATCAAAAAGTCGTTTAAAAGGACTTCAGACAGACGTTTTTATTTTTGTATTTTGTTTTAAATAAAAGAAACATTAAAATAAATAAAACTTATAGAACGGGGAAATATTTAAATTGAAATTTGACTCAAGCAAGCAAAATCAAAAGAATGTTAGACGGGAAAATTCATCAAGTTCAGTTATAATTAACTTTTACGATAACTGTCATTTAACAATTTGTTTATTGGCAGTTATTGTTAAAATTAATTATAACTGAACTTGATGGTGTTGGCCATGAATAATAAAAATTAAAACTCTTACAAAAAAACCTCATACATTTTCTTTTGACAGGCATTAAAACAACTTGTTGATTGTTTTAAGTTGTTTAAAGTTCTAGCCTACATTTAGTTGTTGAAAAAATCTATTGCATGTTTAGGGAGTTCATGGTGATACCTTAAAAATTAAATTAACTATTTCTCTTTTCTGATTTTTATTTTTTACTTAAAAAACATAAGCTCATAATTTACGTAAAATGCACTTTAAAAATAATTTTAATTGTGTGACCTTTTACCCTTGGGATAACATTTTTGAACAAGTCTGTATTTTGTATTTGTTTTATGACCTGAAAATACAGACTTGTTCTTTTTTTGGTAATTGTATTTCTGTACTTAGACTCAAAAATGATACGAAAGGACAAAAAAAAACTCTTAAGAAGAATCATGCACAATAGCCGCATGGCAACTGTAAATCAAAAAATCATTCTCAGCTGCTGCTTTAAAGTAGCAAAGAAAAAAATCTTTAAAATTTTTTTTATTTAAAAAGTTGAAAGGAATTATCAAAAACAACTGAAATGACCATTATTGATGACTATGAAACAGACAAATGAAAAAAATACAAAAGATTTTCTTCATTTATTATGTGGCAAATGGAAAGTGTCAGCATTAAAAGCCGATTAGCAGAAAATAAAAACATCTTGTATTTATCCAATCTATTGTTTGTTTAAAAAACACAATATATTTGACATATCTGACCTTAAATATGGAATTAGGGAAGGGAAGAAAGTGGTAAAAATGGTTAAACGGAAACAAAATTGTATTATAGATATTTTGTTGGTAATAAGTAAAAAAAAGTGCTTTTGTAGGGTTTCCTTTACTAAAATCATTATGATTCATTAAAGAACTAAAAAAATCATTCTTTTTAAGAAAGAAAAATAGGGAATTTTGGTTATATACACTAAAATATTGAAATGGATGTTACCATACTTCTGACAACATGAGTCGAATTAATTTTACGTTTTTACGTTAGTACTTGGCATGTGGACCTTACCCTAATGTGAACTTCGCGCTGGGTGAGAATAGCGCATTTGCCGATGACCCATATGTAAGCGCAACCAACACATACAGGTGACAATTTGAGTGTATATTTCAGCAGAATCATATACTCGCCCTTGAATAGAAACTGAAGCTATCAAACCTCTGCTGCTAAAAGGTAAGCAGCAAATAGACTGATCCTAGACCCTAGAGAGCAGGGAAGTTTCCTCAAAATGGGTGAAAAACTAGCCCTTAAAGAAGACTTTATAAGATGACCCTTCACTCGATTTTGAGTGTAGACCACAGCTTCCATGTAATTTCGAAAGAAGCCTCACCAAATACCAAAACCAAAACCTATGTCCCGGAGGCAACTGGTTCCCGTGATTCTAGATAAGGCCAGCCGTGATCAACCTCTTAGACAGAAGGAATATCTGCCAATTTTGCTTCTGCCGATTACCAGGTATTGGCTGCAGCTGTTTTTTCGGATGATTTTACACCAAAAATGTTAAATATCCCTACAATGTATCCCTACTAGAGTTTGTTCCCGGGATTTCTCATCCCGGGAATTCAGTTGTTTTCAATTCCCGTTTTCCCGGGAATTTATTGCGGGATTCCCGGGAAATTTTGAGGAAAACCTTTTTTAAAACTTTAGTAAATTTATTTTAGATTTGTGTCTTTAGTTGTTAAATCCAAGTTAATTTCACCACAATATTTAAATTTTCTACAGTTTAAGGCTTTTAAACTAATTTTTGAGCTTTATATTGGGCCTATGATAAATTATAGACCTATCATCACGATATTTTATTTCTTGTCCTTGCAAACTGAAGTGTAAATTTTACAACATTATTATAAAGTCATAATCGCAACTAGTTTTCTGAGGTAAAGTATGGAGCGCTTTAAAGCCCACTGGGTCCTTTTTTCATACTAGGAACGCCAAAATTAGTCGGATTTCCCCATAGCTAGTTTCAACGAACCATCTCTGACTATCAATAAGATAAAATTTGTGTGCGATTAGTGGCTTGCTCTTCGAGAGGAAAACATCTATATCATATATTGAACCGCTCCTATCTCCAGGGAGCTATTTACGGATCACCATTGAGAGTCCCGCTATCTGCTCCGAAAACATCCGGTATTCTTTGACAATTCTCGAAATGATAAATACATTTTCTAGTGATCTTACAACCGCTTTGCTATTGATAATGTTGTGAATATTCCTGTCAGTTATCTAACCATATCGAATAAGCCTCTCGGCTATATATATGGGCAATATCTCGGCCTGAACGGCATTGCAATAATCCGACAGCCTTGGAGGAATGCACCAGTCAAACTGCTCGGAGTATATGGCAGAAGTAACACCAAACTGTGTTTTAGACCCGTCCGTATGGCCACTTACACAGAAGTGGCACGTTACGCTAATAAGCAAATAATCTTATAATTTACACCTATGTCGTTGAAAATTTTCTTCTCTTTCTCTAAAATATCCTTTACGCCAATATACAAAAAAACTATATAATATATAAATTATTCTTCGAGAAACAATTTAAAATGTTTGGTGGTGTAACGTGAGAAAAAGAAGAGTTTCCTGTAGAAATACCCATATCTATTTTTTTTATTTTTTTTTTTTTTGACCAGTTATCAGGAGATCACCCCCCCTGATGCATTGCATTGTGTTGGATCTACGGAAATAAGTTATTGGAAAGTGCAAGGAGGGAGTAGTACTTGTGGACATTTGATTTGAACTTATTTTTGTTGAAAGTGAGAGGGAAGACTTCCGTATTCCCATGCCAACAGACCGGCCAAAGAACGAACTTTCCCTGTAATTAGTTGTACGGTTCACCGGTCAACCGCCCACAGATGGATGGGGTCTTGAGCAAAAACGTGAACAAGTATACAAGTTTCGGGAACCAGATCCCTCATTTTATTGAAACAGGTCTCATTGTAGTAACGATGAAACAGTAAAATATAACATACATTGTGAATGTGCTCAAGGGAAGAAATAAAGTTGATTACCCTTCTGTCACCAATGAAAATCGTCGCCCTCTCTAGCTCGCGTTTGAGAAGTTGAAAATTTGACTTTGAAGCCCCGGTCCACACATGAGAGTTGTATTCCATTCTCTGTTGGATATAGGTGGCATAAACAGTAAGGAGCTCAGATGAAGTGGAGTATCTCTTACACCCTTTGAAAAAAAAATAGAGGAACTTGAATGCTTCTTTCGAAACCTTGAATATATGTTTGGTTCATCGAACATCATATTGAATTTTCATGCCCAGAAAATAAAAAGATTCTGCTTTTTTAACAAATCTACCACTCATATATACAGATGAGACACATTGATCCGTCGAGCGTTTGCAATTAGACGACTAGGAAGATTTTATTACCAGTGGTCTTCGGAAATGTTAAAAGCCTAAATGCCTGTGTCAGATCTTAAGTTTTTATATCGCACACTAAATCATAAGCAGGCACGACTCCAAATTCAAAAATGTTTACGAGAGGCCGAAAATTGGATTCAAAAACATGGATGGAGTTTTTTAACCAAATTGAATTCCACAAATGTAAAAAAAGATGGTGACGCAAATAAAATTTTCGTGGTCGCTATAGATTTGATTTGTGAACTATTTTTTGAAAACGATTTTGATAAATTTTGAGTTGTGTCTTCTTGTGATTTAGTGTGCGATATTTCAAAATAAAATTCTCTTAGCATAAATGACTTGTTCGACATACCAAAATATATTTGACTTATAATAAAATTAATTAAAAGAGAGTTATTATAGAAATAGCTTAAATTTTATTTTTATTCATTTATATCATTTCGCTTTAACAATTTTCACCAAAAAAAAAAAATCAATAATCAATAATAATAAAATAATATTTAATTTGAATTAACTTTCTAAACAGTATTTTTCTATAAAAACTTTTTCACTAAAAGCAAAATCATATTAAATTTTATGGTAAAAACAAAAGTTTTGTAACAAAGATAGTTATTGCTTACAAACGCAGGAAAGTATGCTTTAATTAAGTTGGAAATATTTGTAAACCGTAAGTGTGTGCTTTGGAAATTTCAACTTAAATGAGATAGTAAGTTAAAATTTATTAACAATAAATAAAATTAAATGGAAAAGTTTTACCGAAGAAAAATAATGTTTAACCACATTTAATAATTTAAATATCATTTAATTTGTTGTTATATTATAATTTTAATTTAAACTTTTCTACCATCATGCACTTCATTCAAATTCTCAAAATTTAAATTGGTTTTGCCTTAAAAGATACCTTGAGGTTTTAATTAACATTGCAACAAATCTACCTTAAAGTATACATAGAATATTAAGGTATTGTATCCTTTTTCTCTTTAAACTTAGTTACATTTGTTATAATACATTTTTTATAAGGTAAAAATGTTTTTATGTGCATATTTAATTTACCATATCCTAACAATATGCTTTTCTTTTCTCATTATGCTTAAAACAAAATTAGTTTTACTTCTTTCTGTTTGCTTATGCAAAATTAATTTAATTGATAAACAAATTTTTTTTAAGTTTATAAAATTAAAAGCCAATCCAAAGTTTAAAATAAAATTAACATAATTTATTTTTACCACCCTAGAAGCAGGCTTTAATAAGCAAAGAAATTAGTAAAAGAAGACTACTTGTTTGTTGTTTAGGGACTCGTTTTGTTCAAGGGACGATTAATATAAAGGAAATTTTTTTATTAAAAAAATTACCAGTTTGATCCACATTTTTTTTTTTATTTCCTTTTTTCACCTACACCCCTGGCTGGCTTTTACTATCAGTTTGCTAAACAAGCTAAAGACAATTTTAAATCAATATAATATTTTTCTGATGAAACATAATGAAAATATTGTATTTAAGAAAGTTTAGCCTCCATTTTAGTTCAAAATTCTTTTACAACTTAACCGACTTTGCTGGATTTTATTCTTAATCCTGGTTGAGTATTTCGGGGAAATTTTATTTCCAAGCTATTTTTTTCTATTAAGACATATCGCACTGGTTCCTCGAAAGAAGGTCAACTCAAAATGTTTAAATTTTCACTTAATGCAAAAAATCGATGTACAGTGGTCATATCTACCCACTGTAAAAATCTTACATAATTTTTCTAGTATTTTGTCAACAAAAAAAAATGAAATTGTGTTATAAGAGTGATATAAGAGTACATAAAAAAAGAAATCAGTTTTTGTCGCTACTGAAAATTTGTAAATTTTGAGTTAACCCCCTTTAAAGGAACCAGTGCGATACGAAGGTAAAACAAATCTCAGAGGCCAGAATGTATTGAGATACAGTGTTGCTAGTCTCACGACCAAAACTGACTTCATTTTTATCAAAAGATGGCGATAAAATGGCTAATAACAATAAAAAATGGCTAATAAACAATAACATCATGTTTTTACAATTGAATTCTAGATTATAACTCAATATTTTTAATTCAATATTACAGAGCACCCCAGGTTCGATCTCTAGCAGAGGATGAACAATTATCATCAAGGTTTTCGAGTTTTAAAAAGTTAAGTGGTTTCAACCCCCCTCGAAATCAACCATTCAAGAAGCCCCCTGATGACCCCTTCCTTTGGAATAAAGGAAAAATATCAGGCAGCGGCCAGGAAAAAAAGGTAGGAATCAAAGATTAGCAAGGTTCCCCACCACTACACCAACCAATCACAAACTACAGCCATACAATAATCCACTTAGCAAAAACAACAACCAATTTAAATGGAAGGACTTCACGTCCAATTGCAACAAATCGTGTAAGGTGGAGATCATTTGTGGAAGCCATATGCTCCCAAAGGGGTGTGCCCCCTTACATAAATATACATAAATGTAATTTGTTATTGGTTTTGGAATAAGATAAGAAATAATTTTGAAGATTTCTTTAAAATTCGGGATTATCAACAGATGGCGGTTCATTATCAAATGGTTTGTGTCTTAATTAACTTATCTGGCATTCTTAGAGGTTAACATCCATCATTTATTCTCGCTTGGTCATTAAACGACATATTATAAGCAACAACGCTTTTTTTGAAAATGTAGAATTTTATGCAATAAAATCATAATTTGCGGGAAGTTTTTCTTAAATTCCTCATCAAAAATATTACAGCTTCATTACATTGATTGCGTGCCAAGGTTTATCCTCAATATGTTCCATAGATTTTAAAGAACAGGAGCTGATTTGTGGAAGTCAGAATTGGTGATTTCAACACGGAAGACCAAGACAAGACAGAACCCAGTTAAAAAAATATAAGATAATGAATTAAACCAATCACTTCATTAAAATTATTTCCATAAATCAAAATTTACCACTCAAAATCATTAAGAACCGCAGAAGCAGCAGTTTTAAAGTGTTTTTAAGCAATAGAATTCACCTAAGAGTAAAGAAATTAAGAGCCCCACAAGTTGAAGTCGAGAAACTTTGAAAGACGACTTGACATGTTTGAAATGCTGCTTGAACTCAATAGAGTAAATAAATTCCTGCATTAAATCATTTTAATGGCGATTACGACTACCCAAAAAAAAATCTTATGTAAAGCCAAGACAAACAGCTAAATCAGCGTCAGAACCAAATATCTATGGCACCAAGGCAACGCTCTGAATTTGGAGTGGCCAAGAGGATGACATACATTAGACACAGAGAAAACACATTTTTCTACATGGCCGCCTCCAACAATCAAACAAAACTATTTCTAATGAAAATATTTTAAACATGTTATAGTTACTTTTCTACGGTAGTCAAAGCCAAAAAATCCGAGCCGTTAAATCAGCCAAACACGGCGGCCAGTTGAAATTAGAAAGCCTCGATATGAATCAAACGCGAAGAACTTAGTGCCGGAGAGAAATAATTGAACAAGCTGCACCAGTTGTGGCTCTATCTAGCAGAAACGACAACTATAAATTGTCCTTTGCCTCTGGTCTTAAGAAATGCTCAATTGGGTATGTATCAGGGCTGTGGGGTTGAAGTCGGAGTTGAAGAGCCGGAGCAGAGATTTTTGTACCAGAGTCGGAGTACCCACAAAAAGACGCGATTCCGACTCCAAAAGTTTTCGGCATAACAAATTTTAAAAAAAATTCTAATATTTTCCACAATAAAAATTCTTCAAAATTGGCGATGCAATATTTTGCAGATCACTATTTATCAGTAGATCTTAATTTATTTTATTATTAAACTAAATGTGGCACGTGTTAGAATTTATATATCGATTTGAAATGTTTAGGGAATAATTTTCTTGCTAAATTTTCCATTAAAAGGGTACCGCAATAAAAAAAAAGAGTCTTAAGCCAAATGAGGACCAGTTTCATACATATTTTGCATCAAGGTAAGAGTTGGAGTCGGAGTTGGAGTTGAAGTCGGGGTCGGGGTCGGGGTTGGACTTAACAATTTCAGCGTTTGCAGTCGAAGTCGGAGTTAGAACTACTTTTCGACGACTCCACAGCGCTGGTATGTAGGGCCACGTTTTAAAGATATTCCATCTTATGATGTAACATCCTCCAGAGAAATCAATAGCAGTCAATATATTGTATTTGACAGAATTAAAAATTTTCAGATTTTTTGTGATCTCGGCTGACCAGAGATGTGGTTGTGGTAAAAACCCAAAGTCGCGGGAAGGAAGATCTTTTAAAGTCGGCTTTAACGGCTGGCGGATTTCTTGGGTGTTGTTTCCATTATATGCAGATTGCTTGTTTTAAAAATGCAGCGGAGATTAGATAGCTTCAGCTTCTAAACAAAGGGGCAAGTGTATAATTCTGCTGAGTTTTACACTCAAATCGCGACCTGTTTGTGCTGGTTTCGCCCAAAACATAGTGGAGATTGGAAAGCGCTCTGATTGTAACTGAGTGGTTAGGACAGTCATGGGGTAACGTCTACATGTGTAGGTATAGGCAGCGGCTAATGTAAATCTTTTCCACTACTTTTACATGTTAGTCGTATGACCAATGTATCGCTTGCAAGCAGCGGGTGTTCATTTGTCCACTTTATGTGAATATACATTTTATGTGCATGGCAGCTGGTAGATATCCAGTCCCGGGCTATTTGGAGTCCTACTTGTTAGTAGCTTTAGCTACAGTGCTGACAGGAGTTTTTATCAAGAGTACGGGAGAAAGAAGTCCCTGGAACTTCGATTCTATATTTGTGCTTAAATCGCATGTAGATCAAATCGCTTGGTGAGAAATTGCATTGCAATCGGGTGCTCTGACCCATAGAACGGTAGAAGTGTTTGGTAAGCTTCCCTCTTTTCTGAAAAGAAGAAGCATGTCCAAATGCATAAATACGAAGTCAGGACTCTTGCTCTTGTATTACGGCTTTGTGACTTAAAAGTTATGTCGTCGCATTGTGCTAACTTGATATTAAGAGCAGTGGGAGAATTGGCCGCAAGGCAAGTATTCACGGTAATCACCACATTTGTACGTGTTTGTGGGTACATTCGATATTTTGTAATTTTTCTTCTATATTTTGTTATTATTCTTAAAATCTTGTAGAGCTTCAACGCTTATTGTGAGTTTGTGTATAAAACTTATTGCTTTCTGGGCAAAATTCCTAAAAACGACGATTGTAGGCATATTTATGCATCGTTTATTTTTTACAAGTAAACCAATTGAATCGTATATAGGAAAATATGTATCATTTTCTTCCATATAAGACTTATGTAAGCTTTTTTGCAGAGGCCGCCTAGAAATTATCAACTATCAAAAAAATCTCCTGGTAGAAGTTTAAGGGTTTTCAACAATAGTTGCTTGCCAAACAGCAATGTTCATATAATTTTGAACTGCAGGTAATATTGAAGCACGCGGAAGATCAAATAAAGTCCCTAAATGCAAAGAACCCCCCTAAAACAACGTAAAGCGTAAAGAAAATATGTTTTTTGTATGTTCACCGCTAATGAAACAATTTTTTAACGAAAATTAATTTAACATTTTGTTGTTACTATATAATCAAAATAATCAAATAATATAAAAAAAAATTTTTTTTAATGGCTTATTTTTTTTAAGCCGTTTGGTCAGTTCTACCTACTAACCACAAAAAATTTCGCTATCGTCATGTTTCTCTAAATGTCATTATTTATTCCAATAAATTAATGGTATTTCTTACATTTTCCTTTAGACAAAAAAAACCAATATTCACACGTCTATTTTGTTACTCTTGTTGCCTTTATTTAACACTTCAATTGCTATCAATGTCAAACACACTTCAAGTGCTTGTTTTGCTTTCAAAAAAAAAATGTTGATCTCCCACCTTTGGAATTTACAAACTTTTTCTCAAGCAAACAAAAGGGTAAAAACTTGGATGACTCAATAATTATTTTGACACTTTATTAAGAAACCTTTAAGGAGAAGAATAAACAAGTAAACAAAATAAAGTGGCAAAATAACAAAGCAAGAAACCAAACCCACCGCAAGTGAGCATTAATAATTTAATATACTACGGTAAACACAATTGAAGCCACAGGCGTTAAGAAGTCTTGATCTTAATGCAAATACAAAATAAAAGTTTATTTTAATATAAAAAGTACCACACAAAAGAAATAAAAGCGAATTAAATAACAAAATTTCTAGCTAATTTTATTTTAACGGCGCAATAGAATAAAAAAATATTTTTCTTAACTTTTTCCTACGTATACTTAATATTTCTTGTATATTATTAATATACCACATCAATCATACGCCATAATGTTCGGTCACACATGCCTTATTTTTAAACGCATAAATTATGCTTTACTTAATTAATACAAAAACATTAGGTATACTAAGGGCTAATAAATCAAAGAAAGTTAAACTCTCTTTTTGGTTTAAAATGTGTTTAAACCAACAAATCTTTAAGTCAGTAAACATTTAAGCCACCGATAGGCTACCTGGTAGTGAGCTAGTCTAGCAGTACCGGGGTTGCGGGTTCGATTCCCGCCAGAGAATCTGGTCTCCTGCAGACAAGCGAAGAGCTTCGCGGGATTAGCGTAGGAATAAAAAATTAAAAAACATAAAATTGGGAGTTTTAACTACTAATACAGATCATATGAATTTGACATTTATCGTAGAGCTGTCAAATGGTGTTTTCAATTACATATAAAACATGGGACACATAATCAAATCGCCAAAAAAATTATTAGAAAAATGTTATTCGATTAATCAAGTCACAAAAAATTCTATTGAAAATTTAATTAAATTGTACAAATTTATATCGCATCAAATCGCGATAAATTAATTTCAATCTTCACAATGGATTTTTCTATGAAAGATTAATCGAATCGATACAAAAAAATGTTGTATGCAAGATTTTTAAGACATTTATCAAATAGATAATTCTGTATACACAATTTAAAAACATTTATCAAATAGGTAAACAAATTTTGTATGTAAAACAATCTTAATCGATTTATAGCCTAGAAAGTTTTTTTATTTTTTGAAATTTTCTTTAGAAAATTTACAATCGATTATAAGCATCACTACAAAAAATAATATAGACAGTATTTAATCAAATAGTTGAATCGCAATAACAAAAAAATTTTTTTTACAACTCTACGTCGATTAATCGAATCACAAAATAAATCGAATGAACTTTTTTCTATACAAAATTTTTAATAAAATTTTGTATAGCAAAATGTGAATGGAATGTATGAGAGGTAAATAAGTTTTTCAAATGATTAACAAATGGATTTCCTTTTTCTGTATCACTTCTTGCCCAACTTCCATTAAAGATTCTTAAAGGTGGCTTAGAGATAACTGGCCTTATGAGAATTCTAGCAGCACGCCATAATGAGTAGTCTCATTGTGGAGTTGCATCCTGTTCCTTAAGATATTTTTTCAAGGATGCCGTTTTCTGAGACTGCAGTAACATTCTTAAACTTTTTGTACACTCTTTTGATAATTACTTAACTTGAGGAGATCTGTGTAATTGCCACTCTCTTCGAAATCTCCTTTTTTGGTCAAGAGCCGCTCGACATCTGTAGAATATATTTGATTAATTTTTATTATTTTGATGGTTTTGCTGGAATGTTTTATGGAAATTTTATTTAAAAAATTGTGAATTAAAACTTTTTTGAACTAGGAAATAGAAAGTATTTAATCAAAGAATAATCGATCGATTAATTACATCACAGAAACAAAACAATAAAAAAATTTTCACAAATTATATTAAAGGAAAATTTTATTTATTAATTAAATTACCGCAAAATTAGAAATTTTTGATCGGCGCTTCTATTAAATTTTTTAGTCAATTAATGGAATCTCAAATGACACAAACAATTTCTTAAAGAAAGTTTTAAATCGAATGACTACAAAAAAAATTATAAATATAAATTTTAAGTGATAAATCGAATCAACACGAAAAATTTTCAACCGGTTAGACGAATGTCTACAAAAATACCTACACAAAATAATTTAAATATAAATCAAATCGCTTCAAAAAATTTGTTAGAAATCTTTTAATCCATTAACCACCTCGGTGCAAGAAATTTATAATAAAATTTTTAATAAATTAATCGAATCTTAAATGATTAATTAATCGCATCGAACGAAAAAGCAGAATTTAAACAACAAAGATGAAAAACTGCCATTTCTTCCACTTTTTCATTTGTTATTGTTATTGTTATTCGCAAAAATGTCCATTAAAATTTTTAATCGATTAATCAAATCTGCAACGAGAAATTAATCGATTCGCGCGGAAAATTTTCTATAAAAAAGATTAAATTGACTCGCTACAAAATATTTGTATAAGAAAATAGTTAATCGATTAACCAAATTCATTCAATATTTTTCTACGGCACATTTTTAATCGAATACTTTTTGCAGATTACCCAAATAGGCATAACAACTTTTAATCAAATTTTTAATCGATTAATCGAATCTTGAATGAATGATTAAGCGAATCGCTTTAACAATTTTTTTAAGAAAGCTTTAATCGTATGTTAAAAAAAAATTATATAGAAAATGTTTAAAGACCCAACTATAATATGCATAAGCTTGCTTAAGCGTCTATCAAAAATTAATAAAGAAAAAAGCTCTTAAATGCATTTAAAAAAAACTAAAATAAAATCAAAAATATTTGATTTCGTATTGAAAGAGCGATCAGTTTCGCACTTTGCTTAAGCAAATGACAGATTCATAAAACTTAACAAAGAGTTTCCTTAAGTTTAATATGGGTTGACTCATATGATTTACATGTATTCGCATAGTTGCTTAAGCCAACTGAAGCATATTAAAGTTGGGCCTTAAGCAATTACAAGAATTTCAATATCGCAAGCTTTTTAATGATAAATCGAGTCTTTACAAAAAAATCTTTAAAATATTTTCAACCGGCTCATCAAATTGATACAAAAATGTTAAGTACTCGGCGCAACCTATCCCTTATATCGGTTCGCAAGGAAAATTTTTCATAGACAGTTTTAAAGCGTGTGGTTACAAGCAATTTTACATAATAATATCAATCGGTTAATCGAATGTCTACAAAAATGCCAAACTTTCAATCGAATAATCACATCAACACAAAATAATTTCAATTTAAAATTTTTTGATATATCTAATTAATCGATTAATCGAATTACCAACAAAAACTTTCCATACAAAATGTTTAGATGATTAGAACAAAACCTATTCTATAGCAAATATTTAAATTGTTGATCGAAGGAACACAAATAAAATAAATACCACAATAAAAACTGAATTTAGCGTACCCGAATAAGGTTAAAATACCAGGTGCCCCGATTGTCTCAAAAAAATTGCCAAGTTCCAGCACAGTGTAACTAATTGATTAATTAAATGACAACGTAAAACTTTCTTTAGAAAATGTTTAATCGACTAAGCAAATTTTTTGCAGATTAACAAAATCGGCGCAAAAAAAACCTCTTTTAAGATTTTTAATCGATTAATCGGAATTTCAATGAATGATTAACAGAATCGCCAAAAATTGTTTCTATAAAAATTGTTTGTAAAGAATGGCTGTGAAATGTTTATTAGAAAAACAATAAAGTTTGATTCCTAAAAAATTTTGATTTCATCGAATTAACAAAGTAAACAAGTTCGATTCGAACAAGTCTACCGAAATGTTAGCAATTTAACATTTTGAGCTTTTAACATTTATCCGCTTTCATCGCGAATTAGAGTAGGCCAGAGACATTCAAAAGAGAACGTTTAACTGTTCGAATTTTTTAGATGTGCCTCTTTTAAATTCCTTCCCTAAACCAGTTGTTAATGTATTTTACATACAGCATACTGTTAGGAATAAGGCTGTTGAGCTTGTAACTAGTAGAATATTCTTGTTCTCTCTTAACTTCTTGCTTTTTTGTGATAAGATTCTTATAAAATCTTGTTTTTATAGACCGCATGCTTTAGTAACATTTTTACTGTCGACGGTTTCGATGGCCCTTAATTTGTTAATTAGGCGAAATTATTTTGCAAGAATAAAATAGGAAAACTTTGAAATTTCGAATTTAAAATGGAAATGGAATAAAATTTTACTGAGTTTTATTTTTAAAGTAAATTTAAACTGAATATGTTATTTTTTTCACGAAAAAAATATTATTGATATAATATTTAATTGCCCTAGTAACGACATCAAGAGAATTTCGTTAAAATAAAAAGAAAATTGCCACAAATAAGTAAGAGTGCTTTATTTGGTTGTGCCGAATATTCATACATATTTTTTAGAATTTTTTTATGAGGAAATTTTAAGAAATTGTAACTGCCTGTTCAATACTCTCGCTTACAAACGCAAAGAAACTTTGTAGGAAAAAAACTCCATATAGTATTTTATACACAGTGCTAGGAAAAATAATAACCAAAAGATAGAAGTAAATACTATGAATTTGTCAAAAATATGAATACAAATTTTTTTTAGTACTCTCTTTTCACTGTTAATATTTGCAATAGAAAAACAAAAAAAAAATGCTTTATCAGCGATAAAATTTTAACTAAAAAAAAGGACAATAGAACAACACACAAAACGAATACCTTTTTTAAAAAGAAATAAAAAATAACAAAAAAAAACTGTATATTTGAATTGTCTTACACCCTTAACGCAGTTAATGTTCATGTTTCAAAAACAGCCTAAAAGTATGCTTATTTAGCTTAAAGCAGCTGCTATTCAAAATTAAAAACAAAATACTTTCAAATTTAAAAAAAAATTCCTAAGAAAAGTAACAAGAAGACTACAGAAATATTATTCTGCCCTTATGAGCTGTTCAAACCCTTCACACAGCAGTAGCTAATAATTTAAAACTGCCCCCAAAAGTATGCTTTTTTAGATTAAAGCAGAAACGACATATTAAAACCCAAAACTTTTAAATTAATCAAAATTCTCTTATGAATCTTCAATAAATGTTTTCCCTTTAATTATATGTATTAAAAATAAAATCTTTTACAAATATCCCAAAAGTACGCTATTTTCTTCGGTTAAAGCCTAAACGGTTAAAAAAATTTTAATTGAATCAGATTCTTTGAAACACTATAATTATTCTGCTTAGTATTGATATGCATAGTGATTTCAAACTGTTTACAAATTCCACTACCTTTTTGGTAATTAAAATGGTAATGTTAACACCAACTGGTATGTACTTTTAGGCGCGTGTTTTTAATATCTTTCCCTGCATTCCATTACATTTTCAGGCATCGAAATATTTTCTTTCTAGTTCATAAACAATGTTACCAGATAACTGTAGATTTTTCATTAAATCGGGGATTTCAACTTAAATTTGGGGCCATATTTTCGAAAGGGGGGGGGTTTAAGGATTTTTGCAAAATACTAAATTATTTTAAAAAATAAAATATTAATTCATTCCCGAATATTAAGAAAAAAATAACATAAAGAAAAACTTGAAAAATCATTTAAAGATTTTAATATAACAATCATTTTTTGTAAGAAGACTACTTAGGACAATTGTATAGTTAAACACGATTTTAAGTTGATTTTTCTATTGTCGTTTTAGATATCGAATTATAATTTTCGTTTTTAGGTTTTTTATTATAATTTTCTTTTTAAACTTTTTGGAACTTTTTCTTGTCTTCAGTTAATTGCTGAAACTTGAAACAGCATTTTTAAATGATGCCCGAATACTAGAACTATTTTAACAAAATGAATCAGGCCTGTCACAGAAATCATTTCCGATCGAAAGTGATTTCGTTTTCGTTTGGAGAAGCAAAATACGAAATCACTTCGTCTTTCGATTGGAATTGCTTTCTGCGACAGAATGTTTGAATTTTGAAAATAATTTTAAAACTTCTTCAATAAAAATTCGTTAGAAAGTAAATTAGCCATATCATAACGTGCTTTAAAGTACTAAGTACTTAAATAGTTTTTTAGACTAAATAGCCCTGTTGTACACCTTCTGGTATTATCATACGATAAATTAAAATAAACGTCAAAACTAAATGACAAAAAATATATCCTTTTATATTGCGTGTATAAATAAACAATTAAAGAATATTTATTAATTTAATCTTATGAATAAATCCTAAGACTAAAGGATGCATTAAGAGCACTAGAAGTAAGCCAATAGTTAAAATTAAAGAAAATTCGGGACCTTAGGACAACAAAGTTCTATCTTGCATGTACATTATTTAAATGCAAATAGAACCTCGTTGTTCTAAGGTCGCAACACCCAGAGAAAAACTATGTTTAAATATGGTCACCTCCAACAAAACTATTTTTAAAGAAAACTGTAAACATATTATGCTTAAATTTAACCATATTATTATCACCGACAACCATATTATTGTTAAATGTGTTCTCCATCAAGAAGGCACAACCATATTATGGTTGTCTCCGAACATGTTTTGGTCAATAATAACTAAAATATGTTTAACACTTATAATAGCATGGTTGGTTTTCAACCATAGCTTGTTGCTCTTGGAGAAGAGGAAAATACTATTGTTAATTTAAAAACAAATTATTGTCATATTTAACCATAACATGTTTAAAGACAACCATAATATGGTTGTGGCTTCTTGATGGATGACACATATAACCATAATATGGTTGTCAGTGATAATAATATGGTTAAATTTAAACATAAAATGTTTAAAATTTTCTTTAAAAATAGTTTTGTTGGAGGTGACCAAATATAAACAAGTTTTTTCTTTGCGTGAAGTTACTGACTTAAATTTTTAAACAAGCCCAGTTCAAGCAATTAAGATATAATCGGTCATACCGTACGAAAGATGCCACGTCTAATTTTTAATCCTTGATAACCCAGATATGTGTACCAAATTTGGACAATTTTTCTCCTACAATATATTAAAATTTATTAAATGCCACTCCTACTTTTCTAATCCTGCCTATATTTTGAAGAAAGTTGTTAATGGATAACCAAGATATTTGTACCTAATTTGGATACTTTGGCTCTTGTCCTTCTCTAGATAATCATACAACAAAACAAAAAACAACAACAATGGTTTTATGGGCAAAATTAAAGGCAACCGTCGTTTTTGGATCATATTTATAGACCGAACAGGCTGAATTTCAATAGCAAACAATTCAGACTGTTTGTGATACAATTATGTAACAACCGAGTCCCCATCATACCTGGGTCCTTTGGAAACCCCATTTCAATGGACACAGGACAGACGTACATCGTTAAATAAAAGTTGCTCCTACAAGGAGTCTAAGATCAATATTGTAGAAATTACAATTGGTACGGAAAAGTTATATATTCCCTTTAGCCTTCAGTGAAGGGTATAAAAAAAAGCACACTGAATATTCATATAGGCAAGTCACAAAATGGTCTAATGTGACAATTATAAAATTATATAAAATACATCTAATATGACACAATAGAATACTTTGTGAATCGCCTTAATAATTTTTAAAATTTATAAGATTTTTTTAAAACTTTATAACATGACATATTTAAGTCAAGAATAGTCCATGTCAAAATTTTAAATGAAAACATTTTAGTTTTAAAAGTTATAAATTGTTAAATTTAATTTAAATTTTAAATTTTTGTCTGAATTTTTGTTATAAACTTAAAATATTGGGTACAAAATTTGGGCTTTACGTTTTTAAATGGTGATTTTTTGAGACCTCAAAATATAAATTGGGGACATGAGCCAATAGTTTTCTGACAACACTCTTCAGATGTTTTACAACAAAAGAAAATCCACGACTTCTATATTTGAATATGTAAGGTTATGGTAACCAGAATTGGTATATACTTTTAGGCGCGTGTGTTTTATTACACTTGTCTATATCTTCTCAGTTCATAAATAATGTTTTACAGCTTACAGTGAAAAATAAGATTTTTATTTATTCTGCTGTTTTCGAAAATAAAAACATATTTAAATTATTAAGCGAAAAATATTTTATTAAGAAACGTAGGAAAGACTTTTTTTAAATCTTTCGTTAATAATCCAAGTTTTAATATTTTAATCAGGCTAAAGTTCATGAAATTAAATTTTCCTTTAAATTATTTTTATGAACAAAGGAATTTTACAACATGAAATGAATTAAAATTTATTGATAATGGTTATATTAACCGGGAAACACACGTTCAACGACAGGTCGATCTGACATGTTTCGATAATAACCACACTATCTCTTTAGAAATCTTTGCCGTTTAACACTCACCGCCATTTTTAACGTTAAAATGACCTTATAAGTTTTACTGTTAGTTTGCTCTTTTATAGTTTTAATAACAAAATAAGCTTTTTTTTATTAAAAACCCTTTTGAAAATAACATAATTAAAAAGTATGGCATATTTCAAGGTTTTCGTTTGCAAGTGTTATTTATACGATTTCTTTAAGTTAAAAGTTTAATTACAGAATTTAAAAAAAATAAACAAATCAAGGTAAATTGTTCAAATACAAATACAAACGCAACTTTTTATATAAAGTTTTGTATGCGTCTGTTTCTTCTATAAAAATAATTCTTAGACTTAATTAAAATAAAGTCGAACAAACCAAGAAAGAGATTTAATAAGCACAACATTATAACAAAGTATTTTTATCACCAGACTATGTTTCATGACCAAATTAAAGTCTCTTTAATTCGTTATTTGTTGTTAAGTCAAAATCTACAGCATACTGTTGGGGATTTTATTTGAAAAAAAACATTGCATATCTTAAGTACTACATGGCCTTACATAATAAATAAAATTATAAAAATTAGCAGTCATTATAGGCCGATTTTTCCAAAAATTTTGATAAAAAAAATCTGTACTCTGGCGACATAGCTCAACCATAATAGACAAATCAAAACTTCAGGGGAGAGGCGCATTTCATTACAAAAAATGCATGTTAAATCCAATTATGAATAAAAATACTTTAGGAGTTTTTTCCCCTCCATTTTTTCCTATTTAAATTCAACTGTCCAAACGGAAGAAGGGTTTTCCCGGAGAATTTTTATTCATATAAATCATTTTTGTTCGATATAAATTATTTCGCGTGAATTTATTTCTGCAAAAAATTCCTTTAGAATTATTAGTAAAAAATAGGCCGGTTTATCTTTAGGACTTAATTAGCGAACGTCAAAAGGGCAACAGCCGACCTGACGTATATATGGCTGTAGTAGCTTGAATCAAATTCCTTAAATGAAAAGTGGCAACCTTAAAAAAAATATATCTTTAAAGTGTCAAGGCTCCATATAATTAAGGCCCTGTTAGCTCAACGCAACGCCAAAAATTTATTGAAATCAAAAACAAAGTCAAAAATATTTTATAATTTTATTGTTGCTTTCTACATAAATTCATTTTGCGTTTTAAAATTGTCAACGCCACAAGGTATGCAGCGTTTGAAATTAAAAAATGTAATATGTATTTCTGTTGTTGCGTTTAACATAATTAGGGCCTTAGTATTTTGTTAAGAGCCATAAAAAATAAACTTTCTCAGGGAATTTTTAAACATTAAAACAATTTTAAAAGCTTTCAGTCCAAACAATAGTGAAGCGGAGCTAGAGTCTTCTCTACGCTTCGATAACCACGAGCTGCCAAGATGAACACCACACCGATTAAAGTGTACATGCCAGAGGCGTTTAAGAAAATCCACAAAACGGTATCGACTAATCTGGGCTAAAGCTGCACGAACTTACTTAAATAATAGACATTTCGAAAAGTGCAATGCATCACATCTTCACCGAACGATGACGGCCGTGTTTTTTCTCACTCATCCATCGCATCGGCCAATATCAATAAATTACACTTCGATTTGCGAAAAAGGTGCCTGATGCAACCTGTTTCGCCAGATTTCATTCTCTTCGCATATTTTCTATTTTTAAAATTATTCGGTGGTAAAAGATTTTCTAGCAGTGAAGAGGTGACTTCAGCGCTTATTTTCTATTTGAAGAAGCTAGACAGTTCTTCTTCTTCTCTACAAACAGGATATCGAGGCTATTGAATAAAATGTCTGAGTAAAACCTCTCGTGCTGGATATTAAAAAAGACAGGCATTGTCTCAAAAATTTTTGGCGCTTGCCTTTTTGGACCACCCTCGCATTGACAAAAGAAATTGTCTTCATTTAAAAAAAAAAAACTCACAGAATATTTATTACTTTTCGGATCTCCGAGGATTACTTCGAAGTGTAACAAGCGAAATGACAAAACATTAAATGTTTTAGGGTTTTGGGATCTTTTTATTGTATCACGTAAATTTTTTTAAATAGTTTTTATGGCCTTATTTGCGTTGATGTTTCAATTGTTTGTAGCAACCAAAAAAAAAAAAAATCCCTTAAACCATTTTGACAGAAAACATACATAAAATTTGGGACGAGAGCAAAAGATAAGGAAAAAGAATTTAAGTACAAAAAATGACCATGGATAAAAAACGACAACAACAAGACAATCAGCTACAAAAATTTAAAACGGTGCGTCGAGAGTTGTTGTTTTGTTTGGAATTTTTTGGTTATTTAAAAATAAAAATTATAATGAAAATATGGACCACGATCATTAACGAACAAATTTTGTACAAGTTACTTTAAAGTTACTCTAAAAGGCACTTGTTTTTATAAAAAGCTTTCTGGAAATATTTAAAGAACAACAGTTTACTCCTTGCAAAAGAATATGTAAATGATTAGTTCATATGTCAACGATTAATGGGAATGCCGGTCAACTGGTCCCCTTGTTCGTGCGATTTTACGCCATTTAACTATTTTCTCTGAGAATATGTAAGGTCTTATGCCTAAAGGGATAAATCAGAAATGATGGATTACCTGAAAGAGAATATTTGAATTGTTATTGCATAAACACAAACTATAATACTGCGAAAGGTGGGGGAAAATTGGGTCTCAGTTTGACGTCATGTCATTATGCGGCAGCCTCATGCCCGATATAATATTTTCAGCAATAATGTCATAAGACTATCTAATTAAAAATGGCAATTTTTCCCTATTTCATTTAAACTTAAGGTTGTTGGCCTATAAAGAAAATATCCGATAACTCTTTTAACCCTCCGATGGGTGAGAAGGTCCCTGGGGCCCATTTTCATTTTCAAACTTAAATTACTACTTGCAATACAGGAAAAAGATTTACCATCTAAGGCAATTTTGTATATTTTATAAACCAAAAAAAATTCCTTTTTTATGTTTTCAACAAATAATTTTGACATTCACTCTAACTTTTTACAAAAACAAAATACATATGGGGGATTCACAAGGTGTCATAAAGTCATATGTCTTAAAATAATAACATGAAAAAATACGAATGTTGTGAGCAACCCCTTATAATTTAATGTGCTATTAATTACGACAGCACAATAAACATAGCAAGCAACGTTCTATTTATTTAAGACACTTTTTGCTTACAAACCAACAACAATATTTTTAAACCATTGTAAAATGTTAGAACATTATGACATAAACCATGATAGCACACCTTGTGAATACCCCAATAGTATTTAAAAATAAAAGGGATAACGAGCAAACCTCTATCTTATGATGCGGTCACCTGTATGAATTCGCCTTGGTTTGAACACACTTCACACGAGTTCTTTAAATTTACTTTGAATTTAAAACTCATAAAAAATTAATAATATTATTAAATAAAATTTTTTCATTTGAGATGTATAATTAATAAATAATAATAATAATCATAATAACAAAGCAAAACAAAAAAATGGCGTTTCTATATAATATTCCATACAAATCGAAAAAGACCCTGTGAACCTTGTACTTAGTATAAATGCAACGGATGGCTCACTCATCGGAGGATTAATACACCTAATGTGTAAAGAGATTTACATGAGCATCTGCCATATGACCTTATTTCATGGTTGGTCATAACCATTGAGTGATAAACAAAGCGTTTACCCATCGCCCTCCCCCCTTATGTGCTCGGATACTTCTACACAGGTAGCTATTTTGAGGGTTTAATCCGACAAAAATTTTGAAGCCGTCCCTTGGGGACGGAGTTATCTTTCCACTACCGCTTTTATAAATCCAGCCGCTTCTATTCAAAAGCATCATAGTACAACATAGAGAAGTACTCCCTCAGGCCGAACTTTCCAAAAAGTTGTGTAAAATCAGCCCTTTAATGGAATTTTCAGTGCTATCCCTACTCGTGGCTTTGGGTTTAAACCGCAGTCACCACATGATTCCCGAAAGTAACTCTTCATCAAAAAATCTATACTTTATTGAACCCTTTTGTGAGTTCCCCGGCGAACAATTTGATGAAAAGCAACCTGCTATCAGAAAAGTAAAATTTCCGCATAGACAATCATACTGAATGGGAGGAAGCGTTTGCCGCAATATCCATACCTACTTACGGGGGCCACAACCAATAGCCAGGCTACTGCATTGCATACACCCGTGGCTACTGACCCACGAGGCACTAGGTAAGGAAGTACGGTGGTGAGTCTTCGGCCTCAAGAAATCACAGAGATTTCAGGAGACCTCTCATTTTGGATATTTGTTCGATAGCAGGTACCATTTGTCCCGGGTGGATGTAACACGAAAAGGTGAAATATCCTTGGGATGACTTGGAAAATAGGCTAAAATAATTGAAAATGGTGACTTCATTGCGGATCAGGTGTAAAATGAAAAGGATGAAAAAGACCTTTTCTGGAAACGAATGCCAAGTCGAACATATGCATGTAGCTACAATCAAGAAACCCGCTACTGGGTTTAAACAAGTCGAAGATCATGTGAACGATTTATTCTGTTCTAAAGCTTCCGGGAATCGGATGTTAATTGAAAATCCAGATCTAAAATCATGGTCGATGGAAGGCGTATATCGAATGGAAGCTAAGCCAGATTTTTATCGACAAATTACCTTCAGCGATGAGCCTTATTTATGGGCAAACGGCTGGGTAAACCAGCAAATTGTCGTTTTGGGAGGCCCATTTGTCTTGAAATTCGAAAGCGGTCCCAGCATTGCCGTAAATGGCAAACGCTACAGGTAAATGATTCGTTATTTTTTTTTATTCCTCATGTCATTGCAAATCATTTGGAGGAGAAATCTTTTCAACGAGACAGCACAATATGCCATACAGCACGTCAAATCATCACTTTGTTGAGGCAAATGTTTGCTGACCGAATTATCTCCAGAAATGTAGTTGTGAATTGGCCATCTTGTTAGTGCAATTTGACACCTTTGCACTACTTTTAGTAGGGGTTCATCAATTATCTGGTCCATGCTGATAAACCAGCAGAGATTGATGATTCAGAAGTCAACATTCAACGCACTATTGACTACATAAGACCGGGTATGTTCTAATAATGTGGTGCAAATTGGACCGACAGAATGGCGTTTATAAGGCGTAGTCGCCAAAGGCCATAGGACAGAAATTATTCTTAAACATTAAATGCCATGAAATTTTTTATTTAAGTCATTCTAGTGAATTTGTTGTGTTTTCTTTTTTAAAAACAAAACTCTGTGCCTCTAATTAAAACACCTTTATATACTAGACTAACAGCGAAAATGTTATGTAGGTCGCTATACTCACTGTCACCCTACTAAGCCACTTAGATGCTTTAGCGTATTAATCACGTCTTTATATTTTGACGTTTATAACAAATAACACTTAGTGATAATTTAAATATGTTTTTAACTAATAAGTATAAAAGCAAAATAGGAATTTTCTATTTCAAATACCAGGTGTTTTCAAAATCTAAACGTGCCATCTTGGTAAAACATAAAAAGTACCAAATTACGTGTTTTGTATAAATTATCTTTTTATGCAATAATTTTTTTTTTTTTTTGGCATTTATTCGCAAAAAAATCAAATTATTAAGTTTTATGCCATACATACACAATAATTCTTCCTCACACTGTTTAGTCTGGATCAATTTGCTTTGAATAAATTTTGCTTAATACAGCATACTTTTAGGTAATATTTATGTTTTTTTTTTAATTCTTGTCTGTATTGTTACGTTTTATTTTGGGCATAAAATTAACATAAAATAAAATCAATAGAATTTTCTGCTTTTAAATCTGCATTCAGATTTAACGGCGTTTATGAGCACGTAATCAGAAATCACGTGCTGTAACATGTTAAACATGGGCTGGAAAAATACAAAAACTAGTCTTTTTTTAAATGACAAAAAAACAGAATAATGTTTCCATTGAATCCAAAAATTAATTTAGAAGTGGAAAAATAATGGAGTTTAAAAAAAGAACATTTGGGATGTCGTACATTTAGGAGCAATAATATTGTGTTTTAAGCCAGATAGAACTTTCGAAAAGGTTACAAGTCACACACACTGTCATACTGCAGTCACCTTTTGACATTTATGATCAGAAAACTTTGGCAAATTATCATTTATAGATTTGAACATGAAGAACGCTTACAAATAATACAAATTTAATTTGAAAATAAGTCATCGAAATTAATTTGCAATAATGTGTTCAGCGATAAGGGCCATGTTTGGCTTAACGGGACACTCCGGGGTTATAAAAACGACAATCTCGAACCGGAGGATTGATCACACCTCCCTAGTTTTGGTTAACGATCGTCGCTACAGAACGATGATATCAAGCCAGAATGCGTGAAGCAACGGTGTTCCGGGCAGAAGGAGAAGCGTGAAATTCCCCACGGATGCCTCTATGTCACGAGAAGGAGTGGGCTTTGGAGTAAACTCATACGAGCTACACCTAAATTTATTACGAAGACTTTCGGATTAATTTAGAGTTTTCCATGCGATGATATTTGCGATAAGGGAAGCTGTAGATTTGCTTACACTATCGGCTGTATCGACGACTACTGTGGTCATTGGCACTGATAACTGTGCCGCCGTTGTGACCTCGGCTACCCCTCCCTGCGAAAGAGAAAATCTTTTGACTGGCGATCAACGCTTAATGAGATGGCTAAACAGTTTGAAATCAGGATTATATGGATCGCATGCCACAGGGATATACTGAGTAACATTAAGGCGGATGAGTTTGCCATACTTGGCACTCTAAGAGACTTATAAGGCGTTGGGGTACCTTTGCTTTTCCTGCAAGCTCGAACTTCGGCAATGGACTGCCGTTAATGCTAATGACAGATGGGCCAGAAATACTAAGAACAGGATTGTTAGGCGATTGTGGCCACTTTTGGATGAAGGGCGAACCATGTCTCTACTACCAAGGACCAAGAGGGTATCTGTTTTCACGGGACACTGCCTTATAGGTAGGCATACCCACCGCTTTGGAGCCGGACAATATGATTACTGCTGCAGTTGTTATGTTGAAAATGAGAAGGAGAACGTGGAACTCTTTCTCTGTCACTATACTGCACTGGCGAGAACAAGACTGGCCAAAATGGGATCCACCCCACCTTTGACATGTTTTACGATATCTTTAGCGTTGAGTTGGAGCTCAGTTTAAGCTTTGTTAGTAGTAAGAATTGGTTCTGCTTTGGGGATTCTATTTAGTAGAACTCCGTGGTATCACAATGGATCATTTGTTTCAAATGTTTCAGATGCATACTGACTGCCATTTTTTACCTAAACTAACCTTGGCTTAACAAGTATATAAATAAACAAAATTGCTGTATGTAGAGTGAGACCAATCTAAAACAAACTCTTCAGTTTCCATTACACCTAGAAAGATGCACCGTTTGTTGCAGTTTATACGCTGGTAGCATCATCAGACCTTATTTCTTTAAAAATCAGACCGAATCTTGCATTACGGTCAATGTAGATTGTTACCGCACCATGATCAATGAACTTTTATTTGAAAATATGAATGAAATTTATCCAGGCTTATGATTTCAACAGGATGTTCCTGGGTCTCATATGGCCACCGCAACCATCGACTTATTGAAAAATAAGTTGATTTCGCAAAAAAGACAGGGCAATTGGCCTGCAAGGTCGCTCGATTTAACACCTCTCTAATATTTCCTGTAGGGCTACGTAAAGTCTCTAAAGTATGCTAATAAGCCAGCAACAATTCATGCCTTGGATGCCAATATTGCGAGAAATGCTCGAAAATTTTGCCCAAAATTGGACGTCACAGTCGCGGTGCCCGTATGCCCGAAATTATTTTCAAATATAAATACCATATATTGATCTTTTGAACAAAAACAAATTTTTGGTTTAAAATTAAAATTTGTTGGTTATTTTTTACTATCTCAAGTTCTATTTAAAAGCACCAGTTACCAAAGTTAAAAGTAATACACAACGTTATAGTTTAACAATATTTAAAATATTTCATTTATTTTTTTTTACCCCGGCTTGCCTTTTTGACATTCTTTGCTTTTTGTAGCTGCTAGAATCGCTGAACATTTTTGTTCCAACCAGAATAAAAAATATTTTTCATTTTTAATAGATTTGCTCCTAAAAATATTTATGTAAAAGAGGAAATAAATAATATTTTTCCGGACGTGTCAACACAAAAGGAACACATTCAGCTTTGTTGTGGAAGTCATCATTTTAATGACATTTACTTATTCATCTAATAAAGGGAGAATTTTTTTAAAAATTTTACAGAAATTTTACTTTTCATTTTACAATAAGTTTTTTTCTTCTTCGTGTCACGCTGTTTTTCTTTGAAAAGTTTTGTTTATTTATTTTTATGCCTAAATATGGTAATTTATTACTTTCAATACAACTGTTTTTAATAGCAGCCCTTAGGTATGCTGTAGAAGTTATTATTTTACTTGGCCTTAAGCGTAGATATCATATTTTAAAGGAATTAAATTTCAAATGATGATGATGATGATTTAATGTCAGTAAGTTAATCTGAAATTGTTTGTTAGCCTTCAGGCCAGGGTATTTTACATAATCATTATAAAAGTGCTAATAAATAAAAAAAAATAAAAACATTAAAAATAAATTATTCGCGATTTTTCTAAAACACTTTTAAACTTTGAAAAACTTTTCAAACAACTTTTGAAAATTAAACCAAATAATACCTTTAATAAAGTTTGAAATGGTGAAATATTTTTGAAGGATCAATTAAGGGCATTCATAAGGTAGCCATAAAATCATATGTTTTGTATTTATTACCAGAAAATTCGACATTCCAATAATTACACAGAAAAAATTATCAGTAGTTTTTAATCAATTAAAAAAATAGTTTAAAAAGTATTTCAATTTGATGAATGAGGTAATTGAATCAATTATTTTTTTTTTAGTTGAAAAAAAATTACAAATATAATTTCGATTAATTGACATTTTAGTTGTTTTGAAATAAATTTTTAGTTAAATAACAAAACATCTTAATTGATTTTTTCGCTTTAAATAAAATAATTTAAACTTGTAGAATTGTTATTTGGCATTATAAGTTTTTTCATAATTTTTTTAATTAAAATTTTTTTTGGACGGCACTCAGGGGAGGCGCCCTACCAATACATTGCATTGTCTTGGTACTAGGAAATGGAAAGAAGGATAGAGGGAGTAGTGCTTGTGAACATTCGACTTGAATTTATTCATGTTGAAAGTGAAAGGGGAAAGGCACTCTACATACGAATAGTTCGCTTAAAGAGCGAATTTTCCCTGTAAAGCGTTGTACGATTCACCGGCCAATCGACCACAAAAGGATGGGCTCTTGAGGGAAAATACATATTACGTGTAACCGTACGAGTTTCGGGAAACAGATCCCTTATTATATCAAAACACATCCCATTGTAGTAACGATAAGACAGGGAAATACAATCCACATTGCGACGGTGCAGAAGGGAGTCACTAGAATTGGATACCCCACAGTCACTATTTGAGAACCTTCTCCGTCTCCAGCACGCTATCGAGAAGCTCAAAAATTAGAAATTCTAGCGCCGGCCCAAACATAAGAGTTTTATTTCATTTTCGTTTGGATAAAGGTGGTATAAATAGTATGAAGATCAAAGGGAGTGAAAAAAAACTTTCACCGTTTTGAAAATATACGGCAGCCGAATGCTTCTTTCGTTACTATTTACAGAATATTTACAGTAAAAGCTTTCAAATTTATAACAAATAGTTTGATTGTCAATACTAAACATCTTTCAAAGGCGAGCTGAACTGAAAAACTGAGCGTGACACTTTTCATACAAGGTCAATATAATTTTTTAAATATCTGGAGGAGGATAATGGTAAAAATTTAAAATTTGGAATAAATTGTTCTGTTATCAATACATGAGATTTTTTTAATTTTTTTTTTTCTTATGCTAATCCCGCGAAGCTCTACCCTTGTTTGCAGGAGGTCGAGTCTCTGGCGGGAATCGAACCCGCAACCCTCGCACAGATAGACTATATCACTACCAACTAGACTACAGGCTTATTTGATCTTAATGGGGGTAGCGAAGCTTACCAGTTTCATTTAAAAAAAAACCAGGTTTATTTAAAAACAAAACTTTAAAGTTTTTTTTTTTAAATAAAAATATTGTACAAAAAATTTATTTAAAAAATCTTTATTAGGTATACATACATACATACGTTTCCAAAGATGTTAAGCTTTAACCATTGCTTTATTTACATTTAAGCCTAAATGTAGACTATCAGCCTTATTTATAAAAAAATAAAACAGGTTAATCAAGGGTTTATGAAACGAATTTTGTTTGAAATTTTGTGTAATAAACCGTTTATTAACCTGTTATATTTTTTATAAATCTATCTCTTAAAGCCGTTTGAAACAAATAAATAGAATGTAATAAAACATAAAAACTTAACTGTATGTATAACTTTATAGTTAATTGTACACTAAATCCAATAAATGTTTTTTCATGTTTCGTGATACAAAACATTATTTTTTATTATTCTTTATCTGCTTATCCCTTAAACTATACATTTATTTCTTTAAAACAAGCAAAAAAAATTTGCTTCTACAAAACCAGATGCGCCATTTAAGGCGAATATATTCTTTAGCTTTTTTATTTTTTTATCAAACTTTTATACTACAATTTTATTGCGAACTATCAAGCATAAACTTGTATGTGTTTTTTTTTTCTATTTTACAGCATACTTTTATGCGTCATTTTGTTTGCTATGGCGATTAAAAGTATGCTAAGAATTAAGTTAGAACATAAAATGTAAACTTGAAAAAAAATGATTTTTTTTATTGTAACGTTAAAAGAGGTAAAAAATTAAATAATAAAATCCAAACCTTTAAAAATGGATTAAATTCTGTAACGAAAAATATATAAATTTAGTGTAACCCTTGAACAGAAAAAAACTTTTTCTTAACATTTTGGGGGCAATTTAAATGGAAATGTCGACCGATTTCGAATGCCGTAATTTGGTAGGAATTTTCTACAGTAAAGGCAATAAGAAAGAAGGCTACTGTAATAAATTCAGGAGCTAACTCCACAATAGTAGAGTGGGTATTATGCGTTTGTGCTGATGTCTGTAACACCTAAAAATATTGGTCAACAAAAATTGGTCCAGACCCATCTTTTAGCATATTGATCAATTGAAGCAATCTAATGATGTCCATCCGTCCGTCCGGCTGGCTGTCCATGTAAATCTTGTGCGCAAAGTACAGGCCGCCATATTAGTGATAATTTAATGAAATATTGTACAAAGGTTGTTATTGGAACAAGGACTAGGCCCAATTTCAAACTAAATTTTACATGGCCCCCATGCAAGCTTCTTTCCGGAATAAAGTCGCTGTGCTTATAAGTCAACTTATTATGTCGGCACTCACTTTTTGAAATTTATGATTAGTATTCTTTGGCAAATCATAATAAGTCGATTCAACGCTGCTACATGATCTAAATATGCTTGGAAAATCAGTCATCGATTCAGTTATTGCAGAGTTGTGTTCAGAGATGAGGCTAATTTTTTGCTTAAATGATTTGTTAATACACAAAATTGATGCATATGTAGTGAGACCAATCCACAACAGACCCTACAGGCTCCATTATATTTAAAAAATGCACCGTTTGGGCCTGTTTACACTCTGTTGGCATCATCGGACCTTATTCTTCAAAAATGAAGCCGAAGCTTTCGTTACGGTTAATGGAGATTGTTAAGGCACCATAGGCCATGCAAATATGAATGATTTTAACAGGATTTCACCACCTGCTATACAGAGACCTTAACCACCGACTTATTTAAATCAAAATTTTGCGATAAATTTATTTCGAGAAAGTTACCGGTCAATTGACATCCAAAGTCATACGACTTGACACCTCTTGATTGTATCCTGTGGGGCCTTGTTTGAAAATATGGATGACATTGATGCGGGCGAGTTGCGGTTTCAACAGGATTTCACTACTTGCTATACAGAGACCGTAACCAACGACTTATTTAAATCAAAATATGGCGATAAATTGGTTTAATTTATTGCGTTTTTAGGTGCAACGGAAAACATAATTATATCAATAGAAATTATAAATAAAATGCAAACAATAAAACCAAATTTTTTATACAAAAAAAAAAAAAAAAAAAACTGACGGTAGATGTATTTAGATAGACACAATTAGTTTTATACCTTAAATTTAAAATAGATTACGAGATGAAGGCAATATGTTAATTTGTCTAGCCAAATAGAACATGAAATTGAGTGCAATATCAGAAGAAGTAGTGATAACTACGATTTTTACGTGGTCTTCAGATTTTTTAATTATATCTTTTAACCTGAGGATAGCGAAATATGCACAGAAAAATGTGTTTTATCAATAAAAAAAGTTGGTTTAAAAAATATTTAAATTTAATTAATGTAATAATTGATTTTTTTAGTTGAAAGAAAATTAAAAATTTAATTTTGATTTAATTAACATTTTAGTTGTTTTGAAATAAATTTTCAATTAAAATTTTAATTAAATAACAAAAAATCCTAATTGACTTTTTTCGTTTAAAATAAAATAATTTAAACATATAGAGTTGTTGTTGGGAATTGTCAATATTTATTTAAATAAATTAACACATTGTTTGAAATGGCAAAGTTTTTTGATCACTTTTTTAATTAAAAATATCATTTATTGAAAATATTTTTTCAAAATTTTAAAATTTTTAGTAATCAATATTAACATTTTGGTAATAGGTGCAAAATCAACAAAATGTTTGCATGATATTATGAATTTGGAACTAATTTGGTGATTGGAGAAATTTAATAATTTTTTCTGTGTGTACTCGTATTGTAAAATAAAAATATGATTTTAGGAAAATACAATCCTGGAGCTTGAGCTCGATTAATTTTTAAATTTATGATAAAATTGTAAAAAATATCTTAAAAATTAATATTGTAATCAAGAAAAATTTAAATTGTCGGGAGATTAATAAATGGCATTAACATTGAAAAATAATTTCGGACATATTGGCAACGCGGCTGTACTTGACGAAGCGCATTTTGAACGTTCACTTTTTTGAGCCGTATGTTACGAATCACACGAACAATGTTGACCTCTAAGGCACCAATTGTTAAGTTTATCAAATTTAATTTTTATTAAATTATTTTTATTGAAAGAAGGAATTTACAACATGAAATTAATTAAAATTTTTTTGGAAAATATTTTGATAAAGGATACAAGTTTATTAAATTAACTGCTTAAAAACCAGTAAATCCTTTCCTTTTTGTTTGGATGGTTTGCATAAATTAAAGTATTTTTTTCAACAAAGTTTCCGCTTGCGCCACCCTCAAACTATGTAACAGTTTTCTGTGAATTTTAACAGATTGGTTTATGGCCTAAAGAAAACAGAATCCTTAATTTACATAAAATTATAAATTGGTTTATTGCCCTAAAATATTTGAACATAATTGTTTTTTATGATTTTTAGGCTTCCTCAACTATTAATAGCCTAAAAGCATGTTCAAAGAAATAAAAATATTTAAATGACTTATTAACTATCACATATGACTAGACACAAGTAGCGTGGTGATATTTGGATATATGACGTACATTAAATAGATTTTAATTTGCTATTCTTTGCCGAAAAAAAGGCAAATGAATGTTGTAATTTGTAAAGATGCCATACTTTTTAAAAAATAGATTTGTAATTTAGCTCTCGTGGTTCTCAGTCAAATATATATGGCTTTAATTCATAAGGCGTTTTATATAATTAACTCATCCTCTGTTGTTCGGAATTACAATGGATGTCGTCATGACTTGTACATTGGAAAAGGCAAGCGGAATTTATTGTGGTATAAAGGGGGAAATTAACTTACCTCAATTATGTGTGTAGATGACATCTGCCGTCTGGGTCAATGTGACTCAGCTGAGTTTTTGTGCTTAATTCTTGGCCTACAAAGAAAAGTTTATCGTTTATTATCTATTTTGCTAGTATATTCATTGGTAGTATCAAAGAAACTAATATTGATGCGGTAATAACCATTTTATAAAAATTTTCCGAAAAATAAAATGTGAATACTCTTTTCTAAAGCAAATGAAATTTGAGCTGCAATGTGCTTAATTGCAACGAATTCTTATCACAATAAGAGTAGCAGTTATGGGAGCTACTTTCAAATTTGGTTGTATGTTTGTTAAATGGTCTAAAGTAGAAAAATAAAATAGCTGATGCAGAATTTCATATATATCGCACAATTAATCATAATCAGATACAACTCAAAATTGATCAAAATCGTTTGGTTTTTTCAGAAACCAGTTCACAAATCCAATCTATAGCGACCACAAAAATTTCGTTTGCCTCGGTGACTTCTTTAACTTTTCTTCTTTAAAATTTGTGGAACTGAATTTGTTTAAAGAATTGCAACGATGTTTTTGAAGGCAGTTAAATGCCTCTGCTTGACATTTTTGAATTTTAAGTTGTGCCTGTTTGTGATATAGTGTGCAATTTGTACATAAACTTATATTTTCATAGATTCCTAGTGACATATTCTATGTAATAGTTGGGTCAAATTGGCCCACAAAAATCCTAGATGGGGTTAGCAAGCGGGAAATGCTTAAAGGAAGTTGAAAATCAAATGGGCTATACACTGCGAAAACTGAGAGATGACTGAACTAGATAGACACTAGAAAAGAACCCGCAAGGGAGCCGCAGATGGGATTGACCAGCTAATTCATCTCGGCAAGCAGTGGGGAAACCTAAGCAGCTGCTATATTAAGTATCAAATATATTGTTTTATTTCAGGAATTCCCCTCTGGCAGTCTCCACATTTAGCAAAAAGAACAAAAATCCAAATATTTAACAACTGCATCAAATCTGTACTATAGATGCAGCCTTACCTGACATAAAATCCCTTAAAGTTTTTATTAACTGCTGTCTGCGCAGAATCTTAAGAATTTTCTGGCCGCAAACTATTTAAAATCAAATAAGAGACTATGGAGAGAAACGCAACCAACTCCAATAAATATTGCAATTCTAAAAAGAAAGTGGATCTGGATTGCACATGCCTTGCGAATACCAATAGTGAAGAGAAGCTCAATTGAATTAAATCCACAAAGTATAGTCGTCGAAGAGATAGACCATCTCACACATGGCGCCGTCAAATAGAAATGGAAGCTGACAGAAACAACTTAAGCCGGAACGAGATTAATGCACTAGCTGCGGACAGAACTCAATGGAACAGATTTATTAGGGTCATATGATCCTTAAATGGCCGATGGAAACCTCTATATATATATATATATATATATATATATATATTAGGGCGGGTCAAATTGTATGGAACGATTTTTTTTTTGATGAAGCGTATAGCAAAAAACGTAATCTATAGGTGATTCTGAGAAATTTTGCTCAAGAGACCATAGCTCTAAGTCGGATTTGGAGCTCCCCAAAATTTTAAAATAGAAATTAAAAAATTAACCCGCCCTAATATATATATATATATATATATATATTTATATTTTAGGAAAAAAAACGAGGGAGGGTCAATAATTCCATAACTTTTTGAGTTTCCTGCATTTTAACCGGCATGTTCACAAGTCAAACTAGCTCATCAAACTAACATGTTTGTGATTGTGTTAGTAAAAAAAACTGGCACTTATAGTTTGATGTTAGTCAAATCAAAATACTTTGATTTTGACATAAATTTGAAGCCCGTTTTATGTGCACGCAATTTCTTAAAATTTTTTGACAAAAATCCAATTTTCATAAAAAAAATATTAACAAAAAACAAAACATTTTGCTTGAAGTTTGACGATTTAAACCTGATGTGTGGCTGTGCTAAAAAATCAACATAATACCAACACATACGTATATATTATGAAGCAGTTTGATTAGTGTCCACGGTGCACAGCGGATGGTTTCATACATTTTTGTGCAAAAAATATAAGAAGTGGTCCTACATAATCCAAATCCAAGCATTCTATTGACTAAATTAAGAAAAAAAAATAATTCATTGCAAAAAGGTCTTCAAATTTGTTACATACACTTTTTAGAATTAAGAAAATATGCAGGCAAAGTTTCATTAATATCAGCCACGCCCACCTTCCGCACAATTCAACAAAAAAATGTTCGCATTAAACCTTTCATATTCAAGTTGATGTCTTCTGACTTGGTATACAAACTTTCTAGAAGAAGCAACATATGCATACCAAGTTTCAAGCACATGAGCCACGCCTACTGCCCACTTCCAAACAACCCAAAGCAATTTTTTGCGCTTTCAACTTTTCCTATTACGGCAAAAGCCTTTTAGTTTTATACATATACTTTGTAGAAAAACAAAAAATGCATGCCAAGTTTCATTTACATCAGCCACACCCACCGCCCATATACGCATAAAAACCAAATGAGTCCAATATATTCAAGCATTTTATTCCTCAACTATTATTTGTTTAGCTACATAATTTACAATGATGTTTATGAGGTTGGTGTCTTATACTTTATACACGGAAAAAATTCTCCAAAAATGTTGCCCCAATTAAAGCATTAATCAAAAATAAAATCAGCTTTAATTACAAATTTTATCAAGTGATTTAAACGTTTAATCAAGTGAATTTAAAGTTTAATTGATACTATTAATTTGCACCAGTAACTAAATTAATAGTTACAATTAAACTTTTAATTTGCACCAGTTAACAAATTAATAGTTACAATTAAACTTTTAATTCACTTGATTAAACGTTTAATTCACTTGATTAAATTTTTAATTAAGACTGATTTTATTTTTGATATATGCTTTAATTGGGGCAACATTTTTTTCTGTGTATATACCGACCAGACGATGCAAGCAAACGATGTAAAACATCAATCAAGAATAATTTTTCTTAAAGAAATACGATTTTCTTTTTACCGATTCCATCCAGCGTTAAAATATATGATATACAAATCGCTTCTGAATTGTTTATCGCAGTAAACCAAAAAAGAAATTATTCAAATTAAAATACTTAAACAATACACATAAGGGTGGGCCGATTTGTAAGGACAAATTTTTGCCGATATTGTGCCATTTTTCGATAGTTTTTGTACGCTAAACTTGGAAAAGTAATATTTAAAAAATATTATATCAGCCGATTTTTTTTTATTATCTTCTAAAAAAAAAAACAAAAGTTGAGAAAAAGTCAAAACATTTAAATTTGGGCACCTCGAAATGATTTTTTGATATGTCGTAGTAGAACTTATGCAAAAAGCAAAGAACGATGGCACAATCAAAAATCGATGGCACAATATCGATTGCTAAACCGACACACCCTAATACACATACATATAATTTTAAAAAGCCGATTTAAATGACAATGTCTATAAAACCGTCTGTCATTCATAATTTTTCTTTTCATATTAATTTTTTTATTAATCGAACTCATCTACTTTAAATTTTCGATACATCAAAGCACTTGTAACATAATTGTTACTGCAAAGTACAAAACAAAACGATAGGAAACGTTTCTTTTTGTTTATTTTCGGACTCTGGTCCAAACCCTTCGATGAAAACAAATTTTTTTACAAGAAGTAAACAGTAGAGTTATCTATTTTTTAAACAGCCATTTTCATTCTGAAATTTAATCATTTCTTATTTCTTTATACATACTGTTAATAAATATTTTTCAATCAATCATAGTAGCCTAAAAGTAAACAACGGTAATTGACATTTCTATTATATTTCTCCATTTATGTATTTCTTTGCAATTGTTTAGATTAATTTTTATTGGCTTCAAATTGTATGCATGTGTTTGGTTTAATTTTTATTGGTTTAAAAAAGTTTTGTTATAAATTATTAAATATATTTAAACAACTTAAAAAGCCCCCAACAATATGCTTTATTTTCTAAATGTGTTTGGTATGGTTTTCACTTAATTTATAAGCCAGCTTAAAAATGTATAGTATTGATAAATCAATTTCTCAATTTTAATTTTATTTTCATTATTTTTACAATAGCAAAAGCGAAACTTAGGTCTATAAAAAAATTTGTGTTTATTATTTTTGCCACCTAAAAGTATACACTTCTTAGTAACAAAAAAAAAAAGTTAAAGCAAACGGAGAACTTGTGTCTTATTAACAAAGAAAAACTCAGTATGAAAAGGTTTATCATACAGGAGTTTAATTTACAAGCCAAAATAACGAAAGTTAAGACAAATTTAATATTTCAGAATTGCTTTGTTAAAAAGTGCTTTAAAATGTCTGCAGGAATTTTGCCCTCACACATACACGAAGCATAAATAATTGAACTACTACCCTGCGTCTGGAGGAAATAAGCCATAATAAAGCTACCAAAAAAAAGATGACTTTAAACAATATACGACAATTGGCAGCAGCTCACTCTGCTCAGCACCATTTACAATATCATACCAATAATATTTTACGACAGACTCCAGGGACAGAAAGTGACCATTAAATGGTGGAATTCACTCAAGCTGGTATTCGTGGGCTTCCAAAAAGTCCCTGATTCCATCAAGCACAGTGCAATTTGGTTGGCTCGAAACACTTGTCCGGAAAATAATAAATATCATCAAAGCGATGTATACCAATCAGAGTTCATTAGAACTGTACACTAACGTAGTGTATTTTTTTTAAATACCAAGTATAAAATTTCTTGTTGTGCTTGTGAACTACGCATATGAAAAATAAATAAAGAATGTCCTGTATTTCTATAAAAACAGCCTTAAAATGAAAATATCTTACACCAAAAAGCTTTTTCGTTGCAAGAAAATTTTCATCCGTTTTGTTGTAAAATATATTCACCAGATTTATAATGATGGATTTTTCTTAGCGAAACAATTCTCTGTAGAACTGTATCATTAGATTATTAAAAATTAATAGTCGAAAAATTGCTCTATGCATCGCCCTAAACTGGAATTCCCAAGCCACCACACTACCAGGACACCCTACAAACATATGGCACAAAAGTGTTTCTTTAGAAACAAGACGTTTAAACAAATTAAGGTCTCGTTACTCATACGTAAACGTTGCGTACACGAAAACGTCAACTTCAATAGTTGGTAGTTACTCCAAAAACGTAAACGTGTCATGTGGTATTGAAATGTATTAAAAAGAGAAATGAAAACTTGTCAAGATTTGTAAAAATAATTACAAGAAAAGACCTTCTAAATTTGCATAAAAATATAAACAGAAAAAATTGTGTGCGTCGATGGAACAGCTGATAAGCAAAAACGGAGAAAAATTTTATATATGTCAGGTTCATTCCCAACGCAATATCACGTTAACGTTAGATTACCTATTTATACATACGCTTGGTCAAAAAACAAGAACAGCTAAAGCCCCAGTTAGCTGACAATAACAGTAACGTTACCGTACAGTAAAAAAATTAAGAAAAATCTGTTTTCTACAGATTCAGATGTTACGGTTAAGTTACATCTTACTGCTTACTATAATCGTTCTAATTGCTTGACATACAACAAAATAAAGCAGCTGATTTGCAACGTTACTGTTACTGTCAGCTAACTGAGGTTTAATACGCAACGTATACGTTTACGTTAGAATAACAAGGTATTCATAAGGAGAAGCTGCAACATTTTGTAATGATAGCATAACATGAAACTTTTTTGTAGAACAAAATTTTACTACTTAAAAAGCTTTTTAGATATTCTTAAAATAAAACTCTAGTCTTTCACATGGCTGCGTTTAAAAAAAATAAGGCCTTTAGTCTTAACAGAAATTATAAATTGGCTTTAAGGGAAATTTAAACAGAATAAACCTATTTTGTTGGAAATTTTGTAATAACATTTTTGTTTCTTTCTGCCTTTTTTTAAACCAAAAAAATTCTAAATGTAATTAAAAAAAATCGTTTACTTTTCATTGTCTTTACATTTTATATGCTGCATTTTTCATATTCTTGATGGCCCCTAAAGATATGCTTTAATTTTAATTTTTTTTATTATTAAAGATTTTATTATATTGAAGACAATTTTAACAATTAAAATGTTTGTATTTACGATTTTAACTGTTAAGACATTAATTTAAATCATAAAATTTTGGGATAAAAAAAAAAAATTTTGATATTTCCTAAAATATTTTATTTTAGATTCAATTTTACTAAATAAACAAAAACTTTATTTTAAAAGCCCTTGAAAAGCGTTTACTTTTCTAAATTGTTTACAATTTATTTTTAATTTCATTTGTTCATTGAGGTTTGTTAGAACTTTAACACTCTTAACTACCTAATTGAGTGAAATGGACACAATTTATTTAATTTTCTCTCTGAATTGCCTCAGACATAACAGAAAGTCTGCAATTTAAAGGATGGGATAAAGTTAATATAGTAATTTTAGACAACGAAACGATAAACATTAAAGCAATTTTTTATGAAAAACTCTAAGAAACCCCCACAAAAAAACTTCTAGCTGGCTCTAATCGCACGATATTTTTTTTTTTTAATTTTATTTAATAGGTAATAGGTGCAAAAGCCTCAAATTATTTGCTTGATTCTATGAATTTGGTGATTGGAGACCATTATAAATTTGTTCTGTGTATCACTTGCACGTGCTGTTGAACGCTTTATTTGTCTACGGTGATTTAGCAAAACAGACCGCATAAATGGCAGCCAAGAGATGTACCCTGAAAGTGCCTATTGGAAGCCTCTTCAGAAAAGAATGTTTTCTTAAAATTTGGAAAAAATTGCGGTATTTTACGTAAAACACCCATTTAGAAATTATGACTTTCCAATAATTTTCTTCGATAAAATTAAACACAACTAAGCATACATATAACATTTGCATTTAAGCCATAAAGTATGCTACAATTCCTAGTTTATATAATTCTTGGAATCCTTTTCATTACTGGCTAAACAAGACAACTTGTTTGTTTAATGCCAATAAGCTTACACAAATACACTAGCATACTTTTAGGCTAAATAACAACATGTAAATCCCTAATAAATGTCAAAATACACACAATCACATAGTAAGCAAGCATCATGTTTCAATTCTGGGAATTCAAATTAAAATTCTCGTATGTCTATCTAATAAAAAGGAATTTTTAGATTGATTAGCAATTCCAAATATGCTTTATATCCTTAAACAAACATGAGGATAAGAAAGAAATTAGTGAGTAGATTGAGATGAAATCACATTAGTGTACTTAAATTTCTGAACAGAAATTGTACAGGTTCATTATAATGTTTATAGCAAAACTGCGCAAATATATAAAGCCACATAAGACAATTCTAAAATACTTACGCCCTTATAAAAAACCAGGTTAATAAAGGGCTTACTTATGAAACGGATTTTATATGAAAATCCTTTTATTAATTTTAGTTTTATTTTTTATAAACTAGGCCGTTATAATTCAGTACAGCAGATATACGAATAATTTGGCTTTTCCAATTGCAATTTACGAAATTTCTAGGAAATATATATTCCCGTCTTTCCTATAAGGAGCATACAAACTGTACACACCCATTTAAGTGCGATTTATCTCGGCCAAGGGATTTTATTTTGCCCCAACTTCTGCTAATAGCTGCAGTTGCGATGTCGATTTGGCACCTCCATGTATGTGTATGTCTTACTCTTCGACGGATTTAAATCGATGGTGCTCTGCGTATTAACATATTTATAGTACTGGTCATCGTTGGACCTTCTGACATCTTTGTAAGCAATCTATGGTTTCTGTCTTAATAAAAAACTACTCTACTTCATTAAAGTCAAGAGCAAGCAAATCAACTCAATTTGAATTTTTAATTGATAGAAACAAATGGAAGTCGGATGGGAAAAGGTCTATACCATAAGTTGGAATGAGACCAAACTTTCTAACCTTTAGTTTCCAAATAATTTTTAGCTTATCTTAAAATATCTGGCCTAGGGTTGGTATTATGCGACCATATTGCTTATTTATGCGCTATTTTGGCCAGAATTCACTTAAAACGAATCCACTGTAATTGGTACAGGTAAGTAAACACAGAACAAATTCTTCAAAATTGTTGACCAATTAAAGCATCAATCAAAAAAACGTAGGAAATATATTGATAAAATGCGATAAATTGTCTTTTATTTAATTAAGAATAAAAACAAAGACCTTGAAAGCCTGTCTATAGGTAACTATAGGAGAAAACATTTTTGAAAAAAAAATCACTCTTAATGAAAAATGTAATGAAATGAATGAATGATTTAATCAAGTGAATTAAACGTTTAATCAAGTGAATTAAACGTTTAATTGCTACTATTAATTTGTTTACTGGTACATATTTAACTAATTTTTTAACTAATATTACAAATTGTTTAATTGAACTAAATTTTTTTTTTCTGTGTACTGTAATGGTCTGACTTAGTTTAAGCAGCTCACAATAGATGAAGCGCTTCAGTTTCCACTAAACACAGAGCATTACGCTAGTGCCATTAATATTTGTCCATGGCCATGATTTCACTTGTTAGCTTGGTTTTCACATCTACAGAAAAAAAATGACCCCAATTAATGAATTAATCAAAAATAAAATTAGTATTTATTAAAAATGTAATCAAGTGAATTAAACGTTTAAGCAAGTGAACTAAACGTTTAATCGAGTAAATTACAAGTTTAATTGACACTATTAATTTGTACCAGTAAACAAATTAATAGTAACAATAAAATATTTAATGATTAAATTTTTAATTAAAAATGAGTTTTACTCCAACTGTGATCCTAGCTATAAGAATAATTCAACTGTGATATTTTAATTTTTCGTTATTTATTTTTGCATTTATTTTTTATTAATTAAATCTGTTTTGTGTCGTTCATTAAATCACAAAAGGCATAATAGAAACCCATCCAATTTAAACAAAAATTGTTTACCATTTCCAAATATGTGCTTACGTCAATGAGCAGAATTAACGCATCTACGGCATCGAAAATCCGCGTATAACACACGAAGAACCATTATAACCGCTCAAGGTTACTGAATGTTGTGGTGTTTACGCTAGAGGCAATATCGGATGTTATTCGATTACAACAATCGATTACTGTGAGCAGCGAGCTCTACAGAGCCATGCTCAACGACTTTCTGCTACCTCAACGGGACGAATTGGGACAAGAGAATGTGTGGTTCCCACAGGATTGAACAATTGCACATACTGTACGATCTGCAAACGAAATTCTAAAGTTGCTTTTCCGGATCGCCTATTGGTTCGTTTTTGATCATTTTCACTGGCAGCAAATAAACGCAATCCAAAGGTATAACTCAAGTTTTTTAATTATTTAAAAAAAACAGTCTTAGACCATCGGCTGCTAACTTGTGCGCCACCTTGTACATACATATGCAAATTTAAACGAAAAGCCCGAAAGCAACAAAATTGAAAATATATTATTATATTTCTATTGAAATTTTTTTTTCTTTTCTGTTTTACATCGTTTTATAACTGTTATACAAATTATTTTTTTATAAATATGTACAAGAGCAAAATTAAGCACTTTATCCTTGATAAAATCATGGTCAAGTATAAAGTAGTAACTTGCGCTCTTGTAGTTATGTCGGTTGCAAACTTGTATTAAATTATAAACATTTGCTTACATTAAAGAGAGTTTACTCTCTTAGTAATCAAAACAGGTCTGTTTTGCGTCATTATCCGTTAAACAGCTGTTTTTTTAAGATTTCTCTCTTTGTATTAAAGTATAACACCTACAGTTGGGGATATAGAAATGCATGTCCTTAGATACGGCTTTTTTAAAGTGTATCCTTTAAACAGCTGTTTAAGAATTGTCTGGTATACAACTACATACATACATTTATACATATAGAAGAAAAACACAGCTATGAATAAAAAGCATTAAGCATAAGAAATTTTATTCAAACTCTCTGACTCTCTCTCTCTCTCTCTCACACTCTTACAATTTCTCTTTTATACTTAGGTTGTTATAAAAACAAGTTTCCATAGACAGGAAACTTCAGTAGCAGTTTAACTTCCGATGGTTTTACATGGTATTAAATTTAAAAGTTCGCTTAATAAAATAACAATAAAACTATATAAATAAAGTTAATATGAAAACTTAATGGAAATTTAAAAAAAAAATCAAGAAATAACTAAACAAGAGCAATAATTAAGATATCAAGTAAAAATTTTATAAAAATAAAAAAAAGTATTTAAAAGGAAATTTAAAAATTAATAAAAAAAAATCTTTAAATTTTTTAAGTCAATAAAACCGAAAATATGAAGTATTTTCAAGTGAAATGTTGCCATTTTAAACAAATACGCCTACCAATTTCGGTTTAAAAATCTAATCATGAGTTTGAATAGAAAATAATTTATAAACAAAAAAACAAAAATTCTACATAATTGTTAACTATTCTCAACATTTATAAAAATATCACGACAGGTGGAAAAGGTATAAATCTGCAGTTCCATTTGTAATTTCTACAAAATTTTTTTAAGAATCTATTAAATAGAAAACTACTAGAACTGATCCAGATCCTGAGCCAGATCGGCTCAAAAATGTATGAGATATGAGTGTTGGTTTATTTAATTATGCTATTTCCAGCCCGCCGTAAGGGGTCTGTACACGGTCAAAATGCTTGGCATGCAGGCGAATTCACTCATGCACGTGGGCTGGACGTAATATTCGCCGTCATATCTAAATTTTCTGATCGTCGGTGTCACACATGCAAATTAATTTTCACTTATGCTACCAAAGCGCTTGATGAGTAATTTTGACCGCGTACAGACCCCTTTAAACAGTTTTGTCACATATAGTTCGTAACAATTTGCTATTGAATTTCAGCCAGATCGTTTTCTAAATGACTTAGATAAAAGCAAAATGACGAGATGGCCTTAAATCCTTAACAAAAAATTTTCATTTCTGAAGTTCTTGTATACTTCAAGGGCATAAACGTAACATAATTTTATTCTTAAATGTAAGCCATTAGTTGAGTTTCTTAATAAAATGTAAATTATTTTATTGGTCTGTAAGGATTTTAGTCCATATACCATGATTAAATAAATAAAAATAATATAAAACAAATGTCCTGCTGGGTTAACGATTATTAAAAGTGTACGGTCCCATGATATAAAGAAATTAAATTTTGCTTATATGCCTCTCTACGGGTTTTGGTAATATGGTTTTAAAAAAAATATTGCTTAAATAAGTTGAAGGGCATATAAGATTCGGCATAGCTGATTAAAGTACTCTTAACTTGCTTAATATTCCACACAGCTTTTCTTTTGTTTTCTTAACAATAAAATATTTAAATGTCTTCACAAAAATGTTACTAAACAATGAGCTCAGCACTTTAAACAAATTCAAAATATTGAATAAATAAGCCAAAAGATAAATAAATTACTCAACGTTTTTATTTATTAAAAAAACGATTTCAATAAAACATGTCAAGCCTAAACCGAATATTAAAGAATAAAATTATATTTTACTTACAAATTAAAAGCAAAACATAAATTTGGTACTCCTAGAAAATTTTCTTAAGAAATTTTCTTCACAAAGGAAAATTGAAATTTCCTGATAAGAGGATTTTAGGGAAATCAGTGAAGAAAGAAATTTAATGAAAAAGCAAAAAAATCATAATTTTCATAATCATTAAGTTTTTTCAATAGACTTATTATACCGCCATCTTATTTAATTTTTTTTTTCCTTTTAAGATCTAAAAATGCCCCCGATAAACCAAAGAAAATCAACAAAAACATACAAAAAAACTGAATAAGTGATGAGTAGACAAAAAAAAAAAAAAAAAAAAAAAAAAATGAATCCCTCTTCAAGAAAAAATACAATAACAAACAAAATGTCCTGCCTAAATATAATGTATAAACACCCTAAAAATCTTAAATAGCCTAAAGGTATGTTAATTATACTTTTACTATTTCAAATCAGCCCATTTACGTCAAATAGGGTCTGAAATTACCAATAGCCTGAAAAAGTTTCTTTTATTAATTTTAAAAATTAAATTTTGATAAAAAGGATTGAACACCACTAGTGGTGAAGGGTCCTTTCACGTGAAACTTTTTTAATATTCATCTAAGACCCCATAAAGGATATTTGGGGCATTTTGACAAAACATCTTAAGTCAATTTAAAAAAGTTGAAAAAAAATTTTGTTACTCATAAGAATTTTTTTTAATTTTGTTTGATTTTAAAATTTTGTGTTATAAACAATATTTTCTTTAATTTTGGTTTATTTTATTATTTGATAAAAATTTTCTTTTCACCGATTTTTTTTTTTAAAACTCTTCGGCTATCTTATCTCGACTTAAGATATTTTGTCAAAATGCCACAGATATATAGTCTGGGTCCTTGAATAATTCTAGGACAACTTACCAATATTCTTCTGTCTGTCTGTCCGTCTGTTGAAATCACGCTCACTTTCGAACGACTCAAAAGAAGAGAACTATATTGGCATCAAATTATTGTTAGTCCTCCTAAGCAGCTTGGGATTTAAATCAAGTACGCAATGAGTTATGAATCCAAATGTGGAGCAAGCACACTAAAAAATGGATATTTCCGTACCAATAAAAAAAACCCAATATTAATTGTTAGCGGAATCCCCCAATTGTTGTTAAATTGTGAACAAGCTCGTTCAATATAACTAGAAAATATACTAACAAATTTGGTGATGATCAATCCATTATGCAACTTAGGTCCCATTAATAGTCTACACATAAAAAAATAATTTTCATATTTGAATACGAAAATCGCATATTTGATTAAAAAAATTTTTGGATTTTCTGCGATGACGATTTTTGCGGTATTGATAAAAATGTTTGTTGGAATAGCTATTGAATTTTTAGTCAACAACCAAGTTTATTGAGTCAATAAAAAAAGTGTGGCCCAAAATAATTTTTTTTAAAACAAAAGGTGGTTAAGTGATTTGTTAAAATGAATTATTGGAAATGTTGAATTAATCAAACAAAATATTTATCGAATCTTTATTTATTTATTCAATAATTATGATGTGCTAAATTCCCAATTTTTATTCTTTCATAAATACACTAAAATTTATCGTTGGGGGATAAGTAAGTTTCTATGCGCATTTCGCTGGTTGCTTAGGCCAGATCATTACGAAATCTTTTTCCAAAGACTTTAGAAAAATGAAAGATTTTATACAAATAAAACTGTAAAGCGAATGAGAATTACAAACACTGAAGTTTTATTTGCAACGATATCAAATCTATCTAAAAATGATCAAGAGTTGTAAAAGTACTGTCTTTACTTTTTTTCAAATATTTTTTTATTGAATATGAAGAAATACTAAATTATTAAATATGTTTTATTGAGTGCTATTTTGCAAAGTGCAGGGACCGTAACAGTTATTCATTTTTTCATAAAAGTCAGATGATAGCAGTTATTTTTAATTTTTATTTTTTTGAACAAATATAACAGTTATTTTTTGATTTTTATTTTTTCCATCAAAAATAACAGTTATTTTATGATTTTTATTTTTTCGAGCAAAAATAAAAAATATTCGTTAAAGAAATGTACGTGTTATAATTATTTAGTTGACTTTAAATATTGATTTTAGTGCGCATAAGATATCCCAATGATAATCACACATTTAAATAAACTTAGTATTTTGGGAAGACTCATGTTAAAACAAGGAAATTGGCTAGTACGTGGTCGTTTCTTTATTGTTGAGTAAGAAAACGTTTGATAAGTTAATTGATCCAAGGTGTATTTGAGTGAAGGGAACCTTATATTATGTGCTACTGAAATTTCACAAACTATGACAGAAGATCTGTTTGTTTTAAACCAACATCAGACGAAAAATGCGACCAGACCAGAAATATGCGACCAGCTGTAATAAGCCATTATGACAAGTTTTGGCAACTTGTTGCCAGAAAAGTTCAAAACTATTTAGAAATATGGCTAGAAAGTTTTTACCCAAGATTATGCTGCGTAACTTGCCCCATCCAACTACTGTTGGTTCTGGTTGATGCAGAAGGAACTCTCGCTCTCTCTCTCTCGAAAACGCTTTACTTAATAACTGGTCACACAGCAGTGATGGAAAATTCAATACTATTGTACTATTTTCAGTACGTTTTCATCTTAAAAATACCACGGTACCCCCACGTGAGTTGAAGTACTCTTTCCTTGTTAGATATGCTTTCTTGTGTGGAAATCAAGCCTGAAATGCTATTGCTGGGAAGACCAAGTGCCATTATCATTGAATTTAAAAACGCAAAAAGAAATAATATTAAAATTTTTTGGAAAAATTTTAAAAATTTTTGCTTATAGTATATGCATTTTTAAGTTAGTCCCTGTCCAAACTTGCAATTTTTGTGGCGGCAATTCTTAAGTTTATGGATGAGAGAGGTGGCAAGCTTGGGGAGGGGTACCTAGTTTTATGTGCTCTGCAGTTCTCTTTTGTTTTGTAATTCTCACTTTTCAACTTGAAGTTGTTTGTAGATTATTTGTACTTGTATTACATAAATATATGTGTGTATGCATATAGAAAAAATAAAAAAAGAGTAGAGGAAAGACGGACTAAACATTAAAGAATTGCAAATCTAGAATTCCCTATTATAGGCACTTATGCAATTTTGAAGCAGAATTTTAAAAAATTGCAATTCTGGACGATTTTTTAAACGAAAAACTTTAAGGGCTTGCCGTGGTTATTTTCTACGCATTTCAGAATTTTCTAGGAGTGGGCTTTATATGGACTCGACGAAGTCCATTATTGACCGAAGTCGATCAAATTTAATAGCATTAATTTTTTCCACAAGAAAATTTTTCTAACTTTTGTAAGAAATTTAAGATTTCAGGCATGTTAAAGTATTTTTCAAATGTGGACGTTATATGGGATCTTAGTCCAGTTTTTTTTACCGACTTTTGGATATTTTTTTGGTCAAAATTTTTTTATTACATATTTACAGATTTTTCACAGTTTAAAAAGTTTGGGGTAATTTCGACCCCAAGTGGTTTTAAGGGCTAATCTCCATTTTGGCACTGTTTTGTCTTCGTATGAATTAAGGGTATATTTTTCTCAAGTTTCATAAAAATTTGCACAAAAATATACAATATTTCGCTATCTTTTCTTTACAATTTCAAAATACATATGTCAAAATTTCATTTTGACCTTCGTGATTTTAGGGTTAATTTTTGCGGTTTTAGTAAATCCTTCAGGGATATTTAAAATTATCTAGCCTATGATATTCCGAAAAAGTTTTACTTAAAATTCCTTCCTATAATTTCTTTACAAAATCCAAATATGACAATATTTGACTTTTGACCTTAATGACCTTCATGATTTTAGGGTTACTTTCTCCGATTTTATTAAAACTCTGATATTTATCTGGACAGAAAAAGTTTTACTAAAAATTCATAACAGTAGGGAAATTGTGCTCATGGACAAAAAAATCGTTTTTCCCCGAAAATCACAAAATTTAAATCGCAGGTACGGAAAAATTATGGGAGGTATTAATATAATATTTTCATATTTTTATTCCCCATTATATCCTCTGTAAGCCCCAATGTGATGATAAAAAAATTCGGAAATTTGTTTATCAAAACTTTTAAAAATTTTAAAATGGAGTTTTGAAACTGACGTTAAAAAATTATTTTTTTTTTGTCATACCTGCGTATAGGTAAACGGTATCCTGCGAAGACAAAAACTCAGCAACAGGTTAATATTTTTTAATTTAAAATTCTCTCTTATTAAAATTTTTCTCAAGATATGTAAATTTTGTTCCTACAAAAATGCTCACGTGGCCTGAGACCCGTTAATGACCTGCGAAAATTTTAATAATTTTAAACTTTTTAGCCAAATTTTGTTTTTTTATATCTCATTAGAACGATAATTAATTTAATTGCAAAAGTAATTATTTATTTGCAAATTTGTTACACAAAATATATCTTTAAAACATAGAACAATTCTTGGGGGTGACGGCCTGTGCCTTGACACTTTTTTTCGTCCATACAATCTTGGAGCACTCAAGTGAACATACCTCAAGTGTTTTTCTAAAGACCTCTAGTCACGCATAGAACGATTTCCATTTAATCTAATATATTATTATAAAATCGATTAATTTTAATTAGACAAATTTAAGAAACCAATACAATCACCACTTGTATGGATGTTTACTCTTAGTGGTGATTCATACGCCTCAGGGTTTAGTCCTCTTGAGTTTTTTGGGATAGAGAAGTGAAAAAGAATTTAATTTATTTTTCTCTATCTCTCCTTAAAAAAAACTGAAAACCTCAACACTAAAATCTAACTGAGCTACCTAAATAAGAGCGGCAAGCGTTTTTTGTATGTCAAAACTTTTCATTTGCATAAAGTTTATACGAAAAAAACCTTTAGAACGCGAATTCGACACCACCCGGCTGGAAAATCCTATTTGACAAATCGCTATGTCGATTTGTCTTATTGAAAATGTATTTGAAATAGAATTTTCATGTTTAAAAAAACGCTTGCCGCCCTTGTTTAGGTAGCTCAGTAAAGCGTGTGAATCATTACTTATCCAACTTAAAACAAACATTCTTACACTTTAAATCATAAATTCGAATAAATAAAAAATGGTTTATACTTTAAGGGGCATGCTTTTACATGTAAAAATTTTAAGAGGTAACAAGGTCATGTAAACACATGCATATGGTTAAAAGAAGTGGAGGCTTTGAGACGTTTCCCTCCGGTTAATTTTTTTTTTTTTGTTCTTGTTTCCTTAACGACCTTTCCTAATTTGAGTTTTCTTGTTGTTTTCGAACGACAAATATTAATAAAGTGAAAAGGTATGAACAAAAAAATTAATAGGCGGCCAAATTAATAAACAGGAGTTTTTTTTAAGTGTGATTAATTTAATAATGATAATATTCTAGAGAGATTGTGAAGATTATTTTATCGCATGTCTTAAGGAAATTTGTATGTTTCCATGGTATTTGCCAGGGTTTGGTTGGCACTCTGCACTGGCCGTGTGATATAAGTTTGTAATTTTTTTACGTTTTTTTTTTTTTTGTTGTTCTTTCCTTTGCAGCTGTGAAGAAGCAAATTTACTAAATGTTCTCCTTCTCGCTGTGCAAATTAGAAAAAAAAACATTACGAAAATGATGGATCTGTTTAAACCATATTTTGTAAATTCTAAATATTTTTCTTTTTATAATGGATTAACACGTTTTTAGGAAGAAAAAATTAATTTAAAAATTTAAGAAAGCAGCAGAGTATGTTGTTTTCGTATATCGCTTTAACATAAAACGAAAAAGATCTGATATATAAACGATACTTCGAACTTGGTACTGTCTAGCTAAATATTGATTTTTTTAGAAATCGAAGGGCACGCCCATCTCCCATATTTTCTTTACCTATAAGATAGAACTGTAGCTACAATTATGCAATTATGCCTTATTAAGTAACACTATTGATAAAAAACATAATTTCTCAAAACTTGCTTCATATCGGTGCAAGGACTCGTATAACTTCCATACTTTATTCTTCTATATATATATACATTCTTTATTTATCCAAATAAAATACAAAATATAATAAATAAAACAAAGATAACATGTTCGCAAGGAATATAGGTCGTTAACAAATTCTTTCCATTTATTTCTGCCTCTGGCAAGTAGTTTGATTTCGCTCCACGTTTTTCGAGTTGTTTCCAGTTCTCTTTTCAAGTGAGGAATCCAGTCATTACGGGGCCTGCCTGGCTGGCATTGGCCTGAGGATTCTAGTCAAGTGCAAATCTGACAATATCATCTGGTGGTCGTCTGAGAATATGACCAGTCCATGTCCATTTTCGTTTACGAATCTCAATTTCGATGGGACGGCTGCCACAGGGATTAATTTGATATACAATTGGGCCACTGAATACGTAATATTTGTCTCAGACACCGATTAATAAGTGTCTGATTTTTAATTATCAACAGTTTCGTTAGGCTCCATGCTGTGCATCCGTATAGTGGCACAGACTTTACACAGCACTTGAAAATGCGTTATTTAATATTTTTCGTGATGTTATTGGCGTGCCAAGCTTTATGCAAGTTGAAGAATGCAGCACGAGCTTTATTTATTCGATCTTCAATATTCTTTACAGAGCCTTCATCTTTAGTTATTTTGGATAAGAGATAAGTGAAGGCCCAACGTTTTCTAATTTGGTACCATCAACGAGCAGAGGTGTTGTAATTGGTGTACCAATTCGCATCAGCATTGTAATTTTAATGTTGATACTTAATCCTACTCCTTTGGTGGAGTCTGTTTATCTTATCTTCAATATCCACAAAGCGGTAAACCATTAGACATTAGATGTCGTCTGCGTTGTCTATATCATTTAGGAACTCCGTAATATTCCATGGAATTCCGATATGCGCATTTGTGTTGGGTTCTTCCATCAATATTGTCACCTTTAAAAAAATATATTTTTTAAACACATTTCGGTAACGTCTATCATATTACTGTCATGGGTACCCATATGATGGATAATGTTATGGTTTGGTAAAGGATTATTTCTTTTAAGAGCAACATGTTATTCCGGATCAACCACCATATTTTCTTTTGCAGTAATCATAATAATATTAAATTATCAAAGGTAACTATTATATGGTTGTGGCTTTCCTCTAGTGGGCTAATTTTACCCTAGCATGGTTGCCAGAAGCAATTATATGATTGAAGTAACCGCAACATAATTGAAAAGTTATCGCCAAAAGTAATTTTGTTAGCGGTAGCCACATTGTAGTAATGTTTGTTTTTGGTTCGATGGGCAACTAAAACGAGGACGGCTTAAATGGGTTTTTTAGCGGTCCCTTTCATAATCTAAGCCAGTGATCAAAGCTAAGACAGTGTTCACCAGGTCACTCTTCAGATACCACCGCAGTTTTTAACCATTTTGATTCCCTGCTAATTAAACAGATCGACCTTAGTACTGACTTAAAAATAAAATCCAAAAAGTTTAACCCTTATCTGCCAAAATGATGCATCCCGGAGACCAGGGCATTGGAAAATTAAGTGAAACACCGTTTTCTCCTCCTTATGACAACTCCTTCACTAGTCATTTTAACCGAGGTCCATCCTCTTTGCCAACGTGTCTATTAACCAGTGACCTGTAGGGATCGATATCACTGGTCCCTTAGAAACCCAAACAACACGCGGATCTCTCCCGCGTCATAACCAGGCCATTGAGCTCTGTCCAACGAGCCATCGATTGAGCCTTCCTGTACGACTCATGTTTAATGCGAGTTTTGCAGTAAGCCAATGATACGTCAATTATGCCGTCAGCGACCATGTTGTCCAATCGACAACCCTGTTTGGCCGTCTGCAATGTGATTTCCAAAGTACTCACTGTGGCCTGGTACCCATACCAGCGTTACATATGAAAGTTTGGCAATCAGCTGGTATTTTTAGTTTTTTTTTTTTTCGATAAAGAAAACTCCACCCATCTCAGGAGGCTGGTTCCACAGACTGCGTATCATCGCCAGGATAAGCTGATTATAATGCACCTAAGACGGTTTCAGAGTACAATAGTCAAGTCCTGGCAGTGTAACCGACGTGCGTAGTGTGATTCTGACATTGTCATAGCTTCGATTAAGCCAAAGGTATAAAGCATCCAACCTAACACAGTTGTTTAGCAATGAAGGCAGCTGGTTACCAGTTCAACAACATTAACAGCGCTTAATGTGATCTTAAACGCAACTACCTTATAAGATTGCTCAAGCAGCCCGCAGTAATGTCCCCCAACTGTGGAATACCATCATACTATGACCCCATAGAAAAGATTCGGTCTCACTACAGCCTCAATGATCCATGCAACGACCTTAGGTATATATGCCCACTACAGCCATTTCAGCCCTGGACCGAAGGTCGAGTTCCTGAGATAGTTTACCATCGAGAATTATACCCAGTTACTTGGCACTGTTAGAGATCATCAACTCTGTGTCGTTTAGCCTTGGAAGTCTAAAGCTATTAAGCTTATACTTCCTGCTTAAAAGTGCCAGTTCCGTTTTCAGTAGATTAACACCATGTAGTAATAAAAGGAAGATAAATTTCAATTTAAAATGCTTGTGTAACTAATATTTTTTTTTTAATTATATACATACTTCCCAATCATTATAATTTAGGAAAATTAACTTACAGGCCCACAATGTCGACCAGAACATTTCTTTCTCATTTTTATATTGAAAACAATAATAAAAAACTAAAATTTGTTTTTGTTTTCAATATAAATACACGAAAGAACTTTTTTCGATATGTTAGGCCTGGCAGTAAAAAATAAATAAAACATGTTTTCACATTTTAATTAAAACATTTCCAATCTCTAACAAAAACAAAAAAACTATCGTTTAAATATTTAAAACAACAATATTTTTAATACCCATGGAAAATATTGCATACCTCAAGACTTCTTTTCTTCTTTTTTCTTATTTTCAATTAATAAAAAATCCAGTTCAACAACAAATAAATAAAAAAAAAATTAAACAACTAGTCTGTGGTATAAATAAGTAATAAATTATTCAAGGTTAATGACACGCTTACAAACACACACAAATACGGTGGTATCTCTTATGATCGGACACCGAGGCTATCATTAAAACGTATCGTTACAAGGGGAATGTCTCCTCAAAAGAACGCATTTCCTTCCTTAAGAACGCTGCCGGGACCAGGAAATAGTCTCCGTCGAAATGGGGTTTCTGCTTAAGAAGGGTATGCGTAGAGAGATTACACTGTATAATAAATAAATAAAAATCTGAAAGAAAAGTAATAAAAGAAGAAAGAGAAAACAACGATAATTAGTTATACTATAGTATTTTTATATTGTCTTAACAACTCTAACAGCAATACCTTAACAAGAGTGGAAGGCGGAACGTTTTGTTCCACTAAGGTTTTACGCTCATATGCCAGTCCTTAACAAGAGCGTCAAGGTTGTGTCACGAACAGTAGTGTTAACTTTCTTGTTTAATAAAGCCCACATAATAGAAATAAAAAATGGAGATAAAATCAAAAATAGCTAAACGGCTATTATTTATTAAGCGGCCATCTTTACAATTAAACGTGCTGTCAAAATCGGATTTTCCAATTGCAAAACGTTGACGCCGCGCTATTTAGGCATGCTTCATTCAAATTGTGTGGGCATGACAAGTTTTGACAACTAGAAAACGAGCGCCTCTTTTGTTTAGGTACGGCTGTAATTCATGTTGTATGAGTTGTATTACACAGGAAAAATTATCGATAATTTTTTTCAATTAAGCCATTAATCAAAAATAAAATCAGTTTTAATAAAAAATTTAATCAAGTGAATTAAACGTTTACCTTTTTCAATAACATTACTGCAGAAAATGTTGTTTTTATCAAAAAAGTTTAAACTGATATTATTAATTTGTTTAATGGTGCAAATTTTATTATTTTTTTTTAATAACTTTCAGAAATTTGTATTTTCTTTCTGTATAATTAAGCAAAAATTATGCAATTTGTATTAAAGTTATAAGTAAAAAAACAAAGCATACATTAAGGATTAAATTTAAATGGGAAAAAAGTTTGCATACATTTAATAACACAAGGGAACAACATTGAACTTTTTTTGTGTTGATTGGAAGTTTGCATTTTTTTAATAATTTGAGATTGCAGATTTCAAATCTAATCGGCGTTTTTCTCCATCAGGTCGCATTTTTTAGTTACAGGTACTTATCGTATTTCTGACTCTTTTCAAAATAAGCGATTTTCAAAATTATGGCTTAAGCTTTCAAAAACAGTAAAATTATAGCAAAAAAAAAATGAAAAATCCAAAACGGGAAAAAGTAAGTCTTATTACTTTCCTTAAGTCACGTGAACTATGAACTAAATAAGATATATATCCAAAAAAATCGATGAACGCGTTTGGCTTTTATTCAATATTAACTGAAGGTACCTCATTTTTTAAGTGAAGGAAAGAACGTCCATAAATAGAACAGCAGCAAAAACGCAAACATTAAAAAATTTTAATTTTGTATGAAAATCTCGATTTTTTTCAATTCAGTTAATTGTCAGTTAATTCTTAATAAAATCAAAAGCTGTGCACAGATTACAATGACATAAAGCTTATTTTATTCGAAATACATTTAGGCCCTAATCATGTAAAACGCAACGTAACGCCAAAGGATACATTGAAAGCAAAAACAATGTCATAAAAATTTTTGTAAATTTGTTGTTGCCTTCTACAGAAATTAATGCACCGTTTTAAAATGTTCGACGCCTCAAACTATGCAGCGTTTGAAAATTTAAAACGCAATGTGAATTTTTGTAGAAAGCAACAACAATATTACAAAATATTAATGACATTGTTTTTGTTTTCAATATCATTCTTTGGCGTTGCGTTGCGTTGTACATGATTAGGGCCTTAATTAAAAGAGTTAAGTCCAAAACTGTGATTACTGTCGCATTTGTATTTTGTATGAATTTTTAAGAAACAAACATTTTATTTTTTTAAAAAAAACTGTTCTTTTCTCAAATCTTTAACGATATATCAGAAGCTACTGCGCTTAAAGATAATATTGTAAACGAAATTAGATTTTTTTTTAACTGAATATGGTGAACAGTTATCAAGTTATTCCAATGTATGTAGCGGAAGTGCCTTAATTTTGGTTGTAATGGTATATCGCAAAAATTTGAGCTGATAGAAAAAAACTAAGTGCAGATTTGGATTCAGCGTCCCAAATAACTTAAAACAGCATTCAGCTCTTAATCAACAAAAACCTTGTTCCTTTGTGTAATTAATAAATTAAAATTTTCTTTATTTTATAATTATCGATCAAAAAGTAACACAGTTATAAATAAACATTATGAATATTTAAATTAAAAAAAGTATCCCAGAAATGTTTAAACAAAATTTTTTTCTTTTCTTTCCCAGAAATGTTTAAACAAAATTTTTTTCTTTTCTTTGCAATACATTTACTTTATGCGTAATTCTCAAATTACAATTAAGTAGAGTGTTTTCTAAAAATAGTATGTAAAGCAAATTTTATAAAGGGTCCCGCAACTAACAATGAGCTGTTAACCCTTGTCAAGATAATAAAGATAGAAACAACTAAGAATGATTCATTCGACACTACCGAATCTAATTTACCCTTCGCCTTAATATAATAAAAGCAATTTTTTTTTTTTTTTGAGTTATTTGAGTTTGAATTATTGGTGAGAGGGGAAGAGAAGATTCTTCTCTCCCCTCTCAACCATAAACTCTGACTTTCTGAAAGAAACTCTCTTAGTGTGAGCACAAATTAATCACAAAAAAGTTTTCTTTTAGAAAGTGTGAGTTAATTGGTGAGAGGGGAAGAAAACATGCTTTACTGCCCTCTAAGCAATTAACTCTGACTTTCTGAAACAAACTTTCCCCCCGATGGAATTGCCGACGACGAACGTTCGGTTGATGTTTGGTTAACATTTTAACAAAGAGTTGCCATTCAGATATCCTTGACGGAGAATGTACTTTTTAACTTTTCAAAACGACTTAACGCTTTAGCTTCGTGTTTTGCTGCTACTACCACATGCACATAATTATTATTGAGTGTTTTTTGGCAACACTGATATAAAGTATAAACTACGGCTTATAATCAATGTCCTCCAGCTTGACTTGTTTTCTTGTTGCAAAGTGAAGCAAAACTTCTCGCAGATGTTTCCTTGTTGGCTCAAAATACCGAAATTGTCAAGGAAAAAAAAACAATCAAGCTGTTTACACTATTTTATTCAATGACTAAAGGGCAAAATAAACCACACAAAATGTTTGGCCAACATGTTAAAACTGTACGTTTGTACAAATGTTTGGCTGTTTGGACAAACATTTGTAGCATGTTTGTAGAAATATTACAGACATGTTGGATATTTGCCAAACTTTTTGTGGTGTCTAGTGCTTTAATAATTTTAGTGAATACTTTGCAAATTTTTAGCTCCAAAATTTAATTTTTTTTAAGCAGCATATTTTGCCACAAAATAGCTCGTTGTTTAAACCACTTCTTATTCCTAATTAGTTGCCTCTCATTTGTATTTCTCCCTCGTTATACCAATAAATTTCAGAAAAATTTCCGCAGCACTTAAGTCTTCTGTATTCTAATTGGGGGGTCTTCAGAGAACTGATTCTAACTAGATATCCTTAAATCTCAAACAGATTCAGAATTTATTCATAGTGTATGCATAGCAAACGGAATGATAAACTTATAAATACCAACTGTAGTAAAAGCTTCACATAAAACTGATAAGGGATGAATATTAAACTGTTATTTGTTAATGATAATGACATTTACGCATGTTAAATGTATTATTATATTGTCAATTACATAAATGGAAATTGAAAAAAAAGACAATTAAAAACATATTGTGCTAAAAATACAACAGGGAATTAATTGATTTTAAACAAATTCATTATAATAAAATCAAATTAAAAACAGTTAATAAATTAAATTTTTTTTAATTTAATTTTAGTTACTTGTTAACAGAACAACATGATAATAAGGACCCATTTTACTTAAATAGCGAAAATTTGCATTCATTATTCCGTCTTGACAATAAAAACTTCTAAACAAGAAAAAAACACAAAAAACTATTTTTACAATTAAAAACGCCATTTTTAAATCCATTAACTCATCATGACGGAAAATAAAGATACAATTTGTGACAGGGACAAAGATAAAAAGAATGAAGCTGAGGTGGAAAAGGACCCTGAAAAGGATAAAACTCAACAGCACCCTCAACAACACAATACAACTTTGCAAAAAGAACATCATTCTAAGACAGAGCAACATGACAGGTAAGTTGTTCTTTATGTTACAAAAAAAAACATGTTTTGATACGTTAAGGTGTTAATAATGAAAAAAAGGACTTAAAAATTTATAAAGAATAAAGTAGTCCCTTTTAAAAACATTTTGTACTTTTTATGGCAAATACGAAAGCTTCTTAAAAAATAAATCTAAATTTTCACAAGACAAAATATGAAATCATCATAAAAAATGGTGTAAGATATTTTTTATATATTTACAATAAACCTTTTAAATAAATGTCTTATAAATGTTTTATGAGAATGCTAAGATACTACGCGTATGATTTATATTTACAGACAATACAAATTACTCATACGTTTCACAGAAATTATTTGAAAAGAAAATAATAAAAAAAAAACATGTAAAGGTGCTATATTCGGCTGTGGCGTATCTAATATATCCTTTACCATTGTATTGAAAAGTCAATTGTTCCCCAGCTTATATGATATGGACGTTAGCGTTTCAATATCCTTATTCCAGGAACATACAGTACAACCTCGATTAACGCAACCAATAAAAAGTTAGGCCTATCGACAGCTCAATTCCAAAGCATATTTTTAATTTACATCGTGAAATTGGCAGTTAGATTTATTTAAATAATTTATTAAAGAAATTTCAAAAATTTATATGTTCATAGTTGTCATTAAAACATCCTCATTAAATAATTACATATACACACATATAAACATACACATACAAATAAAAATTTGTCAGGGAAAAAGTCAAGATAAATAAATTTATTCTAGAAGTTTAATTCTGTTGGTCGTATTAAGAAAAAAAAAACTTTCTGACTTAAAAAGAAGGATAGTTGGCGTGTTTGTTATCAATTTGTATATGACTACATTTAAAATGTTTTACTGTATCTAGAAGTCAAGTGACAAAGTACAACAGGTGATTTGTACTGAAACACAGCCAGATAAGACGAATTAACATTTACGCTGACATTAATTGTTTAAAACTCTTAATACAAAACTTTCGGGCAACATGTTGCTAGGCAAAAGCTTAAACGACTGTTTAAGTATAATAATTCAAAAAATTAGTAAATTAATATATTTATATTGTTAAAACAAATTCCTGATACTGTTAGCATTAACTCAAATCATTATTTAGTGATATATATTAACTAAAGGCTTGACTACAAAACTAATAAATTTACATTATCCCAAATATTCAGTTAAGGAGAAACGGGCTTTGTTGTCGTTTTACCATTTACAAGCCCAGGCCTCTCGAGGACAGTAAAATTAGAGTCATACCCATAGCAATAACGAAGCCATATCATTTGCTTGGAAATTAAAGTAAACCATCTTCGTACACCAACAAATAATTCAGCAGGATGGTCACAAGATAGGCTTGATTTAGAAACATATTTGAAGTATTCAAACGTGGGCCTTTACTCAAAGAAAATATATTTTTCTAAATGCCCACTTCAAACATAACTTGTTTAAAAAAATCTATGTTTCTGTCTATGACAGAGTTGTGTCAGAGCGGCTACAGATCAATATCTCTAGATGTAAGTTGTTTTATTGCTGGAATTACCTTACTGAACATTTCAGCTGGCGAGTTATAGACAAGATAGATTGTCTTTACAAACCTGAACAAGAGCTTAAAACAACCTTCAAATGAAATGATAGCGTGTTAAAATTTTTTTTTATTATTCCTACACTAAATCCCGCGAAGCTTTTTGCTTGTCTGCAGGAGACCAGAGTCTCTGGCGGGAATCGAACCCGCAACCCCGGTACTGATAGACTAGCTCACTACCAGCTAGCCTACCGGGGTACCCTTTTTTTAATAGAAAAATAGTTGAAAAAACTCACCAAATGGAGTATGGACGTAGGGGCATATTACTGTTATAAGAAAATACAGGAAATATAAACCAAAAGTTATCATATATCACCTCGCCTAGTTCCTAATCAAATGATAAAGAAAGCATATTTTTAAATTTGGACTTGACGCCCTAATTGAACTGTGATATCGATTTACATGAACACCTCTAGTATGACCTAATCTTATGCTGGGTCTTTTTTTTCTTATGATAATCCCGTAAAGCTCGTTGCTTATATGCAGGAGACTAGAGGCCTTCGAACCCGCAACACCCTTACTGATAGACTAGCTCAATACCAACCAGTCTGCCGGGGCACCCCAACCACTTGGTGTGTTAATATTATGTAAGAACTTGCCAAAAGCCTCTGTGCAAGTGAAAGACAATCGGCACACACAAAGGAGCAATTTCGTGTGTGAAATTCACCAACATTCATACATTCACCCCTTGTTTAGGAGCCGGAGCTCTCTAACCTCCACTGCTATTCATTAATCCAAGCCGCTTCTGTTGCAATAGCAATAGCACCTAGGACCATCCACAGACCAAACCTTCCCACAAGGGTGACAAATCAGTCTTCAACGTGAATGTTACCCTACCCGCGACTTTTGGCTTAAATCACAACCCCTACGTACTCTCCGATAGTATATCTACGTCAATAAAGCTAATCTTCGTTGAACCCTTTTGTGAGTTCATGCCTTGAAAAAAGGCACTCCCCCATTGGATTGTTTACGACTTATTGAAAACCAACACTCTGTCAAACAAGCAAGGCTTCAGCAAAGACAATCATTCTGAAAGACAGGAAGCTTTTTTCGGAAGAAGTATACCAATGAAGACCTCACCAAAAGTCAGGCCGGTACTGACACAGCTGGGGCTACTGACTCCCGTAGCAGCTCAGTTTAGTACTAAGGTACAACTTTGAAGACAATGAAGTCCATAGGACCTCAAGGAGCTCTGTCTGTTGGAAGTTTGGTGCAACCCAGTTAGCATTCACCTGATTTTAAAATGTCTCGGTGTACATTTTAAAATCAGGTGAATGCTAACTGGGTTAAGCAAATAACTGAGGCAGAATTGTCAGTTGTCACCTTTCGGATCCAGGAATGACCTCCACCTGATTTACCCCGGAGGATGTAATACCAAAAGGTGAAATATCCTTTAGACGATCCCGTCAACCTCCGGGGGGGACTCTAATTGAACTGTCCCATACGCATTGAGCCAGACGACGGATGTAAGACCGAGTTACTTATAAGTAAAGATGTTTAATAGAAAATAGTGTTAGGTATGCTATCACTCCCAAAAGAAATCATAGCTATAACTTAAACTCCATAGCTAAAATAATTGCTACTAATAGCTCAGAAAAACGCAAAGAGGAAGGGAGTGTGGCACGAATTTTGTCTAATCTCACATCATGATTTGGCAAAAATATTTCGCTGCCCATAAAAATATCAGTTTCTCATAATTTTTTTAAAGTTACACTGTCTGACTCAATATGGCCACATTAATGATTTATATGCCTTTGATAAATTAAACACGTACTGGAGAATTCTTTATTTTTCAAAATTTCCTTTTCTGACGTCAATACACCAGAAATACAAAATCATTATTCGAAAAATATATTAAGACATCATCTAACGAAACAACTAGCCCGTGTTTTCAAAAACAAAAACGTGCCACCTACAAAATCCAAAGTAAAACAACTAGAATACGTGTTTTTCTTATAATTGTTTTTCCTTCCTTAATTTCTACGCATTTTTCCACAAATTTTATATATTTAAATTTTATGGAATACACAAACAGATTGTCACTCCTTCATGCTGGTGGCTGTGTACTTTAATTTCTAAATACGTTGTGTTTTACTTTTAGCACAGCATACTTTTGGGATAAGTCTTTAAAAGAAGGGCCAGGGGTTGAGGGGCGGCCATTAACACGTACTAAAGGAAACACGTTCTGCAACATGGTAAACAAAGAATATAGAAAAAGTAAAAAATTATGTTAATAAGGGTATTGAAAAGTTAAGTTTAGCAATTTTTGATTTTACTTAAGAGTTTATATAAGTCACATTATCAATATATATAAAATTGAACTCCTTTTAATATCTCTTAATAAGCCAAATTCTCGAAAATAAAAATTGGTATATTGCAAATGAAATTGGAATTTTAAATAACATTATTTTTAACTGGAAAACACTTTTGCCTTCAGGTTAATTAAATTTTTTTGTGAAATAACTAAAAAGTAAGTTTTTCTAAATGCTTTCAAAAACTCAAGAAAATTCTCTGGAAAAATATTTACTATCTTCACTTACAAGAGCCCAATTCAAAATCTTGTGCAACGTTATGGAAAATTCTATAGTATTGGGATTATAGTAAATACTATACCATTTTGCAAATGCTACGATGCAAGACCAATTTACAAGACTGTGAATTGAGCTACTGATTATATAATTATTTAATTTATTTATAATTACTAATTATTTAAGATTTCAATTACTAATTATTTAAGATTACAAATAATTACGATCACTAAGTCTTTGCAAAATGATAAAGTATTTAATTTAATCCTGCAGTACTTACTATACCTTTTTGCAAATGCTACGATGCAAGACCATTTGCACAAGATTGTGAATTGGGCTAATGTAAACTATTAAATTTGTTCCTAGAAAAAACGAACTTTCAAAAGTTCCTTATGTTATTTTTAGCTCATTTTCTCTTATCACCTGCAGCTCTAGAAATAAAAGCAACTCACTTGCTTTTAAAGGTTGTCATGGCATTTACTACAGCAGAAACCGAAATTGTTTTGCTTTCAAAGAAAAACAAACCCTTCAGAAAGTACAAATATTCCTTTTTTGAATGAATTGAAACTAAAAACAAACAACTAAAGAAAAACAACCATTAAACAGACTTCCTTTTAAGACCTACAAGCATTAATTTAATAAAATATATTTCTTCCATAAGATTTATTTTTAGTATCATTTTGTCTGACAGATTTTTTTTCAAATTTGTTAAAAAAAAAAGATGTTATTTTAAAACCCTTAAATTAAATTTGCTGACGTCATTTAAGGGAATTTTTATTTTTTTATTAATATTGTTTTGTTTTTCATAGCAGCCCTTAAGTATGCTAAAAAAAAATGTTTATTTAGCTACGCCTAAAATATTGATTAAAATATTTTCCATGGCAATTTTTTTTTTATTTACTTATGGTGGCTTTTAAAATTTTTAAATAAATTTAGATAAAAAAAGCAGCCACAATAAAAGTTTATTTTGTAAAAAACTTTGCTAAAAATAGACCCTTGTCTAAAGCTGATTTTGAGTTATTCAAAGACTTACCTTACCCCCTTATGCAAACAAAGTTAGAGTTCACATTAGTAAACCAACACATTAAGCCTGGCAAAAGTGTATGGGCTAAATAGGCTGGTTAAATAATATGAACTTTAGCTTTTTTTTGCATAAGTGTGTTTAGATTGAAACTAAAGTCACACTATAAAACGGCCCAGCATTAAAGTTAAATTTTGTCTATATAAAGAGTCACTATTAAAGCTAAACAAACTGTCAATATATTTTGTTAGAGCTAAATTACATATTAAAGATAAAATAAGTGTCTAAAGAAAACACGGCGGTTAAGCCAACTTTAGTGTAATAATGGATCGACAGTTGAAGCAAAATTTTGCCTCTAAAAAAAAGCCGAATTTTCCCATAAAACCATATATGGATTTTCTAAACAACATACGATTTTAGCACAAAAAAATGTGTAATATTAAAAGGCCCAAGACGACACGACAGTAAAGAGACTCGATTGAAACTTAATTTGTAAAAAAAAACCATAGCAAAGGCTAATTGTAAACTATTAAAAGGCTCTGTGGAAATAAAATTTTAACTATAAAACAACCCAAAAACAAATCTAAACTTATTACACAAAAAGACCTACGATCTTAATATAATTTGAACTTAAAAAAACCATCGCTTAAAGCCAAATTATGACCACATAAAAATTCTAAAGATTAACCCTTCGTCTTGCTCATGAGTCTGAACAGACCTTTTTTAAGGCATTACGAATGGAAAATCAAAACATGTTTAAGAAGAAGGGTTCAGGCTAAGGAGCACTTGCTTAAAGAAAAGTAAGGACAAAAAAGAATCTCATATCAAAATGATTGTAACAGACTTCGTCGTTAAAGCTAAATTTGAAATATAAAAGAAACCAAAATCAAGGTTAAATTAGGACCAAAGATTGAAACTTAGGGCCTTATTGTGATAAACGCATTGCAACGCCAACAATTTCATTGAAAGCAAAAAACAAATTCAAAAATATTTTACAATTTTGTTGTTGTTTTCTACAAAAATTCATATTGTTTTTTAAAATTCAATATGAATTCACATAGAAAGCAACAACAAAATTATAAAATATTTTTGAATTTGAATTTGCTTTCAATGAAATTTTTGTCGTTGCGCTGCGTTTTACACAATTATAACCTAAATTTGTTACATTAAGTGATCGCCCAAATAAAGTAAAATTAGGGCAATGAAACACTTCCTAATATAAAGAAGAATTGAAACAGCTGAAAGTGCCGGTATTTAAGCTTTGAAAATCCCCCGATTATCACTAAACAAAAAACTATAAAAAGATCCACGACAAAAGATAAATTTGGGCTATAAAAAAACTCGCTTTAAGCCATATAAGGATTATCAAAAGATCAACCAGCAAGGCTAAATGAAGACCAACAAAAAGCGCCTGGATTAAACTTAAACCTAAAAAAAATAAAGACCCACAGTCAAGGCCAAATAAAAATCAAAGAAAATAGCAATAAAAAAAGTCCTACGGTTGGAACTAAATTTGTTTTAGGTTAATCACACTAAAATGTTCATTTAGGACCACAAAATATTGAACATTAAATCAAAATAAGATCAATAGAAGGCCTAGGATTAAAGCTCAATTTGGACTATAAGAAGTCCCATCACTCTTATGAAATAGGAACCATAAAAGGATGAAAAATAAACCAATGATAAAGTGCCATAAAATAAACTAAACCATGGAAAATATCTATAAAAAGTCCTACGATTGAAACATAATTTTTTTATAAAACAATCCATAAAGTCCAATTATGATAAAATATTAATTATTTAAGAAAAATTAGGACCGTGATAAAAGCTCGATTTGAACTATTAAAAGTCCGATGATAAGAATCAAATTGGAACAATGAAAGGGCCCAGGATTCATAATAAATTTTGATAACATGTATAAAAGCCCCTGCTTAAAGTCAAATTGATCATGAAAAAAATCCATCATAAAATTAGACCCTGAAAAAAGTCGCTCGATTGAAACTTAATAAGAGTTTTCCTGAAATCGCTTAAAATTGCCGTTTGTGCAAATTTGCCAACTTGCGAAACTCGTTTCATGAAGGCCCTTTTTATTTTTTGTGCAATTTTAAGCAATTGATGTCAGTATGAAAGAAAGGTCAATACAAGAATGAATTAAAAAAAAAATATATATATATACATATATATTCCCATCGATCCTATAAGCAGCATAGGGCATCAGTTAAAAAAAAAAAAAAAAAAAAAAAAAAAAAGTATATATATATGTATAAAAAAATAAAAGTTGAAATTTATTATTAAAATGTGAAATTTGTTTTTTTAAATGCATAAGAAAGACAAAAGACTAATTTACTTAACACTGTAGCCACACGTTCAATAAATTACTTTCAAGTTGTTCACACAAACTGCTTGTCAAAACTGGTTTGAATTGACAACTGTGGCGCAGGCTGCACTCAATTTGATAGTCAATTTCATTTTAAAAACGCCCCCGACGATGAAACAACTTGAGATAGTAGCATGACTCAAAGTATTTTGTAAAAGACCACAATAATTTTTAAGAACAACATTTTTTTTTATAAAGCACATTTATTTTTAAGAAATATATTGTTTATAAAAGAAGCGCCAAAATAAATTTGTGATCAGCTGTTAAATTGAACGTAATATTGCCAAACAAATGGAAAAATTAAATTGAGAGCAATCTAATGGTCAATTTAAAAAGTGTGAGTGTGTTAGTAAAAACGGTGAGAGCGTATTGCAAATTGAAAGAAATTGAAAGGCAAAACTTGAGCGTGTGGCCTCCAAGTAAATAATTGCAAGAATCTATTGTTAGTGATTTATAGACAATTGATTTTTTCATTGAAGACGACGAAGGTAAGACAAATTTACGAAGTTTATGTATATGAATTATCATGCAATTTTTTAAAGTTCATTTGCGAAGGCGTAAAAATGCACTGTTTGCGAGACTTTTAAGCGATATCGTGAAACCCCTTAATGTATTATATAATATGATCCACAAAAAAAGAATCGCTGAGAGCCTTCAATTACTTAAAGCTTGTTTTTACCCACCTCATCGAAGGTGAAAAAGACGTTGGTGCTCATGTATGAAGTACATAAGAATAAAAATTCTGAGCCAAACTTTTAGTATGCCGATCAATTTAGAGTTACTAAATGCGTTGAAACGCTTTTCGCTCATCCGTGTGGCTGGCTGGTTGTATGTCCATGTAAACCTTGTGCGCAAAGAACAGGTCGAAATTAAAGATATAATTCAATGAAATTTGGTACATATGAAATTGGCAACGACAAAGTTGATGGAAAATTACAAAGAATCGGTACATATATTGATATTATATTGTGCTGCGGTTTCTATTGGGAACAAACGGCCGCAGCGATGCGATTCCACGCGGTTCGCTTGATGATATCCGCTTTACATCTCTGCCTCAAGCTTAGATCACCTACGTCTGATTTCGTTGTTTACTTGGCGTTGCCGGATATGAGACGGTCTGCCTTCTGTTCGTAATAGTTTAAATTGCCGAGTCGCAATTGCGATCGAAATTGTTTCAACCTCTTAAAATTTATTTTTTATTTTTTGGAGGAGCAAAATGCGGAATTATTTTCACTTTACTTCGGAATTTGTCAGTAACAAGCCTGATGGATTGATATATCTGAAGATACTTGACACAAAGAACTCTTATGTGAATCTTAGTTTCATAACTTAATTTGTTTTTGCGAGGACCACGATGTGGGTATACTCGCTTAAATAAGTATGTTTATACTGAATTGAAGGGCATTGTATGGTAGGGTTATATCATGTTCTGTGGTTCCCAAAAGTAACAAAGGGTCAACCATCGTAGGGATCCGATGATTGTAGCGACATTTCAGTAATTAGAAGTGTTTAAGAAAAAGCGACATATTAGGCCACCTTAACCAATCCTAATGTTGGCACTACAAACAACCTCTAGGCAGGCTAACCGTAAAACAGCAAAAGAACAGCTGAGTATTAGTGATTGTACCGTTTTGTATTGCAACGAGGTTACTCCAGTGTCCCCCTCCTCATTTTAGCTGCGACGGTTGTATGTACCATATTACCAGGGTTGTAAGCCGAAAGTAGTGAGCTGCTTGGGAAATTCTGAATAAAGTAATTGCTTTTTGTCATCCCCAAGTGGATAACAGATGAATAGCTTTCCGCAAAAGTGTATCTCTGTGAAAGACCCCATCCACCATGTTGTCTTATTTAGCTGACTTTACTTTCTTACTGGTTAACTGGTTCTTGGGTTCATTGTTAAATTACTTCTATATTAATTTAATTTGATTATTGTTTTACATAAATGTTGTTTTGCTTTATGGTTATTTAGAAGTCAATCAGCTGTAGAAGATTTTCTTTATTGCCTATTTTTAGGGGGGAAATATAAAATGCTTCGTTTAGCATAATCAAAATAAAATAATGTATTGTTTATTATTTAAGAAAATCATACTTGAAGTACATAAAATAAGCAAGAAAGTAGAATTACTTTTAATGTTTCTTTATTAATAAATAATTTTATTTAATAATTCATGACCAATTTCATCAATTTATTTTAATATCAATTTATGTTTCAAATTCGTTTTTCATGTCAAATAAAAATAAAATTATAATAAAAACTATATTTAAATATGAATTGATATTTAAATAGAATTAGTGAAATTGGCCATTTGTATCTGTGAAGATTTCTTTAATAAATATCTTTTAAAATTTCTCTGGCGTTATGCAAAAAGCCTTAAGTCAGAAACTGTAGTTTTTCGTAATGTCAAATTGAAAAATATTTATTTGGTGTTTTTCATAGAATTGTTTTCTAAAGAGCAGATGATTACGATTAGAAGAAGTTGTGCTACACTAAAGTTATTGATACCACGAGAAAGAGAAAAGAAAATTGAATTAAAGCCAATAAAAAACTTAAAATTCCTTTATTTTTATTTTTTTATTTAGGACCTTTTTGCCTAACGACAAAGATATGTTTGATTTAAAAATACATTCTTTAAAAAAAATTTTTTTATAGCCCTAGACTTATTTTATATTAAGTAAGAATTATTATCAAAAAGTCTTCGTTGGCCTAGAAAATACCAAAACCATTTCAAAATTTTAAAAACATTTAAGAAAAACCAATACAAAAAAAGTCAAAAGACTTAAAAAAATAAGCTTCGTTTAAATTGTAATTTTAGGTTCACACTATGAAAGTTTTCTTTCAGAAAGTATTAGTTTATAGGTGAAAGAGAAGAATAGCATGTCTTCTCACCAATAAACTCAGACTTACTGAAAGAAAACTTTCATAGCGCGTACCCAGACTAAAGAATATTGTTCGCATTATTGTCAACAATAATTCTTTTGATTATTGCCTTGAAAATCTGTAATACTTTAAGCTGTTCAGTTGCTGTTTTCTTTTTAATATTTCATTTAGAAATTGTGCTAAATATAGAGGAAATTCACTCTAATAAGAAACTAATTTGCAAATGTCTCTGGGTGGATGTTGATGTTTTGCTATCTCAAAATTATTTGTTGCACTTTCCTGTTTACAAGAGGCCAATTAACCATGACTGACAAGCCACATAATTGCCTTAGAGTTTTACCAGATTGTTGTGGATGGCACGCACTTGAAAGCAAATTGCAAGTGAAATCAAGCAAGTCAATTTTTACTTTGAATTAAAGTAATGAAAACAAAAACAAGTCTAATTGAATTTAAAAAGTCTACAGGGTATTGCATGTAGGGGTTACTTTTTCAATAGTCTTTTGTTCCTTTTAGAATTAAACTTTCCTGTTTTTATCTTTGATGGGTGTCTAGTAGAAGGACAATGATAAGAAGAGTTTTATTTTCTTTAAAACCCGAATCAAATAATTTAAGTCTAATACAAAAAATAAAAAAATTATGGATTTGTAAAAACCAAATTCCAAAAAATGTGCGCATAATTTTGGTGTTTAAAATCGTGAGAAAACTATAGTAGGAACTCTAAATCAACTATTTGGTCAGAAGACAAAATTAAAGAGTCTTTGTCGATATGGCTAAGGTATTATCGCATATCGGGAAATTTACGCATATTTACTGATAGCAAGGCTGCCATTGCTTCTCTAGCGGGAGTCTACACGACATGTAGGTTAACTGTAGAATGCCGGATGTCAACAAAACCTTTTTTCTCTTTATTAAAAGCACTATGTTGTAGTTAATTCACAACCATACTATTGTTTATTTTCAATTAGGTAAATTTATTCACAATAAGGTAAATGTATGAATTTCAAAAATTTGCTCCAGATATGCACAACATTATTTGGAGAAAACATTGACACTCACAAGCCGAACTCTCTCATATTTTTCTACTGTACTAAAAGAGAAATATTGATGTGGCAACACTGGTTCTGTAATGTTCACATAAAACATGCATTGTCAATATACTTCTTCTCTTTCTCACACTGGTTCTGTGATTTTTGTCATTCAACAAGTGCCGACGAACGCGAACAGTAAAAGTGATTTTTCTCCAGTTTTTTAAAAGTGAACAAAAGAGAACAGAATATGGAACTGTGCAAGCCAGATATAAATAGCTTTTGCTACTGCTGTGGTCAATATGTCTCAACACATAAAAAAAAAGGGGAAATTTCAGTACTGATTTTGTTCAAACATACAAGATGTACTTCAACCAAAATGTTGAATTGCTGTGCATGTGCGAATAAAGGAGCCGCAAAAAGGATAAGAAAATCGTATAATTACGTTGGTGTTGCAAGTGCCGCAACACCATTGCCTCATTCGGACCACATTCCTGTGCCAAAAGCTTCTAGCCCAGATATTTTCTCTTCTACGACTGCTCCGACATATCATGCACGTGATGATCCCCCATATGAGCCATCAGTATCCAATGAGCCAATTTTAATAAATCAAAATAAGCTTGATTCAATTGTTGCCAAGTTGGAATTAACACAGCATAAATCGGAAGAGCTGGCTTCCATTTTGAAATCAAACTATTTGTTGGCAGCCGGTGTGAAAGTCACAGCTTATCGAAGTCGTCAGGCAACACTCCAAAGTTTATTCCTTGTGAATGATGAAAAAACTTCTGCATATTGCCCGGATGTAGGAAAATTGATGGACGCAATGGAAATAAAATATGAAGCAGATGACTGGAGATTATTTATTGACAGTTCAAAACTCAGCTTGAAGGCGGTTTTACTGCATAAGACCAATAAAAAACCTTCAGTTCCAATCGCCTATAGTACAGAAACGAAAGAAACATATGATGCACTGGAAAATATTTAAAAAATGGTTAACTACGCCAAACATATGTGGCGCATATGCTGCGATTTAAAAGTTGTAGCAATGCTTTGCGGTCTTCAAAGCGGCTATATAAAATATATGTGCTTTTTGTGCGATTGGGACACACGGTTTTCCGGTGACCAATATGCCACGGATGGAAACTCAGAGAGCACAGCAGGTTACAAACGGCCAATATTATTCGTGAGCCTCTAGCGCCGAAGGAGAAGATATTGCTGCCTCCACTGCATATTAAACTTGGAATTGTTAAGAATTTTATTAAAACTGTCGCCAAAAGAGATGAAGTTTTCTTGTGTTTTAAACTAATTTACTCGAGACTCAGCGAAAGTAAAATTAAAGAAGGTAAGTTATAATATTACATTCATTTCCCATGATTTTCCATCTTAACAAATTAATTTTTTCCAATCAGGCGTACTAAATGGTCCAGATATACGAAAGTTGATTAAAAGTGACGCATTCAACAATATTTTAATTGACGCTGAATTGAATGCATGGCAGGCAATCAAAGAAGTAATAGAAGGCTTGTTGGGAAAGCATCGTTCTAACAACTACGATGTTTCTGTCGCAAGGATGTTAAGAGCATTCTCGGAAATTGGTGTCCACATGTCCTTGAAAATCCATTATTTACATCATCATCTGGACTACTTCAGCAAACAATTGGCTACCGAATCTGATGAACAAGGTGAACGCTATCATCAAGTTGCTATGCCATTTGAAATGAGGTAATACTGATTTTTATTTTTTCAAACTCATTTTAATAAAACAAAAACTTACAGATATAGAGGCAAAAAGTCGCCGAGTGCAATAATTGCGGAAATTTGCTGGTGGAGTAAGCTTGTGTGGCAAGACAAGGATGATCTTGATGATAAAGAATTTTCAGGAGATGCAGAAGGGCCAACAGTGGAGTCACACATTGACATCATGTGTGGTTCAGAAACTGATGATAGCGATGAATGCGATGCCACTAGTCCCGAACAACCACCATCGAAAAAGTCTAGGCAATATTTATTAAAATAAATAAATAAAATAAAAATAAAAAATTATAAAAATGTTTACTTAATTTTTTTAGTAGTTTATGGCCAGAAGTCTGGAGTTATTGGGGAAAATTTATAAAAAAGGCGATAAATGACACTTTTTTGAATAAAAACAAATATCAATATTCTTGTTAAAATGGGATACCTTCACTTAATTGTAAATAAAAGCAGAACGCGTTAATCGATTTCTATGATCTATGTCGCATTTTGTTTATAGGTTATGTGACTTTACATGAAATTAATAACACTTGATCCTTTTTTCCGTTTTGGATTTTTTATTAATTTAAAAAAAAAATTTTAATTTTTAGGCAAAAAAATATTTTTTTTTCTCCACAAATTTATTTTTACCGGCAAAACTATTGATTATAAAGAAAAACGTTATATGACCGGATTAAAGAAATTGTAATTCTAAATTTTTTGGAGTTTGTTTTAGCAAAATCGGACGAGTGGTTCTCGAGTTATGTTAAACTACGTTTTTGCCAAAATATTACAACTAAGCGAAAAAACATCAAGATAAGGAAAAAACTTAAAATGTCATAAAAAAACAGACACATACGAACGCCAAACCCTTTGAGGGTTTTACTATACTGACCTAGTACCATCACCCTGACTTGGAATTTCTCACCCCCCAGATTGGCTGTTGTACTGTGTAATTAGCGATGTCCATCTGTCAGTCTGTATGTTGAAATTGGGTTTCCGAAGACCCCAGAAATGATGGGGACTAGGATGTTATATATATTAATATATCACATATACTCCGTTAAAGTTTGCACTTGAAATTCTGCCCGATTGGTCTATAAACGACTGAGATATAAGCAAAAAACCTCGACTGGCCTTAATTTTACACATTAACCCCTGGTTTTTGTTGTTTTTATTTATTCCTTTTTTGCATATCTGAAGAACAGCAAAAGTCGAAGTTAGGTAAAAGCATCTTAGTTATCAATACAGAACCTCTCTAAAAAATGGGCGCGGCTAGATAAGTGGGCGTGGCACCTCCCATAAAAACACATTATAATTTTTTTCTTTATATCTGGAGAACAGAAAGAGTCAAAGTTTCCAAATTTGGAAACTGGCGCACAATATCGCACAAAATGTGGGTGGGATAGGAGAAATGGACGTGGCATAAATTAGTTTTTTTTTGGATATCCTAAAACGATAAGAGAATATTATCCAAATTTGGGTAATTAATACACAACCTCTCTAAGAATATGGTCGAGATAGAAGAAGTGGGTGTGGTACATACCGTACAAAGACATTATAGATTTCTTTATATCTGGAGAACTGCAAGAGCCAAAGTCTCCGAATTGGGTACAAGCATCTTGGTTATTAAAACACCGAAAGCGCGATTCACTTGAGTTAAAGTGAGATAAAAGTTAATCTCGAACTGTGCTTAATTTAAGAATTTCTAAGTTGGTTTAATCCCGAATTCGTACTTGAAATAATCCGAAAGTGAGATTTTGAATTTGCTTAATTAAATGATTTTAATTTTTAATGATTTTGAGAAATATTTTTGTTTTTGACAAAAATCTAATTTATAAAGTGTCAACACACAATGATTTCCTGACAGAAAAAATTTTTATCAGAACTTTTTTCGATTTTATTTTATTGTTGTTAAAAGTATCTTGTTAAAAAATTAAATTAATTAAATTAATTAATAATTGCAAATTTTTCTGAACATACAATATACTTCATTGCTATCCAACGGAAAGCTATAGTAAAATGTAACAAGAAAATACTGAAATATAACCCATAGAATAAATTCGAAAAATAAAAAATGTTGAATATAATAAGGTTGCTAATGAAAAGAAATAATTCCGACTATCTATTTGTTAAATTAATTAAATTAATTAAAATAATTACATTAATAATATTGATTAAAGCAATTAATTTAATTAATTAAATTAATAAAATTTATTAAATTAATTAAATTTATTACATTAATTAAATTTATTAAATTAATTAAAGTTATTACATTAATTAATTAATTAAGTCAATTATTTGACAAATTAAAAAGTATGGATTTTTTAGATGTAGGTTAAACGAACGAAGTCTTCTTTCGAAATCCATGACCAGTCCATAAATTCATAAAATTACTCCAACTTAAATTAATTAAATTTATTTAATAAATTAAATTTATTACATTAATTAATTAATTAAGTCAATTATCTGACAAATTAAAAAGTATTGTTTTTTTAGATGTAGGGTTAAACGAACGAAGTCTTCGTTCGAAATCCATGACCAATTAGTAAATTAATTAAATTAATTACATTAATAAAATTGATTAACTCAATTTATTAAATTAATTAAATTAATAAAATTTATTAAATTTATTACATTAATTAAATTTATTAAATTAATTAAAGTTATTACATTAATAAATTAATTAAGTCAATTATTTGACAAATCAAAAAGTATGGATTTTTTAGATGTAGGTTAAACGAACGAAGTCTTCTTTCGAAATCCATGACCAGTCCATAAATTCATAAAATTACTCCAACTTCCAGCCCTGGCAGAGGGCTTAAAGATTTGTCGGGCAATTTAAAACAAAAATTTTTTGGATATAATTTAGGTAAACTCAACTTTCTGGAAGTGTTTGAAATATATTGGATGACTTTTTTCCCTCATACATCGACTCTCTACCCTAGTGTGCATTATGGGAGGTATCACTGTAATTATACTAGAGGGAAACGAACTGAACTAAAGTTGTCCCGTAATAGGTTTTTTGGTGGCAGAGACTGATCCTAGTTCAAACACTTTATATGAGTGGGACCTATCACTTGTACATGGGGTTGTCGTTGCAGGGGGGGGTTAATTGACACTTAACAGCAATCATTTGACCAGTCACGCATCTAATCTTAATAAACGTGTATTAGTGTTTGTTACTACAATGCTAGTCGTTGGTATTCTTCCGATAAAAAGTTCTAGAATTAATTTTAAGAACAAATTTGTAAATAGTCCCAAAGAAATGTATAATACACCAGTGAATACTGAACCTGTTACGATAATGGTCCTAAAAAATAAGTAATAAATATAAAATTAAAAAATCTACGTTTTTGTTCTTACTTAATATTTTATGTAGGTCTGAATTAAATTGGGATAATTCAGATAAAATGGAATAAATCAAATTAAAATTCTTAAAATAAACTAAAGCTTTAATTTTGTGTTCCAAAGATAGCAACATAAGACTTTTTCTATGTGCCCCACTTATAGTGTGAGTAGCTGTATATATATTTATATAGATAGATTGTTAATATGTACAAATATTTCAAACATTTTATTTTAACTCATTCTGTACATGTCAGTTATTTTAACAAAATCGTAAAACTTAATTTTAAGTGTTTGTAAAACTATACGTATGATTAATATTAATTAGGCGAAAGTTGTAAAAATGATTAATAGCTGCTTGGCATTTAAACCGAAATTAATTAAAATAAAAGAATGTTAAAAGTATGTATGTATTATATATGTATTTGTCAGATTTTTTATTTTTTTGCAAATAGTTTCTTTACAGAAAATAAAGATTTTTAATAAACCTCAATGATGAAAAAAACAAATGCATGATGAATAAAATAAATGATTAGAAAAGCAATATATAGCATCAAACTTTACAATTTATGAGAGTAAAGTCTTCCAAAAAAAAATTTTTTAATAACTGTATAGCAAATTGTGCAATGCTCCCATTTCCTTGTTAATTATAATCCCTTAAAATAACACACATACTTAACCAAATTTTAAACGAAATTCCTTCATCAAACAAAATTGATGTTTTAATAAGAACCGACATGACTGAACACTTAAATAAAATCAAATAACTACAAGTACAACAATTTTTTTCACAATTTTCCAACAACTTGAATTGCTTTCTCTTGTATTTATCCCTCCTACCAAACTCCTACTCTTCCTCCTCCAGTCGTTTCAGAAGATTATCGCAATTTTTGGATTTGTTGAATATACCTCGACATCATAGTGGTCACAGTGGCAGTAGTAGCAGCAGCAATAATTCTCCACAAACACCACATGCTGCTAGTGAAATGACACCAGCGGAGAGGAGAAGCAGCCACTCGAATGCCACTGGCAACGATGTGGGAATAAATGAACATGAAAAACATCATGGCTCGACTAAACGTCCGTCATGTATCAGTTTTCGTAGTGAGATTCTATTGTTGGATTTGGTGAATGGGGAAATCAATGATTTTACTGAAAGGTACATATCGCTCATTTTCCTCTATAGTGGCATAACTCAAAAATTAACTTTTGGAGTTATTGAGTCAGAATTGTTCACTATGTTTTTCTTTATATTGTGTACACATTTGAGGAGAATGTGTCGTTATTTTTTCTAAGTGGTTAGAACAACTCATTAATTTAAACGCGTTTATTTCGAAATGGATTTTTGAGTTATGTCACTATTGAAGTAAATGAGCGATATATATACATACACACACTGAGAGAAATCAAACAGAAGGTTAAATTTTGGAAAACGACAACTGTTATTTTATAAGAAAATTTAGGAGAAAAAAAATTATAACAAAATTTTAAGAATTAAATAATAACATTTCGACTTCATTAAAACCCTTTTAAATTCTTAATTCCTAATTTTTTTCAAACGAGATGACATTTAAAGCTCTATATTTTTTTTATTTTTTTAAGACTCAGGCCTTTATCTATTATCTTGAGTGAATTCAATTCATATTGTTCGTGTTGTAACACGTCACCGGCTCCATAAGCCTTTTATGAGTTTAAACCAAACAACAACAAAAAAATCTATTTTCCCAATATTTCATACACAACAGTTTTGTGTGTTTTATTTATAAATCAATTATATTTTGCACTATTTGTGTATTTATTTTTATGTATTTTCCACGAACTTAAAAATACAGAATCATGAGATTTTTGTGAAAAATCTAAAACACAAACTCAACTCAACCAGATGCACAAAGTTCAAGGATAAATTTGAAGGTTAAATTATTTTAAAAGTAAAACGGCAAAAAAAATTACCAATATTTTGCGAGAAATGTTTTAAATGGATATTTAATTGTAACAAATTTTTGTGAAGTAAAAGACAGAAAAGTTAGTTGGTTAAAACTGTCAAAAGCACAGCAATTTATTTAAGTAATAACAAAATTGAGATTTAATTTTAGCTCACTACTACTTCACTAATAGTGTAGCTTAGTTTTAAATCAATTCAGGTTCTAGTTCAGATTCTAGCTTAGGCCCCAGTTCTAGTTCTAGTTGCAAGTCTATTTTATGTTTTAGTTCTATTCTCAGCTCAGGTTCTTGTTGAGTTTCTTATGCAGGTTCTAGTTCAGGTTCTAGTACAGATTCCAGTCTAAGCTCTCCTTTAGGTTCTTGTTAGTTTCTAGGTAAACTTAAGTCAATTCTCAACTACGATCTAGTTTAGATTCCATTTAAGGTTCTAGTTCTATTCCAGTTCAGATTTAAGTTAAGATTTTATTTTATGTTCTAGTTTAGCCTCTTCTCTAAGATCTAGTTTCAGTTTTATTTTCCGTTCTAGTTCAGTCTCTAATTCAGGTCTTGTTTATCTTCATTGTGAGGCTTTCATTTAAGATCTAATTTAGGATCTAGTTCAGACTTTTGATCAGGTTCAGGTTATAGTTCAGGGTTTAATTTGATTGCTAGTTCGGTATTTAATTATTTCAGTGATCAGTTCAAGTTCCTGTTAGGGTTCTTATTCTAGTTCAGGTTGTACTTTTGTTTCTAGTTTAGATATTTATTCAACTTCCTGGTTAGGCATTATCTCAGGCTCTTGTTTTCTTCTAGTGCAGGTTTTTCATTTGACTCCAGTTAAAATTCTAGTTCTGCTCTAGTACCATTTTAGTTTTGCTTTAGAATTGTTCTAGTGCAGGTTATAGGTACAATTCTAGTTCTATTTTAATTAAGGTTCTTGTTTAGGTAACAGTTTCTTAATTCAGGTTCTAAGTTATTTTCTTCTTAAGGTTCTGTTTAGCTACCAGTTTCGTATCTTTTTAAGGTTTTAAATTTGATTTATTTTAGGTTCCATTTCAGGTGCGTGTTTCGATCCTAGTTCTGTTCTGGTTCTCTTCTAGTTCTCTTCTAGTCATATCCTAGTTCTGTTCTAGTACTGTTCAAGTACTGTTCTAGTTCTGTTCTAGTTCTATTCTACTTCTGTTCTACTTCTGTTCTAGTTCTGTTCTAGTTCTGTTCTAGTTCTGTTCTAGTTCTGTTCTCGTTCTGTTCTAGTTCAGTTCTACTGCTGTTCTAGTTCTGTTCTATTCTGTTCTAGTTCTGTTCTAGTTCTGTTCTAGTTCTGTTCTAGTTCTGTTCTAGTTCTGTTCTAGTTCTGTTCTTGTTCTTTTCTAGTTCTGTTCTAGTTCTGTTTTAGTTCTATTTTAGTTATGTTCTAGATCTATTATAGTTATGTTCTAGTACTGTTTTAGTTCTGTTCTAGTTTTGTTCTAGTTCTGTTCTAGTTTTGTTCTAGTTCTGTTCTAGTTCTGTCCTAGTTCTGTTCTAGTTCTGTTCTAGCTCTGTTCTAGTTCTGTTCTCGTTCGGTTCTAGTTCTGTTATAGTTTTGTTCTAGTTCTGTTCTAGTTCTGTTCTAGTTCTGTTGTAGTTCTGTTCTAGTTCTGTTCTAGTTCTGTTCTAGTTCTGTTCTAGTTCTGTTCTAGTTCTGTTCTAGTTCTGTTCTAGTTCTGATCTAGTTCTGTTCTTGTTATGTTCTAGTTCTGTTCTAGTTATGTTCCAGTTTAGTTCTTTTTTAGTTTTGTTCTAACTCTGTTTTAGTTTTCTTGCAGTTCTCTTCTAGTCCCGTACTCATTACATTCTAGTTCCGGTCAGTTCTGTTAAAGTTATCTTCTATTTCTGTTTAGATTCTAGTGTTTCCTCTTTAAACTTATAAAAGCGTATAAACTTAAAAAAAAAAATAAAGACTTATTACTAATACTCTAATTTTTATGAATTCCAGACACCAATCCCACAAAGATGACTATGGGACACAGCGGGTTTACAAGAAAACTTCACCAAATTGTTTTTTAACTATGTACTTGCCAACACGGGAAATTACTCTGTCCGGCAACAGTCCTTCTATACTAAGAGGCATAGTGTTTGTTGATCCCAAGGTCATACAGGGTCATAGGGTTTATGCTCAATTGGCATTGACATTTCGGTAAGTAACGGAATACGATATTTAATTTAAATAATTAAAAATAAATAAATTTATACACAAAAAATTGCAATTGCCTTTATTTGTGCTCTATTTAAGTAAATGATAGCTTAGTAATAATGTAAAGCATACTTTTGGGAACTCAGATTTATAAACAAAGTTGCATAACGATTCTTATTTCAGGAATAATCAAACATTAACGTACAACTAAGAGCAATGGCAAGTTAGAATATTCGCTTAATATTTAGATGATTGAGTTATAAATTTAAGATTATTACAATGTCATTTCTGAATGTTGCCTTGAAACAATTTTTTATATTTTTTTTTTTTATTTTCAGTTACGGCCGCGAAGATGAAGAAGTTATGGGTTTACGTTTTTGCAATGAGGCCATAATGTCTTTGCATCAGTTATGGCCAAGAAAGGGAGATCCCGATAAACAATCGTTAAGTCCTTTGCAGGTGGGTATTTAGGAAAAAAAATTAATTACTTATTTATAAAAAGGATTCTTATTAAAAAAATAAGAAGTACAAATAGTTTTTACCATTTAGAAACATTAATCGCATATAATGCGTTTTATCTCGCCAAATCCGCTGTTTCCATAAAAAAAAGAAGTTATGTTTTTAAAGAAATATTACCGACAATTGTTTTTTTCCTTTCCCGTTTTTACAATTGAATTCGAATATATAAAAAACAAAAAGGGAAAAACTCATAATAAATAACTTATGAATGTCAGCCATTGAATAGAACCCTCAAGGAAGCCAAAGAAAGAGTGGAAGACCAGCTTATACCTGGAGTAGACAAATAGTACAAGAAGCTGCAGCACATGAGTTGGAGTCAACTGAAGTCATTAGGAACTGATATGTCAGGATTGGAGATGTCAATGTTAAAAATGTTTAATGGCCCTTTGATTCTCGAAAAATCAAAAAGGGACTAGTAAAAATAATAAATACACCCAATATATAATTTATGGGATCCTACACCAAATGGCAAACTACATATACCCTTACGCACCACTCGTTGTTGCGGAGAGTATTTGAATTTACCACTATTTGATAAAAATGTGTTCAAAATTTAAAATGTATTTGTTCTTTCTAACTACTAATTACTTTTTCACCCTTTTTCTTAACAACAATTTATTTGAATTTTTATATAAATTAAGCCCAGTATGCAATTAGGTCTCTAATAAATCCGCCTTTATCAATCCCACACATTTTTTTTATCTTGCTAAACCTTTTTAAACTCTTAAATCCTTACAAAGAAATATTTGCATATATGCAAATCGTGGCACCAAAAAGCATTTTTTCCAGTTAAGATAACAAATGTTAATTTATGCCACACGCATTTGAAATTAAATGAAAGCAAAATCTTCAACAAACTCACTATTTGGCACAAGCTCAAACGTTTAAGCTTGTGGCAATAGCGAAGGCTCATGTGTAAAAGTTAAAAAAATTTAAATGCCTTAAGGTGCAACCATAAGCCAAATAAGAGGGCTGTAAAAATTTAAATAATATAAATTTTTTTTTAAACTTTTAATTGCAAGGGTTTTAATCTATTTGCTTTTTTTCTTTCTTCTTTTACAGGAGGCCCTGTTAAAACGTTTGGGCGATGGAACTTATCCCTTTACTTTAACGCTTACGGCACAAGCACCACCCAGTGTCCAACTAGTGCCAGCAAAGCGTTACTATGGAGCTCCCATTGGCACCAGCTATGACGTGCGATGTTTTATTGGTACGTTTAAAAATAAACATTCACTGAGGTACCAAAAATACTTGAATTAAATAAAAACAGAAAAATATTTGCAAAGTTACAGGTATATATTTATGTTCATGTTAAATAAATGAGTCATCCTGGTTAGTTTGAATGAAAGAAAATTAAAAAGCATACCTTTAGGTGTTTAAAGCCTTAACACTATGCTAAATATTAAAGAAGATGTATATTAAAGAAGTTAATATTAAACAACACAGGGTAAATGAAAAAAAGTATATGAGAAACATATGTTTAGGTGCTGTTAGCTTAAGCCCCTAAAACTATACATTAGAAAAGATGAGACTTTTAGAAATTAGAGTGGCAACAAACAACAACAGAAAGCAGCAAAGAGAAAAAAGTGTATGTTTTTTGGTAGTTTTAGTTTCAAGTGGCGTAAGCAGGAAGGGAGAAACTTTTAAAGTGTACATGTGTCAGTGAAGCGAAAGAGAAATTTTGTTACATAAGCAAAATGGCAAGAATGTGCCTATCACTTCTTTAAAGTTCTTTAAAATGTTATTTCTAATGTATTGTTTTTATTCAGAAAATTATTTAAGTACCAAGAAAACCACTTAACAGAGTAAAACGAAAATTCCTCAATTCTTTTTGTTATTTGAAACCTTTTTTTAAACTTTTACTAGTTTTTAAAAGAATGTTTTTTATAATTCTTTAAACTTTGTCACATAATGCTTAACACTTAAGAAAATGTTGGATTTTTCTCAAAAAAGAAACACAAAACCTACCGCTTTGTTCAAAAAAAGTACTTAATTTACTAAAAAAAAAAGTTCTATTTTTTATTGCCACTGTTATGAAAACAATTTTTATAGCAAACAAATTTTAAAATTAAATGAAAATTACTTAAATAAAGCAAAAGAACTTTTTAGTTTTTCCTAAAAGTTAATTTTTAAAAGGTAGTATATTTTTCCAAGCAGTTCCAAAATAATTTATATAAAACAAGAAAATAAAGCAAAAATAATTTTAAATAACTGTCCAAAAAGTTTTAAATCTACTACTCCTTTTTTTTAAAGAGTACTGAACTAGTTTTTTATAAGTTAAGTTTTAAAAAAATATTTTAATGAAAAACTAATTTTAAAATTTAATAAAAATTACTAAGACAAGGCCATAGAAATTGTTACTTTTTTTTCAAAATGTTGCAAATGTGCAACCTTATTATTAAAATAGTAGTATATTTTTTATTAAAAAGTGCTAAAATACGTAAAATTAAACATGAAAAGAGAGCAAAAATTATTTTAATAAATTTTCCAAAAAGTACTAAATCTACTTCTTTCTATAATAGTGCCTGAATAACTTTTCTATAATTTGAATAAAACATTAATATAAGAGAAAAGAAATTTTATATATATTACTTTTGGAAGTTTAAAATTGACTACTCTTTTTCAAAAAGTAGTCAATTTGTATAAAAAAGTACAAGAAAAATTTTTTTAAACACATTTTTTTTTTTTTTTTTTTTGCTTAAATTTTGTTTTAAGTACTTCATCTATAACAAATGTGTACTTTTTTAACTATATTTTAAATACAATTTCAAACGTAGTAACGGCATAAAAAATCATAACAATTACAATGTTTTATATAATATTCTCTATAATGAATAGTAGTAAATTTATTTATTAAATATTGCTTTTATAAACCGGAGCAAAAATACTACATTTTTTAAAAGAATTAAAAAAACATTTAAATTGTTATATGCTTCAATTGATGTTCAAACATGGTTTAAAAAAAATTTGTATAATATAAAACTTAAAATAAAAATTATTTAGTGCCAAAAGTACTCAACAGCAAAAATACCTAAAGACAATTTAGTACTTTTTTCAAATTATGTATTTCTTAGCACTTTAACCGTTCTAATATTTTTTTTAAAAAAACGTAATAAATCTACTGCAATATTAAATAAAAAATTTATTTTTACAATATAGATAGAACAAAAAAAGGAATAAATTTATTATATTTTTTCTATTCATTAAATTAAAAAAAAAACTTTTAAAAAGGTAGTAGATTGAGTTTTTGTTTTTAGAATCAAATTTTATAGAATTCCTGGTAATCTTATAGGCAAAACTTTATTTCAGTAGTTTAAAAAAGTACTATTTTGGAAAGTATTAAATCCAGGGGAAAATTTCCGATCGAAATTTCCATTTAAATTGATATGAAATGCTGGTATTTACCCCCAGTACTCTTTTAAAATATTTGATTTTTAATTTCTTTTTTTTTTTATTTTGTTATTTAGTACTTGTGTTAAACAAAATTTTATAAACTATTTTATTTTCCTTCTTTTTCTTAAACTTAATAAGGAAATGAAGTTGGCATTAAAAAAAAGCGTAAAAAGTTGGCCGTAAATGGAACTAAAAACAAAAATCCATTCCATCTTTTCAGCCGATAAAACCGATGAAAAATTTCATCGTCGTGCCTCCGTAAAAATGGGTGTTCGAGTCATTTATCGCACAGATGTCTTCCATCACGGCGTTAATGCTCCTGAACATTTTGCTGCTCTCATTAACAATCCTGTCTCTTCTTCGCCTGTCACTTTGGCCTTTACAAATACTCATACCACTACTTCACCACCAATAGGGACACAAACTTCTGAATCTTCAGCGGCAACAACAACAACAGTACATTCGCATGAGTGCCAGCAAACAAATAATGCAGAAAATTCTGCTTCAGGCTCCTCTGATCAACAACATCCTGCCAATAAGCCTCGCAAATCTGAAAGAGGTGACTCTTTTCCTAAATTACGTTTGTCACCGAAAACTTTTAGGTTCAGTAGTCGTTTTGGACGCAGCAAAAGTGAAGTGGAAAAGTGTCCCACAGATGCATTTGATAATTATAGTAAATCATTTCAAGAGGTTAGTAGGGAAGTTCAACATTTAAAAAAATAATACCCTTTTTCTTATTCTTTTAGAATGATTGCGCTTGCTGTCCCAACGGCTGTGGTGGTCCCCAGGGATCAGTCGATAAGCCTTTTTTGTTGCAAGATGGCCGTGTGGGTTTACGTGCCAGTTTGAATAAGCCGTGGTATACTCATGGCGAAGACGTTTGTGTTACGATTAATATACGCAATGAAAGCAAGAAGACTGTCAGAAAGATACGAGTAAGTTAAACAATTTGCCTGAAAATTATACTAAAAAATAATATTTTTTACATAAATGTTACCTATGTAAAAATTTGAATAATTTAGGCCCATTGTGTTATGACTGACCTTTTTATAAATATTTTAAGACTTTTCTCGTTTAGTTATTAACTCTGTAAATTTGGCATAAATCAAGCCAGCCAAGAAATTATGAAGTGTTTTAATTTTGTTTATACTACACGTAGAGAAAGACCAAAAAAACAATTTTTAAAGAAAATTTTGAACATGTTTAATTTTTAATTTTACCATATTATTGTCACCGACTCCATATTACTATTAAATGGTTGTGGCTTCTTGATGGAGGTCTATCAAGAAGAAACAACCATATTATGGTTGCCTCTAAACATGTTATGGTTCAATTTGACAATAATTTGTTTTTAAATTAACAATAGTATTTTCCTCTTTTCCAAGAGCAACATGCTATTGTTGAAAACCAGCCATGCTATTATAAGTGTTTAACATATTTTAGTTATTATTAACCGAAATATGTTCGGAGGGAGCCATAATATGGTTGTGCCTTCTTGATGGAGGAGTAATTTAACCATAATATGGTTGTCGATGACAATATCAAATTAGCCATAATATGTTTACAATTTTATTTAAAAATAGTTGTGTTTGAGGTGACCATATTTAAACATGTTTTTTCTCTGAGTGTACGCGTATGATTAATATTAACTGAGAAGTCACAATGAAAAATTGTCTATTACTTCAAAATTTATTAGGTTATTTTAAAAATCTTAGTGGCACATTAAAGGCAACACTTTAGGCTTTATTTTATTATTACCTTTCGATCCAAACTGATTTTTAAAAGATTGAATTACCTTGACTTTGTTTACCTTTATTTTTTAAGCCTCCATTTTTAGAGCTTTATTCCGCTTTGATATATCAATGGGTTGACACTTTTTTATTAATTGAAAAAACTTTCCTTCAATTCGATCAAGTCGTTTAGAAGTTATTCAATTTTTATATATCTGCCATACTTGACGAATGATATTTATTAATTAAGAGGTTATCAAGGACATTTGGCTGTAACTTATTTATTTCTATTGATATTTAAACGATTTTCGAAACAGATAAATAATAAGACTAATAAGATCTTCGATTAAGTCGTTTATAAGTTATTACATTTTTCAATATGTGCCATACTTAGCGTATGATTAATATTACTAAGGAGGTTATCACGGAAAATCGGTGGTAACTTATTTATTTTTTAAGATATTTTAAAGACTTTAGAGGCAAATAAAAGGTAGGGCTTAAGTCTTCATTTACTTAGTACCCTGGGAATTCTTTAGAATTCATAATTACACAAAAAAGCACATTATAATTTGATTCCCTTGAAATCGAAATGAAATTTTACAAGTTTAATACATTGTTTTGATTTTAAGAGCACTTTTTGTTTTTAATAAAACGACTGGTTTTAAATTCTTTTAAGTCAACACATTTGATTTAAAGTTGGAAAAGATGCTCGAACTAAATATATTTTTTCATACTTTTCAAGTTCGATTGGCAATTTTGTTTGAATTAAAACAAAAGTTTAGGAAACTCTTAAGTGAAAACATTGATTTAAAGTTAAACAAGATACTCAAACTAGAAAGACCCTGTATGTTTAATTTCCAAAAGAAAATATTTACTTAAAAAGCATAGTTTTAACCCCCAGAGATTTGTTTTTTATTTTAGTACATGATTTAAATTTTTTCATTGTTTTCTAAGCCAAAAAAAAAATCAGTGTTAAACAAAGACATCAGAAGACGGTTTAGGAAAATAATTTGTATCCTTTTTTTCGAAACCGGCATATTTAAACTGACAGCTAAGATCTTATTTTGGGTTAATAAGAAAAGAAAGAAAAAAAAAGAAAAAACCAAACAATATAAAATATTTTTGATGTCATGTTAAATAAGCTATAAAATTGAAAAAAGAATTTTGTCAAATGGGTTGTTTTGTTCCTTTTTTACTTTCTTCTTTTTTTTACTTTAATTTTTTTTATTTTATATTCCATAAAATACTTGACTTCACATACATTTTTGGGAGAAGGGTCATTGGAATTTAACATTATTTTCTGAAATCAATAATTATGTTTTTTCTTTACTCAAGATTGAATTACAAAATCAAAGGAAAAAATACAGACTGATTTTTTCTAGTTACCTAAAAATTACATATGTATTTTAAGGCAAAAAAAATTCTCTAAGCATTTAGAAAAGAGATTAACAACCCAATTATGAATAAAAATTCCCGGGGAGTTTTTTTTCCTTTTCCGATTTAACAATTGAATTTAAATATGAAGAAAGGGGAATTTTTATTCACAATTGGGCTGTAAATATTTCTGACATTCATATTTTTCGATTTAAAGTCCGCAAAAATGAAAAAAAATATTATGTTTCAATTAATAAAAAAACATGGTCAATAGTTTACAAAAAGAAAGTGTCAGAGATACTTATTTTTCTACATGACCGCTTCAAAAGCGGACTAAGCATATTATTATCACCAGAACTATATAATGGTTAAATTAGTGTTCCACAAAGAAGCCACCATCATACTGTGGTTGCCTCCGCTCATATTATGATCAATAATAACATATACATATGAATATGCTTACCACGCTTTATTAACTGGTTGTTGATTAGCCATCACATGGTCCACTTTTTTTAAAAGCAACCATAATATGGTTATTACTTTCTTATAGAGGTCTGAATTAGTCATAATATGGTTGGCTATAATAATAATATATGTATGTGAAATGAGTTGAATTTGCATTGCTAATGGATTAGCTAACGTAAGGTTCCTTGGACAGCCATCTAAAATACCAATCGCTTACTAAGGTCCTGTAGCGGTCCCTTTGTGATACTTTGTGCCAATGCCCATCCAAAAGCGCAGCTACTCCTAAGGTTTCACTACAGATCTCAAGCGATTCTTTACTCTGATGAAAAGAAGAATCAACCTTATATCTATACTAGATAGATTATCCAAATAGATAAGCACTTATTTCCCTAGGTACTAATCCTTTTATTCCTAGCATAGAAAACTAAACACAGTTTCCTCTTCCTCCTCTTCTGAAGTAGCCATTAAATTTCGGACTCAGTCTACATGCCCAGCTATTATGGACAGAGTCCAGTTATTAGTGAGATCAATGTCATAATTTGTAGCGTGTTAAACTTCTTTTCCGATCGTCGTAGCTAGACCACTAAGTCCTTGCTAAAGAACAGCTGGATTCACGAGTCCCCAACTCTTCAACTTTAAGACAAACGCTAAATAATTAACTTACAGTGTGCCAGTGTCAAGCCAATGAAGTGATCTACAAATCTGTAATTCAGAATACCATATTGTTTGGCACAATCATTTGCAATTTAGTGGCCCCGGCAGTCGCTATACCCAGGTAGTCATAAAGGGAGGTCCAACCAAAACGTACGATGTAATTGTAAATAAAACCAAAAGTTTTCAGGGAATTATCTAAATAATTTTTAAGATCCGATCTATGACAATTACTTATGTGTGAAACAAAATATCAGCCAAATGTTCGCCACGGCATCGGTGGCATACCTCTATCCGATGATCCATATATCCAATGACTCTGAGACATAATGGAGGTTCAATATCATTAATGTGCCGAATTATCTCATATCTCATTTAGCTCTTGAATTATTCTTGGTTTTTTCCGTACACTTATTCTTTTAAATCGCATAATCGTGGCGGACAATTAATATTGCCGCGACGTAAGATAACATGGCCATTGAATTTCTCGAACAAAAGAGCCATTGTTTCGTAGGATGTGTGGCAAGTGGCACCATCTTGTTGAAACCACATATTGTCCAGGTTCATATCATCAATTTCTGGCTACAAAAAGTCCCATTGTATCTGGCGATAGCGAACACCATTCACGTTTACTGCCTTGCCGACCACATTTTCGGAGAAGTACGAGAAGTAAGCCTATAAAGCGCACCTAACAGTCATTTTTTGTGAATGCATCGGCTTTTCAATAATCACTCGCGGATTCTCATTTGCCGAAATGAGGCAATTCCGATTGCTAAAGAATCCAGTTAAATCGATTATGCTGACCAAAAAAATAACGAATTGCACGAAATGTATTTTAATTTAAACGCCCTTTTCGGTAAAAGGCTTCAACAGTCTTGACGCGCTGCTCAATTGTGTACCTCTCCATGGTTGAATTTGTCAAACACTGAAACAAGGAAATGTCTAATTAAGTTGGACAAAACACTTGACGTTAAGGTATGAGTCAGAATTAATAACGTGCATTATGGTTTGAACACCTTTTTTAAGCGTTTACTTCGAAAATTTCGCAATTTCATTTGAAGGTTTTCGACATTTTGCAGTTAACCTAGAAGACGTGGAGATACTAGGGATGCCAATCCCGAAATCCCGATCGAATCCCGAATTATGGGATGTACATTTGTTTAATTCCGGGTTTTTTGGGATTTAGTCAATCCCGAAATCGTTAACTTAATTTTTTTTGTTTTACATTTTTTATAAGAAAAGCTTCACCAATACATTCTCCCTTTGGGAACACAATACAATATTGATCTTTTGTATTAGCTAGTTAATACTGCTTGTTAATACTGTCATTAAAAACGAAAAAAAAAGTTAAACTTTTTTATTCTTTTTAAGCGTGCTCAACAATTATAAAGACATTTTAATGTGAGAAGTGCTGAAAATAATTAAAGAAGAAAATTAATTATGGAAATAAATGTCTTTTGAAATGCACAAAATAAAAAGAAAAACCAAAAGTTAAATGTTTTAAAGGTTTTAAAATCTTATTGATTCCACTGGTGCACCAAATGCAAGATTTAAGCTTTACTCTTTACAGGTTTAGGCTTATTAAAGTGTTTCCGAGAGTGTGCATGGGACCTAAGGATCCCTGGAACTTTCGGGATCCCGGGATTTGAGTTTTTTTAATCCCGAATCCCAGAATTTTCGAAAACCAGCCCCGATTGGCATCCCTAGTAGACACAAGAGCAGCCTTGCTATCTGATAATATACATTTTCTCCCAATATAAAAAAATGGCTTGGCCAGTTAGCCGTCTGCCTTATAGCAGAGATTTCCACCTGCAGGAATCTACAATCATCCGTCAACACTGTTAGATTTACATAAAACCCATTTCATGGTGCAAGTTAACCACTAGGTAACAAACAATGCGTTTAGGGACCGCCCTCAGCACTCTGGTAGCCATTTTACTAAGCAGTCCAGCAAGATAATACACAAACCCCATGCTTTGGAGCTGGAGCTATAAAACCTTCGCTGATTTTCGAAAAACGCTAGCAGCATCTGTTGAATAGCAGAAGCACCTAGAGACTATCCTTCAGATCAAACTCTCCCACAAGTGTTGAAAAATCCCACCTTTAGTATTTTTTCAAAGAAAAAGCGAAACTTCCTCAAAGAAATTTTTCCTGTGAGACAGAAAGTATATTTAGCAAAAAGCATACTAACGAAGGCCTCAGCTAACAATCAGTCCGGTACCATTCCACCGGGGGCTACTGACTACCGTGGTACCAGATAGGGTATCTAGTCAGCCACGATCGCAACAGATCGTAAAATTACTTGAGATCTATCAATTTTGAGTTTTTGCAGAATACCAAGTATTGGCTGCATCTAATTTCCTCGAAGAATGTGACACCAAAAGCCGAAATGTCCTTAAGATTATCCCTACAAATCACCGGGGAGTTTAACCTAGGATAGTGACACAGAATGTGCTCAACTGTCTGCATCTCCTTTGTATCCTCGTACTACCTTCATCAATCTGACGAGTCAGATCGCATTAAACCCACCATCCTGCCAACCATGCAGTGACCCGTGATAATATCTATCATGGTTTTAACGCAAACCTTACTCCTGCCTAGTGAGGAATTAGAATCGGTGTTATTAAGCACCGGCCATATCGTCCGTGATACTCTACAATCCACTCTATTCATCCAGACCTGATTGGATCCGTTCAAAACCCATTTCCTAATTTTTCATAAATATGTACCTAGTGGAGGTTTAACTACTTTTGTGCAGTCAGGATCATCCATTTTCGAGCCCAGTACCGCCAAGTCATCGGCCAATTCGTAGTCTGGGATGTTGCAGTAAGCAAGAAACCAGCATAACCTCACAACATACTCTCCTAAGTTTTCCCTTAGAGTCCTTCTGCAACCTTTTACTAGCTTGAAATTTACCTCTTAGGGCCCATGAAGGCTCTAAGAGCCACCATTCACATCTATAGTTACCTCGGAGCCTCCAGCAATATCACCCCTTATCAATTCTATGGCCTTCAAACTCCCTTGAACACTGCAGTCGTCAGGAAGCCTTTATATCCTATGAATACTTAATGTAGACATCTGCGCCCTTACCCCTCATTTTCAAGCCTTTAATAAAAACAGCATATTCTTCATGCTCTCCATTGAAGGCATTTCCACCCTTGGCAAATCCTTAAAGTCAGTAGGTGCCCACAATATTGGCGGACTCGGGCGGTACAGGCAGTTGCCACAAAGGTCAATCACATCCAAGATACAAAAGTGAAATTTATAGGCAATCATGAAATTTTCCAACAGTCCCAGCTCCCTCAGTATAAGAAGACTGCTCAATTTGCAAAAGACGTTGAAAGGTAAGGAAAGCTTCTAACATCCAGACGCGCTTGGGGTGTATATCTTATGGTCTCTGTCATGCCAATAGAATGCGCCCCTCTGAGCCTTAGACAGAAAGTTTCTCCAACTTGCGGCAAATTATACTGCGCTGTAATCTTATATATAAATACGGGAACCATTTTTTGTAGTTGATTTTAAAGTAACTTATCGTCCACCGATTTTAATGAAATATATAACATTTTAAAGGTATTTGTGTGTATATATGCACAATATAAACTACTTTCCTACATTTTAACAATTAAAGTGTTTAAAAGCCTTTTAATTTATTTTGCAAACACACGTACACACATGTTTTAATGGTGGTTGAAAAATCCAATGCTTCTTGTTCGTCTTTTAAAATGTTTTCGTTTTTTTTTTGGACTTGCAAACACACACGCACACAATTGGGTGAAAAGAGTGCAATTTGATGTTTTCTTTAAATGTGTACGTTTTTTTCATTTATCAAGCCCTTCTATAATTTATGGATCATATTATTGCACTTTTACTTGCAACCTTTTGACCTTTTTTGCTTACTAAGTTTATAGTATATTTAGGCAATCATTTCTCGTAATAATTCCAAAATAAATATTAATTAAACTATTATACTTATTTTAATTAAAATTTAGAAATCATAAACACTCTTAAGCTATTCAAATGCCTTAATGTATGCAAACAAAGAATATTTCCTTTACATCTTTCTCATTGCTGTCATTAATAAATAAATAAAGCCTACCTCAAGACCTTATAAATACATATAAAGTCTTTTGCCATATTTAATTTATTACTTATTTATACCCACAACTCATATTCTCAGCTTTCATCATATTGTTAACAACATTATCCTGCTTGTAAGACTTAATGCAGTCCAACTGTTTTACATTTACTGCTTACATTATAAACAATATTATATTGCCTATCCCAAAGGCAGCGGTTTAATTAAAAATCCATAATGCAAGGCAATACAATTTAAACACAGGATCTATTATATTTTATGCCTTTTAAATGAAACTTATTTATGGTTTGTAAATTGTTAATGTGCAAATAAGTTTGTATGATGATGAAAAGTGTAAATAATAAAATAAATTTGTATTTTAATATACTAAAAGGTAGAAACACGTTTATTGTTTTCATGGTGTAAATAAAACAGAAAATTTAATTAATTTTTTAATATTTATTATTATAAAATGAGTAAAATATAATGAATTAAAATTGGTCGTAAATAAAAACAAATAAGTTAGCAATATATTGGGGTTTGTATCGGAACTTGGGTACCCTTTTTGCTTATTTAAACAAAGTACAACAACAATGTCTTTGGGGGACTTTAAAAAAAAATTTGTAAAGAAAAACGTCAGTTCCTAGCGCCCCCACTTCTTCTCGGATATTCGCCTTAAGCTGTTGGTTGGCTCTCATCTTATTGGCATAAAACATCTCGCTTTTTAGGTAACCCCAAAAAAAAAATTCGGAAGCTGTTCAATCGAAAGAACATTAAGCCATAATTGCACCAGCTGCACCATCTCTCTGGAACCACAATTCTGTATTATTCTCTACATCGGGCCTTAAACAATTTGCAATCATTGCCCTGTATTGACTGCCATTCACATTAATCGCAACTTCTTCGTCGTTTTCAAAAAAATATTGTCCAAGTTGATGAAATAGGTACCGATTTCAGTAAAATCAATAAGGCCGATTTAGGTAAACATAAAATATGTTTGAACCTTATTTAATCCAAATACCAACATAATAAGAGGGTTTATAGGTTTATATTTTGTATGGGAGCTGTGTGATATTATGGACCGATTCTCACATTGTAACATCGTAATATCGATTCAGAAAGTGATTCTAATTAAATGAATACAAACGCATAAGCCCTTCACCATCTTTAGTAGTGTAGATTTAAATATAACAGCCTGGTCCTGATCATATTTTTCGTCTTCAGAAAACTCAAAAATGCAATCAAAAAGTTGTAAAATTAAAAGGGGACTTCAAAAAGTATTTATTTTTTATAAAAGTACATTTTATTCAATAATAACACGGTTTGGCTTAATTTTAATAGCAATTTGCTTTAACCTGATAAGACATATATTTTTGGTCTCCTTGGAAAACCTATTTTAGTAAACATAGACTGAGAAACATAATTAAATTAATTCCCCAATACAGAATTTGTAAATTCTACATTGAAGAAACTGTTATAAAGGGAATAAGTTTATAAAGCAAATTTAAATAAAAACTTAGTGTACTTTTAGTATTAAAAAAAACTTTTAAAGAAAGGTGTGAAAAACATTAACAGGCTATGAAGGAAAATATTACAAAAAAGTAGTGCCTGCATTTAGGCTGCCTCATTAAAGAAAAACGAAAATATTTAAATATCTACCTAAAAAAATCCAACAATAAGTAAAACAAAAGAAAACTTATAAAAATGTTTGGCGTAACTAAAGTGCGGTAAAAACCAAAATGCTTTTTAATGTCTTAATTTACATAAAAAATATTTAATTCTTCGCTTGCGTCTTTATAAATAAATATTTTTAAAAATTATATAAAAATCCATTGAATTTTTAAATGTCGAAACCATAAAAAACCACCAGCAAAACCTTAAAGTATGCCAAGTTTGTATACTCCTTTTTAAGCCTTAAAGTATGCCACAATTTTTTTATGATATTTTATTTTATAAACTACCATTCCACCATCTTTAGCGATTTTTTTTATTTACAATAACCTTGACAATGTAATCATTTTTCCAATACATCTAGTACTTGATATAAACCAAGAGTCTTTCTAAAGATTTTTTACTTTGTAATTCATTTTCTTGCTTTTTTCCCTTTTATATTCCTACAATCGTACTCATCGTCATCAGAGTAGTATGAAAAGAACTTGAAATTAATTGTAATCGGATTTATGGTACAACATTTATTGTGGTGTGATTTGTATGGAATACGAAGAAGAGTAAACCTAGCAAAACTTTTAGGAAGATAATTTAAGAAAACATTACAAAGCAAACTCAACTGTTCCCAGTCCCAAAAAAAAAAAAACGGTGTAAAAGATTTTAATAAATTCAGTAATAAATTTGTACTTTTGAGAAGTAAATTTTTAACCAACGAAATGATTTAAAAAGTGTTAGCTCATCCAAGGCAAAAATAACTTTAATTTCATAGAAATTGTTTGCTTAAAGCTTAGCTTTTAAAAGCTTTGTCTGTATTTAATTTATTGTGCCCCGATAAGCTAGTTGGTAGTTAGCTAGTCTATGACTGCGAGGGTTGCGGGTTCGTTTACAACCAGAAATTCTGGTCTGTTTTCTTACAACGAGTTAAAAGCCTAAGTTAGAATTACTCGGTCTTTTTGTCCTAATAATAAAAATAAATATAGAATCTATTCTGTGAGCTAAATTTCCGGTAGTGTATAAACTCATTCCTAACAATTTAAGGAATAGAACTTTTACAAAAAAGGTTAATAAAATACATAACTGAAATTTAGCTCATAGAATAAATTCGAAAAATAAAGAATGTTGAAAAATAAATATATTTAATTAAAACTGTTCCCAGGGTTTAAAAGTGTTCCAGCCCAAAAGTTTTTCTTAATAATTGGGCAAAATAAATTGAACATTTTGTAGAAGTGTTGTTTTTCAATATTATAAAAACTGTTCCCACTTTAATTTCAAATTATTCCCCGCCTATAAAAGCACATTTTCATACAAATCCTAAACATATTCGACACAAGACACCTAAAAACGAAACATAAAAAGTACTTATTGGTTAAAACACCTGTCTTCGAGGACAGGTCCTTATTTCTGCAAGGGATTTACAATATTTAAGTCTCATTAACTTTGCTGGGTTCCCTGATAACTCAATAAACCATTTTTTAATCTTATTTGATTCCTTTTTCCTTTTCTATTTAATATTATTCCTTGTTTATATCTTTTTAATATTTTTTTAAACTTTTTTCCTATCTCTATCACCTCCTTAACAATTCGCCGGAAGTACTTGTAAATAGGAAAAATTAAACGGTATTGAATCATGGTAAAATGCAATAAACTTAATTCAAACATAAACTGAAAATCGTAATAAAAGAAATAACAACAAATGGCATTTAAATAAATATTGAAAAGGGGAAAAAACTAGAAAAAAATCGAAGGCAATTTACGACATACATACTTTATTATGGTTGAAAGTGATAAATAATGATAAATTAAGTTGTAAAGAAGGCAGGAAATCAAAAAGCTTAAGAAAAATAAAAGATTAAGGGGAATTATTTGCCCCAAAGTGTGCTAAACATATTTTAAGATTTAAGATAGGCATGTAGGCAATGGATGTTTGAGAGATGAAATATATATTTAAGTAGGCATTTGAAAATGAAACAGACAATTTTTTCTAAAAACAATTCCTTTTGTAAAATGTATCATATTTACCTAAAAGTAGGCAATGAAATTTAGAATTCTCCAAACCTTAAAGTATGTTTAAAAAAAAAACCTAAGAGCTAATTTAAAACATGAAAAATAATGAATCTATTTAAAAAAAAAACTTAAATAATTTACAAAAACAAATTTGTATACTGTTCCCATTAAACAGATCAGGAAATTTTGATTAGCATAAAGCCTAAAAGTGTGTTACATAATTTTAAAATATTAATATCTGCTTTTCGAATATTTTTAAATAAGGATGCAGTTAGAAATTTACAGAAAACTTAAAAAAATATATAAAATGCTTTCAATTATGTGCTAGTTTTTTATATATTTTAAGATAAATATAAAATATTTGGAGTTCACCTGTTAATAAGACCAAAAAATTTTTTGGTTATTATAAAATTTTTCGTACCAAAAAGGAGCATCTGGCCTCAAAAAATGTAAAAGAGGAGAATTGAAAACTTTTTTAATAAAATAAATTATTGTTCCTTAAATTATGTCTTATATTTCATAGTTATTCTATTGCTAATTAAAAACCTGAAGTAGAATAGAATATTAAGAGAAAATAAATTCCAACTCAAAAACTAAATTTAATAATTATTGAAGACTGCAAATAAATATATTTAGATTTGTAAAATGCCTTAAAGTATGCTACAAGATTTTATAAGGTCTAAAACTCTTATTTTTTAATTTTCACAACTAAGAGAAACATTGAAGAGGAAAAAGTTTAAAATACAATATTTTTCTCAATTCGCTTAAAGTAGGCAATTAAATTTAAGGAATTTGTAGAACCAAACAATATACTACAGAAAAAAATAAAGTGAAAATTATATTTCAAATACCATAAATATGTAGACAATTGTGGCAAATGCATTTCAAATACTTAAAAAAAATTACTTTCAAAAATTCAACTAGAAATTGACTGATTAATCACTTTCACCTTTTTTGGTAAAGATAAAAATGTTTGTAATGAGAACTGATATCAGAAAATACAATTTGACTAACACTTTCCTGAAGGCTTTTTAGGGATCATTAACCATTTTGTTGGCCTACGTTGTTTGCGTAAAAATTTCAAAGACTCTCCTCTTTTACTTCTCATTCCAGGTCTGTGCCATCCAGCATGTCGATGTCTGTATGTTTAATAATGGAAAATTTAAAAATGTTGTAGCCGATTCAGATAATGTTACACCACCGCCAATAGATCATCATGTCGCGCCAGGAGCCACCCTTAATACCACCGTTATTTTGAAACCCAAAAGAGGACCGACTAAAAACTGGATCGCCTTGGAAGATACCCTACAAAGAAGTACCGAACCCGATGAAATCACTGCAACCATAGCAGCTTCTGCTGTGCGCACGCCTCATTTTCTAATGCAAGCTAATCACTCTCCAGGTTATTGCACCAGTCCAGCAGTCCCTCCAGCGGGCACAACAGCCCCTTTAAATCCCACCAATGATGAGCGTAATGTCTTCGCCATCTATGTGTCCTATTATGTCAAAGTTAAGCTAACCTTATCTGGAATGGGTGGAGAGTTGTCCCTAAAATTACCCTTTACGTTGGTGCACATTGACGAGGAGCAGAGACAGTTACATGAAATACAAAAACTTAATTTAGAGGATGTACCCGTTCATAGGAAAAATGGTAATAAAAGTAAAAATCCTTTAAACAAAGTTGAGTCCTCACATCAGTTTGCTGTGTCCAAAAATTTAGATCGCATAGAATCTGTGGATGAGGGAAATATAAGTTGTAAAGCGTCACCTTTACATGTTAAAGATACTGTTAAGCCACCAGCTGATCCAAAGGAAAACGAGAAAGAGCAACAGCCCTTTCCATGCTCTGGGAATAATCGTCGTCGTCTTTTTAAACGCAGTGAGACATTAGCCAAAGATTTAGAAGGCAATGAAGATGACCATAAAGAAATTGAAAATGAACAACAAGTACAAGTTGTGGCCCAAGTTCATAGCTCTAGCCAGGTGGCAACTCCATCCTTGGAACAGGAAGACATTCCCGAGAATCCAACAAAACATTTAATGTTGGCTAAGAAAAATTCCAATAATTTCCGGGAAAATGATATAGAAGAAATTTCGGAAAAATTGGAGAATAAGGATTTCGAAAAAAATTCTCCGGTCGCCGATTTAAATTACATCTCTAATGGAGTGTGATTTCGAATTTTTCGTAATATGTTTCATAAAAAGAAAAATGGTGAAAAGGCTTTAAACAATTGTTAAAATTAAAGTGAAATTTTGAACTATTTTTTTTTTAAGAATCTTATTTTAAAAAAATATAGGAATTTACATAAAATAAATAATTTAGATAGGCTTATAATGATTAAATCAGATCTGTCTCTCTCTCTTCAAGCCACCACAACCATATTATTGTTGCCCACGGTAATTTAATGTTTGTCACAATCATTTGTATATTTACCTTTAATAACTCTATCGTTGCTTAAGCAACCATAACATGTTTCTCTTAAATTATGGTATCGAAAGTAAAATGTTTTTGTTTTATTTAAAAAATGTTAATGGTAACAACAAAAATGTTTATGGTTGTAGGCCACCATAATATTGCGTGTATAACTTAAAAAATTTTTGCGATTGTGCTTTTTTGAATAAAATTTCAATTTCTAAAGCTTTCTTAAAATAGTGATATTCCCTCAATATTTGGCTTAAGCAAAAAGTATGTGAAATATTGATTCAAAAATACTTTTTCAAGAAATCTTTATGAATTGAAATTTGACTCAAGAAATACATTCGAAAAAAAAATTTTAAATAATAAAAAATAATTTTCTATCGAAATTTTTCGTATTACTTTTTTACAATTTCAAGAATTATCGGGCCTAGAAAAATTTCACTTTTCAAGATGTTCTGCAACCACACTGAACGAGTTATTTGTGACAATATACATATTAAAAAAAAATTCTCTAAGTATAACGAAATTCAACCGCGGATCCATCTTAATTATTTGAGAGGGAAAACGGAGAGAACTTTTTTTAAGTTTTTTTTAAAGTAAATGCCCCTTCTAGATGAACCGAATTATCCTAAAAATTAACGAAAGAACCCTTAAAAATTGAAAGATTTTAGATGAATTTAATTATAAAAGAGAATTCTTTCTAAAATGCTTAAAAAATATTGAAGTATTTTTCCAGTGTTGATGAAAGAAAACAAAGAAATTTTTAAAAAAATCTCTGATTTAAAAAATTTTTGATGCTTTTAAACTAAAAAAAAATTAATCTGCCATGGACTCCAAAATGTCTCCAGATCCCCATGGTTACCGTTAATTTAAAGAATTTTTTTTCACAGATTTTTGAAGAAACTTCTACGAATTAAGTATTAAAACCAGTGATGGTCATTTACTTACATGTTTCGTAAGTTTTAAAGGCATGACGTAACATGTAATACTTTTTATATATGAGTGCATTTTCGTAATATTTTTAAAATAGTACATGATTTATTAATAAAGGTAAGTACTTGCCGTCTCTGAAAGCAGTTTTGAATTTGCAAACTCAATTAGTGCTGGTTCACACTCTTCAATTTTTAGCCGTCAAGTCTTGAACTTTAAGGAGAGAAGGAAAAAGTGAGTGCCATTTCTTTTCCTATCTCTCCAAAAAATATTCTGACTTGACGGCTAAAACTTGAAGAGTGTGATCCAGCACTTACTTTTTACCTAAAGAAAGAATGTGTCTAGGAGTATAAGCTCAAACGTTGGTTAAGGATTTAAAACGATTGTTTTTCGCAGGAATTCATTGCACCTGCACGATTTCAAAATCAGTTTCTGATGAATTTATACACTCAATTAGTGCTGGTTCGCACTCTTCAAGTTTTAGCCTCAAGTCTTAAGCTTTTAGGAGAAGTGGGAAAAGAGAATGCCATTTGTTTTTTTAAGATACTGAAAACTATATTAAGAGCTATTAATTGCTTTGTTTTCCAAATCGTTTTTCATCCCATACCTGTTTAAGAAAAAAATTGTCAGTCATTTTATATTAAATTTTGAAAATCATTAAAATAGTAAACCCTTTCGAAGCTTAATCTTTTAATCAAAAAGGTTTCACTTGCAATATTTGTTGCTGCAATTTTTAAAAATTCTGCTTTCAAATTGCACTAGTGTCCAGATTATTTGTATTTATATTATAGTTTTGCAATTTTTGTATTTTTATCTTGTATGTCCACTTCTCCCTTTTATATTTTATACTATATATACAAATACACCTACAGCCAACTTCAAGTTAAAGAGTGTGAGAATAACAAAACAAAAGGGAAGAAAATGTACATGAAACTGAGTACCCCTCCCCAATCTTCTCACCCCTCTCCCCACTAAACTCATGAATTGCTGCAAGAAAACTTGCAAGTCTGGACGATGAGTAACTGGACTTAATTCGAGACAATTGACTAGACCTTATACGAGGCAATTTACTGAACTTTAGTAGAGGCAATTGACTAGACTTTAGTCGAGACAATTAACTAGACTTTAGTCAAGATAAATGACCAGACTGTAGCTAAAATTAAAAAAAAAGATACAACAAAGACTTTTTAGATAAGGCCTTAGATCTAGATCTCTTTTATTACTATCTCAAATTTTTCTTAAAACTGACCAAATGAACTAATGCTGTGCACTGTTACTAAACTTTTTTTTAAATATTTTTTATATTTTAAAATATCAAAATATTCTAATAAAGTTAAAAACAAAAGGTTTCATTTTGAAATCAATAAAAATATAAATGTTTATAAATGGTTTCATATGCAAATAAGTAAAATAAGCGAAAAATAATAAATTAAATAGAAAAAGTTTCCTAAAAGCAAAACCAGTAAATAAATACACATGCACATTTTAGAAAACAGTATTATAGATAAAAGTTTAAAATATTAAGCAAAAAAAAAATTTAATATAATGATAAAATAAAACTGAATACAAATTCAATCATTTTTATCTATTTAAGTCATCAACAAAAAATGTTCTATTAAAATGCAAATGAATAATATTTAATGAAAGTATGAATATTAATATTTTTCAGCTAAATTCCTGTATTCATAAAAAAATTATAATGAAAGAAAATAGAGTAATATATTCGGCTGTGCCGAATCTTTGATACCCTCACACGAGAGTTCGAATATATCAGGACTGGGCTTTATTTGGGATATATACAACTTGATCAAGATGTACAACTGGTCGCAAAGTATGAGGTGCGAATAAGTTTTATATAAAACTAAATACAAAACTATTTTAATTAAGGCAAAATATGAAAAAGGTATTGTTGATTTATACCCGTAGTAATTAAGTCAAACAAATTTAATCAAAATTGTTAAAATTTATCTACAAATTGTTAAAATTAAACACAAATTCCAATATAACTTTTTTTTAACAAATAAAAGTTTATAAAAAATATATGTATATTAAAATATTTGTAAATAAAGGTGTGATTTAAAATAAAAACAAATTAAACTTAATTTCACTTAATATATAAAACGAAATAAATCTGCAGTCTTGAAAGATGTCATGCCACTTTTTACGCCCATTTTAAAAGATTAATTTTTCTAACAAGTTGACTGAAACAATTTAATTGAAATTTGATTTCTAGATCGTAATCTGAAGTCTCGCCCCTTTTTTAACATTCACTTTAATTTTGATGCATATTGCTCTATATTTTTAAGGCGTTTCAATGATTCATGATCACAGTGGGAAACCAAAGCGGCCACTGTGTCTAGCAAGCAGTATACATTGGAAGCATTAAATAGATTACGCATCACTTGCTCAAGTATATGAATCCTAAAAGAAAAACATGTTTTTGCCAAGTAATCAAAGTTCACAAAACTCTTTAAACAGAAAATGATCAAACATTAACGTTTACTTCAACCATGTTATTGTCGCGAAAAACCATAAGATTAGTATTCCATAAGAAAGCTGAAACTATATTATGACTGCCTCCAATCATATTATTGCTAAAAATAACAATAATATTTCGAACATACAAACATAATTGTATAACTAGGGATGTGACGAATACTGATACAGATATCGATATATATATATCGGTTTTGCCGATATTTAGGTATCGGCGATATTTTACTGGCAAAACCACAATACTTTTTTATAGTTTATTTAAATAAATAGCCTAATTTGCAATGCTTATTTTTGCATTACACCTAAGAGCAATAACACATTCAGAGAAGATCATAAAATCAAACAGAATAACGAATTGTTTCTTTTAATTCTGTAGCTGGACTCTTTTCATTCTTAAACTCGACTCTTTTAATTCTTAAACTGCACTCTTTTAATTCTTAAACTGGACGTTTTTGACCTTTTTTCAAGACGCATGCTAAAGTAGAAAGTAATCCTACTTCATGCTTTCGATACTCATAAGCATTCTACGCGTTTCCACTGTAACTTTTCAATTCAATTTTACACAACTTATTTTTGGTCTGATGCATAAACCCATTGAACGCTTAGAGTGGACATTCAGCTTTAGCAGTTATACTTTGCACCAAAATGGTAAAACGTGCTCCCTTGATAAATCTGGTAGGTATTTGTACGTTTTAAGAATTTTCTGCAAATTTTTTATTATTTTTGTCAAAATAAAAATCATTTTGCTACAAATTTTGAGTTACTACGTAGAGACCACAAAATCCATAAGCAAAGTCACGGTTTTGTACTCGAACATTATTAGAAAATGCAATAAATAAATAACCTGAAGGAACCAATTTTAACAATAAAAATGTTCTTTTCTTCTTTTCGCGAAAAGTCGATTTTGATATATTGCTTCATTTAGTAACTTACCTTTTAAAAAAAATTCATAATTGTGTCCTACACAACTTCCTATAATAACAACTTTAAAGCTTTAACACATTTCAACAATTAAATTTTCCTTCTTTTGCACATTTTTATTTATAAACAGGACATATTTTGTGGCCGTTTGCCATCTTTCCAAATTGACTTTTATTTTTTACTACAAAATAAAAACACATCTTTTCATTTACTATTTTATGAATTAGCTCTTTATCCCTCTAATAAAAAAAAAAACATTTACACATTTCTTAGATCTGAATTATTTTGATTTTCACTAAATCAATAAGCCATTTCATTTTATTTGCACACACACTCTGTTTAGCACAAAAAAAACATTTTTATCTATCTGCTTCAGCCCTCTGCTATAAACTTTTACGGCGCGACTCTCTTAACAAACGAAGCAGCGAACTAACAGAGACTGCGCTGCTTAGTTACTCTGCATTTATTCGAAAACTTCCAACGCATTTTTCGTCATAAAAGAACTAATTTTTTAATTAAATTTTTTCATTTACTGATAGAATTACAATTTAATCACATATATTTAAAAAAATAATTAATTTTCAAACACTTTTTACCACAAATAAATTGAATTAAATAGAGAGCATCTACTAAAACGTTCACGCACTACAAAATTTTCTAGAAACTAAAAAGAAATGGAAAAAGAAGAAAAATAAAAAAGGAGTTAAAACAGTCTGTTTTTGCAATATTAATAATTGGGAGAGTGGGGAGAGTAAAGACTAACAACAACATTAGTTTTTTTTTTATTTGCATGTTGTTTTTGTATGTAACAATAGTGTAGTGGGTAGCGCATCCCGATGATTTTACGAAACATAAGAGATGATACAATTGTTTTAATACTGGAAGTGGTGGGAAGGGAAATTAAATAATTTTGCAATAACAACGACAACAATAACATCAATAAGTGACTTAGGTTGTGTATGTAGTGTTTTGTTGTTATAAAGCAAATGTTTTTTTTTTTGGTTGTGAAGGTGGAGTAAAATGAAATTGCCTTTATTTTTAACAGGGATGGGTAATACTTATCGATATACAATAAATGTACAATTGTTAAAAAAATTAAAATTGTTTAAGAAGTTAAATTCAAAAGTATTTATTATTGAACTTAATTGTGTTTATTGGTAAAAAACATGGATGATATTTAATTTTTTATACAATATAAAAGAAAAGGTAAAATAATAATAATCAAAAATCCTTATTTTGAAGAAAAAAATCTCAATTTACTTTAATGACAAAAACCAAAAATATGTAGGTATATGAACACATGCACATAAAAAAATAATTTTTACATTACACATACCTATTTGATTAAGAATTTTTTGCTAACGAGTTTTTCAGAATTGATAAAAAAAAATTGCAGTTATAGTTATTAAGTTTTAAGAGTATCAATGAAAAAGTTGTAAGATTTTTTAACAATATGTTCAATGAAATGTTTCAATTTTGCAAAAAAAAAATAACCGAGTTGGTTAAACTGGTATCTTTAATTTACAAAAATGTGAGTTGATTATAGTACAAATTTTATTAACATTTTTATTTCATATCTTTTACTTTGTTGTATGTAAATTTTTTGATATTTTTAAAGAAACATTTATAACAATTCATATATAAAAAAGTAAGATTAATATGCTGTTTTCACAATACAAGTGATTGAACGTGTAGAAAAATTTATATGAAAAGCACTAAGTTATTTGAGTGTTTTTTATATAAATTTTACTACACGTCCATTCACTTGTGTTGTAAAAACAGCACATAAATAAAATATCAAATTAAATACAAAAACAATTAAAAAACATATCTACAGTTCACACGTTTAACATGGGATACTTAATATTATAAAATAAAGAAAGATTTGTTTTATTACTAGCAATCTTGGTTGAATATTTTGTTTTTGTAATTTCATTTTAAAAAGCCGAATGTGCCATCTCTGTTGCTTCACGTATTATTTAACGTGTTCTATGCGTTTGATACTTTCTTGACTTCTTTCAAGACGTACGCAAAAGTATCTAGAAAGTCATCCTATATAATGTGTACATGCATTCTATGTTCTGTGTTAATTGTCAATAAAATTTTACACTGATTCTACTTTTTTGACAGATGCATAAACGCATCAACACATTGAACGCGTGGTGTGGACCTCCAGTTTTCTGGGGTCTTGATATGAATATTTCTTGGCTATACACTACTTGCATTAGGGAAGTTGCCAGATCAGAATAATATTAAACGGTACAAATCTTTTGCAAAGAATGTATACATAATATTTCCTAAATTGAATATTGAAGCATTAGAATTTCAGCTGCAAAACACTTTTTTACTACAGTCAAGACTTTAACCCCTGATTTGTTAAAGCTTTTTACAGCACGTTACTTAACGTTAATTACAAAAGCTTGTCGCTTTAAATAATGCTGTCAAGCTTAAAAAGTTTATTCAAACATTTTTAGAAATTATTTAAGGGAATATGTTTTACAAATTTATGTTCTGTTATTTTCCGATATACCGGTATCGGTGATATTTTACTGACGATACGACGATAATATTTTATAATTTTTTTATTATAACACATTCAAAGCAGAGTACAAAATCAAACTGTTTGCTTTATTTCTTAAACTGGACTCTTGCAATTATTAAGCTGGACCTTTTTTCATGACGCATGCTAAAGTAGAAAGTAATCCTACCTCATGTTTTTGATAAATATATGCATTCAACGCGTTTGCTGTGTAATTTTTCCATACAATTTTACACTACTTCTTTTTGTACTTAGACATAAACGTATTGAATGCTTGGTGTGAACATGCAGCTTTGGCCTGTTTGCTTTGCACCGTAATGGTAAAACGTTCTCCCTAAAAAAATCTGGTAGGTATTTGTACATTTTTAAAAATTTTCTGCTAATTTATTTTTATTTTTGTCAAAAAAAAATCATTTTGCTACAAATGTTGAGTTTCTTCGAGGAGACAAAAAAATCCAGAGCAAAGCCACTGCTTTGTATTCGAACATTATTCGAAAATGCCATAAATAAATAACCCCAAGGAAAAATTTTTAACAATAAAAATTGTATTTTTCGCGAAAATGCGATTTTAATATTTTGTTTTGAGTAACTTACCTTTAAAACTAAAATTTCATTATTGTGTCTACACCATCCCCCTATAACTAGGTATAATTTTAAGGCTTTTACACATTTCAACAATTAAATTTTCATTCTTTTGCACATTTTTTATTTGATAACAGGCCATATTTTGTGGCAGCTTGCCATCTTTACAAATTGACTTTCATTTTTTACAAAATAAAAATACATTTTCTTATTTACTCTTTTATTAGATCTTAATAAAAAAACCTTTACACCAGTGGTGTCAATTATGATTGTGTTGGTGCGAATACTCTTGTCTCTTACATTCCCAGCGGGAGGAATCTGCGGTTGCGAGGCGTATTACGAGGCCTAATTAACATACATATTTTGCTATGAAGACTTGTGAGTAATTAATAATAATACAATTATCGAAAAATGTTGAGTTATGGACAGACACAATCAGTTATTATTTAAATAAATTTAATTTGGAACCTGCATTTCGCAGTAACTTTGCTTATTTTTTGGAAAAATTGAGCATTTGACAATATTTGAAGTCTTTTTACAACCTTATACAATTCTTTCCAAAATTTTTAATTTGGTGCTCAACATATCTTTGCGAATGCCAACAATGAAAATTCATTTGCACATACTAATGCAAATAATAACCCCATTAAGTTTAAAAATATTCTATAATTATTAACCACCATTATAAAAAGAGAAGATTTTACTAGCCTATAAAAATATACTTTTATTTACCAATAATATCATCTAAATTTATATTGCAGTTTCGAAATAACAAAACATTTTTTAGGTTTGCGGATTTTAATTTATTGCGTTGTTTTGAGCAAATGTATTCAAGTGTTTTTTTTTTTTTTGGTTGTGAAACTGGAGTAAAATTAAATTGCAGGAATAACAGGGATAGGTAATACTAATCGATATACAGTTAAACTTCTATTATTAAAAAAAAAATTAAATTGTTTAAGAAGTTTAATTCAAAATGATTTAATATTGAATTTTATTGTGTTTATTGGTAACAGACATGGATAATATTTAATTTTTTTTACATTAAGAAAGAAAAGGTAAAATAATAGCAATCAAAAGTCCATATTTTGAATAAAAAATATACAAAAATGTGCGTTGATTCTAATATAAACATTTTCGTTTCATATCTTTTATTTTCTTGTATGTACATATGTATGTATATTTTTTTATTTTTTTAAAGAAACATTTATTAAAATTCATACATATATAAAAAAGTAAGATTAAATAAAATTTCAAATAATATACAAAAAACAAATTAAAAAAACATCTACAGTTAAAACTATTATTATTTATATTATAAAATAAAGAAAGATTTGTTTTATTACTAGTATTCTTGTTTGAATATTTTGATTTTGTAATTTCATTTTAAAAAGTGGAATGTGCCATATCTGTTTGTTGCTTCATATATTATTTAACGTGTTCTATGCGTTTGATACCTTACGCAAAAGTATCTAGCAAGTCATCCTACATAATGTACATGCATTCTATGCATGTGTTCTGTGTAAATTGCCAATAAAATTTTACACTGATTCTACTTTTTTGACAGATGAATAAACGCATCAACACATTGAACGCGTGGTGTGGACCTCCAGCTTTATGGGGTCTTGATATGAATATTTCTTGGCTTTACAATACTTGCATTAGGGAAGTTGCCAGATCAGAATAATATTAAACGGTACAAATCTTTTGCAAAGAATGTATACATAATATTTCCTAAATTGAATATTGAAGCATTAGAATTTCAGCTGCAAAACACTTTTTTACTACAGTCAAGACCTTAACCCCTGACTTGTTTAAGCTTGTAGCTTTAAATAATGCTGCCAAGCTTAAATAGTTTTTTCAAACATTTTTTAGAAATGATTTAAGGGAATATGTTTTACAATTTTATGTTTTATGTTATTTTCCGATATACCGGTATTGGTGATATTTTACTGACGATACGACGATACTTTTCTATAATTTTTTTTAATCAATAATTAAGCATAACAACTAAGAGCAATAACACATTCAAAGCAGAAAATAAAATCAAACTGTTTTAATTCTTAAACTGGACCCTTATAATTATTTAGCTGGACCTTTTTTCAAGACGCATGCTAAAGTATAAAGCCATCCTACCTCATGTTTTTTATAAATATGTATATGCATTCAACGCGTTTGCTGTGAACATGCAGCTTTGGCCGGTTTGCTTTGCACCGTAATGGTAAAACGTTCTCCCTTGATAAATCTGGTAGGTATATGTACATTTTAAGTATTTTCTGCTAATTTATTTTTATTTTTGTCAAAATAAAAATCATTTTGCTACAAATTTTGAGTTTCTTCGAAGAGACCAAAAAATCCAGAGCAAAGCCACTGCTTTGTCTTCGAACATAATTAGAAAATGCCATAAATAAATAACCCCAAGGAAAAATTTTTAACAATAGAAATTGTATTTTTCGCTAAAAGTCGATTTAGATATTTTGTTTTGAGTGACTTACCTTTAAAACTAAAATTTCATTATTGTGTCTACACCATCCCCCTATAACTAGGTATAATTTTAAGGCTTTTACACATTTCAACAATTAAATTTTCATTCTTTTGCACATTTTTTATTTGATAACAGGCCATATTTTGTGGCAGTTTGCCATCTTTACAAATTGACTTTTATTTTTTACTACAAAATAAAACCCATTTTCTTATTTACTCTTTTATTAGATCTTAATAAAAAAAACCTTTACACATTTCTTTGATCTGAACTATTTTGATTTTCACTTGCACAAAAAACAATTGGATTTCACTTGCACACACAATGTTTAGCACAAAAAACATTTTTAACTCTCTGCTTCAGCCCTCTGCTTCAAAACTTTAACGGCGCGACTCTCTTAACAAACGAAGCAGCGAACAAACAGAGACTGCGCTGTTTAGTTACTCTGCATTTATGCAAAAACTTCCAACACATTTTTCGACATAAAAGAACTAATTTTTTATTTAAATTTTTTCATTAACTAATAGAAATACAATTTAATAACATTTATTTAAAAAAATAATTAATTTTCAAGCACTTTTTCCCATAAATAACTGTAATTTTTTAGAGAGCATCTACTAACACGTTCACGCACTACCAAATTTTCTAGAAACTAAAAAGATGTTGAAAAGGAAACCAAATAAAATGGTGGTTTAAATACTGTTTTTGCATTTTACATAAAGGGGAGAGTGGGGAGAGTAAAGAATATGCCATTTAAACATCTGAATATGAAATTATAAACAGTGTTGCATTGTTTGGCAACATTTTGCTGTTAATATGTATAGATACAAAAAGGAGAGTGAGTTCTTATTTGGTGTAAAAAAAATGAGTTGTCAATTGGTATCAGCAGCAGGAATCAGCCATATTTTGTTAATAAAGTGGAGATATTAAATATAAATAACCTGAGTTATTTCTAGTCTCTAAATTAACGAACTCAACAGTAAAGTAATTAAATTATGTTAAATTTTACACTGATGCTACTTTTTTGACAGATGAATAAACGCATCAACATATTGAAAGCGTGTTGTGGACCTCCAGCTTTATGGGGTCTTGATATGAATATTTCTTGGCTTTACAAAACTTGCATTAGGGAAGTTGCCAGAACAGAATAATATTAAACGGTACATATCTTTTGCAAAGAATGTATACATAATATTTCCTAAATTGAATTTTTAAGCTTTATTGTTTCAGCTGCAAAACACTTTTTTACTACAGTCAAGACCTTTACCCCTGACTTGTTTAAGCTTGTAGCTTTAAATAATGCTGCCAAGCTTAAATAGTTTTTTCAAACATTTTTTAGAAATGATTTAAGGGAATATGTTTTACAATTTTATGTTTTATGTTATTTTCCGATATACTGGTATTGGTGATATTTTACTGACGATACGACGATACTTTTTTATAATTTTTTTTAATCAATAATTAAGCATAACAACTAAGAGCAATAACACATTCAAAGCAGAAAATAAAATCAAACTGTTTTAATTCTTAAGCTGGACCCTTATAATTATTTAGCTGGACCTTTTTTCAAGACGCATGCTAAAGTATAAAGCCATCCTACCTCATGTTTTTTATAAATATGTATGTGTATGCATTCAACGCGTTTGCTGTGAACATGCAGCTTTGGCCGGTTTGCTTTGCACCGTAATGGTAAAACGTTCTCCCTTGATAAATCTGGTAGGTATATGTACATTTTAAGTATTTTCTGCTAATTTATTTTTATTTGTGTCAAAATAAAAATCATTTTGCTACAAATTTTGAGTTTCTTCAAAGAGACCAAAAAATCCAGAGCAAAAAGCCACTGCTTTGTCTTCAAACATAATTAGAAAATGCCATAAATAAATAACCCCAAGGAAAAATTTTTAACAATAGAAATTGTATTTTTCGCAAAAAGTCGATTTAGATATTTTGTTTTGAGTGACTTACCTTTAAAACTAAAATTTCATTATTGTGTCTACACCATCCCCCTATAACTAGGTATAATTTTAAGGCTTTTACACATTTCAACAATTAAATTTTCATTCTTTTGCACATTTTTTATTTGATAACAGGCCATATTTTGTGGCAGTTTGCCATCTTTACAAATTGACTTTTATTTTTTGCTACAAAATAAAACCCATTTTCTTATTTACTCTTTTATTAGATCTTAATAAAAAAAACCTTTACACATTTCTTTGATCTGAACTATTTTGATTTTCACTAACACAAAAAACAATTTGATTTCCCTTGCACACACACTGTTTAGCACAAAAAACATTTTTTACTCTCTGCTTCAAAACTTAAACGGCGCGACTCACTTAACAAACGAAGCAGCGAACAAGCAATGACTGCGCTGTTTAGTTACTCTGCATTTATGCGAAAACTTCCAACACATTTTTCGACATAAAAGAACTAATTTTTTATTTAAATTTTTTCATTTACTAATATAAATACAATTAAATAACATTTATTTAAAAAAATAATTAATTTTCAAACACTTTTTCCCATAAATAACTGTAATTTTTTAGAGAGCATCTACTAACACGTTCACGCACTACAAAATTTTCTAGAAACTAAAAAGATGTTAAAAAGGAAACCAAATAAAATGGTGGTTTAATACTGTTTTTGCATTTTAGATAAAGGGGAGAGTGGGGAGAGTAAAGAATATGCCATTTAAACATATGAATATGTAATTATAAACAGTGTTGAATTGCTTGGCAACATTTTGCTGTTAATATGTATAGATACAAAAAGGAGAGTGAGTTCTTATTTGGTGTAAAAAAAATGAGTTGTCAATTGGTATCAGCAGCAGGAATCAGCCATATTTTGTTAATAAAGTGGAGATATTAAATATAAACAACCTGAGTTATTTCTAGTCTCTAAATTATCGAACTCAACAGTAAAGTAATTAAGTTTTAAGTCTACAAACAAGTTAAATTTGTCAATGTAAAAGTTGTTAATTAATAATTTTTAACAAAATGTTCAATGAAATGTTTAAATTTTGCAAAAAAAATTTAACAGAAATGGTTAAAATGGTACCCATAATATACAAAAATGTGCGTTGATTCTTATACAAACATTTTCTTTTCATATCTTTTATTTTGTTGTAGGTATGTATATTTTTTTATTTTTTTTAAGGCAAAACTTTTTAAAATTCATACATACATATACATATATGTAAAAAAGTAAGATTAAATAAAGTTTTAAATTAAATACAAAAAAAAAATTAAAAAAATATATACAGCTAAAACTTTTAACATGGGATACTTTATATTATAAAATAAAGAAAGATTTGCTTTATTACTAGCAATCTGGGTTGAAGACTTTGATTTTGTTATTTCATTTTAAAAAGAGGAATGTGCCATCTCTGTTTGTTGCTTCATGTATTATTCTATTAGTTTGAGTTTTTAATTTCTCTCTCTTTCTGCTGTCGTCGGCGTTTCCTAGGGCTTAAGCTCCACACAACGAATTCTATGAGTTTGATACTTTCTTGCCTTTCTTTTAAAACGCATGCTTAAGTAGAAAGTCATCCAACGCATATACGCATGTGTTCTGTGTAACTTGTCAACAGTGTTGTCATAACGTAAGATTTATTTATTTTTGCAAGTTTTTTTTGGAAACAAAAATGTTTGTAAAAAATAATCTTCACTCAGCTTAGTTCATTTCAAAATATAAAAATTTAATACATTATAAAAAACAAATGGATGCATTAAATTTTTATTTATATATTTTATGTATGTATGTATGTTTATTTTTATTTTATGTTTTTTAATAAATAAAATCAAAACACATACAGTGTATGTGATTCTTTTTAACGGTTTGTAAAAAAAGTTTTTTTGGTCGAAAAAAAGTTTTTCTTTCAGAAATTAAAAGATTTTTGAAAAACATTATCACAACACTGCTTGTCAATAAAATTTAACACTGACGCATGCCACTTTTTTGACAGATGCATAAACGCATCAACATATTGAACGGGTGGTGTGGACCTCCAGCTTTATGGGGTGTTGATATGAATATTTCTTGGCTTTACACTACTTGCATTACTACTTGTTGCCAAATCAGAATAATATTTAAATGTTATCTTTAATGCAAAAATGTATACATAATTTTTCGTAAATTTAATCATAGCTGTAAACCACTTTTTTACTACAGTAAAGACCTAAACCCCTAAATGGTAAAAGCTTTTTAAAGCAAGTAGCTAAAGCTAAATTACAAAAGCTTGCAGTTAATAAAAAAAATTAATAGTGTTGCCAATCTTAAATTGTTTATTCAAAAAACAGTTTGTAATGATTTAAGGGAATATATTTTGTTTTTATTAATTAATTAATAGAATTTAAGTTTTAAAAAATTGTTATTTAAAGCTTTTCATTCTATTTAAAGCTTTCTACTTTTACCAGTTTGTACTAAAAAAAACACTTTATTTATTTTTTTCATAATTTTTCAAATAGAATGTTGTTTTTTATTTAATTTTATTATTTATTTGATTATAATTTTGAATTAAATCCATTCATAAATATGCAATGACTTGTTGTTGGGTTTTTTAATTGTAATTTTTTATCGTTTTACAATGATTTTTTTTTTTTTTTAGTTTTTTGTATTTTATACAGACGTTGATTTTAATATTCATGTACTTTTCTTTGAACAGCTTTCACCTTTCAATATTTCATATTTCAAATTCTAAGTTTTTGAATATTTTTTTTTTTTAAAATTTACTCAAATTCTTTTATTGATTTATTTTCTTGATATTCGATATAATTTCTTTGTTTTCTTAAATTTTTGTTAAATAAATATTTGTATTTTGTGAATCATGGTAGGGAAATACAAAAAATTTCGATAATCGGGCAATTTTTTTTTATATGGTTTTTTAGAAAAAAAAAATCTTCAAAAATTTTAAATAATACATTTTAAACTTTTCAATTTTTCTTTTTTAAATTAAATTTTTGCTTTTTTTAAAAGTGGGTATTTTTGAATAAGTTTTTAGGAACTCCTAAAGTTTATTTTAAAAAAAGAATGTAAGTCAGTAAAGAAGTTTCGACGTTTTTTAAAACGAAAAATGCAATCCCATTTTAAAAAAATTCAAATTATTGGCAATTATTAAGTATTTAAAAGTTTATACACATTTAAAAAAAAAATCGGCAAATACCCAATTTGTTAAAAGGTCGACTTTTTGAATAAAAATTTTCTTTCAATGTTAATAACTATTTCTCTTCTTATTTTTCCCTTATTTCCTTAACACCGCAACGACAAGAGGTAAAACTTTATGCCTTACACAATAGTCCAGCAGATATCGAAGGACCACTGAAATCTCTTGATTACTAACTTCAAACTGTTTTCGGTCTTGACAAGTCAAATACATATGTAAATGATTTTAAAGCACTTCGTTTTTGTGTGTTTGTAATATGTTCCAGGGAACGGCAATCTTCTTCCACTTGATCTCTTAGCCAGAGCCTTGGTCTTCCCTGGCTAAAACATGCATCACAAAAATGTCTGATGCACAGTGTGTCAAAAGTGTAACTTAACTGCTCAACAAACAAGCATAAGCATCAGCATGAGCATCGTTAACTAATCACAGAGGCAGCACAGTGCTGCATTTCCGAACAGACCCTTAGTCTTGCCCTTGTCTAACATTGGACCCACCTTTGACGATTTTTTCTCGATTCTAAAAAGGCACCAGTTACATTTTGCTTTATCTTTCAATTGAAAGAGTTCTGTTATAAAATTTTATAAAAAAAGTCCAGTTATTTCCTCAGCGCTCGAAAATTGTTTTAAAAACGTTGTTTTAATCATTATTTTTGTTTAAAAAGATTTCAATTGTTATTTCATTTAAACTCGAAGAATTTTATGCATTTTCCAATAATTTTGCAAGAATAGTTATTTCTTAGATCTGGTAGGAGGACCATGTAAATTCCCTTTCAAAGTTCATTAAATGTTTTATTAAGCTTTTCCCATTATCTTCTTTCTTAATTTAGCTTATAGGACTTATTTTTTTTAATTTCTATAAAGTGTAAAAAATTTTTCTTAAAATTCGAAGGAGTATATAAATTTGTCTTGTCTTTTTAATAAAGGCTTTTATCGCTTTTTTTATATTTGCCTAGATTTTTGTACTTCAAAAAACCACTTTAATGTCAAAATAAAATTTGCCTTAAATTAATTGAAAAAAAGTTAAAAATATGTAGTTTCTTAAAGCTCGAAGAACCATTTAATTAGCCAAAGCTCTCTTATGAACTTTTTGTTTTATTTTTAAATGTTGTCTAAATTAAGCTCAAAATCTCATTACTGTGCGAAAAAAATGTTTGAAATTGCTATAAAAAGTAAAAAAAAATCCCCTCAGAGCTCGAAGGACCATATAAGTACCTTGAAGTGATCTTATGAACCGTTGCTTTATTTTTGTTATAAAATTTTGAAAAAATTTAGCTGGAAGCATCACTGTTATGCAAAAAATTATAGTTTTAAACTGCTACAACGAGCTAAACAAAATTCACCTTAGAGCTCGAAGGACCATTAAAATATCTACTTTGAAATTGTCTTATCAACTCTTTGTTGTAATTTTCATTTCAAATGTAGACTAAATTAAGCTGGAAGCACCACTGTTTTGCAAAAAATTATAATTTTAAACTAATATAACGAGCTAACAAAAAATTCACCCTAGAGCTGAAAGGACCATCTAAATACATACATTGGAATTGTTTTATGACCTTTTTAGTTTTGCTTCTAAATTTTTACCAAATTTAGCACGACGCATCACTGTTATGCAAAAAATTATAGTTTTTAACTGCTATAACGAGCTAAATAAAAAGTATACCTCAGAGCTCGATAGACCATTTTTATATTTTTAATTTCTAATAAAAAAAACAGTGTAATTCTCTTTTTTTATTTTTAAGTTTTGTCTAATGTGTTGTTTCCAGGTGTAGGAAAATTATATGAAAATCACTCAAAAAACTGAGTGGTTTTCATATAAATTTTACTACACAATCAGTTGTCTGTCACCTGGAAACAGCACATAATTCTCTAACATATTTTCTTTATTAAGATTTGTTTTTTGTTAACATGAATTTTTTTATATTTTTCTTAATTTTTTTTTTCTTTTTTAATTTAAGATGAAATTTTCAACGAAGAGACAAAAAAAGGCACTACAATCTAATTAGGTTTTCTGTTTTTTCCTTTTTTTTTTAATTAAGTTAACGTATTTAAAATATTTAATTTTTTTTTTTTTTAATTAAAAACTAAGTTAAAAACTATGAAGTTGATATAGTTAAAAAAAACATTTATGCATAAATTGGTGTTTGGTTTTTTGTTAAAAAAAAAAAAAAAATTTTTTTTCTTCTGATAATAAAATTTTAAATCAATTTATCAATCTATTTTTATTTAATTTATAAAATGTTTTCATTTAAATTTGTTTCCAAAAGAAAAGTCTGATTTAAAAAAAAAAATAAAATACCTGCCAGGCCTACTATGTCGACAAGAACATTTCTTTCTCATATTTATATTGAAAACATTAATAAAAAACGGAAATTTGTTTTTGTTTTCAATATAAATATTCGAAAGAAACGTTCTTGTCGAAATTGTGGGCCAGACAGTAAAAGTTCAGTATAAATTATTAAACTAAAATTTATAAACGAAATAATGAAAATATAACGAATTGGTTCGAAGGACCAAAAAGATTCACATTTTCTTACATTATTTATTTTAAACATTTAAAAAAATTTAATAAGTTATTTTTAAACCGACGTGTTTTATTTTCGTGTTATAGAATTCTTTCAGTTTCATTTAAATTATTACCACATTTAAAAAAATATATATAAATTTCCACCATATCTGTAAGTTGCAAGTCAAAAACTCAATGCAAATTTAAAAAATTTAAAGTATTTCTTAAATTTTAAATGATGTTCCGGAAATTTCTAACCTCAATTAAAAAAATGGTCCAATTTGTTTGAAATTGTGTTATTCAGTAACTACTTTATTCATCCTTTTTTTATTGTTGTCCAAATTTTTCAAAAAGCATCACTGGTATGGAAAAATGTACGTTTTTAATTACATACTATAAAACGTTTAAGAATCTGTTCCTAAGGGCTCAAAGGACCATTATAATCTCTTTGAAATTGTCAAATTGACCACCTCTTTGCAAAAAACTCATGTTTTAAATTACTAAGAGTTCGAAAATGTTGCATTAAGTTCGAAGGACCAAAATCAGATCTCTTGTCTCCAAAATGCTGAGTTAACTTTAAAAGGTTGAAAATTCTTTAATAAATGCAAATTTTAAAACTCTAAGTTGTATTTGATTTCAAATATTTTTTTTCTTACACTAAGGGCCATTATAACAACTTGCCGTTAGTTAAAGGCAGAATTTTATCGGACGTATAACAAGTTACTTAATATTCCGCCTTAACTTTAACCTTCCCGGTAGGATGAACTTGCCTTTCACGCAATGCTCACTTAAGTTTAAAGCAAGATTGTAATAGTGAAAAACTTTGTATACGTGGGACAATATCACACCTTTAACTATCGGCAAGTTGTAATAATGGCCCTAAGAAATATTTCTAAATTAACTTTAAAGGATTTTAAAAAAATCCAGGACTTTATTTACGAAGCCATCACAAAAGTTCAAAAGTTAAGAAAATCATGATTTTGGGTTGCAAGATTTTGAAAATTTAAATTCTTTTTCAACAATTTCTTTTTTTTTTTTTTTTTTTGAAATTTGGCTTGTCGTAGAATTTTTTTGAAGTTTTTGTTTTTGAGAGAACATTTTTTCAGTATATTACAAAAATATTTTATTTAAGTTTGAAAAAATTACTAGAAAAATCGTCACCTCATTTATTCTGTTTAACCGTATTCCACTCAACTCAAATTGCTTTCATATAAATATGAAAAAATCTCTTCCAAACTAAAATAAGGCTTCGAAGAGCCGCTCTACCCGCAAGGATCTTTAATCAGGTTCTTGTAAGAGATTAATAATTTTTAGATATAATATAACACTATCGGGTTTGTTCTGAAAATCACGTGATTTCAAATCACGTGTTTTTTAAAATCACACGTGTGATTTTGTGGTGTTCTGAAAATCATTTCGGTTTTGCTTCTCGGTGTGCTATCGGCAATTAAAAATCACAACGAAACACACGAAAACAATTTTAGTTTAAGCGCCAATTTTCATACAAAATTTTTATGAAATATAATAAAAAAAAAAACCTGTAAAACCTTGAGCTTTTTTGCGGTTATGGCTCGTTATAGGCCCTCTGTAAAGTTTCTTCTGTTTCTTTCGTTTCTACTTAAAATAATGGTTTTTATTAAGCAAAATGCAAAAAACTAGAAATAGTCGTCATATATCAAGCAAAAATTGAAAATTTTAAATACTCGCTGTATTCAAAAAACAAAAATCAAACTCAAAAATAAGAATTATTTGCAATAAAAAATATAACTCAAATATACTTTTAAGAGTATATTTAAAAGTGCTACAAATTTTGAGTTACTTCGTAGAGACCACAAAATCCATAAGCAAAGTCACGGTTTTGTATTCCAACATTATTAGAAAATGCAATAAATAAATAACCTGAAGGAACCAATTTTAACAAAAAAAATGTTCTTTTCTACTTTTCTCGAAAAGTCGATTTTGATATATTGCTTCATTTAGTAACTTACCTTTTAAAAAAAAATATTCATAATTGTGTCCTACACAACTTCCTATAATTACATCTTTATAGCTTTAACACATTTCAACAATTAAATTTTCCTTCTTTTGCACATTTTTATTTATAAACAAGACATATTTTGTGGCCGTTTGCCATCTTTCCAAATTGACTGTTATTTTTTACTACAAAATAAAAACACATCTTCTCATTTACTCTTTTATAAATTAGCTCTTTATCCCCCTAATAAAAAAAAAACATTTACACATTTCTTTGATCTGAATTACTTTGATTTTCACTAAATCAATTAACCATTTCATTTTATTTGCACACACACTCTGTTTAGCACAAAAAAACATTTTTAACTATCTGCTTCAGCCCTCTGCTATAAACTTTTACGGCGCGACTCTCTTAACAAACGAAGCAGCGAACTAACAGAGACTGCGCTGCTTAGTTACTCTGCATTTATTCGAAAACTTCCAACACATTTTTCGTCATAAAAGAACTAATTTTTTAATTAAATTTTTTCATTTACTGATAGAATTACAATTTAATCACATATATTTAAAAAAATAATTAATTTTCAAACACTTTTTACCACAAATAAATTGAATTAAATAGAGAGCATCTACTAAAACGTTCACGCACTACAAAATTTTCTAGAAACTAAAAAGAAATGGAAAAAGAAGAAAAATAAAAAAGGAGTTAAAACAATCTGTTTTTGCAATATTATTGGGAGAGTGGGGAGAGTAAAGATTAACAACAACATTAGTTTTTTTTTATTTGCATGTTGTTTTTGTATGTAACAATAGTGTAGTGGTTGGCGTATCCCGATGATTTTACGAAACATAAAAGATGATACAATTGTTTTAATACTGGAAGTGGTGGGAAGGGAAATTAAATAATTTTGCAATAACAACGACAACAATAACATCAATTAGTGACTTAGGTTGTGTATGTAGTGTTTTGTTGTTATAAAGCAAGTGTTTTTTTTTTTTTTTGGTTGTAAAGGTGGAGTAAAATGAAATTGCCTTTATTTTTAACAGGGATGGGTAATACATATCGATATACAATAAATGTACAATTGTTAAAAAAATTAAAATTGTTTAAGAAGTTAAATTCAAAAGTATTTATTATTGAACTTAATTGTGTTTATTGGTAAAAAACATGGATGATATTTAATTTTTTATACAATATGAAAGAAAAGGTAAAATAATAATAATCAAAAATCCATATTTTGAAGAAAAAAATCTCAATTTACTTTAATGACAAAAACCAAAAATATGTAGGTATATGAACACATGCACATAAAAAAATAATTTTTACATTACACATACCTATTTGATTAAGAATTTTTTGCGATGACGCGTTTTTCAGAATTGGTAAAAAAAATTGCAGTTATAGTTATTAAGTTTTAAGAGTATCAATGAAAAAGTTGTAAGATTTTTTAACAATATGTTCAATGAAATGTTTCAATTTTGCAAAAAAAAAATAACCGAGTTGGTTAAACTGGTATCTTTAATTTACAAAAATGTGAGTTGATTATAGTACAAATTTTATTAACATTTTTATTTCATATCTTTTACTTTGTTGTATGTAAATTTTTTGATATTTTTAAAGAAACATTTATAACAATTCATATATAAAAAAGTAAGATTAATATGCTGTTTTCACAATACAAGTGATTGAACGTGTAGAAAAATTTATATGAAAAGCACTAAGTTATTTGAGTGTTTTTTATATAAATTTTACTACACGTCCATTCACTTGTGTTGTAAAAACAGCACATAAATAAAATATCAAATTAAATACAAAAACAATTAAAAAACATATCTACAGTTCACACGTTTAACATGGGATACTTAATATTATAAAATAAAGAAAGATTTGTTTTATTACTAGCAATCTTGGTTGAATATTTTGTTTTTGTAATTTCATTTTAAAAAGCCGAATGTGCCATCTCTGTTGCTTCACGTATTATTTAACGTGTTCTATGCGTTTGATACTTTCTTGACTTCTTTCAAGACGTACGCAAAAGTATCTAGAAAGTCATCCTATATAATGTGTACATGCATTCTATGTTCTGTGTTAATTGTCAATAAAATTTTACACTGATTCTACTTTTTTGACAGATGCATAAACGCATCAACACATTGAACGCGTGGTGTGGACCTCCAGTTTTCTGGGGTCTTGATATGAATATTTCTTGGCTATACACTACTTGCATTAGGGAAGTTGCCAGATCAGAATAATATTAAACGGTACAAATCTTTTGCAAAGAATGTATACATAATATTTCCTAAATTGAATATTGAAGCATTAGAATTTCAGCTGCAAAACACTTTTTTACTACAGTCAAGACTTTAACCCCTGATTTGTTAAAGCTTTTTACAGCACGTTACTTAACGTTAATTACAAAAGCTTGTCGCTTTAAATAATGCTGTCAAGCTTAAAAAGTTTATTCAAACATTTTTAGAAATTATTTAAGGGAATATGTTTTACAAATTTATGTTCTGTTATTTTCCGATATACCGGTATCGGTGATATTTTACTGACGATACGACGATAATATTTTATAATTTTTTTATTATAACACATTCAAAGCAGAGTACAAAATCAAACTGTTTGCTTTATTTCTTAAACTGGACTCTTGTAATTATTAAGCTGGACCTTTTTTCATGACGCATGCTAAAGTAGAAAGTAATCCTACCTCATGTTTTTGATAAATATATGCATTCAACGCGTTTGCTGTGTAATTTTTCCATACAATTTTACACTACTTCTTTTTGTACTTAGACATAAACGTATTGAATGCTTGGTGTGAACATGCAGCTTTGGCCTGTTTGCTTTGCACCGTAATGGTAAAACGTTCTCCCTAAAAAAATCTGGTAGGTATTTGTACATTTTTAAAAATTTTCTGCTAATTTATTTTTATTTTTGTCAAAAAAAAATCATTTTGCTACAAATGTTGAGTTTCTTCGAGGAGACAAAAAAATCCAGAGCAAAGCCACTGCTTTGTATTCGAACATTATTAGAAAATGCCATAAATAAATAACCCCAAGGAAAAATTTTTAACAATAAAAATTGTATTTTTCGCGAAAATGCGATTTTAATATTTTGTTTTGAGTAACTTACCTTTAAAACTAAAATTTCATTATTGTGTCTACACCATCCCCCTATAACTAGGTATAATTTTAAGGCTTTTACACATTTCAACAATTAAATTTTCATTCTTTTGCACATTTTTTATTTGATAACAGGCCATATTTTGTGGCAGCTTGCCATCTTTACAAATTGACTTTCATTTTTTACAAAATAAAAATACATTTTCTTATTTACTCTTTTATTAGATCTTAATAAAAAAACCTTTACACCAGTGGTGTCAATTATGATTGTGTTGGTGCGAATACTCTTGTCTCTTACATTCCCAGCGGGAGGAATCTGCGGTTGCGAGTCGTATTACGAGGCCTAATTAACATACATATTTTGCTATGAAGACTTTAGAGTAATTAATAATAATACAATTATCGAAAAATGTTGAGTTATGGACAGACACAATCAGTTATTATTTAAATAAATTTAATTTGGAACCTGCATTTCGCAGTAACTTTGCTTATTTTTTGGAAAAATTGAGCATTTGACAATATTTGAAGTCTTTTTACAACCTTATACAATTCTTTCCAAAATTTTTAATTTGGTGCTCAACATATCTTTGCGAATGCCAACAATGAAAATTCATTTGCACATACTAATGCAAATAATAACCCCATTAAGTTTAAAAATATTCTATAATTATTAACCACCATTATAAAAAGAGAAGATTTTACTAGCCTATAAAAATATACTTTTATTTACCAATAATATCATCTAAATTTATATTGCAGTTTCGAAATAACAAAACATTTTTTAGGTTTGCGGATTTTAATTTATTGCGTTGTTTTGAGCAAATGTATTCAAGTGTTTTTTTTTTTTTGGTTGTGAAACTGGAGTAAAATTAAATTGCAGGAATAACAGGGATAGGTAATACTAATCGATATACAGTTAAACTTCTATTATTAAAAAAAAAATTAAATTGTTTAAGAAGTTTAATTCAAAATGATTTAATATTGAATTTTATTGTGTTTATTGGTAACAGACATGGATAATATTTAATTTTTTTTACATTAAGAAAGAAAAGGTAAAATAATAGCAATCAAAAGTCCATATTTTGAATAAAAAATATACAAAAATGTGCGTTGATTCTAATATAAACATTTTCGTTTCATATCTTTTATTTTCTTGTATGTACATATGTATGTATATTTTTTTATTTTTTTAAAGAAACATTTATTAAAATTCATACATATATAAAAAAGTAAGATTATATAAAATTTCAAATAATATACAAAAAACAAATTAAAAAAATATCTACAGTTAAAACTATTATTATTTATATTATAAAATAAAGAAAGATTTGTTTTATTACTAGTATTCTTGTTTGAATATTTTGATTTTGTAATTTCATTTTAAAAAGTGGAATGTGCCATATCTGTTTGTTGCTTCATATATTATTTAACGTGTTCTATGCGTTTGATACCTTACGCAAAAGTATCTAGCAAGTCATCCTACATAATGTACATGCATTCTATGCATGTGTTCTGTGTAAATTGCCAATACAATTTTACACTGATTCTACTTTTTTGACAGATGAATAAACGCATCAACACATTGAACGCGTGGTGTGGACCTCCAGCTTTATGGGGTCTTGATATGAATATTTCTTGGCTTTACAATACTTGCATTAGGGAAGTTGCCAGATCAGAATAATATTAAACGGTACAAATCTTTTGCAAAGAATGTATACATAATATTTCCTAAATTGAATATTGAAGCATTAGAATTTCAGCTGCAAAACACTTTTTTACTACAGTCAAGACCTTAACCCCTGACTTGTTTAAGCTTGTAGCTTTAAATAATGCTGCCAAGCTTAAATAGTTTTTTCAAACATTTTTTAGAAATGATTTAAGGGAATATGTTTTACAATTTTATGTTTTATGTTATTTTCCGATATACCGGTATTGGTGATATTTTACTGACGATACGACGATACTTTTCTATAATTTTTTTTAATCAATAATTAAGCATAACAACTAAGAGCAATAACACATTCAAAGCAGAAAATAAAATCAAACTGTTTTAATTCTTAAACTGGACCCTTATAATTATTTAGCTGGACCTTTTTTCAAGACGCATGCTAAAGTATAAAGCCATCCTACCTCATGTTTTTTATAAATATGTATATGCATTCAACGCGTTTGCTGTGAACATGCAGCTTTGGCCGGTTTGCTTTGCACCGTAATGGTAAAACGTTCTCCCTTGATAAATCTGGTAGGTATATGTACATTTTAAGTATTTTCTGCTAATTTATTTTTATTTTTGTCAAAATAAAAATCATTTTGCTACAAATTTTGAGTTTCTTCGAAGAGACCAAAAAATCCAGAGCAAAGCCACTGCTTTGTCTTCGAACATAATTAGAAAATGCCATAAATAAATAACCCCAAGGAAAAATTTTTAACAATAGAAATTGTATTTTTCGCTAAAAGTCGATTTAGATATTTTGTTTTGAGTGACTTACCTTTAAAACTAAAATTTCATTATTGTGTCTACACCATCCCCCTATAACTAGGTATAATTTTAAGGCTTTTACACATTTCAACAATTAAATTTTCATTCTTTTGCACATTTTTTATTTGATAACAGGCCATATTTTGTGGCAGTTTGCCATCTTTACAAATTGACTTTTATTTTTTACTACAAAATAAAACCCATTTTCTTATTTACTCTTTTATTAGATCTTAATAAAAAAAACCTTTACACATTTCTTTGATCTGAACTATTTTGATTTTCACTTGCACAAAAAACAATTGGATTTCACTTGCACACACAATGTTTAGCACAAAAAACATTTTTAACTCTCTGCTTCAGCCCTCTGCTTCAAAACTTTAACGGCGCGACTCTCTTAACAAACGAAGCAGCGAACAAACAGAGACTGCGCTGTTTAGTTACTCTGCATTTATGCAAAAACTTCCAACACATTTTTCGACATAAAAGAACTAATTTTTTATTTAAATTTTTTCATTAACTAATAGAAATACAATTTAATAACATTTATTTAAAAAAATAATTAATTTTCAAGCACTTTTTCCCATAAATAACTGTAATTTTTTAGAGAGCATCTACTAACACGTTCACGCACTACCAAATTTTCTAGAAACTAAAAAGATGTTGAAAAGGAAACCAAATAAAATGGTGGTTTAAATACTGTTTTTGCATTTTACATAAAGGGGAGAGTGGGGAGAGTAAAGAATATGCCATTTAAACATCTGAATATGAAATTATAAACAGTGTTGCATTGTTTGGCAACATTTTGCTGTTAATATGTATAGATACAAAAAGGAGAGTGAGTTCTTATTTGGTGTAAAAAAAATGAGTTGTCAATTGGTATCAGCAGCAGGAATCAGCCATATTTTGTTAATAAAGTGGAGATATTAAATATAAATAACCTGAGTTATTTCTAGTCTCTAAATTAACGAACTCAACAGTAAAGTAATTAAATTATGTTAAATTTTACACTGATGCTACTTTTTTGACAGATGAATAAACGCATCAACATATTGAAAGCGTGTTGTGGACCTCCAGCTTTATGGGGTCTTGATATGAATATTTCTTGGCTTTACAAAACTTGCATTAGGGAAGTTGCCAGAACAGAATAATATTAAACGGTACATATCTTTTGCAAAGAATGTATACATAATATTTCCTAAATTGAATTTTTAAGCTTTATTGTTTCAGCTGCAAAACACTTTTTTACTACAGTCAAGACCTTTACCCCTGACTTGTTTAAGCTTGTAGCTTTAAATAATGCTGCCAAGCTTAAATAGTTTTTTCAAACATTTTTTAGAAATGATTTAAGGGAATATGTTTTACAATTTTATGTTTTATGTTATTTTCCGATATACTGGTATTGGTGATATTTTACTGACGATACGACGATACTTTTTTATAATTTTTTTTAATCAATAATTAAGCATAACAACTAAGAGCAATAACACATTCAAAGCAGAAAATAAAATCAAACTGTTTTAATTCTTAAGCTGGACCCTTATAATTATTTAGCTGGACCTTTTTTCAAGACGCATGCTAAAGTATAAAGCCATCCTACCTCATGTTTTTTATAAATATGTATGTGTATGCATTCAACGCGTTTGCTGTGAACATGCAGCTTTGGCCGGTTTGCTTTGCACCGTAATGGTAAAACGTTCTCCCTTGATAAATCTGGTAGGTATATGTACATTCTAAGTATTTTCTGCTAATTTATTTTTATTTGTGTCAAAATAAAAATCATTTTGCTACAAATTTTGAGTTTCTTCAAAGAGACCAAAAAATCCAGAGCAAAAAGCCACTGCTTTGTCTTCAAACATAATTAGAAAATGCCATAAATAAATAACCCCAAGGAAAAATTTTTAACAATAGAAATTGTATTTTTCGCAAAAAGTCGATTTAGATATTTTGTTTTGAGTGACTTACCTTTAAAACTAAAATTTCATTATTGTGTCTACACCATCCCCCTATAACTAGGTATAATTTTAAGGCTTTTACACATTTCAACAATTAAATTTTCATTCTTTTGCACATTTTTTATTTGATAACAGGCCATATTTTGTGGCAGTTTGCCATCTTTACAAATTGACTTTTATTTTTTGCTACAAAATAAAACCCATTTTCTTATTTACTCTTTTATTAGATCTTAATAAAAAAAACCTTTACACATTTCTTTGATCTGAACTATTTTGATTTTCACTAACACAAAAAACAATTTGATTTCCCTTGCACACACACTGTTTAGCACAAAAAACATTTTTTACTCTCTGCTTCAAAACTTAAACGGCGCGACTCACTTAACAAACGAAGCAGCGAACAAGCAATGACTGCGCTGTTTAGTTACTCTGCATTTATGCGAAAACTTCCAACACATTTTTCGACATAAAAGAACTAATTTTTTATTTAAATTTTTTCATTTACTAATATAAATACAATTAAATAACATTTATTTAAAAAAAATAATTAATTTTCAAACACTTTTTCCCATAAATAACTGTAATTTTTTAGAGAGCATCTACTAACACGTTCACGCACTACAAAATTTTCTAGAAACTAAAAAGATGTTAAAAAGGAAACCAAATAAAATGGTGGTTTAATACTGTTTTTGCATTTTAGATAAAGGGGAGAGTGGGGAGAGTAAAGAATATGCCATTTAAACATATGAATATGTAATTATAAACAGTGTTGAATTGCTTGGCAACATTTTGCTGTTAATATGTATAGATACAAAAAGGAGAGTGAGTTCTTATTTGGTGTAAAAAAAATGAGTTGTCAATTGGTATCAGCAGCAGGAATCAGCCATATTTTGTTAATAAAGTGGAGATATTAAATATAAACAACCTGAGTTATTTCTAGTCTCTAAATTATCGAACTCAACAGTAAAGTAATTAAGTTTTAAGTCTACAAACAAGTTAAATTTGTCAATGTAAAAGTTGTTAATTAATAATTTTTAACAAAATGTTCAATGAAATGTTTAAATTTTGCAAAAAAAATTTAACAGAAATGGTTAAAATGGTACCCATAATATACAAAAATGTGCGTTGATTCTTATACAAACATTTTCTTTTCATATCTTTTATTTTGTTGTAGGTATGTATATTTTTTTATTTTTTTTAAGGCAAAACTTTTTAAAATTCATACATACATATACATATATGTAAAAAAGTAAGATTAAATAAAGTTTTAAATTAAATACAAAAAAAAAATTAAAAAAATATATACAGCTAAAACTTTTAACATGGGATACTTTATATTATAAAATAAAGAAAGATTTGCTTTATTACTAGCAATCTGGGTTGAAGACTTTGATTTTGTTATTTCATTTTAAAAAGAGGAATGTGCCATCTCTGTTTGTTGCTTCATGTATTATTCTATTAGTTTGAGTTTTTAATTTCTCTCTCTTTCTGCTGTCGTCGGCGTTTCCTAGGGCTTAAGCTCCACACAACGAATTCTATGAGTTTGATACTTTCTTGCCTTTCTTTTAAAACGCATGCTTAAGTAGAAAGTCATCCAACGCATATACGCATGTGTTCTGTGTAACTTGTCAACAGTGTTGTCATAACGTAAGATTTATTTATTTTTGCAAGTTTTTTTTGGAAACAAAAATGTTTGTAAAAAATAATCTTCACTCAGCTTAGTTCATTTCAAAATATAAAAATTTAATACATTATAAAAAACAAATGGATGCATTAAATTTTTATTTATATATTTTATGTATGTATGTATGTTTATTTTTATTTTATGTTTTTTAATAAATAAAATCAAAACACATACAGTGTATGTGATTCTTTTTAACGGTTTGTAAAAAAAGTTTTTTTGGTCGAAAAAAAGTTTTTCTTTCAGAAATTAAAAGATTTTTGAAAAACATTATCACAACACTGCTTGTCAATAAAATTTAACACTGACGCATGCCACTTTTTTGACAGATGCATAAACGCATCAACATATTGAACGGGTGGTGTGGACCTCCAGCTTTATGGGGTGTTGATATGAATATTTCTTGGCTTTACACTACTTGCATTACTACTTGTTGCCAAATCAGAATAATATTTAAATGTTATCTTTAATGCAAAAATGTATACATAATTTTTCGTAAATTTAATCATAGCTGTAAACCACTTTTTTACTACAGTAAAGACCTAAACCCCTAAATGGTAAAAGCTTTTTAAAGCAAGTAGCTAAAGCTAAATTACAAAAGCTTGCAGTTAATAAAAAAAATTAATAGTGTTGCCAATCTTAAATTGTTTATTCAAAAAACAGTTTGTAATGATTTAAGGGAATATATTTTGTTTTTATTAATTAATTAATAGAATTTAAGTTTTAAAAAATTGTTATTTAAAGCTTTTCATTCTATTTAAAGCTTTCTACTTTTACCAGTTTGTACTAAAAAAAACACTTTATTTATTTTTTTCATAATTTTTCAAATAGAATGTTGTTTTTTATTTAATTTTATTATTTATTTGATTATAATTTTGAATTAAATCCATTCATAAATATGCAATGACTTGTTGTTGGGTTTTTTAATTGTAATTTTTTATCGTTTTACAATGATTTTTTTTTTTTTTAGTTTTTTGTATTTTATACAGACGTTGATTTTAATATTCATGTACTTTTCTTTGAACAGCTTTCACCTTTCAATATTTCATATTTCAAATTCTAAGTTTTTGAATATTTTTTTTTTTTAAAATTTACTCAAATTCTTTTATTGATTTATTTTCTTGATATTCGATATAATTTCTTTGTTTTCTTAAATTTTTGTTAAATAAATATTTGTATTTTGTGAATCATGGTAGGGAAATACAAAAAATTTCGATAATCGGGCAATTTTTTTTTATATGGTTTTTTAGAAAAAAAAAATCTTCAAAAATTTTAAATAATACATTTTAAACTTTTCAATTTTTCTTTTTTAAATTAAATTTTTGCTTTTTTTAAAAGTGGGTATTTTTGAATAAGTTTTTAGGAACTCCTAAAGTTTATTTTAAAAAAAGAATGTAAGTCAGTAAAGAAGTTTCGACGTTTTTTAAAACGAAAAATGCAATCCCATTTTAAAAAAATTCAAATTATTGGCAATTATTAAGTATTTAAAAGTTTATACACATTTAAAAAAAAAATCGGCAAATACCCAATTTGTTAAAAGGTCGACTTTTTGAATAAAAATTTTCTTTCAATGTTAATAACTATTTCTCTTCTTATTTTTCCCTTATTTCCTTAACACCGCAACGACAAGAGGTAAAACTTTATGCCTTACACAATAGTCCAGCAGATATCGAAGGACCACTGAAATCTCTTGATTACTAACTTCAAACTGTTTTCGGTCTTGACAAGTCAAATACATATGTAAATGATTTTAAAGCACTTCGTTTTTGTGTGTTTGTAATATGTTCCAGGGAACGGCAATCTTCTTCCACTTGATCTCTTAGCCAGAGCCTTGGTCTTCCCTGGCTAAAACATGCATCACAAAAATGTCTGATGCACAGTGTGTCAAAAGTGTAACTTAACTGCTCAACAAACAAGCATAAGCATCAGCATGAGCATCGTTAACTAATCACAGAGGCAGCACAGTGCTGCATTTCCGAACAGACCCTTAGTCTTGCCCTTGTCTAACATTGGACCCACCTTTGACGATTTTTTCTCGATTCTAAAAAGGCACCAGTTACATTTTGCTTTATCTTTCAATTGAAAGAGTTCTGTTATAAAATTTTATAAAAAAAGTCCAGTTATTTCCTCAGCGCTCGAAAATTGTTTTAAAAACGTTGTTTTAATCATTATTTTTGTTTAAAAAGATTTCAATTGTTATTTCATTTAAACTCGAAGAATTTTATGCATTTTCCAATAATTTTGCAAGAATAGTTATTTCTTAGATCTGGTAGGAGGACCATGTAAATTCCCTTTCAAAGTTCATTAAATGTTTTATTAAGCTTTTCCCATTATCTTCTTTCTTAATTTAGCTTATAGGACTTATTTTTTTTAATTTCTATAAAGTGTAAAAAATTTTTCTTAAAATTCGAAGGAGTATATAAATTTGTCTTGTCTTTTTAATAAAGGCTTTTATCGCTTTTTTTATATTTGCCTAGATTTTTGTACTTCAAAAAACCACTTTAATGTCAAAATAAAATTTGCCTTAAATTAATTGAAAAAAAGTTAAAAATATGTAGTTTCTTAAAGCTCGAAGAACCATTTAATTAGCCAAAGCTCTCTTATGAACTTTTTGTTTTATTTTTAAATGTTGTCTAAATTAAGCTCAAAATCTCATTACTGTGCGAAAAAAATGTTTGAAATTGCTATAAAAAGTAAAAAAAAATCCCCTCAGAGCTCGAAGGACCATATAAGTACCTTGAAGTGATCTTATGAACCGTTGCTTTATTTTTGTTATAAAATTTTGAAAAAATTTAGCTGGAAGCATCACTGTTATGCAAAAAATTATAGTTTTAAACTGCTACAACGAGCTAAACAAAATTCACCTTAGAGCTCGAAGGACCATTAAAATATCTACTTTGAAATTGTCTTATCAACTCTTTGTTGTAATTTTCATTTCAAATGTAGACTAAATTAAGCTGGAAGCACCACTGTTTTGCAAAAAATTATAATTTTAAACTAATATAACGAGCTAACAAAAAATTCACCCTAGAGCTGAAAGGACCATCTAAATACATACATTGAAATTGTTTTATGACCTTTTTAGTTTTGCTTCTAAATTTTTACCAAATTTAGCACGACGCATCACTGTTATGCAAAAAATTATAGTTTTTAACTGCTATAACGAGCTAAATAAAAAGTATACCTCAGAGCTCGATAGACCATTTTTATATTTTTAATTTCTAATAAAAAAAACAGTGTAATTCTCTTTTTTTATTTTTAAGTTTTGTCTAATGTGTTGTTTCCAGGTGACAGGCAACTGATTGTGTAGGAAAATTATATGAAAATCACTCAAAAAACTGAGTGGTTTTCATATAAATTTTACTACACAATCAGTTGTCTGTCACCTGGAAACAGCACATAATTCTCTAACATATTTTCTTTATTAAGATTTGTTTTTTGTTAACATGAATTTTTTTATATTTTTCTTAATTTTTTTTTTCTTTTTTAATTTAAGATGAAATTTTCAACGAAGAGACAAAAAAAGGCACTACAATCTAATTAGGTTTTCTGTTTTTTTCTTTTTTTTTTTAATTAAGTTAACGTATTTAAAATATTTAATTTTTTTTTTTTTTAATTAAAAACTAAGTTAAAAACTATGAAGTTGATATAGTTAAAAAAAACATTTATGCATAAATTGGTGTTTGGTTTTTTGTTAAAAAAAAAAAAAAAATTTTTTTTCTTCTGATAATAAAATTTTAAATCAATTTATCAATCTATTTTTATTTAATTTATAAAATGTTTTCATTTAAATTTGTTTCCAAAAGAAAAGTCTGATTTAAAAAAAAAAATAAAATACCTGCCAGGCCTACTATGTCGACAAGAACATTTCTTTCTCATATTTATATTGAAAACATTAATAAAAAACGGAAATTTGTTTTTGTTTTCAATATAAATATTCGAAAGAAACGTTCTTGTCGAAATTGTGGGCCAGACAGTAAAAGTTCAGTATAAATTATTAAACTAAAATTTATAAACGAAATAATGAAAATATAACGAATTGGTTCGAAGGACCAAAAAGATTCACATTTTCTTACATTATTTATTTTAAACATTTAAAAAAATTTAATAAGTTATTTTTAAACCGACGTGTTTTATTTTCGTGTTATAGAATTCTTTCAGTTTCATTTAAATTATTACCACATTTAAAAAAATATATATAAATTTCCACCATATCTGTAAGTTGCAAGTCAAAAACTCAATGCAAATTTAAAAAATTTAAAGTATTTCTTAAATTTTAAATGATGTTCCGGAAATTTCTAACCTCAATTAAAAAAATGGTCCAATTTGTTTGAAATTGTGTTATTCAGTAACTACTTTATTCATCCTTTTTTATTGTTGTCCAAATTTTTCAAAAAGCATCACTGGTATGGAAAAATGTACGTTTTTAATTACATACTATAAAACGTTTAAGAATCTGTTCCTAAGGGCTCAAAGGACCATTATAATCTCTTTGAAATTGTCAAATTGACCACCTCTTTGCAAAAAACTCATGTTTTAAATTACTAAGAGTTCGAAAATGTTGCATTAAGTTCGAAGGACCAAAATCAGATCTCTTGTCTCCAAAATGCTGAGTTAACTTTAAAAGGTTGAAAATTCTTTAATAAATGCAAATTTTAAAACTCTAAGTTGTATTTGATTTCAAATATTTTTTTTCTTACACTAAGGGCCATTATAACAACTTGCCGTTAGTTAAACGCAGAATTTTATCGGACGTATAACAAGTTACTTAATATTCCGCCTTAACTTTAACCTTCCCGGTAGGATGAACTTGCCTTTCACGCAATGCTCACTTAAGTTTAAAGCAAGATTGTAATAGTGAAAAACTTTGTATACGTGGGACAATATCACACCTTTAACTATCGGCAAGTTGTAATAATGGCCCTAAGAAATATTTCTAAATTAACTTTAAAGGATTTTAAAAAAATCCAGGACTTTATTTACGAAGCCATCACAAAAGTTCAAAAGTTAAGAAAATCATGATTTTGGGTTGCAAGATTTTGAAAATTTAAATTCTTTTTCAACAATTTCTTTTTTTTTTTTTTTTTTTGAAATTTGGCTTGTCGTAGAATTTTTTTGAAGTTTTTGTTTTTGAGAGAACATTTTTTCAGTATATTACAAAAATATTTTATTTAAGTTTGAAAAAATTACTAGAAAAATCGTCACCTCATTTATTCTGTTTAACCGTATTCCACTCAACTCAAATTGCTTTCATATAAATATGAAAAAATCTCTTCCAAACTAAAATAAGGCTTCGAAGAGCCGCTCTACCCGCAAGGATCTTTAATCAGGTTCTTGTAAGAGATTAATAATTTTTAGATATAATATAACACTATCGGGTTTGTTCTGAAAATCACGTGATTTCAAATCACGTGTTTTTTAAAATCACACGTGTGATTTTGTGGTGTTCTGAAAATCATTTCGGTTTTGCTTCTCGGTGTGCTATCGGCAATTAAAAATCACAACGAAACACACGAAAACAATTTTAGTTTAAGCGCCAATTTTCATACAAAATTTTTATGAAATATAATAAAAAAAAAACCTGTAAAACCTTGAGCTTTTTTGCGGTTATGGCTCGTTATAGGCCCTCTGTAAAGTTTCTTCTGTTTCTTTCGTTTCTACTTAAAATAATGGTTTTTATTAAGCAAAATGCAAAAAACTAGAAATAGTCGTCATATATCAAGCAAAAATTGAAAATTTTAAATACTCGCTGTATTCAAAAAACAAAAATCAAACTCAAAAATAAGAATTATTTGCAATAAAAAATATAACTCAAATATACTTTTAAGAGTATATTTAAAAGTGCTACAAATTTTGAGTTACTTCGTAGAGACCACAAAATCCATAAGCAAAGTCACGGTTTTGTATTCCAACATTATTAGAAAATGCAATAAATAAATAACCTGAAGGAACCAATTTTAACAAAAAAAATGTTCTTTTCTACTTTTCTCGAAAAGTCGATTTTGATATATTGCTTCATTTAGTAACTTACCTTTTAAAAAAAATATTCATAATTGTGTCCTACACAACTTCCTATAATTACATCTTTATAGCTTTAACACATTTCAACAATTAAATTTTCCTTCTTTTGCACATTTTTATTTATAAACAAGACATATTTTGTGGCCGTTTGCCATCTTTCCAAATTGACTTTTATTTTTTACTACAAAATAAAAACACATCTTCTCATTTACTCTTTTATAAATTAGCTCTTTATCCCCCTAATAAAAAAAAAACATTTACACATTTCTTTGATCTGAATTACTTTGATTTTCACTAAATCAATTAACCATTTCATTTTATTTGCACACACACTCTGTTTAGCACAAAAAAACATTTTTAACTATCTGCTTCAGCCCTCTGCTATAAACTTTTACGGCGCGACTCTCTTAACAAACGAAGCAGCGAACTAACAGAGACTGCGCTGCTTAGTTACTCTGCATTTATTCGAAAACTTCCAACACATTTTTCGTCATAAAAGAACTAATTTTTTAATTAAATTTTTTCATTTACTGATAGAATTACAATTTAATCACATATATTTAAAAAAATAATTAATTTTCAAACACTTTTTACCACAAATAAATTGAATTAAATAGAGAGCATCTACTAAAACGTTCACGCACTACAAAATTTTCTACAAACTAAAAAGAAATGGAAAAAGAAGAAAAATAAAAAAGGAGTTAAAACAATCTGTTTTTGCAATATTAATAATTGGGAGAGTGGGGAGAGTAAAGATTAACAACAACATTAGTTTTTTTTTATTTGCATGTTGTTTTTGTATGTAACAATAGTGTAGTGGTTGGCGTATCCCGATGATTTTACGAAACATAAAAGATGATACAATTGTTTTAATACTGGAAGTGGTGGGAAGGGAAATTAAATAATTTTGCAATAACAACGACAACAATAACATCAATTAGTGACTTAGGTTGTGTATGTAGTGTTTTGTTGTTATAAAGCAAGTGTTTTTTTTTTTTTTGGTTGTGAAGGTGGAGTAAAATGAAATTGCCTTTATTTTTAACAGGGATGGGTAATACATATCGATATACAATAAATGTACAATTGTTAAAAAAATTAAAATTGTTTAAGAAGTTAAATTCAAAAGTATTTATTATTGAACTTAATTGTGTTTATTGGTAAAAAACATGGATGATATTTAATTTTTTATACAATATGAAAGAAAAGGTAAAATAATAATAATCAAAAATCCATATTTTGAAGAAAAAAATCTCAATTTACTTTAATGACAAAAACCAAAAATATGTAGGTATATGAACACATGCACATAAAAAAATAATTTTTACATTACACATACCTATTTGATTAAGAATTTTTTGCGATGACGAGTTTTTCAGAATTGGTAAAAAAAATTGCAGTTATAGTTATTAAGTTTTAAGAGTGTCAATGAAAAAGTTGTAAGTTTTTTTAACAATATGTTCAAGGAAATGTTTAAATTTTGAAAAAAAAATTAACCGAATTGGTTAAATGGTATCTTTAATTTACAAAAATGTGAGTTGATTCTAATACAAATTTTATTAACATTTTTATTTCATATCTTTTACTTTGTTGTATGTAAATTTTTTGATTTTTTTAAAGCATTTGTAACAATTCACATATATGTAAAAAAGTAAGATTATAAATAAAATATCAAATTAAATACAAAAATAATTAAAAAACATATCTACAGTTCACACTTTTAACATGGGATACTTAATATTATAAAATAAAGAAAGATTTGTTTTATTACTAGCAATCTTGGTTGAATATTTTGATTTTGTAATTTCGTTTTAAAAAGCCGAATGTGCCATCTCTGTTTGTTGCTTCACGTATTATTTAACGTGTTCTATGCGTTTGATACTTTCTTGACTTCTTTCAAGACGTACGCAAAAGTATCTAGAAAGTCATCCTACTTCATGTGTACATGCATTATACGCATGTGTTCTGTGTTAATTGTCAATGAAATTTTCACTGATTCTACTTTTTTGACAGATGCATAAACGCATCAACACATTGAGCGCGTGGTGTGGACCTCCAGTTTTCTGGGGTCTTGATATGAATATTTCTTGGCTTTACAATACTTGCATTAGCGAAGTTGCCAGATCAGAATAATATTAAACGGTACAAATCTTTTGCAAAGAATGTATACATAATATTTCCTAAATTGAATATTGAAGCATTAGAATTTCAGCTGCAAAACACTTTTTTACTACAGTCAAGACTTTAACCCCTGATTTGTTAAAGCTTTTTATAGCACGTAACTTAAGGTTAATTAAAAAGCTTGTAGCTTTAAATAATGCTGCCAAGCTTAAATAGTTTTTTCAAACATTTTTTAGAAATTATTTAAGGGAATATGTTTTACAATTTTATGTTTTATGTTATTTTCCGATATACCGGTATTGGTGATATTTTACTGACGATACGACGATACTTTTTTATAATTTTTTTAATCAATAATTAAGCATAACAACTAAGAGCAATAACACATTCAAAGCAGAAAATAAAATCAAACTGTTTTAATTCTTAAACTGGACCCTTATAATTATTTAGCTGGACCTTTTTTCAAGACGCATGCTAAAGTATAAAGCCATCCTACCTCATGTTTTTTATAAATATGTATATGCACTCAACGCGTTTGCTGTGAACATGCAGCTTTGGCCGGTTTGCTTTGCACCGTAATGGTAAAACATTCTCCCTTGATAAATCTGGTAGGTATATGTACATTTTAAATATTTTCTGCCAATTTATTTTTATTTTTGTCAAAATAAAAATCATTTTGCTACAAATTTTGAGTTTCTTCGAAGAGACCAAAAAATCCAGAGCAAAGCCACAGCTTTGACTTCGAACATAATTAGAAAATGCCATAAATAAATAACCCCAAGGAAAAATTTTTAACAATAGAAATTGTTTTTTTCGCTAAAAGTCGATTTAGATATTTTGTTTTGAGTAACTTACCTTTAAAACTAAAATTTCATTATTGTGTCTACACCATCCCCCTATAACTAGGTATAATTTTAAGGTTTTTACACATTTCAACAATTAAATTTTCATTCTTTTGCACATTTTTTATTTGATAGCAGGCCATATTTTGTGGCAGTTTGCCATCTTTACAAATTGACTTTTATTTTTTACTACAAAATAAAACCCATTTTCTTATTTACTCTTTTATTAGATCTTAATAAAAAAAAACCTTTACACATTTCTTTGATCTGAACTATGTATTTTGATTTTCACTAACACAAAAAACAATTGGATTTCCCTTGCACACACACTGTTTAGCACAAAAAACATTTTTTACTCTCTGCTTCAGCCCTCTGCTTCAAAACTTAAATGGCGCGGCTCACTTAACAAACGAAGCAGCGAACAAACAATGACTGCGCTGTTTAGTTACTCTGCATTTATGCGAAAACTTCCAACACATTTTTCGACATAAAAGAACTAATTTTTTATTAAAATTTTTTCATTTACTAATATAAATACAATTAAATAACATTTATTTAAAACAATAATTAATTTTCAAACACTTTTTCCCATAAATAACTGTAATTTTTTAGAGAGCATCTACTAACACGTTCACGCACTACAAAATTTTCTAGAAACTAAAAAGATGTTAAAAAGGAAACCAAATAAAATGGTGGTTTAATACTGTTTTTGCATTTTAGATAAAGGGGAGAGTGGGGAGAGTAAAGAATATGCCATTTAAACATATGAATATGTAATTATAAACAGTGTTGAATTGCTTGGCAACATTTTGCTGTTAATATATATAGATACAAAAAGGAGAGTGAGTTCTTATTTGGTGTAAAAAAAATGAGTTGTCAATTGGTATCAGCAGCAGGAATCAGCCATATTTTGTTAATAAAGTGGAGATATTAAATATAAACAACCTGAGTTATTTCTAGTCTCTAAATTATCGAACTCAACAGTAAAGTAATTAAGTTTTAAGTCTACAAACAAGTTAAATTTGTCAATGTAAAAGTTGTTAATTAATAATTTTTAACAAAATGTTCAATGAAATGTTTAAATTTTGCAAAAAAAATTTAACAGAAATGGTTAAAATGGTACCCATAATATACAAAAATGTGCGTTGATTCTTATACAAACATTTTCTTTTCATATCTTTTATTTTGTTGTAGGTATGTATATTTTTTTATTTTTTTTAAGGCAAAACTTTTTAAAATTCATACATACATATACATATATGTAAAAAAGTAAGATTAAATAAAGTTTTAAATTAAATACAAAAAAAAAATTAAAAAAATATATACAGCTAAAACTTTTAACATGGGATACTTTATATTATAAAATAAAGAAAGATTTGCTTTATTACTAGCAATCTGGGTTGAAGACTTTGATTTTGTTATTTCATTTTAAAAAGAGGAATGTGCCATCTCTGTTTGTTGCTTCATGTATTATTCTATTAGTTTGAGTTTTTAATTTCTCTCTCTTTCTGCTGTCGTCGGCGTTTCCTAGGGCTTAAGCTCCACACAACGAATTCTATGAGTTTGATACTTTCTTGCCTTTCTTTTAAAACGCATGCTTAAGTAGAAAGTCATCCAACGCATATACGCATGTGTTCTGTGTAACTTGTCAACAGTGTTGTCATAACGTAAGATTTATTTATTTTTGCAAGTTTTTTTTGGAAACAAAAATGTTTGTAAAAAATAATCTTCACTCAGCTTAGTTCATTTCAAAATATAAAAATTTAATACATTATAAAAAACAAATGGATGCATTAAATTTTTATTTATATATTTTATGTATGTATGTATGTTTATTTTTATTTTATGTTTTTTAATAAATAAAATCAAAACACATACAGTGTATGTGATTCTTTTTAACGGTTTGTAAAAAAAGTTTTTTTGGTCGAAAAAAAGTTTTTCTTTCAGAAATTAAAAGATTTTTGAAAAACATTATCACAACACTGCTTGTCAATAAAATTTAACACTGACGCATGCCACTTTTTTGACAGATGCATAAACGCATCAACATATTGAACGGGTGGTGTGGACCTCCAGCTTTATGGGGTGTTGATATGAATATTTCTTGGCTTTACACTACTTGCATTACTACTTGTTGCCAAATCAGAATAATATTTAAATGTTATCTTTAATGCAAAAATGTATACATAATTTTTCGTAAATTTAATCATAGCTGTAAACCACTTTTTTACTACAGTAAAGACCTAAACCCCTAAATGGTAAAAGCTTTTTAAAGCAAGTAGCTAAAGCTAAATTACAAAAGCTTGCAGTTAATAAAAAAAAATTAATAGTGTTGCCAATCTTAAATTGTTTATTCAAAAAACAGTTTGTAATGATTTAAGGGAATATATTTTGTTTTTATTAATTAATTAATAGAATTTAAGTTTTAAAAAATTGTTATTTAAAGCTTTTCATTCTATTTAAAGCTTTCTACTTTTACCAGTTTGTACTAAAAAAAACACTTTATTTATTTTTTTCATAATTTTTCAAATAGAATGTTGTTTTTTATTTAATTTTATTATTTATTTGATTATAATTTTGAATTAAATCCATTCATAAATATGCAATGACTTGTTGTTGGGTTTTTTAATTGTAATTTTTTATCGTTTTACAATGATTTTTTTTTTTTTTTTAGTTTTTTGTATTTTATACAGACGTTGATTTTTATATTCATGTACTTTTCTTTGAACAGCTTTCACCTTTCAATATTTCATATTTCAAATTTTAAGTTTTTGAATATTTTTTTCTTTTATAATTTACTCATAATTCTTTTATTGATTTATTTTCTTGATATTCGATATAATTTCTTTGTTTTCTTAAATTTTTGTTTAATAAATATTTGTATTTTGTGAATCATGGTAATTCGTCGCCTTTTATACACATACGAGTACTTTTTAATTTATATTCTTTAATTTAATTTAAAAAAATGGAAATTATTTGATTTGTTTTTAATAAAAAGTTTTTTAATTAAAAAATAATTTAATTAAAAAATAATTTAATTAAAAAATATATGTTTATTAAAGTTTGAAATTAATTCTAATTGACTTGTCATGTGTTTGTTTTAACAATAAAAAGAGAGAAATACACTATTTTTTTCAAGGGAAATACAAAAAATTTCGAGAAATCGGGCAAGTTTTTTTATATGGTTTTTTAGAAACAAAAATCTTCAAGAATTTTAAATAATACATTTTAAACTTTTCAATTTTGCTTTTTTAAATTAAATTTTTGCTTTTTTTAAAAGTGGGTATTTTTGAATAAGTTTTTATGAATTCCTAAAGTTTATTTAAAAAAAAAGAATGTATGTCAGTAAAGAAGTTCCGACCTTTTTTAAAACGAAAAATGCAATCCCATTTTAAAAAAATTCAAATTATTGGCAATTATTAAGTATTTAAAAGTTTCTACACATTTAAAAAAAAAAATCGACAAATACCCAATTTGGTAAAATGTCGACTTTTTGAATAAAAATTTTCTTTCAATGTTAATAACTATTTCTCTTCTTATTTTTCCCCTTATTTCCTTAACACCGCAACGACAAGAGGTTAAACTTTATGCCTTACACAATAGTCTAGCAGATATCGAAGGACCACTGAAATCTCTTGATTACTAACTTCAGTTGGCTCTACAACCTGTTTTCGGTCTTGACCAGTCAAATACATATGTAAATGATTTTCAAGCACTTCGTTTTTGTGTGTTTGTAATATGTTCCAGGGAACGGCAATCTTATTCCACTTGATCTCTTAGCCAGAGCCTTGGTCTTCCCTGGCTAAAACATGCATCACAAAAATGGCTGATGCACAGTGTGTCAAAAGTGTAATTTAACTGCTCAACAAACAAGCATCAGCATGAGCATCGTTAACTAATCACACAGGCAGCACAGTGATGCATTTCCGAACAGGCCCTTAGTCTTGCCCTTGTCTAGTATCAGACCCACTTTTGACGATTTTTGCTCAATTCTGAAAATGCACCAGTTATATTCAGCTCGAAGGATCATTATAATTTTTAAAATTGTTTTAAAAACGTTGTTTTAATCATTATTTTTGTAGATTTCAATTGTTATTTCATTTAAACTCGAAGAATTTTATGTATTTTCCAATCATTTTGCAAGAATAGTTATTTCTTAGATCTGGTAGGAGGACCATGTAAATTCCCTTTCAAAGTTCATTAAATGTTTTATTAAGCTTTTCCCATTATCTTCTTTCTTAATTTAGCTTAAAGGACTTATAGAACTTACTTTCTATAAAGTGTAAAAAATTTTTCTTAAAATTCGAAGGAGTATATAAATTTGTCTTGTCTTTTTAACAAAGGCTTTTATCGCTTTTTTATATTTGCCTAGATTTTTGTACTTAGAAAAACCACTTTAATGCCAAAAAAAAAAATTAGTCTTAAATTAATTGAAAAAAAGTTTAAAATATGTAGTTTCTTAAAGTTTGAAGAACCATTTAATTAGCCAAAGCTCTCTTATGAACTTTTTGTTTTATTTTTAAATGTTGTCTAAATTAAGCTCAAAATCTCATTACTGTTGGAAAAAAAAATGTTTCAAATTGTCATAAAAAGTAAAACAAAAAAAAATCACCTCAAAGCTCGGAGGACCATTTAAGTACCTTGAAATTATCTTATGAACTGTTGCTTTATTTTTGCTATAAAATTTTGAAAAAATTTAGCTGAAAGCATCACTGTTATGCAAAAAATTATAGTTTTAAACTGCTACAACGAGCTAAACAAAATTCACCTTAGAGCTCGAAGGACCATTAAAATATGTACTTTGAAATTGTCTTATGAACTCTTTGTTGTAATTTTCGTTTCAAATTTAGACTTAATTAAGCTGGAAGCACCACTGTTATGCAAAAAATTATAATTTTAAACTAATATAACGAGCTAACAAAAAATTCACCCTAGAGCTGAAAGGACCATCTAAATACATTGGAATTGTTTTATGACCTTTTTTAAGTTTTGCTTCTAAATTTTTACCAAATTTAGCACGACGCATCACTGTTATGCAAAAAATTAAAGTTTTTAACTGCTATAACGAGCTAAATAAAAAGTATACCTCAGAGCTCGAAAGACCATTTTTATATTTTTAATTTCTAATAAAAAAAACAGTGTATTTCTCTTTTTTTATTTTTTTTTTTTTTAAGTTTTGTCTAATTCTCTAACATATTTTCTTTATTAAGAATTGTTTTTTGTTAACATGAATTTTTTTTATAATATTTTTCTTGATTTTTTTTTTCTTTTTTAATTTAAGATGAAATTTTCAACGAAGAGACAAAAAAAGGCACTACAATCTAATAAGGTTTTCTGTTTTTTTCTTTATTTTTTTAATTAAGTAGTTAACGTATTTAAAATATTTAATTTTTTTTTTTCTTAATTAAAAACTAAGCTTAAATCGATGAAGTTGATATAGTTAAAAAAAAAAAACATTTATGCATAAATTGGTGTTTGGTTTTTTGTTAAAAAAAAAATTTTTTTTCTTCTGATAATAAAATTTTAAATCAATTTATCAATCTATTTTAATTTAATTTATAAAATGTTTTCATTTAAATTTGTTTTTAAAAGAAAAGTCTGATATAAAAAAAAAAGAAAATAAAAGTTCAATATAAATTATTAAACTAAAATTTATAAAGGAATTAATGAAAATATAACGAATTGGTTCGAAGGACCACAAAGAGACACATTTTCTTTTAAACATTTAAAAAAAATTTTGAAAGTTATTTTTAAACCGACGTGTTTTATTTTCCATTTAAATTCGATAAATTGGTTGCAAATATTAAAGTTCTTTCAGTTTCATTTAATTTCTTACCACTATTAAAAAAATTTATATAAATTTCCACCATTGGTATGTGTAAGTTGCAAGTCAAAATCTTTACGTTATTATTCTCAATGCAAATTTAAAAAATTTTAAGTTTTTCTTAAATTTTAAATGGTGTTCCGGAAATTTCTACCCTCAATTAAAAAAATTTTCGAATTTGTTTAAAATTGCGTTAATCAGTAACTACTTTATTCATACTTTCAAAAAGCTTCACTGGTATGGAAAAATTTACGTTTTTAATTACATACTATAAAAAGTTTAGGAATCTGTTCCTATGGGCTCGAAGGACCATTACAATCTCTTCGAAATTGTCAAATTGACCACCTCTTTGCAAAAAACTCTTGTTTTTAATTACAAGGAGTTCGAAAATGTTGCATAAAGTTCGAAGGACCATAACTTTACAAGGTTGCAAATTCTTTAATAAATTGCAAATTTTAAAACTAAGTTGTATTTGATTTCAAATATTTTTTTTTTACACTAAGGGACATTCAGCCCAATTATGAATAAAAATTCCCCGGGAATTTTTCCCTTTTCGTATTTCAACAATAGAATTTAAATAGGAAAAATGGGAGAAGGGAAAAAAACCCCGGGGAATTTTTATTTATAATTGGGTTGATTATAACAACTTGCCGTTAGTTAAAGGTAGGATTTTATCGGACGTATAACAAGTTACTTAATATTCCGCCTTAACTTTAACCTACCCGGTAGGATGAACTTGCCTTTCATGCAGTGCTCACTTAAGTTTAAAGCAAAATTGTAATAGTGAAAAACTTTGTATACGTGGGACAATATCACACCTTTAACTATCGGCAAGTTGTAATAATGGCCCTAAGAAATATTTCTAAATTAACTTTAAATGATTTAAAAAATCCACGACTTTATTTACGAAGCCATTACAAAAGTTAAGAAAATAAGGCTACGAAGAATCGCTCTACCCGGTAGGATCTTTAATCAGGTTCTTGTTAGAGATTAATAATTTTTAGATATAAAATAACACTATAACGAGCCATAACCGCAAAAAAAGCTTAAGCGACAACATTTTCAATTTTCGTTTTTTTTTAATAAATGAATTTATTGGCAACACTTGCATCATCTCCTCAAATCTCATGGTCCCAGAAGGTACCGTTACGATTTTATAGCAAAAACTGTTTTAGTTTAAGCGCCAATTTTCATACAAAATTTTTATAAAATTTAATAAAAAAAAAACCTGTAAAATTTGGTTTGTGTCGCTTGAGCTTTTTTGCGGTTATGGCTCGATATAGGCCCACTGTAAAGTTTCTTCTGTTTAAGTTTGATAACTGCCAAACCAAATGCTAAAAATACTTAACTTTAATTCAATTACAGCATAATTATGAATAAAAATTCCCCCAGGAGTTCTTGCATTCTCCAATTTTTTTTTCTATGTAAATTCAAAATGGGTAAAGGGAAAAAAACTCCCGGGGAATTTTTATTTATAATTGCCTGTTAATAATCTTCGTTTCTCGGTTTTAAAAATTATCATCCCTATTAAAAGTCGTCGGTAGCGGAACTTTAATTGTATTTTCTTAATAGTTTTTAACAACAATCGATTGCTATTGACAGTCACTTGATATTTTCTATGGCGCTTTTAAGTCGACGTCGAGTAGAATTTACACTGTTTTAGTGGACAGGAAATTTGAAAATGACTCAAATGTAAAAGAAATTTTAGTTAGAAAGTAAATAAATTAATTAAATACATCTGAAATAAATAAATGGAAATTATGGAAAACTTATGGACACAAATTTAATTAACATTTGTTGAAATTTAGTGTTTAAATTGGTTCACCAAAAGTTTAGCAAACAAACGTCAGAAAAAAAAATAATTAGAGATGGGATTTTGTTTTGTAAGATTTTCGATAAACAGTCGACATGGATACAACATTATTATAAAATACCAAATTAACGTCGAAGTGATGTAGTAGTGGACTTGATGTGGCAACAACTTAAAATTGACGTCGACATAGACAACGACGTACTAAATACGAGTAAATCGTTTTATTTTTAATGTGCTTTTTTCAAAATACAAGTGATTGAACGTATAGTACAATTTGTATGAAAAACACTAAAAAAAACTGAGTGCTTTTCATATAAATTTTACTATACGTTAAATCACTTGTATTGGGAAAACAGCACATAAATCAAATATTCAGAAAATCTGACGACATCTCAAGTAGTATTCCACCTTTATCTAACGTAGCGCCACTTTTTGTATAAGTTTGACAAGAATACGAACAACTTTTTAAATTACTGTTTTATAATCCATTTCTTTTAATTAATCAGGCTTAAGTACATCGAATTTAATTTTCATTAAATTATTTTTAATAAAGAAAGGAATTTACAACATGAAATGAATTAAAATTTATTGATAATTTTTCATTCTTGACTGAAGCTGGGGTTGATCCTACGGACAGGTTGATTTGACATGTTTCGATAGTAACCACACTATCTCTTCAGAAATCTTTGCCGTTTAACCGTTTTTTCTTTTTTGAAATATCATGTTTAAAATCCTATTGACAAATAGGTTTACTATAGATTTTAAACTGTTCACATTAAAAATAGACCCACGGTTTTGTACTTCGCGGTGGATTCTAGTAAAAACATTATGCTGAATGCTAAACTCCTCCACTACCAATACAACTACATACAACTATATTTTAGTAATTGAGTTTATTAAAACTAAGACAATCAATTTTGCAAATTGTTCTAGAAGTTATTTATTTATTACTTTTTTATATATTTTTGACACGCTCGTTTTTTAATCTTGGAATGAACCTTTTGCGACTCTCTGTAAGAGTCATATAACAATTACTGAGCTACCTAAATAAGAGCGTTTTTGAAATATGAAAATTCTATTGCCAAAACAATTTCAATAAAACAAACCGACCTGATAAGGATCTGTAAAATAAGATTTTATAATAAGATGGTTTTGATATCGCGACCTTAAGGTTTGTTTGATATAAATTGTATGAAAATTAGAAGTTTTGACATGAAAAACACGCTTGATGCCCTTATTTAGGTAACTCAGTTATACGGCTGAGCATTTCACGAGTCGTAAAATAATCCCTACGTGAGTCTCATACGACCCTTGGCATGCTTTTTGAAAGATTCGTTAGATAATCTCTACATACATCTTAAACGATTCCATTTAGGATTAATATAAGTCGTTTTCTGTGTTATTGAAGAATCTCTCATACGAATCAGCACGTGTAACAGTTTCTCCCGTGCGAGGATTCGTCCACAATTAAAAAATGAGCTCGTCGACGATCAGAAACACTCGTCATGAGATTCCCAGTAGACTCCCAGACGATTGAAAATGCTAGCTGGGAATATACAATGTGTCTGAAATATGTATTTTTACTGGAAAATTGAGTTTTTTTTTCAAACAGCTTAAAAAATTTTATATATTGGGTATAAATAACAAAAATAATTTTAAAAAAATCCCGAAAAAATTTTCAAAATCCCGTGAATTGCAGGATTTAAAATATCCCGAAAATAAATTGTGTGTACGTAATTTTTTTCTTTCTTATATTCAAAATTTAAAACTTCTTGGTTTCTTAGTTTGAAATATTTTTAAAGTTTATTAAAAAAAAAAAACAATTAGCAGGACCTTTGAAAAAAGGAGTATTTCTTTTTAAATACTGAAATTTGGAAACTTTTTTCGCTTTATTTCATTTTATTATTTTATTCTGCACATTGCAGTTATATTTTCACTTATATAAGCCTGGGGTCAAATTACGGCATTCGATATTGATCGAAATTTTCATTTAAATTGTGTTGTAATTTCGATCGACATTGAATGCCGTTATTTGGCCCCAGTCTTATATAAGTGAAAATATAACTACAAAGTGCAGAATAACTTATTAACTTACTCTTTGATTTAGAAGTTTAGTTGTTTAAAAGAAATAAATAAATCAAATGTTTGCCGGTCCTTCCAAAAGACTTTAATTTGCTTTTTTTGCTTTTTAATAAACTAAATAAGATTTGAACTATTCAAAACTTTTTGAATTAAAAAATCCACTAACAAATACAAAAGTTATAGGCGATTTACTAAAATATATGTAAAAATAATGTTGCCCAAAAAAGGATAATTAGGATAATCTATACAACTCTTAAACTAATTGAAAAAAAATTCAACTCATTAAAGAAGGGGTACTATGCTTCTGAATAGTTATAAGCATTTCTTTGAGGATTTAGAAAAAAATTGAGCTACAGTTGGCTGAAAATGGTAATAAAAATTCAAAAATTTTCTCTAAATAAAAGTTGAAAATAAAGTGAAATTTATAATACAATTAGAAAACTGAACTTAAATAAAAGAAAAACTCAAAAAAAATTATAACATAAAATTTTTATTTAATTTAAATTTAAATATAGAAGATATATTTTTGTTTTTATTTTTTTTTTATGATTTAAATAATTATATTTTTAAATATTTTTTGTCACTTTTTTGTATTATTTAGTTTCAAATATATTTTTATTATTAAAGTGGGTAAATTTTCATGATGTTTTGTAGGTTGGTTGGTTGCTTGATTGCTGTCGTTTTTAAAATGTTTTTGAAATTTAATTTAAATTATTATTTTATATTGATGTTTATTTGTTGTTGTTGTTTGTAGTACACGTAGCTTATTTTTTTTTTGTTTGTTTTATTAATGTTTATATTTTTTAATGTTATTCTTCTTTTTTGTTGTATTATTATTATAATAATTTTTATTATCAAATTTTATATGTATATAATAATTTAATAACTTTTAAGGAAATGGAAGCGGATGGATGTATTATTTCTTCTTATTCGTTGCTATTAATGGAGCGTTGCGTTGCGGTGTTGTTGGCCGTGATGTATTCATGCCACTGTACATGTATTTGGCCTTCTTTTCGGAGGGCTTTAAAATCTGTTAGTACACAAATTATTAAATTTTTTTTTTATATCCTACAAATAATTAATATTGTAAATATCACTTACCTGGAATGAGCACATAAGTGTATCATCCACAGTCATCATACCGCCGGCATTATCAAATTCACCACAATAATTGGGAGCTGAGAATAAAGTCACCAATTGACGGCGGGCAAAAAATTCATAACCATCTTCAACGACCTAAGAGACAAATTTATAAAAAATTTATAAAAAATTTGTAAATTTTTATTTATTTTACCCTATTAATCTATTATTTAAAATTAAATTTCAAACTTGATTGAAATTTTCCAATTAATTTTCTTTATATTTTAAAATTTATATTCGGTTAATCGAATAATTGTATTTGTTTAATCGACAAATTTTATACGAATAATCTTATGTATATATTTAGTGGAATAACTTTATTCAAATAAGGCTTCCATCGGGACTGGTTTTTCTAAATCCCGGAATCCGGAATTGAAGAAAATATTTCGGGATCCCGTTTTCGGGAACCCTGGATTTTCGGGATATTTTAAATCCCGGGCTTCACAAGATTTTGAAAAAATTTTTGGGACTTTTCGGGATTTTTTAAAATTATTTTTATTATATATAAAATAAATAAATATATAAAACTTTTTCAAACAGCTTAATTTTTCAGTAAAAATACATATTTCATGAACATGTATGTATATTAGAGCGACTCAAAAAAAAAAAGTGATTTTGTTACCCCTCTGAAAATAAAGGTTGATATGTTTTATGATGATTCCCAAAATATTTTGGTTCTAGCGTTGACCATCCGTGAGCTGGACCATTTTTAAAAAAGGTCTTTTTTCAGTTTTTCGAATTTTTTTGTACTTTGCTCCAAGACGACATAAATAAAATTTGGTATCATCGAAAATAGTTTTTGAAGCAGCATCTAATAGTATGTAAAACTTGACCACTTCCGACCTACTTATTGAGATATTTAACTAAATACATATTTTCGTTTCGGGTTTTTATACAAATTCTACGTATGTGGAAGTAATGTTCTGCTTTTCAAATTGAATCTGTTTTAAAATAATGTTAATTTATTTATTTTTTTGTAATTATTCACATAAAACGCAAAAATCGCGATATATTTTATGTTTTTTTTTTTTTTCATATATATATAGGCAATATGGGTATAACATTTTTTCATTTTTCAATTTATCAAAATGTTAAAAATACAATAAAAAAATATAAAATTAATAAAAAAAATACGTAGAATTTGTATGAAAACCCGAAACGAAAATATGTATTTAGTTAAATACCTCAATAAGTAGGTCGCAAGTGGTAAAGTTTTATACACCATTGGATGCTGCTTCAAAAACCTATTGCGATGATAATAAATTTTATTTATCTCGTCTTGGAGCAAAGTACAAAAAAATTCGAAAAACTGAAAAAAGACCTTTTTTAAAAATGGTCCAGCTCACGGATGGTCAACGCTAGAACCAAAATATTTTGGGAATCATCATAAAACATATCAACTTTTATTTTCAGAGGGGTAACTAAAACACTTTTTTCGGCTCCATACAACTTGAGTCGGTCTAATGTATATTATTTATTTGAAAAAAAAAAAAAAAAAAAAAAAAAAAAAAAAAATATATAATAAAAACAAACTTAAATTATTAATTGTCACAATTCATAAAGATCAAGTATTAAAAAACACAACAAAAAAAACATAAAAATCTACAGCCGTATTCATAACGAAAATTTGGCATGAAGTTAGCACAAAGTTTATTCATAATACACTTACCAAACTCTGGCTAACGATTTGCTTAACTCTTGTCAACAAGCTGCCAAACGTTTGCAAACTTGTGATAAACAGCTTTTTTATGTTGAATAATTTTGTTCGTTTTTTTTAATACACGGTTTTTTTTATTTTAGAGTCCTTTTTTAAATATATTTTAATTTAAAAACATTTAAAATTTTTATATAAAGAGGGAAAATAAAAAAAAAAATGAAATGAAATGACACAACCAGCGATGATTAATGCAAAACGTGTTGCATTTTTGAGTATTATAATGTGGCATCATTAATATTCAGAGTTGATTTATTAAAAGTTAGCAGACGGATAAAATTTGTTTTTAATAAACTCTGTGCTAACAAGCTGCTAAGCTTAATCGGCATTCTAGTTAGCAGCTCGCTGTACGTAGTGTACCAACTGTGGCTAACTTTTTGTTATGAATTCGACTGCTAATTTTTATCCATATTTGATTATTGATATAAAAAATTACACCATTTCCAATTGTATTTTAAAATTTCCAAATGTATTTTCAAATTTTCCAAATGCATTTAAAAATTGCCCGAATATATTTTAGGTTTTTTAAATGAACTTTTAAATTGTTCAAATATATGTTCATTTATATTGTCCAAATAATATTTAAAATTTTCAAATACAATTTAAAATTTTTCATATGTACCCAATAAACATTTTGGCTGTAATTCAAGTGGAATTACACTTGAAATCCAGTCACAATTTCCAATTTCCAGTGTTGAATTACAGTTGAAACACAGTTGAATTCAATAGCGAATCCAGCAATATTAGCCATTGAATTACAACATTAACAACATTGGAATTCACAAAAAATTTGTGCTTATTGGATATTTTTAAATTGTCCTTATGTATCTCAAAATTATATAAATGTGTTTCAAAATTTTACAGATGTAGTTCAAAATTTTTTGAATGTATTTTAAAATTGTCCAATCAAATGTATTTTTAAAATACAATTGGGCAATTTCAACAAAAAAAAAAAAGTTGGGAAATTTTAAAATTCAATTGGGCAAATTTTAAAATACATTTGGATAATTTTAAAATACATATGAACGATTTTAAAATACATTTGAAAATTTTTTAAATACATATGAATATTTTTTAAAAACATTTGTTAACTTTTAAAAAAGAATTCGAAATTATATATTTCAAACTTACTTTTAAAAGGAGCGTACTTAATACTAAGTTCAAGTAGTTTCTTAAGAATATTTAAGCATCGAATGTTGTATATGCTAAACACAGACGAATTTTGATGTTAAGATATGATGCAGTTGAAAAAACATCTTTCGCACTCAACACTCGTTAATAGAATTGTTTGTAAATATTTAAAATTTAAATTCAAAACGCATGCAAAAAATATTTATTCAAATTATTGAAAAAAAAAATGTAAAAATAATAAAAAAAAAAATATAAAATAAATCGGGATCCCGAAAATCCCGGGATTAAAAATCAGAAATCCCGGGAATCGTGATTCTCTTAATCCCGAAAATCCTGAGATTTCCCGATTGGAAGCCCTAACTAAAATAGTTTATATATGTATATATGTAATTTCAATATTAATTTCAGTGTTATTCGAATAATATTATTTAGTGATCCGATTAACATTGTCAGTTATTCGAATAATTTCTTAGAAAAAGAATAATAACTTTGCTTTCGAATCGAAAAAGTATTCGATCACAACTAGCAGAATAAGCCCCCAGAATTACATTTTATTCTAAGTCCTTCACGATTTTTCCGATTAATCGAATCATTTTGTAAATTTATAAAATTGGCTAATAAATCAACTGAAAATTTAGAAAAAATATTCGGTTATTCGAATAATTTTATTCCATTACGCCGAATAACTTTAATCGAATAATCGATATTTATTATTTAATTTGAAAAAAACCAATAACTACAAGATCCCATACTTTAATTCTGTTAATTTTTTTCGAATTTATGTGAGTTTTCAATAAATTTCCCTAAGTTATTCGAATAAATTTATTCAGTTAGATTAATTAAATAATATTTTTCGATTCATCGTAAACTTTATTATTGATTTATATTTATTAATAAAGATTTATTAAGAAAATAAATAATTTTTTTAATAAATAAAACTTTTATTTTGAAATAAAAAATTTAACGCACTTGTTATTTGAATAATTTTAATTCATATCTCACCTGATGAGCACGACATATTAAATCCATTTCATGTTTATGTAAAAATTTCGATACAACATCAGCACCAAAGGTAAAACTAACACCACGATCATTTTCACCCCAACCCTGAACATCTTTGTCAGGATCACTCCATAGCAGATCACACAATAGACCAGTATCGGGTACATCTGTGGGACGCATCAAGCGTCTTATCTGTTCCATACCCTGTAAGTCAGGACTCAAACCGCCGTGACAGCAGAAAATCTTTTCATCGATAATGGCGGCCACGGGTAAACAATTAAAACAGTCTGTAAAAGTTTTCCACAATTTAACATTGTAACGTCGTTTGCATTCGTCATAAAAGCCTGCAAAGAAAGAGAGAGAGAGATATATAGGAAAAGATTAAACTTTAAAGAGATTTAAAGGGAAACTTACCATAAATACGATTAATACTGGCACATTCGTGATTGCCACGCAATAAAAAGAAATTTTCTGGATATTTTATTTTATAGGCCAAAAGCAGGCAGATGGTTTCCAAGGATTGCTTGCCTCTGTCTACATAATCACCTAAGAACAGATAATTGGCGGCTGGTGGAAACCCACCATATTCGAATAAACGCAAGAGATCTGTATATTGACCGTGTATGTCACCGCATATAATAAGGGGGGCCTCGAGCTCCAAGAGAATGGGTTGTTGTAGGAATATTTCACGGGATTTTAAACACAGACCTCGTACTTCCGATTCCGACATTTGTACTGATTTACCAGTGCGACAACTGCGCACTAAAAAGAGAAAGAATTTAGATAACAAAATTAGTAACACAGAAAATTTACATTTGTATGTACTTAAATATCTTAAAGCCCTATTTTTGTATTTAATTTGAAGAAAATGTATTGCCTATTTTAGGGAGGTTTAAAATGAATTTTTTTTTACTAAAATCTTTTAAAATATAACAAACTAACTTTAATTTGATTTTATTTCTAAAAGTGTATATATAATTTGTTAAGATTTATAGCATACTATTAGGGATTACCACTTTTCCAATTAATTCTATTTTAATTAATCCGTGACATTTTAATTTGAAATAAACTGTTTGCCTGTTCTATGAGTGCAAACTTATGTCAACTTTAATTAACTCTTTTAAATTAACATAGATTTTGTTTATAAGAACATTAAACTAAATTTTGTGGAATTTTTAGTCAATTTTAATTAAAAAAACGATTTCTTTGAATTCAACCACTGGAAAGCATTTTACTGTTATACTTTTAATACGGAGAAAAACGTTGAAACTTTTTTGTAAACATGTGATATAAAAAAAGACAGATTATAATACCTTTAAAAAAAATTCTGGAAAAAACCATTAAAATTCTCAGAAATTGAAAGTTTTAAGCATATTGAAAGCTGCCCCATTGTAACATTTAATATTTATCAAAATTCCAGGAAAATTTTTGAATAACAATTTTTTTTTTTTTTTTAAGAAAAGTATGCAAATATATTTTATTTCCAAGAAAGTGGAATAAAAAAAACTCAGTAAATAAGTTTTAATGAAAAAGTAAATCATACTTTAGGGGGAAAAATGTCTTTATTGATTATAATATTGTTAAAATGTTTTAGTTTAAATTAACAAAAAAGTTAAAAAAAAATTTTTAACCTATCTACAAAAAAATTTAATTATTTTGAAAGTTTTGTTGGGACTGGATTATTTTTATGACTTTTTATTCTTGAAGGATCTGGTGAAAAATATTTTTGCAGAGGAAGATCATAGAAAGAAATGCGGGGTACCTTCAGCCTTTCTATATCCTCCGCCTAGAAAATTTATGAGTCGTGTGTTTAGCTTAACCATAAAATCGTTACGAAAAACTAGTCTTAGTTTCATTTATTTGATTGTAAAAATGACCAACTCCATACTAAACATTTATAACGAATCAAAAAATTTTTTAACTTTAAAGCATTAACTCGTCTATTTAATTACTTAAATCGTTTTTTTTTTTTTAATTTCCGTTTTTTATTTTAAAATACCTATTATAAATTCTTTAAAAACAAGTTCGAATAATCGGTTATATTTATTTGTAGAATATGACCGAATAAAGAAATGAATTTTTTCCTTAGGTTTTTTTTTTATTTATTTTCATGATTTGGGACAAAGATTAAACATTTATTTAAAAGGAAGGACTTTTAGTCGACATTATCAGGTTTTATAAATAAAGATTTATTCGCAGTGATTTTATCCCAGGGGTTTGAATTTTTACATATTTTGCAGGCCTGTGTTATTTTAACAGTTTTTACTTATTAAAGATAATAAAGTAAAAAATAAGTCATTTAGGTCCCAGAAATTTAACTTTTTGAATAACAATGTTAAATATAAGTAATAATTTAATCGAATAATCTTACTAAATGGTTCATTTTATTTGAAAGATGGAATAAAGTGAATAATTCTTTCATAACTTTTAACACATAAGCAAAAACAGTAAAAAAATTTATTCGAATAATAGATTATTTGTGTAAAAAAATAAAATTATTCGAACAATCGATTTTAATTATTCAAGATATTAAATGTTCTTGCATATAACCAAATATTATTTAAATTGTTATTTAAATAGCCTGCTTATATTATACGAATAACCAATTTGTCGAATTCTATAGGAAAACCGATTATTTTAATAATTATTTTAATATATATCCGATTTTTCAGATAATCACATAATATTATTCGAGTTATCGATAACAGTGTTATCTTTAATTATTCGAAAAATCGATTACAGTGGTATGTCCCTAAACGGTCACCCCTTCGGTGCCCGGTCATGGGAGCTTCCATTGAACTCGGTTCAGCAAATAATGAAGTTCGTGTGATAATTTTTTTTTTCTCAAAAAATTAAGTTTTTTACTTAAAATAATAGAAATAATTATTTTTAAAACCGAAATTCTTCCACTCAAAATATTATGTAGCTAAATTCCGCAGAAAATGTATTTTAAACTAAGAATTTATTTAAAAAACGAATCATTTACATTTCATTTAAAATAAATGAATTTTACATAAATTTTGGATTTTTTTTAACAGCATATTCCGTAAAATTTAAGTTGTTGTTTTAAAAAAATATAATTTTACCGACAAAAAATCAAACAACATAACAATAAAAGTACGGTAAAACATTATTTTTTGGTAGTTTGTTTTTTGAATAACAAGAATAAATGTTTGAAAATAAAGTTATTAGTAAAATAAATATATTTTTAATCAATTTCAACAGTACGAAAAATCAGTTTAATAACCCACAATCAGTTACTGTAACAATTTTATAAGTGTGCCTTTATTAACAATTAACAATATAATAATTGTTTAAAACAAAATTTTTTTTATTGATTGTTAAATTCCAACTAACATTTTTATTGGAAAAGGCAACAAATCATTTCACGTGTGAAAATAATCTCATTGTGCAATATTTGAAAAGTTTACTTTCCGAAGAAAAACAAAAACAAAAAAAACGTAATCTAGAGCAAAAACATTAATCAGTTATAAAACAAAGCACGAGTATACTAATAAATTAATCTTTAAAAAGTACTTGAAGTATAAATTGCTCTTAGGTAATTTAAGAAACCCCAAAAAAATAAAACACAAAGAACATACATACGTTTTAAAATTACTCATTTTAAAAGTAGGATGGGGGGTAGGTGAGGTTTTCTTGTGAAAATCAGATTTTGTTTAAGAATAAAGACTAACACAATTTTTGATAAAAAAAAAAAAAAAATATGTACTAGATAACAAGACGAAAAACGTAAAAATAAATAAGTATTTTATGCTAACAACGATTACACGAATAAAATTATTCGCAAAAAAGATTGAATTTAGTTAATAATTTGTTCATAACTTTTGATTCATAAACAAAAAATAAAATTCTTTTTATTCGAATAATCGATTATTCACATAGCCAAATAAATTTATTCGAATAATCGATTGCAATTATTCAAGATATTGAACTATTTCTTACATAAAACATAAAAGGGCAAACAATTAAATACTTTTGCATCCAATAATCGGTTATTTGAATAACCGAATATAATTATTGGAATTTACTAATGATAGAATTACGGAATAAAATCATTAAAATAATCTTTTGATTCAAATTGATAAATTTTAGGAAGTTATTTTTAATCAAAGATGCAAACATAACAAATAAGCAACGTAATAGCCCATTAGTCGGATAACAGATAAAAATTATTCGATAAAAAATATTACTCGCAGTCGAGAAAAGTTTAAAAGTTTTGGGAACTTCAACATTTTTGTTATAAATTTATATTCAAGTTTTTAATAAGAGATAAAGCAAATTTAAAAAATAAGCAACATTAAATTCGAAACCGAAAAAATTTTAAAAGTTTTGGTTACTTAAAATTTTTGGGTATAAATTGCAAGCAGTTCTTTTAAAACCAAAACTAAGCAACATTATATTCAGTTAGTCGGATAATCGATAAAAGTTATTATAAGAAAAAAAATTTGCTAAGGTCGAGAAATGTTCAAAAGTTTTCGATACTTTAACAGTGTGAGTATGAATTGCAGGCAGTTCTTTTGAATAACCTAATAATCGATTTGTTGGATAACCGATTAAAATTATTCGAAAAAATATTAGTCGGAATCGGGAAAATTTAAAGTTTTTGGAGGTGAGGTTTTGTTGTGAAAATAAGCAACAATATTCGATTAGTCGAATAAGCGATTCAAATGATTCGCGAAAAAAAATAATTCGAAACCGAAAAAATTTAAAAAGTTTTGGTTACTTAAAAATGTTGGGTATCAATTGCAAGCAGTTCTTTTAAAATACAAACTAAGCAACATTATATTCGGTTAGTCGGATAACCGATAAAAGTTATTATAAAAAAAAATTGCTTAAGTCGAGAAATGTTTAAAAGTTTTCGATACTTTAACAGTATGAGTATGAATTGCAGGCAGTTCTTTTGAATACCCAATAATCGATTAGTTGGATAACCGATTAAAATTATTCGAAAAAATATTAGTCGGAATCGGAAAAATTTCAAAGTTTTTGGAACTTTAAAATGTTAAGTATGACAGTTGTTAAAAACAAAAACTTAGCAATCGATTATTAAGATTAGTCGGATAACCGAATAAAATTATTTGAAAAAATACAAGTTGGAGTCGGGAAAAGTTTAAAAGTTTTGGATACTTAGAAATTTTTGGTATAAAATGCAGGCAGTTCTTTTGAATAAAAGCCAGGCAATCTTATAATCCATTAGCCGGATAACCGATTAAAATCATTCGAAAAAAGTTAGTTGAAATCGAGAAAATTTCAAAAGTTTTTAAAAATGTTTGGTATAAATTAAAGTTTTTTTGAATTACAGATAACAAAATAAAAACTTATCAACAATATAATCGATTAAGCGGATAACTGATTAAAGTTATTCGAAAAATATTTAGTCAGAATCGAACAAAATTGTGCATACTTTAAAGATTTCCCAATAAATTCTGGGCAATTTTTTTATATAACATAAAGTTAACAAAAATTATTCGATTCACATTAATCGAATAAAAATTAGTCGGATGAAAGAAAATTTAAACAGCTTTGCATACTTTAAAGATACTTAAATATGAAATTAGAGTATTTGTATTTGGAAAACCGAAACAAACTAATCGATTTATTAATCGATTAATTTATTTTAAAGAAAACAAATTCTTTTGTGTTAGCCCGCTATTGTTTTTTAGTTTGAACTTGCAAATGTCTTATAAATATATTGCACAATTCCCAACAAATGAAATAATCATGTTTTATATGTTTTTTTATTTTTTTTTTTTTTTTTTTTTTGCTATGCCGCTTTAAACCTTCCTTTTTTGTAACAATAATTTCCAATTAACACTTTGTTAAATAAAAAGTAAGTAAGAAACAAGAGGCGAAAGTGCGAAATGAAGGAAAAATACAAATTGCAATTAAAATTTAATTAAAAAATGCAAAGGAAAAAACCTATAAAAAAAGCGTTTATAGCGACGATAATAGTAAAACGATGAAATTTAAAGAATTTAATAAAATTTAATTGACATTCATATTGTAGATTGCATAAAAGAGTATGTCGAGAGAAAAAAAATAGTTTTCAAATAATAAATATTGAAAATACTGGGTTCAGAGGCCAAAACTACAATAACATATGGTATACAGTAAAAAAGTAAAAAATAGTTTTTTTAATAAAGTAGAGCCTAAAAGTTTGCAATGGTTTTTTAAAGTAAACCGTTTTAGACATTTAAGCCAAGAATTGTTTACAATTTTGGTTACTTATTATTTCTAGCAAGCGGATCTGTAGTTTATTCGCATAATGTTCTTTTATATAGGGATAATCGGTTCAAATACTGTTTAAATAATATATATTCAAATTGTTTGTTCCATTTTGAAAATTTTGAAATTACATTTTGAAATACTGTTTAAATAATATATTTTCATATTGTTTGTTCCATCTTGAAAATTTAACAATTATTTATATAAACGATTAAAATCATTCGATTGAGTAATCGATTAAAATTTTTTAATTGTCTTGTCAGAATTTAAATTGTTTAAAAATATTTAATCGATAAATATTATTTGAATAACATTTGAAAGGCTGGTTAATCGCATAAAAAGGTTTTAAATAATAGCTGCACTTTTCGGGTAATCCCTTGACTTTAGTCGATTACCCGACTTTAGAAGCCGATTAATTCTATAAAAAGATTCGAATTATAGTTCGATTGTTCAAGTAATCGATTAGAATTAATTGATTATCCGATTTCAAAAGTTAAATCGTATGTAAGAAGATAAATTATTATTCGATTGTTCCAGTCAACTATAAAAATTATTCGATTAATTAATTTGAAAAGTTAAATCGCATTAAATAATTTGAATAATGTTTTGAAGAATTATGAAATCAATTAAAATTATTCCATTGGCTGATTTGAAAAGGCGGTTAACGACATTAAAAATTTAAAAATATGCGATTTTAGAAGCCAATTAATTGTATAAAAAGCTTCGAATTATTATTCGATTATTCGAGTAATTGATTAAAATTATTTAATAATCTGATTTAAAAAGTTAAATTGTATTAAAAAAATTAAGTTATTATTTTATTGTTCGAGAATAATCGATTAAAATTATTCGATTACCCGATTTGAAAAACTAGTTAATAATATAAATAATAGTTGTATTGTTCGAAAAATCGCTTGAGGTTAGTTGATTATCCAACTTTTAACTGTATAAAAAGATTTGAATTATGTATATGCCCCTATTACGGTTTACAACTCAACTCTAGTTTACAAATTACAACTCATCGCAAGCAGTTGTTTTAATTTCCACTTAACTGAGTTGAGTTGTATACCGTAATAGGGGCAATAGTTTGTTGGATTGTTGAGTTATTGATTTAAATTATTTGATTATCGGATTTGGGTAAAATCGTATAAAAAAATTTGAATAGAGGTTGATTTATTCACAAAATCGAATTGAGATTCAAATAATCGTTTGAAGTTAACTGATTTTAGAAGCCGATTAATCGTTTAACAAAATTTAAATAATAGTTCCATTGTTTGAGCGATCGACTAAAATTATTTGATTATCCCATTTTAAAAGTTAAATCGTATAAAAAATTTAAAATAATTTAAATTTAGAGTAATCGATTGAAATATTTATTTAACCGATCTTAGAGCTTAACTTACTTAGAGCTTAACGTATCAATAGCTTTGAATTATATTTAGATTGTTTGAGTTGTCGGTCTAAATTATGTGATTTATTTATTTAAGAATCATTTAAAGCATATAATTTTTCAAAGCTAATTAAAAAAAATGCGCCAATAATATACTGTATTTAAAAAAAAGAATTAATAATTATTGCTCAATTCAAAAAGTTATAAGTCGCTTAAGCCATATAGTTCATTCTGCACCACCATCATCTATTAGTCGAATTAAGTTTTCCTTTTTCGAGTTATTACTTTTAGAAGTTTTTTAAATACTCGGATATTAAAATGGGTAAATAATGCAAATTGGTGAGTATTCGATTAATTTAATGGATTTGTAAAATAGCACAGTACACAAAACATTAATTGATTATAGGAAAATATTATTAGCTTAATAGCATTCGCATTAATAGTGTTTTTAAGGAAATATCTCTATCAAAAATGTCTAAAATTGTCCGTTTGTCTAACAATTTCAAAAATTTTTATGAGAATTTTCTGTTTGAGCTAAATTAAGTTTCATTAGAATTTAATAGTTTCAGCCTGTAATTAGGAAACATCTGTTTGTTGTATTTTCTCTCAACAATTTTGAAATTTGTTTGCAATAAAATATTTTTAAAATAAACACGATGAAACATTAAGATTTAATAGGATTTTTTTAACACACTCATACGAAGAAAGAAATTAAAACATAAACAAAATAAATGATTGTTCATTAAATAAGCTTAAAAAAAGAAAAAAACTTACAGTAAAAGGCAAAACAGAACAATCTTTTTCTTTGTAATAAAAAAACCCCCGGGCACATTTATTATCAAAAGTTATTTTTGGGAATACAAAGTTTATTATTTATAAGATTTATGTATAACGTAATAAATTCCCAATTTTTAACAAAAATAAAAATTTAGCACGTTATATATATATATATATCTTAAAAAAACCATTTGATAAAGAAATTGCTTTCATTAAAAAAAAAATTGAATTGTGATTGAAATCAAATTTGTTAACAATTTTTAAAAACAAAATTTAACCATCTTTTAAATAATGATTAATTTTGCTCCACTGTACTTGATAATACTTTTTACTTTTTATTCCTCCTAAAGCCTAATGTTTCTTCTATTTGTGAGCCAAATTTTGTAAGGATTGCTGGTTTAAATCCGCAGTTCTTTTAAAATAAGCTTTTATGCTTTTATGAATACTACGATGCGTATGATTAATATTAATTTTTGGTTATTTTATTAAATTATTTCTAACTTTAGTATTTATTATCGGATTTCAACAATTTAAACGAATATGGAAAGCTTAGAATATGAAGCTTTTAATGATATAAAATATATTTTGGAAATTCCTAAGAAATAAAAAAAGAAATAACATTCAAATATAAATATATTTATATTTATATTTATATTTATATTTGAATTTCCTTTAAAAATTAATGAAATATATGTTTCAATTTAATATATAAAATATAAATTAGCAAAAAAAAAAAAAATGTATATTTATATTCCAAAATGGAAGCAACAACAAATTTACAAAACAGTTACGACATTGTTTGTGCTTTCAATGTTATTCTTTGGCGTTGCGCTGCGTTTTACATGCTTAGGGCCTAAGATTTTTTGTTATTTAATTATTATTTTAATTTAATTAAAAGTTTATTTCAAAACGACGAAAATGACAATTAATTCCAAATTAAATTTTTAATTTTCTTTCAAATAAAAAAAAAATTGATTCAATTATCACATTAATTGAATGGAAATGCTTTTAAAACAATTTTTTAATCGATAAAAAACCACTGATAATTTTTTCTGTGAACCTATTTCTTAAAATTACATACAGAAGGACAAACTTAATATGCCCTTAGCCCCCATTTGTTGTGGTGGATGTTATAAAAAGCCTGAAGTCTTTAAACTAAAATAATTTAATTCTTGCTAAAAATATCTAAAACTAAACAACATTATAGAAAAATTAAACCACAAAACAAAATTGTTTTTGTATAAATTATAAAGAACTTTTTTACAAGCAACTTTCTTGGAACAAACAAACGTAAAATTATTTTAAACTTGCCAAAGAAAAAAATCTAAATTTAGACTTTAAGTTTATAATGTTACGGTTTTAACAAAAAAATTTCGAAAATGAGGCTTCAAAAAAGAAAAAAAAATTTCTTTCTAAACAAACAAAATTATAAGAAATTCTATGAAGAAATAAAAGTTCAATAAAAAAATATGAAATTATTTTTAAATCTTATTAGAATTGTTCGCATGTGCTTAATATGTATTCACACTTAAAAATTTTTTTTTATTCTTTCCAGCTAAAGTAAAATATGATTTCTTTATTTTTTGCTTAAGCTAGAAAAGAAATAAATTACTAGATAAATTTAATTTATAATTTAAAATTCAGTTGAAAATTGTTGTAAACAACATCAAAATACTAACACAAAATTAATAAATCTCAAACAGTTTGGAATGAAAAACAACATTAAAATTAAACGATTTTCGCATTTGCTTTTTAAAATCAGGGAGTTCTTCTCCAGAGAAGCAGCTTCCAGCGATACAATTTTAGAAAATTTGAGGGACTGTGTTCACAAAGGCTCTCTAGCGAGTTCTGTATGGTGACATTAGACGGATTGGTGGCCACCACGCGAGTTTGTGCATGTTGTTGGTTGCCTCCCGGGGGTTTGTGGCATCATCTTTAGGCTACTCACCGTCTGGTTTGCATCCTGCGGGGAAATCAGGTGCAGCTAATACCTGGGATTTGTCAAAAATCCAAAATTGACAGATCTCTTAAGACCGCTTGTGACCAGAGATCATATCTGGTACCACGGGAGTCAGTAGCCTGCGGTGCCACTGCATCGGACTGACTATTGGTTAACCCTTGAGTTAATATGCTTCTTGCGGGAAAAGCTTTTTGTCTTTTAGAAATATTGTCTTTGCGGAAGCTTAGTTTTCTGATAGAAAGATGCTTTTCATTAGGTTATTCTCCGTCCGATGGGGGAAGTGCTTTGTTAAAAGCATGAACTCACAAAAAAGGGTGAAACAGAAAGGTAGTTGTTTTACTGTCGGGGATAACGTGGTGGTTGTGGTTAATACCCAAAGCCGCGGGAAGGGAGCATCCCACTTCGAGGGCTGATTTTGCAACCTTGTGAGAATGTTTGGCCTGTGGGGATTGCCCCTAGGCCCTGTTGCTATTCAAAAGATGCTGCTGGCATATTTTCAAAAGCAGCGGAGATTAGATACCTCTAGATAAGTTCAAGGGGCAGCCGACACGAAGACGGCTGACTTGGGTCCTTATAGCGATCCCTTTGTGATATCCTAAGCAAGAAGCGAGTGTATAATTTTTTCGGATTATACACTCAAATTAATGCCTGTTTGTGATGGTGGCTCTCTCAAGTGGGGTACTTGGTAAGCGGATTCTTTGTCACCCAAGTGGATAAGATCCACCATACTATTAGGCCGACATGGCACGGGCGTATGAAGATCTTTCCTACATCTGCTTGTTAGCGTCCCTGATTCCCTTTACCTTCATAAAACTATCGTATGCTGGTCTTTGCTATATTGGAGATGTCTTTACGCAGCGTAGGACCAATTCACGTCCATTTTCAATTGCGTATTTTATGAGCGACAAGCAGTACTTTGGTTGTCAATTGACAGCTGTTGACTCAGGCCAAAATATTTTCTTTCTTTTGAGCAGACATTTATTTACAAACACTTGTAGTTTCATTATTTCGGACTGAGTAACTTTCCACCTGGCACATCCGTTGAGAAGGACCGACTTTACGCTGGAATTTCAGTGCCTTTAATTTCTCTAAGTTTAATCAACTTAATTTTATAGAATTTGTTAAATTGTTGTTGTTTAAACAAAACAAAAAACTTGTCTAGCAAAGAAATCTATTTCCGCCTACACAATTTTCTGATATAAAAACAAAATTTTCAGTACGATGAAAACATTTTTTTTTTTAAACTTAATTTTGTTTGCTTAACTTAACAGAGTGACGTCTGTGTACACTCAGATATAGGAGATTAAAAATTAGCGAGCGATAAAAAACCTAGACATAACACAAGGTTAGTTAATCAAAAGGGAAATATTAAAGGCCAAATAAATCCAATACGAAGCAAAAAAGCCATAAATGGCAAACGTGACTAGACAACAAACCAAAACAATAAAATGACTAACAAAATCAAAGTCAGACGTTTAGACGGACATTAAAAACTTAAGCTTTATAAAAAAAAAACAACAAAAATATTGCTTTTAACATTATTCTTTAAAATATCCAATATTTTATTAAGGGGGCTATTTCCTAAAACACTTCACCTCACTTGAAAAATATTTTCATAAAAATTTCTAAAAATTCAAAAAAGTTTTATATGAAAAATTTCTCAACGCAAGGTGAAGTAATTCAGAAAATAACCTTCTAAATTTTTTTTTTTAATATTTTATTTTTGGCCCACTGCACTAAGCTAAGCTTTTCTGTTTTTGTTTTTCCTAAAGCTTCAAATCGCCTTTATCAACATCTTAAATTTCAAGCAGATTGCTTGTTTATAACCGAAGTTATTAAGGAACAAGTTTTTATGTTAAAACAAATACCAGGGTGCGTATGATTATTATTAATTTTTAACAATTTTTCTTTAATACTTTATAACTTTGGTATTTATTAGAGGATTTTAAAAATCTAACAGGTTGTGGAGAGCAAAAAATATATAGTTTTTTATGAAAAAAGAAAATATTAAATAAAATTTTAGGAAAATAATGAAAATTATGCTTAAAAAAATTTGAACTTTTGAATTTTCATTAAAATTAAAAAAAAGTTTATATATATATGAAAATTTTTGAAATATTTTCAATACTTAAGCATATTTATACAAATTTTTACTAAAATTACACTTAAAAAAATAAATAATTTATCTAAAAAAAAATTTGGTTCAATGCTACAATTTTTTTCTGCTTTTTTGTGAATTTAAATGATGTTTTTTTAAGGTTTAATTTTCCTGTAGGGATAAAACTGTTAAGTTGAGGCTTTTGAAATAAGAGAAATCCCTGATATGTTTTTCAGGCACAGCTACAACCCTTGATTTTCTTAATTGACTAGTTAAGTCGTTGGTCTTTACTTTTTTTCAAGCTGATAAAACGTTACCAAGGAGATAAAGATCAAATGTGTTAAACTTTACCTTACTTAAAGTTATCCTGCAACGACCCTTTTATTTTTTCAGCAGCTACATTCTGTTAACTAAAATTGGCGTTCAAAGATTTCTTAAGTTGGACACATACTACCAAACTTCAGTGACAGTCAAACATGTCATCAGACACCAGTCAACCACAAAATATTTTATGGTTTATTTTTGACTGACGATAATTTACTGCCACACTATCAAACAAGCGAATATTTGAGCAAATATGTCATTAATCTTCGACAGTGTTTGCCTTAATTTTTACTGTAAACGCTTTTAACTTAATTAAATTAAAATTATAAACACATTTTTACAAAACAGAACTTTTTTTTAGTTATTATGTTTTTAAAATTTGTCTATTTTGTCCCACTATATTGTATTGCATAAAATAGTGTTTATTATTCTTTACGTTTAACATGTCCTTTATTGGCATCTATTGGCAAATTATTGAAGAGTTGCATGTGTGCAACAAAATTTATTTGCAAATAAGTATTTTGCCGCACCCTGCGTTTGATTAATATTAATGTTAACAACTTTTTGTAATTTCCGTTGTAATTACGGTATTAATTAATCGATTTAAAAAATTTAAAAAGAATTTGGAGAGCTTAAAATGTGAATTTCGATAATAAAATAAAAAAATATTAAGAAATATTTGAAGAAAATTGGAAAACTTACTTTGAACATTTATTTTGATTTTTATATTATTAAAAAATTTTAATTTTTTTTGAATTTACTTTTTGAAAAACAAACTTATATGTAAATAACCTTTCCATCTGTGGTGAAGGGTATAAAAATGCTCTTAAAAGTTACTTTATTTAAATTGCATATTACATAGCCAGGATAATTAACTTGACGGATTTGCCTTAGTCTCAATGGTGAAATATTAACTATTGTCATGCTTTTTGTGACAAAAAATAAACCACGTTGCTGAACATAAAAGCGGCTTAACTTTTTTCAAACTAAGCCACGATTTTAAAAATCATTTTTAAACATTCATATAATATGATAAACTGAACTGAGTTTAAATAATAAAGTATTAATCAGCCTTTTACGACACTGGTAGGCACATAGAAAGATTGTCGTGTTCTTGACATACAGGCCTGTGTTAGAAGTCAATTTCGAATGAAAGTAGAACTAATTCCGTATTTTGCTTCTTAAAAAAAAAAAAAAGAAAAAAATCTAAAACAAATTCAATCAGAATTGCAATTCCAAAATAACAGCCATTCGATCAAAATGTGTGCCAGGGGTGATAATGCCAATTTTCAAAATATCAACTGGGTTTCGACTGTGACAACGACATAAGACCCAGAATAATAATTATTAAGTTGCCATATATGACAGTTAAGTCCCAGTTGGGAATTTAAAAAAAAACTAAAGATCATATTGAAAATGTTTAAATATTGTATAATTTTGTTGTTGCTTTCTACAGAAATTCATATTGCGTTTTAAAATTCATCAACGCCACAAGATAGGCAGCGTTTGTAATTTAAACATTCAATATGAATTTCTGTAGAAAGAAAGCAACAACAAAATTATAAAATATTTTTGACTTTCTTTTTCCTTTACATGCAATTTTTGGCGTTGCGTTGCGTTTTACACAATTGGGACCTTAAGGTGTATTAGATCTCTTAAGTTATAATTTGTATAACATACTTTTAGGAGTTAATAGAATTTGAAAATAAAACTTATTTCATTTCAATATTTTGTTTCGACTTATTTAAATTAAATGTTTTTAAGTTTATTAGTTTTACATTGCCTGCAGTAAATTTTTTTTAAACTATGTAGGATATTACTAAATTATCTTTTGAAATGAAAGCAAATTTCATTAAAAATCTTTTTAGTATAAAAATTAAATTTAAAAAAATTACTAAACAACAAGTTATTTTTTTATTTAATTAAAGCACATTTTTCAATATTTTTGTTGTTGTTGTTGTTCTTAAACCTTTTTAAAATTCAAATACGCAATTTTTCCGCATTAATATATGCTTCAAATAATTTTTGAAATTCAAAAGCAAACTTATGTCGTAAATAATTCTAACTTAAACCTTTTAAAACTACTTTTCTAATTAAACAAATTATTTGCGCTTTCAGACTTAATTTTTCTTTTTACATAAGGGTTGAAAACAAAAAGTATCTTGATTTTGCTAGAAAGAATAAGATTGTTTTCAAAAAGAAAAACAACAGCCCTAAAAATTAAAATGAATAATATACACGTGACAATTGCCAAGCGTCCATTTATTTGCTGGTGAATCTTGTTATTGTTGAGACAGGCGAGTTTAAGTACCTCCCCGAAAAACCTTTACCTATGATTTTAGTACGCCTTAATATATGCTATCGTTTTGTATTTGTATCACATGTTTTTGTAACTGTTTCGATTTTATTATTTTCATAGCCTACTTGCAGGCTTATCTACGGTTAAATGCGTATTGCAGGTTGCTAGAAAAATATTCTTCGTTGGCCCATAATGTATCACAACAATCATGGTTGCTGAGAGAATGTTCTTGCTGTGTGGATAATGGTTGATGATGGAAAAACTCAAAAGCTCATTAGTCTGGATTATTTTGTATTCTCATTTTACATTTGTTCTATGAAGCTTATTCACATTTTAGTTTCTTTCTTGTATAAACTTTTATAAATATGTGGCAAAATAAACAAACCAGCCCCCACTACTTTAGCAGTCAGTCAGCCTGTCTGCTTTTAGGAAATCTAAATATTTAATTCATTTACTTATGAATGTAAAATTCATCCATAAAATGGCATTGAGTAATGATGAATGTGTGATATTATAACAGGTCTTGGGTCATTTTCTAATAAACAAAATTACGCCTTAAGTAATTGGAAAAACAGGTTACCCAGGTCAGTTTGTAGATGGGGAAATCTTTTCGATCAAACATACCATTTAGGAAAATGTCATAATTTTCTAGTTTGTTTTCATAAACGTTAGGGTCCTTATTGTGTAAAATGCAACGCAACGTCAAAAATTACAGTAAAACAAAAAAACAAAGTCAACAATATTTTTTTATTTAGTTGTTGCTTTCTACAGAAATTCATATTCCGTTTTAAAATTTTCAACGCCCTAGATATTCAGCGTTTGAAATTTAAAAATATAAGTAATTTTATAATTAAAAAACAAGTTTTATTCAAAAAAAAAAATAATAATAAAAATATTAACATTTGAAAAATTTATTAAAAGATTTTGTTTGTTGTGCTTAATGCCCCTTTTTTAATAATTGATAAAAAAAATCCTTAAACATTTTTAAAATCCTTTAATATTTAACAAAATTAGGGCAAATTTTATCAAATAACTACAAAAAGCAATTAAAACAAAATTTTGCTGTTACGTAAAAAAATATTTAAGCTTTAAGAAACTTGTTGAAAAAATAACAAAATAGGCTAACAAAGCAAGTTACAGTGGGTCAAAATAGGCAAAACAAAAAATTTTATTTGGCAAAAAAAAAATACTTCCATAATTGTGTTTAATAAAAAGAAGAGAAAAAGTTCATACCTTTAAGTATGTATAGAAAATTTTATTCGAATAAACGATTAATCGATTAAAGTTATTGGAAAACTCTATTAAAATCAAGCATTAAGAAAAAAATGTACGATAAGAAAAACTTTGATACCAGTATCTATAAAACAAATTATTCGAATAAACGATTAATCGCTTAAATTTGTTTAAATACTTGATATCAGTCAAACATTAAGAAACAAATTTATGTAAATTTAATTTAAAAACAAAATTAAAAATAATAAAGATATAATTATTCGATTATAAATCATATTTCTTGATTATTCGATTAATATTATTTTATACATCAGTCTGGTATCTGGTACTAGAAACGCAATCAAATTTAAAATACTGGAAAAAAAAATTATTTGGGAATTAGTCGAATAATTAAGTAATCGAGTTTTTTTTCACCAAAAAACATCACATCATTTTTGAATTTTGTACTGAAAAAGCATGTAAAATAATAAAAATAATAGCCTATTTCCGATGTGCGAAAGAATTCTTATTTTTTTTTTTTTGTTTTCAATATATTTATACGAAAGAAAGAATTCTTTCGCACATCGGAAATAGGCTATAATTGATTTGGGAATAAATCGAATAATTGAGTAATCGATTGAGGATATTAGAATATGTTTGCATATATATATTTCATCAAAAAATTAACAATAAAAATAAAAAATAACAAAAACATATCGATTTGATTTAAAATTGATATTTTTCCTAAATCACTTATAAAAGCCATCTTAAGAAAAATAAAAATTTATATTTTAAGTAATCGAATAATCGAGTAATAGAATATAATAATAATCATTAACATAATAAGAAACAAAAATTATATCATTCCTCAATGACATCAATTACAAAACTCGTCTTAAAACTTTGCTTACAGAGAAGCAATTTCCACGAATAAATTGCTTAAACTTGAATTTCCAGCACAGGTTAGATGAGTTCTGGAAAGCCAAATTTTAACGTGAAACTTTCTCGATCTGAAAATTGTAAAACCCTAATATGCCTTTTACAAGCAATGGCTTCTTACACAAAAAAAGTTTTTAATACAATTAAAAAAATACATATTTATGGTTTCGTTCAACGTCTCTAGGTCTTGCTCTGTATTACCTCTATATATTTCTTTTCCATACGTCCTTAAGGCTTAAGTTGCTCTCTGTTAACATTTCGAGTTTCAAAATAATTGGCCGTCTTATACGGCAGTTATCATAGTTCTATTTTTCGTACTACAATACGTATTGCTCCAGAAAATTCTTATCTTTTAAGGGATTTTTAACATTTAAACAAATTTTGAAAGCAGTTAAAATGAAGTTTTCATTTATTAAGATAATTTTTTTTAAGAATTGAAAAAGTCTTGTAGTTTTTCCTAAGGGAAAAAATTTTTGTTCGAGTTTTTATTTTTTAGAGAATTTTTATTTTAATATATTTTAAATTAATTTCAATAATTTATGTATTGAATAAACGATCTTCAGGCATGTTGGTTTCTTTTTAAAGGATTTTTAAAGTCATAAATTGGGGTGACCTGGTTGGCTATCAGTGTAAGAGTTGCGTGTTATATTCTTGTCAAAGACTTTGGTCTGTTTTATTACAACGAACTGAAGGTTTATGTTGCCATTGCTCGGTAATTTGTAATCCTGGCTGAGTTTCAAAACGTTGTTTGCAAAGCAAATCGCTTTTTTAAATTCATTCTACATTGCAGCTGCGTAGAATTTTACAATGTTTTCTGTCCCAAAGTGCATCAAAAAAGTTATTAACTGCAAAGTATTATGATGTTTTAGAATTCAGCATCTATTTGTATTATATAAAAGTCAATAAGCAAGCCATAAATAGATGCAAATATATTAACTTTAACAACTTTTAAAGTTTTTTCTTTATTTATCTTAGAGCTTTAAAGGCTCTAATAAAACGATTTTCAATTTATCTTTGATATTTACTTTTATATTATTTTGTTAAAATCTTAAATTCTTTATTTAAAGGAAATAAATTTCCCAAGAAATTGCCTTCAAGACACAGAAAAAAATAAAAATATAAAAAAAAATTCCAATAATTAAAACGACATTGAAATTGAAGGCTACAAATAATTAAAAACAAAAAACTTAAAAAATCACTTTATTTTTATAACACTGAATAGTTTTTTTTTTTTTTGCTTTTAATAAAAAAAACTTTTAAGCAAAGCAGCTTAAAGTTTTTAGCAATAATAATTTTAATATTTCTTAAAAATATTTACCTTAAAGTATGCTACAAAAAATGTGTAATCTTACAAATAAATGTAAACTTAAAACACAAGTTCTTAAAATTATTTCGTCTCTTTACCTTTAAACAACATTTTATAGGAAATTCTACTACAAAGTGTATTATTGATTTTCTTTTTTGAGCTGTATTTTATAATATTTTTTTTTTCTCCCTAATGGTAGGCTTTAAAAAAGTCATTTTCAAAAAAATATGCTTATTTTATTTGCGTTGTATTTTATATTTTTCTTTGAAAGTTATTTGTGTGTTTGAATAGATGTTGCTATATACAGTTCTATGCCATTGGTGGTTTTTTTTCGCATAAAACCATGAAATATTTTACCATAGGGATTTATTTTATGTTGCCTACGTTTGTGCTGGCTAAAGTAAAAGAAAACAGCCGATCTAAGGTTTAAGTGAAGAGAAATTAATGCTTTAAAAGGAATTTTAAATATAAAATTATGGATAAAAGGTTTTTTTAATAAACAAAATTGCTTCTTGAGGAGCAAGACAAATCCTAAACAGACCCTACAGACTCCATTAAAAAAAAACTTCGTTTAGTGGGCTGGAGATCGCTACAGATCGATACAGAATAATGATCAATGAGTTTTGCTTGAATATACGGATGACACTGATCAGTACGAGATGTGGTTTCAACACGCTCGCAACCATCGAGTTATTCTAATCATAATTGGGCGAAAAGTTGATTTCGAGAAATGGACATCATGCCAATTGTTCTCCAAGGCCGTGGGATTGGATACCTCTCGCCTAGTGCCTTAGGGGCCAATAGAAATCATTGGTTTTTGCATACTTTTTATGCGAGGAACAAGTTTGAGTGTGCATAGTAGATGCGAGAATCAGCGCTGCTATTTTATCTATTATTTGTGTTTTATGTATGTTTATTCGTGTTTGTGAAAGTAATTTTTTTATAATTGTTATAATGTTATTAAATTTTTATTATTTATTTGAATTTTTATTTTTTTGTTTAATTTTTATTTTTTTTATTTTTTTTTTTTAATTTTTATTTTCTTTTTAATTTTTATTATTTTTTTAAGTTTTTGATTGCATGTATTATTTACTTTTTCTTAAATTTTTGTTTTTAATTTTCTTAAATGTTTTCCAAACAAGTTTAAATCATAACAACATAACATAAACAATGTTTTCGGCGCTGAAATACGCTTTGGAACTGTTTTCTCGCATTCAATCAGCTTTGCGCTCTGATCCGCTTGGCGCCCACGATGACCTGTTCGCGCTTATTTGTACTAATTTGTATAGTACCAGTTTTCTCGCATTGGTTCTCGCAATAAGCGTCAGTCGGCTCGGCTCGGCAATAAGCGGCCACTCTGTACGCACCCTAAATATCAATGCCACGTATTGATCTTTCGATTGCAACAGTTTGTTTACTTTAAATCAAATTTTTTGTGTTTTCAAGTTCTATTGGCATTATTAAATTATTCCACTTTAATTTTTAAAACGAAGCTCTACGCTTGTCTGCAGAAAACCAGAGTCTCTGGCGGGAATCGAACCCGATAACCCGACACTTATAGACTAGCTCACCAGGACAAGTATTCCAACATCATTGGCATATTTTTAAGCAAACACTGAAAAAACTCTCAAAATTTCTCAATTTTCCTTTTTAAATGAATTTAAAAATTACTACTTTATGGACTACCCTGTATGTGAACTATGAAAGCATTTCTATAATTTTCTGAAAGCTTTATTCATCTTCTAACCACAAGCTATGGTTCCAAAACAATCTGGCATTTTATTTAGAAGTTATTTAAAAGTCAAAATTTTTTTATTTTTTCTGTGACACAGAGCGTATGATTAATATAAATTTTGGCCAATTTTAGAAAACTATTAATAAAAAAATAAAAAACATCAGTTGACAAAAGCTTACAGCTACAATAAAGTGAAGTTTTATTTATCAATTTATTTATTTTCAAAAATTTTTTCAAAGTAATTAAAAATATATTTTTTGGTTTTTTAAATGTTTTTATTTTATTTTATTTTTAAAATTTTTGTATTTTAATTAAATTTATGTAACATTTTTGTATTTTTACATAGAACCCCTGAAGATGGTCAACGATGTTGACCGAAATATTGGGATTGAAATAATAAATTTAAACCAAAATATTTATGTTTTTATTTAAATTTGTTTAAAACGTATGACCTACTGCCGAACTAAATCAACAAACTTAATAACCTAAGGTCAACTATTTACAACTTTTAACATACTAAACGGGAGGCACACCGCAACATATACCTAGTCATCATGACGATATACACAACAATTAGACAAAAATACAACAGTGATACAGGAAATATTGTCAGAAATTATTCAAAACATAACAAGCAATTAGCTAATTTAAAATCATCAACAACTTTCCTTATAAAATGTAAACAAGTAGGTACGATACCAAACTTTATTAAAAACTCCACAAGAAACATAAACAATATATTTAAAATTAACAACAAAATCAACCCAAATATTGAAAAAAGATTACAGAAATACACACACAATTTTCACGTACAAATACTAAAATTATTAATACAACAAAAACACACGCGTATTAATAAAAACGAGGAAGAATTAAATAAATTAAAAGAAATTATGGAAAAACTGTTAAATGGACAGGACAGAGATTTACTTTTTAACAGCGAACAAATTATTTACAAAAGTTTAATGATAAAAAACAACAACAAACATATCAAGAAACTACAAACACTAAAAGAAAAACAAAGTAGGGAGATAAACATGCATAATAACAATGATTGGTTTGTGAACAAAACCAACAAACACATTCCAACTAACTCACAGTGGCTTCTAGCATTGGGTCCCAAATATGCACTACCCAACACAAGAACTACATTTCCACTATTCAAATGTATAGCGGAGGGGGAGGACTGTATACAAACATTTGAGAACAAGGAACAACAAGAATCATCAAGAATAAAGCTTATAACATTAATAGACGATCACTTGAACAAAACGAAATTAAGCCAAAGAGAGAAATTAATACTAGACACAGTGGGACAAACAAGGAAATATTTGAAGGAAAATAATGACATACTAATATTAAGTGCCGATAAGGGAAATAAGACGGTTGCAATGAATAAAAGTGACTATGAATTAAAGATGAAAGATATATTAAAGGACTTTTGCACTTATAGAAGAATGAAGAAAGACCCAACGTCAAAGTTACAAACAAGAAACAATTTTCTAGTAGACAAATTATTTAATCAAAATTTCATAAACGAGTCGGAGAAAAATAGAATGATAAATAGAATAGCCACCTCACCACGTATTTATGGACTCCCAAAAATCCATAAAGCCCAAATGCCTTTACGACCAATTTGTTCGTCCATAAATTCACCATCTTATGGACTATGTAAATACATAATTAATATTCTGAAAAATTTGACAACAGACTCACAATACAATGTTAAAGACGCTAGGGAATTCAAATCCAGAATCAATAATACGCGCATAGAAAACGATGAAATACTCATATCTTTTGACGTAATTTCGCTGTTTCCTAGCATACCAGTTAACTTAGCCTTAGAGACGATTGAGAGAAAATGGGATATATTGGAGAAACATACTACAATACCGAAAGATTTATTTATCCAAATACTGAGTTTTTGCATAAAGGACACCAGATATTTTAAATTTGAAGAAAAATTTTACGAACAATTAAAAGGAATGCCCATGGGATCTCCGGCATCACCTATGATTGCAGACATAGTTATGGAGGAGCTACTGGACACGACTATGAATAAAATAGAGACGAAACCTAGATTTCTGACCAAATATGTTGATGACTTGTTTGGAATCATAAAAAAGGACAAAGTTAATGAAACACTAAAAATCTTAAACTCGTTTAACCGACAAATTCAATTTACCATGGAGAGAGAATGTGATGGTAAACTACCGTACTTAGACTCAATAATAAAAAGACAAGGGAATCTGCTAAAACTTGACTGGTACCAGAAACCATCGTCGTCGGGTAGATTAATAAATTTCTATTCGAAACATCCTAAACGAATTATTATAAATACGGCAACCAATTTCATCAGCAGGGTTTTAGATATAAGTGACAATCAGTTTCACAGAGAAAATTTATTTAAAATCAAGGATATTTTAATAATGAATGACTTCCCAAAAAAGACGATAAACGACTTGATAACACATGTAAGAAATAAAAGTCCGATAACAAACACTATAGAATCGGAGGAGAAAATCTTTAAATCAGTCAGTTACATACCAAACTTTTCCGAAAGGATGAAAAATTCTAATATTTATAATAAAGACAAGTTCCAGCTAGCTTTTAAATGTAACAATACTATTAATAACTTATTCAGTCGGACAAAATCAAAAGTGAAAACTGAGGATAAACCTAATGTAGTTTACAAAATCAATTGTAAAGGTGACAATACTAACATATGCCAGAAGGTATATGTGGGTACAACGAAAACAAAACTGAAAACCAGACTTTCATCGCATAAATCTGACATAAAAGCAATTGACAAGACTCTGGAGCAAAAAACAGCACTAGCAGCCCACTGTGCAATTACTGGACATCAACCAAATTTCAATGAAGTTAAAATATTAGTAGAAGAGAATAATTATGCAAGGAGATTTACTTTAGAGATGCTACACATACTTGATCTAGACACAAATGAGAGACTAAACTACAAAATAGATACAGAAAACATCTCAGCACACACATACAAACACACGATACAAAAAAACAGAAAAAGACCAAAATAAAAAAATAAAAAACATCAGTTGACAAAAGCTTACAGCTACAATAAAGTGAAGTTTTATTTATCAATTTATTTATTTTCAAAAATTTTTTCAAAGTAATTAAAAATATATTTTTTGGTTTTTTAAATGTTTTTATTTTATTTTATTTTTAAAATTTTTGTATTTTAATTAAATTTATGTAACATTTTTGTATTTTTACATAGAACCCCTGAAGATAGTCAACGATGTTGACCGAAATATTGGGATTGAAATAATAAATTTAAACCAAAATATTTATGTTTTTATTTAAATTTGTTTAAAACGTATGACCTACTGCCGAACTAAATCAACAAACTTAATAACCTAAGGTCAACTATTTACAACTTTTAACAATTTTTGCTTTTCTTAAGGGAATTTTAATTTCTTAACGGGTTTCAGAAGCTGAGAGTCATAACTTATAACTAAAGTTATTCTTAGAAAGAACAGAAGTTTAGAAATTGTCTAACAATTAAAGAACATTAGGTTTTAAAAGTTTTCTTTTATTAATTAAAAGATTTTATTTGTTGTGCTTAATTCCCTATTTTTATTCTTGATAAAACACTGAAAACTTATTGTTGGAGGATAAGCTGTTTCTATGCGCATTTCACTTGTTGCTTAGTCCAGATCAATAGGGAAAAAAGTCCCAAAAATTTTTAGAAAAGCCAAAAATATCAGTAAATAAGACTTCAGAGGGAATGAGAAATACAAACACTCAACAATTCTTATTTGCAACGATATAGAAGCTTAAACAAAATTCCAACAATAAAACAGTGAGTTTATCTTTTCTTTTTATTATTTTATTTCATCTGATAAAAAGAATACATTAAAGAACTTTATTAAAATTGTATCGTAAATTTTTAAAAAAGTTCTTTACAAAAAACTTTTATTTTTCTTTAACTATGGCTAATCTTTTATCTTTAATATATGGCCAAGTTCTGACAATCGCACGATTTGAAATCGCGAACCGCCAGATTTATTTTATGGTGTTTTAGAACTCGTGCAATTTCCCATAGTTTCTTTAAAATATTATTGTTCCCCTGAGCATCCCTTTGAATTTTTGGTCACCAAACTTCTTGCGATTGCGATTTGCAAAACACCTATAATGCGATTTCACATTAGAATCGCAAATGTTAAGCGTTTTGTGATTGTCAGAACATGCCCGATAGTTTCGCTTGTTCCTCTATTCTAAAAATCTAAATTATCTTCTTGTCACACGCCAAGTTTTAAAACATTCAGTTGGTTAGTTAAAATACTAAAATTTAAATTTGTTTTCTTATATGAACCTCCGTGCGTATGATTAATATAAATTTGTTATGTAGATTTAGAATATTCTTTAGTTTTTTATTGTTAAAGCACTTTCAAATCTTAAAATAAATTATAAGAGCTCAGAATCTAACTTTGAACTGAAATATTTAAAAGGGTTCTAAGAAATACAGCATTTTTTATAACAAACCAAAAAAAATCATAAATATTTTACAAATTTTCAGGAACTTAACAAAAAATATAATTTTTACCGCTCTTTGGCTTATCCTGTATAGTAATTGAAGTTTTATTTGCAAATCTTTCTTAAAGCTTAAGTTCTCCACTATTAATATTAGGAAATTCTAAATTATTTGGTAATTTAGATTAAAAATTATAAATGAAACAGCAATTCTAAACCGTTTTGCACCGTGTGGCGTATGATTAATATTAATTTTTAAGTTTACTAAACAATTTATTGCAATTTCTATAATTTTTAAAGGATTTTAAAATTTTTTAAGGATTTTGGAAGCAATGACTATAACTACTATCTGATATACAAACAACAATTTTCAGAATTTTTTAAAATACTTTTTTTCACGAAAGAGAAAAGAACTCAGAAACCATTATGTAATTGCTTAGTACTTTTTTGTTCTCCATCTAACTGAAAACATACAAAAAAGTACTTTAATTTAAAGTATTATTTACTATATTTATTTAGCTCTAAAATGTGTATAGAATAGCCATCGTCTTTATTCATCCCTAACATTTTATGGTTTTTTTTTAATCAACATTTTGCTCAGTAATTTTTTTAAAAAAATTCTTGTCCTTTTTTCTTACGTAAAACCAATAAGAAGCAAAGTACTTTAAAATATATTGCAACCCTTTTTTCATAATTTGGGCATCAAATGTGAAAGGGTCATGTTATTTACCAACATATATTGAAATTTCCATTATATTTTATGTTTTTTGAAAATGTTTTTAATCAAAAACGATACAAAACAATACCAATTACTAGCAGTAACCTTCACATGTGGTTATATTTCTTGGCTCTTCGACAAAAATATAAGAGAAATAATGAATCTGTGAAGGATTGAATGAACGAATGGCTGACTTTGACTGAATACTAAAAACAAAAACGTACAGGAAGTTAAGCAGCAACGGCAATAAGAAGACAATATTTTAATAAACAACAATAAAACTACAAGACAATACAATACAACATAAATGACAACAGCAACAATAGTAACGAGCCCAGAAACAAAAAAGGACATTATTATTTAGGCTGGTTGAAGGTTGAACTTAAAAACATAGAAAAACATGTTTCTGCTTGTTTAGTACTAACAGAAATAACAACAAAAATTTCATTTCACATAAGACAAGAATAATATAATCCTACAACAACCACACAATAGTATCGAAAAATTCTTAATGAAAGCCAAAATGCAACAACAAAAAATAAAATATATTACAGCTGTAAAGTATGCAATGTTTTACTCTTATTTACTTGTTTCCTTATTTATCTTTTTTCCTTTCTTTCTTATGTTTAACAACAAGTAATTACAAGAAATTAATGATGTCATTAGACGACGAAAACAACTACAACAGCAACAATAATAATAAAGAAAATCCTAAAAAAAAATTAAAATAAATGTGCACTTGGTTATAAAAAAAAAGGGAAATTGTACTTAAAACCCTTCATTAAAGCACTAACAAATTTTCATTAAAATGTTAAAGCTGCTTTAAAAAAACTTATTAAAAAATTTTATTCGTTCTACAAGACAATTAGAAAAGAAAAATAAATTTCCTTTAAAGAAGAAAAATATACGGTAAAAACAAGCTAGAAAAAGAAAGCCCCGCCTGAAATTGTGCTCTTTTATTTAAACATAAGCTTAATAAACCACATTTAAGTTAATAAATTATGAAAGCCTTCTAAATGCATTTTATTTTTTCATTTTTTTCTTTTTAAATCCCTCGATAAATGTCAAAGTTAAAGAAAATTTTCTAAAATGTATTAAAAATTAATAATAATCATACGCACCCTGATCCTTTTTAAAATAAAAATGGGAAAACTAACACGACTTTTAAACTATTTTATGTATTCAAACCAAACTTAACATAACAAGAGAAGAGATTTTATTAATTTGGGAATAAAAAAAGAAATATACAGGCCTGTTCTGAAAATCACATTTTATAAAATTGATTTGAAACCAAAGAAAGGTGTTCTGGGCAAATTATTTTTTGATTTCAAAACGTTCAGCTACTCGTACGTAAACAACATTTTTTAAATCACTTTGTTATTTTTGCGACTATTGTAAGATGACCGTCATAATAACTTACTAAAAATTATATTCAATGTGTTGTTTATTAATTTTTTTATGCAATAAGCTTATTTACAACAAATCATTTAAAATTAAGAAAATTCGACGACAGTACAAAAATAAAATTTGCTTTTGTGACTTCTGTTGTAATTTCAGGCTTGTTTTTTTTATTTGAATAAATGATCGCTAATTTGTCTAATATTTATTAAAAATCGTAAAAGCTGTGAAGAATCACAGGAAAAAATCGCTTCTATCCGCGAAAATGGCTATAATTCACGAAAAATTGCAAACTTGTAAACAAACCCTAAAACTTATTTGAAATCGCTAAATGGGATAAAAAAATATACAATTTTGGAAAATAACAAAATATTTTTGCAAAAATAGCCAAAATTCGCAAACATTTTTAATATTTCAAACAAGCCAAAACATTGAATTAAAGTCCCTAAAACTATAAGGGATGGCAAAAATTCGGTAAAAATTGTTAAATTAGTGGAAATTCGCAAAAATATGCTAACAGCGGCAAGATAGCAGTCTTCTATTTATTATAAATCTTTAAAGCTGTAAAGAATCAAAAAACTTACAGGAACCAATCGCTTCTATCGCGAACATGGCTAAAATTCGCGAAAATTTGCAAAGTTTGAAACAAGCCCTAAAACCAACTTGAGATCGCCAAATTGGTTAAACAAACAATTTATCGGAAAATAACATAAAAAGATTTAAAAAATGAGCTACGCCTTTGTAGAACAACCAGGTGTTAAAAACTTGTGTTTGCTTGTGCTTTCGACAATTGAAAATCACACCGAAAAACACAAAAACGGTGTGATTTACAGAACACCACAAAATCATACGTATGATTTTAAAAGCTCATGTGATTTGAAATCACGTGATTTTTTTTTTTTAATTGAAGTTTTTGATATTTTAATTTAGGCTTAAGTTCATCAAATTTAATTTTCATTAAAGAATTTTTATTGAAGGATAGAATTAACAACTAGAAATGAATTAAATTTTTTTTTTGATAATTCTTGACTGAACACGGGATTGAACTCGGATCGAATTTACATGTTTCGGGAATAACTACATTCCCATCATCAGAATTCTTTGCATTCTACCGTTTGCGCCACTGCGGCGCCTGCCAGCTATAATCATTTTCTATAGTAATTTTGTACTTTTGGCACTTTTTATACTCTTTACCGAAGGTAAGTTCCGTTTGAAATTTCTACAATATTGATCTAAGGCCCTTTTAAGTATATGTATATATTCTGGTACCTAATGAGAAGCGAAGTTGTTTTAAGGATGTATGTATGTCCTGCCGTCTGTCCATGTGTCCATTGAAATGGGTTATGCAAGGACCCCAGATATGATAGGGATTCGGTTGCCTGGAGAACGGCAAGAATTACGTTCACGCATTTAGGTTATCAATAAAGAGCTTCCAACAAAGTGTGGGCGGGAGTAGAGATGTGGGCGTCGCACAAAATTGATTTATCTGAAGAACTGTATTTACATAACTTTCTGTTCTTCTCGCACCATGGTGAAGGATATATAAGATTCGAAATAACGGAATATAGCACTTTTACTTATTTCTATTAATTTAAAGAATTTCTTTTATTCATAAAGGTTGTTTTTTAAGCCTGGTTGATTTTACGAAAGGGTTAGCTGTCTAAAGAACAGTTATGGTTAGGTTCAATGTGCAGCCGACGCGAGGACGGCTCACTTACAGCGGCCCATTTGTGATACCCTTACACAGCAAAAATGATTAAATTTCTCCACTCACCAAATTTATACCAAATTCATAATATCAAGCAAACAATTTGTTGAGTTTGCACCCATTACCACAATGATTATATTGATTACTTGTAAAATTGTGAATATTTTTTTTCAATAAATGATATTTCTAATTTTAATTAAAAAAATGATCAAAAAACTTTGTGTTAATTTATTTAAAAATATATTGACAATTCCCAACAACAATTCTACATATTTTTTTTTTTTTTTTTTTTCAGTATTTGTTTATTGAATCTTCATATATTAAATATGAACTAACAATAATTAATCAAATCTTATCCTAATATTTACTTTATGTCCTGCCAGTGGTAGCCAAAAAAGATTTAGTCATCACGGTTTCTGTTCACATGTGTAGGTGTTTATCGCTCATCTGATTGGGTGAGTGCTGCATTGTCTCTTCTTCTTAAGCGAGTGTGGCCGCCATAATTTAAAATATTTCTAGCTAATGGATTTGGGTGCAGTTCCAGCCTTTTTAAATATTTTACTGCATATTTCGTTATCATAGTTTTTACTAATGGCACATTGAGATCCTTGTGGATATTTGAGTTTTTGACGTACCAGGGGGCGGCTGTGATTATTCGAAGAAGTTTATTTTGGCGCCTTTGAATTTTTTCGATGTTAGAAGCCGAGGCAGTGCCCCATAACTGAATACCGTAGCACCAAATTGGCTTTAAGGTAGAGTTGTAAAGAAGAAGTTTGCAATCGAGACTAAGAACAGAATTTCTTCCAATAAGCCAATTAATTTGGATTGCTTTTAGTTTCATTTGAGTTAATTAAGCTTCTATATGCCATTTCCACGTTAAACGCCGATCTAGATGTATACCAAGGTATTTTACATGCGAGTGTTGGGGCATGTTTCCCGACGCAATGTGAATGTTATATGTGAGCATTTTTGCTCATTGATCTTTATCCTCCATTTTTTTAACCACCTTTCCAGTTCAAATATATGATCCTGTAAGTAACGAGATGCTTCTTGACAGTTTGCGTGTACGCTTAGAAAAGCTGTACCGTCCGCAAATGTTGAGGTATGGGTGTAGCTGTTTGTAGGTATTTTACTTAATTTAATTCTACATATTTAAATTATGTTATTTTAAACGAAAAAAGTCAATTATCATTTTTTTTATTTAATTAAAATTTTAATTGAAAATTTATTTCCAAACAACTAAAATGTTAATTAAATCAAAATTAAATTTTTAATTTTCTTTCAACTAAAAAAATAATTGATTTAATTATCACATTAATTAAATTTAAGTACTTTTTAAACCATTTTTTTAATTGATAAAAACTTTTTCTGTGTAGCCAGTACAAGAGGCAGCCAGTATTCACCAGACTATTTTCCAGAAGTTACCGCAGCCTCTAACCACCCCGACTCCCTGCAGAACAGCGAACAGTTATATTTTACTCACTTTTTAAAAATTATTGTCAGTACACTTTAGCAAATCCTCGTGAATGGATCCACGCTTGAACAACGCTAAAATCTAAAATCAGTCATCGATGTTTTATCTCATCATTGTATTCAGCGATGAGGCAAATTTTTTCTTAACAGGTTGGTTTATAAATAAATTGTCGCATATGGAGTCAGACCAATCCACAACAGACTCTACAGTTAGTGTTGAAAATATTGCAACGCATTACTTTACTCTTGCATATCTTTATTTTTAAATTTAGCTTTGGCAGCCTTAATTTTGATGATTTGCAGTTTGGATATCATATATTTAAAGCTGTGTGATAGGAGGCTAATAAAACCTCTATTTTCTTGAGTAGCATTGCGAACAGCAACATCTAGAACGATGTAAAATAGAAAGGGTAAGAGTACACCCGCCTGGCAGAAACCAGCTACAACATCAACTCTACTTATACATTTGACATGCCGGTAGAGGGCTTGGATAAGGGCTATGATTTTGGGATGAACCTAACCTTTACAAGCAAGTGCTTTCCATATTGCATATTGATTAAGCGTATCAAAAGCTCTCTCGAAGTCGTTAAATATGAGGTAAAGTTGTAAGCGAAGTTCTAAACATTGGTCTCGTAAAATAATTTTTAATTGTATCAAAAAATACGCATTTTATTTTAAGAGCGCCTAATAGCATGTTTTATATTTTCTAATACAGGCTTTGTTTATATTTTAAAATATTTTAAATTGTATTTATATTTTATTTCTTTAATTTCATGAATTGTTTTTATGCATTTTACATTTAAAATAAAATCATTTTTTCTATATATTTGTAAAGCAAAAAAATAAACTTAATTTTTTCTGCGTAATAACCACAACTAAAGAACGCATCACCCACTCCCTGAAGGTATGCCATTAATTACACATTTGTATTTTTTTTTTTTTTTATTTTTTTTTATTGTTTCAGGTTCTGTACTGTTTTTCTAGCTCTCTCTTTTTGTTTGTTTAACTTTTTTTTTGTTTCTATGTCATATTTTTTCTATGGCAAATTGAAAAATAAAATAATTGTGTAGCCTACAATAAGGCTTATTATAGTGTCATTTTTATACAACTATGAGTATTTATTTAACGAATTGTGTGCATTTTAGTAGGCCTGTGAAAAATATGAATGGAAAAAAGAGAGATAATAAAAACCAAACGAAATGGAAAATTATTAACCCATATTTCCTATAATTTACATTTTCGTTTTTTCCAATTTACAATTGTATATACATGAAATAGATGATAAGGCCTTAAAACATAATATGCAAATTATTTTCAAATTTAATTTAAGCCGGAAAGTAGGCAATAGTATAATTGTAGTTGTAGAAGAGTTTTAATGTATATAAAGGAAATAAATTTAAAATTTGTCTAGATAATTTATTACAGGGTAACAGAGAAAAATTTATTTATGAACAATTTTTCCAAAAGGGGGTTTAATTTAAATAGGCCATAACTTACAAATTAATTTTAAAGTGTTGCTTAATAGCACCATTGTTCCTAAACTATAATTTTAAATTAGCCTAAAGATTGGCAATAATACTTAATTCATGTAAAAGTTGTTTAAAAAAATATTTTATTGGCCTTAATATCTGATTTAAACTCAGGATTTTTTTAACATATTAAGATCATTTGCATACATTACTAAGCATTTTGTTAGAAGTTAAGCATATTCAAAATAAACAGCAATAACCATTTCACATCAATACAATAAAAAATCTGTTGCATATATCTAACTGTTCTCAAAGTTCAAAATTTATAGCATACATTAAGGAGTTTATAATGCAATTGTCACTACAACATAGTTTTTGAATACACAAAACAACACAGAGCAATCTCATTTTTAAATCATGAAAAGAAATTTTACAAAAACTACAGGAAGGGAAGAGATACAAACAACAAGATTCAATGAAATCATTTACATTTTTCTTGTCATTTTCACTAGGGAAACTTTTCTACAAATCTAATACCAACAAGAGTTTAGTAAATTTTTTAGATCTTTCTGAACAACTCTTAGGAAATCAACTGAAATAAATGGAAAACTAAGCAACATAAAGAAAAAGAAGGTTGATAAAAAAATCCATAACAAACTATTGCATATTTAAAGGGATGTGTTAGAAAAATTATATGCATTTTCTTGCTCTCGATGAAATATGCAATAGAATCTGTTTTATGAGCTGCTTAAAAAATCTAGGGAACTTTAGTTATCATAAAGTTAATGCAAACACTGTAAAAAGAAAAACAGTTAAGTTCAATGATTTCTAAAACGAAAAAACTAATTCTTGGAAAAAAATTTTGAAATGGAATTCTTTAGAAAATATTTTTTTTTTTTTTCATTTTACATAGAAGAAACCTGAAGCTGACACAAAAGAGGTGACAGTCTTCTAAAAGTTGTCTGATTGGAAATGAAAGCTTTTTTTTTTCTTTTTTTTTTACCTTAAAGTCTTGACAGAAAAAAAACGTGTGATAAATGCTTAAGGGAATTTTTAAATGAAAATAAATATTTACTTTTCTAAGCTTTAAAAGAATATGCCTAAAAATTGCATACTTTAGGGATGATAAACAGAATAAATATACAAACAACTTATCAATCAACATCGAAAATAGATTCTATTTATTGCCTTAAATTCAAATAAATTATCGGCCCAATTATAAATAAAAATTCCCCGGGAGTTTTTTCCCTTCTCCCATTTTGCCTATTTAAATTCTATTGTAAAAAATGGGAAAAGGGAAAAAACTCCCGGGGAATTTTTGTTCATATTTGGGCTATATGTCAAATTTTATACTCGAAAATATATTTCTAAAATTGTGTTCAAATTAATAATCCAAACACACAAATTTATTTTAAATAAAAAAAATGTCTTCATTCAAATTAGATTTATAGCAAGAGCATCATCAACAGCAATTAAATTAAGAAACAATAATAAATAAAAAAGCTCCAGACAATTAATTTTTCTTATTTTCAATTAAAATAAAATGAATGAATTGTTTTGAGGACAAAAACAAACATTTAAAAAATATCAACAGAACAGTGAAAAAAGCAGATGTGGGTGACTTAAGAAGGCGAGATCAAAGAAATTTTGGATGAAATTAAAAATTAAATCGAACCAAAATATGCTGGAATAGACTATGGAACAATTAAGCTTAAGATAAAACTATTATAATTAACTTTAGGGCTTAAATGTAATGCATACTTTCAGGAGTGTGAAAAGAATTAAGGGAAAAGGTAGTAATTTCTCTCCGTAATTAAATGAAATATTATAAAAATTGGTTTGATATAAACACTTCTCTCTAGGGGGAAGGTCTGTTGCCATTCTATATCCAAATTTAAGACTTATTTAGCATTTCTAAAAACTTAAGACCAGATCTGAGCACACTTTAAGGAGTTTGGACAAAGTTAAATAACTTTTTTTTTTTGTTAAAATTGTAATATGAAAATTATAATCTTTTGAGAAGGATAACATAAAGCCAAAGTTTAGACTAATATTACATTCAACATCAAACGCATGCTTAAAGCGGTTTGCAAAAGTTTGATCACTTTTATACTTAAAAAAACACTTCAGATGAAATTGGGTTTCGAGAGGCTTTTTCCTACGGAAAAGGATAAGCGCAAACTAAAGTCAATCTTAAGTTAAATATGGCATAATTTAAGGCTTAAGCCAAGTCGACAGCAGAATTTAATGAGTTTAAAAAAAATTCAATAAACATTATAAATAAATAAATTGCTTTTAAATAAAACTACATTCTACTAAGAACGCTGACAAATAACTAAAACCAAAGAGAAGTATAACGAAGTAAAATTAAAAGTTAAAAAATCTACAGCATACCTTAAAGGGGTTGGACAGAGTTAAATAACTTTATTTTGGTAAAATCGGATTGACATTAAAACTGCCGTTTTTTAAAAAAAAACAACAGCAAACTAAAGTCAAAATTAGGATTTATGTAGCACAATTTATGGCAACAACAAATGCAAAGCATACTTTAGGGATTTTAAAAATGTTTAATAATTTTTTTTTGCAAAATTTAAATATGATTAACACTACAGTCTATTTAATGAACCAAGAAAAATTGCTTAAAGCTAAAGTAATAATTAATGTAGAATACTTTATGGTCTAAGACAAACGTTAAGCCTACTTCTGGGTTGAGGCTTGAGACCGAGTTGAGTAACTTGTCTTATAAAGTGGATTAATAATTACGTTTTAGTTTTCAAAAGTCTGTAAAAATTAGGTTTATATAAAAATTATTGTTTACTATAAAAGGCTTTGCAAGCCTTAATCGTAAATAATTATAAAAATGTAGCATGCTTTAAGGCTTACATTCATCTTTTAGTATATCCTACGTTGCAAAAACGACTATTTAAGAAAAAAATAACAACCTTCCTTTTTGACTTCTCTTTTAAAAAAGAAATTATGAATTTTTTCTTCTTACAAATTAAATTTGTATTCCCACAATTCACAAACAATTGAATTTATATTTCGCAAAAAAAAAAATAAACTAAAATAGTTCCTTTTATTAAAAAATGCGGAAAAACACGTCATAATAATTTTTTATTTAAAAAAATTTAAAGAAGAAAAAAACTCAACAAATTATGCATATTGTTTAGAAAAAAAAAATAGAAATAGAAAAATGCATGCAAAACAAATGTGAAATAGAAGAAAAATAGAATATCGTATGTAAATATCAACTTTAACGTCAGAGTAAATAAATTTTCGTTTAAAATAAACAAAACAACTTAAATTGAACAAAAACCAGCCAGACTGCCAACAGAGTTTTCAGTTTTTTTTTTTTTTTTACTATTTTTTTAGGTACAAATAAAAATGTAAAGTGGAAATTTATTATGGCCTGCTAAGTTTTCAGCAACAACAGCACAATATATACGAGTATAAAGAGTTTAATAATGCTGAACTTTAAATGAATCAATTAAAAACAGTAGGAAAAGTATTAGTTATTTAGAATGGAGAACATTTTAGAAAAACAATAATTAGTAGAAGAAAAATAAAGCAAAGGGTTGGAGAGAAATTTATATTAATTTCTAAAACGAAATCAAGTGCTTGGTGTACAAAGTTTGGCATGCCTTCAATAGTTATGGTAGAGTTCAATAATGAATTAAAAAAAAGCTTAAGCTGTGCTGTGTTTTATAAAAATCGGTTCAAAATAGTAGAAGTTAAGCAAATTTAATGTTTTATATCAGGGTGCGTATGATTGATATTAATTTCTTTTCAAGAATGTAAGACTTTCCTATAAAAATGTAACATTCGTCTAGAGATTTGACATATTCTTATGGAGATTCGTTAGCTAAGAATATGGACTTAAAATAATAAAGAAAAAAAGGTCAAGAAGAATGTAAAGCAGATTTTTGAAGGCCATGAAAGACAAATAGTTTTACATAATTGCGTATTTTTAATTTATTTCTTCAATTGTGAAGTACGATATAATTTGTTTTCAAATTTGTAAAAAAAAAAAAAATAAAAAATTAAAAAAATAAAAAAATTTATAAAAAAAACATAAAATTTATAAAATTTTTCAATGAAATTATCACAAAACTTTAACCCCCGTTATTCATAAACGACTATTAAATTAAAAAACCGTTTATTAAGTCGAATTTTTATATAAAATTTGTTTTGTAAGCCTTTTTTAAATTAAATATATTTTTATGAATACGGCAATTAAAAATTTTACTGTTTAGACATCTACCCAAATCTTTTGGCAGGTTTAAAATAATTTCGAAAATAAGTACGAATTTTCGAATTTGTCTAAAAAGTCAAATTTTCAATTTTAACATTAAATTTTAATGAATTTATAAAAATTTCTTAATTTCAAAAATATATAAATTTCGAAAACGAGATTTTTGTAAAAAAAAAAAAAAAAATCACAATAACAACAAATATGTAATATTATAAACCGGCTTTAAAAAATCTTTTGGCATATTAAAAATTTTTCGAAGTTATATTAGAATTTTTGAAAATCAAACAATTTATGTTTAATTTTCATGGCTTCAACTAACTTCGAAGTTTTTAAAATCAAAAGATCGTGTTTTTTTCGTAGCTTTTAGTTAAAGCTAATTCAAATTTACAATATTTCGGAAATTGATAAAATAAATATCCATATCGAAAACTAAATTCTAGGCAAAATACAACTGGAAACTCAGTAGTTCTAAAAACTGGTTTAATTATTATTTATTATTAACCTTTCTTTTTTACTTTGATCCCCTAAAATATGCAGCATTTTTATTAAAACTTGGTTTTAAGCCATTTTGATAAATTTGATTTAGGAGGTAAGAATAGAAAGATTTTCATAACTTTGGTGTAATTTGCAATATTTTCGAATTTTTTTTAATCATTTTAAAAACAAACTTTTAAATTGTATTTTTGTTCAAAAGAATTTGATTTGATTTAAGAAATCTTTGCTTAAAATACTAGTAAAATATTGGATTTCCAGAAACAACTTTGATGTATTTTAATTTAAACTATATTTTTTATCTATTTTGGCCAAAACATTTGAACGATGTATTTGGTTCAAGTGTTATAACAACTGTTTTTTTTTTTTTTTTTTTTTTTTGTATTAAAATTTTCACAAAATTTGAACACCAAAAAAAAAAAAAAAAAATTTAAAAAAAAAATATTTTAAAAACTTAAACCAAACACATCGTTCAAATATGTGAACAGAAGCCGCGATGATGAAATCTTTTTTGTCTGGCACTGGCAGGATATAAAGAAAATATTAGGATAAGATTTGATTAATTATTGTTAGTTCATATTTAATATATGAAGATTCAATAAATAAATACTAAAAAAAAAAAAAAATTTATAAATATCACTAAAATTTACTTTGAATTGAATTGTGTTATACGCAGCGTATGCTTAATATGAATTAAGAGGTTAAGTTGAAAAATTTGTAATGACTTTGGTGATATTTCGGCATATACACTTTAAAATGTAAATTATTTAGTGTTTTCAGATTTTTCGCTTAGCTCTGACCCTAAAAATATGCCATATTATTTTAAAACTGGAGTCAAAACATTTATGACATACAGTATGATAAATTTCAATTGAGAGGTTTGATTACAAAAATCTTCATAAATTTTTAATTATTTTAAAATATTTTTAAAATTAAGCAGGCTTATAAGAGCCAAGACATAAAACTTTTAAATGAATTGCAATTGTAGTTTATTATTTAGCCTAAAATTTAGAATGAATATCTGATTTTAAAATAAAAAAAAAATTATTCCTTTTTTTTTGTACATATGTCAATTTAAATGTTGCCTTATATAACATTCTTTATTTGTTTACAAAGCATCTGAGCTTTTGTTTCAAAAATAATAAAAATAAATTATTGTGGGGGAAGGAAAACACAAAAAAATTATTTCAGTTTTAAATCAAGCAAAAATTTGTTGAATGAACAACAAGCCAAGTTAAAATTTATTTTTAACATACTCTTGTATTTTTTTTTTTTTTTTTTTTTTTTTTACTGTTGTAGTAAATAAGTTTAACACTATGACAGAGTGTCAGTCAGTGTTTGTGTGAGGGTTTATAAGTGTATGTAGGTTACTATAATTCTGTTGCAAATGTTTTTAACTACGAATGTATTCAAATTCCTTTATTCAAAAAATGAATGTTTTAAATTACACACACACACACATATAAAGGAAAACGTGATCTCAATGAAAGATGCCAGATTTGTCATCATTCTCATAAACTTAACAAAATAAATACAAACATAAAAAAAAATATTTAAGCAAACATATAAAATGAGATAAGAAAAAAATTTCAAGTATATAAACAGAACAATTTTTTTTTTTGACAAACTGTAATAAAAATTATACAAAAATATATAAAAAAAAAATATTATGTTAAATAATAAAAAGGATATACAATGTTAAAAGTTGAAAAGTATGTTAAAAACAAATATACTAAATAACCAAAACAGAAAATTTAAATTATTTTAAGCTTTCCTTTTTACAACAAATTAAGAGCAAGCCCTAAAACTATGCGATGATTTTTATTTGGTATCTTATTTTTTCTCTTTTTTTCATTCATTACATCATTGTCTAAAGTAAAAACTGGGCTAAAAAGTGATGAAATTATAATGAATTATCTTTATGAAATTATAATTAAAACAGAAAACTTTTTAATCTTGAAAAAAAAGACAACAGAATTTTTACTAAGCAAAAAAGGAAGTTTAAGAAATTTAATTTCAGATCAGTAAATAAGAGGCAGACAAATTTTACAGCTTGCGTTAACTCATTAAAGATTTTAAACATTTCACACAAACCATTTAAATAGTAACAAAAAAGCTGTTTGAAAATCTTTCAAAATTTGTTTAAAAATGCCCAATTAAAGTTTAAAACAGTTAGCACGTTTTTTATTATAATTTCTTAAATCAGTTTAACTTAATTAAATATTTAAAGCTTTTAATATTCAGCATCAAAAAGCTTTTAATGCTGTCTTTTTAATGATTAAGCTTATAAAAGTTTATTCAAAGCCGAAAATCACCCAAAAGTATTGGAAACAGATGTAATTCTAAATAATTCTTAAAGGCTGCTAAGATTTTTTTCGCAAAAAAATTTAAAAAAACAACTGGTAATTACTTTAAAAAAAGGACAGTTTTCTGTAAAAAAAACTTAAATAAACTTGTTTTAGCAAAAGTTTAATTAAACAAGATTAATTCAAATCTGTTTTGTTTTTAATATCTAAAAAATTTTTTTTTTGTGTGAATAATTAAAAAAAAAAAAGCTAAAATAAGATTTTTATAAACTAAAGCTATTTTTTTTAAATGTAGAAAAAAAGCATGTCTGGTGTAAAATTTAAAGCTTTATAAAAGCCTATTACTTACTATTAAAAGCTTTTCAAGTAAAGCTTTTTTTAAGTTGTTAAGTCGGTAAAGAACCTAATCAAATTTATTTAAAAGCTTTTCATAAAAAAGCTAATATTAAAGTTTTTCTTAAAACCTCTACATATTTAAGTCCTTTAAAATTAATCATTTAAAATAATGCTAAAATAAGATTTCAAGAAGCTTCAAAAAAATGTATTTAATGTATTCAAAAATGTAAGCAATTTATAAAAAAAAATGCCAAAAATGCTTTAAGTCAACAAACTTAATAAAATTTTGGGAAAAAGCTCCTAAATCTACAACCAAAAATAATCTTAAATAAGTTTTTCAGAAAAATACTTAAGTTCGCTTTAAAAAGAATAAGCTTTTATAAAATTTTTTTAAACTAATCATTTAGAAAAAAAGGGTATCATGAGCAGGGCTTCAGAAAGCTTTTAGCAAAAAGTCTAAGCACGGTTAATACCATTTTAGAACTTTGAGAAAAGCCTTCTGAGAGCTTTTAGGAAACATGCTTTGTTAGTTTTAGAAAAATTGCTGTTATGAAAGTTTCTAGTTATATTAAAGATTTTTAGAAATATTAGTGCTTAGATTTTCATTAAGGCTTTTATAAAAAGTATTGTTTAAAAAATAAACAACCTTTTGATAAACATATTAATAAGCAAAGGGGTTTTGAACAAGCATTTTATTAAAAAAAAGCTTTACATTTTTTTATAACCCGTATTTTTGCTTAAGAAAACAATAGGAAGTTTTTAAAAAAGCTGCGAAAACTTTGTAAGACAAAATCATTATGTAAAACAGCTTCTTAAAAACTTTAATTAAATCTTTTTATAAACTTTTAAACGTACTTTGACATAAAAAAACATAACAATGTTTTTATTACAATTTTTTTTTTTAATTTTAAAACTCTTAAAAAGGCTTTTAAGAAGGAACTTTTAATAAAAAATAAAATAGGTCAGGAACGCTTTTTTAAAGCTTTGACGAAAAAGAATTATTGAAAAGTTTTCATAAAAGCACAATTTTTTAAAATAAGCTTTTCAGCATAAACTTTTAATTAAAAATTTTAAAAATCTTTCTTACATATGCCTTTATAAAGTTTTAGAAAAAGCTTTCAATAGCTTTCAACCAAGTTCTGTCGTAAAGTTTTAAGAAAACAGACAAACTTAAAAGCTTGTAATATATAAGCTTTCTTTAGCCTTTATATTTAGCTTTACAGTGATTACAAAATCTGTTTTTAAAACTAGCTTTTGAAGAAGACCTTTTGAGTACATCTTGCAAAAGGTATCATCAAAAGCTTTAATGAAGCTTTAGAAAAAATTTTAAATAGTTTCCTTAAGAAAAAAAAAACTTATAAGACATGATTTTTAGACCTTTAAATACGTTTTATATCAAAAATATTTTTTTTCTTCCATTTTTTATATGCAAAAAGCTTTTCTTAAACAACCCAAATTCCCCGGGATTTTTATCCCTCATCCCATTTTTCCGATGTTAATTCTATTTAAAAAATGTGAAAAGGGAAAAAACTCCCTGGAAATTTTTATTCATAATTTAGCTGAAAATAAATTTTATTAACGAATTTTTATTAATTTTTCTTTAAATTGTTTTACGAACCCAAAAACCGGCAAAACTTAAAAGGACAATTATATTTCACAACAATTTTCTTAAAAAAACTCATCAACACTGTCTTATTTAAATGCCCAGACACGTTATTATTTTTTTCCTGCAAAAATTATAAAAAAAAAAACTCATGGGAAACACAAATGCCATAATCCATTATCATTAATCTTTAAAAAAAAAGTAGACTTCCATTCACATCCTTTCGTGCGCTGGTTTTTCTGTATTTCAGTTGGCCTAATCACGGCATTTACATTTACGTAATTACCCTTTTACACTTTGAGAGCTGTGTGTGAACACACTCTAGTGCATACCGAAGGTATGCTTTATTATTTAACATTTTAAATAGCTCTTTAGTATGCTGCGTTTATATGAAAGTATAAATTTCGTTTTGCTATTTAAAAATGTATATGTTTTTTATTTGTTCAAACGAAAAAAAAGTTAAGCATTTTCTATTTTCTTTTTTCATAAACTTACGTAAGCAGCTGCAAAAATCTAATTTTTTTGTCTAAAATTTTTTTTTTAAATAAAACTAACTTTTTATCTAGATGGTTTTTTATTTCTCTTTATATTTTGTTTCCCTTTTTCTTGTAAAGAAAACAAAAATATGCGTCAGAAGATTTTTTTTTAGAATAGAGCTGAAGAAATACTAAACAGTTTAATAAACTGTGTGTGTGTGTATATATGTATGTTATACCAAATGTGACCTTATTTTTGCTTATGTTCTCTTTTTTTTAATCTTTAATTCAGTCTGAGAGCTGGAGTATAAAGTTTGTAAATATTTATTAAAATAAAAGAAAGTTGGGTGAAAGGTTTATAAAGGAGCTTAAGTATTAAACGTTAAATAAAAAGAACTCACAAAAGTAGGCAACATAAAGTTTTAATTTAGATGAGCCCTAATGTAGGCTATGTATTTTCACAATTCAATTTTGTTTAAAAAATTCTAAAATATTTTCTAAAATAATTTAAAAAAACAAAAGAATGTTTTATAAAACAAATCTCTTCTTTAAACAGACAATCACCCTTATCGCGGTTGGCGAATTTAAAGTGCGAATGGCAACTTTGGTAATAGATTAAAGGAAATGAACTTATTTATTTATCTTTAATCTATTACCAAACGCCTGCGACTGTATTTAAAATTCGCCAACCCAGTTAAGGGTGAATGTCTTTTCTTTCTTACAAAAAATGTCTGAAAGTCTACAACAATCTTTAAAACAATAAAGAAATTTATTTAAAACACAATTCTTATTTAATAAACTTTTTCTTTTCTACCCATGTTTCTTTCAATTTCTAATTGTTGCTCAAAAAATTCTTGAAATCTTATATAATCTGTTAACAAATCACTTGCTTTCAACAAACTTTCATAAGTTTCTTATGATTTGATTGCAAATTTCTTACAGCCTGTCAGATAGGCTATAAATTTTAATTAAACTTCTATACCCAAACACAGACAACACATATTCAAAATAGCATAGCAATGTAGGAATTTACTTGTGCAAGAGGATTTTTCTTGTTCAAGAGGATTTTACTTTAGCCATAGAAAAAAAATTCAAATGATTAGTTCTAAAGATATTTCAAATACATAGTAACAAGTAATCTAAGTCCCCTAAACATATGCTTTAGGATTTTTTTTTTTTTTTTTGTAATCTATGAAATAAATTAAAATACTTATTGATATTCCACAAAGAAGTGTTAAAGAAAGTTTTTTTAATACTCTTAGATTTTATTTTTGTCTGAATCTAAGCAAAAAAAAGTTGCTTTGATTTCAAGGAATTATACTATAGAAAAGTTGCTTGGAATTTCAAGCAATTTTCCTACAGAAAAGTTGCTTTGATTTTAAGCAATTGTTCTACAGAAAAGTTGCTTTGATTTCAAGCAATTGTTCTAAAGAAAATTTGCTTTGATTTCAAGCAATTTTTCTATACAAAAGTTGTTTTGATTTCAAGCTAATTTTTCTATACAAAAGTTGCTTTGATTTCAAGCAAATTTTTCTATACAAAAGTTGCTTTGCTTTCAAGCCATTTTTCTATAGAAAAGTTGCTTTGATGTCAAACAGTTTTTCTATAAAAAAAAGTTACTTTGATTTCAAGCAATTTTTCCATAAAATAGTTGCTTTGATTTCAAGCAATTTTTCTATAGAAAATTTGTTTTGATTTCAAGCAATTTTTCTATGGAAAAGTTGCTTTGATTTTAAGCAGTTTTTCTATAGAAAAGTTGCTTTAATTTCAAGCAATTTTCCATAGAAAATATGCTTTGATTTGAAGCTTTGATTTGAAGCAATTTTTCTATAGAAAAGTTGCTTTGATTTGAAGCAATTTTTCTATGGAAAAGTTGCTTCGATTTCAAGCAGTTTTTCTATAGAAAAGTTTCTTTAATTTCAAGCAATTTTAAATAGAAAAGTTGCTTTAATTTCAAGCTTTGATTTGAAGCAATTTTTCTATAGAAAAGTTGCTTTGATTTGAAGCAATTTTTCTATTTAAAAGTTGCATTGATTTCAAGCAGTTTTTCTATAGAAAAGTTGCTTTGATTTTAATAATTTTTTCTATAGAAAAAATACTTTGATTTCATTTCACTTTGCTATACAAAAGTTGCTTTGATTTCACGCAATTTTTCTAAAGAAAAGTTGTTTTGACTTCAAGCAGTTTTTCTATAGAAAAGTTGCTTTGATTTTAATAATTTTTTCTATAGAAAAAATACTTTGATTTCATTTCACTTTGCTATACAAACGTTGCTTTGATTTCACGCAATTTTTCTAAAAAAAAGTTGTTTTGACTTCAAGCATTTTTTATATAGAAAAGTTGCTATGATTTCACGCAATTTTTTCTAAAGAAAAGTTGCTTTGACTTCAAGCAATTTTTCTATAGAAAAGTTGCTTTGATTTCAAACAATTTTTCTTTTGAAAAGTTGTTTGATTTTCAACAATTTTTTAGAAAACAGTTACCGCAATTTTTATAAATTTTTTCTGTAAAGAAAATGTCTTGATTCAAATATTGTTTTATTCTAGAAAATAAAAATTATTATTGCTAATGATTGCCCACTTTCCCTTTTACAATGTGCTTAACAGCCGCTGAATATGCTTTAAAATTGTATGCTTGTTCAAATCTATTAAACTACCAAAACTACCATTTATCCAAAAATTAACTGAATTCATGTGGTAAAAGGAAAAAGTCAAACATTGGTTTAAAAAATTTATGAGTTAAGAGGAAGGGAGGTTTGACATGGCAAAAACATAAATTTTATGTCCCCATATGGGAAAACACATGTTCACATTGTGCAGTCGTGGTACTGAAGAAATATACAAAATATGTTCTAATAATGCCCACAAGAACTTTACGAAATGTTCATTGGATTTTACTTGTATATAAGTATTATTTTTTTTTCTTCTTTTTTGTTTTTGTTCTGTAAGTCTCAGGGGTTGTTGGGGCAAGAGTTAGAATTTTGTTAGTTAGATTTTTTTTTCTAAATTAACATGTGTTGGGATTGTGTTACAACTGTTTGTTAGTTTCGTATTTGTTGCCAACTTAACAATTTTTGCAAATTAAAGCACACAAAAAAGAGGGCGAAAAAATACGCAAAATTTTTTTTGGATGAGTTAAATTGGTTTTCAGGAAAACAAGTTGTTAGGACGGTGGAACACTTTGCAATAGTAAGCAGATGGACAAATAACAAAATGGAGAAAAAGAAAAAATAAATTAAATAAATTAGGTGACCTGTTTGCAAACGGAAAAGTAAATAAAAATAAAGTATGGCATATTTTTGGGTTATTGAAATAAAACAAAAACTATTGCATATTTTAGAGGTTATAATTTAAGATCATTAATAATAATAAAGGACTTAAAGGTTAAAGTTTATCTATAGAAAAGTTGCTCTAAAATTAATCAATTTTTTATAAAAAAAAAGTTTTCTACAGAAAAGTGGTCTGAACTCAAAACCTGTTTTTTGGAATAATATCAGTCAATTTTTCTACAAAAAAGTTACTTGAATTGTTCTCTTGATTTCTACATAACAGCTGCGTTGATTTCAAGCCAGTTTCTTACAAAAATTTAAGCAATTTTGTATAGAAAAGTTGCCCGGATTCCAAGCCAGTTTTCAAAAGAAAATAATCCTGAGTTCCAAGCCAGTTTTCTAGTCAAATTGCAGTCAAGTTTTCTATAGAAAAATTGCTTTAAAATCAGGCAAATTATTAAAGAAAATTTGCCCGAGCTCCAAGCCAGTTTTCTTCAGAAAAGTTGCCTGTATTTAAGTTTTTTAATTATATTGTAGTCCCGTTTTCTTTGGTGGAAAAGTTGCCTTGATTTCAAGCCATTCTTATACAAAAATGTTATAAATTTTTTATAGAAAAGTTGCTCGGATTCCAAGTCCGTTTTCTACATCAAAGTTGTCTGTGCTCAATACCAGTTTTTTGCTTGAATTGCAGTCCAGTTTTCTACAGAAAATTTGCCTTGATTTCAAGCAAGTTTTCTATAAAAAAATTTCAACAAGTTTGCATAAAAAGTTGCCCGGATTCCAAGCCAGTTTTCAAAAGAAAATAAGCCTGTATTCCAAGCCAGTTTTCTCGTTTAATTGCAGCCCAGTTTACTATAGAAAAATTGGTCTAAAATCAGGCAATTTATTATAGAAAAGTTGCCCAGACTCCAAACCAGTTTTCTTCAGAAAAGTTGCCTGTATTCCAATTAAGTTATTTTTTTATAAAATCGCAGTCCAGTTTTTTTTTAAGGAAAGTTGTCTTGATTTGAACCCCATTTTTTACAGAAATGCTCCTGGAATTGCAGGGCAGTTTTCTAATGAAGAGTTACTGGGACGGCAGTATATTTTTTCCAAAGTTGCATGAATTTGAGGCCATTTTTCTATAGAAAAGTTGCCTTGATTCCAAGCCAGTTTTCTATAGAACAGTTGCTTGAATTGCTTGATAGTTTTCTTTAGCATACAGTTTGCTAAAGAAAATTTGCTTTGACTTTAAGCAACTTTATACATCAAACTTAAATCTTATGAATTCTTATAATTTATTGGCTTTCCTTAACTTAAATATAATCCTTTAATATGTTGTCTTATTTTAGACATTTTATTTCCATTTAACACTGAAATACTAAGAAAAATTGAAAAAAAAAATGTATATAATTTTGTAAACCACAATGGTGCAACCTCATTGTAGAACACAAAATATCTATTTAATTTTAACTCTTAAACACGTTTCTAGAAAGTCTGATGAAAAAGGAATAATGGAAATAATATTCGGTTTGCTCGGTTAAGTCTTAAACAGAAGAAAAACCAACAGCCATTAATCATAGTTGTGGGTGGTGTTTAGAGCAAACTAGGAGAAAGAACAGCCAAAAAGAAAAAGAAAAATATGTTAATGGAATATAAAACCCCTGCTTAAAAATACATGATACTGACATTATTATCTAATAAATGTTTTTAAAGATAAAATGAACTTAAACTTAAACTAAAACATTGAATTAAGAGGCAAAAAACAACATCGAGATCATTATTACAAGTTTTAGTACTTAAAAGTATCTAACGAGTGTTACAAAAATAAAAATAAAATATTTACAATAAGAAAAATCTTGTCTTATTTTTTCTTATGCCAAAGCAAATTGTGTACTATTGTTGTTGGCAACCATCATTTATTTCAAGACAAAAAGAGCGAAACTAAAAATAATAAAATTAATAAAATTTTGTTTAAATATTAAATTTCGAGAAAAACTTTTTGCACTATTTTTTATTGTGATTATTACAACATTAATTATGTAAACTGACCTAACAGGGATTTGACATTATGCTTTTGAATTTGATTTGATTCTAACTGACATTTGAAATTTTTGTTTAATCCATTTTGTTTACTAAATGTCATTAAAATAAAACTTATTATGTTTTTAAAAACTATCAACGTCGACACATAAATAAATTTATTTATTTATTACAATTGCTTGATAGACAAGCAACTATTTTCTAGAAGAATTGCTAGAAAGACAAGTTGAAAACTAAATGTTTACTTTAATTTATTAGAAGTTTCAAACACTATTGCATACTTTAGGGTAAAATTTTTGTAAATTGCGTATAATGACTTACAAAATAAACCTGGATTATAAAAGGTTTATGAATCGGATTTTCTATAAAAATTTGTTTAATAAACTCTTTATAAACCTATTTTATTTTTTATGAATAAGGCGGTTAGTTCTTATTTATACCCTTCACCGAAGGTAAAAGTTTAAAACCCAATACCGCTGTTTGCGTCTCTTCGGTTAGCGTCGTTTCGAAGTTGCGTCTTTTTAAAATTTCTGTGATTTCGAAGTTGCGCCATTTTTGTTTCAGTTTGCGTCTCCTGGCTTCGAAGTTGCGTCGTTAGTGCTTTCGATTTGCATTGTAAATATAAAAATGTTTATACGAAGCTAAAGCTATGGTCATATTTAACAAACATTTGATGCCCAACACGTAACTAACCACTATTATAATTAATATAATTGATCAAACAACATTTAACATTTTATAAATTACATTAAACTTTAATTTTTTTTGTCTTTGTTAGCCTAACAGATACAAAAAAATTATTTGAACGAAACTTAAAATAAAACTTAAAATCTATTGGTCACGCATTTTTTACAATATTTCGTCAAATATTTGATAAACGTAAACATACTTTAAAACAGAAAAAGGGGATTTCCCGTTTAAGTCTAATGTAAATATGTATGTATGTGGAGGTTGTCTGGAGCAACTTCTTAGCATTTGGATTGAAGATTTAAATAAGCGAAAAATTAAGTCAAATGGTAATACAAAAGAAAGAAACTTTTTTGAAGACCTAAAAGAAAATTATCCGACATCAAGTCTATCAAGTCAAAATTTGTTTTTTCCATAGAAATTTATGAAAAATAGTGCTTTGGTTTCCGTCGCCTCTCTCCGGTCCAAATAAGCGACGCAGCCGGGGTATTGGTGAATATACGTTTGTCATTCCGTTTGTAATTCATACAATATTGATCTCAGGCCCTACAGTCTATATATTCTGGTTTCTTATGAGTAGCGAAGTTGATTTCACGATGTCCGTCTGTTTGTGTGTCCGTTGAAATGGGTGTTCCGAAGACCCCATTTATGATGGGGACTCGGTTGTTATATATTTATATCACATATAGTCCGGAATTGTTTGCTATTGAGATTCAGCCTGGTCGGTCTGCAAATGGCTGAGATATTAGCAAAAAAAACCGGTCTGCTTCTAATTTTACCCATAAATTCCTTGTTGTTGTTGATTTTAATGTTTTTTTTTTTGTTTATATATATACCAGGAGAACGGTAAGAGCAAAAGTTCCCAAATAAGGTACAAGCAATTTGGTTATCAAGCGGAATGGAAGAAGTCGGTGAGCATGGCAAAAAATAGATTTATTTATATCTTAAAAGAGGTAAGAGAAAAATTGTTCAAACTTGGTACACATAGTTGGGTTATCAATACACAGCCTCTCAGAAAATGGGCGGGATTGGAGAAGTGGGCGTGGCTCCTCCCGTACGAAGGCATTATAGATTTCTGTATATCTTGAGAACGGCAAGAAACAAAGTTTTCCAATTACGTATAAGCATTTTGGTTGCCAAGTGGGCGTGGAGAAGTGGGCGTAGCACTTCTCATAAAAAGAGAAGCAATAGGCCAAAGTTTCCCAAATATGTACAAGCATCTTGGTTATCAAAACACAACATCCGACAAAATTTAAGCGGGTTTGGAGAAGTGGGCGTGGCACAAAAAAGATTAATTTATATCTAAAAAACGGAAAGAGAAAAATTGTCAAAATTTGGTACACATATCTGTGTAATCAATACACAACCTTTTAAAAAAAATGAGGAGGATTGGAGAAGTGGTGGTTGCAGCTCAAGTACGAGGGCATTATAGATTTCTGTATATCTTGAAAACTGCTAGAAACAAATTACGTACAAGCATTTTGGTTATCAATACATAACATCTAACAAAATGTAGTCGAAGTGTGCGGAGTTTGGAGAAGTGGGCTCGGCACCAGATAGATTTATTTATATCTAAAGAACGGTATTTGTATATGTCTTTCTTTTCTTATCGCACCATGGTGAAGGGTATAAAAGATTGGCCATATCCGAATAAAGCCATCATACGTGTTTTATAAGGCCAAACTATAAACGTTACGACTCTATTGTATGACAAATTCTAGGATTTTTTATAGTTTTAAATTTTCTTCATACATACAAAATGTTATTAAAGTTTGTTGTTGTGTAACAATTGTGATTTTTAATTGAACTTTGGTTTTTAATTGAAGTTTTTGATATATTAATTAGGCTTAAGTTCATCAAATTTAATTTTCATTAAATTATTTTTATTGAAAGAAGAAATTTACAACATGAAATGAATTGAATTTTTCTTTTGATAATTCTTGACTGAACACGGGATTGAACTCGGGTCGAATTTAGATGTTTCGAGAATAACCTCAATCCCATCATCAGAATTCTTTGCGTTTTAACGTTTGCGCCACTGCGGTGCCTGCCAGTCTATAGTCAAACATCAATCTTTATCCAATGGTATTGGTAGATCGAATTTTGCTGTAATTAATTATCAATTTTAATTTACATGTTTTTTTTTTCTTAATTCTTGTTTCGTACTTTTTTTCAAGACTCTGTCTTAAGTACATTTGTTTTTTTTTTTTTTTTTGTTTTTTTCTAGTTGACCTTTCTTTGTACAACTTGAAGGACAAATGCAAACATATAGAACTTGTGCCATAGCTATTTTATAACAATTGTGATTGTTGTGTTTTTTTTAAATCAACTACTTACTGCCTGTTTTTAGACAATTAAAACAAATTTCGTATGAGAAATTTTATTAAAAAAAAATCGTATTATATTGTTCTTTTCATTATAATTTCTTACACGAAATTTTATTAAGATTTTCTAAAAATAGGCAGTAAATCCTTTTTTAAGCATTAAGTTTTTCAATTATTTCAAAGCATTTACTTAATATTTTCAGCCTAGAAAGAAAATATCTTCAACGTTAAATATCCAGATTTAAAAAAAAACAATACAACTTTATAACTTTATATTTTTTTAATTATTAGCATGCACTCATATAAAAACTAGTCCTCAATTTTATTTATGTATGAATATTTTAACAATAAAAGCATATATACATAACAAAAAAAAAAAATAGCACAACTCTGACTAGTTCTTTTATATTCTTCACTACAATTTAGTAGTTTTTTTTTTCTTATGACCACCTTGACCTTCTACTAATAGTTTAGTACCTTAAGAGTACTACTAAAAGTAGACTACAATATTTTATTTTAGAATTTTTAGTTTTTTTTTTTTTTTCTTAGTACTTTAACATTTTTCTATTTAAACACTTTAGGGTTTGTGCCTAAAACAACACAGGGGAAAAAATTACTAAAAAAAAAAAAACAGAAAAAACGTAAACTAGAAAAAATTACTAGACTTAAGACATAAAGAATTTTTAGTTTGTATCGTCGTAGTTGTAGTGTTATTATTACTACTACAACTATCCGTACTACTTCTACTACTGCTACTAAAACAAGTTAACAACATACATACATACTAAGTCATAAAGGAAAAGCTAAAAAGAAACACACTTGAAAACGTTGCCAGGAAAGCTTATACATACAAGCTACTCATATGGACTGGTTAAGGCGGCAGGCAGGTACTTGTACGTGGGGCTTGCAATAGTACACTAGTCACCAAAAGTGGTAGTTTCCTTTAAAGGGTATTTAAATATAGTTTTAATTTTTTATACCTTTTGTTTTATATAATGGTTTGTATGAAAAGAAAACTATTTTCTGTTAAGTATGAAAAACAAATTTTGCATATTTTTAGGTATGCAATAATTAAAAAAAACTTAACCTTCCAAAGGACTTTAAATAGTTTTGATAAGCTTATGAACACTTATGTTATAATTGTTAAGTCAAAATGGGTCTTATGAAATTATGAAACAAGTAAGAAAGTATTGACCATCAAGCCCGACCAAATGATACCCTACACCACATTATTTAAAAACAAATTTCGGGAGTATATCCTACTTGGGACCCCTGGACAATAATGGCTCCACCAAAACAAAATTATGTTATGAGGTTATGAATCATGTAAAAGTTCTTTGTGCCGAATATTATTTAGATATCGTCATTTATATAAGATTTGTTGTCCGCCCAGACTTGCAATTTTTGTTGCTGCATTTTATTAAAATTCTTCTTTGAAATTGCTCTAGTGTTCAGATTATGAAATTCTTGTCGTTTTTTTTTTTTATTTCATATACAAATAAAAACAAATACCCCAACAGCCAACTTGAAGTTGAAAAGTGTGGGAATAATAAAACAAAACACAATTGCAGAGTACATGCAACTGAGTACCACTCCTAAATCTTCTCACCTCTCTCACCTATAAACTCAAGAGTTTCTGCAAGAAAAATTGCAAGCCTGGACAATGACTAAGTGATTTTTTAGGGACCTTTGGTTAATTTTGGATCTACCGGCACAATATTTAGATCGAATGAAAAAGTGATTCCTTGTCCATCGGTAAAGTAAAATGTGGATCTAAGATCAATGTTTTAAGGTGTAACAAACATCAGTACAAGCACATAATACCATCACCACTATTGTGGTGTGGGTACAACCATTAAGAAAATATAGTCGGTCAAGCCCAACCAAAATGATACCCTTCTTTACAGTATTAACAAAAAATATCTTGAAGAGTGTACCCTATTTAGGACCCATGGTCCCTCCAAAATAAAATTGTTTTTTTGTTAGTTAAGATTCATGTGAGAGTTACTTGTGCCAAATATAAGAAACGGGGGAATCTGTAAAGGACCTTATTTAGAGTCTGAACCTACCAGCACAAAGTTTTGAGCGGACATAGAAGATGTTATTGACGCATATTTGTTTGTTAGAAATCGTAGCCTAGTTTAAGGCATTTTTAAAATTGTTTGATTGTTTTTAAATATTTTTATTATTATTTGGAAAAATAAACTGTTCAAGTTGAAATATTTAAAAAACTATTTTACCATAAATTAAACAAATTTATTAAACAGTTTGCCCAGTAAAAAGTGATAAAATATTTTTAAATATTCGCCGCAAAGTAAGCAGTAATACTTCTTACAAATTTAACAGTTTTTGAGTACAAAACAAACTTCTTATAAATTTAATTGTCTTACATATCCAAGAAATTATAAGATTTTTATTTAAATTTAAATAAGAAAATATTAGAAAAAACATTGGACTTTAATAAGCGAAACATCAACAATCTTTAAATAAAATTCAATCAATATTTAAACAAAATAAGATAAAGTTAAATTTTGTCAAAAAAAAAATAAGTAAAAAAAAATGTTGGAAAATTATTTTAGGAATTTAAACACAGATTATTATATACAAATATGTTTCAAAAAACACAACAGCATACTTTTAGAAATTTAAAAAAACTGAATTATTTAATTGTTTCTTATTCAATTTGTTCATTTATTATATTTGTCAATATTAAGTTAATAAAATGTAGATACAACTCTACCACTATTGCTAAATGTCGGGAGCAAGCATTGTTTTATTTATTATTAATAATTAATATTACATATAATTAAGTTTTCTCGAATTTTGATAAGCTAGTCGCATAACCAAATAAATTCTAATGAAATTAAAATAATACGCTATAGTTTTAAGTTTTCTTATAATTTTAAATGTTCCTAATTCTTGTAATATGAAAAAAAAGATGTCTCAATAAAGTTAACTAACTAACTATCTAACTATATTTGTCAATTGCCATTCAGTCACTTAAAAAATAGTGCATACTTTTAGGACAAAAAATATTTAATTCTCCAAGAAAATGTTATTGCTTTAAAATTTAATTCCGAGAAAAAATTCTTTAAAATATGTTAAAAACTAAATATTTATAAATTGTCCATTCTTAAACTTTCTTTTTATATTCCAACTATTTGTAAAGTAAATTCCTAAAATTATGCTACACTTTCTTAAAAAAACAACCCCCTTTAGCCGCTTCTACAATAAACTTTCATTTTATGCTCATTCACACAAAAACAAAAAGAAAAATGTATTTGTCAGTTCATTTTACAACGGTGCTGTTTTTAACTAAATGCCTTAAAATCTACTTTAAAATTATGTTTTAAATACTGTTAAAAACACAAACAAATTTTAAGCAGCAAACGTAAGCAACAAGAAACCTAAATATTTCATTAACGCCTTTCACTTGACTCATATTTTTTCTTTTTGTTTCAATATTAAATGAAATGTTTTTTTCCTAATTTGAAAAGTGAGCGCAAAAAGACAAAATAAAAAAAAGCATTTTATTACTCTTGGTTTCGTTTACAATTTCATCATGGACCAATACCTTCTTCCTTGTACCCTTTGCGCCCTGAAGTTTTATTTATTTTGGGTAAAAACAGAAAGAAAAAAAAACTACAGCCAAAATATATGCTATGCTATTATGCTTCTCAGTGTTTTGAAAGAAAAATACTTCAAACTTTACAACAAGGACACAGTGTATTTGACTTTTTCCTTTTAGTAGATGTCATCTCTATTTTGCCATAGATCTACTTGGCATAAACATTATTGAAAGAAAAAAACAACACGAAAGACATGTAAATCTTAAAAAAAAACTTACAGCATAGTTTCAGGGAAAAAAATTAGTTTTGGAATTTTTTTTAACAAGACAAATGATTAATTAACATTAACCTAATTTTGGTTCAGAAATTTGTTAAAGCAAATATTAAGAGCATATTTTATGGCTTGATAGACAAGCAACAAGCCGAATCTTTAATACCCTCCACCGAGACTTCGAATATTTCTGGACTGGGCTTTATATGGTATCTTCAAAATGTAAGCCAACCTTTACAAAAGCTTCGGTAATATAATTAATATAATTAATTCGGTAGAATAATTTCTGGTATTACAACACATACACACAATATCAACACAAAAAAAATTTTGACTCAATTAAAGCATGAATTAAAAATAAAATCAGTTTTAATTTAAAATTTAACCAAGTGAATTGAACGTTTAATCAAGCGAATTAAACGTTTAATCAAGTAAATTAAACATTTAATTGTTACTATTAATTTGTTTACCGGTGCAAATTAATAGTATTTATTTAAAATAAATTTTATTTTCGATTAATGCTTTTATTGGGGCAACAATTTTTCTGTGTTTATTTGCTACGGTTTTAGGCGTATTTAAATGATTTTGCAGAATGGGCTTAATACGGAGCATATGGTTAATTATAAACCGGTCTTCACGAAATTTGGCGGAATGTTTTCTAGTCTTACAAAACTATAGAAGACTAAACTTTGCTCCAATACTGTTACTAAAATGTTTTCCGAGAGAATTATGGACCGATCTTCACAAAATTTAGTTTTAGGCGCACTAAAATGTTTTGCGAGAGTGCCGATCTTTTTGAAATTTGGTGGAGTGGTTTCTTATCGTATGAAACTGTGACTGACCAAATTTAAATGCAATAGCATGATGTGTGACGGTTTTAGACGAACTAAAGTGTTTTTCGAAAGTGAGATTTATATGGGGCCTATTTCGTAATCATAGTTTTAACTAGTGGCACATTGAGATCCTTATGAATATTTAAGTTTTTAGCATACCAGAGGGCAGCTGTGATTATTCGAAGAAGGGAATTTATTAGAATGATTTCCGATCATATAAGAAGAATTTGTTTAAAATTTAATGATAATCGGTTGCATTCTGTCATTAATTTATGCTTGTTTTTGTAAAAAAAATATAAATTTTTTAGGGAGGTTGTTGCGCAATTGTGTTCATAACTCTTTTCCCACTAGACGGACTGTACTGGATTTCAATACCAAATTTCAAAGGAGAACTAGAAAGAGTTTGACACCAATTTTGTTCTTTTCTTTTGAGTCGTTCGGAAGTGAGGGTGATTTGAGCAGACGGATAGACGGGCAGACAAACGAACATGGCTAAATCGACTTAGAATTACTCAAGATTTCAGAACACATATAAATGTTATGGAGTCTTAGATTAATATTAAAAAAAAAGTGTCACACGGAATGGCAAACTTGCTGTACTAGGGATGAGCAAATTGAAAAAATATATCGATATATATCGTATCGATATTTTTTAAGAGTATCGATATTAATATTAATTAAAAATATCGATATATCGATGTATCGAACGTATTAAGCTGAAATTATTACCAAATTTAAATACATATTTACAAAGGTACAAACATATTACATGTAATTCAATTCTAACTTTTTATTGTTTCTTTTAATTTAAAATTTGCTGCATGTCCCTCGATTTCGAACGAAACTTTCATTCGCTTAACTTTTATTTAAAACAAAACCCTATTTTAAAATTTAGTTTTTAAGGTAAGTTATGCGAACGAAGTTTTCGTTTGATATCGAGGGACCGGCTGTTAATTCTACAATAAAAAAAATTTAAAAAAAAAGTAGAATACAAAAAATTTTTATTTATTCGCCATATAAAATTTAAAAAAAAAAATTTAATTATATAATGCCGGATTATATACTGCCGGTAAACGAGACTTGTGACACATTCTAATGGATAAGAACATGCTCAAATAAAAAAAACAAATAGCCTATTTCCGATGTGCGAAAGGGTTCTTTTTTTCGAACACCTGCAATTAAAACAATAGCAAGTTCTAAAAACTTTGTTTTTGTTTTAAATGCAGTTGTACGAATAAAAGAATTCTTTCGCACATCGGAAGTAGGCAGAAAATATTTTTTTTATTATTAACATGCCAACTTTCATGAGTCTATTGCTGCTAATACGCCATAATTAAGGCACTCTTTGCATAATTCTAGGAACCCTTTCCAGAATGTTTTTTCCGCGCTTATTTTTTTGTTGTCATCTCTTAAAATACCAAGACAAAACTGAACTGAGTAATCTTTGAAAATGTACAATAGAAAAGCGTCGTTATTTTCTTAATATTAGTTAAACAACATATGATGCAATTTTTAAAAAACAACAGTATTGTAAGCAGTTGAGCAACGGTTAAAATGTTGAATATTATTATGAAAAGATCTTAAAAATATCGAATTCGAAAGTCGTAGATAAATATCGATGCATCGATATATGGGTATTTTTAATATCGGCGATATATATCGATTATAATTTTTTTAAATATCGATATTTTGATATATCGATATTTCATGCCCATCCCTATGCTGTACCCTTACAGCAAGTTTGCAAAGTGGTGCAGAGCATAAAAAGGTGCATAATTAATTTTCCACCAACATTTATTAACAAAATTTGCTTTTTTTATAAAAAACTTTTTTTGGTATCAACTCAACCTAAAAAACCAAATCAAAGAAACTTTTCAAAAAAAAAACTTGTCTGAAAACAAATTCTTTCAAATTAAACCAAAAATTACTTGAATTTTAGCAACTTTCCTGTAGAAGAATTGAGTATGATTTTATTTTACTTCAAAAAGTTGTGAAATGCTATTAACTTCTTTTTTTTTATTTGTGTAGGTAAAATTTAATTTATAAAATGTCTTTAATTTTTCAAAATGTCAAAACAGTTGCAGTAGTTTAGTTTCTTCAAAGTTTTTGTTGGCTGTTTTTCTTTACGTTTACTTTAGAAAGTAAAAACTTTAGCAATTTACAACACTTCGCGGAAAGAAGAAAAAACGCTATATAAATGCAAAAACTAACACAATATTAAGAAATTTAAGACACACTAAAACTTTTTACCCCCTAAAAGTAAACTGTACATATACTCACTTTGGGCCAAAAATTTGCAACAAAAACAATTTAAGTTACTTATGAAAAAGAAAAACACACAATATTTATAAGATTAAAGAGAAAATACTTTTTGGCGCTTTTTAAAAAGAAATCAACTAAAATGAGATAGAGAAGAAAAAAGTGAGAACAAACAGAAGAATAAATTATACTCTGACATGCAAAGTTTTGCCAAGGGAAAATAAGAAAAGATCTTTGTATTATAAATTTTAAGACTTAAAAGAAATAAAAAAAAATTTTTTGAATTGACTTAAATATGAAACATTATTACATATAATTTTAAAAATATTTAACAAAATTCTTTGTAAACTCTTTCAAATACAAGAATTTTTATTAAAGAAATGTACTTTAAACTTTTTAGGTACATCCTAAAATTATACCCTATTTTTTATACCATTTGCCACAGGTATGTGATTATAAGTATAATAACATATAAGTATGTTATTTCGTATATAATTCTCTGCAAAATAAATCTAAGATCCTATTAAATATTGATTTAACGATGCCTGCCTGTCACTTTCCGTAGGTCCGTGTGTATGTAATGGTTTTTTCGAAAAACCCAGATACGATAGAGACAAGGTTGTTATATATTTAAACTAGGTGATGCCCGGGGTCAAATTATCATGGAATTTAATATATATCTTAATTTTTTACGATTAAACTAACAAAAATGTTTAATCTATGATCGCAAAAATATTTGAAAAAAGTACCTAAACTACACTTTTTCCCCCCTGTTAAAATTTTTAAGACCTATTTCCCTGGTGTTAGTTTAAGCCAAAAAATAAATAATCTTTTGAAATGTTGCAGTCTAAATGGGGTTGATCAAAATGTACCTAAAAGTCCGATTATCAAAATGTACCTTTTTGAGAAATGCTTCCAGTTTTGCCCATTTTCGACCTTTTTATCTCTTTCTGGTCTAAATTTCTTTTGACATTCTATCTTTGTACCAGATTTCATCAAAATCGGTTCAGCATTTTAGGCGTGATTGCAACTAACAAACTTAAGCCTCTAGTACACGGCATGTAAAAAGCCACATGCGCATATGGTTCTGACGTAATTTTGACGTCATCACACAACACGCAATGCTTATTCTGGCTTTGTATTGACGTCAAAATTACGTCAGAACCACATGAGCATGTGGCTTTTTATATTCCGTGTACTAGAGGCTTTACACCTCATTTTTTTAATTACATTTCGTTAAAGAATAACTTTTATTTTTTCTCGAAAAAATAAAAATCAAAAAATAATTGTTATTATTGTTCAAATAAATAAATATCATAAAATAACTGTTATTTTTGATCGAAAAAATAAAATTAAAAAAATAACAGTTATTTTTGTTCAAAAAAATAAAAATAAAAAAAAACTGTTATCATCTGACTTTTATGAAAAAAGGAATAACAGTTACGGTCCCTGGTTTTATACGATAGCCAAAACAAGCAATGTTGATAAAATTGAGCTGAAATAAACATGAAATTTGTTTGGGTTTTAAAAATCAGAATATTCTACCTATTAATTTACTTGGCGTCCGTTCGAATATGCTCCCGCAGCAAGGATTTTAACAATATGTGGGTCAGGAAACTATTGGCTTTTGAATACTATGGTAAAGAGTTTATACGATTCGGCCTAGCCGAATATAGCAAGCGCTTTTACTTGTTTCTTAGAAAAACTTTTAATATCTTTAGAAACTTTAAAATACGATATTTTATTTAAAAATTAATTATAATACATTTTAAATAAATCTCCTTTTTAAAATAGCTCAAGAAGTTAATTATTCTATATTATAATTTTGAGTTAAAATTTTTACGCTTATTTTGTTCCATAAGCGGGCAAAAACCTTAGAACAACAAAAACCACAAGGTTACTTTAGCCATAAATAAGCATAAATAAAATACTTACACAATATGTGTTGTAGTAAAAAAGAATTCCTTATTAATAGCCTAAAAATAGGCATCAGTTCTTACTCATATCAGATTTTTTAAATGCTAGTAACATTTCTCATACAAAAAAATTTCTTGCAATTGTTTTGATTTCAATAAGATTTCATTAGAAGAAGTTGGATATCAAGCAATTTTTCTATAGAACAGTTGCTATAATATCAAGCAAAGTTGCTTAAATAGCAAGCTATTTTTCTATAGAAAATTTTTCTAATATCAAACAATTTTTCTATTGAAAAGTTGCTTTAATATCAAGCAATTTTTCTATAGAACAGTTGCTATAATATCAAGCAATTTTTCTAAAGAAAAGTTGCTTTAATATCAAGCAATTTTTCTATACAAAAGTTGCTTTAATATCAATATTTTTCTTTAGTTTTAAGCAGATTTGCTTTGTTTAAAGTTGATTTAAAATGTATAAATTGTTTTATGTTCTAAATATTTAAGCCTCAGTGGTATTTTATCCCTTCTGATAAATCTTTTTTATCATCATTGCCCTAAAAGTAGGACATAATTATTTAAAATTATAACATACACCTTGGCTGGCTAAACAAAATGCCTTAAGCCTTAAGTTATGACATTTATGAGTTAAAAGTAAAAAAAATAATAATAAAACAGAAAGCAATGGGAAAAATTTATATGAAATAGTAACAACAAAATTACCCAAGGCGGTCACTGTGCCAAAAGGTTAAAATATATATACACTTTTATATATTTTTTTAAATATAAAAAGTATACAAAAAAAAAATAGCATTTTATACAATATTTTTTAAGGTTAATCCGCCTTAAAGTATGCTACCTTTATTTGAAATAAAACAAAAAACATAAAAAGCAACATTCAGCCGACCTTGTTTATATATATTTTTAACATTTGTGTATTAGAGCGTTTCTTATTTTTAAGCTTTTCCATCTGCATATTTGTTTAGCTAAAGTTGGTAAAAATATTGTTTTTCTTACACAATTTTTCAGATGTGTTTCAGTATAAATGCACAACTTGTTGTTTTCTGTTGTCTAAAATTTATTATTTTTTATATCCTTTAAAGGATTATTTTGGGTTTTTCATAGTGTTAAAAAGCCACGCACATAACAATCATAGTAACGAAACATGTGTTTCCCTAACACACTGTTCAACAATAGGAACATTTAAAATTTATCGCATCACTATCTAACACAATATGTCATGTTTCAAACAACTCTGTGTATTCTTTGTTGTGATGTGTATCTGTGTGTGGCTGTTTATTTGTTCTTAGCAAAAAACCACAAGCGTCAGTTACACTACCAAAAGCGACATGAGAAAACTTTTATGTTGCCAACATGACATTTGTGCACATGATTGATATTCTATTTTCAAATTTATGTTGACGAAGATTTATATAACAACTAAAATTCAAATTTTTTTAAAAAACAAAAGAAGTTGGAAACATATAGAGTATTTACTTTATAGAGCGTTTCTATCAAGAAAAGTTCATTGTTCTATCAAGAAATTTTTCTATGGAAAAGTTGTTTGTTCCATCAATAAATCTTCCTACGTAAGAGTTGCTTGTTCTATCAAGCGTTTTTTTAAAGAAAAGATGCATGTTCAATCAAGCAAAAAGTTGCTTTGATACCAAGCAATTTCCGTATGAAAAAAGTTGCTTTAATATCAAGCAATTTTCGTACGGAAAAAGTTGCTTTGATATCAAGCAATTTTCGTATGGAAAAAGTTGCTTTGATATCAAGCAATTTTCGTATGGAAAAAGTTGCTTTGATACCAAGCAATTTCCGTATGGAAAAAGTTGCTTTAATATCAAGCAATTTTCGTACGGAAAAAGTTGCTTTGATATCAAGCAATTTTCGTATGGAAAAAGTTGCTTTGATATCAAGCAATTTTCGTATGGAAAAAGTTGCTTTGTTATCAAGCAATTTTCGTATAAAAAAAAGTTGCTTTAAATTCATGCAATTTTCGTATCGAAAAAGTTGTTTTGAAATCAAGCAATTTTCGTATCGAAAAAGTTGCTTTGATATCAAGCAATTTTCGTATAGAAAAGTTGCTTTGATATCAAGCAATTTTCTTATAGAAAAGTTGCTTTGATATCAAGCAATTTTCGTATTGAAAAAGTTGCTTTAAAATCAAACAGTTTTCGTATAGAAAAGTTTCTTTGATAACAAGCAATTTTCGTTTGAAAAGTTGCTTTGATATCAAGCAATTTTCTTATAGAAAAGTTGCTTTGATATCAAGCAATTTTCTTATAGAAAAGTTGCTTTGTTATCAAGCAATTTTCTTATAGAAAAGTTGCTTTGATATCAAGCAATTTTCGTATCGAAAAAGTTGCTTTGATATCAAGCAATTTTCGTATAGAAAAGTTGCTTTGATGTCAAGCAATTTTCGTATAAAGAAGTTTCTTTGATATCAAGCAATTTTCGTATAGAAAAGTTTCTTTGATAACAAGCAATTTTCGTTTGAAAAGTTGCTTTGATATCAGGCAATTTTCGTATAGAAAAGTTGTTTTTTTTATAGAAAAGTAACTTGTTTGCAAAGAAAACTTTTTATAAAAATGTTGTTAAATTAAACTTTTTCAGATTTCTTAGAGAAATCTTAAAAAAAAATAAATTATTTTACTCTTCAAATTTAATGAAATTCGATTGATTGAAAGACAGACACGCGATTGCCGACTTAAACTTAACAACATAAAAACTTATTTAAATGCAAGTGATATAGAAAAATTCTGAAGGTAATATCAGCGATAATTTGCTAAAAACATGAAATAGCTTTTTATTATTAATATCAGTTCATGTCGAAAAGCTTAAAGAGATTTTAATTTATTTCTACGACTCTTATTTATTGCAGGGAAATAAAAAAAAATATATTAAAAGACATGATTTGCAATTTATTTGCCATAATTTAAGTTACCAGAAATTAGATTTGTGGAAGAAGAGATTTTGTTAAGGTTAAATGAATTTGATTAAATTAATTGTTTTTAGAAAATTGGGTACTTTTGCTACAAGTATTTACCAAAATTGTGCTTGCGTTTGAAAATTAAGTTAGATTTTTTTGTATGACCTTGAAAAAATTACGTTAAGTAAAGAAAAGTATAAACGAAAGAGAAACATAGAAAGCAAAATAAAGCCACAAAAACACAACAAAAAAAATGAAAAAAAAATTCTTGAAACTGTAAATCTAGTTAATGTTACCTGCCACCAAACCGAATCTGCCACAAATTGTGCTGCACGGCTACACCAGCAAAGTAAAGTCACACATTTAAACCAACCATCATCACATCACTTAAATGTACATCATGCAATCATTTGTAATGAAAGCACGTAATGTTCTAAACAAGGTTACGTATACGCCCCTTTGCACTTACAGAATATTAAATCTAACAAAATGTTTTTCTCTAACTTTTCTCTTTTTTAACCTCTTCTTCTTCCGCTTTTCCGTCATTTCCGGTTAAAGTGTTTGTTTGCGTTTTCCTTCGTGCATTTCTTTAATAAATAATTTTCACTTTAACGTTCATGACTTTCTAATGTTGAAATTAATACAAAAAAGTACATAATTTGATTTTCTTATAACAAATGAAAAACCAGACAGATAGTCAGAGAACATAAGAAAATAATGGTTTTCTTGGCGAGATGTCGCCGTCAATGTTCGGTTTAGAAAACAGATTTAAATAAATTCGTTATTGATAAATGTAATTGTTAATATTCAGATATATTTATGGCAATATTAATCATAAAATTTACAAAAAAAAAAAAAAAATATGCAAAAATTCAAACAACCAACTTTTCTATAGAAGAAAGAAAATTTTCTCGAGATAGTTCGCTCTAACGGCAAGCAAAATTTCTAGAGATAATTCACTCTTACCACAAGCAAATTTTCAAGAGAACCTTCTGTTAACCGCGAGAAATCTTTTAAGAAAAAAAAAATCACTCTCACCCCGAGCGATTTCTTTTAAGAGAAAATTTTGCTCAACCGCAAGCGAAATTTATTAAGATAATTCTAGGAAAAATTCGCTCAATCCGTGAACATATTTTCTCGAGAAAATTCTCTTCAAAAATACCACGCCCACTTATCCACTTCCACCTTTTTTACAGATGTTGCGTACCGATAGCTAGATAGATATGTCTACCAAATTTAGACAATTTTGCTCTTACCGTTCTTTAGATATAAATAAATCTATGTTATGCCACGCCCACTTCTTCAACCCCGCCCAAATCTTGTCGGATGTTGTGTATTGCCTACCGAGATGCTTGTGCCCAATTTGGAAACTTTGGCTCCTGCCGTTCTCCAGACATATCCACTTCCACCTTTTTTACAGATGTTGCGTACCGATAGCTAGATAGATATGTCTACCAAATTTAGACAATTTTGCTCTTACCGTTCTTTAGATATAAATAAATCTATGTTATGCCACGCCCACTTCTTCAACCCCGCCCAAATCTTGTCGGATGTTGTGTATTGCCTACCGAGATGCTTGTGCCCAATTTGGAAACTTTGGCTCCTGCCGTTCTCCAGACATATAGAAGTATATAATATCTTTGTATGGTATATGCCAGGCCCACCATTCCAATCCCGCCCATTTTTGTAGGGAGGTTGTGTATTGATAACACAGTTATGTGTACCAAAATTAGGCAATTTTTCTTTTATCGTTCTTTAGATATAAATAGATCTATTTAGTGTCACGCCCACTTATCCAATCCCGCCCAAATGTTGTCAGATGTTGTATATAGCCAAGATGCTTCCACCAATTCTGGATACTAAAGGTCTCTCCGTTCCCCTGATATATAGAAATTTGTATGGGAGGTGCCACACCCACTTAAAATTTCAAAAAAATATTTAGCCAATAGATTCTTGTTAGGGTGCCCTGTTAGGCTGGTTGGCGGGTTTGATTCCCTAGGCTAAGGGTCTTCGTTGCTCAGTGAAATTAAATTAGAATATTATTTTTAACAATTAATTAATACGTTTTTCTTAACAGTGTCTGTTTGCTTTTGTTACGCACTATAATATTGGGCTTGTTTTCTTAAGAATATTATGACTTTTTTCATTTTAATTATTTTTTACTTGTAAGATCGTTTTTGTGGTACTTTTTTTATTTATATTTAAAAAAATATATTGATAACACAATAACAATTAATTGAAAAAATATTTATAATATATATGTTTTACAATAAAATTAATGTTTATTTGGAATTGATTGGAAAGGCGGCAAAGTTACTGGAAAGACAAACAAAATTAGAAATAAACAATAATACATTTGGCAAGAACAACATGAAAAAAAATAAATAAATAATTTTATTTAGATGGGAATCTGAAGACAGTTTGAGGATGACGAAGCCAATGTAGACAACGAAGATGATGAGAAACGGAAGTAATGCTTTGAAAATTAAATGAAAAAAAAATTAACAAAACATCTAGATCAGAAACAAATTATAAATCAATATTTAAATAATGGTAAAATTATTCTATATATGTACATCAAATTGGGAGAAAATAAACAAGTTTGTTAGTTAACTAGAATTTGTTTCTCTTTTTTAAAGGTTTAATTAGGTCCTTGATTTGGCTTTAAGGCGTTTTTTTACAGGTAATCTTAACTCTAGATGATTTATATTACAAAATTTTCTTTGATACACAACAACAACATTAAGTGCTAAAGACGAAATATCTTTAAGGAGTTTAATTTATATTACATAAAGTTTTCCTAGCCAAAAATGTATTCAACGACAACATGAATTTTTTTAGCAGCTCTAAACACATTTTAAATAAAAGTGAAAAGAGAGTTAAAGAGAAAAGTGTGCGTAAGAGAGTATTAGGCAACAATATTTAAGAGAATTAAGGTGTAAGCACAAATTAGATGTATTTACGAGGCACATATGTATTTATTTTGTTTTGGTGAGAACATTTTACAATAGAAAAATTTTGAAAATTTAAATACCAAATTCTGCCACAAAAAAATCTCTTAATTTTTTCTTTCGTGGTTCTTCACGGGCATGATGTATTGTGATTTGATCACCATCAGCTGATATCATGGTTTCGGTATTCGGTGCAATGGAATATTGTTCCATAAGACGACGTTCTTGTTCCTGGTCATCAGGACTATCGACAGTTTTAGGCTCTTTTTTAAATTTCATCAATTGTTCGGCCACAAAGAGTTTTTGTGCTTGTTCTTCAGCTTCTTTTTCTTTTTTATAGTCTTTTTGGTTAGTTTTTTTTTTTTATTATGTTAGTGTTGTACAGTGTAGTTGTAGTAGTAGTTTGTAGTTGTATAAAAGAAAATATTTTGATTATAAAATGTTTGAAAAATTTTGAAAAAAATATATTTCATAAAAAAATCACGAAAAAACTACAGAGGGAAAACTAAAAAGAGTTCAGAATAAATTAAAAAATAAAATTTTCTCCTTAAACAATTCAATCAAGAGCCAAATTTTTTCCGTGATAAGAACCAAATTTCCCTTGATAAAATTATCGCTTTTGATGACAGCCAACATTTTCTAGGAAAATTAATTCTCGATAAAAGTAAATTTTTTGTAAAAAAAAAATCGCTCTCATTAAACGCCTATTTACCCAAGAAAATTCGTTATTCAGAAGAACAATAATTTTCCAGAAAACTTGTTTTTTAAAATATTTTTTTTTACATTTTTTTTCCTTCTTTAGAAGACCAAATTTTCCAGAAATTTAGTTAATCAATATAGCACTTTTTTTTAAAAAAAATGGTTCTCTTAAAAAATGGTTCTTTAAAAGGCCCAAGTTTTCGATAGTGAATCTTCTTCAGAAATCAAATTTTTTTAGGAAATTAGTTTGTCAAAAATGTAAAATTTAAAAAAAAAAATGTCTCCAATATATAAAATTTTTTTTTTAGATAATTTGTTTTTAGAAGAATGGTTCTTTAAAAGGCCCAATTTTTCGATAGTGATTCTTCTTCAGAAATCAAATTTTTTTAGGAAATTAGTTTGTCAAAAATGTAAAATTTAAAAAAAAAATTGTCTCCAATATATAAAATTTTTTTTTTAGATACTTTGTTTCTAGAAGTGCTAATATTCTCTAGGAAATTTATTCCTTAAGATCTAATTTATTAAAAAAATTTTTCTTTTCTTTTCTTTAAAACAAATCTTTTTAACTCTTCTTGAGAAGAGCGAACTTATTAAAAATATTCGTTCTATAGAAGGCCAATGTTGTTATCTAAGAAAAAATTCATTCTCAAAAAAGAACTAATTTTCTTTAAAAAATCGGTCTTCAGAAAAGCAAATTTTTTTTAACTCTTCAATTCTTTTTGAGAAGAGTCTATTTTTCAAGAATATTGCCCTTTCAGAAGAGCGAAGGTTCTCTAGAAAATTGATTCTCCAAACGAGCTAATTTTATTTAAAAAAAAACCTTTCTTTTAAAGAGCCAATTTCTTTAAAAAAAAAATAGTGTTTTAGAAGAGCCATTTTCTTCTTAAAAAATTAGGAGCTCATTTTCGCTAAAAATGCGTTCTTTAGAAGCAAATTTCGCTAGATATTTTGCTCTTGTTTAAAGCAATTTTCTTAAGAAAACTTTCCCTTGTTTAGAGAAATTTTCAAAAAAAAATTATTTTTATTTAAAGCCTTTTTTCTGAAAAGGGGGATTTTTCTGTAGGAAAGCTTTCTCTTATTAAGAGCGAATATTTTTTAAAAACTTTAATCTAATAAAAACTATTTTGTTTAGGAGATGTACTTTCGTTTAGAGCGAATTTTTACTAGAAAATTTTTCTCTGGTTAATAGCGAATTTTCTTTAGAAAATTTTCTTTTGGTTAATAGCGAATTTTCTCCAGAAGATTTTACTCTGTTAATCAGCGAATAGCGAATCTGGAAAAAATCTGTTGTTAATTTTCCCGAGAAAATTCTGCTCTGGTTAAGAGATCATTTACCCTGGTTAAAAGCGACTTTTCTGTAGGAAGTTTTTCTCGGGTTATGAGCAAATTTTTTCTGCACAAAAGCGAATTATTCCTGCTTAAAAGCGAATATTCTCTAGAAACTTTTGTTCTGGTTAAGAGCCAACTATCTCTAAAATATGTTGCTTTAACTAAGAGCCAATATTCTCTAGAAAATTCGCTAATAGTTTTCTCTAGCTTGTTTAAAAGATTTTTTTAAAAATCTGGATTGACTTTGATAGAATTATTTTTGTTTAGAATGTATGTATTTTCTCTAGAAAATTTTTTCTTGTTTGGTTTAGAGGATAATTTTTAGAAAATTTGAGAGGAAATTCACTCTTGTTGAGCAGAAGTTGTTCTCTTGAAAATTTGCCCTTGTTTAAGAGGAATTTTCTTTAGAACATTTATAATTTTTTTTCCAAGAACTCTTTTATTTTTTCCAAAACCAAAAAACATTTAATATCTTAAAATTACATTTGCTTGTAGTTATTCAAAAATTATAAAATCAAAAACAAAATGTTGTAAATAAAGAAAAGAAGAATAAAAAAAAAACAAAACGAAAAAACCATCATTCACTCTTCATACTCAACCACTCATAACTAAATATGGGCAATGAAAGAATTGAAATAAATAAAAGCAAACAAAAACACTTTATAAAGGGGGGAACATCTACCCATGAACGAGGACTGACTACTGGCGGTGGTGTTAAATGGTGCAGTAAAAAATAATGTTTTATGGTCATTTTTGTTTTAGCAATTTTATTTCTCTGTTGTGTATTTTTGCAATACTGTGGCGCAATAATTTATTAAATGGGATATATTTTCCAAAAGAAAATACACTTTAGCAGCAACAACAGCAAAACAATAAAAACTAAATATAAATAATACAAGCCGAAATGTAATAAAATCAAACGTGATTTTAAATGAAAAAACTTAAAAAGTATTTTTTTTTTTTTTTTTTTTTTTTTGCTGTTACACTCGTAATTGTAGTTTTAGCCCCTCTTTATGTCTGTATATCAGTTCTTTTTTTTTTATTGGAATTTGTTATAGAAATAAAAATTAAATTTAAGTCAATTGGGAGCACTTTGGGGGGTTGTTGGAAATAATAACTGAATACATGTTTGAAACACTACAATAAACATTTCAATTTACAATGAAATTTAAAGAAAAAAAATATACTGGGATGAAAACGTATTGAAATGATTATGGTTTCAATTCATTTACTGTTGCATTAAGTTCATTTATTACCCAGCTACTCTACACAAAACAAATGCTATTTAAATATTTATTTTAAGAATGAAAAAATATATTGTAATAAAACTTACAAGCACTAGAGTTAAAAAATTGATGATATAACAGAGTTTTTTGAAAGCATTAGAAATACTGCAACAGTCGCAAAACTAAAATTTCAAAAAGGCTCTTAATAATTACAAAATTTCATAAAAATTTTAAAGAAGCTTAATTCTTTTTTTAAGAAAAATCTACGTAAACGGATTTAAAATTTCTTAAATTCAGAAAACAGTAATGGTTAACTTTTTATTAAAATTAATGTTTAAGTTTTAAGCCAAAACTAGAATGAAAATACAAAAATTTCAACTAGAAAGCCTAAAAAAGGCCCTCATTTTTTTAAACCTAGTGTTGGAGAACTCTTTTATCTTTAACAATTAACAAAAAAATATATAAATGTATGTATATGAATATTAAAGGCCAAAACATAAAATTTTAAAAGAAAAAGCTAAAAAAAAACATTTGTAATTTTAACAAACAGTGTTGGAAAACTTTTCTTAAAACTTAATATTAAAGGTTCAAAACTAAATTAATACTGAAATTTTAATAATATCTAACTAGAAAACCTAAAAAAAAATATAAATTTTTTTATCAAAAATTTAAAATTTGACAAGATCAGTGTTGGAAAATTCTTTTAACTTTCACAATTAAAAAAAAATTTAAAATATATTCAAATTTTACAGTCCAAAACATAAAATGTTAATAGAAAACGCTAAAAAAAAATGTAATTTTTACAAACAGTGTTGGTAAACATTTCTTTAAACTTGATATTTAAGGTTAAAAACCAAATGTATACTGAAATTTAAATAATATCTAACTAGAAATCATAAAAAAAAGGTCAACTTTTTTTCAAAAAAAAAATTAAATGTATTCAAATGTTAAAAGCAAAAACATTTAATTTCAATACGAAAACTCATTAACATTTTTGATTTGAAAAACAGTGTTGGTCAACTTTTCTTTATACTATTTTAAATATTTTTTGTTTTAAACCAAAGTCATATTGAAATAAGAATTGTATTTTCAGTAAAAAACATAATAAATTCAAACTTATTTCAAAAGTTTTTAATCTATCACAACCAGTGTTGGTAAACTTTTTATTTTGAGTATAAAAACATTTTAATATACTTGAATATTAACTTAAAAGCAAATATTTAATTTCAGTGATAAAACTTAAAAAATTTTGTAATTAAAAAAACCAGTGTTAGTTAACTTTTTTTTAAACACAATGTTTAAGGTTCAAAACCAAAGTAATATTAGTTATTAGAATTATGTTATATTTAAAAACATAAAAAAATTAAAATTTTTCTAATATTAAAAATTTTGCTAAAAAGTTTTGCTTAACGTTTTTATCTTTTAATATATAAATTAAATGTATTCGGGTTTTAAAATCCAAAACATATAATTTTAAAGAACAGTGTTGGTTAAGTTTTTTTATACTTAATGTATAAAGTTTAAAGCCAAACTGATATTAAAAATTAGAATACTATCTAATTTAAAACATTTGAACATTCAAAATTATCAAATTTCAAGGTTTAGCAAAACTAGTGTTGGTAAACTTTTTTTATACTTTACTGTTTAAAAATATTTAAAAAGTACTCGAATATAAAAACCAGAAACATTTAATTTCAATACAAAAAACTATAAAATTTTGTAATTTAGCCAAAACAGTGTTGGTAAACTATACTACACCTATATTATTTTTGAATTAAGACAACTGAGTTGAAAAATACAGGTTATATATTTAAAATCTTAATTTACATTTGTCTAAAAAGTAAAAAGATTTGAAAACAGTGTTGGTTACTTTATTCAATATTTTAATATTATGTGAACATTAATTTAAATAAATATAAATTAACTAAACATTTTAATTAGTATTTTTTCGATAGTAAAATCTTAACTGCCGTTTTCATAAAAATAAAATAAGTTTGAAAGGTGTTTTAAGGCAAAATTTTCATACAAATTTAACTTAAAATACAATTCAAATCCATTTTAATTTTTTATAAATACGGTATTAAGTATTTTAATTATAAAGGGGAAGTTATCAAAAGTGTTGATAAACGTTTCAAAGTCATACTTAACTAGAAACGAATACGTTTGACAAAAAATTATTTTTTTAATATTTAAAAAAATTGCCAAAGAAAAACCTTAAATTTGTTAATAAAAAACTTTAATACATATATAAAAAAATTCAAAACCAGAGTTGGTAAACTTTTTTTTTTAATAAATTTAAAAAAAAAAAACATATTAACAAAAAAAAATTTTTTTTTGTAAATCAATACAAAAATGAATGTTTTTTTTTGGAATAAGTGCTAGTTAAGGTTAAGAGTTAAAAAACTGTGTTAGTTAATGTTTTGAAACTACGAAAATGGTCAGTTTTAATAAAGCATATAAAAAACAGTGTGGGTAAACTTTTTATTATATTAAAGTTTTCAGATACATATAGAACGTTTTTTTTTTTTTTTTTTTTTTTTTTTTTTTTTTGTTGGTTTCAACAAACTTTTAAAGCCAGACATTTTTAATAGTACTGGTATAAACACTGTTTTACCGTTTCAGACTTAAGGCCGCATTAGCCGACCGTAATGTCACTTAAACGTAACGTGCCAACCTGTAGAAAATAGAATTGCATTACGAGGTTACGTGACAGCTGTAGATAGGGATGGGCTGCTTATATAATAAATGGAATGCGGGTAAATTAACCCTTTTTCTTTGGTACTTTTTTCAGCAATAATATCTGTGGAATTTTGACAAAATAACTTACAAGACATACATATTATCATTTTTATAAATATATGTTTAGATGTATAAAATAAAAAATGCATACATATAGACAAATCATAAAAACTGTGGTTTTTAATGGCATCAAAACCTAGTTTTGTGTATGCACATTTTCAAAATAATATAAGTAAACGTGTATGTTTATGCTATAATACATATTTGTTTATTGTAAATCTATAAAATAAATAACAAATATTAAATTATTTATGTAAATTATTAAGAAATACAATTTTAATACCATTTAAATCACTTGGTATTTTTCCTGCAAAGCGGTTAACATTTGAAGATTTTAAATTCCCATCACTGTGTGTATTGTTTTATGTATACTAATGCTTCTTTGTTTATGTTATTGAAAAACAGATGACACGTTCTTACATGTTCTATAAGTGCACAAACGAGCTTACAGTACGTTACGGTACGTTACATTGCATTTCATTACATTTACGGTCGGCTAAAGCGGCCTTTAAGGGATTTCTGCTTTTTATTTTCTAAAGTCTAGTGTATTACCTAATTTTTGCCATTGACTGTATTTAAAATAAAAACAACATGACTGTTTTATTTTTTAGTTTATTATAGCCCCATTTAAAAAAAAATATTAAAAAATAACAAATATAAAAAAAATATTGGAAAAACGAGGTATGTACATAAAGAACCGTTTTCTGCACAGCGAACGCCACTTAACAAGGAGGTCGTCAACAAATCAGTAAAGGTCAAGGTTACACAGCTATCAACTCATAGAACTCACCAATACCCTCCCCAACCACTTTATCGTTTAGTAGTTTTGTGACATATGACTTTTTCTTTCTCTTTCCATCTGTTTCCTCTCTCTCTCTCTCTCTCTCTCTCCCTCTCTCTAGTTTTAATTTGCTAGTCAGGGAATTTAGAATTTGAAAAAGAGGTTTGTTTGGAAAAAATATCAAAATGCAATGAATTTCAAATAACGAAGACCAATTAGAAACAATATGGCAACAAAAGATAATTTAATTATTAAACTGCAAATACAAACAAAAAAAAAATGCGAAAAAATGTCAATTGTTTGTAGAAAAGTTTGAAAACAAAACAAAAATTGACATTGTTAAAAGTTTGATTTAAAATTGGCAAGAGATTAAGTGAAAAAAAAAGTCACAAACAATTTAGATCCATTGTTTTTTTTTTATAAAAGAGGAGTAAGAAGAACTTTTTCTTTCTATTTTCTTCGCTTGGTTTGCGTCCTTTATAACTTACATGGCATTTCAGAGCATTTAATCGGTCAATTATTCTAACTTAGTCATTTAATGAAATAGTTTAAACAACAATTCTTTTCTTTTTGTTTAAAAAAATTTTTGCTCTAATTTTACGATGATATTAGCGAAGTTTAGTTTTTAGTGCATATGATCTTGCAAAATGGCAGATACAAAATATCGTAGCTATTTCGTTCAATCAACAACAAAATAAACAGAGTTTCCGTTAGATTTCTATTAAAGGGCTACGCTATTTTGCATTAGCTCTTTCGTTTAACCATTTGCACCAAACACTTAGCTCCTCTAATAATGTTCACAGTAAAAAAATTGACTTCGATCGGAATCGAATTTTTTATTGGCATTTTGCTTTAATATAAGTCGAAATTTTTACAGAAAATTAACTCCGATCGGGAGCTAAAATGCTTAAGATTTTTTCTATGCCGTTTGCAAGCAAATTTTCTTTAGAACGATTTTTCGTTAGAAAATTGTTGTTTCTTTTAAAATGAATTCTCTTTAGAAAATATGTTCTCGTTAAATTATGTTTTTTGAGGGTCGAATCTTCTTTAGAAATTTTGTGCTCCTAAGAATTGAATTTTCATAAGAAATTTTGTTCTTTTGTGGAGCAAATTTTCTTTAAAAAGTTTGTTCGTTTGATGAGCAAATTTTATTTAGAAATTTTGTTCTCAGAAGGAGTGAATTTTCTTTAAAAAATTGGTTGTTTTGGAAGGGCAATTTTTTTAAAAAATCTTGTTCTTTTCAGAAATAAATTTTCTTTAGAAAATGTATTCTTCTGCTGAACAGATTTTCTTTAAAAAGTTTTTTTATCGTGAAAAATTTTTGTTTTAGAAAATTTGTTTTCTCGAGAAACGAGTTTTCTTTAGAAGATTTGTCATATCTGGAAGCGACTTTTCTTTACAAAATTTGTTTGCTTTAGTAGCGAATTTTTCATGAGAAATTTTGTTCTTATTAGAAGCGAATTTTCTTTAAAAAATTTGTTCCCTTAAAGGTGGTTTTAGACGGCATATAAGTATGTAAGCAAATTTTCCTTCCAAAATTCTTCCACTTTAAGGTGGTTTTAGACGACATGTATTTTGATTTGTCAGACGTAAAATCAAATGTTATTACCAGGGACCCTAACAGTTATTCCTTTTTTCATAAAAGTCTGATGATAAAAGTTATTTTTTGATTTTTATTATTTTGAACAAAAATAACAGTTATTTTTTGATTTTTATTTTTTTGAACAAAAATAACAGTTATTGTTTGATTTTTATTTTTTCGATCAAAAATAACAGTTATTTTATGATTTTTATTTTTTTGAACAATTACAACAGTTATTTTTTGATTTTTATTTTTTAGATCAAAACTAACAGTTATTTTCTGATTTTTATTTTTTCGAGCAAAAATAAAAATTATTCTTTAAAGAAATATACGTGTTATAATTATTTAGTTGACTTTAAATATTTTTTTTAATGGGCATAAGATATCCCAATGATGATCACACATTTAAATAACAACTCAATAATTATAACACGTACATTTCTTTAAAGAATAATTTTAATTTTTGCTCGAAAAAATAAAAATCAAAAAATAATGGTTATTTTTGTTCAAAAAAATAAAAATCATAAAATAACTGTTATTTTTGATCGAAAAAATAAAAATCAAAAAGTAACTGTTATTTTTGTTCAAAAAAATAAAAATCAAACAATAACTGTTATTTTTGTTCAAAATAATAAAAATTAAAACTTTAAAAATCATAATATTTTATCAAAGAAAAGTTCATAAGGATCAATATGTTATACTTGAATCAGTTTTCCAGCATTTACTTCTATATGCTTTTTTTGTTTTAAAATTTCAAAATAACTGTTATTTTCGGTCCCTGGTTATTACGCATGTCTTTCACAATTAGCAAATACAGACGGTTTTTAATTTTTGCTTTCCTACGTTCGTTTTTATTTTCATCTAAAATCGTTTACAGCAGCAAATTATATTCTGATTTTATATTTCTATTCACTTTTAATTGAATTTAAGATTAATAATAATGTGGGTTTTAGGAAAGAATATGTGTAATGTATATGATGATGTCAGATGATTTGTCTGCTGAAAATAGAATACGCTCTAATGGAACATTTTTTACACTGCAAATTCAATCTGACATTTGCAGAAGCCATTTTTTTTTTTACTTTTATACGACATGTATGAATTTTGCAGCGGTAAATTTGACAAGCACATTGCTAAGTACATGTCGTCTAAAACCATCTTTAGGAACTAACTTTCTTCAGCAATTTTGTTCTCTTGAGGAGAAAAGTTGTCATCTTTGATTTTTCAGAAATTTTGTTCTTTTTAGAATCGAATTTTTTTTTACAAAATTTAGTCTGATAAAAAATTTTGTCTGATTTAAAAATTTTGTTTTCTTAAAAAGCGAAATATCTTTAAAAATTTAGTTCTCTTTAGGCGCGAATTTATTTTTTATAAAAGTAATTTCAACATTTTGTTTGTTGACATTTTTTTTATCTACAATTTAAGATTTTTTATTGGAAATTTAATTAAATAAAATTTGTTTTAACACACGTTACTAAATTTTCTGATTTTTTTTCTGTAACAATTTGCTCACGTCAGTGTCAATGTAATAACCTTTTACTGTTGTTGTAATATGTTATTTTGTTGTTGTTATTTACAACAATGTACGTGTGTTTAATGCCATGAATATAACAAAATTTGCAAAATTTATAACTGAACTGGAAAAATTGAAATTTATGGTTAAAAAGTTGCTGCATTTTTTTTTTTATTGTCATCATCTCCATCGAAATAGATGACAAAATAACACCACGTACTACAGCAGAAAGCACAAATTTTAAATAAAAATGACAGCTACTTTTGTATACTACGACAATTTTTCGATTACATGTCACAGAAATGTGAGTGTGTGTAAGAGTCGAAACCGAATAGATTTTATAGATGTAAAAGTTGACAAGCACATTTTCATAGATGTAATAGCAACATTGAAGTGTTACAGTTTAAATTACTACAACCTGGGCGCTAAAAAGGCAGAGTTTCCTAAACTATGATTGTCTTTAAAACTTAATTTTCTAAAAGATTGGGGCATGTTGTGTTTTAAATCTCTGCCTTGAATTTGTCCGAAAATTCTCTCTTTTAAAGCCAAGTGTAGTGTACAATCTCCGAAAATAAACAATTTCCAAGTGACAAATTTTTCACAATTATTGAAAAAAAGGAACGACTAAAAAGTGTATTACAAATATTTTTTATTTGCTATTTAAGGACAAGTCGAAGAAGATGTAGACATACAGCAGGAATTATAACTGATGTCTGCCTGCACTGGGTTGGAAATTAGAACATTTGCAGGCAATATTTTATTGCATTTAAGAAAAGTTAATGGATTTTTAATGAAATTCCATTAGAGATACTGAAAATGTGTTACATGATGCTGAACCGTCTGGCTGAAAAACGATAAAATCTGATAATCAAATGAAGTAAATTTAAAAAAAATTATCTTCATCAAAATTATTTTATTGCCGGAAGATAAAGTTAAATTTAATCTTACGAAATGAAAATTGAACAGCAGACATGAGGCAGCCAAAAAAAAAATTAATCGAAATTATTTTATGCACAAATTTAAAAAAAAAAATGCCACAAATGGAAAATAAATTAGCCAACATATTTCAAATATTAATAAGAAATACAAATATCAAATATAATCACGTAAATATTTCTTTTTCTTTACATACATTTTTTAATTTAAAAGGATTAATTACATAAATTTATCAAAATAAAATATTATCGTAAAATCTTATCGTAAAAAAGTCCAAAAAACAGTAAACTTAAGTAAAATATAAAAATATAATAACCATAAAACGTAAATTTTTCTATAGAATAAAATTGAATAATGTAAGTTTTTCTCTAGAAAAAATTTAATAACGTTAATATATATTTCAAAAACAATTTAATCATGTAAGTTTTTCTATAGAAAATATTGAATAAAACGTAAATTCTATATAAAAAAATTCAAAACGTAAATTGATAAAGAAAAAATTAAATAATGTAAATTTTTTAATAGAAAAAGTTTAAAAACGTAAATTATACTATAGAAAAAATTTAAAATGTAAAATTTTCTGCAGAAAAAATTAAATAACGTAAATTTTTCTTTTGAAAAATTTTGTAACGTAATATTTAAAAATGTAAAATTTTCTATAAAAAAATTTACGTTATAGAAGAAATTAAGAAACGTAAATTTGTATATAGAAAATATTTAATAAATTAAATTTTTAGTAAGACAAAATTTAAAAACGTAAATTTTTCTACAGAAAAAATTTCAAAATGTGAAATTTTCTGAAGTAAAAATTTAAAAACGTAAATTATTCCACAGAAAAAATTTAAGAATGTAAAATTTTTTTTAGAAAAAATTAAATGAAGTCAAATTGAGTACAGAAAAAATTAAATAACTTAATTTGTGCAAAGAAAACATTTAATAACGTAAGTTGGTATATAGAAAAAATTAAATAACGTAAAGTGGTATACAGAAAAAATTCTATAGAAAAAATTAAATAACGTAATTTTTTTTTCTATTGAAAAAATTATATAACGTAATTTTTTTCTATTGAAAATATTTAATAACGTAATTTTTTTCTATTGAAAAAATTAAATAACGTAATTTTTTTTCTATTGAAAAAATTAAATGTAATTTTAAATTTAAAAATTAAATAATGTAATTTTTTTTCTATTGAAAAAATTAAATAATGTAATTTTTTTTCTATTTAAAAAATTTAATAACCAAATTTTTTTCTATAGAAAAAATTATATAACGAAATTTTTTTTTATAGAAAAAATTAAATATCGAATTTTTTTCTATACAAAAAATTAGATAACGCAAATTTTTTTATATTTTTTTTTTTAACTTAAAAACGTGGAAAAATTTAAAAAGGGATTTTTTTTGGAAAAATTTTAAAGTTTATAATAGTGTTTAAAGAAACAATTAAGAAAACTAAATTTTTTTAAAGAAAACTTTCAAAAATTTAAAAAAGAAAAAAATTATAACGTAAATTTTTAATATGGAAAATTAAATAACGTAAATTTTCATATAGAAAAAATTAAATAACGTAAATTTTTATATAGAAAATATTAAATAACGTAAATTTGTATATAGAAAAAATAATTATTAAGTCGACGTAAATTTTTCCAGAGAAAGATATAAATTTAAAAAATATTTTATTTGAAATTGTTACAAATTTTCATCAGAAAACTGCACGTTATTGCAACTTTTCTTAAGAAAAGTTTGTTGTTACAATTCTGCTGTAGAAAAATATACGCTATTACAGGGTTTTCTAGAAAAACTTGTATTATTAAATATGTACTATGTTTTAGAAAAACTTACGTTATTACAATTATTCTTCAAAACAAAAAAATCAGTTAACCTCAAATCACGTGATTTCAAGCCAATGTGCCTTTTAAAATCATACGTGTGATATTTTGGTGTTCCTTTTTGTGTGTTTCGGTGTGATTTTCAATTGCGGAACGCACATAACCAAGAAACACAAAAACGGTAAGTTTTTCAGAACACCACAAAATCACACATGTGATTTTAAAAGCACGTGATTTCAAATCACGTTATTTTCAGGAAACACACGTTCCTAAAAAATTCATGTTGTTAGAACTTTTCTTAAGGCAAATTTTTTTCAGGAAAAAATCAATTTTTTTTAAAAAAAATTTTAATAAGTTTAAAAAAAAACAGTTACAAATTTTCATAAGAAAAATGAGCGTTATTACAACTTTTATTTAGAAAAATTTATGTTATGTACAATTTAGCCTTAAAAAATTTTCGATATTACATTTTTTCTTTAGACAAATTTAAGTTATCAGAATTTTGTATAAAAAAATTCATATATTTCCTTTAAAAGGAATGAAGAAATAGTAAATTAACAGAATATTTTACGTTTAAAAGCTTTACCTTACAGCAATGTCAATGTTTCTGCCATTTTTTTTTAAATAAAACCCCATAAAAAGAATCTTGCATCCAACAAAATTACTGCTATTTTAAATCCCATAAATTTTCTGATATTTTAAAACATTTCAACGCCACACTTTCAAAACCCACACACACTCGACATGATTTTGTTTTATTTAATTTTTTGTTTGTTTTAACATTTTGCTTGGTTGGGTTATTTTGAAAAGTGTTCGTCGAAAGGGCACATCCACTGACTCCCACATCAGGTTGCCGAACGAACAAAAGCAAACGTCAAGAAGACGTAACGGAAATTATAGGGACGACAACACTCTCGTATTTGTATAATCAGAGGGTGTGAAATGTGTGTTTTATCATCAAAATCGTAACGAATGTGTATAAAACAGATGGCTGGGACTGCAAGTGCCATGTTAACGAACACCTAGACATTAAGTACTGTTTTGAAGTAATTTGGATTTGGGAAGGAGGAAGCAATATTGGTGGTGTTACCTACAACCACACGCATAATTTGTAGAGAATCTCTGGCAATCTATTTAATATGTTTTTTATTTTAATATACAAAGTACGAGAAAATCACAATTGCAAAAACCCCCCGATGGATTACTTAAGGCAAAGTTTAAGAAAAAATATGAAAAGGGCCTAGAAATGATGGCTGACAAAGGGAAGAGTGGAAAAAAGAAAAGACTGGTATTTTTTAACCAAAGGAAGCTATTTAAATATATTAAACAGAAGTATGCAAACAAAAATTACAAAGAGGATAAAAGGTTATTGGCAAGAAACAAAATAAAAAAATTAAAAAAGGCATAAACATTAAAAATGATTAAGAATATAATAAAACACTTTATCTGTAAAAATTAATAGAAATGGAAAAATTTTTATAGAAAAATTGCAATAAATTTTTGTAATTGTCAATTTAAAAATAAAACATTGTAATAACGTTAATTTTTCTTAAGAGAAAATTTTATATCTTAATTTTTTTAATTTTGTAATAACGAAATTTTTTCTTAAAAAATTTTAATATTTTTTTCTAATAAAATATTATAGTAATGTAAATTTTTCCATTGAAAAATGGTAAAAACTTAATTTGTTTTTAAGAATTTGTAATATCGTAAATTATACTTAAAAGTTATTTTAATATTGCAAATTTTTCTAAAAAAAAATTGTAATATAAAATAAAAGTTGTTCTATTAAAAAATTGTAATATCGTAATTCGTCTTTTAAAACAATTGCAAAATAGGACATAAATTCATTGTTTAATTTTTAAATTTTTCTTTAGAAAAATTGTTATCATCGTAATTTTTTTAAGCAATTAAAGAATGTTTATATTTCCTATGGAAAGTTATAATAAGGTAAATGTTTTTTTAAAAAACATTGTAATAAGGGCAATTTTTCTTAATGAAATTCCAATAACGTAAATTATAATATCGTAATTTTTTCATTCCAAAAATTGTAAAAATGTTAGTATCATAAATTTCTTTCAAAAAAAGTATAACGAAAATTTGCTTGAGAAAAATTTTGTAAAAGACCGTAAATTTTTTTTCATTACTGTCCATCTCAAAGGTAAAGGAAGCATATTCCCCTTTAATTAATATTTTTCACCTTGTAATATAATCTACTTTTCATAGTTTTTCCTTCTATTTTAATTGATCCAAGTGTCTCTACCCATCACTTTTGTGTAAAATACATTCTCCTTTTAATTTGTAGTTGTTTTTATTCTACAAAAAATTCATCTGGTTAGTAATTTTTCTCTGTGGCATTCTGTGTCATTGTTATCAATTTATTGATGGATTTGTTTCAATTGAAAATTGTATTTTTATTTTATTCAATTGTTTTCTGAATTTGTAACAATTTTCGTTTTATATTGTTTTTCTGTAATACAATAGATATTTCCATTTTTTCAATTCAATTTTTTCTGAGATTTAGTAGTGCATTAATAAGTGTAGGTTGATTGTATGAATATATAGTCAATAAAACACAAATTTCTCTTTTTCATTTTTTGAAAGAAAAAAAATGAGATTACTCATACATTTTAGGGTCAATTGAGTTTGACACCAAAGAAACTGTATTTGTCTTGTTAGCAAATTGTTAAGAAAAAACTGCTACTATAAAATGAAAGGCCGAAATAGGAATAGACTTAGATAAAAAATATATAATAATGAAAAATCGTTGGGTTAAAATTGAAAAATTTTGCACAAAAACAATTTAAAAGTATAGACAAATTTTAAAAGCGTTACAAATTAAATGTTTTAAAAGAAAAATCATAATATCTTAATTGTAAAAACGATAAAATCTTCATATCGTTAATTTTCCTCCAAAAAAAAAGTAATTTCGTAAACTTTTTTATACAGAAATCTTAAATAAAAATACCGAAAATTTTTCTATAGTTAAATCTGAAAAACGTAAATTTTCTCTAAAGAAAAATCTTAATAACGGCAATTTGATTAAAGAAAAATCTTAATAACTTTTATTTTTCTATAGAAAAATCTTAATTAATGTAAATTTGTCTAAAGACAAATCCTAACGGTAATTTCATTAAAGAAAAACGTAAATTTTTCTATAAAAAATTTTAATATCGTAGAATTTTCTATAGGTTTTAATATCGTAAATATTTCTGTTTTTTTTTAAATCTTAATAGCTTAAATTTTTAAGAGAAATTCTTAATATCGTTAATTTGTTTATGAAAATCTTAACAGCTTAAATTTTTCTATAATCAATAATTAGAAAAGTCGTAATAAAGTTAATTCTTCTTTATTGTTCTATAGAAAATCTAAATATAGTAATTTGTTGACTATAAAAATGCTAATAATGTTAATTTTTTCTTAACATCTTAATATCGTAGATTTTTTTCTAGAAAAATATTAACGAAAATTTTTTAATAGATAATAACGTAAATTGTTCAATAAAAAATCTTAATATTCTAATTTATCTTTAGAGCATTTTTCGTAATTTAAATTTTTCTTTAGAAAATGTTCGTTTTAAATTGTTGTTTAGAAAATGTTCGTTTTAAATTGTTCTTTAGAAAATGTTCATTGTGTAAATTTTTCTTTAGGGAACTTTTCTTTATTTAAAATTTTCTTTAGAAAAATGTTCTTATTTAAATATTTCTTTAAATCTAATTTCGTTATTTAAATTTTTCTTAAAAAAAATTTTCGTTATATAAAAATTTTTATTAAGAATTTCCTCTATTCAAATATTTTTCTTTAAAAAATTTTCCGTTATGTAAATTTTTTTGAATAATTGTCGTCATTAAAATTTTCTAAAGAAGAATTTTAATTATTACAATTTTTCTACAAAAAAATGTCGTAATTAAAATTTTTCGTTTTGAAAATTTTAGATATTACAAATTTTTTTTTAGAACATTAATCAATGATTTTATTTAGTTTTTTTTTTCAACCTAAAATTTTATTTCAAATTAAAATAAGTTTGAATGATTTTTTTAGTGCAAAATATTGATTTGTCTCTGAGTAAATTTTATTTACTAAAAAATTTTCTTTTTAAAAGAAATTTTACATTAGAAAATATTGAAAAAAAAGTAAAATATTTACTTTAACGGACATCCTTTTAAATAAATTTAGGCAGAAAAGAAGTAGTTAAACACCTGTAAACAAATTTTATATAAAACTTTTGGAATATTTAAAAAAAATTTGAAGACCCTGAAATTCCACAAATTCGTATATTCGACCTCCTTTTATCACTTCTGTATTTATTGAACATGTTTATTTTGTTTTTATCAGTATTACTATTTATTTGTTTTTATCTCTTTTGTTTACGACAATTAAAAAAACACAAATTTATAATAATTTCCGTGAAAAATAAATATTTATTTTTTTTTCAAAAAAACAAGAAGGTAAAAAGATACGCAAAAAAAGACAAATATGTATAAATTTTTTGTTTTTATTTTCTACTAAAACCTTGAATTTCTGTCAAGATACAGAAAACGGCAAACAAACAGAGAAAATCCCAACAAAAAAAAAATATGAATATGCAGAACTTTTTCGGTTGTTTTTTAAATGTATTCTCGGCGTTTTTTTCAATAATCGAAGACACAGGTAGATATGTAAGGTGAAAGAAAATAAAGAGATAAAAAAGAATAATTTAGGCTAAAATTTCATTCAAACTCTTTAAAATTTAAAAGTGATAAAAAGTGAATTCTTGACCACGTGACCACATTCCCTCTGTAGTTTTGTTTGCTGATAGCTTTGGCTTTTCTAAAATTATTTAGGAGAATGTTTCCTGATGATCTGGCTTAAGCAACCAGTGAAATACGCATAGGAACAGCTTATCCTCCAACAATAAATTTCAGTATTTTTTATCAATTATTTAAAAAGGGAATTAAGCACAACAAACAAAATCTTTTAATAAATAATAGTATTCCCACAAATAACTTTGATAAGAAGAACATTTTGGTAAAAAAACCATTAAAATATTGACAAATTTTTAAATATTTAAAAAAAAATATTATTTGAATTTTCTAATAATCGATTATTTGCATTATCGGATAATCGCTTTACCGATTATTCGTTAAAAAGGATAATCATTACATATACAGGGGTGTGCTGGGAATCGAAAACTTAAAAAAGAAGAATTTGGAAGTGGTTTTTAATACACTTTTAATCTATTCTTTTATATTTTTGTTATAAAATTCTGTTTAAGAGAGAAATTTTTATATATTATTTGTCATACAATTCTTTTATTACAGAAATCATATTAAAAAACGACTTTTAAAATTCTTTCGTTTTACGTTTTCGATTTCCAGCACACCTCTGATAATGTTTAAAAATATTTATTCGAATAATCGATTAATTATTCGAATGATGATCTTAACAAATATTCGGTTAAATGAATATCCAATTGGTTGAAAAATTTTAAATAATTTTATTTATTAATTAATAGAATATATGAGCGATTAATTAAATTAAATGTCAAAATAAATCAAATTAGAAGTTGTATTATACTCGTACGATTAAATTAAAAGATTTGAACACGATAATCCTTAAAACTAAATTTTTAAAATAGTAGTCAGTATAAATGGTTTAACATAACCGAATACTCATTTACTTCATTATGAGATTAAATGTTTTCTAAAAATATTCAACATAAGTTAGGGTGTCTGGTAGCAGATTTATATTTTCAAACTTAAATAAAAAACGTAATAATTGACACAAAGTTTTACTAAGAGCAGTGAACGATAGAATGGAAATGCGGATTTGATTTTTTAAAGAGTATGCCATCCAGATGTCTTCCGTCGAGTTGAACACACTGTTAAATACGGAGCCTTGTGTTCTGCGCCACATGCTGCAGTAAACTTGGCTGATTTCTCGCAAATATTTTTCTTTAAAGCCACAAGAGATTGGGAATTGTCATTATAAACCCTCTTTTTGAGGTAACCTAATACAAAAAATCCATGGGGGTTAGATCGGGAGACCTCGGTGGCCATGGAATGTCCCTTAAGCGACTGATCAGTTTGTGGAGGAAATTTTCCCAAAGCAAATTCATCGAAGCTCTGGCTGTGTGTGCAGTCGCCCCATCCTGTTGAAGCCACATGTGTGAAGAGAACGAAGGATGAGCTCGCAGGTTTGGCAAAAAAAATTCCGTAATCATGTGTCGATAATTTTAACTGGCCTCTCATGCGTGGATAAGGCAAACCAAACAGTTACCCTGTTGCATTGCAATGGTTTTTGATTTTTCAATCGAGGATTGCGGGTTCTTGGAGACCAGTAACGGCAGTTATGCCTCGTCGCTCCAAAAAATGGGATTTACAGTGCGAAAGCGTCGTTTCACAAAAATGTTTACGTTAATGAAAGTCACTTTCTTTCAGTTCTTGAACGATTTGAATTTTAAAAGGATGGAACTTCAGATACTTTTTTAAAATTTCATGAATAATCGCTCTTAGAAGTCCCAGTGAAGCTGCTCTTTTCCGCATTGAAAGTCGCGGATTTTCACGTAAACTGCTTTCAACCAGTTCAATGTTTTCGGAAGTCCTTGATGATCGATTGGGCCCTGGCCGCGGGACATTCATAGCCGAAGCAGTTGCGCGGAATCTCTGCACTCACGAACGAATTAAAGAAAATTGTCGACGAGCAATTACGTAAGAATCATTACTCTTAAAAAAATGTCTCCACAGCGAACGCGCGATGCTCACTCGACTTCTGTGACATCCGCACAATTGATCATTCCAACGGCGCCAACCTCCCTCCGCACCGTTTATTACATTTTGAAATAATCCTATTTAAAAATATAAACTTGCCACCAGATACCCTGTATGAGTACTTAAGTCGATTAACTGATTATATATAACAGTACTAAAGTACGATTAAGTAAGTATTAAAGTACGATTTCTATAAAAATCTATTACTCATATGACCGATTACAATATTGTTCTGATAAACTTTCAAAAATACTAGGATAGACATTCGAGTAATTAAATTGCTGGCATTTAAATTTATCAGTTGTACGAATAAACGATTAATTTTTTCTAGTATAGTATAGAAGTTTTTCGAAACTTAAAGATTTTTTAAGTTGTATTAATTTTCTGTTACATCATTAATAAGTTTGTTTTTCTTATTTTTTTGGTTTTCTCTTTAAAGATTTTTTTTTTTTTTTGTTTCGTACAACTTTTCTCCTACTCATATATGTAATTGTTTAAAACAATGAAAAATAATACGTATATTAAGATAAAATTTCTATTAAAACACACTTTTTTGCGCTTTTTGAAAAACAACTGGGGCAAACAAATAATCATCATATTAATAACTAAAAAAGAGGCAAAAAACGAAACAAAAAGGAAAATTTAGAATTTTGAATGAAATTTTACGATTATAAATCTCAAATTAACAATTTTAAGATTCAATTTAACATTTTACGTTTTAATTTAACAATTTTAAGTTTCAATTTAACAATTTGAAGTTTCAATTTAACAATTTTTTATTTAAAACTAAAAAAACGATTAAGTTTCCTTTACCAAATAGACACAATATATTTTAAATAAATAGCAAACAAATAAAAAACAATTAATTGGTTTTTTCAAAGCAATTTAAACATCGTTCAACGTTTTCATAACCCGCTTATATAAACCCAAATTCTAAACAAACATTATGAAACAACAAAAAAAAATAATTTTTTTTTTAAATGTATTTATTCCCGCCAGTTTTTTTTTTTATTCAATTTTTTCCAAACACAATAGAGAAAAAGCACCCACATAAATATTGCGAAAAAGAAAAAACAACAACGTAAAACTTTTTATAGAAATTTGTTGTAGTTGTTATTTTACTGTTTTGAACATACAAAATTTCTAAAGAACCTAAAAAGCTCTCGCAATCTTCATAATCATAATCACAATCATCATCATCAGTACCATCACCATCATTATTAAGTGCCAGAAGTGAAGGTGTAAGTGGTGAACAATCGTGCAGGAGGGGTATAGGATGAAGTCAAATGGTATACGAGTGGAATTGAATATAAACTTGTTTAAACACCACAGTCTAATGCACGTGCATCGCCCCAATATTTTTATGGTTAATTCACCAGGCATTCAGCCGTTTTTTCAATTGTTTAGGAAACAATTTCTTGTATACAATAGAGCCCAGAAAGAGAAAGAGAGAAAAGGCAACATTTTATAAATGATAAAATATTAATGGTAAATAAAAATCGACAAGGGGTGCTAAGAAAAAGAAAATGGGGAAAAAACTTTTCTAGAAAAGTATAACATTTTTACTCAATTAATTGGTTAGTTAAATAATCGGTTAATCAAAGGATTGTTTTAATCGAATAATCGTTTGGTCTATTAATCGGTTATTCATTTGAATACTCGGTTATTAAAATAATCGGTTATTCGAAAATTCAGCTGTTTGAATAGTTGGTTGGTCGACTAATCGGTTATTTGAATAATCTTTTCTTTAAATAATAAGTTGTTCAAACAATCGGTAGTTCGCCAAAGAGCTTATTCGCATAATTAAGTATTTAATTTATTTCTTCTTGTATTACACAGTACAACACATGATTTGCCAACTCAATTCTGTGAACTGTATGTGAAATTAGACCCAAAAAGAAGAATTTCTGCATCATTCGTTTTGTCTTCTTACCTGCGATTTGAAGTTAGTATCGATTTGAAGTTAGTACTATCGTATAGGTGAATTTATCACGTTTTAGGCCCTGTTGTTTGACATAGCTCGACAACCCCTAGCCCAATTTAGTTGAAATAAATTTTAAAAAATTAAGAATTACAATTCCCTTAATTAATCTGTTCATATATTGTTTTCCTATACAAGTAACACTTTCGAAGTTAAAAATGAATGTATGAAGGGAAAAAATTATTTTTTGCCTAAAAATTTAAATTTTTTTTTTTAAAAATACATAAAAAATCCAAAATGGAAAAAAGTTTCAAGTCTAGTTATTTTTTCGCAAAGTCACATAACCTATGAGCAAAATGAGACAAAGATCATAAAAATCGATGCACGCGTTTCGCTTTTATTCGCAATTGAGTAAAGGTATGAATTTCAAAAATTTGCTCGAGATATGCACAACATTATTTGGAGAAAACATTGACACCTTTTTCATGATTCTGAGAATTAAAAAAAAAGGAATAAACAAAAGGTTATTTGATTTTTATGATTGCGGTAATAAATGTACGTGGACAATTAAACGGAAAGTGGACCTTTTTATTATTTGGGTTTTTCCGGTGGCTACCTATATGATTTTTTTACAGAAATTGCACCCACATTTAAGGGTGGTCATTATTTGGAAAGTATTGCACAGTTTGAAACGTACAAGTGCTGAATCAGGTATATAGCCAGCCGCCCTTATTTCAACTAAATTGGGCTAGTGGTTGTCGAGCTATGTCAAACAACAGGGCCTAAAACGTGATAAATTCCCCTATACGATAGTACTAACTTCAAATCGATACTAACTTCAAATCGCAGGTAAGAAGACAAAACGAATGATGCAGAAATTCTTCTTTTTGGGTCTAATTTCACATACAGTTCACAGAATTGAGTTGGCAATCAATTAACTGAAAAATGTTGTACTGCACGTAGAGAAAAAATATGTTTAGATATGGTCACCTCCAACAAAACTATTTTTATACAAAATTTTAAACATATTTTGTTTAAATTTAACCATATTATTGTCACCGACAAACATATAATTGTTAAATTAGTCCTCCATCAAGAAGCCACAACCATATTATGGTTGCCACTAAACATGTTATGGTTAAATATGACAATAATTTGTTTTTAAATTAACAATAGTATTTTCCTCTTCTCCAAGAGCAACATGCTATGGTTGAAAGCCAACCCTGCTATTATAAATGTTAAACATATTTTAGTTATAACTAACCAAAAGATGTTCGGAGGCAACCATAATATGGTTGTGCCTTCTTGATGGAGGACTAATTTAACAATAATATGTTTGTCGGTGACAATAGTATGGTTAAATTTAAACATAATATGTTTGCAATTCTCTTTAAAAATAGTTTTGTTGGAGGTGACCAAAATTAAACATATTTTTTCTCTGGGTGTGTGTTAATCGTTTAATCGTTTAATCGCAAAATATGTAGTAAACATTTAAAAAAAAATAATAGTAAAATTTTGAGTCCTATCAATAATCGGTTGTCCGAATTATAGTCGATAAAATAATTATTTTAAACAATTAGTTATTCAATAAATCGGCTATCGTAATAACCGTAGAACGAAGGTGAAAATGAAAATATACGTTTTTGGCAGCAAAACCTCGATTATTTGCCTGATTAACTTTTTTCGACTAATACGATTATTTAATAATCTTTAAACTAGTAAATCGTTAATCTCAATAACTGCACTTGAAATGTAAGCAGAACTTTTGTTTTTACCAGCAAATATAAAAAATTATTAAACGAACAATCGACTACACGGTTCATTGTTTATTTTATTAATCGTGTAATAACAACCTGATTACCTTATTAATCGCCGTACGAATATGGAAAGGAAAATATTTCACTGTGGCATCAATAACGAAATTTTTAAACCAATAATCAATCGTTTATTTAAGTAGTCGGTTATTTGAATATTCGACAATTTAAACAATTGTTTTGTTTTGTATAATATCGATAAATTAATTATCGATTGCAATGCAAAGATTATAAGGAAAACATTCGTTTGTGGCATAATTATTAATCTTTGAAACGAATAATCGAATACGTAGGCAATCCGTCATTTGAATGATAGGCTATTAACTAATTTAGTACATATTTTAAAAATATTTCAATTGATAATTCGATTATCAAAATAATTCTCGTACAAATATTAAAATTTTGAAACAAATAATAGATTATATGAATAGCTGTTTATTAAAAATCTTGGCTAGCAGGCCTGCTCTGAAAATCACGTGCTTTTAATATCACACGTGTGATTTTGTGTTTCTCGGTGTGCTTTCGGCAATTTAAAATCACACCGAAAAACACAAAAACGGAACACCACATTAAGTGATCTTCAGAAAATATTTATTTCATTGATAAATCACAGTCAAAATCTTTATAATCGCATTAGAAGAAGAATATTTGTTTGTGTCATGAATTATAAAACGTTGTAACGCATTATTAGTTAAACCAAAAACAATAGGCTTTGCGGATAAAAGGCCATTCGTGAAACTGGTCATTTAAATAACCGAGTAATCATTAAGCTCATTCTCATTGCGAATATTAAGACAACATAATAAAATATAAATTTTAATTAAATCAATTAATTGGTTATAGCACTTATTGGTTATCGGAAATTATTATCACCTACTCTCTACATACTGTTTGTAGATTTCGAGCGTGCTTTCGATAGCACGTCAAGAGAAGCTCTATGGGCCTCACTTAAGTGTTGAGGATTCCCAGATAAAATTGTCAGCCTGATACGCGAACTCTACACTGTTGACATATGCATAGTGCGCTACAAGGGTAAAGAAAGCGATTCTTTCAGGTTTGAAACTGGGGTAAGGCAGGGCTGCGTCCTTTCTCCAACGCTCTTCCTAATATTACTTGATTGTGTAATGGAATAGGCGAATCGTGACTCTCCTCTTGGCATTCAATGGAAACTATTGTAGGATCTTAGCGTCATTGACTATGCTGACGACACCTGTCTACTAGCACACCGACATAGTGACATACAGGCTAAACTTAGCCATCTAGCAAAGAACACGGAAAAAGTAGGTGTTAGAATAAATGTAAGAAAACGAAAATCATACGTTTATCTCAACGGAGACATTATAGAATAGGTAGACTCTATCTGCTACCTTGGCAGCTCAGTGACTGCAGATGGTGGATCAGAAAAAGATATAAATGACCGGATCAACAAAGCACGGTCAGCTTTCCAATCGCTTTACAAAATATTGCGATCAAACGATATCAGTAAAGCAACAAAGATTCGGATCTTCAACAGTTGTGTTACTAGCGTACTCCTCTAACGCTGTAGAGGAGGACGCTTAGAGATTAACCCAATAAAGCCTAAGAAAACTACAAGCTTTTACTAATCGATGTCTGCGCCAAATACTACGAATCTTCTGGCCTTATTGGGTCACTAATGAACAGCAGCTTGAAATAGCAAACCTCAACAAAATTGAAAGCGAAATAAAAATGCGAAAATGGAAAAGGATTGGTTATACGCTCAGAAACCCCATGCATGATATACCACGAGCAACATTGGAGTGGCATCCCCAGGTAACGCGAGGACCCGGTCGACCACGTCTTTCCTGGATCAGAAATATAAAAGGCGAATACGAAGGTCATGGAATGACATGGAACCAAGTAAAAGCATTAGCTAATAATTGTCGTAGATGGAAAGAGTTTTTAATTTTAAATTATTTAATTTTTCTTTACAAATGTAATGAAAATTTTATAAATAATGGAATTAAAAAAAACATCAAAACAATAATCAGCCTTATTCCGATTGTCGTTGTCGTATACTACTGTGTCGTTTTTTGTAGTAGATTAAGGAACACAGGTTGTGTTTCACTTTAATCTATTTTTTGTAGTAGATTAAGGAACACAGGTTGTGTTTCACTTTAATCTATTACAAAAAACAACACAGCCGTATACGATTATTTAGTTTGTTTAAATTTCAAATATTAGAATGCGTTATCGTTATCGATATTTCAATGTTTTATTAAATTTAATCGATTGCACATTTAAATCACCAAATTACATATGTATTTACATAATCGGTTATAACAACGAAAATATTCGAATAATAAATTATTTTAGTAATCGGTTATTTGTACGATTAAGCTTCAAAAATCGATAACAAGAGTAGTCGAATGTAAGCGATTTGATTATATTACGGTATTAAATGAGATATAAGAATAATAAACGGTTTAAATTTAGTTACCCGAACAAATAATTTTCTAGTAGACTGTATAAGTAATTAGTTGACGATTTAATTACACGGTCATGTTGATCTTTCAAATAGGTGGTGGTTAGTCTATAAACTACCTGAAAAATACTAGAAGTATTCTACTTGATATCCGTTTACAAGTGTAGTTAAATTAGGATTTAGGGTCGCTTGCAATTGCGAGTACCTTTAAAAGTATAGATAATCAACAAAAGTTAATTAGATACATAAATAAAAACAAAACCCCCCTTTCTTATCTAGACGAACATACGATTGTTGTTGGTGAGATGAAAACCAATCAGTACCCCTGACAAAGCTAAATAAATCTGGCAAAGACACATATCTAAGGCAGTTAAATCATGAAAAAGTTGCATACCCAGATTTCTCAGTCTGCGCTCCCGCAGAGCCGGACATATAGAAAGAAGGCGTTTCACAGATTTCTCCTTTCTTTAGTAAAAGTTACAAGAATACCCATCATACAATCCTGTTCGAATTTCTCTCAAGGGACAATAAAAATCTTGACCTTTTCCCTTCCACGAACGGCCAAAGTATTCTGGATATTTTACAAATGATAATTGACGTCCACCTGTTTACCGTCTTATCGTTTGCCTATTTATCTCATTTAATAACACTCTCAGGGGGGAATGTCAATAACCGTCTTCATTTCGTTTAAGAACAAACCATTTGTCGCCCATTCATCCGCCATAATGTTGCCTCTGATACCTGAAAGTCCTGGTACCCACATTGACATTGTAATGTTTGAGCTGGTTTACTCTATCCAGCGCTTCGTTCTAACAACAAACCATTTCATTTTGTACAGACATGAATTTGTTCGCACAAAGATGCCTAACATCACTCCAGTGTTGTCATGTAAATAAACTACGTCTTGATTGTTATTGTTGCTTTTAACCATTAATGCCTGATTTTCCAAATTTAAAATATCAATGTTTTTATTTATTCACCAGATAAACAGAAAAATAAAAAAAATTAAATTAATTTTTTTACATTTAAATGCAAAAAAATAGCATCAATTTTGATACTATTTATATATTTTTATTTTGATAAAAAATTAATAAGTGCAAGAGCACAATTCGATTTTAAGTCCGGTTCAAAGTTGAAACTCAAGGCATTTAAGGGTTAATAATTAAATTAATTTTTTTACATTTAATTGCAAAAATAAAGCATCAATTTTGATACTATTTATATATTTTTATTTATAGTTCAAAGTTGAAACTCAAGGCATTTAAGGGTTAATAATTAAATTAATTTTTTACAGTTAATTGCAAAAATAAAGCAAGTATCAATTTTGATACTATTTATATATTTTTATTTTGATAAAAAATTAATAAGTGCAAGTGCACAATTCGATTTAAAGTCCAGTTCAAAGTTGAAACTCAAGGCATTTAAGGGTTAATAATTAAATTAATTTTTTTACAGTTAATTGCAAAAATAAAGCAAGTATCAATTTTGATACTATTTGTATATTTTTATTTATAGTTCAAAGTTGAAACTCAAGGCATTTAAGGGTTAATAATTAAATTAATTTTTTTACAGTTAATTGCAAAAATAAAGCAAGTATCAATTTTGATACTATTTATATATTTTTATTTTGATAAAATATTAATAATTGCAAGTGCACAATTCGATTTAAAGTCCGGTTCAAAGTTAAAACTCAAGGCATTTAAGGGTTAATATGGGCTGCCGTGCCAGACGTTTTCCTCACATTAAAGAACTTGAACAATTTATTCCTTTTTTGTGTTCTAATCAAGACGAAGTGTTAGAGAATTTATACAGTTGTTTAAACATCATTACATTTAAGGATTTGAATTAGGTAATGCTGTCCACATAGATATCTATGTTCGAAATTCGGGGTCAAAGTTCGAAAAAATTTTCTTATTGATTAAGAGTGGTTTATATATTTTTTATTAAGCGAATGATCGTTTATTTTAATAGTTAATATACGAATTATTAATTAGCTACACTTTGACTCCTAAAACCGGTTGTTATAAAAAAAAGAAAACCGATTATTTAAATATTATGTAACAAAAAGTGAATTTTCTAGCGAAAAAAGAAAAAGTTTCAAGGAAAATGTTTTAAGTTAATCTAAATAATCTTTTACGCTTGTTCGGAAATGCGTTGCAAAGAAAAATCGATTATTAAAATATTATTTTAGGCGAACAATCAATTTCAAAAATATTCGTTCAAGGAATTAAACGATTATACTCGAATATACTCCCACAACTAAAACTAGACCGCATCAATCGCAAGTGAACTACAACGACACATTTTCCAAACGTCCATATTTTTGTATTGTTGCTAATGACGATGATGATGATGAAGATATTAAATGATGATAATGATGTCTCTCGGCTGACGTGTGGTCACCTTCAATTGATGTTTTGTGTCTGTGGGTGGGAGGTTGTTGAATTTAAACATTTTTTTTTTCTTCTTATTTTATTTTACTTAATTTTCTTTCTTCTATTTTTCTACTCCTCTTATCTATCTCTGCCGTTTAGAAAAAAAACAAAAATAAAATTGAATTAAAGAGGGAAATAATAATAAAAAATATGTATATATTAGTGATGTGACGAATTTCAATTTTAAATATTTGCGAGTACAAATATCTGAGCCAATATTAACCGGATACGAATATGAATATTCAACCTGAAATTTAGCACCACGAGATATTTCAAATTGGATTCCAAAAAAAATTTCCCGTTTGTGTCGATATCCATAAATTGGGAAAAAACTGTTACACTACTAAATGTATTTAAAACATTATTATGACATTCCGATGACTGAATTTAGGTTAGGTTAGGTTCCATAGGCAGCCATCGAGAGACAGCTCACTTGGGTCCTTTAGCGGTCCCTTTGTGATACCCAGCGCCAATGCCCATTCCGAAGAGCAGTTACTCAGATGGCATCACTGCAAGGTTGAGCCAATTCGTCTTCCTAATGAAGAGAAAAAGCAATCTTAGTTCTATTTTTGATAGATCCACCAAACAGGAAAACACCGGTTCTCCCAGGTATTTTTCCCTGATGCCCCGTAGCCCAGGGCATTGACAGAGAAAGTGAAGCACAGTTTCCTCTTCCTCCTCATCATGACAACTTCTACAGTAGTCATTGAATACCAGACCCATTCTTCTAGCATGAGTCGATAGCATGACTGAATTTGAAATGATCAACTTTGCACCTCCACTTCTGAACATTTTTAAATTTTTATAAACAAATGATATTTTGTGCAGCCCACTTGAATTCACTAAGGCCCTAATCATGTAAAAGGCAACGCAACGCCAAAGAATTACATTAGCGGAGTTTAGTGTTTTGTGCAAATGGTCTTGCGAAAGAGCAAATGCAAAATTTCGTAGCTTTTTTATGAAATCTAACGGAACTTCTGTGTATTTTGTTGTTGGATTTAACAAAAAAGCTATGATATTTAGCATTTGCTCTTTTGCAAGATAATTTGCACTTAACACTGAACTACGCTATTGAAAGCAAAAACAATGTGATTAACATTTTGTAAGTGTGTTGTGGCTTTGCCTTTTCAGGCAGAGGTTCTTGGGGTCTTTTGGGCCGTGGAATTGGTAAGGAGTAATATTCCTAGGGGCTCTGAGGTCTCTATATGGACAGCCAGGCGGCTCTTAGGGCCTTAATGGGCTGTTATGTGAACTCGAAGCTAGTGGATAATTGCAGATTGAAGAAGGGCTCTGGGAGAAATCTTAGGGGAGTATGTTAAGGCTATGCTGGGTACCGGGTCACTGCAACATCACCGTCAATGAGATGGCTGATGAATTGTCGAGACTGGGCTCGGAAATAGAGAATCCTGACTGTCTGAAGGCGGTCACGCCTTCAATAGGCTTCCTTTTTGGGTCTGGCGGAAGCGAAAGGACAGCCGGGTACCGCGCACGCTATGGCCGGTGCTTTAAACTCGGATGCGCTACTGGGCAAGAGTAGGGCCTGCGTTAGAACCATGATAGGTATCATCACGGGCCACTGTATGATAGGCAGGATAGCGATGAGGGTGCTGGAACTGTCACAGGAACTGTCTCAGACTGCAGAACAGCAGGCTGAGGTGGCTAGGCAATATATTCTTCGGCGTATTGGTGGATGACTTGGAGTGAGGGTGAAAATATCTTAAGGGCTTCGTAATTGGAATGACCTGGCTGCGCAACAGGAGGCTGGGTAAGGCATATACATAGGGAATTTTTTTTTTTTTTTTTTTTTGTTTAGAAGGGTAGTTTCTCTTTTTGGTCCGATCTTTGATCTTTCACTACTTTCTTCTTTCACTTTACTTCTCTGTCTCTTCTATCGAACTAAGGCGTCACAATGAACCATAATAATCTCTGGGTGAGGGTGAAGTTGACTTTCCACCAGCCTTTCAACCTAACCTAACCTACAGTTTTGGAAAAGTTGGAATAATAAAATTATAATTTTATAGCAGGCAAAAATTTATTTTAGATATTTCGTTGGAATAACACAAAATTTCCAAATATTTGCACTATAGAATTTTTATTTTAAGGGTAATAAATTAAATTTTTAAATTACAATGTAAAATATATACTTTTATACGTAAAAATAAATGGAAAGTTATTTCTACAATCAACATGATTCCCTTAAATTTTTTTACAAAACAGGTAAGACGCTTTTTAAGATAAAAATTAGGCAAAATTATGTTAAAAAAAAAGCTGCAGCGATCGCATTTCCAATTTGGTAGAGACAAAGGTTTTTTTAATTAAAATTATTAAATAGATATTGGGAATTATTTCTTTTTCATAAGCAACTTTATTATATTCAACATTTTTCATTTTTCGAATTTATTCTATGAGTTAAATTTCAGTTATGTATTTTATAAAGCTTTTTGTAATAGCTCTATTCCTTAAATTTTTTTTTTTTTTTTTTTTTTTAAAAGTCTGGTAGTGTTTAAAGTCATTTCTAAAAAAAAAAAAAAAAAAAAAATTTTAAGGAATAGAGCTATTACAAAAAGCTTTATAAAATACATAACTGAAATTTAACTCATAGAATAAATTCGAAAAATGAAAAATGTTAAAATTATTAATATAAAATTTTTGTTTCAATTTATGTATTTCTTTTTTCTTTGGAACGTATTCGCTAAACATCCGATTGAATTTGGCGAATGCTAAATCGAATGTCGTAAAATAGGCAAATATTCGGTGATACAAAAATGAATACGAATATTTGTAACATCACTAGTATGTAAATAAAAAAAGTCGTGTTTAATGACACAAACAAAATTGATCTTTTGATTATAAATGAGTCAACATTAGTTTAATGAGCTTTGAATGACGTTTAATTTTGTATTTAATTTTTTTTTTTTTTCTTTTTGTAAATAAAGTTCATGAAGTTTAATTAGCAAATTTATGAAATTCTATGCATTCAAATGGAAATTTGCTGATAACAAAAAAAAAAGATATAATAAAGAATTTTTTTGATTTCTGTAAATGCTCGCATTGAAAGGAATTATTGTTTAAATTATCAAAAAGTTTGAAGTAACGACTGGGTAATTATGAAGATGATAAAAGTAAAACAAAATTATAATAAAAAAATAAATAAATTTTGCATAAAAATTGTTTTAATTAGCATTTAATAAAAAATATTAAATGCTAATGAAAGGGTCATTTATATAAAAAAATTCTAAGTAAAAGCAGATATGCGAAAAACGTCAAAAATTGTAAGAACGCCCTAAAAAAAATGCTTAATTGTAACAGGGTCTTATATAAGTGCTGGTTCACACTCTTCAAGTTGTAATGGTCAAGTCTTGAGCTTTTAGGAGAAAGGGGAAAAGAGTATGCAATTTCTTTTACTTTTCTAAAAACTGAAGACTTGACTGAAGAAGAGTGTGAACCAACACTAACAAGCAAAGCTCTGGGCACTAATGTCAACTTTTTTTAACACTTCCTGACAAATCGTACTTTAAAAATAGCTGGATTTTTTTCATCACCCCTATCGTGAATAACGTGCGGTGAAAATGTGTTTAATCAGATTAAATTGCGTTGTTGTTGCTGTTGTCGAAAGTTCTTTCCTGGCTTTTGCAAAGGTTGCTGTTGTTGTTGAGACTCGGTTGGTTCTAGAGCAAAGATCCAATTGTCTTTGGAACGTAAAATTAAGTGATTTGTATTGCTTGGGATCTAGCTAGACGTTTGAGTTGAATAGAAGTGCCTCATTTACGTTTTGATCTTAAATTTTATGTATCATTGCCAAATCTTGATAAATGTTCACTTATTGCGTAGACTGACTAAAGAAAAAAAATCGTGGTAGAAAAGTAAGAAACCTCATTTCAAAAATATATAATTAATATAGTGATATAAAAGCCAATATATTTATCATTATCATTGGTCATTATTTCGAACATTTGTCAATCATCATGGCAAATCAGGGATATAACGAAGTCCGGTATCGGCGATATTTTGCTATCGATACGACGATATTTTTTTGTTGAGTATTTTGGAACAAATAATTTAATGTTCTATGCTTATTTGTTGCTTGGCAACTCAGAGAAATAACACATTAAAAAGTAGAGCATAAAATTAAAACAGAATAATGAAATTATTTCATACAATAAATGAATCAACGAAAATAGCTGGCAGACTCTAAATTTAGCGACTGACTTATCATTAGCTCTAACTTAAAGATTAAAGGCTTTAGACAATAATTTATCTACAATGTTTTACCATCGATACAATGCTCGAAAATTTCAAAGACTTAAATCGTATCGGAAAAACGTGTTATTGAGCTACTTAAAATGTCTCTGCATTCCGAAAGTGTTGAAACCCGGTTAAACCTACAGGTGGTGCAAGTTTTGATAATTCTACAAGAACTGGCCTTTGGAGCGTTTGTGAAAAAATAATATGAGGATCCGAGGAGGATGAGCGTCTTTCTATCCTATACTGTGCTTCTGCTAAAGATGAAGTGCAGAGATACCTTTGATCTCCTAATATTTCTAGAGACGCAGATCCGGTTGATTATGGGCGCAATGACATGTTATGCCCAAACTTAAAGAAAATGGCGCAGGAATTCTTAAGTTTTCAAATGAGTTCTGTCGCATCTAAGACACCAATGAATGTCTGGTTCAAACGGACTGGCGAAATCCTTCATCTCCGCAATAATTGAGAATACTTTGTTTATTAAACAAAAATCTTATTAATATTTTGTAAAAAAATATTTAATATTTTTTTAGTTTTATCATGAATTCAAATTAAATTCTTTGTTTTTAAATCTTATTAATATTAATTTTAAATATTAAAAATCTCTTGCACTGTTATTTTGTATAATTTTCAATTAAATCTACTTGAGTTTTGTTAAATTTAACTTTAATTCAAATTCAATATGAGTATCGGTATCGATATCGGCGGTATTTTTGTTTGAGTATCGGTATCGTATCGGCAAAAAGCCGTATCGTTACATCCCAAGTTCAAATACTATTTACAAACGAGTCGATGATTTAACAGCTTGGGGTACGTTCGTAAATACATCACTGCGCTGCATCAGAAAATCAAACTTTTTTAATGCCGATTTAAAAGTAATTGCCATTTGTGACTATTATTTTTGTGGAGTATTTGACAATTTTTTGGTTCGCATCTCGTCATTGATATATACGTACAAAAACATTTGTAATCACCCTTGTTTATAATAACCAACAAATTGTTATAACGCCCACAAAGGAGTTAACATATGCAATCATGCCAGACAGTATTTCTTGACATTTCCGAGTTGTTTTGCATTAAGATTTAAAAAACGCATTACATTCCGGAAAGTTGAACATTAAAAACATCCTGTATTTTCAGATGATTAAAGGGCCATATAAACGACACAAGCAGTTTCAGGATAACAGAAGATGTTTTGTGTGAATATTAAAAATTTTTAACATGTTCCATACTTTTTTTCATATGTTTGTTTTACCGCTTGTGTGGTGTATTTGGGCCTTAAGTGTTTCAATACAAACATTAATTTCCTGTATATAACAATATTGACATCCTGTGTAATTTAGTTTTTAATATGGAATAATTTTCGCTCGATAGAAGTTAATAAAATTATATATCTACATACATATAATTAGTAGAACCAACATTCGAATAAACTTCTAACGAAAATAATTGTTATAATTTAAAAAAAATAATTAATTCCCTATTATGTAAGTAGTTGTTGACGTCGACATTAAGATTAAATTGTTGTCACATCAAATCGTCGCGAAAACTATATCACTTTGACGTTAATTTGGTATTTTATAAGAATGTTGTGTCGACGTCAACTAGTTATCGAAAATCTGAAAAAAAAATCCCATCTAAAATGATTTTTTTGTTATTTTTGTTCTTTACTATTAAAGCTCAATTTTAAACGCTATTTATTCAATTATCCGACATTTTGTAATAGTTCTATTCCTTAATTTTTTTTTTTTTTTTTTTTATTAGGAATGACTTTATACACTACCAGACTATTATCATGTATCTTCTTGTTACATTTTACCTCAGCTTTCCGTTGGATAGCAATGAAGTATATTGTATGTACAGAAAAATTAACAATTATTAGACACCAGCAGAATGTAATGCATTTTCTGGCCCGCTACGGTCTTCGTCAGCATTCTGTGTGTCACACTGGATAGTGATATTTTATAAATTGAATGTATTTAACGCAACTATTTTAACAAATAGAATCTGGGAATTATTTCTTTTTCATAAGTAACTTTATTATATTCAACATTTTTTTTATTTTTCGAATATATTCTATGAGCTAAATTTCAGTTATATATATATTATAAAGCTTTTTGTAATAGTTTTATTCCTTAAATTTTTTTTCCTTATATAATAGAAACCTACTGAAGGCCTAACCGCCTCCATTCAGTTAGGATCCTCCATCTCTGAGCCCTGTCTCGCTAACTCATCAGCCACCTCATTGCCGTATATGTTGCAGTGACCCGGTACCCAGCACAATCTCAACACATACCCTCCTAAGGCTCCCTCCGTGTGCCCTCCTACAACCATCAACTAGCTTGGAGTTCACATAACAGCCCCTAGCTTGGAGTTCACATAACAGCCTCATCAGTTCCACGGCCCTCAAGACCCCCAGAACCTCCGCCTGAAAACCACTGCAGTCGTCAGGAAGCCTATATGACATTCCTGTCGACTAAAACAAAGAAAATTCCACTCGATGTCGACTTAAAAGCGCCTTAGAAAATATCAAGTGGCTATCAATAGTAATCGATTATGGTCAATAACGACTAAGAAAATACGAATACTATGCCTTTGCCGTCGACTTGTGTCGACGTCAACTTTCATAATAGCGTGATTATTTTTTCCACTACATATAATATATGGGGCACAGATTTACAGATGTTGAGTTTTAGCTTTTTAGGCCGAGATTTTGGTTTAACGAAATATGATTTTTTTATTATTTCATTATAGACCAACATTTTAAGCAAACCTAAGCTGTTCCGTCAAAATTTTGTATACAAACTTGGTTATGGCGGCACAAATCTATTTTTAGTGCCCATGTTCTGTAACTCCCGCTTCAAAAAACTTTTCGATTGGAATGTGAGAAATTAAACAAAAATGCCATAAATTGAATCAAAAACAACTGTTTTCTCACTTAACTGCGCCTTTAACATTTATAGCGAGTAATATGTCACGTAAGGAAATTACTTGCCAATTTACAGAAAAAGTGTGTCTGTAAAATTTTGTGAGAATGTTCCTGCATTGAACTGTCATTTAAACTACCGCATAAAAACGGGGTGAGATCCGTTTCAGATCTGTTATTCGAAGAAGAAATTTAAACACTAAAAATTTTTAACGTGCATATGTAATGCCATGAATAATAACATGGAAGAGATACATAAGAATTTTGTTCTTGACTAATTTTTTTTTTTGTTTAATTATTTTGCATTTAACATTATTGAAAATCTATTCGAATGTTTTCAAAGCAATTTTGTAAACAACAAAAAATAAAGTCGAACTTTATATTATTTGGTATAGCCCATAAACAGGTGGCATTACTACGCCAGATGACGATTTTTTGCTCTTGTATTGTTTGTCTAGTCTTATGTCAAAGTTTTGTTTATGTTTACAAAAAGTCCACGTTTGCTGTGATTATTGTATTTAAGTTTTTGATTATTTAAATTAAAATTAAATAAGATAGTAACCATAGTGAAATAAAAATTGACTAAAAATTAATTTATTCCATTGCGTTCGTCGGCAAAATTTGATTTTAGTGTAATATAATTTTTGACGTATACGGAGACTTATTTTTCATTTTTGTTGTAATGTTGTATTTGTTGCCATAGTGCTGCCATCTGTATTATTTCACCATGGTTTAGCCGACGTTTATATTTTTGCCGCCGTCGTTAAACATTTTTCAATTTTGGTCGCCGTCGCCGTATGAGTGACTCGCGTTCTCAACGTCTGCAATTTCACATCGGCTTCGAATGGAATATTACGACATTTATAACGTGACTACCAAGGAAAATTCATGTATACTGTGGTGTCGATGCTACAACAAGTAACAACACCAAAAACACACCAATTTATTTTTTTGTGGCTTTCATTGATCGATATGTCAAAAACACAAGCAAATTTTGACATTTCTCTCTCTAAGTAAGAAAAAAAAGTATTACAGCTGTGCTTTCAACGCCACCTGATAAATGAATTTGCCTTGGTAACGACGTAATCTCCTTTGATAGTTTTCGACATGAGTTACAGACACTATTTTCTAACTTTTCGAGAAACTATGAAATATTTTGTTTTACATCTTTTCGATGCGAGAATTTCTCACCAAAGTTACAGAACACGGTCTCAGATTAACTAAGCCGGTTGAACTCAAAAATCGGCCTTATAAATTTAATTAAAGTGCAACTAAACCAGCGATTTACTGATTTTATAGTCATAAGAATTATGTTAACTTTTTTTTTTTAATACAAATTACAAAATAGAATAAAAAAAAATTAATATAAACTCGCTAAATTTACCTAAAAATAGCTAAATTGCCATTACTTTTTAACGCAAACATCGAATTTCGCTAATTAATGCGTTGTTAAAATAGGCTTCTCCAATTACAAAGCGTTAAAACCGGGCGTGTTTGATTTAAAACATAAAAATTTTTACAGATAGAAAACGCTTGACTTGCTGATTTAGGTTTGGCTTTTGGGGTGCAAAATCCCAAACATCACCAGTTTTATCATGGACATACGATATCTAACCGAAATTCAATTTGTAAGGGCTAATGAGGCAGCCCATCGTTTTTTTTATTTAACTTGTCTTATATATCCCTTTGGTTAGAAATATTTTGCTTTTTCTCTATTCTTCCTCTGTACCTATATAACTCGTTTAATTGCACATAGTGTTCAGGAAAAATAGCGTAATAAAAATTAATTGGCTTCGGAAAGCTTTGTAGATTACAGTTAAATTAAATAGTTTAATAAAAAAATAAATAAATAAAATTGTAAAGAAATTTAAAATGGACCTTATCTGTCTCCAAGTAGCCGAGATATACCCAACTGTTAACATTAACCCTTTCTTAACCTGAGCTAATCAATCTACTAAAACGATAACAAAATAAATCAAATTTACAAAATACTTTGTTTACTTGGTGACATACCTACTGCCAATTTTAAAAAATAAAATAAAAATTTTCGTTTGGGAATCAGCGATCTCAGTTTTGGGGATTTGATTTTTTGGGGAAAATGGAATTTATTTCCCTGGAGATATTTGGGAATAATATATTATTATAAATGCCATTTGTACATTGGCACAAAGTTTTTAACGACCTTGATGAAATAATTTTAAATATGTATGTATGCCTTATATACGAGAATGCAGTATGAGCTATTAGAAGCTCTTCTTGTGGTAAATACAAACCTTAAAAATAATTCAGTTGGCTGTGATAAATTTATTCCATCTTTTCAAATGCTAACAGTTTTTAATTAAAACAATATTTCAAGCAAGATTGCATTGGCGAATGAATAAGAAAATTTTGATTCTTAAGTTCTTGAAATAATAAACATTGATGGATATACAAATATGGATGTGTATTTAGATATGTAGAACTCAAAGTACAAATAGGTAAAATTACACAAATGGATTTACATATTTAAATAAATAAATGTATTCATATTTTTCTTTTAACATATTTTATTTTAAAGGTTCTGCGGGTATTTTTGGGGATAAGAAAATAGCTATTTTGTGGATTTTTGAAGGCCCAACCATAATATGCATAGCATTGCTTAACCTACTGTCAAAAATTTGCAAAAAGTCTCTCAAATGTATTTAAAAAAACAAAAACAAAATAAAAAAAAACATTTGATTCCGTACGGAATGTGCGATCATTTTCGCACTTTGCTTAAGCAAATGACAATTTCATTAAACTTAACAAAACGTTTCCTTAAGTTCTATATGGTTTGCCTCATATGATTTACATGTATTCGCACATTTGATGAAGCCAACTTAAGCACATTATGGTTGGGCCTTGAGGATTTTTGGGGATGAAAAATCGCGAACTGGGAATAATGTATAAAATAAAACTGGTAGCCATGTTAGGAATTTACACTGAAACAATACGAAAACTAAAATTTTTTTGGTTTTTTGTTTTAATACCTATAAACTGCCAAACCATAATTTTTATTTTACTTGTAAAAACAGGCAGATATTTTAAAAAATATAGGTACTGCATGTTTTTTAAAATAAAATGAAAATTTTCGCTTGGGAACTTATATTGAAACAACAACAAAAAAATTCAAATTTGTTTTTGTTTTGCAATATAAATTTCTAAACAAAAGTTTTTATTTTATTTTGAAAAACAGGCAGATTTTCTTTTTATATTTTTAGTGAAATAAAAACTTTTAATTTTAATTGTTTTTAAAATTTACATTTGAAAATGATTAATTGTTTTATACTATACCTACCTATTTACTTTTGCTAAAAACTCTCTTAAAATAAAAAACTACACAAGCAAAACAAAAAGAAAAATAAAAAGAAAACCTACAACTCATATTCAGATAAATTACAATTATGGAATAAACTTAAAAATACATTTTTATACCTTAAGATATTTGTATGTTTAATAAAGTGTAAGCATAAAATTAACTACATAGGTACCTATAAATAAATTAATGTTAAAGAGAAAAACAAACACAGCCACGCACACCAAAGAAATAATAGTATAAATTAAATAAAAATTGCAGAATTTTAAACAAAAAACTAAAGAACGGATTTGATTTGATTTAAAATATAAAACTCAAACTAAAAACAACAAACAAAATGTTATAACATAGTTTGTAACACATATGTAAATGTTCGTTTTTTATTTAAATAAAGATAAAGAAAAACTTACTTTCCAGTAAACGTTGTATTAAACTGTCAACATTTAGATCAAAATCCGCCATGATGATTGAAGTTTTCTTGTTGATGTTTTTGTTATTTATATATTTTTGTTGTTAGTGTTGTTGATAATTAATTGACAAATAGATAAAGCAGAAAAGTAATTTAGATTTAATTTTTTGCTTTTGTCTTTTGCTGGGACAATATTTTTCTTAGTTGTTGTTCTTGTTCTTGATTTTTTAATGACCTGTCAATTATTTATTTACTTTCCTTATAGGGTTAATGTATAAAATCTTATTGGAAGATTGTATTGTTGTTGATTTTTTAAAAATCCAATTGGAGTAAAAGTAATTTTTTCATTTGAATTTAAATAAAAAAAAACAAAAAGAAATTAGCTAAATTTTTTTAAAGAAAAAAATTAGTTTAACGCACTAAATAACAATTTCACCTATAAAAACATATGCACGAACACTTTTTTTAACACAAATTACAAAAAAAAAACTTGTAGTTGTGGTTTTAGTTATTCAATTTTTTTTTAAATAAAAAAAACAGAAAACTTCACTAAGCAAAAACAAATTTATCAGAAAAAAATACCACAAAAAAGTTCTAAGCAGCGGCGCGCAACTGATGTGATGACGAAAACTCGTTAAAATAAACTCACAGGGGCAAAACAGCAACAAAAATAATGTACAATGTACTAAAAAACAGCAATAAATTTATGAAAAAAACAGATATTCAATGATTCACTTCTACACTGACACCAGAGAAGAACAAAAAAAAAAGCATGAAAAATCCAATTAGATGTAAAACAAATTACGGCAAACGCACAATCACCGAAAAAAAGAGTTCTAACAAAAAAAAAAGTTAAAATTTGTCTTCACTTTAAAATTTGGGCGTGTTTAAGATTTTCTTATTTAAAACTTTTTTAAGTACAAAATTTATTTGAAATTATCAAAAAAAAATTAGTTCATAACATTGTTTATTATCAATTTTTTTCTTAATTATCTATTTTTTCGTAGTAAAACTTTTCTTCCAAAAATGGGTATCTTTCATTTTTTTAGGTTTCTTTACTTCCACTTGTTCGTTTTTTTTTTTGCCACTTTGGCTTTTTTCTTGTTTTTTGTACAGCTTTGTTTTTTTTAATTTTCTTTTAAAAACCTTTAATTTTCTTTAAGAAACTTCAATTTTCTTGTTTTTTAATTAAAAAATTATCTATTAACTACTTCATTTCTTAAGGAGTAAATGTTCCAGCGTTAATTTTACTTTCTCCTCTTTTTACCGTATTTCAACCAAACATGACCACCGCATAATAAAACTGATAATTTTTTTTAGCCTGTTTTTTGCTTTTACTTTAATAGAAAGGGCTACCAGATTTTTTAAGAAAGCTTTTTTGGTTGTCAAAATTAAGGATGGCAGCATTGTGTTTGAAATAATATTGCCACACTGCACATACATACATACAGTCTACACAAGGTGAATTCACGCGACATTTGTTTTGTTCTATGTTAATACCGGAGACGAGTAGTAATACTGGAGACGAGTAGTAAAGTCCGTAAAAAATTACTTATGGCTCAGTTAGGTGAACGTTGCTGTACAGTATATGTTTCTGCAGTCCACACATGAACATATGGTGTTAGTAGAATAGAATATAATTTACCAGTGGAGTACATAAATATATCCAACTTTATTGCACGTGGGAATCTCAAGCTAGCTGTGTTCGTTAGACCTCTTTCTCACATGAAAGTCTTAAGTTTATTGGAGGGAAGGGAAAAGGCGCCATAAGCATGAGGTACTTTTTATGTCAAAAAATTAAGTAAAATATTAATGTACTCTTTTAATTTATTTCACCAACGCATTTCCTTTATTAAAATTTATTTTAGTTTGTACGCTTTTTAATATTTTTTAGCTCTTAATGGTTATCTTATTTTTCTTAGAATTTGTTAAAAAGTGCTTAATAAAGTAATTAATATAATAATATTGTACATATAATCGATGGGGTGCCTTAGAAATCTTTTACTTAAGACTTTTTTATTGTTTTTGCAAAGGAAAACAACGTATTATTAATTTTGCAATTTTATTTCTAGTTCGTATATATTTGTTTTTAATTTTTGTAAATTTATCAATCTTTGTTTTTTATGAATATTATTTTTGATTGTATATGTTGTTATTAAGAATTCGGATAGGTTTTTTTTTTTAATTTTCTTATTTATGCAGATTTGATGTTATTTTTAACTCGAACGTAATCGAGTTTGTTTTTTGTATTTAAATTTAGATAAATTTAGTGACAATCCTTAATTGGTCTTTTATGGACCAGTTTGCATAAATTTGTTTGGACTCCCGTTAAAACATAAATCACATATCATAAAATCTTAACATTAGCCTAAGTTTTGCCTAATATTAGCTATTCACATGTAATTGATAATTTAGTTTTATAAAATACTAGCTTAACCCGGTGCGCTTCGCTACACTGACCCCGCACATTTTTATATTGAAATTTATAGTTTACTATAATAGTAGCTTTAACCACGTTTGAAGACTCTCCCTTTAATAGTTCTTCAGTTGAGCGATATTTAATGTATGCATCCTATGGGAGGTATTTCCCCCCCTGCGCCTACCCGCTTTATTTTTATTTTCAAAAGTGTAGTATACCATAAGAGTGACTTTTAGAAAGTTTGAACATTCTCACTATTACAGTTCTTAAGATATGCGATGTTAAACATTGGCGTCCTATGGGGTATTCCTATACCCCCGCTGCTATTTTATTTCAATTCCGGGGCTCAGAAGATCCTACTACAAAAAGTTCAGCAAAATGCGTGCAGCGTCTCTTAAGATATGCGATAATTAATATTGGCATCCAATTCCCCTGCCCCTATCGAAAAAATAAGTAGCCTATTTTATTTTTAGGGCTCACGTGATGTTACTGTAAAAATTTCAGGAAAATCGGTTCGATAATTAATATTGGCATCCTATGGGGGGTACAAATTCCCCTGCCCCTATCGAAAAAATAAGTAGCGTATTTTATTTTTAGGGCTCACGTGATATTACTGTAAAAATTTCAGGAAAATCGGTTCGATAATTAATATTGGCATCCTATGGGGGGTACCAATTCCCCTGCCCCTATCGAAAAAATAAGTAGCCTATTTTATTTTTAGGGCTCACGTGATGTTACTGTAAAAATTTCAGGAAAATCGGTTCAGTAGTTTCGGAGTCTATAAAGCGACAAACAAACATACAAACATACATAATTCATTTTTATATATATAGATGTACATTTTCGTATATTCCAAGTGCGTTTTTAATATGCATTTTTAAACGATATTTTATTAAGAACCTACATATTTACTTAAATATTGATATGGTAGCTCTTTTAAAATATAATAACCAGATAAGTCTGGTAGCGATTGTTTCATTTGAATACAACTTGGCATTACTTTTTGTTGAATAACTACAAGTACTTTATAAAATGGAACTAAGAACGGCAACGCATCAAACTGTTATTTTTCTTAATTTACTGCCAATTTAACAATGTCGAAAGAACGCTTTCTTTTGCACAAATACGGGCCCATGATGAAATAAACAGGTGGCATTACTACGCCAGATGACGATTTTTTGCTCTTGTATTGTTTGTCTAGTCTTATGTCAAAGTTGTGTTTATATTTACAAAAAGTCCACGTTTTGTGCTGTGATTATTGTATTGTATTAAAGTTTTTGATTATTTAAATTAAAATTAAATAAGATAGTAACCATAGTGAAATAAAAATTTATTTATTTCATTGCGTTCGGCGGCAAAATTTGATTTTAGTTAAATATAATTTTTGAAGTATACGGAGACTTATTTTTAATTTTTGTTGTAATGTTGTATTTGTTGTCGTAGTGCTGCCACCTACTTATTCCACCATGTACGGGCCTGTTCGGAAATGCATCACTGCGCTGCATCTGATGCGCAGCGCGTTCATTAAAGCATCACTGCAAATGTCAGCTGTTCGAAAATACATACCAAATGCAGATGATGCGCAAACAAATCTCAAAACACGCATCACAAGATTTTCTGATGCATATTGTGTTCAATAATATAACCAAACTGGGCAGCAAACATGATGATGCCAAGCTGATTTGCATGAGCATCGCAAGCTAATCATAGATGCGCATCAGATGCACCGCAGTGATGCATTTCCGAACAGGCCCTACATTTTAAACAAAAACAAATTTTTGAGAATTTGTTTTTTATAGTGCCTTTTGCCCATAAACCATCTTATTATGTTGGTATTTAGACTTAATTTGGTTCAAACTTATTTTATTACAATTAAAATCAGCTTACCAAATTTTATAAGAATACGTCCATATTTGACCATACAAATAATACTCCCGAAAATAGCTTTTAATGCCATAACTTCCTTATAAATGTTGGTATTAATATATAAATTGGCAATAAGAACTTTTACGACAGCTACCATGTAGTGACAAAACGTTTTCCACTCGGCACAAAGAACTTGTACATGAATCTCAACCTCATAATTTTGATCAGGCGGGTCCATAATTGCCCATGGGTCCCAAAAGGATACACTCGCAAAAATTGTTTTAATATACTATGGTGGATCATATGGTCGGTCATGCCCAAATATGCTTTCATACTATTCAAACTTAAAATATCACCAGGTTATAGATTTGAAAAACAATTAGCTTCAAGGAGCACAACAACATATTTTAAGCAAACTTGAAGCCCATGTTAAAGAACATAGAGGTAGCAGACAAATAAAGTTAATTTTGAGTCTACATACTCAACATTTTAAAGTTGATTTATTTTCACTATCATTAGAAGCATAGATTTCAAAATTTTTAAATTTGTACTCTCTGTTAAAAAACGTTTTTTGAAAAATATATTTTTTAAAAACATTGATGCAAGTATAATCCAAATCAACAGCAAGACACAAGACTTTATTAGGTGGAAATGTAGACGAGAATATATCTTAAACTCATACAATGCCTAATGTTACTCCCACTTCAACAATCTTTCTTTACGAGTGGAATATCGATAAACATGAACTTTGGTTAATTAAACATTTTAAATTAACGTGTGTGTAACAATATACTTTTTACATAAAATATTCGTGGAAAAATAAGTGTATTTAAATTAGGATTTTATACAGCTTCCAGTTTCAAAAAAAATTATATTTGTACGCCAAATTTGACTTTCTTCTCAGTAATCAGCAAGTTTGATAGCAGGGATTCCCCTTTAAAGGATTTTAATAAGATATATTACATTGCACATAAAAAAATGTCAAAAAGAGCTAATAGAATTATGAAAAATTATAAAAAAAGCTACAATTACAAATTTTTTATTTTTTCTTTGCTTTTCCATTTGTTAAAGGATTCAATTTTTTCTTTTCCATTAATCGCTTACATTCCTTATTAACTTCATGTAACAGTTCAACTTCATCTTTGATAAAATCTAGTTGCTTTTCTATATCTTGGCGTTGAAAGACTGGATCTATATCTGAAATTGAAATAAAAATAAAAACTTTTAAGTATTTCTCAAATCGAAGATATCCTCTTATAAATATAATTCAATCGTTAAGCTTTTCTTAATTTTACTAAACTCACTTCTTCTTTTGCACAATAAACGATACATATTGTGGACTCCGTCTAAAGCTCTATCCTTATTAAGATCATGATTTGCTACAGTGTTTTTAGCATTGGCCATAATTTTCTCCCATTTTGAACATTCCGCTCTGGCTTGGTTGTATGATCTTTCCAACTCAGCCAAATCATTTTTTAAGCCCAATACAGTTAATGCCGCCTCATTCGTGACCTTAACCATACGTTTGCGCATTTCCTCGATTTCTTGTATTTTCTGCTGTTCCAAGCGAGAAATTTCCACCTGAGCTAGCACTAAAAGTTTTTGGAGAAATTCGTTTTATAGAATGTGACTTTTACTTTTTTAATATTTACTTAAAGCATCGCAACGATCCATACAATCCTTAACGGATACAAATATATCAGATTTCTCTACCACCTCTTGTAGAACTTTTTCATACGGTTCAAATTCTTGAACAGTTGCCTTGAGTACATCACGAAATTGAGCTGTAAAGACATTTTATATAATTTTTTTTTTTTCAATAAATTTGTTTTGTGTTTGAAGAATTGAAGACTTACAAAGCTCTTGAATACTGCTTTGGTATTTCTTTATATTTTCCTTTACCACTTCATGCATAGCAGTTTCTTCGGCTACTTTCTTCTCCGCAATTCGCTTTTTGTCTACACAATCTTTTATAAAACTATTGACCTCAATAAAACGTTTGCGCAAATAAGCATGCGTTTTATATAATGTTCGTATGCGATCAGCATTACTAGATGTTTGCCTTTTGGCATTTTCAAGCATTTCCTCCTGGAGGCGCAACATAGCTGCATGTTCCCTTTCATTGCGTATAAAAAGTAGTTCCACAGAATCACCGGCTGAGTCCCAATTAGGAGGTTTGCTAAAGATATTTTTTGCTAATTTAAATTATATAAATTTTTAATGTTAATTACTTACATAAAAAAAGCATCTTGTTGCTTTGATTCTATATAGTCGCCTACCGCTTTTTCGGGACTCAAGTCCAAATTGCCAATAACATCGATTTTGGTAGTGGGCTTTATACGGGGCATATTAAATTTTTTCTTAATTTTTTTTTTTAACAAAATATAATTTTTTTCAATTGAAAACTGTAATTATTTTGAAAGTAAATAGAAGACGTCTATTCAAAAAGTTTTATCGTTAATTGTTTATGAAATCACTATGGCAATTCGTTTAGCAACAAAAGTGCGGGTAAACACCAAGAATGATAGAAATAAAGATTACATCATGCGCATGATTTCCCGTTAGTTGACGTAGTATGTGAACTACAAGGGTGGCCAAGCTAAAAGTCCCTTAGATTTTCTAAATTTTTATAAGATATGTATGCACTTTATAAGAGCTGGAGCGTGTCTTGAGTTTGTCAGCTGGAAATAATTAGCCAATAGGAATGCAGTTAACATGACGTCATTCATGGTTCACACTATGAAAGTTTTAGTTTAGTGATGAGATAGGAATAGAAAATGTATTCTTCTTACCCCTCTAATCACTAGTCTGACTTTCTGAAAAAATCTTCAGGGTATGAGTCCAGAGAATGTAAACATTTAGGCCCCTATTATGAGTTACATTCGATAAACGATTTTCGCTAGCTATCGAACATCGAATGTTAATTTGGTATTATGAGTTGGCAGCACTGTCGAAAATTTCGTTGTGCATCGAATTTTTCAACGAACACAAATTTGCTTTCGACGGTGTAAATAATTTTAAAAAAATTGTTGAAAATGTAAGTTTTTGTTAATTTATTAGTTTTGGTGTGCAAATTCCACATTCTTTATTTATTGGAAAAGCTTGTTTTCCTTATGGAACAAAATCCTTTGTTGGCAATAGGAATTTTCACAAAAGTTCAGGCTGCAGGTACAGGCCAGTTCCAGTAAGCGTTCATCTTCATCAGATGAATTATCGTACCATGATTTATAAATATTAGTTTTATTTTTTTAAATTTGTTAACAAAAATTTTTTATTTAAAGTGACAGTTGATAGAAAATGTACTACTGTGAATAAACTAAATCACAATAGTACTTTTTTTTTATCGAATGTGTGGCATAATACCAAATGAAAATTCGTTCGATCAGCTAATTCGACTGCTGTCGAAAATCGAATTAAGTTCAAATAGGCACCTTAAAGTGCTACCATTTTTTTGACCGGTTACATACCTATTACTTACTATAGACTAATCTATAGTTGTATATATGCACTAATAGGACTATATATTGTGGACTACGGAATAGTCTATACTCTATAGTCGGGGCTATAGACTAATCATGTAATCTTTGGACTAGTGTATCAACTAGTCTATATTCTATAGTCTGGACTAAGTACTAGTATATTCCATAGCTAAGATTATGTCTGGACTGTAGGTTTATTTGTATATATGTATGTATAATGTGAACCGTAGACTAACCCATACTCCATAGTATGGACTATATTCTAGTCTATACTGCATAGTTTGGACTGCCAACTTGTCTATAATCTGGTCTTTAATTATACAGAAAACCATTCTGGCAAACTGGTATGTATTAAAAATAATTCAATATGACAAAGGTAAACCGTTTCAGTACTGCCACGAAAACTCGTTTCGTGTCTGTTTGACAACCCCTCTTTCTTCTCAAACCCGATCTCCTACAAACAAAACAAACGTGTTTGTTAGACATGTCTGAAAAGACACCGTGTAAACTCCCTCTTTCTCTTTTTAATTGTATTTTTTTTTTATTTTAATTAATTTTAAGACAAGTAAATTACAGCGTTTTATATAATCAATTACAATATTTTTATATATGTATATATTTTTAATTTTTTTTTATTTTTATTAGTCATTACGGTTTATTATTTAAAAATTAATAATAATATAATAATAATAATTCGTGTTTTGTGAATTTATGAACATTGAATTTTTTTATTTTTTTACTATAAATGGGTATAATATATGTATGTATTTATAGGGTTCGTTTCTATTTGTTTAATTTTTTCTTTTAAAAGTTTATGGGGGTTTTAACATTTGTATTGTTTAACTATTTAAGAAAAATTAATAAAAAAAAGAAAATTTAAAAAGAATTCTAAATATTTTTATGCGATTAATAAAACAACAACAATATAGTAATAAAGTGCCTTTAATCCAAATTTTTAAAGGAATTATATCTTGTTGAGGTTTTTGTAAATTTTACTGAACTAAAATTTGTGACAGGGTTTTTTATCTTGTAAAAGATTCCTTTGTCTGGGGTTTTGGTTTTTTACTAAAAATTCTTCTTTTTTCTAATATTTCTCATCTTTGAAATTATAGTGCAGGGAAATTTGTTATAAGTTCGATCTAAAGTACACTCAATTGAAATAATGTAGGAAACACGCATCTTAAGCTTACATTAGACGTGGCATAACCATAACCACACAAAACACCCAACCTTATGGGCAACACTATATTTGATTATAGGTATATGACTTTCCATAACGCCATAACTTTAGAAACCAATTGAATTTTGGGTTTTATGGTTATGGTTTTGGCTATGGGATTATGATATGGCATGCCTCATTGGACCTTTACCCTGCCTGTACACATTCAAGTAGAGTGTACATACGTATGTATGTATTTACATCAAATATGTTGAATTAATAACCGAAAGCCATATAAGTTGCAACGATTGTTTACACAGTCAAGTGAAAGTTCTTTGTATACACTTAAAAAAGTTAAAAATTATAATAATTAAAAATAAAAAACAAGAGTAAATTTGGCAGCACTGTTTATATATTTCGCTGGCTTGACATGCAAAGGCTCTAAGTTCACTTTTTTAGAAATAGAGATTTTAATGCAGTAATGTGCAATAAGTAAAAATATATAAAGAAAAAATCAGTTATCTCGTTTTTTGTTGTTGTTTTGTAGTGATGAGCAAAAGCGCTTTAGCACAAGAAAAAGCTCTGAGTCCAAAAAAGCTTTCAAATCGGCAAATACTTATTTCATTTTGCTTCTACGCATATAGAAAACAAAGAAAAATACGCAAAAAAAAGTTTTATTGTTTTTTGTATCTCCTGTAAAATTTCAAAATATGCATGTTAAGCCAGCGATTTGACATTAACTTGATACAAGTGTAAAAAAAATTGCTGTCTTCAGAAATTTCTTGCAAGTTGTCTGCAAGTACGAAAAATGCAATTGTGACAGCGAAAATGTGCGAGTTTTTCTTACTTGAACTCGCTTGTGTAACGGCCATGTTACCCGGCGGGAAAAACGACTTTAATTAGGGCATTTACTTTACTGCTTTATTTTTTCTTTTTAGGAAAATTTAGATGTGAAGATGTCGCTTTTAAATATTTTTTTTTATTTGCTTGTAGCTCTTGTCGGTCCTTATCGCTCTTAAATTGCAAAAGGCACAATGGATTTTAAAGTAAAAATTTCTGAAACCGCAGCTTTTGACTCGCTTAAAACCTCTTAATTTTCAGCGTTTTCGACTGTTTGGCGTTTCCTAATCGACAACTCGAATTTTAAGCGATATGGGCATTTCCATAGAAAAGTCTACTTTTTGAAACGTTACGCCAGCAAGCAATTAAGCTTGTTTTTTAGACCCATGTTAGTCAAATTTTTCCATTATTTTACTAATAACCCAAATTTAAATAAAAAAAACCCCTTCACCCTTTTTTCGTATGAAAATTCAATTGTCAAAATGGGAATTTTTATTCATAATTGGTCTGTAAATGTAGAGGTATTTGCGCTCTACACCAAAATACATAAAGGTGAATAATATATAAATTTTTTTGGAAAACAATTTTAAATGCTTGCTGACACATGGGCGATTATTTCACAAAAACTGTAACAAATCTTTGAATCTTAGAATGAGTATTTTTAGGAAACCAAAAGCTATATAAATGCACTATAAAACTACAAACAACAAGAAACATTAACCCTTATATCTTTATCATAACTTTTGGATGAAATTTATAATATTCTGTTACTGTTCCGAAATTAATAACCGCATAAACTTTTTGTTACGAAAACTTCTAAACACTAATATGTATTTTAAAATAAATGTAGCATGCTGTTAAAGGCTACTTAATTTACAAGCCTTTTGTTTGTAGATGGTGTCTTCCTAAAGTTGTAAGTACTTTTTATATAATTTTCTATAACTATAAACTGTTAATATAAAACGAAAATATGGATAGGAAGTATGGTGACTTTTATAATATAGAAAAAAAAATATTCAACATTTTTCATTTTTCGAATTTATTCTATGAGTTAAATTTCAGTTATGCATTTTATAAAAAAAAAAAATTTAAGGAATAGAGCTATTACAAAAAGCTTTATAAAATACATAACTGAAATTTAACTCATAGAATAAATTCGAAAAATGAAAAATGTTGAATATAATAAAGGTGCTTATGAAAAAGAAATAATTCCCAATATCTATAGAAATAAAATTTTAATAAAAAAACATTTTCATTTTAAGATTCGAATATTTACACTGTGCTCGAACTATACCTTTTTTAAAATGTACCAGTAAAGAAAATTTGAGTGCGCTGAATTTCATGGTGCTAATCATTTTTCGAAGCGCTCGTATTCACGATTAAAAATTTTAATACTCGCAGCACAAAACGACAACTTTTATACTTTAAGTGTGTTTGTTCAATTTTTATCAATCCAACTCTGTTTGTTGCGGAAAACAAATTGCGACAAGCATGTCATCCTACTGGTAAAGCTGATTTTGTACCCTGAATTCAAAAGCTAACACTCGTATCGCGATTAAAAATTATAAGAAGCTGTAATTTTTGTTTAATGAAAATTTTTTTTCGCAAAACTTTTTTGGTTTTGAATTTGCAAATAATTTAATATCAATAAGAAAAATTGGCATAAAATTTTTTTCTGCAAAAAAAAAAAAAAAAAAAAAAAAAAAAAAAAAAAAAAAAAATACACTCGTAAAACTGCTCTGAGTCATTATTTCTTAAGGACAATTAGGTTTTGGTGTTTGTCTACTTTTCGTGCATTTTGCGTTGTCACATCGCGTTTGTTAATGGCTTGGCGTCGTATAACTGTACCGAGTTACAGTTTTTGCGGTTGCCACTATTGACTTTGTGCAATCGTTCGTAACCTCAATGTTTGTCTGGTGGAGTACTAATAATAACTCAACTTGACTGGTGGAGAACCATATAAAATTTAGACCAAAAATACTCTGAAGCGGATTCTGGAAGCTCTCGCCTTCCTATGTGACGGTTTAGGTCAAACGAGGACTTGTGGTTGAGGCTCCAAAAATTCGTGTGATACCCTGCCATATGACTTAAATAGTCAGTCAAAAACTTTTTAGTTTTAAGTAAAATAAAAAAAAAATAAAATATGTATATTCAGTAGGGTTTAGAAAAATATTCAATAGAGTTAAGAAAATATTTTTTTTTCCAAAAATCACGAAAATAATAAATTTTTTCTCGAAAAAGAAATTAAAAAAAAAATTGTTTTTAAAGGAGTTGAATCGATTTAAATTTAACAATGATCGCGAACACAAGAGCTTACTTTTAAAAACGACTATCACCATTAAATTCAGTGTATTCGAATTAGCTTACAAGTAGTGTGCCCAGCTTGTAAAATTTTCGACTTGCACAGTGTTATTAATGTAAAAAACAAGAGGTCCATATATAAAATTAATAAAAATAATAAATAAAAATTGCATTTAATAAGTTTTAGTACTTCTACAAGAGAAAATATATAAATATCTTTTAAATATAAAAAATATGCTTTTACCAAGAATTAAACAGTTGGCATCACTTTTCAAAATGGGTTCTCTTGATTTAACTTTTATAAAATTGCCACCCTGCTTCCTAGATATTTCCTAGTATACAATTTAACGTTTTTTTTTGTTACTAGGTATTGTTAATTAAAGAAAAGAAATAATTAAAGAAAATATGTAGTATTATATATTGTGTCTGTTGATATTTGCCACTATTTTTGTTGAAGAATTTAGGAGTCTTTATATTTCGCCAGGCTTATTGTTTTCATTGCAGTTGTTAATAAATACATAATTGTATTTGTTTTATAATTTTAGTTAAGGAAGGTGTTTTCTTCTTTATTTGTAACAGGAATAATGTTTAACAATACTTAGGCTTTAATTATTTGTAGCTAAAGAAAGAAAACGAGAGAAAAAATGGTTAAAAATATTATATTAAAGAAGTTAAAAAAAATATATTAAAAAAAGAAAAATACGAACATTTAAAAGTGGTTAAAAAGAATACATCTTTGGTAGTATTGTCTTACTGGAAAATTGTGTCCAAAGTGTACATTTAAGTGGTAATGGGTAGGTGTCAATGTTAAAAATTAAAATAAAGGAATTTAACTAAAAATTTAAAGATTTTAGAAAAAACTTTAAAAACTTGTCCAAACAAATTTTGAGGTTAGAATTTCGAAATTTAAAAGTGTTCATTACTTGAATGGCCAATTTCACCAATTCTATTAAAATAACAATCTATGTTTAAAATTCGTTTTTCATGTAAAATAAAAATAAAATAATATGAAAAACTATATTTAAATATGAATTGATATTTAAATAAATTGGTGAAATTGGCCATTAGTCTTCATTCACATTGATAGCAAAAAATTTGCAAATTTTAAATTTTTACATAAATGTATCTCGGATTACAACTTAACTCAGTTGAGTTAAAATTTAACAACTTAACTTTACAACTGCTAGTGATGAAATGTAAATGCTTGCTTGATGTTTTTGTTAACCGCACTAATACAGGCTTGTAAATATTACTACAAAATTAAAAATAAAAAATTTTTTGGCTATTATTCATTAAATATTTTCGAATTTAAATTTTGAAAAAAAAAATTTTTTTTGTTTAATTTTGATATTTACTGCCTATTTCACTAAATGCGAACGAACGCTTTCTTTCGCACAACTATATGTAAAACAAAAATTTGTTTTTGTTTCAAATGTATTTGTGCGAAAGAAAGCGTTCTTTCGACATCGTGAAATTGGCAGTTAATGTCTTGAATAATGTCGACAATTTTTGAAATCGATTATTTGGACTTTCAATTTCGAAACGCTTTAATTATTTACAAATTTTTAGTGTTTAAGCGATTGAATGAAAAAATAGGCACACACAAAAAACAAATATAAAAAAATAAAACAATAATAAAAAAATAAATGCAATTTAACTATACCAACATGTTCCAAAATTATTGTAACTGCTTCCATGATGTGTCAAAGATGAATTTTAGTTCAGGATGAGGCTTTAATTAACTGAAAATTCTTAACAAAAAACCTTATTTTGAACCAAACGTCTCAGAAAGAAAGAAATTCTGGCAACATGTTTGTATAATACCCTTCTTGCGTAAGACTTCCCTCTCACTTTCAACATGAATAAGTTCTAATCGAATTCCCACTTCACCCTCTATACTCCTTACCATAACCTATTTTCCTAGTTTCAATACAATGCAATGCATGAGTAGGGGTCATCCTCTGAATTCTGGTTCTATAAAAAAAAAAAAAAAAAAATTAATGGCCTTATGCAATTCTTTGAAATATATATCGTCAGCTTATGATTGGTGTGACCTACCGATCACTTTAAGAAAAATTAAGTTAGATGTGGGGCATATATATTTTAAATACCTCCTTTCTGAATCCAAAACCTGTTCCACGAAATTTTTAATGGTTTCTGAGATATTAAGCATTAATTTTGCTTCACATCAACCAACTATTAAAAAGTTTTTCAAGTATTGTCTTGCTCTACAAGCCGCTGTTTGCCATATGCTGCAAATTCCTGATACAAAAACTTATAAATAAATTTCACTATTGCTTTGATTCATTTCCGTAAGAAAAAAAGTAGTTTAAGCGAAAGTAAAATAAAATCTTAACAACTCAATACACAACAGTAAGTATAAAAAGCTACATATAGAAAATACAAAAAATTCTATCGGCATGTTTTGTTTAAATAATAAATCCAATACAAAATTTTTCGTTCGATTATACATATATTATAGAGCGTATATTTTTTTTTTCTTTGTTGTTTAATGGAGCGGCATTACTATTCTGTTTTTTTTTCTTTTTTTTTTTTTTTGTTTTAAATTTAATTAAATAATTAATATTTAAACTTAATAAAGAGAATAGAGTTAAAAAAAAGAAATAAATGGTAAATTTAAAAATAATATAATAAATGTATATTTAATTTCTCTTTCAATATTGTTTATAAATTTTTTGTTTTAATTTTTCAATTTCATTACGTTTTAGAATACGATACTTTAATTTCAAATCAATGTTTTTTTATTATATTTTATGCGTTTTAAACATAAATACAAATATTTATAATAAAGAGTAACGCAATTACGCTAGGAATTATACAAAATATAAAAGGGCTCAGAAAAAAGGTTTGAGGTTAAAATCGACATAAAGCTTATAAAGAATGAAAAAAATAGATAATTTATAATTTAACCAAATATTCTTTTATATAAAAAAAATCTATACATACATTTACAAAAAAAATGGAAAAAATAATTAAAAAGTCTAATAAAATTTAAACCTCAAATCAAAATTATTTTTCTTGAAAATGTAGATAAGAGAAACAAAAACTATGGAACCCTTTTAAGATTTTAATAAAGCAATTGTTTGATGTTAATGTAAGTGGTGTAAAGTTTAGCTTTTACAGGTTTTATGGAATTATAAACTTAAGTGTATAAGTTTTAGAGGCAACATGACAGAGAAAATTGTTTAAAAAAACTAAAAATAAAGAAAAAATATAATAATAAACGTGGAATTTTTTTTAAATAAATTTAGTTGTTGTAATATATTGTTGGTTGTAATTATTTAAATAAATTTGATGTTTTATTCGTAGTTACAGTTAGAATAACTTGTTTTTTTTTATTTTTAAACCATATAAAAAGAAAGCCTACATTCCATAACCGGGTGGATAAGCCATATTGGGCGCATAACCGGGCGCTGCTGCAGCAGCAGCATAATTTTGAGCATACTGTGGTGGTATACCCATTGCAGGACCAGCTGTTATCATTAATTGAGGTTCCATGGTAATTATGTTTTTATGTTCGACCGTTTCATCTTCTTTTTCTCGCCGTTGTTCGTTTTGTTCGAGCTTATCCACTTTGGCGGTATATTCACGTATGACCTGGAAATTAACGATAGTTCAAATATGTATAAAAACTTTAAATTTATATATCGTTTATTTTAGAAACTACTAATAAAACTTACTTGAATCATATAAGGCATGGCAAAGTCCATAATATTGTGTTTCCATGCAAGTTCCAAAATAACATCGGGTCTTAATAAATCGTAACACTAAAGAAAAAAATAAACAAAAATTAATTTCAGAAAACTTCGAAAATTTGTATAAATAAATTGTTTTTTTTTTTAAAGAAATTGCGAAAAATAAAGTTAAAAATACTATAAATATAAGTTTTAATATAATTTCGAAATTTAATTGTATCATTAAAATAATTTTTAAGATTAGAATGATTTTAAATAAATTTAAATAAATCTTGCAAAAATTTATTATTAAAAAAATGTATAAAAAACATAGTTTTAGAATCAAGGCCAATTCATTCCAGGTAATCTCGGCAGTACAACAAGTACAACTCGTACAAAATACACAAGCAATTTGTTTTTGTAAAATCATTGTACAATGTCAAAAACCGAAACAAATCAAAACAGAAACAAAGATAAACAAAATTTTGACATCCAACAATTATAAAGCTAAAGAAAAAAAGTTAGCAGCAGGGCTTTTAGGATCACCTGTAATGAATTCGCCTTGTTTATAATAAAATTTTTTAAAAATACATAAAAAAATAAAAATTCAAATTTGAAATTGAATTGTATTTTCAAAGTTATGTATGTACTTTGAAATTCTTAAATAAAATTTCTTAACTTAACTAAATATTGAAAATTTCGAAACTAGTTTTTTTCAATTTTAAAGTATTTTTTGACTTCTGTAAAATTTAAAGAATCTTCGAAGCTTTGAAATTATTTTCGAATGTGAATAAAGACTTTAAATTGACAAAAAAAAAAAAAAAAAAATGTTTTATTTTAAAAATTAAGGTTTTTAAGTTAAGTTCGTATATATAATCAGCATTATTACGGTTGCCGTTATCGTCGACGACTTTATCGTTTTTTTCTTTGTAGTAGATTAAAGAACACAGGTTGTTTGTTGCTTTAATCTATAACAAAATCCGTAATAAGGCTGATTATAATTCATGAATTAAAGAGATCTTCGAAAACTCTAATTAAATCTTCAAATTGATTGTATCTTCAAAATTAATTGGAAAATTTTCAATTCTTTTTAAGCTTTTTGAATCTTGTAAAATTTTTAAGTTGTAAAAGAGTTTTCGAAAATTAATATTATTTTTTAATAGGAATAAAGACACTAAAATGGCCAAAATATAAACAAAATAAAAGTTTTTGGCTAAATATTAGTTTCTAAATAATCATAGATGAGAGTAGTGCTCTCATTTTGCAGTTTCAACTCACAGTTAGTGATAGTGCAAAATTATTGCAATCATTTTGTTGATGTTGAGTGATGAATTGAAAATTAGCAGCCTCACTAAACATGAGTGATAGTGATGCTAAAAAATTTTGCACTCAAAAAAAATAGTTTGATTTAAGAAAAAGCAATCATCAGTTTATTGCAACTTTTTCTGCTCTTCGTTCAATTTTGCACTAATTTCACAAACAAAAAACTTGTTATTTCATGATTAAAGCCATGATATATTCCGTTTTTGACAAATTATTGACATGTTGTTTAATTTCCTTTCTTATGCATATCATAACAAGAATTAAAAATTATTGAAATTTGGAAAATTATTAAATTAAATTTTCCAAATTTTATTATTAAATTTTCCAAATTTTATTATTAAATTTTCCAAATTTTATTATTAAATTTTCCAAATTTTATTATTAAATTTTCCTAATTTTAGTGCTTTTATGATTGCAAGTACAAATTTTGCACTATTTGAATTGAGTGCAGATTTTTGCATTCAATCTTCGTTTATTTTGCCATATCACTAATTTTTTTTAGCGGTAGTTAAAAAAATAGCAATCATTAATAAAGCTGGTAAAAAAAGAGTGCAAACTAATTTTTTTGCTGTTTTATTTAGTGACAGTGCACTGCTGGTTTAAATCAATAGTGCACTACCCCCAACTATGTAATTAATTCATTTAAATGCCTCGAAAATTTGAATATAAATTCAAAATTGTAACATTAAAATTTTCTTTTGAAATCTATTGATATTTAGGTAAGTTTTACAAGTAAACTGCAAAATTTCTCTGTTTCAATTTTTGTTATTCGAATCTAACTTCGAAATTCTCCTAAAATTTTACTTTTTCTTAAATAAATATTTTTATATTAACAATTCTAAAAAGAGATTTTCGTAAAATTTTTAAAAAATTATTAACTACTCGACTCACTTGAAATAAGCAGGCAGCGAAACAATCAAAGGCATTACGTTCGAGGAACCAAGCCAGCAGTTCTTCGGCAATTTCCTGTTTACCAGATTCAGCTGCATATTCCATAGCATCCTTATACAAACGGTCCTTTTTACACAATTCAACTGATTGTTTCCAGCGATTGTTGCCTAAAACAAAATCAAAGCAATAAAAATTTAAAACATAAGAATCGATCATCCCTTATAAAACCCCGGTTAGACTGACTTAAATCCCCTCCCTTTTCACATAACACTACAACAACATACCTTTGTAGAGATAAGCAGCAATACGCCTAAATTCAGTTAATTCGTGTTTCTCCAATTTCTGGGCCAAAGCAATGGTATCGAAATTATCAAAACCATCTATGGAATTACGTAGTCCTTGATAGTCTTCCTCTTCAATTAACAAACCATTCAAGGCCTCATTGATGGCCTTGTTGTTGAGGGATTGCACAGAACGCAAGTAGGGTTTGACTAAGGCCAAGTGTCCGGTTTTCGAGAAGAAGGTTACGGCTCTAGTGTGATCCATGCGTGGCGCCAATACCAAAAGTATATCGTTGAGTAATAGAGGCTTAAAGTCTAAATAGAATTGTATAGCCTTGTAGTACAGTTCAATGTTGGCAACCTTTGTGATAATATCTTTGAAGTGACCTTCACGCCAGGCTTCGGTGGGATGAGCCATCATAGCAACTACAGCGTTATCGTACTCCTCGTATTTATCATAAAGGAATACCAACTCGGACCACAAGTGGGCTGACTCGGCAGCACGTAATACTTTGGGTATATTGACACGCGACCAGAACAATTCCAGGTGTTCGCGCATTTTTGAGGGCTTGAATTTTGAATAGAGTATGGCCAACTCGGTAAACATGCCCATGTGGGCACGCTCCAGACCCAAGGCGGATTCGAGCAAAGCTATAAGTTCTTCAAAGTAGCCGCGATCTTGATAGTAGTTGATCAAGTCTTCCAATTCGTCGGCATGGACGACAATGTGTAGGCCGCACATTTGTGCCAAACGGAATTCCTCAGCATCTACACATGCGAAACATACCTCCTTCCAGGTGCGAGTGGAGTTGGCTTTGCGGGCAGAGTCTACGGCTCCTTGGAATTCCTTTAGATACACCAACGTAATGGCCAAACGGGCAAAGTTACTGACATTGTTGTATAGCAATTTGGCCGCATCATACATGCCATCATTGAAACATCTGTCGCCGATTTTTTGTATATCGGCATGATTGGGTCCGGAAATGAATTCTTCTAAGTCAGCTAAACGTCCTGTTCTGGCATATGCATAAATCAATTCACTTTCAATGTAAGATTCTCTAGCCTTCTTGCGGGCCATTTGCAAATAACGCACCAAATCTTCCCAGGAATCAGATTGGGAGGCGACATTAACCACATCCATATAAGCGCTTGGATCATCAGCTTTAATATAAGAGTCAATGGCTTCCTTAACCAAGCCTTTATCCAGTTGGGCCTTGGCCAATTGGGACCATACTGCGGGCTCATTACAACGTTCTGCAAATTCGTAAGCTCTTTCGAGATTATTCACCTGTTCAATTAAAACTTGTATAGCCGAGGTGTTGACGTCGAATTTCTTGAAGATGGCAAAAGCTTCTTCATACAATTGGTTTGATATGGCGATGTTGGCAATATCGGGAGCATCATAGTTGTCCAGGCGATTAATGTAATCCATAACACGTGTGCGATCGGCCTTGATGGCGGTCAAAATCAAAAGATTCTGCAAATTGCGATGATCCGAAAATACGGAAGAGTCCAAGATGATTTTCTCCAACAATTCAATAAGTTCATTGGGTAAATCGGCGGTCATAAAAGCCTTGACAGTGACAGATATATCATCAGGATCTTGTGTTTCGGATAAAGCGGTTTGAACAACTTGATCGATAAGTTGTCTTTTGTAGGGATTCGATTCGGATAGCACTTCAGCCCAAAGTTCAGCATCACGACGTCTCACCAAATAACGGGCTTCACTCTTGAACAAAGAATTCTCATTACAGACAGCAATCAATTCACGATCACATTGACCTCTTTCGTAGGCCACACAGGCCAAATGAGGATCACGTTTCTCGCAATAACGTCCCACAACACGACTATCATAATATTGATTTTCCTTAAGGAATCTTTCAGGGTTGTTATTCGAATCAATATAAATCTTGGCCAAGGCATTATGTGTGGCCGGCTCTATGCAGCCTTCATGAACACGGGACTCCAACCAGGGCAACAGCAATTTTAAGCGGTTACGTTTTTCTACCTCCTCTACAAGTTCATCGGTGGAGAATTGACCCTTAACTACCAAAATCAAATTCTTAATAATGTCCTCGGAACAGTCGACATCCAAAAGGCCACCCACCACGACGGGCAAACGCGAAGGATTGACTTTTTGCACGTAGATTTCAATGTACTTTTGTAAATTATTGCGATACAAGTACAACACCAAATCGTGCACGAAATCAAAACGATCGCAAACAATAATCAAAGGCAATTGATCGGTTAGTTTGGCTTCTTTGAGGAAATTCTTTACGCGTTCAGCATTGTAGCAGTTCGATTCACGGCAAATACGTTCCACTTCCTTGATCTGGTTGGTCTTGCAGGCGGCCTGTATGTATTTAAAATGAACCTCCGGATCTTGCGAGTAGTTGACTATGGAGCCCAAGAAGTAGAAAAGACCTTCGTAGGATTTAAAACTTTCAAAGAGATCTATCAAAGCCTTGGTGGTCAATTGTTCATGATATTTGGTAGCAATTTGAACACAAATCTGTAAGTTCTGTCTGATGTTAGCAGTCAACATGGCCTTTAAGCATTCCAAGGAGTCTTCAACCGAAAGAGTGCCGAAAAATCCCACCAACCAGTCGGCATTTAAAAGGTGGGTATGCACCACGGCTCTTTTGATGTCATATAAATCAGTATAGTGCTCAAGAGCACGTTGCAAAAGACCAGCTTTCTCACACAATTGGGCAATGTGGGCACGATCGTAGTGAGTAAACATGGCATTGCCTAAAATAGCATCGGCCACCTGGGGAGCCGAAATCAAATTCATTTCCAAGAGACGGGTTTGCAAGGCGCCCTCATTGGGACGATTGTGCTTAAGAGCATCCAACAAAAAGGCTGTACACTGTTGAACCATAGAATGTTCCATGAAAATGTCCACGATTTGATTGATGTCAGCCAAAGGCTCTTCCTCGGCCACCAGCATAGAGGCAAAGCTGGATCCCTGCTCGGGATTGGTACGCATAACCGAACGCAACAGGAATATATAGTCGGGAGTATAGTTCACCTTTTTGGCGTACAATACAATCTTCTGGAATTGTCCCGTTTCAGCAAAGCATTGTATAACCTTATTGGGCACATTAGCTCTTAAGTAGATGGACAAAGCCAAAGTAAGATCCGAGGTCTTGACCAAATCACCTAATTCCTCACTGCACTCCAATTTCTCCTCCTTTAGCCATTTCTCGCACAGTTGCTTCTTGCCTTGCAACAACACCGGGCGGCATAATTCCAAAGATTCATATTTATTCAATTTACCCTGATCTAATAAAATACCAAAATATTGCAATAGAGGTGGTGTTGTAGAACCAGCCGGTGTCTGTACTTGCTGGAAACGTTGTATAGTCTGCGGTGTACGCAAAATACCCTTGGGCGCCAAAGCCGCGACCTTAGCAGCCTCGGCATATTGACCGGCCGTGAAAAGTTTATTGAATTTTCTTACAAACAATTCCTCGGCACCTGAAAGATTATTGCGTACTGCCATGCGCAAAGCCAAATCGGGATTCTGCAAGACCGTATTAATATAGGGTATAATCTGCTCCTCATCCACTGTCACCGATAAAACTTGACCTTTTCGATTTACCCCTATAATACCTCCACTCGACTCGTGCGGAGCAGTTACAAATATTGTATCGGCCGAAATACGATTCATGTATATGCATGTACCCGTTTCCATGTCGTAAAGATGAATATAGCCATATTTGGTAATCAAATAGATGGTATCATATTTCGAGGAAACCTGCATTGCTACGGGAAAATCACTTTGGGCCTCGGGTGGGAAGAAGACATCGACGGATTTCTTAACAAACGGTTGATTGCCGGTTGGGGGAGCACCAACTTCGATAATATGCAATTTTCCACCAGTAGCAGTACGGACAGCAAAACAGAATAAGGTAGAAGGTTCCTTATTGCCTTCCATTTTAAACGAAGCAAAAGCGGCGGCATGACCTAAACAAAGACACAAGTACACAAAGAAAAGCGGAAGAGAAAGAATGTTAGAAATAAAAAATTTTTTTATTAAATAATTTTAATTTGCTTATATAATAATAATTTTAGCTATTTATTTTATCAATAGGAATATCAAATTATTAAAATTAGTATGTATTTATTATAAAAAGCTTTTGGACAAACCTTCAATTGCCTGGGAAACTTTACGTTCCACCGAATACAATTGCATAGCACCGGCCACACGATTCGGCAAAGCTGATATACCCACCAACAATAACCATTGCTGATTTGGATTACAACGATAATTAATGATTTGGCAACCATTTAATGAGGAATGTCTATCGAACATTTTAAGGGGCGTCGAATCACCCTCCATAGACCAATGATAGACAGAGGTCTCTGTAACCAAAGCTAAAGTATTCAACGAAATCCATTTCCAAAAGACTACGTCTTCAGTCATGGCATGAGCTTTCATTTTCGATTTCATTTCGATATTAAAGATTTGTAAAGTTTTTTGCGCTGAAGAGATGAAGGAAGAATAATTAGTAAAATGTCATTATAGATGGAAATTACAATAAAATATGGCAAAAATGTTGTACCTTTAAGAGCAATAACTTTACTAGCTGGATTCATAATAGCTGAATCGGCGGATATTGGACGTCTGGTTGGATTAGCAGTGTCATTCATATCAATAATGACAACTTGTGCGGTATCGTTGACCTTTTCACGCACACAAATAAATTTGTCAGACTCCATGGTAAGAGTACTGAACGATATCGAATTGATATTAATACCAACATTTGTGAGCTAAAACAAAAAAAATATTGAAAATATGAAATACAAATTAATCAATATTACAACACAATTGATTTGAAATTGATTTTTTATTTAACAACACCCCTTAAATAAATTTTAATTTTCAGACAGATAGCGTTATAATTTCTAACCCTGGGGTCTAATCACCGCATACGATATCGAGCAAAATTGATCGAAATTATTTATTTTGGTATCATTATTACGCTCGATATCGAATGAAATGTATCTTAATTTGAGATGATAGCATTCGATATAGATTAACCACTGACATTAAATCTCTAGAGTTTTCATTCGATACATCAGGTTAGTCTATCGTATGCAGAAAAATTCGATAGTTTATTCGATATCGAATGCGGTGATTAGACCGCTGTTGATTTGTTCTTGTTTCGTTTTTCGATTTTGTGACTGATTCATAGATCTGCTGGCAATTGTTTTTGCCCTAAAGCATTCATAATAGTCCCAAGGCAGTCTTATGCTGGTTGGCTTAGATGAACTGTTGTCCTGGACAGAACTAAACACATATGTTGGACAAGTAGTAAAAAGTACGATATCGTTACACCCATTAACTGATATAAGAGACAGAGTCTTCTACTTAATAAGTCGTTCACTATAAAATTTTCAAGGATGTTCATATGAACTGAATATAAATACTCGTTAAGTAGAATTCTGTTTGGGAATATTTTGCTTTTGATAAAGAGAAATTGATATCAGTCTAGAGTCAGACCTTCGTAAATGGCCGTCAACATCTGATGGCGCTGTTTTCAAATATGGGCATTTCCTGGGGTCACGAACAGTGTTTAAAAAACTGCAATAACTTTCATTTCTTTTGATTTGACTTCTGCTTGTGCTTCTGAAATCAACAACAGTTTCAGTCAAAGCAAAATCACAAAACGAAAAACAAGCAGTTGAACGAAACTTTTGCCAGCAGTTGTTTTACAAATTGTGATTTTGATTTTCTTTTCTTTTAAACAGTTTCGCAAGTAAAAGTAAAATCAATATCTTTGCTTTTGTAAGTCGCAAACAGTCGCAGAAGCAAAAACTTCTTTGTATTTGCAAATTATAAGTCCCAATCAGGGTTGTCAGATTGATTTTGAACTTTTTCACCAAATTCAATGTCAAAAATCGCCATAGCATTTTTTTTTTAGTTTTTGACAAAAATATTTGTATGTTTAGAATAATTAAAAATATTTTTTTATAAATCCCAAAAAAAAATTTGTTCGTATCGCTAAAATCCGCTTCATTGAATTTTTCTTTGAATGTAATTAAATAGGGCTGAACTTAACAATATATAAATTTACATAAGCCGTTGTAAAACGTTAACTTTTTATTACTAATGCTGAATTTTTCGATTTTGTTATTAAAAATAGGTTTTTTTGTGTTTAAAATAGACATTTTTAATTTGCCGATTTTTTTTTTTTTTTTTTTTTTTGAAAATATGCCGATTTTTTACCAACACCATCTGGCACCCCTGTGTGTGAGTAAGTATAAATGTAAAAAAAAACAGAAGAGAAAAGAGAATATTTTTCTGTTAAAAATGTACAAAACTAAAAGACTGCCTGCTTTTAGGACTGCGACTTCTGACAACTTTCAAAAGCAAAGACACTGCTTGTGATTTTGATTTTGTTAACTTATCAAAAGCAGAAGAAAATTTAGCACACGACTGCCGATTGTTTTCATAAGTTTTAACAGAATCAATGTTTGATTTTAAAAAGCAGACAAAAATAAAAGCATTGAAAAGTTAAAATTTTGCGACTTTTCGACTTTTGACTTAAGTTTTTTAAACACTGGTCACGAACGTACGCTTATGATGTACAAATAATATAGAAAACAAAACTTTTCCTAGCATTTTTTTTTGGTAGCTCTTTATTTAGTGCAAACGATGGATTTCTTTGATTTTAAGTTTTCATAATGATAGTTAAAAAACACGTGGTCACGAACGTACGCAAAATAGAAGTCAACTTTGGCTGACAGTAGTGAAATGTAAAAATCTGCAAAATGGAACGGAATATTCAAACGTGATAATTTATTTTAAAAGCGTATTAATGTAGGTATCTATCCAGTATTTACACAACAAAATATCTCTATTGGTTTTTGTTTATTTGGCTTAAGTACCGGTCGCGAACGTACGTGTCGCGAACCGTTAATCGACCTATTTTTGTTCTCCTTATACTTTTCTCTCTTAATTGATTGTTATAGAGATATTTTAATGAAAGATTGCAAACATAACAAATTTTTTTGCAAGTAAAATAATTCAATATAAAAATGTCTTTAGAAGTAGCTTAAAATGAAAATATTAAATTTTCCAGTTTCCAGCCCAATTTCCTCAAGTAAAACAGCTGAGATATCGTAGCATAGCATATATACCATTCTATTATAAAAACATAGTCTTTTTTTATAATTATAAACAATAAAACACGAAGATTATCAACATTTTATTTTTCCAGCCTGGTTGACCATTCGGAGGAAATGCCCATATTTATGTATATTTGATTCACAACAGCTCAATATAGTCCATCCATTTAGCTTTCACGTTAAAATATATTTTCAGGACCCCAATTCAACGACAGATTAACTGCCAGGCCCGCAATGTCGACAAGAACATTTCTTTCGCATATTTATATTGAAAACAATAACAAAAAACTGTAATTTGTTTTTGTTTACAATATAAATATTCGAAAGAAATGTTCTTGTCGACATTGTGGGCCAGGCAGTAAGAGTCACGAGAATCAAATGAAAGCCAGTCAAGTGACAATGGCTAAGAATGTCATGCGCGCCTCTAATATATTTGAAAAAGATGGTTAAAAAGAACCAAAACTATATTTGGGTAGGAAGATATAACCAATTGGGAATAATGGCAGTACTGATAACATATAAAACAAAGTTACAAAACGCAAATAAAACTCGCCGAGTTTCAAAATATACAGAAGCAAGTCTTGGAACATTTTCATTCACACACGGTTTTATAATAGTAAAAAAATATAATATTTAAAACAAAAATGCAATTTTAAAGAATATTTCCTGCACATGTATGTAAGCACTAGTCAGTTATTAATTGATTGCTAAATAAAAAATTTGCTTGACAATTTTAATTTTCTAATAGAAAATAAAATTATTAACCCATCAACAAAGTAATTAAAAAAAAATCTTTCAAAAGGTCACAAAACGAATCAATTATTTATAAGAAAAATAAAACAAACAGTTACAAGAATTAACACAAGCAAGAATGACGAATTTTGATGCTCTCCGCCGAGGATTAGAATCTTTTAGGAGTGGGCTGTATAGGAAATCTGTCATAAATTTAAAACAAATCTTTATAAAGTCTGACCGCAAAGTATTACTATTCATAATGATTAAGGCGTACTAAAGTGATATTAATATTTGTTAAATTATGGACCAATTATAACGAAATTTAGTAGTGTAATTTTTAGTATTGAAAAACATAATATGACTATATTTTATTATTATTGTATAACTTGTTAGTGTTTAGGCGTATTAAAGGGATTTTTGAAAGGCGGTTATATGCAACCAGTGGTAAATTATGGACTGATTATTTTCAGTCATCTAAAACGATTTTTTTTTTGTTCAAAATTTAATGATAATCGATGCAGTTTATCAATTTTATGTAAGTTTTTGGTATTCTGTCGCCTTTATACATTAAATCAAGGTTTAATGGGTGGGTCGTTTTTTTTTTTTTTTGGAATAACAATGTGGAATGTTTGTAAATGAATAAATGTGGTGCAAATGAAAATTTAAATGTTCTAAAATACTTTGCTAAAGCAAATGCCACACAAGCAAGTGTCAAATAAGAAGTAGAAAAATGGCTTCGGTTATAAAAGATTATAAGCCTTGAAGCAGCAAACACAGATGGCGGTCAGGCGATTTTTCGCCAAACGTGGCGATTTTTTAGTCCATTTGGCGATGGAAATTTGCGTTTGGCGACTTGGCGATTTTTTTGTCGATATTCAAAATGGTTGGCGATTATTTGGGCGATATGGGAACTGCAATTTTCAAAGATATTTTCTTTTTTATATCTGAAATTTTATAAAAAGGAAAGTTTTTTCTCTTGTTTTTTTAATTTTATTTCAAATTTAGAATCTCAAAAAAAGAAAAGGTCGAATAAAACAAAACTAACGTTTATTATTTCAAATTTATACAAATTTTTTATCATAATTTTTCAAAATCTTTTTGGAATATTTTGTGAGCCTTTGCTCACTATTATTTGCGTAAATAAATGAATTAGTATTGCGTAATGTACTATCATCGGGGAAAGAGTTTATGACTGGCAATAAAATAAATGTTTCTAAATAACTATCAAAGAAAAAAAATTCAGTAATGGAATTATTTTGTAAATCCCCGTATTTTGCGTTGAGATATTTTTTACACAAAGCTTTTTTCAAATTTTCAAAATTTGCATGAAAATTGTGTTTTAGTTAATCCCTGAGGTTAAATTAATGTTTTCTTAAATTATGACCCCCATATTCATAAAAAGGTTTATGAAACGAATTTTCTATGAACATTTGTTTAACCTTTTATTAATCAAAAATATTTTTTATGAATATGTAGGGGAGTGTATTTCCAAATATTAAAACATTTAAATTTAAATTATATCAAAGGTAATATTTGAAATATTCAACTGAATTTTTATTAAAGTTACTTAGTTTACTAATCTCACGCAAACTGAGCTTTAAAATAAAATAAACAGAAGGGCATGTTCTGACAATCGCAAAACGCTTAACAGTTGCGATTCTGACTTGAAGTCGAAGAATAGGTGCCCTGTAAATTTCAATAGCAAAAATTTTGGCGACTTCAAATTGAAAAGTATACTCAAGGGAACTAGAATATTTTTAAGAAACTATGGCAAATCGAACACCATTAAATAAATCTGATGTTTTGCGATTTCAAATTGTGCGATTGTCAGAACCTGCGATTAGTCTAAATTTATTAAACTTAATTTATATTTGAGTTTTTAAAAACGCTAAAATGACTTTTGCACTTTTTTTATATATAAAGCAGGTGTTTAAAAATCTGCGCATTTTTCTTTTCAAAGTAAGACCCTAATCATGTAAAACGCAACGGAACGCCAAAGAATAACATTGAAAGCACAAACAATGTCAAAAATAATTTGTAATTTTGTTGATGCTTTCTACAGAAAGTTCAAGGTTGTTCTAACATTAATGTTAAAAATAATTCAAAAAGAGTTGAAAAACTTCGCTAAGAAAAATGTGGAAAATATTTTTTTTGAAAAAAAAAAAATTGTTTGTTTTTAAATAAAAAAGTATTGATAAGGAGATTTATAAATGTACTTATGTACGAGTATTATATGATGAATAAAAAAATTTTAATATAAAATTCACAAATATAAACTGCAAATTTGAATCCCCTCCCTTTATTGCCTTCTTTCATCCAATTTTTTTTTTGTTTATAAAGATTAAATTTTTTTAAAGTGCACAAAACCAAGGCTGAAAAGAAAACGAAAAACAAAAGCTGTTGAAAAAACAGAGCAATAAACTTTTTGTCTACAATTAGCATTAAATAAAGAAACCAATGTACAATTTACAAATACAAAAAAAAAAAAAAAAAAAAAAAAAAAATATAAGTTTAAATAAGAGAAAAAAAAATAAAAGAAAAATTTGTACATATATATTTTTGATTTAGCATATAGAAAGTTTCTTCTTTTGTTTTCTTAATGAATGGATAAATAATGTGCCGGAAGACCGGCACTATAGATAAGACATGCCATATTAACACTGAAGAACATTTTAATTCTTTTAAAAGCAAGTTGTTAAACGCCATAGGTCTATGCTGGATATCTATAGACAATTAATTAGAATTTTAAACAAGTCAAATTAAAATCAAATTCAGAAGAATATGAACGTTTTTTTGTTTTTTATATCTATCAACAATGAAGGAACATGTCACCTAAATAGCGGCATAAGAATTATTAAGGTTCAGTGATTTAGGTACGATAAAATCTAAATAGATCCCCAAATACATATCGGTTCCTTAAACGCAAAATTCGCTATCTAACACTTTGAAAATTTTACAGGAGAAGCAAAATACGATTTAAAATGAAAATTTTAAAATTTCCTTAAACTGTTTATAATTTGTTTTTCTTCTATTTTTCTTTACTTATAGGCCACACGATCAATATTTGTCTTTCAATTCCTTTTAATTGGCTCTCACTCTCATTTTATTCACTAACACACTCACTCTTTCTATATTGATCACGAAATTGCTCTCAATTTTAACTATCCATTTGTTTGGCAATTTTACGTTCAATTTAGAAGCTGATAAGAAGTTTAGTTAGTGAGCAAATTTTTCGTTTGTCAGTATAAATTGTTTTCTTGATGACATCTTGAAAGTAAATTGCTTAAAAATTGCGTGCAGCCTACGTGACAGCTTTCAATTTATGTAAATTTTGACAAACAGTATATGTAAAAGACTATCAACAAAAAGTTGATCGTGTGGCCGCAGGGTAAAAAACTATCAGTTGTTTTGACAATTTACAATGTTGCATATTACGGAAACTGTTAGTAGACTTTTTATCGTTTATTATATAATCTTTTGTAGATAGGGCAGTTTGTTTTTAGTAAACAAAATCTCTCATTTTTGTCGAAAGATTTCAAAAAATAAAACTCGCTAGCACAAATGTTAAAACGAGAAAATTGACTCAAATTGTGCTCGCGAGTAGAATTTTTTCCTACCCTGCTCAAAACCACTTAAATGGAGAAGTGACTTTATTTCTTAGAAGAGCAGCATACATAGGGAGTTTTTGGTTGTCTTGAGTTTATGTTGGTTTGAGAATTTATAATGAAGAGACTAACGACAAAGCAAATTGTAACAATTTTTTTTTTTTGAAAAATCATTGTTAAATATCATCAAAAAATTGTGTTCATTGATTAAGCACAGCTTCCTAAAAATCTGTCTGTATGGAACGTCTAATCAGTGTTTTAATCAAGCAATTATACTTTACACCACTTCAAATCAAATGCATTGTAATTTTAAACTTTGCAAAAGCATTACCCATTTACAAAGTTGGGGGTAGTGCACTAAATCTTGATTTAAATCAGCAGTGCACTATCACTAAATAAAACTGCAAAATAATTAGTTTGCACTCTTTTACCAGCTATAGTTATGATTGCTATTTTTTTAACTACCACTAAAAAAAATTAGTGATATTGCAAATTTTGTCTCTATCACTAAATGAAGAATGAATGAAAAAATCTGCACTCAATTCAAATAGTGCAAAATTTGTTCTTGCAATCAAAAAAGCTGCATATAAACAGACTGTCACTAACATTTCAAAAATGTAATTTTGTTTGAGCATAATTTTTGATTCTTGTTATGATATGGATAAGAAAGGGAACTAAACAACATGTCAATAATTTCTAAATAGCGGAATATCTCATGGCTGTAATCATGAAAAAAACAAGTTTTTTGTTTGTAAATTTAGTGCAAAATTTTAAATTAAACTCAAATGAGTGTTGAGCAAAAAATTTGCAATAAACTGATGATTGCTTTTTCTTAAATCAAACAATTTTTTTTTTTTGAGTGCAACATTTTTTAGCATCACTATCACTCATTTTTAGCGAGGCTGCTAATTTGCAATTCATCACCCAACTTCAACAAAATGATTGCAATAATTTTCACTAACTTTGAGTTGAAATTGTAAAATGAGTGCACTACCCCCTCTATGACCTAGTTGCGTAACAAAAGACTTTTGGAATAAATAAACAGAACTGCAGCATTTGAAGCGATTAAAACTCTCAAGTCATTGTTGAATCCCATTACACACCAAAAAGAAACTTAATGTTTGGAGAGCTATGGTTCGGTGGAATCATTGGTCATATGCATTTACATAAAACGATGGATCAAATCGTTACAGTCAACTCTGAGCGTTTAAAGTAAAAAAAGGCGTATGTATAAATCGCTGTCAGATCAAATTGGCTGTCAACTTCTTACGAAAATAGGAGTCAATAATAAATATTTGTCTTTGAAAGTCGTCACTTATCTTCAATCTGATATTTGTGTTATCGTTTACCTTTTTTACAACAATGTAAGCCAATAAATTACATAAAACTATCATGCAGTTGTATGCATCATTATTTTTTCAAGAATAATTTTTTTTTTTTGAAAATTGCACTTTTCACAAAATATTATACAATTTCATGTATGATGGATGCATTTATAACAAAAATGCAATTTCATCAAAATATGCAAAAACATGCACTTACAAAGAAGTCAATGCCATTTTTAAGCAAATTCGTAGTTTCATAAATTAATTTATGTTTAGCCATTTTCAGGCTTAAAGGAAAAACATGGATTTGTATGAAACCCATCAACCTGTTCATCACCTATTTCAGCTCAATTTGAATGAAAATAAAAAAGGCCTTTAAATAATAAAAAAATAAAACAAAAATTTAACTGTATTTGTGCATTTAAATAAATTGTTTAGAAATTGTTTTTATTTTCTTTAAACTGTTTAGTTGTGAACAATTTTTGAAATGTTTTTGTTAAATTTTGCACAATAGGAATTAAAAAAAATAATAAAGGGTCTTTCTAAAGGGACTTGCGAACTTTGACAGTTGATAGCGGCCATATTGTCGAAGCTTCATCTGGCAAATTATCTTTCATTAATACAGTCTGTTTTGCCAAATCGCCATGGACGGATAAAGCGTTCGACAAAACGTGCAAATGATTGAACTCTTTTACCGAAAGTTGAAACTTCAATTTTTATTTAAAAAACATCATTAGGTGTATTTCTGGATGAAAGGGTAGGTCAACATACAAAACTGTTGAGTTTGTTAAGATACCAATCCCCATGAGATCTAAGCGCGTCCAATTCATCCCGAGAAAGTAACTATATAGTGTGGATTTTTAGAACGACGTTGGAAGCGCCTAATGAAATACCCTTTGTATAAAATTGTTTATTTACATAGTCACTCAGGCGTCAGTATGATGATTCTTTGTTTCTATTATGTTTTACTCTAGAGGTTTTTTGCGTTTTTAATTGCAAATAAATAAAAAAAAATTATAACAAAAACAAAAAAATTAATAAAAAAAACTTTTCTGTTTTATGAAATTGAATTATGTATTTTAAATTTAAAAAAAATTATTTTTAGTAAATCTATATATATAAAAGAGTTGCGTGAGTGACTGACTGACTGACTCATTCATCACCCAGCCCAAACCGCTGACCCTAGAAACTTGAAATTTGGACTAGCAATTGCTCACTCTCCAAATCGATCCACTAAGACGGGATTTTTCGAAATTCGAATGTTTAGTGGGTAAAAAAAGGTAAAAACGGGAAAATTCGGTAACCTTATATCTCCAAAACTAATAGAGATGCAAAATAAATGTAATACTAATCGTTGTTCTTTAGAAAAAAAACCGGACAGGTGTCTGGTACTTTTTTGAAATTCGGCCCTATTAGGGTGTAAATGGGTAAAACCTGAATTTTGGTACATTATTGACACCCCATCTATCTTTTGAATTAATAAGCATAGAAACAAAGTTTATACCACATTCGAAACTTATCAAAAAAATACGAATACCAATTTGATACTTTTTCGAAATTCGAACGTTTAAGGGGTGAAAATCGTAACTATTTTTGGTACTTTGTTTTACAAAACATTTTTCTCCATTCATTGACATATTCGTAATAAATTATGGGCCCCCACTACAATACTGCAATTTTTTGATATTTTGATGGGGGGAAAAACTGGTACTTTTTTGAAATTCGGCCCTATTAGGGAGAAAACGGGTAAAATCTGAATTTTAGTAATTTTTTGCCACCTATCTATCTTTTGAACCAATAAACATAGAAAGAAATTTATACCACATTCGAAACGAATCAGAAGTATTTTTGGTACTTTTTTTTACAAAACAAATTCAGCCCTTTAACGGAGTAAACGGGTAAAACCTGTATTTTGGTACTTTTTTTGTCGAAACGAATTTGGTAATTTTTCGAAATTCGAACATTCAAGGGGTGAAAATCGGAAGTATTTTTGGTACTTTTTTTACAAAACAAATTCAGCCCTTTAACGGAGTAAACAGGTAAAACCTGTATTTTGGTACTTTTCTTGTTACCCCATCTATCTTTTAAACCCATAAACATAGAAATAAGGGTTATATCACATTTGAAACTTATCTAAAAAATCCAAATACGAATTTGGTACTTTTTCGGGATTCGGACGTTTAAGGGGCAAAACCAGTAACTATTTTTGGCACTTTTTTACAAAACATTTTTTTTTTTATTCATTGACATATACGTATTAAATTATGGGCTCCCACTACAATATTGAAATTGTTTATGCTTCAATGAGGAGAAAAAAGTACCAAAAAGGGGAAATATGGGAAATTTAATATCTTACTTTGGCTTTTTGGTTCTACAACTGGCAATTTTATTTCACTATCGTTAATATTGGACCTAGAAACATAAATTACAACATACAATATCCTGAGTGGATAAGAATCTATGAGGGAACTTTTTGGTACTATGTGTTCTTCAAGTGGTACTTTTTTAATTTCCGTTAGTATTGAACCTAGAAACATAAAATTAAACATTCAAGATCCTGAGTGAATGAAAATTTGTTACAGTGACCTTTTTGGTACTTTTTCGTTCTTTAACTGGTACTTTTTTAATTTACGTTAATATTGGACCTATGAACATAAACTTTGGCTTAAAAATATGTCCACCAAAGAAAAGGAGACGCTAACGAAGTAGCGGGTTCAATGCTAGCATTCTAAACTTTGGCTTAAAAATATGTCCACCAAAGAAAAGGAGACGCTAACGAAGTAGCGGGTTCAATGCTAGTAATTAAATAAAATTAAAAAAAACTACAAACAATTATGGAAGCTGCATTAAACGCCTCATCCTCATTTGCTTCGTAAAACAATACAGATTCTACTTTTTTGACAGCTGCGAAGGCAGCGAGAAAGCGTACAATGCATGGTGTGGAGCTCCAGTTTAAGACCGTGACCGAGTTAAGCCCATTGTCACTACACTATTCCCCAGACATAACTGCAGCTTCCAAACATTTCGAGTTTTACTTAATTTCTAGTTTTAGTTTAGTTCTTGTTCATTATTAGCTCAGTGTATTCTAGAACTTTTTTCTGTACTAAATATGGTTATCACAATGAATGATTTGGCCTCTGTGTCGGAGAGTAAATTTATTCTCCAGCTCTGATCAACTTTTTACGACCAAAAATGGCTAAATTCTTTTTGTTTTTTTTTTTTTTTATCAAAAAGAAACTTGAAAAGTTTTTATTGCAAAAACTGGAAAATACAATTTTAGATGAAATTTATTATTAAAAAAAAAAAAAAAAAAAAAAATGGTAGAGAAGTAAAATTTTTTGGATTGGTTTAAAACTTAAAGAATATTTTATAAAGTAGAAGTTACTTAACAAGTAAGATTACTATAAGATTACCGGATCTTATATACCATTCACTTAAAAATTTAAAAACTATTTTTTAGAGTTTCAAATTTGTTTGATTTTTTTTTTTTCTGTGTTGGGTATCAAAACATCTGTATTTTTCAAAAATGGATATTTTTCGTAATATTTCTTCTAAAATCGGACCGTAAAAACTACAACTAGTATTGATCTATGTAAGTTCATTTGAGATGAAAGTGAAAAAAGAGAGTATGCACATAAATTAAACAAGGAAGAAAGTATTGTCGGTCAAACCCAATCATTTCATATGCTACACAACTGTATACAGAAAATTTTTCGAGAGTATATCCTATTTGGCGAATCATAGACCTGGCAAAACAAAGTAGCACCATTTGGAATGTGCTTCGTCCTTGTGACAATACCAAATTATGTATTTACCAAATTATCTTTAAAATTGCGTCCTGTACTTTGAGCAAAAGAATACATAGTCAGACAATCAGCCAGCTGGACGGACGTTCATCGTTAGATCTACTCAGATAGTGATTCTGAGGCAATCGGTATACTAAAATATGGGTCTAGAACATAATACACTCTCCACTATTGTGATATTGGTATTAAAAAACAGACTGTTAAAAATATTTTTTATTGGGTAAAAATTAGAGGCAGGCAGTCGTAGTTTTTTGCTCATATCACAGTTATTTGTCCATCGATCGGGCTGATATGAAATAGTTAGCTCTTTTGGAGTATAAGTAGGTATCTATATATATAAAAATAAGTTGTCCTATGTTCGTCATTTTATAACTCGAGAACCAATCAACCGATTTTCAAACGAGTACATGCGTTGGAAAGGTCTACTTTCACTGATGGTTTATAAAAAAACCAACGAAAATTTTTTACGAATATGCGTTATACGCGCACTTTTATGATGGTGTGTTTTCTCTATATAAAATGTATTTTTTCCTTATGAGAATTACATTTTGTCGGTATAAAGCTCTGCTTGCTCGCGTCATTTGACTTATTTAATTTCTGTGTGTTTATTTATTGTGTTCTCACTTTAAAAATTTATATTATTTTGCACGTCTTTTTCAGGAAAATGTCTATTCTTTCTGGAAAATTTAATTTTTAATACAAAGACGTAAATGTATGTTATTGTATTATCCAGCAACGCGGGGAGGGTTACTCTAGTATGATATAAATATATAACAACCTAGTTCATATCATATCTGAGACCTTCGGAAACCCCATTCCAACCATCACTCGGACAAACAAATCGACTAACGGACATCGTTTCAGAATATATCGTCACCTTAAAAGCAAACGGGCGTAACTACATTTTTATTTTTTTTACAGGGAAGCAAAAAACTTTACAAAATAAATAATAATAATGTTCTTGGAGTTTGAATTTCTTTAATAGTCGGAATTTTTAATAAAACGAACTAAAAAACAAAACACTAGTGATTGAACGTGTAGTAAAATTTATATGAAAAATACTAAAAAAACTGAGTGCTTTTCATATAAATTTTACTACACGTTCAATCACTTGTGTTGTGAAAACGGCACTTTTATTTCGAATTTTTGTGTAACTAAGTCATTTGCATTCATATGAGATCTACCCTTTCCAAAGACAAAATTATTAACATTGAGACTAATAGACTTTTAAAATGGTCTCTTTAATGTTTTTAAATAGTGATGTCTTAATTAATATACTACAATTTCTCGAAAAAGGAATATTGGTTGGAGAGCTAAAAGACAAACTTTTTTAGTTTTCTGTACGACAAATGTTAATTGTTTTATTAACTTAAAAAATTTAATGTCTCCTCTCAAGTTTAGATTTCAACATCTTTGGCTTCTACCCCTGTAAGATTGTGAAATCTTAATATTTTGTAATTTTTCTTTTGGTAATTTGCCGTTGTGTTTTGCAATATGAAACTTCCAAACAATTGTTGTTATTCCTACTCGCATTATACTTAGTTTTTGTAATGCTTATTACACCATTCATACTCTAACGGTTGTTGCTCCACATTTACATCGTTTCCACTATATTCATTGAAGCGCATGCGTTTTTTTTTTTACTCTACTTAAATTATAATCACAAATGTTATTGTTGAAGGTAGGAATCAATGGTTTTTTCCAACTCCCTCTATTTTGAAATCTTTTGTCATATTTTAAATATATTTACTCGTTCTTTATCACTTATATTATCGACCAATATATTGAGAGTAAACTGTATCTAGTTTATTTCGCGGTTTTTATTTTCATTATTGAAAAAATATAAAACACTTTCTCTTTTTATGTTTTATTATTTTATTTTATGGCAATAGAGATGGAATGTATTCAATTAATATTAATTGACAAAGTGAGAAACTAACTACGCAAGAAAGAAAAAAACCTTTGTACAATAACACCATTTTTAATGTAAATGTCTGCTCTTGTCTGTCATATCTTGTTATGTTGTTGTTATTATTGTTAATGTATTGCTTCACATTTACTTTTATTTAATTTATTTGGTTTATTAAAAAATTATGGTGGCTTATTCAAAAGTCTACAAAATTTATTGGGTCAATCTTGAGGATGTCTATGAAGTGTAAAGAGCACTGATGCATAATCAAAATGTTTAATATAAAATTCGTGTACGGTTATTTGATGATTTGATGTAGAATTTTTTTTTGTTTTTCAATTTTGTGATATTAACATAAATAGCTGGAATTCTATTTAATTTTTATTTTGTGCTGAATGTTTATTTAAAAATATCAATTGCAATAATGGCACATGTTTAGGAAATAGAGGCCTCGAAAGGCTTTTGTATACTACTTACATATATTAAATAAATATTATACCTATTTCTTCTCTTCACCAACTAACGCCTTGAAATATTTTTCTACATTCAAATGTCTACGTGCTTTATGAGAAAATACTATATACAATAAAAATAAATATTTAATTAAACAACTTTTTGGGCCGACTTTATTATAAGTTTTGGCTTCTTTAGTTAAGGTGGTCGTTCGATATTTTGTGCAGGAGGGTCATCAGTTATAACCTGGGTAATGTGTGTTCGTTAAGGCCGCCGACAATTTACATTTACAAAAATAAAATGTTTTTACCTTTAAGCCACAAAGCTATGGTCAAATATGGACTGATTCTTATAAAATTTGATATGATTTGGATTGCAATAAAATAAGTTTGGACCAAATTTGATCTAAATTGCAACATAATAAGATGGTTTATGGGCACAAAGACTGTATTCCGGAAAGAAGCTTGTATGGGGCTATGTGAACTTATAATGCGATTCTCAACATTTTCAATGGGTTTGGTATTTGTAAAAAGTTATTTTGACAATTAGCAATGTTGCATATTATGCGAAATGTTAGTTAGTCCTTTTATTATAAGTCGCGTTATCGTTTGTAGATAGGGCCTTTTGTTTTTGGTTAATAAAATCGCTAATTTTGGTCGAAAGATTCCAAATTGTTTTGTGGTCATTGAAGTTGATGCAATACATCAGAATCAATGAAGAAGTCGATTTTTAATTTTTTGTTAGATAGGGCCTTTTGCGTTTTAGGTAACGATATGTATAGGCAGAGGTGAAAATACCAAAAAAAAATTGTATCGGGTTTATTTTCAGAAAGCTACATGTAAACCTTTGGAAATCGTTTTCACCCACTACAACTTTTTTGCATATGGGCCAAACCAATAATGAGCTGACAATAGGTATATTCTAGGTTGTTATATGTATATCGTCACCTAAAATGGAAAAAGGCGTAACCGTTTTACTTTTTTACAGAAGAAGCAAAAAGTTTTCGAAATCAGAAACAACACAATTGGTCCCACAAGTGGCTGAGATATGAGCATAAACTCATAAATGATACTTATAAAAATATTTACGGCAAAAAAATAAAACAGGTTAATAGGTATGTTATATTTTTTATAACTCATGCCGTAAAGGTTTTTATAAGTATCATTTATGAGTTTATGCACATATCTCAGCCATTTGTGCCGTTAGTTTTTAAAGTCTTGTTATAATCTATAAGATTTATTTTTACGATTTCACTTTAAATCAACTTAGTAGAAAACTGGTACTGGTTTATAGAGGAACAAGAATACTGACACGATTGCACCTATAACTTATGAGCTTCGGTGTATAGGTATATGATTCGACACAGTATAATAAATAATACTTGATTAAAAAAAAAATAAAAAAAAAAAAAAAAAAAAAAAATGCAACCACTGACTCATACAACAACAATGTCAAATTGTGTTTTTGCAGTTTCGTTTTTTAAAATTTTTTTGTAATCCTCCCTTAAATTTATCTTCTGTTTATTAAGTTGACTGCTATAAAATATTGAGAAAAAAATTAGAAATAAAGTTTTAAAGATATTTCCATACGGCATCTCTCCTTCCTACAGCATGAGTCATACTTAGTTTAAATAATAATTTTTTATTTTTTTTTTACTTCGATAATTTTTAAATATGATGTTGATTGTTTGGAAAAAAAAAGTTAATCGGCAAACAAAACAAGAACGTCAACAATTTATTAAGATTACAGCCCGGCAACAAGTTATTCAAATGAAACAAACATAAACACTATAGATAATTATTTTTTGTTTCATGAAAAAGGGGTGTTAACTACAATATATGCTAAGTTAAAAAATATGTTCTTAATTAAGTTTTTATGAAAATAGGAAACAAAACTCACCTGTAAATGCTCCTGAAAGCGTATGGGCAAAATTTGAGTCATTTTGTGCACCTTCTAATATTCACACTCTTTATGAAAAAGTTGACGTAAAGAAAATGCAACACTGCAAAGGTATGTTCAATATTTTTTGTTTAATTCTTTTATTTCCTTTTTATTTTCTTTATTTATTACTGTTATGTATTGTTGCTACAATATCGTTGAAAAATAATGTAATGTTATCGTAGATTAAAGAAAAATATCCGTGAACGACACCAAAATACAACAAAAACAAAATAATACGTGTTTAAACTACTATTGCGCCCCCTTCTCTTCTCTTTTAAAGATTATGAAATTTATTTACATACATGTATGTAAAAATATGTGTTGATTTAGGAAAGACTCTAGTTCGTTCCGCTTTAATGATCTTTTTACTGATGTTGTTTTTATTGTAACTCGCACTTTTATTTATGAGCTTTAATTTTTATTTACTTGCTTTTTCTTGTATCTCTTGTATATACGCACACATACAAGCAGGTGTATATTTTTATTACGCTTATGTTAAATTTTCTTCAAACTAAAAGTAAATTATAAAAGTTCTTTAAATCCACGCAATAATTATTAATTCAAACACATTTTTATTCATATATATCACATAAAGCTTTTTCAACAAAAAAAAAATAAAGTTTACAAAACTTGCTTTTAGTAATTAAGAAAAATACTATATTAACACTTTATAAACAATTGTTTTGAATATAAAAATTAAGCTTTGATTATCAAAAATTTATTTATTTTATAATCATAAAATTTATTTTAACATATACAATAATAAATCAAAGCCGCTTGTTTTACAGAACTCCAAAAAATGACTGTCGATTTTCACATCGGCAAATGTCGTTAACAAAGGAAAATCATGATAAAAAACGGTAGTGGTGAATTTTAATTTTGACAGTCGGTGTTGTTAACATAAAAATGTTCGAACGTATAAAATGAAGATGTTAGAAAATTTTTAGGGCGCCTGTTTAAGCAAACCTCAGCGCGAAGCGAACGAACTCAAAAAAGAAAATTCGAAAATACTTTGAGTTTGACTCCCATTAATTTCTGGAGCAATTGACTTGGTTATAAGCATTGGATTCACTTTCTTTTTTTTCAGATTTAAAAATATACTAAACAAAGCTTCGTTATATGTATATAGTTCCATAAAATGGCTTGGAATTGAGAATTAGAAAACATCCAATATTTTCAAAGTCATTGTAAGTCTGCTAATATAAGAATATTGTGTTTGCAGATTTTCTACATGGTTATGGTGTTTGGATTTATAATAATCATCTAAATTTAATAGACTTTCCACAGAAATCATAAATTTAAATTGATATCGGAGATAGTTGTCAAGCAACTGAAAATTGCAGAATAATTTAGAACGTTTAAAAAGGAATATGTTGCAAGTTAATACACAAAATTCATGAAATTGTTAGTTTAAAATGTTAATTTTATTATGGGTCATGTTTTGACCATCGCACGATTTGAAATCACACAACGTCAGAATTATTTTATGGTGTTTCGAAACTCGTTCGTTATACTTCCGATCTGCCATAGTTTGTTAAAAATATGGCTGAAATGCAGTATACGGGGCACACGAAAAAATATATATCATGTGCCCCGTAAACTAAACTTTTACCAAAAATATCCTTAAAGTTACTTTTTAAGGCGACCCAAATCAAACGTCAAAAGTTTTTATAGTCTCACTTACCGTTAGAAATTTTTAATCAGTGGCACAAAATGTCACTTTATAGAAATAAAGTCGTACAAAAAATTCCAAAACCTTTTTTATAAAAAACATAACATAAAACGATTTAAAGAAGCATTTTGCGTTATTGACATTTTTCGATTCAATTAAAAATATCGTTAAATTTTTGATGCTTTTAAATTACTTTTTGTTTGTCAATGAGATTTTTTGTAAAAAAGTCCAAAAATCCGATGACTTTAAGAAGTCTCATAAAACATCACAGATTCCAAAAAAGGGATCAAATTACGATTTTAGTCGACGAACGGTAGCACTTAACTTTAATTAGAATATTTCGTTTGCATTTTATTCAAACTAGCGTTGTTGCAAAATAGCGATTTCGACAAGTTAACCACAACGTCAAAAGTGGTAAGTTTCTCTTATCAGTGTTGGTTAGCGTTTAAATAAAATAAAAGGTAAAAGTTAAATCTAATCTTTTTTATGCAAAATATGTTTAGATTACAAAATAATTTAAAACATTAAAATTTTGTTTGAATCAAAAACAATAACAATTCTACCTCCATATTCAAATCTTTTTAAGTTATTGTTTATTGAAATGCCAACAGTTTTTTTTTTGTTATTAACACAATGAGATAAACTAGCAATGTGATAATTTTTTTATTTTTCTTTTTCCTTTAAAAAACATCAAATCGAGTAATGAAATATTCCAACTACAATTTATTTAACTATCTTTTTCATTTACAAATCACAATTATTTCCACGTATGCCACATAAACAAATAGCTGAGGAAAAAATACACTGATTGTAAAACATCAGAAAAAAACACCAGCATTTAGCACAATCCGCCCACTTTTTCACTTATTAAACAACACAGTCTATATTTCCACCACTTAAATACAGCGTAAGAAAGAAAGAAATAACACGATTATTGCTTGTATATATTGGTATGCATTAATTGCACTCATCGTTGATGATATATTTTTTCTTAACAATTTTATAGCCAAAAAATTTAATCATTTCTTTATATTTAACGATTTTTCATATTAAATTCATTACATTTTTGTTGTAGCTTTACCCTTTATAGTTTTTAACAAGTTTTCTTTAAATTTCACCAGCGTTTTTAATAAGAAAATCGCTTTTAAACGCGTTAAAACATATCGATTTGTACGTGAAAAATGACAGAATAAAAATGATAAAAAAATGATTCGTTTACTGTGGTGGTGAATTATTATTTCTTGTGTGGTGTATGGTGAATTAATTGCTTACAAAAAAGGGCTGTATTTTGTGCAAAATACTTGGCTGCACTTTTTAAAGCATCAGTGTGGTCAATTTATTTTAAGTAATTAAAATTGTTCTTATTGCTTAACGTCTTCCTTCCGACTGCTATATGTATGTGAGACTAAAATTTTTCAATAAAAATATTATTGTTTAACCACTTATAACCTGTTTTTCTCTCAGCTGTTTATTTTAGTAGCATAATCTATTAAGACAGATTCATTTGCAAACCTTAATATGTTGTTATACCTGTGTTTTTTTACCTAAAACTTGTAATAATATTGTTTTGTTATTAGGTGATTGAGGAATTAAATGGATCTGAAACAGTATCACCAGCAACAAATGAAGCTCGTTACTATCTTATGGTTTACCATATGATTGAAAATCCGACAGAGAATTTCTAGAAAATATTCAAATATAATTTGCTTAGATAATTAATCAGGGAAGTATCGAATACCGATACCGATATTTCGGCGAGACTTCGAGCTTGCCGATACATCGGCGATATTTTACCGGCGATACGACGATCATCTTTTTAAAGTTTTTTTGAACAAACAACTTAATTTTCAATGCTTATTTTTGCATAACAACTAAGAGCAATAACACACTCAACAGCAGAACAAAAATCACACAGAATATTAAATTGTCTTTTAGTTCTTAAGATGGAGGTCGGTTCACACCACGCGTATATTTTTTTTACCTTTATCAAGACGCATGCTAAAGTAGAAAGTAATCCTGATTCATTCTTTTGATACGTTTATGTATTCTACGTATATGTTTTCTGTGTAACTTGTCAATACAATTTTACACTGCTACTTTTTGAACAGATGCATAAACACATTGAACGCTTGCTGTGGACCTGCAGATTTAGCCGTTTTGCTTTGCATCATAGTGTTACAACGTTCTCTCATTAATAAATCGTGTATGTATTTGTACGTTTTAAGATTTTTTGCTTATGTTTAATGATTTTTGTGAGAATAAAAATCATTTCACTAAAAATTTCGTGTTAATTCGAACAGACCACATAATCCATAAACAAAGCCACTGCTACAATGTCAGACACTATTTTGCTAGATTACAATCTTTGAACATTATTAGAAAATACGATAGATGAATAAACTGAGATGCAGAATAGTCCTGAGACCGAAAAATTGCACTTACTTAGTCGCCAATTTCAATGAATGAAAATTTCGACATCACAAACCTCGAACATTTCAAAGACAATATATCGAGAAAACGTCTTATTGCATTCCGAAAGTGTTAAGGACACGGTCACCCTTACACCTAGTAAAAGTTCTGATAAGTCTACAAGAACTGATCTTTGGATCGTTGGTGAAACCCGTGTAAGAAAATTTCGAGAATACCTTACGATACTTTAGATCTTCTAATTTATCTAGAGACGCATAGCCGCTTGCTTACTGGCGTAATGAAATTTTATAACCAATATTTAAGAACATGATGCAGAAATACTGTCATTAACTTTCGGTCGGGACCAGTGGATGATTAGGATGGCAATGCTTAGATCTTAAAATTTCGCCAGGCTAGGCCGGTAGAGTGGCGTGAATTCGCCATCTTAACCATCCACAAGCTATTGTCCAAAAAAATAAATGTAATGTATTTACACCAAAAAAAATAACTAAATGAAAATGAAATTAAACACTAGCAGCATTAAAAAGAAATCAGTCAAACCAAATAAACGATTTTAAATAAAAAAAAGAATCACAAGTAACATTAAAGAAAATTAGTTATTATTTGAAAACACAAGAAGAAAACACTAACCTCCTACAAGGTTCTTAATCCTCTGCGATAACTTGATTCCTGACCATCGCGACCTATCACTTCCTTGGCTGGCAGCTGATGATTTGCTGCCTGGCCTGCCCACCCACTACCTTGGCAAATCTCTGGCCCATCTGTGGATTTGCCCCTTAACGCGCTCCTACCCCTACAAGTTTAAAACTAAGCTCACTTACCTGTTTTAATTCCTCCTCACTATATTACCATAATTTTCTTCAAGGCATTTCCCTTACGCCAGAAACTCGCCCAATGTATGGGCCAACCGAACCGTCCAACCTGTTCGTTCAAACAAACCTCCTACAAAAGCCCAATTCCAGTTATCCCCTACCCTACCTAGTCCGAGCTCGATCTGTCGTCCTGGGTTATTCACAAATGGAATCACCAAAACTCCCCTTTTTCCCTGTCGATTTGGACTACGTCCCGTCCGTCTTTAGGTCGGTGGTGTGACGAACGTCAGTGTGTTGTGGGAGGTTATGTGAAGGGATGAATGTTGATGTGTAATGGAGGTTGCTTAGGTGCAGTGTGTAGGGATGTATAATTGATGTTGACTGTATGATGTAGGGATGTATGTGTGTATGATGAATGTGTGTATGATGTATGTATGTACAGATGGTGTCTATGGATGTCAACGTGTATGACTGTATAAATTAACTTCAACTCCTTTTTTGTTTTTATTATTTAAATGTAACATTTATTTGTTTGCTTTTTAACAATATATTTAATGTAAAAAAAAAATTCTATATTTCCGCACTTTCACACCAAAAAACACTTCTTTTTTTTCTTCCTTTTTTTCTTTTAGAAAATTCATTTTTTACGTTTTACTTTTTTTAATAGCCTTTTTTTAAAGATCACGTGTGAATCGTGTCATGCTGTCATGTTATTTGTGTTTAGTATTGTATGGCATTTCATAATGGAAAGACTTACGTCTGAACACCGTTTACAAATCGTCCAACTTTATTACGAAAATTCACGCTCTGTGAGGAATGTGTTTCGTGCACTTCGCTCAACTTATGGTCAACATAATCGGCCTACTGAGCGTACTATTCACAACAAAATCACCCATTTTGAGACCAACCATTCCTTAATAATATTCGACCGAATAAACCACGTCCAGCAGTACACGAAGACCGTGGAGAGTCGATTCGGTACCGTTCGCAGCAACTCGGGCCGTTATCGTGCCATGATAACCGACTATTTGATGCCTGAAATTGAAGCTCGTGATCTCGGCGACATTTGGTTTCAGCAAGACGGCGCCACTTCCCACACATCGCATCAATCAATGGGTTTGTTGAGAGAACACTTCGGTGAGCAAATAATTTCATGTTTTGGGCCGGTCATTGGCCACCTAGATCGTGTGATATCACACCGTTAGACTTTTTCCTGTGGGGATATGTAAAGTCTAAAGTTTATGCGGACAAACCTGCTTCGATTCAGGCCTTGGAGGAAAACATCACGCGTGTCATTCGCCAGTTACCAGTCGAAATGCTCGAACGAGTCATCGAAAATTGGACTCAACGGATGGACCATCTGCGACGTAGCAACGGCCAACATTTGATAGACATAATCTTCAAAAGTTAATGCCAAAGAATGTTCGTTCAAATGATAATAAACATTCCCCCATTAAATTTGAATTTTCTGTTTTTTTTCTTTAAAAAAGTAGGGAACCTCGAAATGGATAACGCTTTATATATAAATATATTGCTTCATTGCCGTAGGAAAAACAAGTAGTTAAAGCAAAAGCAAAATAAAATGACAAAAAGAAAAAAATTTACTCTTGCTTCGCTTTAAGAAAATAGCAGCAAAAGCAAAATAAAATGTCAACAACTCAATACACAGCAGTAAGTATACATTGTTTTAAGAAACAAATTCCGAAAACTGGCGTATGTGGCCCAAAACAATAATTTTCACTTGCAATAAAATACTATTAACTTCTAAGTTCGTCTATGAACGTTTACAAAAATTTACATTTTTATTCAAATATATGGCAGAATTAGTGGTCAATATACAAAAAACTATCGGGTATATTTTTAGTAAACTTCATGTACCCTTCGTTGTCGTTTTTCTCCACTACGACTTTTTGGCATATTCGCCAAGCCAACAATTAGCTTACGATATGGCTGCAATATAATAAGGCAGACACAGAATTACTTTTAGAGAAGCAAAGGAGGAATTTATAGATCCTGATTATAGGTCGACTCTTATATCGGCTAAATGTAGCCTAAAAACTGAAGACAGTTGTAAAATCTTCACTAAACTTGGTAAACAATTTTTTTATTTGTAGGTTTAAAATTAGTATCGCGGTAGAAAACGTATATTAATTATTTTATTAAGCGTGTAAATATAAACTGCATCAAAAATCGCTGAATAAACAGCACTCGTCGCACACACACGTGCAATTGCCTTTTTTGGTTCTTTTTTGTGTTTGACTGGAATTCTTGACATTCTATTTTTAAGCAGAAAAAAAAGAAGTTACCGGTGAAAACAAGTTACAAATAAAAACAACACGAAAATTTAAGAACAATAACAAATAGAAATTGAATTAAAATTAATAATTACTTTTAAGTATAATTGAAAATAATTCGAAAGAAATAAATAATGGATAAACGTCATAATAATAAAAAGCACAATAAAAATAAACACAACAACAATAAAAACAATATCAATGAAAAATCACAAATTCCAAGGGCACCTTCGCCAGTTAAACTTTACGCCAAGGAACGAGGCGAACTCAAGAATTTAATAAGTTTAATGATGAAGGAAAAGGTATTCGAAAATTGCAACAATATCAAAGATGAATGGCAGCAATACACTAAAATACAGGAAATTCTGCAACTGATACAAAAGATAGAAGCTCCACTAAAACGCAATCGGTTAGAAGGTAAACAACGGTTAGCAAATATTACTAAATTCTATCAATGGGCCAAAGAAAATGGTTTGCATTATGATGGATTAAAAATTCACAAGTTTCCAGATTACGATCTGGGTTTGATAGCCACCCGTGACATTAAGAAGGACGATGCCATTTTTAGAGTACCCCGCCAGTTAATTTTATCCGAAGAAAACTTACAATATGAATTTGTAAGCGAATGCTTTTCGTTTTCAAACATGAGATTGGCTTTTACATTGATGATAGAAACTCTGAATCCCGATTCATTTTGGAAAACCTACATAGATTTACTGCCAGCAAATTATAGTACTGTTTTATACTATACTGTGGAGGAAATGTCTGAATTGAAGGGTTCAAATGCTTTGTCAGGTGCCTTAAAATTATGCCAAATAATTGCAAGGTTATATGTGAATATTTACAGTTGGCCTGAAAGTGCCATACCCATAAAAGGTTTTAAGGATATGTTCAGTTATGATTTAATAAGGTAAGTTTGACAACCTTACAATTAAAACTTATTTAATTATAATCAGGGGACAGATATTGGGAATTATTTCTTTTTATAAGCAACTTTATTATATTAAACATTTTTTTTTATTTTTTCGAATTTATTCTAATAATTGTAAATTTTTCTGTACATACAATATACTTCATTGCTATCCAACGGAAAGCTAAGGTAAAATGTAACAAGAAAATACAAGATAATAGTCTGGTAGCGTATAAAGTCATTCCTAAAAATTTAAGGAATAGAACTATACAAAAAGCTTTATAAAATACATAACTGAAATTTAACTCATAGAATAAATTCGAAAAAAATAAACAATGTTGAATATAATCAGGGACTCAAAACAACGATTATTTTTTAAATTTAAACTACAAAAATCAAACTAAAAGAGAAGTGCTACGTGCATAAGGAATACACCAATATAATCCTTGTTACATGGACTACTTTTAGATGCATTAATTTTTATTTTTGAAGTCTTATTAAAAAGCTCAACTTTAACGACTATTTTCCGTTCTTAATCGATGGCTTCAAATTATTTATTTATTTATTTATTTATTAGATATCAATACAAAGAAGCCTTCGTGGCCAAGAACTTATGACCAAGAAATTATGTTCTTAAATGTATTTATCAAGATATAAAATACCACATCCAGATAATACCCTGGCTCCCCAAACTCTAACACCTCCATGTTTGACTGAGGGTTTAATATTCTTTTGATCTAAGACTATGTTGGGTTTTCTCCAAAATTTGGAACGGCCGTCGCTTCCAATAATAACGTATTTACTCTCGTCTGTTAAAAATACTCTTTTACAACTGACTCAGACTTGTTTTTTTCTGTATATCTGGAGAACGGCAATGGCAAAAGTTTCCAAATTAGCTAGAAACATCTTTGTTATCAATACAAAACATCTGACAAAGTGTAGTCCTTTACGTATGTACATTTACTGTATTATTTATAGTGCCAATATAAAAAAATATGTAGAATATTTGTATGAAAACTAGATAAAATATTGAACCAACGTAGCCAAGTTTTCAATGCCCTACAAAGGTAGGTAGGTAGCCCAAGAAGGGTAGTTAATTTAACCACCTACTCGGAGACCATCAGTTCCATTGCGAATCACCTTCACTAAATGACACGTAGCAATTAGACTAGCATTAATGCTGAATTTAAAACCAAGCCCTTAAAGGCTAGGTTATGGTATTGTGAGAAATAAAATATAAATAAAAAATTAAATCAGGAAGAAGTTTAAATAGGCCCTCCAAAGACTGTCTTTAAGCTAGCCTTTTTACAAACCAAACCCAATCAAAAACTCAACAGTTTCTCCTACCTAAACGTGGAATTAAGAGCCTAGCCATTCTTACCTTTGCCTCTGTAACGATAGACAGTTGGCATATTTTATGCTCGACCGTTGAAAGTTCCTATACACCCCCTCACATGCCAACCAAAATCCTATGTGCTTGCACTGTCAATACCATGGAACCTTCTGTCTAAGGCTCAGAGGTGTGCTTCAATCGGCATGGCAGGTGTCAAGAGAAGTAGTCCTCAAGCGGCCCTGGATGTCATTCTACATTTTCTGCCTATTGAGCAGTTTGTGATAAGAATGGCAGCCAAGAGCATTCTAAGACTGAGGGAGTTAGGATTGATGGGGAATTAAACGCAGGGTCGCTCGCGGATCCTGGGTGAGATTGAAGCTGGTGGTTATTGCCTAGGATCACCCGGCTCCACGGATTATGTGGGCACTAGGGTAGATTTTGGGTGGTTGCTGGAGGTAATAATGCCTTCTAGGGAAGGTTGGTCAGGTAGGAGCAGATTATTTAGTGGATTTGCTATTTTCACTTGTGGCTCGAAGATGAGAGACACGGGTGCGGTGGTCTACATTGAGGATCTGGACATCAGAATGTCATACAGGCTTCCTGACGACTGCAGTGTTTTTCAGGCAGAGGTTCTGGGGGTCTTGATGGCCGTGGAACTGATGTGGAACAACATGGATAGGGGCTCGGAGGTGACTATATACCTGGACAGCCAGGCGGCTCTTATGGTCGTAAGGGGCTGTTATGTGAACTCCAAGCTAGTTGATGGTTGCAGGAGGGCTCTGGTGGGAGCCTTAGGAGGGTATGTGTTATGGTTGTGCTGGGTGCCGGGTCACTGCAACATAAACGCCAATGAGGTGGCTGATGAGTTAGAGGGACAGGGCTCAGAGATGGAAAATCCTAATTGTATGAAGGCTGTTAGGCTTCTATTTTGGAAGGCTCAGGGAATGGATTCTGGGCGCTACCAATCGGGCATGGGCGAATCGAACGGACTGCCGCGTATCACGGACATTGTGGCCGGAGCTTAGGAAGTCCGATTTGGAGTCGCTGCTGGGCAGGAGTAGGATCTGCTTTATGACCATGATAGGAATTAACACGTTCTACTGCATGATAGGCAGGATGGCGATGAGGATGGGATCCGACTTATCGGATATGTGCTGGTTGGGTGCCACTGTCCCAAGCTACAGGGCAGCAGGCTGAGGTGGCTGGGCAGCTGATTCCTAGGCGAATTAGGGGATGTCTCTGGCTGTGGACTCGAGAGTCTGATAGTATTCGTAAAGGGGATGGCCTGGCTGCGTGGCAGGAGATTGGGTGCTAGCCGCTCGTAGGGCGAATTTTTGTTGAGTGGGGTTTCTCTCGGGTTTGGTCCGATATCTTCTGTTCTTATCTATCATTTTTATCTTTTCTTATGCTTTCGCTATTTATTTCACCTAATTTCCATCTATCTATATCTAAACAAGGGGTCACAATAGATGATATTGGTCTCTGGCTGAAGGTGTGAAGGAGACATCACACCATCCTTTCTACCTACCTACCTACCCTACAAAACATTTGCACAGAATGTTTTCGGGCTTAATGTCCTTCTAAATTGTTTCGTTTGCTCTATGGCCGCATGTTCGACATTGGAACGACGAGAATAGAATAGTATTATTCCATTTATACTTGTAAAATTTATTTCTGGTTTATTTCAAATTTTGTTTAGTTCTAGTTCAGTTCTAGTTTAGTAATCTTTCAGGTCGAGTTCAGTTCTAGTTCAGTTTCAGTTAGTTCTAGTTTGGTTTTAGTACAGTTTTAGCTTAATTATTGTTTGATATAATTCAGATTAAGTTTTGTTCTAGTTTAGTTTTTTGTTTACTTCTATTTCAATTCTACTTCAGCTCATGGCCCAATAAGTAGGTCTGCTCGAAACGCCTGCTGATTTTTTATATTTTTACTGTGCAATTGTTTTTGTATCAATTGTTTTTGACATCTTGTCCATTTATTACACAAACAAATGCATTGGGTTTTGACTTCTTTAACATAATTTACACAAACAAAATGCGTGTTTGTTTTTCTATTATTGCATTGTTGTAGTGTCGCGCAGACCTACTAATTGGGCCATGCTTTAGCTTAAGCTTGGTTTTACTTCTAGTTTAACTTCTAGTTCAATTTTACTCTAGTTTTAAATTCACTTCTATTTCAGTTGTAGTTTAGCTCTTCAAGGACCTTAAAGTTGTATAAATAACAAGATTTTAGTTTTTAAAGTTTTTTATTTAAATTTTTTTTTTTTAATCTACATTAAATGTAATCATAAGTGTAATACATATTAATAAGTATATTTATGTTTGTTTGCTTTCATTGATTTGTTTCCGTTTTTTTTTGCTTGTTTGTTTCTATTTAAAAACTACAATTAATTTAAGTTAAAATTTTTTGTTGTTTTAATTTGTCTTAACAGAAACAACAATTAAACAAACAAAGAAATAAATAAATAAAAATAAATAACAAAGTTTATTAGACGGTAATCGGGGAATGTAAAATTTTTATTGTTTTTTATTTTTAATTAATTAATTTTTATTTAATATCTTTTTTTACAATTTTCGATAGATTATTGTCTCGAAAAACATTTTTGTTGCAATAATGTTTTGTGGGTGTTTAAAGTTATGGGATTATGAAGGTATTATAAACAAAAAAAATAAAATTATAATGGAAATTGATCATTGCATGTCTGTTTATAACTGGAAACCCCTTATAATATTTTATTTCATCAATTATTCAAAATTAATTGTAAAAAGAAACTACATCATAGTATAAAATATTGCGGGAAACACTATTAGAATATTGTCATCCATATAAGGAGACGCGAAACATAACTTCCTTTTTCGCATTTTTTGACAAATTGGTTTTTTTGAATTTTTATAACACATATTTGGTTTGAAAACTTCTATAAAAAATTTAGGTATTATCGGGCCTGTTCTGAATATCACATGCTTTCACATCACATTGTTTTAAAATAACACGTATATTTTGTGGTGTTTTGAAAATCATTCCGTTTTTGTGTTTCTCGGTGTTTTTTCGGCAATTGAAAACCACACAAAAAGACAAAAATATCACACGTGTGATATTAAAAGGCACATGTGATTTGAATTAAAGTGATTTTCAGAACAGGCCAGCATATCTTTTTTTTTTTTTTGACCAAGAAAATGGGTTTTAATAAATTGGTGATTAACAAAACGTACTTTTTTAATTTTTTTTATCCAAACGTACTTTTTTCATAGTCCGCCATTTTTTCGTGAAGTTAAACTGTTTGCTTTAATGAAAGTTGTAATCCATGTATCAATAAAATTACAATTAAAGTATACCTCAACAGATATCAATCCAACACGAACTCTACTTTTCTTGTTCTGTGTTTATAAATTTCTTAATATTTTGATAGCAGCCATAACATTACCAAAAAATTGCCACAATAAATCTGTGGTTGATAGTCTGAAAGTAAGTCAAAATATTTTTTTTTCAATTTTTTCAAACTATTTCTATATTGGACTTTCATCACCGTCATTAAGCGTCTGGGGGGTTAACGCGTATTTCGATTCAGCAAAAATAATTTACGAGTTGCAATTTGTACTGTGTATTTCGATTTTCTTACTCGTTAGAATAGATGCCAGAGTTATATTTATTAACATATAGGAAATTTTATGAAAATGTTCGTAATAGAGAGTTGCTGTTTTGAACGGAATTTTTGTTGCCGATATACCAGATTGGTTAGTAGCCGGTAAATTTAATAATGGGTAAATAGCCTGATATTTACCCAATTGTTTGGTGTAAAGTTTGTTGCAGAACATTAAAAACGAACACATTACGCGGCAAAGTTTTTTAATAAAAATCGTGGATTTGTTTAAAAAAACTTGTTGGTATATTCACCAAGATTTCATCAATCTTAGATTCGCTAATAACCACAAACCTTCTTCACAATGTAGCTCAATATATACAATATAGTTTAATGTAATTTTAGTCCAATTTAATTACCTTTTTTATATTTAACCGCACGCTATATATGTATTAATAAAACCCATTTGATATAAAATACCAGAATAATTATTTGCAAAATTTTCCATGAAATTTATAAATCATTAGAATTGCGAAGTAGTTAACTCTCGTCAAAGTTAACTTTTCTGAGCGTAGCAATAAAAAAAATGTCAACAATTCAGTACAAAACAACAATTCAGATTCGATTTTGTGGCGAAAGTAAACTCTGCACATAAATCAAACAATACATTAAAGAAAACTATTGGCGTTGTATTATTGTATATCTGAAGTAGCCATCTCAAAAATAAAAACGAAACGTCTCAAAATTCTCGAGGGTTTGGAGAACACATAGGAAAAAGGCCAAAGGAAAACATTTCATAGACCTAAATATACTGGTTTTAAAGCAAGTTGGTACAACGGAAACGTAATTGCGCAATGACTGTTCTAATTTTAACATCAATAGCTAAGCACGAGTTCCCGTTACTGCAACATGAAAAGACAATAATGTCAGTAATGGCTGTCTGGCAAATTTTTTGAATATATACAGAATTCGCTTTCTGAAAATTTGTGAAGAACTCCTCTTATGACAAATGTCAGATATAGCACCTTTGATTTATAATACATGACTGTATAATTATTAATTATAAATTGTAGTTCAAAAGCAATTGGGAACTTGAAACCAGCCGGTACAAATTATATCTAAGAAATAAATTTAGATATGTTTATTATTGCTTTTTTTACAATTTAAAATCGCTTAGAAAAGTTAATAATTCGAATAAGTTAACAACCCTTGGGAAATTTCGCTTAACTTTCTCGTGATTCTACTGTACTTAAATAAATTCAAAAAAAAAATATTTACACCTGCAATTAACGCGTCATTTACCCATCCCACATATATTCATCTATTGAAGTACTACCTCAACAGAAAACTCGTTAAATATTTGCCGTATTCACAAAACCCCTTGTATCGTTGTATCGATTGGATGTTGTATAAAAAAATATCGTGAACTACATATGTATTTTAATACAACAAACAACGATACAACGATACAAGGGGTTTGTGAATACGGCAATTGTAAAACAATGTTGTAATTGTATCACAATTTATTAACTTTAATTGAACAATTTGTTCTAATTTAACTTTAGTTCAGTATACTAGTCCAATTCTAGTTTATATGTTTTCGTTCAATTATAGTTCGGTTCTAGCTTCATTCTCAAACCCAAAAGAGAGATAGTAGATTAAAGAACACAGGTTGTGTGTTACTTTAATCAATAAGACTGAGTATTGTTCTCTAACGCCATTAGAGGAAAGAGTTGCTGATCTGCTAGCTATAAATAATAGATATGGATCACCATATTCTTCATCACTTTCTCATAACAAAACAGTTCTCTTGTTTTTTTTTTTAATAATTTGAAGTTAATTTTTATTTTTACCGACTTTAACAAGGAGTTTCTGTCATAAAAAATGCTTTTTATTTTAAAACAAAGTGCTGCCAAGTTTTTTCTTATGTAAAATAGGCATTACAAAAAATGTCCCTAACATTTTTAAATTTAACTATGCAGATCCAAGGCGAATTCAACTACAGGTGGTGTCGGAACTACAACAATCCAAAAACAACAGAAACAAAATAGGGTTTTTTGCATGGCATTGTTAGTGCTTACGGTCCAAAATGTCAACCATTCCTAACAAATCGAAACAAAGTGACTCGAACTGTCAAAATCAGATGGCGTTTCGACACCACCTGTAGTTGAATTCGCCTTGTGCAGATCTTTCGAACGCACTACATAGTCTTATTTTACAATGTTCAAATTGAAATTCAGACATTTTTCTTATTCTCTTTTGAACATGCCTAAACCTTTCAAAATCGCGAAATTAATAGACAGACAGAAACTATTCGTTTCATTTTTTCGTTCTTTTTCGCTGTTGACGGAGATGAACATTTTACAGGCATTGATATTTAAATTACATTGGTGTGAGAAAAATGATATAAAGCAACAACATGAAAATTGCGAACAGTGAATGAGAAAGACAAAAAATGTCTAGTGCAGACAGCCATGTACTACACACTCTACCTCTTTAACCCCTTGCCATCAAACTTCGTCTGTCTGCCTTTCAATTTCCACATTGTAAAAATGGACATAATACGATTTGTTTTCCGAATCGGAAATTATTTTCGATTCGAATTGAATTACATAATAACCCCCCAGATTATAACAGAATTCTTGAATAGTGCTTCCCTTCGATTTCTATTATGTGTTAAATTTTCTTTATTCATAATTTATAACTTCGACTTTGCCGAATTATTGTTATTATTATTTTTTTTTTAATTCTCTTAACTCTTATTTTGCTAAAGTATTTATTTTGTATTTTATTTGTTTATTAAGAAAATACCACAGAAAACAATTCTCTTAATTCCACATCACATTCATTAAAAAAAAAATTATAAATAAAACAACATTCTTCTAGAAATCATTAAACAATAGTTTAAAACGAATTTCTTAAAGTATCGAATAAATATTCTTGCACTTCTGGTGAATTGGCATCCATGGTGTTTATGTGAGAGTTGGAAATATTGTGACCACTCGTCAGCGAAAAACTTAATGAGGTCGTTGAGCCGCCCATCTTATTATTACGCTTCAGGTCCAGCAAATTACAGCCACTTAAAACAGATAGATTTGTTGTTTTATCGTTGTTATTACTATTGCTATTTGGGTTAAATGATGAACGCTGAAATAATAACGAACTTTGTCGTTGTAATGGCCTTAAGCCACAGTTATTGCTGCTATAAGTCTTGTTGTTTTTACTACAGTGATCAGTCAACATTGTTGTTGTCTGTGAATTATTGACAGGTGTTGAGGATGTTGTCGATGTATGAATTGGTGTATTTGGCACTCCGGATGAGGTGGTGGTAATGGTGGCTGCCACTGACAAACCACTACCACCAAGTAAATCTTGCATTTCTCGAAATGAAGATTGCCTGGAATTGACATTTGCACTGCTGGTAGGATTTACAGCTCCCGTCGATGTTGTTGCTATCGTAGGCAACTTGCTTTTCATGGCATTGTAGGATTTCATAATATTCGTCATGCGATGTCTTCGTTGTTTCCATTTGCAAACAGCAAATATTACCATAAATGTCACCAAAGCTGTCAAGACAATTGTTGCGCTGGCCACTATGGCGGATTTTATACCAGGCGGCATATTTGTGTAAAAACTACCATGACGGTGACTATGAGCTAATGCTCCAGCTGCTTGGGGACTTCTTTTGAAACCGTGTCCTGATAATTCTAGATCTACCAAATCATGAGCTCTCGCCACTTCATTTTCTATAGCTTCAGCCGTTCGGTCGGGTAATCGTACAGCAGCTTGTATTGGATTCTGTGCCTGATAGTCGTCTTCGCTGTCAACATCGTCATCTACATCGCGGCCTATAAGAGTAAGTTCATTTTCCTTAATGTCATAGACATCTTCATCATCGCTGTCATTGTTTTCAGAATTGTTTTCTAGCAGCATTTTCGGCTGCTGCAAAAAGTAGGGGTTTGTTTGTTTTTTATTGTTAGAAGTGGCCAAAGAGGCCAATGCCAAAGTTCTCCAAGAGGGGAAGAAACCTAAAGACTTCTCAGAGCGATCTGCAAGTAAGGAAGCTGAAATGAAAAAGTTTAGAAGAAACAAATAAATTTAAAACAGCGTTAAAATAAATTCTAAAAGAATATCATTTGTGTTCATTCAGAAATAGTCCTGTTCTCTGTTCAGTTTTAGTTTATGTTTAGTACCAGTTTAGTGTAGTTCAGTTCTAATTTATTTCTAGTTCCGTTCTAGTTCTGTTTAAGTTTTGGTCCAGTTCAGGTTATAGCTTAAATCTAGTTCAGTTCAATTCTATTTTTAGTTTACATCGAGCATCTTGTTGTTAACTTTTTTCTTATATATGTCAGTAGATCAAGTTTAAGTTTAGTACAATTTTATTTTCAGTTTAGTTCCTTACATGTTTTAGTTTAGTCATACTTCAGTTATAGTTCGGTTTTAGTTTTAGTTCAGTTCGATTTTAATTCTAGTTTACCTCGACTATCTTTCTGTAAACTTACTTTTTTCTTTTAAATATGCGTAGAGCTAGTGCTGCTTTAGCGGCTTCCAAAGACTGGCGTTCATGTTATTTGTCGTGCGTTTTGTTTTAAAAAGGGATTTAAGTTTCTTAATCAGTAATTTTTTAAGTGATACAATCTTTTGACAACCGCTCCAGCAGCAACAGCACTGACCACAAATTTAAAAAAAAGCAACATTATTATTGATAGTTTCTGCTTCACTGACGTCTTTGGCGCACGGCCGAAGATGCAGTGTATTTATGTGAACCCCTCAAGTGACGTTTGCGATCCAAACGATTGCTTATATAATTAGACGCACCTTTGTCGAGATCGGCTTTCAGTGTTTGCCCTCCCTTGAGATTCTTGAACACCTCATCGGTAGGCTCAATATCAATGATTGAAGTGAAGTAACTAGAACCTTGCGAGTCAGTTTTTATATCATCCGGTTTGACACTTTTCAGATTAAGCAAATTGAAATGGGGAAAATTTTCAAAGGCCGTTACAATGTCCATGTTGTCTTGCAAAACAACCTTTTTGTCGGGATAAAAGCGTGACGGACTCTCAACTATTGTGGCCAAATGTAATTGGCTAGAACCACGTTTGCGATGTTCTATTAGTTCTTCTAAGGTCATATTGCGCTGCTCCAAAACTTTAAAAAGTCTGTTGCCAGATCTACGATCTTCTATAAGCTCTAAAAGATCAGTACGATCATCTACATTATCAAAATCGGGAATAACATTTACATTTTCGGTGGGTGTGGTTATCGGTATGGGTGAGCTTGTGGTTGAAGTTGTGCTAGTATAGAAAAATGAAGGAGTATACTGTTTTATTCTTGTGGTAATGGTAGAAGTTTCTATATATTTAGTAGTTTTGGGTTTGACTGTTTCCTCAAAGAAATTTTCCAAATCATCATCATCATCTTCATTATCGTTTGCCTCCATTTGGGGTGATTTCTTATAGGAATCTTCCTTTTCAATAAGATTTTTTAGTAGAGTTTCTTGTATACGTTCGCGTAAATCTTCCGTATTTAAATTAAGATTAGCTTTGGGTGTTAAATTCATGGTGCTGCTGCTGGCGGTTGTTGTCGAAGTTGTTGTGGATGTTGTTGTCATGGGTGGGGGGGATGTTGTAGTGGTAGTGGTAGTAGATGAAGTTGATGTTGTAGCTGGGGTGGTGGTAGTAGTAGAAGAAGTGCCATAACGATAAGTAGTCCTACCAGAACCTCTTGTACTTGTATACATTCTTCTACTAGAGATAGCAATATCTCGATTATTTGATTTCTCATTAAGTGGTTTTGTTTTAGGGGAGACAGTTGTGGTAGATGAAGTGGTAGTAGGGGCTATAGTTGTTTCCATTTTCCAAGTAGTTGTTTCGGGTAATTTTGTATTTAATTCCTGTATATCTTGACTAAGATTTTCCTCATCTTCCATTAGTTCCAGATCTTCCTCTTCATCTCCATCTGTTATTACTGCTGTTTCTTCATGTTTATCTTCTTGTAGCTCCTTACTGTCCCACGAACTTACCTCTCTCTGGGGTTCAGAACTGGCCATTAAGGCTGTATTTTTTAACAAAAAAGTCGGCTTCAATGTGGGTCTTTGATGCAAAATTTTCTTGTATAAAGGAATTTTAGTTGTGGAAGGTTTTGCGGTGGTTGTGGTAGTTGTTGTCGTAGTAGTCGTAGTGTATAAGCTACCGTCTCTTTTGCGTGTGGTCAAATGATCTGCCAAGCCCACTTGTACACCAGACGGTCTCGATGAGCTACCAAATAATTTGAGCCTGTGCAAAGCTGACAACTTAGATCTCTCCTTTGAATTATACACCTCGTCCTCACTGCCTTCTATTGCCTTAACATTCGAATTATTTGGCTTAAAGTTCGGTTTGAAAGATGGATACTTGGCATGGTTTGTTTTCTCTAACGGTGCTGTGGCAGTAGTTTGTAAAGCTTGCAAAGCATTCTGCTTACCCTTAAGTAAATCATCAAGGGAAAGATTTTTCTGTTGCAAAATTTCGCTTAAACTTAAGCCACCACTGTTCTTTAAAATATTCTTAAGATTAACGGAATTGCGGTTAACGTTTCCATCAGTAGAGGTTTCCGGCTTATTACGCATTTCGTATAGTTTTTGCTCTTTCTCCAAGGCTGCCAAGGGTTCTCTTACAGCAGGTTGTTTTCGGCGTTTAAAAGAGGCCTGCAGAGAAGGTCTAACAGTTTCTTGACTATCTTGAGATTTTGTTGGAAAGGATTTTGGTGAAATATTAAGAGAATCCTTGTCGTCCTCTACTTGACCTCGCCAATAGGTTGGTGAATTTGAAGCTGTAGGACTGTCAACATTGCCTTCAGCGGTAGATGGTGGTTGAGGTCTTCGTTTACGTTTCCTTGTACCAGGTCTTCTTCTTTGAGCATTGCCATTAGAATATTCAGGTTGTCCTAAAGCCAACGCTACGGATTGACTGCCATCATCGACTACCAAAGAAGTGGCAGTTTGTAACACCTGCAAAAAAAAAAAAAAATTTCTTAAAATTAATTTAAATAAAAACAGAAATTTAAAAAAACTTGTAAGTAAAATTTAAGTTTAACTAAAAAACACTAGAACTGCACTTGGAGTGCAGTGATTTAGAATTAAACTAGAACTGAACTAGAATTGAATTAGAACTGAACTATAACTGAACTATAACTGAAGAGGAACAGAATTAGAACTGAACTAGATCTGAACTAGAACTGAACTAGAACTGAACTAGAACTGAACTAGAACTGAACTAGAACTGAACTAGAACTGAACTAGAACTGAACTAGAACTGAACTAGAACTGAACTAGAACTGAACTAGAACTGAACTAGAACTGAACTAGAACTGAACTAGAACTAGAACTGAACTAGAACTGAACTAGAACTGAACAAGAACTTTTTTTTTTTTTTTTTTTTTTAACTAGAACTGAATTATAAATGAACTAAAACTGAACTAGAACTGAATTAGAACTAGAACTGAACTGGAACTGAACTAGAACTGAACTAGAACTGAACTAGAAATGAACTGGAACTGAACTAGAACTGAACTTGAAATGAACTAGAACTGAACTAGAACTGAACTAGAACTGAACTAGAACTGAACTAGAACTGAACTGAACTAGAACTGAACTAGAACTGAACTAGAACTGAACTAGAACTGAACTAGAACTGAACTAGAACTGAACTAGAGCTGAACTAGAACTAAACTAAAACTGAACTAGAACTGAACTAGAACTGATCTATAACTGAACTAGAACTGAACTGGAACTGAACTAGGACTGAACTAGAACTAAGCTAGCACTAAGCTGGAACTGATGTAGAATATACATACATACATTGAGCTAGAAATAAACTATTACATATTTCTAATTGTTTGTACCGTTAATGCTTCAACAACATATTATTATTTTGCACTTTAAACACTTAAAACATGTGTACTTCTTCTTTCTATTTCCATTTTTTATCTTTAAATTTTTTTTATTATAAATGATGCCACACTATGAGCATCAATAAATCACAGACGAATTTATGCTACACAAGGAAAAAATGAACTTGTTCTTCAGCTGTAAATGTAGAAAAAAAAAGAAAATACGATAAATGATTACGAATTTTTTATATACTCATAGTTATGCGGGTTATAGCTTGTTCTTTTTTGTGCATCTTTTTCTATCCATAAACGAATGCATGTAATAAAATAAAATATGCGAATATGCCAATGAGTCTTTATGCAATTCATTCATTCAATATAAAAACAACATAAAGAACTAAACAAAAAATGATTTCTCTCTCTAAAATTAAAAAAAACACTACATTATTGAGGTTATGAAAAGGACTATACTTATAAAAAAGAATTGTAGGTACATGTGTATGTGTGTCAAAGGATATTTTATGAATGCAAATTTAATATACTTGTGCCAGTACATACTCGTATTTTATAGTCGTATAATTCATTTTTCAAAAGAATATGGGGTAAAAATAAATTGTTGTTAAATAAATGTATTAAAAAATAAAAACAAATGGTTATTCGATTAATGACAAAGTAGAGTAGCTACATATAGAGGATGATAAATTTAATTACATTTATAATTAACTTAGTTTTTAAAAATAAGAAATAAGTTCAAAAGATTTGTGTCGTAGGTAAACTATATGGCTTTCTATTGGTTAAATATCTGTTATTTGTTCTTTATTTTGACTTGACAAATACCGCCAAATATCGTTTTAAGATGATGAATTGAAGGCATTAAAATTGAAGGACTACTTAAAAATAATTCTTGTCCAGCTCAAAAATAACTTGCAATATCAAAGGAAACCACTTAAGAAGCAATTTCAAACCGTTTGGGAACAGCAGGATGCACCCAAATACTGCGACAATTGGGTCTTCACTCCAAAGCGACGTCAGCAATAGCTGTTTCAACCGAAAGCTTTTTCCCCAGTGACAAACTTTCGATTATGGCAATCCTGTTGCAAAAACAACCAAAAGAGAGACGTAAAAAGACGATTTTGCATGTCCGAATTGCTGCTTGAACGCCAAAAAAAATAATTTTCTTTTGCATCGAATCATAATTGGCGATGAAGACTGAATCCATTATAAAAACAAGCCAAATCAATGCGAAAGGCAAACATTTTTGGCGCCAAGACCAAACCTGTTACAACAGCAAAAACCCGAATGAAAGGAAATTAGGTATTAAACGAGTTTAAGCCGAGAGACATGTTAGGTTAAGTTAGGTTAGGAAGGGTTTTGCGCCCAAGGGCACACCTCCACCCGGAGACCAATGCGGTCCATTGTGTATCCCTTCAATATAGAGGAAGAAAGAGAGAAGAGAGAAACAAAAGAAGAAAGGAGATATCAGATTTAAGATAGCTAATACATAAATAGATACTACGCAGCACAAAAAACCTCCACTACATGTTACTGACAAACCCCAGAAGATCGACTGGATTACATCCAGCGATACACCCCAGGTCGTCGCGAAATCTATCCCCAGCCATTTCCGCCTGAGACCCTGTATCCTAGGGCAGTGGCACAGTACATGCTCAATCGTCTTTAGCTCCTCAATTTCGTCGCATAACCTGCAGAAGTCCGGTATGGAACCAATGACCCGTCAAGAACCCTATAAGTGTCCTTAGACCACTCCTATTCAATCCCAGTAGAACCCTGGCTGTCCCTGCGTCCAATCCGGGCGATTATGCCCTAGATACCCTGCAATCCATTCTATTTCTCCAGGACAAGTTAACGGCATCACGGAATTTTTCCCGTCTCACTCCATAGAGAGACATTGAAAGATGATTTTGCATGTCCGAAACGCTGCTTGAACTCCATAAAAAAGTTGCATTTTTCCATCGAATCATCACAGGCAATAAAGAATTAATCCATTATAAGAACCCAGTCTTTTTTGCCTCACTCGTCTCATAGTCCAGACCTTTTCCCATTTGAGTATTATTTATTGTGATCGTTGCAGAACACTCTAGCTTGAATCCGCTTTAGAAGAGGGTATCCGAAATTGACTTGATTAGTTATTGTCCTCAAAAAAATGGCAATTATTTTGGCACGGAATCCATATTTTAGTTGTCAGAAAGATGGAACGATGATTTTTCAGTTGAGGAAAATCTGGAATATCATCCCAGGCCGAATGCAAAGCACCTTTCTTAACTCCCAACGCCAACAAGGCCTCGAAAAGCCGATCTTCCTATCCGCAGGGCGATTTATGTATAAACATTCATGCTCTCTAGGTGTAGCACTGACTTTTGAATTTTTTGTTTTAAAATTTTACTACTGTTAGGCTTACATGATGCAGATTCAGTAAATAAATATAAAAGAATACATAAAAAAAAAATATTTGCAGATGGCAAATACTTCGAATAAATTTATATTTTATTCATGTTTTACAATTAACACTCCAAAATTTAGCAAAGATTTTTAATTTATACACATAATAATTGAATTATAGATCAATGCTAGTTCCCATTTAGGTCTCAAATGCTATTTCAGGTTTTAGCGCAGGCTCTAATTCTAGTTTAAGTTCTAGTTAAGATTCTAGTTCAGGCTTAAGTTTTAATTATTGTTAAGGTTTTAGTTAATACTTTAGTTTCGGTATTAATTCAAGTTGTTCAGGTTCAAGTTCTTCTTCAGATTTCAGTTAAGCTTCTAGTTAAAGTTTAAGTGACTTCCAAAACGCCAGATTCAAAGCAACTACATCTATCTGTTATCTGTTCCAAAGTGCACCAAGAAAGTTATCGATGCTTACACAATAAGCAAAATGTGCTTAGTTAAACTTTATAATGGAACTCAGCCTTTAAGGTTAAATTTTAAGTTTTGATTTTAGCTCAGGTTCTGGTTCAGGTTTTAGTTCGGATTTTAGCTCAGGATCTAGTTGAGATCTTAGTTGAGGTTCTAAATTAAAATCAAATTTTAATTCAGATTTGAGTTAAGGTTCGAATTTAAGTTTTACTTTAGGTTTGAGTTCGGTTTCTAGATAATTATTCTAGTTCAGGTTCGAGAGTAAGTTTGAGTTCTAGTTTTTTTTTTCATTCAAGGCAGGGTTTTTGAGATTTCAGTTACACTTGGTCTAGTTAATCTGAAAACAGATTTCTGCCACCATTAAACAGTTTGTATAGAACATTTTGACGGAACAGCTTATATTTGCTTAAAATTTTGTTATTTAATAAAATAAAAATAAAAACACAATTCTCCGGAAAAATTAGAGTTGCAGCGTACGTTAAACTAAGTTTAAACCTAATCCACATCTCAAAAACCCGAACTTAATCTTTTATTCAGGTTCCACTTTAACTGCCTGTTGAATAATTTCAAACGCTAACGTTCTTATAGAATTTTACATGGAAATAATTTGAAAAACAAAGTGTTTTTATATAAAAAATTTTCTATGCGAACGGTTAAGTTCGAAATAGTTGAGAGGCAGTAAGTTTAGGAGAACGTTTCCTGACGATCTCGCCTAAGCAACCAGTGAAATGCGCATAGGAACAGCTTATCCTCCAACAATAAATTTCAGTATTTTTATCAATTATTAAAACAAAGGGAATTGAGCACAACAAAGAAAATCTTTTAATTTTGAAAATATTTAAAAAAAATCGATTATTTGTTAAAATGCTTATTCGAACAAACGTTTTTCCAAATGTGGCTTAATTTGCTTTATATTTCCTTTCCAGATGTGTCAATTGTTAGTTTACCTCATAATTTGGTTTCTATAAACATTTATCATTTTACATCTGCATGCATTTTTTGCAACTGACTATTATTACTCAATATTTTATTTATTTATTTTTTTTTATTTATAAGTAATCAAATATTTGAAGGATTTCCGCTGAAATTTTCACGGAAGTTTAATATTCAATATAGCGGATGTTAAAACATAATCAAAATTAAAATGAATGTAAACGAAATATCGAATATTATAAAACATACATTTTTAGGCTGTAACGAATTTCAAACCAAGCTACAATTTTAAAACATAAATATTTTAAAAATTTAAATTCTTCTGAAAAAAATCTCTTTGAAACAAACTTGTTAAAATATTTTTTTTGTATGCCTAAATTTTAAAAGATTTTTTTTTTTTAGTAATTAAATTTCTAATTTGTAATTTTGTTGTTTATTTTTTGGTCCATTATTTTCAAATCTAAACAAACAACATTTTAATTTTCCGTTAAATTTCCACGATTGCAACTGTTTCCACCATTGCAACTATTTTATTTGTAATTACTTGATATGAATATGGATTATCTAAATTTCCTTTTCTTTCCATTTTCTATTTTTGCGAACAATTACGAAAAATGTATAAAAAAAGATTTGTTTGTGCAGAAAATGTGTTTATTTTGCGTCAAATCATATACACAAAATGTATTGTCAACAGAATGACACTAAAATACAAACGCTGTAATTAGAAAGTTGCATAATAGAACATGGTGGCGTAATTGAAAAGTGTTTTCAAAGCTCTTAATTAAAATTCAGTTAAAAAAAATTTAGCTTAATGAAAAGTATCTTATTCAGCTGAGTAATTAGGAATTCAGCAAAATGTTTTTAGTAAAAATATTTTAATATAAAGCTTTTTTAACAATGTTCAGCTATTTTTTATAATGTTTAGCCTTCTTACAATATTCAGCTAAATGAATTTTTAATTCAGCAAAGAAAACTCCTAAGTTTTTTAAATGTTTTTTTTTTCAATTTAAAATTTCATATTCATCTTAATGAATTTTTAATTCAGCAAAGAAAACTCCTAAGTTTTTTAAATGTTTTATTTTCAATTTGAAATTTTATCTGCCTAACTGAGTAAACAGCAATTCAGCAGACATTATTGTAAAACTTGAGTTCAGCGTGTGATTTGAATCTTGGAATAAGATTTATGTATTATCGACTATTCAGCACAATTAAGAATGAAATCAAATTCAATTTAAAATAACATTAAACCATTTTTTTAAATCTTATTTTATATTATATATTCAAGTATTTAGCTCATTTAACAGCAATTCAGCAGAAAATATTATAAAAAAACTTTTGTATACGCCTTTAATTTTTATTTTGACTTTAAATAATTACTATTCAGCAGAGTTAAGAACAATGCGATAAAACTTAATAAAAAGTATATTTAAAGTTTTTTTTTAATAAACAGAAGCTTTAACTAAAATTCAGCAAAGCTTTTGAGCTTAGCTGAATTCCAAAGGGCTAATAAATCAGATCAAGTTAAACTTTCTGTTTGGTTTAAAATGTATTTTTACCAACAAATCTATAAATCAGTAAACATATAAACCATTTTTAAACGCATAAAATTTGGCGTTTAAACTACCAATAGACCCCATATGAATTTGACAACATTTATCGTAGTGCTGCCACATGCTACTTTTTAAACTAAACTATCTACATACCGTATACTAACCAACCAAGCCTTTCAAATATATTCAGCTGAAAAAATAAAAACAAAATAAATTTACTAACTCTTTTTGTTTCACACTTTTTCCACTGCCATAGAATTCATGGCAACATTATATAATTTGCCAAAAATCTTTTTGTTTAAACATTCAACTATTTCATGCTACTTCACATGGGTCGCACAGTTTATATGACAGGCGGAACTCATACCACAATAGACAAATAGATACATTCAACACACAAATACACACGCACATTGTTAAACTAACACTTTTTTATAATTGTAGTTGGATTAGTATAAACTCCAACAATAGACACAAGTATTTCGAAAATCTAAATTTCAGGTAAAGGAAATATGTGCTAAATGATAAGGGGAAACAATCAGAGAGAAAATGTATTTTGATTAAAGTAGTTAAATATTTCATAGAAAATTTTAAATGCTTGTTTAAAGGGCAAGTGAAAAGAGAGATTTAAAATTTGAAATACAAAAGAAAAGCAATAGGAGAGTCTTATTAAAGTAATTTGAAACTGAATCAGAACAGAACTGGAACAGAAATAGATCATAATTGGAATCGAACTAGAATATATTTATAACAGAATTAGAACAGAACTAGAACAAAACTGGGACAGAACTTGAACATAACAAACACAAGAACTGAAATTGAACTGAAGTAGAACTAAACTCGAACTGAAATAGAGCTGAAAAATAGAGAATCCAACTAAAATAGATTTATAATAAAAAATAGCAAAACTAAAACAGAACTAGAAAATAACAGAAACACAAGGACTGAAGTAGAACAAGAACATTATTATATCAAGATAAGAACAAAAAAAGATTATAATAGGAATCCAACTTGAATATATTTAGAGCAGAATTAGAACAGAACAAGAACAGAACTTAAACATAACAAATACAAGAACTGAACTATAACTAAACTCGAACTGGAATAGAGCTGAACCAGAATCAAACTAGAATAGTTTTATAATAAAATAATATCAAAACTAGAACAGAACTAGAAAACAGAAACACAAGGACTGAAAAAGAACAAGAACAGTATTATATCAGAATAAGAACAGAAAGATCATAATAGGAATCGAACTTGAATATATTTAGAACAGAACTAGAACATAACAAATACAAGAACTGAACTATAACTAAACTCGAACTGAAATAGAGCTGAACCAGAATCGAACTAGAATAGTTTTATAATAAAATAATATCAAAACTAGAACATAACTAGAAAATAGAAACACAAGGACTGAACTAGAACAACAACAGTATTAGAACAGGATAAGAAGAGAAATATGTCATAATTGGAATCGAACTAGAATAGATATAGAATTAGAATTCGAACAGACTTAGAACAAAACTAGAAAAGAACTATAACATAGCAAATACAAGAACTGAACTAGAACTAAATAACCGAACAGAAAACATTTTGAACAGAAATAGAACAAAACTAGAACAATACTAGCACATAACAAGAAGATAACTAGAACATATCTAGAACAGAACTAGAACTATAGTATACTAGCATTTAACTAGAACTGAATTTTTTATTAATTTTTTGTATTTTACAAGCCGTGTCCGCGACGTTGTCCGCCCAGAGTTAATTTTTGCCTAACTATAAAAGTAAAATTAAAATCAGTTGGAAAGAGCCGGAGAGGCAGAAATTGCTTTTCTGTCTCCCAATGGTTTAAGGTTTAACAAAAATATAAAGCCTGTATGTTCTATTGTGTGTAGATCGATCTTTATATGTTTTAAATTTCATCATAATCGGTAAGATAGTTTCGGATAGGCAGAAATTGGCCATCTGTCCCTTCATATTCCTAGTTTTGAAAAACATAAAACTGCCTGTTCAACAATTACGAACGTAAACGTTCGCATAGAATTTTATATGGAAAATATTTTTAAGAGTGTTTTTCATAAAAATTTTCTATGCAAACGTTAACATTCGAAATTGGGTTTTTTTACTCTGATCTTCCAATTTCATCAAAATGGGTTAGATATTTTCGAAGAGGCAGGGCATGTTTGGAAATGCATCACTGCGCTGCATCTGATGCGCATCTATGATTAGTTTGCAATGCTGCTTAACCGAGCGATGCTTAACCGAACGCGCTGCGTGATGTAGCGCAGTGATGCATTTCCGAACAGGTCCGCAGTAATTCTGACTATGTCCCCCTCTTGGTCCTTGTTTTAACAAAATAAAAATCCTATATTTGCAATTTCATCGAAAATCGGTTTATCTATTAAGCCGATAAACAACAGCAAATGCAAAAGTCACTTTCGCATGCGGTCAGGGGACGGACGAGCGAACAGGTAGACTGGAGACGGAATGTAGGGTGACTAGCATACTCACGTTAAAATTGCTTTGTTTTTCTTTTGAGTACGGAAACTATTGCTTTCCTGCCTGTTCATCATAGATGGGGGTAGTGCACTAATTTTGCAGTTTCAACTCACAGTTATCACTAAATGATTGCAAAATTATTGCAATCACTTTGTTGATGTTGAGTGATGAATTGAAAATTAGCAGCCTCACTGAACATGAGTGATAGTGATGCTAAAAAATTTTGCGCTCAAAAAAAAAAAAAAAAAAATAAATAACAAATAGTTTGATTTAAGAAAAAGCAATCATCAGTTTATTGCAACTTTTTTGTTTTTCACTCATTTGAGTGCAACAAACAAAAAACTTATTTTTCATGATTAAAGCCAAGAATTATTCCGTTATAGACAAAATTTCATGTTGCTTAATTTACTTTGCTTATGCATATCATCACTATGCGCATACAAAATTACATTTTTGAAATTTTAGAGAGAGTCTGTTTATGTGCAGCTTTTTTGATTGCAAGTTTAAATTTCGCACTATTTGAATTGAGTGCAGATTTTTGCATTCAATCTTCGTTTAGTGATATTGAAAAAGTTTGCAATATCAATAATTTTTTTTAGTGGTAGTTAAAAAAATAACAATCATAACTAAAGCTAATAAAAAAAAGAGTGCAAACTAATATTTTTGCAGTTTTATTTAGTGATAGTGGACTGCTGATTTAAATCAATATTGAGTGCACTACCCCCAACTACGCTGTTCATCTATTTCCGAACGAATACTTCGTGCGCTGTTAAAAAACCCTTTAATCCAAAAATTAATCTTATAGCTGAACACAAATTTGCGTCTATAAGTTGTGCCAATCGACAACTGATTTTTAAAGTAAATTTGAACAATTTGGCAGCGCTGTTTAAGCGTGAATCTATTCGTGATTATTTGCCAGATTATACCATCTATAAATGTCAAAAAGTGAGCGCAGTGTGACAGTTCGTTCGAAAGCTAAAGGCCCAACCATAATATGCATAGCCTTGCTTAACCTACTGTCAAAAATTAACAAAAAGTCTCTCAAATATGTTTAAAAAAACAAAAACAAAATAAAAAAACATTTGATTCCGTACGGAATGTGCGATCGGTTTCGCACTTTGCTTAAGCAACTAACAGTTTTATAAAACTTAACAAACCGTTTCCTTAAGTTCAATATGGTTTGCCTCATATGATTTACATTTATTCGCACATTTGCTTAAGCCAACTTAAGCACATTATGGTTGGGGCTTAACTCTTTCGTACGTTTTATCGTGTTTAGAAAAACTCCCTTTAGACACTGAATTAAAATTTTAAAACAGAATTTTGAGAACATTTACCTCAACATTCGTGTTTAAATTGGCATTTTATAAACTTTTTTACAATTTTTTTTTGTTTTAATTTTCTCCTTTTATTTTCCTACTTATTATTTGCTTATTATACTTGCAACTTTTTGTCCTTCATCCTTTAAAATAAAAAAAATTTACTAACTTATTTTACCCAACTTATTTTGTTGATTATTCCCTTTCAACTTGTTTATTATTGTTTCGTATTTTTTCCCATTATTTTTTCCTGCAATTGCAATTTTGTTAATTATTTTTTTTTTATTTAAGTTGCAAACTATTCTTAACATTTAATCTTCTTATAAGTGTCCATCATCAAGTTATATAATTTTATTTTGCATAAAAAATTTATAACAGCATTCGAAAAAATCTGTTTTTTTAGTTGTAATTTTTCCCTTATTCTGTTTCGACCATTTCGTCCTTGCCATATTATTGTTATTATCATGATAATGAAGTCCACAATTAGTGTTGTTTATTATAATGCTTTTTGTTGTTGGTTTTTTTCCCCAACATTCATTTCATTAAATATTCTATGATGCTTTTGTTTGGAAATTTTATCATAATTTTTTTTTTTACTTTTTTCTACCTTAATAATGTCACAGTAGTAATTGAGAGAAAGGAAGTGGTAAAGTGGAGAAAAAATAAAGCGATTTCGAAAGCTATTTACTTCGAATACTGTTTAAAATCTCAATTACAGCATTAATGCAATACTTAAGTTGAAATGCAAAAAGTTATAATGTATTATATATTAGTTATTCTATTAGGTTTGAAGAAAGATATTTATTTATTTTGTGCAATTGAAAGGAAAGTAGTTAACACTTTAAACATCCAACAACTCTATATACAACTGAATGGCCCCTTAACTAGAACTGGAACTAAAAAGAATCTGAACTAGAATCGATCTATAACCTGAACTTGAACTTGGATAAAAACCTGAACTAAAATATGAACTAGAAGTTAAACTGGAACCTGCACTGGAAACTATACTAGAATCTAAGTTGAAAATAACTTTAACCTAAACTAGAACCCTTACTAGAAGCTAAACTGGCGTTTGCTTTGTTCTCTGCCATAGGGATTGTGCTGATGATTGTGGCTGACCAGAATTTTTGCAGTATACGACGTAGATAGCGACTGATGAACGTCTGGATTGCGCTGACATCTTTAACTGTTACATTAGAAGATTTTCATCTATACAGAAGCGTAGATTTCGAGCCACCGAGGATCATTGGGTCGTAGCAAATTCTTTTCATTGATATCTACCAGTTGCTAAAAACTTCAGTTAACTCCAGACTCCTTCTCTACTTGTATTCTCCAGGTATGAGCCGGTCTTGCACCTTTTCGACTTCCATTCAATGGCTGATTTTATGATGTGCCCTCCGGTTTCCGTTGGGTATGTCCTATCCACCTCCATTTCCTTCGGAGAATTTCAGTTTTAACTGGGGTTTGATTTTTTCTCTGCAATAGGGATTGGCTGGCCAGAATATTTTCAAGATGCGTTGTAGACAGCGATTGATGAATGGGTGGATTGCACTAGGACTTTTATTGCTTCATTTTATGACTCTCATCCGTACAGAAGCTTAGATTTCGAGCCAGTGAGGATCATAGGGCCATAACGAATTCTTTTCATTGGCATCTATTAGTTGCTAAAGACATCAGTTGACTCCAATCCAATTCAACCTGTGTGCTGCAGCTTCCTTCTCTTATTGTCTTCTTCGGGTAAAAGAAGGTCTTTCACCTCTTTGAATTCCCTGTGGGTTTCATTCCCTAGATGCTTCTATGATGTCGTCCACCAGTTTCCGTAGGGTATGTTCAATCCATCTCCATTCGAAGATGGAACAAACCCCGGTTTGGGCTGGGGTTTGCTTTGTTATTTCCATAGGGATTGACTGGCGATTGTGGCTGGCCAGAAGATTTTCAGGATGCATCGCAGACAGCGACTGATGAATGTCTGGATTGCGTTGATATCTTTAATTGCTTAATTTTATGACTCTCATCCGTACAGAAGCGTAAATTTCACGTACTTGTTCAATTTTTTTAGTTTTTTGTCCAGAGTTATGTACGGAATTTGGTTTGCCGGCATTTATTCTGTTTCGGATGTCATCACTGGATCCGTCGGGAATAGTCAACAGGCTCCCGAGGTGACAGAATATTGCTACATCTTCCAGGATATTATGCCTATTTGTGGACACGTTGTATTTGTGGCCTTACTTCGCCAATATTTATTTTAAGACCAGCCTGTATAGAATTTAGCTTGCCTTATATGTCATCACTTCTGTGTGCTAGGAACATATGTTGTTGATTAAAACTGAAACAAAACTGAAAAAGAAATGATTTATAACTGAACTAAAACTAAACCATGAATAAATTCAAATGGAATCAGAACCAAAAGCTGATCGTGAACCTGTATTGGAATCTTTAAGTTTAACACGTTATTCGATTCGAAAGAAATAATTTAAGAGTTGGAAGAATTTGTACTGTGGCGGACGATTTTCGTATTATTATTATTTGCTTCGAGTGAACCGAACTAAGTGTTTTAAAATTTATCGAAAACAAAAAATTCCTTTCAAAACAATAACAACTCTATTACGAACAATAACTGTTCATTAAGGTGAATTTATACTGGTGACTGCATTGAGAGTTATGCTGGCTATAAATTTATTTTGTATGGAGTTTGACATTTAAAGCACTACATAAAAAAAGGCAGAGTGGGCATTTCTCTCTCTCCTGATGCACTGAAATCTATAGTTGAACTTTAAAAACAATATGAACGAGATCTTAAATTGAAGCTCGACTCCTAGGGCAAGTCGGGCACTGGTATTTTAAAATTGGGTTTGGAGACTGCCCCGACGGAATTTCCTCTATGTATGACCCCCTAAACTAAAGGCTGTATCCGTCCATGCATTAACTACAACCTGAACTGAAACATAGCTAAAATCTAGACTAGAACCTGAACTAAAACTAAATTAAAACTTTAGCTTAATTTGGAAAACTTTTTAACGATTTATCTAAAAAAACTGTTCAAAAAAGTAGAATTTAGTGTTATTTTGTCCTTTAATCTTGTTACTAACATCATAACATTAACAACGCTCAAATAAACCCAACTGATTTTTTGAACATTTCTTTAACAGCTACTAAATTAACCTCTATATTCAAGTATAAAACTAAATTTATTTCAGAGAGTACACACAACAAGTACTTACATTTTTTATGTTTTAAACCAAAACAAAGAAACAAATAAAATACTGAATTAAATGCAACTCTTCACGTTGTTTCTACTCAAGTGAAATTAACATTCATTCATTCATTCATCATTATTCCATTGATGTTTTGTTGAAAATATGTATAGTTAAAAAATAGTGGCAACACAAGAAGAGGTTGTTGTTATTATTCTGCATTATCCAAAGTATAAATGAAGAGAATATGTTTCTTTTTTTATATGAGTGTTATGTGAAATTCTAGGGCTCCTATTCAGGAAGAATTTTTCGGGAAAACTATTTTTAAAATTCCTGGATTTGGATTTTAAGGCATTTAAAAATATTTTCTTTAAAGTCTTTGAATGAAATTGAAGTATTTTTTTATGACATTTAAACGTACTTATTGCCAATTTATCTTAGCAAAGTTTTATTAAATGGAATCATGAAGCAAGAAAGACAGCAAAATTTCGCAAAACAGTTAAGTTATGGTTCAGACTTGCAATTTTTGTTGCAGCAATTCTTGATTTTATTGGTGAGATGAGTCAGTGATGTTATGCGTTGGGGAAAAACCTATTCGTAGTGATTTTCTTCTAAAAAAATGGTCGTAGGGAAAAGAAGGACAGATATTTTGAAATCAATAAAGTGTAGGAGCTTTTCAAAAATGTGGCAAAACTGTGACAAAATACTAATAAAATTGTTGATACGGCAACACTACACATTGATAAATTCCTTTGGTGATCGCATGCCCCCATTTCAACTTTGATTTTAAGTTAAAGTTGTGAAACTCCATTTTACAAGAATAATTTTTCAGAGCAATAAATAGATAGATAACTTGTTTAAGATGGGCATCAAATTTTTTTTAATAAAGTCACCAAAATAAAAAATTTTAATAAAAATTTAATTTCCCCCCTTTGGTCGAAATTAGCTATCTTTGATTTATCACTGCCACACGAAAATACAGATAGCGAAAGATCATTTCACATCTATAAATTTCTTGATAAATTTCTTTGCTGATCGCATGCCCCCATTTCAACTTTGATTTTAAGGTAAATTTTTGATACTCTCTTTTACAAGAATTAAATTTTTCAGAGCAATAAAGAGGTATATAACTTGTTTAAGATGGGCGAAAGATCTTTTCATGCCTATCAAATATTTGACGTAGCCACTAATTTCATTAAAAAATTATTTGTTTTGCAAAACGTTTGGCTAGATCAAATATCATTTAACAGTTGCTAAATAAGATTATACAATTATCTTCTTTAAATAAAGTTAGTTTATCAATAGAATTTGGTTAAAATAAAGTTAAAGTTTGATCAATTTACTGGTCATGCTTTTTTTTTGTATATTTTCCTCAAATATTTATTAGGTCCGACCACACCTTTAGTCATAAAATTGTATCTTCAGTTTGTAGGGACAATTTTTTGAGCGCGTAAGGAAAAAATATGAAATCTATAACATCACTGAGATGAGTACCCCTCCCAAATTTTCTCACCTCTCTCTGCAGTAAACTCAAGAATTGCTGCAACAAAAATTGCAAGTCTGAACCACGACTAAACAGATCCCAAATAATATAAACCACTAAGGGCTAATAAATCAGAGCAAGTTAAACTCCCTTTTTGGTTTAAAATGTGTTTAAACCAACAAATTTATAAATCAGAAAACATATAAACCATCTTTAAACGCATAAAATTGGGCGTTTAAACTACCAATACAAACCATATGAATTTGTCAACATTTATCGTAGTGCTGCCACATGTTACTTATTAAACTACATATAATACATGGGACACTGATTTACAACTGTTGAGTTTAAACTACATATAAATTTAAGTTTAGTTCAACTAAACCAGCGTTTAAACACTCACTGATTTTTTAGCCATAATGTGTCTTTTAATTAAAGCTTATTTTATTTTCTTTTTCATATTATTCTTTAACAAAAAAACTGCGTGGGATTTAAAGAAACGAAAGGAATTTTTTTCATAAGTTTCGGGAATTTAGAAACCCTATTAAATACTCTAACTGCAGCAATTTTTAACAAGCAACAACTATAGAAAATGATAACTTAAAGTGAGTGAGTGTGTGCTGATGTATGTGGAATTTTTTATTTTTCTTTTTGTGAAATTGTTGTAGTTGTTGCCACTTTTACACTTCAACTATTGACTTAATAAAGAAACATAACAAACAGCAGCAACAACAATAACACAATTGCATATTCTAGATTTAACCGTTTTGCATACCGCTTTATAAATAACAACTATTTTTAGACACTCTTCATAACAGGGATGTTAAATGGGGTTTTAAGTTTTTTATAAAAAATGTACTTTTTGAACCTTCACGGTACCATTTTTATAATTTATTAAAACAACAAAAAAGTATATAAAAATTCAATTGTAGACAAAAAACAAATCTTAACATTAACATATCGCACTACTTCCTCTAAAGCGTCAACTCAAAAATTACAAATTGAAAGAAAACTGTTTTCTTTTTATATGTACTCTTATATCACAAAGGGGGATACAATTGCATTTTTTTTATACAAAATACTAGAGAAAATTATGTAAGATTTTTAGAGTGGATAGATATGGCCACTGTACAACGATTTCCTGCAAAAAGTGAAAATTAAAAATTTTGAGTTGACCCTCTTTAGAGGAAGCAGTGCGATATGTATGATTAAAATAAGGTACATAAAAGTCTTATAAATATATGAGATCAAAATCAGGCACTTATTTATTTTATTTAGTAAATAAACTATTTGGAATTTTTACATCATGGCAGCAGCATGAATTTGTCGATCTTAACCAATCCTTTGTTTGTATGAGACTTGATAATGTTGGTCTGTAGTCTATTTCTTTCCCTAATTTTTATTATATTTTGAAAAGAAAAAACTCTTTCCACATTTGCATAAGAATGTGGAATGGATAAAATTCCAGCAACGACTCTAGAAATTCAGGTAATTTTGTTAATTACCTACTGCCGACAAAAAACTACAAATGTTTTCAGTTTTTAACGACTGCAGTTGCTCGGCATCAGCTAAAGCTCTAAATTGATTATTGATTGAATCAAAATTTGCAATTTCATTCGGAAACATTTTTACTAGAACAGGTACAAAACAACATTTTCAGGAGTAAATTTATGGAACCACATTAAAACTTCGTTATTAAATTTAACTTTGGTTTTCAAAAAAATTGTATATAAAATTATTTTGCATTTTCTTTAATTTCTTTTACAATATCAATATTGATATTATTTGAAGAAATATATAAATCTACTTCTGTTCCGCAATGAATTTCAGGTTTACACTAATGTTGCCTCGTCTGTGGGCACCATAAGTCTCCTTTTACAATGTGGCAAGTGAAAGGCAGACAGACAAAGTTTGTAGGCGAGAGAGGAAAAAAGTAAAGTGTGTCACGCATACAGCGTCGCCCCCTTACTAACAAACTTCTTCTGTCTTCCTTTCACTTGCCACATTGTAAAAGGGGACTAAGCGCCCTTACACCACAATACCAGTCGCATATTTAAGCGCCCATTACATTAACGATTGGTTGTACAACATACATGCAATGAAAAGGACTCAATAATTTGTTTGTTATACTAAAAATTCAAAAAGGGGGAACTATGACAAATTTTTAAATTGTACCAAATGAGTCGCGGTAGTACCACTTAAGAAGGCTAAAATGTACCAAAAAAGTACAATTGTACCAACTTTAACATCCCTGCTTCTGTATTCTTTCTCTCTCTCTCTCTTGCTTTTTTTCTGTTCATTTGCTTAATTCTCATTTATCATGCATATAAAAATGCTCAGCTTTTATAACGGTAATGTTTCCCCAACATTTACCCAGCCACCCCAATATCAAAGAACTCTTGTTATTTATGCTCTCATTTAATTTTATTTATGCATGTGTGTGTGTGTGTGGGTGTGTTTGGTTTGTTTATATTTTGCATACGCACTTTTAAATATAAAAACAAGTATGTAGTTGCAGCAATAGCAATTACAACAGCAACAACAACCAAAACAAGTACTTTTGATGAATATTTAACATTGTAAACAAGAGTTATAAAAAATAATAAATATGGAAACCACATAAATACTGTCGAGGCTTTAGTAATAGAAACACTTTATCAAGTGCTCTTATAATAAAAGATGGAATAGAAACATTTAAACGCATTTTTTTCCAAATAGATAAATTACATACTAGAGTGACCGCAACTTATATGGGGCAAAAAAAATATCGGAATCTTGTTCGTCTTAACCCGACAAAACGAATCCCCTTTCCAGATATTGGGATAGCCAAAATTTGAGCCCGATTAAACGACGGTAACACGTGCCGCTCGTCGCTCAAAATTTGAAAAAAACAAATTTTTTGGCCAAAAAGTTGACGTATTGAGCCATAACCCGAGAACGGTAAATAATAAAACGCACGATATCACAAAAGATAGCTTATTTTGTTCTTCAAAATTTATGTTATGAACAAAATTGTTGTAACTCTGAGTCAAACCGAGTTACGGCAGCCTTTAGCTCCGAAAACGTGACCTGGTGCCACCAGGAGCATACTTCATATATTATGTTATTATGTGATAAATTTTTAATTTTTTTGGTATATTTTTGAGTTTAAAGTAGAAATGTAATAAAAAACACAAGTAATACAGTTAAATTCAAGAACATTTTTATTTTAATATATAAAAATCAGGGATATATTCGATAATATTACATAGTTATCCAATTTATTATAGAGCTTTTGTTAAAGTACTTTTTGAAACGTCGGGATACAATGCTCGGCATTTGCTTACAACTTGCAGGACATATTGCTTTTGTTCTTCATCTTTTGTCAGAAGGTCGTTGAAGTCAGTTATTAATTTAATACCACGCTCAGCCATATCATTTACTACTTTTAATGTTTTGACAATTTTCAATCCTTCTTGGAAGTTATTATTTTGAGGCCAGGTGTTTGGATTTTGTCTAAGAAAATCTATTTTTATATTAAATCGGTCAAAAAAATTAAACGTTTCTTTGGAAAGTAAATTAATTAATCCTCCATCAACCAACTCTTCTAACTTTTCTTTCCTAACTTTTGGATTTACAACCCTAGCTTGCTCTGATGGTTCATCTGTGCTACTGAGCAATTTATTAGCCATTAATAACTTTTCATCGTCTGTAATGGTGGGATCAAAGAACGACAATCCAACCAACTCTGTATTCAAATACCACAAATGATTCGAAAATTTAGTGAGTGCTATTTCTGCGATGTCGTTGTCACATTCTTTATAGTCTAATAGACTACGCAAAATGTCTAAATCTTGCTTTGGCGCTAGATGAGCTTTTGGAGCATTGAACCAAGCTTTACAGTAAATTTTAACTAGAAAAACAGCAATAGCACTTACAGAACTTTCTTCTCCTCTAGACATCTTAAATTGGCGCCGAAAAATAAATATTTTAAAGCAGTAAATAGCCTTTGCCATCCATCTGGCGTGATGAATGGCGCCTGGAGTTCTAAAACCCACAACATTGCCGTCTAGTGATCCTACAAATACGAGAACCAACTGCAACAGCTCCTTGTAGTCATCTCTTGGATGGTTTTCAGTTAATTTCTTTTTGAATTCAGCAGTAACACGTGCCCCGGTAGCCTAGCTGGTAGTGAGCTAGTCTATCAGTACTGGGGTTGCGGGTTCGATTCCCGCCAGAGACTCTGGTCTCCTGCAGACAAGCGAAGAGCTTCGCGGGATTAGCGTAGGAATAAAAAAAAAAAAAAAAAAAAAAAAATTAATTCTGGAGATAGCTGCTTTTGTATTATTAATACCTGTGTCATATTTTTGTTTGTCTATCTTGGGCCACGCAAGGAGAAATCTTTTGAAAATGTCTGGATGAGGTCCCGTGGTTGAACCCATTTTTGTGTCGAATACGCCTCTTAACATAATTTCCAAGATATGGTGACGGCAAGCTAGGTGCAGTAATTCGCTTCCTAACATTTGTTGCAATATGACGCATGCTCCTTTAAATCTTCCAGTGTTGGATGCTGTAGTATCAAAGCACATCGCCTTGACGGTGTTGGGAAGACCCCATTGCTGTAGGCATTCATATACGGCAATTGCTTGCTCCTCTCCTGAGCTGTTTTCTGTTACAGGAACTCCCAGCAGTTGTTCCTTATCGCCGTATGAAATAGCAATAGCTATTCGCTCACATTGCTCTTTTTTTAAAACGCCCGGTAAAAGTTTACCGTCCCAATGGACAACCACGGCCTCTTTTTCTGGAATGTTTACTTTATCTGAAATATTTTTAGTATACTGTTCTCTGAACATTTTCCTTTTAGTATGTAAGAAAGTTTTGGAGACTTTGTACTTAAGAGGGTCAAGGTTAAGTGCCTCTAGTGTAGCTATTAAAATTCTCGTGGCATTTCTGTCGGATACCTTACACCGATCTAACAAAACTGACAATTTCATGTTTAAAATCTCGTGAACGCCTCTTGCATATGAAACTTTCATCCTTTTTCTATCAGATGGACCTGGATCTTCTGCAGCTTCTTCCGGGATGTCCATTGCCTCCAAGTTTTCAAGCTAATATATGAAGTATGCTCCTGGTGGCACCAGGTCACTTTTTCGGAGCTAAAGGCTGCAGTAACTCGGTTTGACTCAGAGTTACAACAATTTTGTTAATAACATAATAACATAAATTGAATTGAAGAACAAAATAAGCTATCTTTTGTGATATCGTGCGTGTTTTTATTATTTACCGTTCTCGAGTTATGGCTCAATACGTCAACTTTTTGGCCGTCGTTTTTTCAAATTTTGAGCGACGAGCGGCACGTGTTACCGTCGTTTAATCGGGCTCAAATTTTGGCTATCCCAATATCTGGAAAGGGGGCTCGGTTTGTGGGGTTAAGACGAACAAGATTCCGACATTGATTTTTTGCGGTCACTCTATTACATACATATAAATATGAAAACGCTTTGAACAAACTTTGAACCCATACATCGGAGTATAATTTTCTAAGGGTAAGAGTTGCGCGGAATCCGAATGAGTACTCAGAATTTTTCACACCACATCAGGTTTTCGAGATATCTTAGTTTATAGTTAAAAAAACCTTGTTTGTCGCCTAATTCGAGACGCTATAACTGCGCGAATTAATCTTAATTAATAAAACCTTTAAAATAAATGTTTTACCTTTAAAAAATCTCGTTCCTTCTCTGAGATTTCTTAACCTGAAGTTTTAAAAATCCGGATTTTCGGTATATTAATGGCTTCTCTGGCTCTTTTTTTCAATATTTTATATATATGTAAAGCTTTCAGAGTACAGATTCGGATGTAGCGCAACTCAAACCCTTAGGAAAGTATACTCTATTCCAGTGGTTTCGACATTTTCCTAATTTTGCAGGCCTGTGTAATTACAATAAATTCAAGGGAAATTTATGAATTCGCACTTGATCAACAGGAGGGTATTAACTCAAAATTTTTATTTTTTCGTGCTATTTTTACTACATTTTGTTTATGAAACGGTTGGTTTTAAATTTGTTTTTCATATGCCTTCAATGTTAACTGCCTGTTCAACAATTTCGAACGTTAACGTTCGCACATACAAATTTTGAACTTATGTTTTTATTTTAAATGTAATTTTCTATGCGAACGTTGTTTTGTTTCTACTGAAAATTTTTAAATTTTGAGTGAATACCCTGTTGTTGATTAAGTACGAATTAATAAATTTAATTTACTTTGCTGAAATAAAGTTTACGAGTATTTTACGAAATAAAGTTTCGTTAGTTATTAATAGCCTCAAAAATTCAACATTATGGCAAGTAAGAAAAATTAATTAACCCTATATGCAAAATATATTAAAATAATGTTTCGTTATGTTTTTAATGTCACTAAATTAAGTAAAATATCTTAATTATAAACTTAATTTTTTCAATATTAAAAAATTTCTGCAAAATAAGCATTCAACAAATTTTCATAATTAATATAAAGTTTCGTTAGGTTTTAACCCTTTTTAGCCTAGTGGGACATACCTGTAACAAACCAAAAATAGCACTCTAAATTATATAGTTTCAAACTTTTGGCCAATAAAATCGTTGTAGTACTATAGCAACACTCTAATTAATATCTGGGTACACAACAAGCACTATTGACTATTCGTTTAAACTTTAAAGTTTGGCAAACGCTAAAAGTGAAAACCCAAAACTATGCTGTAGTGTTGTACTACAACAAACAAAGTAACTGTTTCAAATTATTTAATACTATTTGATACTCTTTTTTGACCGTTTGAAGGCTAAAAACCTAAATAAAAAGTTTAAAATTTGTTTTCTTCAAACAAATTTGTGTTTGTAATCTTTACATAAGCCATCGTGATTTTGAAATAATTTAGATTCTATGCTCTTGAGCTATAATAGTTTTTCTTAAAAAAAAAAATTTTTTTAAGTTTAAAAAATCGTCAAAAACTTCAAAAAATCTTATATTAAATATGTACTAAACAAATCCAGAAAAATTAGTCTTAAAATTAGACGAGTTAGAAAAATAAACTTTTGCTAGGATTTTCAACTTATTAAATTAATTAAAATTTATCGAATTTCAAACAATATTTTTATAATATAATAAAAAATTTATAACTTATATTGTAAGTTATAAATAAAAAGGAAAAAATAAACAAGAATTTTTAACAAAGCCGTTTTAAACTCAAACGTAAAAATGCACGATTTTTATTTCGTCAAAATACTTTTGCCGACTAGTGTATTTTATTTAAACTTTTCGTTACTAATATAAAGTTTCGTTAAGTTTTAAATGCATATGTTTTACTAAATCAAATGAAATTAACTGATATTTGAATTGTATATTTACTATATTAAACAAAACAAGAAAAACAATTTAAAGCATTTTCTTAAAAATAAAACAGTTTCGTTAAGTTTAAAAAATCACAAAAAATTTAAAAAACAATCTTAGATTTAATAAATATATTATAAACAAGTCTAGCAAAATCTGTGTTGAAGTAAGGTCTGTTAGAAAAATAAGGTTTCGTTAAGTTTTCCAAATCACTAATCTAAGTAAAAATTGTTTTATTTAAAACAGTATTTTTACAATATTATACAAAAACTGCAAAATTATTATTACAAAACTTTTCGTTATTTTTATAAAGTTTCGTTAAGTTTTAAATATTGCTAAATAAAATAAAATTCATTTAAATTTAACTAGCATTTCAACTATATTTAGTAAAAAATACACATCTACAAAATTTATATTCAAAAACTTTTCGCTATGAATATAAAGTTTCGTTAAGTTTTTATTATTACTGACTTAAAAAAAAGTTATTTTAATTTAAATAATATTTAAACTACTTTAGTCTAAAAAGAAAAATATTTTTCAAAAAGTTTGCTTAAAGGTAAAATAAGTTTCGTTTTTAGGTAAGACTTTTCTTTAGAAATATAATAATTTCCGTTAAGTTTTCATATATTTTTAAATAAAACAAATTTTTATGAAATCATATATTTCTTTTGTTTTATATATATACTATACTATACTACTACTTGTAACTCTACTAGTTACAAAAAAATTTCGAAATCAATTTAAAAAATGCTTCGTAAAGATCTACCCTAAAATTTAAACAGGTTTATAAGAGGTTTATTAAACAAACGTGTTCATAAACGTGTTTTATTTTTTATGAATAAGGCCTCTAAATTTTTGGTTAATTTAAAAAATCCCTATATAAAAAAAACATATCTGGGTTTAAAAATATATTCTGACAATATTAAACTACAACAGGGTAATTAGTATTAAACGATATTATGTAAAAAATAAAAAGTTTTTTCTTTAAATTTTATTTAAAATGCATGACTTTCTAGACAATTTAAATATAAATATTTTATCTCCCTTACGGCTTTAAATATTTAATACTCCTCTAATCAACCAGTACATATTTTTGAATCATTTCTTTAAACTGCAGAAGTAATTTTTATTTGTCATATTTAAAGATTCTATAAATTTATTTATCTTGTATCTTTGTCTATTACACTTGAGCTAATAAATCCCTTAAGTTTTATAAACAAATAAATGATATAATATGAATGATAACACAAATGTTAACAAATACTCTCAACTACAAACACTTTATTTTCTACTCGAATCTAAACTCTAGTCAATAGAAATTGTGTGGCAATTGTACAAATTGTTGAAATAACATTATAATTTGTATGACACTTAATAATAATATCAAGTCAAATCCATAGAACATATAACAACATATGCAACATATGTACATAAAGTAGAGGAGACAATAGTAGCACAGGAGAGAAAGGATTTCACTTAAACTTAAAACAGCCTTAAAAATTATTTTGCCAACTGCTATTTTCTTTTTCATCTCTTTTTTGCATTTTTATTTGTTTAACACTCTGCCTTCAATTTCAGGTATTTAAGCTTCAATTATAATTTCCATATAACACTAAACACTCTAACGCACAAACATCATCATTTAAATTATTTAAAGATAACTTTTATTCTGTTTCCTAGTAATTCCGTTTAAATTGAAAACTATTTTAATGTCTGCACTGGTTCCAGATAAATTCATGTAACACATGCTGGGTATAATTTGCTTATTGAGAAAATAAAATCAATAGACCCCAAAGTGAGTGTGTGTGGCACCAATAACAAATATTAAATTATTTGCAAATTATAAGCCACAATTGTATTATCGTTAAATAAAAAGAGTTGCCATTGTGAAATTTAGCTATAGAAATTATTTTAAACAACTTGATTAAAATAAATGAAAAATACTATCGATTGTAGACTACAATATTAACTGTAATATAATACAACAAAATCCTTTTTAAAAACCCTTTATTAACCTGTTTTATTTTTTTATAAACAAGGCCGTATAGTGCTATGCGACAAATAAAGACTTCTGAAAAAACACACGGACTGTACAGTATAGATTCGATTGTATTATCAACCCTATACTCAGTTGGCGATTTTCGTGACAATTTTTCTATATATATATATATGTATGTATAATATATATATATATATATATATCCCTTTCAGACCGTGATGCATCGATTGTGCGGGTGGATTCCGGTCTCAATTTTTTCGCTTCTATTTGACCAATGTTAAATAGACTTGCATGCATCAGTTGCTCCGATTGTTTCTTATGTTTGGTCTCACATTATTCCGCAATTCGATTTACCGTTACTTGAATTATTGCAAAATTCTCGTGTCGCATTTTGGTATTGACAAAATGAGCAACTGAAGTTACATGTGTTTTCAATTACAAAAGTACTAACCGTTAACAAATAGTGAAGTGGACATATTTTAACTGAACAAAATGGTAAATTTTAATGTTTCAAGCCAATTTAAGTCAGTTGATGCAATAAAAATGAGTTTTGGCTAAACATTTTAACAATATGCATCAATTGTGCGTGTCCCTAAAATCCTTGAAGGATATAAAAATGGAAAAACCTAAGCATTGATTATTTTTCATACGCTTTATATTCCAAGAATTATGACAAAATTCCCAGTAGTTTAGCGTCATGTCTGAAAAAGATATATACATATATATTATGTCCTTTATTTACTTACTGAAACAATTATAAAAAGTTCAAAATGAACATAGGGCATCGATAAGTTCTCTCCATCTAACTTTATTGTTGGCCAATGGTTTTGAGTGATTCCAGGATATTTGGACTGATTCTAGTTCTCTTTAAGTATAGCGTAGCCAGGTGTTTCTTGGACGGCCTCTTCTACGTTGACCTTGGGTGTTCCAGTCTAAGACAGCTCTAGCGATATCATCGTGTGGTCGCCGTAAGATGTGGCCTAACCAGGTCCATTTCCTTCTTCGGACTTCATTTGAAATTCGGTTTGGCCAGATAATTCTCAATAATTGACGTAGACAGCGTGAATTTTGTGAGTTGTATATATCATTATGAGTTGTATGATACATTTTTTTGGATTTATAGTTAGTTATGTTTTTGGGTTGTATGGGACAATTAACAACTTTAAGTGTTGATCCAAGGACGCCAGCACGTTCTTAGCCGTCTTGAACAACAGTGTTTCATAGTTGTTTGTCACATGTGATCAAAAGCTCAGTAACAATGTTGTATGTACTAGAAGCCTGCAGGAATATATTTGTATACGAGTAGTACTCATGTAGTGGCAAGGCATGGACACTTAGGGCTAATAAATCAGAGCAATTTAAACTCTCTTTTTGGTTTAAAATGTGTTTTAACCAACATATCTACATATCAGTAAACATATAAGCCAACTTTAAACGCAAAAAATTGGGCGTTTAAACTACCAATGCAGACCATATGAATTTGCAAACATTTATCGTAGTGCTGCCACATGTTAGTTTTTAAATTACAAATAATACATGGGACACTGATTTACAACTGTTGAGTTTAAACTACATATAAATTAAGGTTTAGTTCAACTAAATCAGCGTTTAAGCACTCACTGATTTATTAGCCATTACTCGAGTAATAAAACAAAAGCCTATAGTACACGGCATGTAAAAAGACACATGCGCATGTGGTTCTGACGTAATTTTGACGTCATTACACAACACGCAATGTTTATTGTGGCTTTGCATTGACGTCAAAATTACGTCAGAACTACATGCGCATGTGTCTTTTTACATGCCGTGTACTATAGGCTAAAGAAAAGAACACATTTTCTAGAACAACAAATTTGTATGTTCACATTTTTATAAGTTTAATTTTACTAGTTTTTGAAATTATTTAACAAATAACAACTCAGTTCTCTTCATTGTTTGTGGGTAGAGAGCGAATAAGAGTATGTACTTACTCGAAAAAAAAATTTTGATTATCGTGTACAACAATAACTTATTCGATGCGACCTCTAGTATAGACACACTTTAGTATGGACACCCTTTATTATATGCACACTATAGTATGGACACACTAAGTTATAGGTAAACTATAAAACAGTGTAATCTTCTTGAAGGGACAGTACTGCCTGGTCCCAACAGCGGTCTCTAAGGAAATATTAAGTTTTTTTCAAGGAAATTCAAATGTACACATTTCATAGTCCCTTTATCATCCGGTCATGAAAAATTCCACTGCAGAGGCAAGCTTTAGTTTAAACCATAGGAAATTTTTTTCCTATTTTTATTTAAATATTTTTTATAATAGCCTTTTGATTTTATATGCTCTCTCTCTCTCATATTACTAAAAATGGACTTTCTTTCTTCTCATATTTACTGTTTTTTTCCACTTTGTCTTTCTATAAAAAGTGCCATTAGGGAAAACCTCTACAAAAAAAATCATATAAACAACTTTAAACAGGATTTTTTTTTATATACTTCCATATGTATTAGTGTTAGTTATACACATACACTTTTACAATTACGAAAAAATCTAATAGTAAACCATAGAAAATATGATTATTATAACACATTTATAGACAAATATTTGTTTGTCGTTCTTCTGTGTGGGGAGAAAATATTCATTTAGTAGAATTTATATTGATTCTTAAAGCCATAAAGTAAATTTTAAATAGTACAAGTGTTAGTTTAGCAGGGATTAGATAGATGCTGTTTGTGTATCTTCTATGTGGTTTGGTTGGGTGTGCAAGCGTAATTGTGTTTGTGTGAAGTGCATCAGTTTGTGTCAATAAGTGTAAACAAGGTTATAAACATTAAAGATTATATTGCAATTGCTCGAAGCATTTTGATAAACCAACAGACAAAAATTCCAAATGCACATACATTACTTACTTTTGTATAAAAGGTATGCAGTTGAGTGTAAGTATTTGAACTCATACACACAAACACACACACACATTTAAGCACACATATTGGGGCACAGATTCTAAAGCATATGTGTCTATATGTATATAAGGAATTTAATAGTAAGAAAATTTCGTTTATGGTTAAGTTAAAAAATCATTATTAAATTATTCTTAGCTTTTTTTTCTAATCTCTATTTCTGCTTACAACCCCTTGTTTTTATTAGTGTATATATAATTTTTTGCTTGACTGTAACTCAAATGCATGCTGATGAATATTCACGTATTACTTTTGTACTACTGTGTCTTATTGACTAAGGTTTTAATAGTGAGTACTTAGTTGCATTAAAATCGTATGGCACTTATTTCTGTTATTAAAACCACACACACACACTTATCCATATACACATACATATGCATATTTATGCTTTAATGTCAATTCGAATCCACCACAAACACTAGCTTACTTTACTCGAAAAAAAATCTTGCATATGACGCCTATTAAAGCAAAACTGATACATTTTGGTTTTAGATACAGTGGGTATTCCAAATAGCCAAGTGATTTTTAGTTCTCTTGTTAAAACTATGGCAGTTTTCTATTGTCTAGGCTATAGTTTTAAGTAATTAGACCCCTTTCAGACTCGACAAGTAAGTTGCTCAAGTCACTTGCCGAGTACAACAAAGTCTGTAATCAATTATTTTCTCCTTTACTCAACCTTATCGCTGACATCTACAAACCAAGAGTTGCGCAAGTAACTTGCCGAGTCTAAAAGGGGTCTTACTTAAGTTAATACTTAATCATTATACTAATCTTAAGTTAAGGCTACAAACGAAAGTATGGCTGAATTCTCTGAGATAAAAATAAAAAGTTAGGCTAAAGCTTTTCCAATAGATAAAACTTAAGAAGATCTGCAGAGGCGGAAAATGTAATAGCAAGAATAATCCCTTTAGCCTTGGCGGCAATATAGTTATGGGAAGCTTACAAGCAGAGCCTTAGAAATCCAGATACGCAAAAAAAGATATAACTTAGATGGAAACAGAAAAAACTACGGGGGCAGATCAATAAGTTCGTGACTTTTTTAATTTGCCGCCTGTTAACTGAATGGGCAACACTGCTGCTGTCAACAGGTATCTGTCACTTAACTCCTGTCGACATTTTAAAAAAGTTGCGTTAATTAGTCTAAGTTTGACAGCCATTGATAGCAGACTACCTCGTGGTTTGAAGAGAAAAGTGTAAAATCTTGCAAAGATTTCCATGGCAACATTCATGAATTACGCCACGAAATGCTTTCTCATCCGCCCTATTCTCCGGATTTAGCCCCAAGTGCCTATTTCCTGTCTCCAAACCTAAAGAAATAGCTTGGCGGTAAGAGATTTGACTTCAACGATGAAATGATCTTACAAAATTTTGATAACCTGACAAGTCTTATTTGTTGGAAGGGATAAACAATTTTGGAGTAACGTTGGACAAAGTGTTAACTAACACAGAAAAAAATTTTGCCCCAATTAAAGCATTATTCAAAAATAAAATGAGTTTTAATTAAAAAAATATAGAAAAAAATATTTTCATAGTTTTGGGGGACGGTGAACTATCCCTTTCCCTGCCGAAGAAACCTGACCCAACACAAGATTATACACTGGACTGTATTAAAAAACATATAGAGAAAAAACTTATTAAATTATCAGTAGTTTTTTATTAATTAAAAAAATTGTTTAACAAGTATTTCAATTTAATTAATGTGATAATTGAATCGATTATTTTTTTAGTGGAAAGAAAATGAAAAATACAATTTTGATGTAATTAACATTTTAGTTGTTTTGAAATGAATTTTTAATTAAAATGACAAAAAATCTTAATTAATTTTTTCGCTTAAAATAAAATAATTTAAACTTGTAGAATTGTTGTTGGGAATTGTCAAAACCTGAGCTTAATTTAGTAAAATCAATTTGAAACGGCAAGGTTTTTTGATCATTTTTTTTTAATTAAATTAAAAATATCATTTATAGAAAAAAACAAAAAAATATTCACAGTTTTAAATTTGAACAATTTTTAGTAATCAATATAATCATTTTGGTAAAAGGTGCAAAATCATCAAATTGTTTGATTGATTCTTTGAATTTGGTGATAAGAGACAATTTTTAATTTTTTCTCTGTGTTATCAATAGCTAAGATTATGAACTAAACCAACGATTTAGCGGTGAACACCAATGGGTCCGTGATAGATTTTCAGTTGGTTTGTGCAAGATAATACAAAAACCGGTCTCGAAATTTAAACACATTTTTATTTTAATTTCATAAAAGTTTATTAAAATGCTAATGCTTTTCAGCTCATATTTCAAAAATTTTTATGGCTTAAGCAACTTTCGCTACTGCTATCATGAAAAATTTTTTTACGAAACAAACTCATGTAGTGGTTCACTCTTTCTAGGAATAACGATATCAGTAAGTTAAAGTGGTAGTTGTTGGTTGTTTTTAGTATTTAATATGCTGTGATATATGAACCCCAGCAATGCAATTAGATAGAAAAAACAGTTTTTTAAAAGAAGAAATTCGTAAAATTTAAAAACCAAAAAAATTTCAAATTTAAAAGGCAGACTTTACAAAAAAAAAAAAAAATATATATATATGTATATATATATATATAAAAAAATATGGTCCTAAAAATGTTCTTTAAAGAGCTTTAAGCTTTTTGAAAGTTTGTCTTTCTGTTGTACTTTTTACATTCCTTGCCATGTCTGTCTTTCACTAGACTTCCATTTTAGGACGTTTTAGTACTTTTATACTCGTACTAATTGAAGTCCTAAGTGTATGTTTGTTGCTTGTTAGTTGTGGTAGTTAAAAATATGTAGTTTGTAGTATTGTTACTTTATATTTTCTACACTCTTGCAATCACAAAATTTTGTTAGTTCGTTTTGAAATTTTCTACTCGATCTCTCCCTCCCCCTTTTTGCAACTGGCGTAGGAACATCTTTCAAGTGTAAAGAAAAAAAACTAAAAAAAGTTCATTAGTCTGTTTTTGAGAAGTATTAAAAAAATGAAAAAATAACCATTTAAAAACAACGAAGCGTTAGAAGAGGAAATTAAATAATCAGTATTTTATGCAGTTTGTAACGTCATCAAAGACAGAAACAACGGCGACATAATTATTTTCCAAAGTGATAAAATAACACAGGAAAAATTTAGAAAAAGGGAGTAAATGTTGGGACTAAACTCCCTAAGAGGTACTAAAATAATTCGTAATGATTTTATAAAGTTTGTTGGCAAGATTTTTGAAAAACGTAATTATTATCTAGACTGTAGATCAGACTCGTATCTTCTTAGTCTAATAATAGACTAGTGTCTCAAAGACACTTACATCAGCAGCTTTGTCTGATAAAGCCATTATATTTCAAGCTGAAATACTGACAATAACAGAAGCGTCAAACTCGGTATGTTTGAGACATAGGTACGTGGAAAGATTGTAATTTTTTGTTGACAGTTAGGCCACTTAAATCGCATTTCACTTTCTCCATCTAAGAAGATCAATGTAAATACGCGTTATTGTCTGGTAGCTGTAAAGCTGTAACGAATATGCGGTTAATTTAGCTACAGTGGAATCAGGGAGGATACTCTTAATTGCGATACGAAAGAAAAAGGTACTTTTTGATTGGTACTTTTTAGTGCGTTTGTGCATTTGTCTCTCGCATTTTTTTCTTTTTTTCTTTTCGCAAATCATCACTCTTTATTTTATTTAAATTTTGAAACAATTTTTTTTTTACTTATTTTGACATTGCATTACTGTCAATCTGTGCCAACTTTAATTTTTATTGCCAATATTGCTTCTTTTTTCAAAAATTTTGTGAAAGTAATAGAGAGCACCAAATTGGCATTTTGTTTTCGTATCGAAATTGAATTCGCATCGCAAAAAAGAGTAGCCCCATTGAATTGGACATCACGAATTAAATTTTGTCTGCGACCTCTCTCGGTATAACATCAAAAGGAATATCTTCAGATATTGTTTACGGCCTGCTAAAAGGAGATGGCGTAAAATAAACACATGCAGAATTGTGGTTCAGGTTTAACGAAAAGTGTTCCTAACAATTGCTACACAGAAAAAAATAAAAATTGATTTCAATTAAAAAAATTGTGATATTAAGTAATTCAAAAATTAATTAAATTTGCACCAGTAAACAAATTAATAGTATCAATTAAACGTTTAATTCATTTGATTAAACGTTCAATTTACTTGATTAAACGTTAAGCTCACTTGATTAAATTTTTAATAAAAACTCATTTTTATTTTTGATTAATGCTTTTTTCCTCTGTAAACTACAAACGAAAGAATATTTGAAGACTGATATCAGTAATACCGGGGCATTGGGATATCGGGAAAATTGCGAGTAGGCTGGGTAATCCGTTTAATAGAAATTGTCCCTGCTGCCCTACTAAAGTCCAGACTATAAATAATACTAGTGTATTTACTATAAATTAAACATGTGTCTATAATATACGAGGGCGGATCAATAAGTCCGTCGAACTTTTTTTCGAACTCCCTTCGTAGTAATATGAAATGCAACACTGCTCCCATCAAGTACCACCTATTGATAGACTACTGTCAAGTTTTGAGCAAGTTCCGTCATTTACTTTGCGTTTAACAGCTGTTCAAAACATACAACCTCGTGGATTTTTTTAAAAATGGAAAAAAGTGAATTTCGAGTGCTCATAAACATTATTTTTTGCGATAAAAAACCGTCAATCAAAGCTTGATAAATACTATGGGGACTCTGCACCATCGATTTCAATGGTAAAAAAGTGGTTTACTGACTTTCGTTGTGGTCGCACAAGTACAAATGACGCTGAACGTTCTGAAGTCAGCGTTTGCTCTCAATTGACCATAAACGAATTGGTACCTCATCCGCCATATTCTCCGGATTTAGCCCCAAGTGATTATTTCCTATTTCTTTACTTTGCGTTTAACAGCTGTTCAAAACATACAACTGACTTTCGTTGTGGTCGCATAAGTACAAATGACGCTGAACGTTCTGGACGGACAATTGAAGTCAATACACCCGAAAATGTCGAAAAAATTCACGATATGGTGTTGGCCGATCGAAGAGTAAAAGTGCGTGAGATCGTTGATGTTGAAAAATAAATTTTTTTTTGTAAAAAAAAAACTGTGTTTCATTCAAAAAGTCACGGACTTATTGATCCGCCCTCGTATAGATTGGACAACAGTATATGCTATTGATTAGACAAACGTCTATACTATTAGTCAATTCACAAGGTATCCTAACATGTTATATTGTCAAAATGTCCTTATATTTCACAATGGTTTAAAAATATTGTTGTAAGGCTCAGCCGCTCAGCGCTGGACTTTTCTGATTAATTACGACAGCACAATAAACACAGCAAGCAACGTTCTATTTATTTAAGACACTTTTTGTTAACAAACCAACAACAATATTTTTAAACCATTGTGAAATATTAGGACATTTTGACAATATGACATGTTAGAATACCTTGTGAATTGACTATATATATTAAACAATTGCCTTTTAGAGCTTTAAATCTGTCAATGCCGATCCCGGAAATCCTGGGATTATTTTTAATAATTTGCATAAAGATTTTTTGTACTTATATTTGTTAAAATTTGCCCCATTGTATTTTAGAATTTTCCAATTTTTTTTTGTTGAAATTGTCCAATTGTATTTTAAAATTGTCCAAATATTTTCTTGCACACAATTCTTTAAAATACTATTGGGCAATTTAAAAATACATTCAAATAATTTTGATATACATTTGAAAATTTTTTAAATACAATGGGACAGTTTTTAAATACATTTGTAAAATTTTTAAATACATTTGTATGATTTTGAAATACATTTTTACAATTTTAAAATACATTTGGACAAATTTAAAATATTTAGACAATTTCAAAATACATTTGCAAAACTTAAAAATATATTTGGGCAATTTTGAAATTTATTTGGATACTTTTAAAAAACATTTGGAAAATTTTAAAATACAATTGGAAATGGTGTAATTTTTAATATCGATATTCAAATATTGCTAAAAATAAGATTTTTATGTTTTTTTGTTACGGTTTTATTAAATGATTTTTGATCAATTAATAACTTAAGTTTGTTTTTATTATATTTTTTACAAATAAATAATATAGCGTCACCTAAAATTTAAAAGGGCGTTACATCATGCTATTTCTTTACAGAAGCAAAATACTTTACGAAATCAATAACAACAAAGTGCACTTGGCGTTTGAATTTATTTCGCATTTTTTTGTTTTACACCCTTTTGCATTTTAGGTGACGATATGATTATGAAATGTGTATTTTTAGTGAAAAATTAAGTGGTTTTTCATACAGATTTTATATATAGGATATAAATAAAATAAATAGTTTAAAAAAAAACCGAACAATTCTTAAAAATCTCAAAAATTTGTACAAATCCCGCGAATCCCGGGATTCAAAATATCCCGAAATCGGGATCATGGGATTTTCTTCAATCCCCTTTAATTACACTAGTGTCGCGACTGTGGGTTAAACTTGTGTCTACATTATAGTTTAGACAAGTTTCGAGACTTTAATTTAGGCTATAATTCGATCTAAAGACTATACTTTAGTTAAGGCTGGAGCCTGGTCTTTACTCTTGACTATACTATAGTTTAAACTAAAGACCAGAATTAAACTTGGACTAGACAGTTGCCTATAGTTTAGACTAGAAACTAGACTAAAGACTTGACTAAAGTTTTTATGCTTTTTTTTTTAAATTTATTTTATTTTAGTTTTATCTCTATTTCTTCTCTATGTCCCTTATTGAACTCGTTGATTTTTCAATTTATGTTAGTGTCTTCATTTGTTTTCTTGCTAAATTTATGTTTCAATGTGTTTAAAAATATGTACATATTTTTTTAAGGTTTAATTATATTTGTTGTCACCCCCAGAGAAATTTTTATCGCTTTACAATATTTTTTTTAACGCTAACTGTCCGCCATTTATGGCAAGTGTTTATGGGAAAAACATTCAGAAATTGTCTCTCAGCTTAAAGCAGTGACTGTAAACTTGCTGTGATTTAATTATTTTAAAATTAAAAATTAATTAAGTTTAGTTTTATTTATTTAATTTTTTTTTTTTAAATAAAAAGGAAAAGAAAATTGAGAGCCAATTATTTTAGAACAAAAATACTACCAAAGATTTTTGCTTGCAATTTTTTTCCTAAAACAATTCAAATTTAAAAAAAAAAATATGCATTTAATAGACTTAATTAATTTCTTTATAATTAAAATTTCTTTTATTTTGCTTTATAATTAAAATTCTTTCTTTAGCTTTTTTTCTCATAAATATTCTAAAGAATTTTCCATTTTTCTTCTTTTTCATTGAAAGTCTAGTTTGTTAAATATACTTTTTTTTTAGCATGTGTTTTCCTTTTTAAGGATTTTTATTTATTTTCCTTTAAATATTTTACCAAACTATTTTCATTGTTTGAAGTTTTCTTCAATTATTTATTTTCGCACAAAATTTTCTTATTGTCTTAAGAAAATTAATTTAGCTTCACAGCCTATTAAAATTTATGTATGTAGATGAGAGTATAATAAAATGCAAAAGCTTTAATTGTTTTTCAAGTTATAGTTTAATAGAGATGTAAAAAAACTAGAAAAAAATAGTCGAATAAAAAGTTCGTTTTTGAAATGTTAAAAATAAAAAAAAAATAAAAATAAATAAATCTGTTTAAAATTCAATAACACAGAGGAACAAAATTGAACTTTTTGTGTGTTGATTGGAAGTGTAATGCAATTTTTTACTAATTTGAGGTCGCTGATTTCAAATTTATTCTCCGTTTTTCTCCATCAGCTCACATTTTTAAGTTACAGGTACGAATCGAATTTTTGACTTTTTTCCAAAAATTAAAAGTTCAAAAAATCATAACTTCACTCTTCATGTACGGTCTTTTTATAAAAAATAAAACAGTTTAATAAAAGGTTTATTAAAAATATTTTCATTAAAAATCCGTTTCATAAACCCTTTATTTACCTGTTTTATTTTTTATAAATAAAGCCGGCAATTGTTATCTTTGAAAAACAATAACATTTTAAAAAACAAAAATCCAAAAAAATTACAATTTTTTATTTTTAAAAATCACATAAATAACCTGTGAATAAAATGAGATATAGGCCTTTATTATGAGTTACATTCGATAAAAGATTTTCGCTGGCTATCGAACATCGACTGTCGAATGTGAATTTGGTATTATGAGTTGGCAGCACTGTCGAAAATTTCGTTGTGCATCGAATTTTTCAACGAAAACAAATTTGCTTTCTACGGTGTAAATAATTTTAAAAAAAAATTGTTGAAAATGTAAGTTTTTGTTAATTTATTAGTTTTGGTGTGCAAATTCCACATTCTTAATTATTTTTGGTTATTTTATGCAAGTCTAAAGTCGACAGTAGTAAGCAGCAGTTGGAAAAGCTTGTTTTCCTTATGGAACAAAATCCTTTGTTGGCAAAAGGAATTCTTACAAAAGTTCATGCCAGTTCCATTAAGCGTTCATCTGCATCAGATGAATCATCGTACCATAATTCCGTCGTAGTCATGATTTATATTAGTTTTATTTTTTAATTTTTTAAATTTGTTAGCAAAAATTTTTTATTTAAAGTGACAGCTGATAGAAAATGTACTACTGTAAATAAACTAAATCACAATAGTAGTTATCAAAGGTGTGCCATAATACCAAATGAAAATTTGTTCGATCAACTAATTCGACTGCTGTCGAAAATCGAATTAAGTTCATGATAGGTACCATATATCATAAAAGTCGATGAACGCGTTTCACTTTTGTTCACAATCAAGTGAAGTGAAGTGGAGGAAAAAAACGTACATAATTGAACAGCAGCAAACACACACACACATTAAACAATTTTATTTTTGTAGGAAAATCGCGATTTTTATCAATTTAATTGTCTCAGTAAATTGTGAATAAAATCAAAAGGTATGCACCGATTACAATGAAATAAAGCTAATTTTATTCGAAATGCTTACTGATTTTATTTAAATTGTTCGTTTTTTTTAAACTTTAACGATATCTCTAAAACTACTGGGCAAATTTAAAAACAATGTTAGCACGGCTTAAAGATAATATTGGTAGCGAATTTTCTTTTTTAAGTGAATAAGGTGCACCGTTTTCAAGTTATTCCAATATATGTAGTGGAAGTGTCTTAATTTTGTAAGTAACGGTATATCTCGAAAAGCATTTGAATTCAGATTTGAATTCAGCGTCCCAAAAACCTTAAAAACAACATTCAGTTCTTGATCAATAAAAACCTTGTTCTCTTGTGTAATCGATTTTGAGAGTTGATGTTTTAAAAAGGATTTCAACGATAACTGGCTTTTAGATTTTGTAACTTTATTCAGAATTTTCATAAAAATCTTTTAAATAAGTGATTTCTTCATAATCAGGCCTGTTAAGTTAAATGCGAAACACTTCCACTTTCGATCGGAATTGAATTCTGTGATAGGACTGAATATTTAATAATTGGCATACTGTACGTATGATTATTATACATTTATAAATTTAAAGGTTAAGTTGAATAAATGCCAAAAATTTAACAATTTAAAAAAAGAAAAATGCAAATGGAATCTTAAACCAACAGCTTACATTTTAATTACTACTTTTATTACAAAAAATATGTCAATTTGATTATTTAAAAAAATAAAAATTAATTTAAAATATTTTTTTCTTAAAAAAATTTCATCAAAATTATTTTATTTTTTTAAAACAAGGTTTGGTTTTCTTTTGTAAAATTAAATTTAAATACAATGCTGTCTTTTTTTTTTTTAAGTAATTTTAGTAATTGTATAAGAAAAATTACTCATTATTTTTCTGTTTGAAAGCCTAAAGGCCTCATTAGTTGTTACTTTCCGTTGCCGTTCTGTTTTGTTCCTTTCTGTAGCAAATATTTTGTAATTACTTTTTCTGTGAAAGGAATAACCTGCTTTAAAAAAGAAAAGTATTGAAATTGTAAAAAAAAAACTTTTCGTAAAAAATAAAAAACTAATATTTTGTGTCAAAAATACGTCAATTTTTAAAAAATCATTAATAAAAACCAATTTTTCTAACTATAAACAATAAATTAAAGATTTTTCATATCACAACAAACTAATACATACACACTTTGGCCGTAACTTAACATTGAATTCTATTTTCAACAGATTTGTCCACAACAGAACCGAACAGAACAGAACAGAACGAAAAAGTAAAAACAAACCACACATACGGACTTTCAATTGAACAGAAACGAAACAGCTGATTCGCAACAGAACAGAACGTACAATCTAATTGTGCCTTAAAAAACCGATTATTCAAAAACTTTCCTACATCTCTTTATGCAAATAAGAATCGTTCCTTTTTACTTATGACACTTTTGTGTATTATTTTCTTCACTCTCATAAATGATTTTGTTAGAAAATTGGAAAAAAAAACTTATTTGCTTTCTTATAATTGCAAAATTTTTCAGCGTAATTTAATTTCAACACAAATACACACAAACACTTGCTTTGTTCTAATGGCATAAAAATGTGCCAGAGTGTTCAGTATGAAAAGTTAATGTCTTTAATTGTTTCCAAGACATTATTTTTTTATACTTGTAGCAACTCAAAAACTTTCATCATACTATAGTATTTTAATAACTTTGAATTATAAAATTTTGTACTTTTTGCCTAAAAAGACTAACGCAAGGAATAGAATAGAGACAACAACCAAAACCTTGAGCTTTTGTTTTCCAAGAATAATACCGAGTAATACAATATTAAATCTTAAGAAAAACTAAAGTGACCTACATAGACACACTTGCCAGAAATTGTGCAATCTTGTAGAAATAATGAAAGGAAACAAGTAACCGGGGACAGTGGGAGAAAATTAAAAAAAAAAAAAAAAAAATTTAATTGGACTATAAAGTCTAGTATTGACTAGAATATAGACTAGATAATAGTTTAGAATTTAGGTTATTTTGATTAGAATCCACCCTTTTGACTAGACAAAAGTTAAGACGATAGACAGGAATATTTTTTCTCCATTACCCTCTTAGGGAGCATATGGCATCTCCATCTTACACGATTTGTTGCAGTTACTTTCGCGACTTCCCATGTAAGGTTTCACTCTCCTTGTTCTTGGAGTATCGATCCATTAGTATTGTTATTTTTCCTTCAATGAGTTTCGTTAATCGGTTGTTCTTCCAGCTAAGTATTTGATTAGTCTGCTGTAGCAGGTAAGATTGCACTGTAGTTCTTGGAGTATCGATGAGTCTATTGTTATGTTGCCTTTTGTCAGTTTTGTTAATCGGTTGTTGTTCCAACTAAGTAGGATAATGGGGCTGCCAACTGTCGTTGCCTACAAACGCCTCACTCTGTGAATTTGATGGAGTGGTGGGGAACCTTGCTAATCTTAGCTTAAAATAATTTTTGCCAGGGAGAGGGGTAGTCAAGGGGCTTCTGGGATGGATTATTCGGAAGGGGGGTTGAATTCACTTAATTTTTTAAACTCGAAAACCAGGATGAAAATTTTTAGTCCTCTGCCAGGGATCGAACCTGGTGTGCTTGATTTTGTAGGCAAGTACATTAACTACCATACCACGCCGCCACATTTAAACATTAACCCCCATATTCATAAGAAATATTTTTGATTTGGAAGGAAATAACAACTAAAACGTCACAAAAATTAATTAACTCTATAAATAAGCTGTCTAAGAGTTAGTAGTAGATATATAACCATTTCCATGGAAGCACAAAGCGTTGTTGCTAGAAGTATGCCCAGCTAAGGAATTTCCAAACATCCGGAACAAAATAAGAAAAAAAATCCAGAGGCCTCAAGAAAAGCTATAAAACAAGGCGAGAGAACCGAAATGGCAAAGAAGATAGCAGAAATCACCTTAAGGGTGCCCGACCTTAAAATTAATTCCCAATCTTTATGTGTGATTAAATCTACTCTTCGGGGATGTTAACTATTATATGACGCAATTCTTTACTGCACATGGAGGCAGGAGCTACTTGTACCGCTTTAAATTAGATAACCCAATAATTTGCCCACAGTGCACCAATGAAGACTGACTGAATACAATGTTTTAAAGATTACATGCCTCCAGCGCAAAAAACTTATTATAGTCTAGACTATAGTTAAAACTATAGACTAGAGTTTAGTGTTGAATAGTGGTTCGATTACAGTTCAGTCTACATATACATCTTTTAATATAGACTTTACTATATTTTTGACTTCAGACTAGACTAGAAGACTAGACAGAATAATATATAGCTTAGACAAAAAACTGGTTATAGACTAGACTGCAGGTAGGACAGTAGAATATAATAAAGGTTAACCATCCCCGCGACGAAATATGTAAGTGCAGTCCTCTTGGGGAGAACAGTCGACTATGGAAAGTCGGTTTAGCGAATAGGCGGTAGGAAATTTTGCCATAACTCACACAATGAATTACCATCATTCATATGATACGAAGATTCAGACTTTTGTTTTGTCCAGAAACTGGTCTAGTTTGGACCTTACTCCAAGAGGCTTTACTTTGGTTATAAGAAAATAGTTTGTTCTACTTACCATAGTATAGCGAAGAGACAACACCGTGCTTTCAATAATTCTTTGCATTATTCTGTATAGCTCCACTGTTTATTATTTTAAAGCTTAAAGAAATTGTCATTGCCATACAATTAAGGTTTTTAGTGTTGCCTTAAGTTAAGGAGTAGAAAGGGACAGTCAAATTTTTTTTTTCATGTTATAAGTAAAATAATTCATTATGGGTTTTTATGTTTAAGATAACCAACAATTTTCCGAAAAATTTAATTTTGATTTGACGATTTTTGAAACATTAAATTTTTTACTTTACCTTTCCAGTTACTCATTTTCATTAAAACCAAAAGAAACTCTTTATATTTTTAAGAAAGAGTTTCTCTTATCTTAAAAAAACACAGACATTAAATAGTCGAGGTGAAGATAAAGTATAACAAGCAGGGGAAACAGAAGACTTTTTAATGATGATTTAAGCATCATTTGCTTTTAATATTTTGTGGCTTAAAAGATTAAAACTACACAGGACAGTTGATGTTGGTTGTATTAATACTTTTTTGTTGTTTTTCATATATTTTCAACAAAAAACTTAACTTTACTTGACTGTTGATGTGGTACATGCATATTAAGAAGCAAAGGGTGACGAAGCAGACAGTCGGGGGATAAATAGATTTTGAAATTGATAAGGATGGTGCTGTTGCTTGTGGGTTGTGGAATATTTTAGATAAGAGATTGCTAACAAGAAATGCAAAGGTTCCCAAAAAAAAGCAGTTTTGAAAGAATTTATTGTAGTTAATACTAAAGACTGAAGTTTAAAGTGGATTAAAGTTAGACTGTTCGATGAAAAATATGACAAGACTAGAGTTAGCAATGTAGATTATAGTTAAGAGTATAATACAGCGTATAGTCTAAACCATATATTGGATTACAGAAAAGGCTGTAGACTAGATTAAAGACTTGTTCATAGTTTAGTCTATTGCTCAGGCTATTTAAAGATAAGGTTAAAGGCTTGAATATAGTCAGCTATGCTTAGGCTAGGTTAGGTTCCATTGGCAGCCGCAATCAAGCACAGCTTACGTAGATCCAAAAACGGGATCCAGAAATGTTGCTATCTGTCATCGTCTTCCAGGGGTACTATGTTACCTTTCTGCTCACATTCTCACTCAGCCAACTGGTGGATTCAATGAAGTTTCTTGTTCAAATCAATGACAGAGAGACAGGTTTTTTTCCCTAAGGGCTCTTCGATCAAACAGTTCGAGTCTTAGATCTCCGAATGCCGGACAAAGACAGAGAAGATGTTCCGTTGACTCTTTCTTGTCGCCGCAACTTCTACATAAATCATTGTGAGGTAGTCCCAGGCTTTGGACGTATATCCCAATAGCCATATTATTACGTGTCCCTTTTATGGCCACCTGAATGAAAAATTTGCGACTTTTTTCCTCGACTCCTCCCAGACGCGGTACCTCCCTTCAATCCAGTGTCATGACAGCAGCACCATTAAAAAAAAATACAAAACAAACTGAAACTAAAATTACACTGTTCACGAAGCAACTTTATAAATGTATATACATTTTCTCCAGCCGCCCACCCATCCTTATAAATTCAATTAGGTTCCTAAGGTGAAGTCTGGACCAGATTTTTCTGGCGTGCCCACAGGTAGTCTCATCAAACCATCTCTGACCGATAAAAGGATAAAATTTCCGTACAATAATTTGTTTACTCCTCGGGAGTGAAACACCTATACTATATGATGAACCGCTCCGATTTGAGGTGGTGGCTGCATGCGCCAATGAGTCAACCATATAGTTTCCATGTATGCCCCTGTGTCTAGGGACCCATTTTAGGGCTACCACTGAATGTCTCGCTATTTGCTCTATACTCAAACGGCATTCTTGGACAATTTTTGATGCGATGAACGCATTCTCCAGGGATCTTATGCCTACTATACCTTTTTTAATATTGTGAATATCTCTGCCGCTTATCTCACCATGCCGGATGTTCTTCACGGCTGTGTAGACGGCCATTGTCTCGGCCTGAATGACATTGCAATGATTCGGCAGCCTAAAAGAAAAGTTCCAGTCCAACTCTTCGGTGTAAATGCTAGAACCGAAACCGTACAGTGTTTTATACCCTTTAGTGAATATCTGTATCGCATCAGCGGTAATTTTAGGTCATCGTTAGGAAAAATGCTTTTATTGAAGCCATGATCAAAGATTGGCTCTGGTGTCATATTATCAACGTTCGAGAGCCAATTTATCTCACACAGGATTTTACCATGTCCAATGTTGTAATATATATATGCTCTAGTAGCCTTTAGTCGTACCTTTGTATTTGCAGCTAAGTGTTTCGTAAACAATGCCTTAAGAAAGAGTGGTCCTATTGTCGGCTGTATAGTATAGTTTTTTTTTTCGTTACGTTCCTAAGTCCCCCTTTACTTTTTAACCGAGGAGGCTCAAACTACTAATCTTCTATCTTTCATTATTTAACAAATAGATTACTGACACCATTTCGATGATCTCTCCGATCGTAGCAACTTAATCACTATATTTTCAGCTGTACAGTTTATTCCCAGCTTTCCGTTTAAGGTTCGCCTCTATTTTATCCCCTGATCACATTCAAATAAAATGTTCTTCGCATTTTCATCTAGTGCTATTCACATAAGTCTTAGCTACTTATGTTCTTCATTTTAAATCGTTTAAGGTACTTGTTAAAGCTAAAATTTTCATTCATCACATTCGTCATGAAGTAACCATGCTCCCATTTTGTCTCTCCATTAAATTTCCTATATTTGGGATCAGGTTATAGCTTCTTCTTTCTAACTGTTCTCTATCCCACTATTCTTGTCGCACCGTTATCATACATTTGCTAGCGATTCTTCTTATTTCTTAGACTTGTCTCTTTCGCTGTATTCGGTTGTTTTGCTGTATTAATAAGTAATATTTCTCCAAATAATAAGGCAGCGCTTGTCAAAACGGTACGATGCGGAAAGCACTTACTCCTTGCGGCTTCTGTAACTCTTCTTGCGTTTTAATCCGCGTTCAAGGCCCTAGAAAAGTAAGCGCCGCATATAGAAGTTGGAATAGAACTACACTATTAATTAATTTCCTTATATGAAGCTTTGGGTCTTCACAGTTTGATGTCATTTTAGCAAATGACTATTGGCGGTATTTATACAAGCACTAATGCAGCTCTTGTCAAAACGGTACCATATTTAGATATTATGCGGAAAGCACTTCTATTATGTGTTTTAGGTTATATTTCGCATGAAGAAGCTGGAAATAAACTAGACAATTAATAAATTTCCTCAATAAGGCCTTGGACGTCCACAGTTTGACGTAATCCTAACATGACAATTGGCTGTATTCCTGCAAGCACTAATGCAGCGTTTGTCAAAACAGTACGTTACTTACAAATGATACGGAATAGCTCACTCTCTGCGGTTTCTATAACGCTCTAACGTATTTCTAGTTCAAGACCGTAGCCAAAGTTGGAGCCGCAAGCAGAAGCTGGGAATGAACTAATTTTTTAATTTAATTTCCTTACATAAGGCTTTGGGCCTCCACAGTTTGACGTATTCCTAGTTAATGGCTTTGCCTTTCGCAATGCTTTGTCCCGAATAGGCCGTACGTGCTGTCCAAAACAAGAGACTTTAGACTAAACTATAGTTTAGGCTACCCACTACTCTGTTGTTTTGACTGTGTAGAAGGGGCTGTGGTTTAGAAATTAAATTCGACTTTAGTTTAGATTAAATATTTGATTAAAGTTTAAAGAGTAATTCGAGCTAAAGCTTATGCTATTATTAAAGTTACACGATGATGTTAATGTTCCCCAGAGCAATGAAAACTATTAAGACGTCCGTGATTAAAACATTGGGAACCCCAGATTAAGACCATTCAACTCTTTGACTTGTTGTTTAACCATTTTGAACATTTATATACATTTGTTGTGGTTGTGTTAAGCAAGTGCTTAACTTTTTCCCTTTTTTCTTTAACTATTTTTAAAAAGCTCTAGAACATGGTCCGTCCTTCTCATCATGACAACGATGAAAATGATGAAGAAGTTGATGATTACAAAAATGCTGTTTGTTAAAGCCGAAACTGCCAATTCATGTGTAAAAACATCAAAATTAAAACAAAGTTTTAGGCAATTTTTTTTCAACAAACTAACTTTTTAAATTAAATAAAAGTTTGGCGTTTTCTATTTTGGATTTCTTTTTTGCTTTTTTAACAAAAAGTAAAAGTTTCGCTTTTTATTTCCATTATTTTTACTAGGCAATTAATTTTTAATTAGAAAATAGTGTTTTTTTTTTTAAAAATAGTTGTGTATTTTTTGGAATTAAAGAATTAATTTTTAATTTAATTACAGATGGGCCGTCTCAACTGTTATGACCCGAGAGAATCTTATCCCTCGCTCTAAACAGGCAGTGGAGGGCAAGGCCTCACCTACGATTGCGGCTTTAATACCCTTCTGGGATATGGCTAATCATCGTAATGGCTCTATTTCATCTTTTTTCAATGTGGAGACCCAAGAAATGGAAAGCAAAGCTCAGGAGGATTTTAAAAAGGGCGAACAAGTTTTCATACACTACGGCGATCGTTCAAATGCAGAGCTTATGGCTCATAATGGGTATGCTAACAATAATTATAAAGGTTTAATATGAAATAAATTTTTTTGATTTTTTTTTCATCAAAAGATTCATCAATCCCGACAATCCCAAAGACAGTGTATCCATTAAATTAGGTCTCAGTGCCTCGGATCCATTGTTCGAGAAACGTAATGAACTTTTGCAGCTGCTTAACATACCAAAGAATAGTGAATTGAAAGTTTTACCTCCACCCGTACACATTTCCCCGGAATTATTGGGTTTCGTCAGAGTCTTTAATATGAATGAGGAACAATTGAATCACTGGATACAATCCGAACGTGCCATGGACTTATTGCACATTGATTGTGCTCTAGAAACTGAATTGGAATCGAAAACCTGGCAATATTTGCAAATACGTTTAATGTTACTTTTAAAAAATTTCCCAACAACTTTAGAGGATGATGAGAAGTTATTTGAAGGACTAAAAAAGCGTGAAATAAAGCCAAAGAGAAGTTATATAAAAATGATGATTTTGGAATATCGTATACTTGAGAAACGTATACTGGCTGCTGCTTTGGATTATGCCAGGCAAAGAACAAAGGCCTAAGGGGCACAAAAACTTAAACAACAAGAATGATAATCAACAACCATAAAAAAGAAAAACGAAAACTACCGCAACTAGACTCTCTGTAAGAGAGTCTAACAAAGTGAAAGGACATTTTTTAGGCATTCAAAACAAAAGTGTGTTGTTTTGAAGAAAATATAAGAGAACTTTTAAATTAATAATTAAAGAAAACAGACAGCGACTGCGTTAACATCATTAATAGTTTTGTCAAGTGGCCATTATATTTGAAGGTTTTTCTGTTTTTTTTCTTTAAAGGAGCTACAGCTCAAGTTTTGTTCTGACTTGTAAGATATTCAGTGTTTTAATTTTTTTTGTTTTATCTTGAATTATACAGTTCATATGTATTTCATTTTATTTAAGCATACATATATTTATTTATAATATTTTCTATTTTTAATATTTGTGTGTCATTATTGTTTTAAATTTTTATTTTTATATGGTTTGTTCACCAAAGGCGGATTATCAGGTTAAATGATTATGAAGTTATATTAACAGCAACAAAAAATTTAAAAAAAAATTTAAACAAATGTCTTTTGCTGATGTGAATATAACTAAATAACCATTTAATCTGATAACCAGCCTTCAGTGAACAACCCAATAGTTTTGATTAAATTAAATATTTGTTCAATTAAAAATATAGAATGAAATTCTTGTATTACTAACCAAAATTAAATTTGAAGTTTATTAAAATAAAAAAGAAAAGCAAAGAAAACTTGGTGAAATTGGCCGTAAAAAGCAGAATTCCAGGTACTCGCCTCCGCCTAGCTGTATGTTTTTTATTCAAAGTATTGGTCATCCATCTTTGGAATTTACCTTTTCCTTTCTGGACAAATATCGATTTCGTGCTTGAAGAACTGTTTCTTTTTTAAAGGCCAATAACGAAATTAATCAATGTCGGATTCCCTATTCTAAAGTAAAGCGAATGAAAGTGACATCGTATTCTATTCGGGCTGGGCAAAGTCTGATCAATAAGACCAATGAGGCAACTATTTATTCTAAATAGTTTTAACTTGCGATCGGCATGACAGGGGCCATAAGATGGGTCTTTGGATGTTATTCAATTCCTGCCTATTAATAATGATGTGATGGGAGTAACAGCTTGGAAGTCTTATCAGACTGAGGTATCTGGGACTGCTAAAGAATTTCGCGAAATGTCTTTTGCGGATCTTGAATGTGAATGGCATTGGTGGCTATTACCTGGGCTCGACGACAGCAGGGGTGTACCTAAAGGATAAAGATATTAAAAGGTCACACAGGCTTCTTTACAGGATCTTGAAGGCTGTAGAATTGGTAAGTGTTAACATAGGGGGCTGGGGGCTCGAAGATCACTTTATATGGACATTTCCAGCGAAAAATCTTTTTTTTGTTACGTAACGCCTTTTTTTTTGCTGGAAATGCTAATATGTGGACAGCCAGATGGCTCTTTGGGCCTTGTTGGACTGTTTTGTGAATTCCAAGCTGGTGGATGGTTGTAGAAGAGCTTCAAGGAAAATCTACGAAGAGTTTTTGTTGAGGCTAGTTTTAGTACCGGGCTACTGCAACATCACCAGTAATTAAATGTCCGATGAGTTGGCGAGACTGGTCTCGGATATGGGGCATACTAACTGTTTTGAGATAGTCAGACCCCCCATATGCATTTATTTGGGTAAGATTAGGGAATGGGGTTCTAAACTTCAAAAGAAAAAAAATACTAGAATAATATTATTTTACTTATTTAAAAGTTTAAAACCCCACATGTTTTAATATATTGTTAAAAAAAATTCATAAAAAGGGGACTTCTTTAACATTGTGGGACTAAGCAGCTTAACGTACCATTGCAAAATAACAAATTCAGCATATAAAATAGTATTTTTTTTGCATACTGAATTTTGAAAAAAATTTGGACTTAACTCCTTAACGATATAATACTTATAGATTCGAATGTTGCTTGGTAAATAGACTAGTTTTAACTATAGACAGCTTAAAACTTTAGTATTAAAAAATATTTAGGCAATTCACAAAGTGTTCTATTGTGTCATATTGATTAAATATGCTATAATTTTATGAATATGACATCAATAAAAATATGGCAACTACAACCAATATGAGGCAATAGAACTCTTTGTGATTTGTCTTATTGAAATAACTTACTGCATTTTCTTAAAAAATCTGAAATTTTATTAAAAAAATTTTTTCTCAAATAATCCTTTTCATGGTTCGCTTTTAATTATATTCAACATGGAATTAATTTAAAATAAAACAAAGTTTTCATTTTCGTATTTTGTTGCATTGTTTGCTCTGGTATGTGTGGTATGAAATTTGTATATATTATATTTTTTTTTTAACTTATTTTGTAGAGCTAAAATAACAACTACAAAAACAACTTAACATACTAACATATTAAATGAAGAGAATACTAACACATTTAACCAAACACACACACACACAGATGCATGCACAGCTCATAAACTTGCTCACATTTATTTAAGGCAAACGCCCGTTAAAGTATTTTCAATGTTTTAATGAACGTGTTGTAGGGAAATGGTATACAATTTTACACTTACTCTCTCACACATACACACGCACCCTCTTACTGACACACAAATACATTTAACTCGGTTTCCCTAACAAAATTAAAAGGAAATTGTATTAGGGGGAATAAAAAGCAAACAAACTGTTTAAAAATTAAAACACAAAACGAAGAGTCAACAATTTGTGTATAAAGTATAAGGGTTGAACTCTTATACAACGACTAAAGTCTTATGCGAAAACGAAAGACTTATACTAAGATTACAAAATCTTTTAATAAATTGTTATACTAATACTCAATTCTAACTACGACAGAGTTTTTGTGCAGCGACTGGAAATTGATATAAGGCGAAGTCTTAACAATGAATATGTATTATACCAGAATTTAAGACTTATACTAAACTAAAGAATTAAGACAAAATATATTAATTCAAATATGTATCTTGAATTACAGACACATAACAAAAGTCTTATACTAAATTAAATTTCTTGTACAATAACTAAAGGATTATTAATAAAAGTCTTAGTAAAAAAGTCATATCGCACTTGATCATAAAGAGGATGTTAACTCGAAATTTTTATTTTTTTTTACTTAAAAAAAAAAACGCCATTCATATCTACCAGTTGTAAAAATATCGTGCCATCCGGTTGGCTTTTAAACTAACTTTTTCATTCGTATTTGTTATTAAATTAAAAATTGTTTGGCTTTTCCGGAAAGTTTTTTAAATTTTAAAGTTAATACCCTCTTTATGATCAATATTAAAAAGACGTATACAAAGATTAATGTATTAAAAAATGATAAAAGCCTTATACTTAGACAAAAGCCTTATATTCAGAAGTAGGTCCTATACTTAGACAAATGCCTTATGCTAAGACAAATATCTTACACCAATGCAAATGTCTTATACTAAGACAAATATTTTATATTAATACAAAAGCCTTCTGCAAAGATAAAAGTACTAACTTAAGACAAATGTCTTATACTAAGACATATTTCTTATACTAAGACCAAAGCATTATATTCAGACTTAGACAAATGCCTTGCACTAAGACAAAAAACTTACACCAATACAAATGTCTTATACTAAGACAAATGTCTTATACTAAAACAAATGTCTTATACTTAGACAAATGTATATACTTAGACAAATGTCTTATACTTAGACACATTTTTTATACTCAGGCAAATGTCTTATACTAAAGCAGACCATACACGATTCAATTCAATTGTCAACTGAGTCGGTTGTTGTACAAATCAAAGCGTATATGGCCTTGTCAGTTGATTAGTTTGACGGTTGTCGAGTTGGTTGAAGAAAAATCAAAAGATTTTGATTTTTTCAAGTTGACTACTAAGTCTTTCAATTCGATTGTACTGTGTGTGCTCAAGTCTCTTGATCAGCTGTCAAAATTTATGTAAAAAAAATCTAAATTTGACAGCTGAATTAAAATCTTTCAATTCAGTTGAATAAGTGTGTGGCCAAGTATAAATTCAGTTAAAAGACTCAGTTGACAACTGAATTGAACCGTTTATGGGGCGCATAAGACACATCTCTTATACAAATGTCTTATACTAAGAAACATTTTTATATAATTTATTGAGCTTGAAGTTTTTCTTTTTTATATAAAAACATTTTTAACATTTATTTTATAACTCCAATATTTCGATACAGCAATGTGTATCATCACCAGGGAAAAAATGAAACAATTAAATTAACGTTTTTTTTTTAAATAATGAAAAACCTTAACAATTGTCACATAGAAAGATTACATTTAACTGTGAACTAGGGAAAAACTTCAAGCTCAATAAAGTATACAACCATATAAAAAGTAAAGGTTGAATAAAATAAAATTTATATTAAGAAAAATATTATACTAAAACAAAATTCTTATACTTAGAAAAATGTTCTTTTACTTAGACAAAAGTTTCAAACGTAGACAAAAGCTTATAATTAAAAAAATATCGTACGCTAAGACAAAAGTATTAAACTAAGAAAAAGCCTTAAGAGGTTTATACAAAGACAAAAGTCTTATACTAAGACAAAACTCTTACTATGACAAAAGTCTTATGCAGACACAAACGTATTATATACAGACCAAATTCTTTTAAGTATAAGGACAAATGAATTATATTAAAACAAATGTTTTACACAAAGACAAAATTCTTATATTTAACAAAACTCTTATACTAAAAGTTTTATGTCTTAACAACACTCTTTTACCAAAACAAAGGTCTTATACTAACACAAAAATATTATACCAAGATAAAATTCTTTAATCTGAGAATTTTTTGCACTAAGAAAAAAGTAGTTTTTGATAAAACTCTTTTTAATTTTTCTCAATCTAAAAACGCTGTACAGCTGCATATTTATTCGATCCTTTTTCCTATTTTTCCTACCCATAATATCCTTTTTCTCTTATCTAATATCAGCCCATAAAAAGTTGGTGTTATAAATAAATATAGTATGTATACATGTATGTATGTAAGTTAAAGTATCTATCTCTCTATCACAAAATTCGTTAGTGTAAACGGCCTAAATTCAATGGAAATGGCGACAACATCTTCACACGAAAATGCTTTTAAAACTTAATAAATTTTGCATATAAATTTGACACATTTGCGCTAAAAAAAAACAAATTTAAAGGCAAAATAGAATGTGTTGCTGTGAAAAAAATAGAATATCTGGCGAAGACAAATTTGCATGGTAAACAAAAAAAAAAAAAAAAAATATGAATTAACAAACAAAGAAAGTTTATGTTAAACAAGTAAATAATTTAAAAAAACTAAAATTAAAAGTTTTAAAAAAGTTAAAAAAAAACGAAATCCGAAAAAATTGTATAAGACTTAAGTGTATAGTAGTAGTATAGCAATATAACAGTCGTATAAGACCAAAAGTACACTAATGTATTACATAGGTGAAAAAACGAGATCCGGGAAAGTAGAATAAAGCTTAAGTGTAGAGTAGTAGTATAGCAATATAACAGTCGTATAAGAGAAAAATACATTAATGTATTACATAGGTAAAAACTTGGAAGTATCAAGAAGAACAAATTTTCGTTCTTTAATGCCAAACGATTGTATTACTTTAATTAACGTCACTATCAGAATGAGTATAACCCTAAAAATGAGTAGTATGAGACTTTATTTTACATTTTATCATAAATAGCAATAAAAAAAACTGATTTCTTAGAAATAACGGTAATGCCAGTAAAAACCTCTATCTACACATTGTAGTAGATTATCGTCGTTATAAGACTCTAGCTGTAGTGACATAATATTCCAGTATATATAAGACTTTAAAATTTTTTCGTGTAAGAGAGCAATCTTTGCTAAGGAGTATAGAAAAGTCTTGTTCGAAGATTAAAGTCATGTAATTTGACAAAAGCCTAATACTAAGAATTTTTTATATTATATTATATTCTAAAGTCTTATACTTAGACTAAAGCATTATACTAAGGATTAAATCTGAGGCCTAAGTCTTATAATAAGACTTATACACAGACTAAAGTCTTATTTTAAGACTTATATCTTATAATAAGGAGAACATCCCATACATAAAGAAAGGTTTTATACTAAGACAAGAGTCTCATACAAAGGTAACAGTCTTATACTGATAATTTTGTTTGTAAATACCAAAGTCCTATACTTAAACGAAAGTTGTATACTAAGACCAAAGTCTTATATGTAGTAAGATTAAAGCCTTTTACCAGGGCTTATACAAAGACCAAAGTCTTATACATTGACAAAAGATATATATTAAATTAAAAGTTGAACAGTAAGGAGAAAGTCTTACCTTAAGATAACAGTCTTATACTACACCAAACGTTTTATTCTACGACAAAAGTCTTATACTTAGTCAAAAGTCATATTAAGACGACTGTATACACCCCTTTAATTAGTACAAAGGCTTATAAGGCACAAATTTCCTAAAGTTAAGTCTTATCTTAAAGCAAAAAAGTTACACTAATGGAAAAGTCTTACTCTTATACTTATCATACTTATCATATACTAAGTAAAATTTTTTGTAAAGCTTTTCTAAGAAAAATGTTTTTTGTTACGAAATTATCACATTTTGCTTGTCTGTTTGAATTTTCTTGGAATATTTATCTTTTTTATTTGTATTTTTGCATATTTTACCTGTTTTTAAGATTTTTCTTAAACTTCTTGCAAAATCACAAAATTCGTTATCTTTTACTTGGCATTTCATTTTACCTTGAAATAATAACAAAATGAAAAATTTTTTTTCCTTCAAGACGTTAATAACTTTAGTCAAATGATTTTATAATAAAAATTGTCTGCAACAACCTTAGGCAGACCATTAGCAGGACTATTTAAATATTTAACTCAATTAAAAATGCAAAAGGGATTAAATTATTTGTAGTTAACTTTTATATTTACGTAGTCTAAGCTGTTTTTAAGAAATTAATTAATTAAAGAAAAAAAAATTTAAATTTCAAGTTTATGTTAAAAATTTTAAGTTTTAATGTCAGATAAGCTTTAAAGTATATGACTTGTGAAGGATTGTCAGCATAGCTTTCAGATGAGCTTATTTTCTTTCAGATCTGTTAAACACATCTACAGTTTTAGGCAGTTTTCTAGTATTACTTTTGAATTAATATTAATCATACGTAGCCGGTGATTATTTCTAAAAATCTCTTTGGAAGACTTTCTTACACAGAAAAAATTATTAAATTTCTCCAATCACCAAATTTATTCCAAATTCATAATATCAAGCAAACAAATTGTTGACTTTGCACCTATTACCAAAATGATTATATTGATTACTAAAAATTTTCAAATTTTGAAAAAATATTTTCAATAAATGATATTTTTAATTTTAATTAAAAAAGTGTTCAAAAAACATTGCCATTTCAAACAATGTGTTAATTTATTTAAATAAATATTGACAATTCCCAAAAACAATTCTACATGATTAAATTATTTTATTTTAAACGAAAAAAGTCAATTAAGATTTTTTTGTTATTTAATTAAAATTATAATTGAAAATTTATTTCAAAACAACTAAAATGTTAATTAAATCAAAATTAAATTTTTAATTTTCTTTCAACAAAAAAAAAAAAAAAAAAAAATAATTGATTCAATTATCACATTAATTAAATTTAAATACTTTTTAAACCATTAAATTGATAAAACACTTTTTTCTGTGTATAGAATTTTTCTTTTCGAAAATACTTTGAATTCAGTTCTTTAAAATGTTTAGAGGCTGAAATTGTTCTAAATATTTTAAAGAGTTAAATTTTTTCCTACCTTTTTAAAAATTTAAACATTATTGTATAAAATTAAACCATCTTTCTGTTCTGTTTGTAAATGACATTATCAATTTTGTTCACCAGAAAAAAATGTTAAAATTTTAATAAGAAAATTTTTTCATTACAAATGTTTTCAGGTTTTTTTTTTAACCACTTTAACAGGCAAATGCGTGCATGCCAAATGCATTGTCATGTGTAACAAAAAGTATTAAATGTTTCAGCTTTTCTTGTTACAAGAAACAAAATGCAGAAGTATGGATGTCAACGTTTTTTTTTTTTTTTATTAATTTTTTTGTTTGGAAAGAGAAAATTTAATATAAAAAAAAACTAAAAATTTCAGTAAAAGATCTTTAAAGAAAAAGCTGTCGAAAATTTTTTACTATTTTGCTATTTCCATTTCAAGGTTTTTGTATGATAAGCCCCTTAATTTAATTTGAAATTTAAAAAAGTCTATTTGAATTATTATCTCTCAAATAGATTTTTGTATGATTAAGGGCTTAAATTTAATTTTGAAATTTAAAAAAGTCTATTTGAACTATTATCTCTATATAAAATACACGTGTAACCGCTAAACTCAAAAACTACTGCATCGATTTTGAAAAAAATTTATACACATATTCTATGGACCGTGAGTCGTGTTTCCGTGTAGTTTCGCGTTCGTTCAATAAATTTCAAGATTAAAAAATTTTTTTTTTTATTGGTTTTATTAGGCATTTTTGCATATATATATTTTCAAAAGCATATGTGGGGGATTTAATGTGCAGTGACCCAACTTTTGAAATCGATGTCTTCCGATTTGGATGAAATTTGCACCAAGGTCAGTGCTATTGGATAGTAGTTTTGACATAAATTAGATAGCTATTTCTTCAATCTTTCGAAAAAAATTTTTTTGTTTTTTTTTAAATTTTTTAAATTTTTTTTTTAAATTTTAAACAAATAGATATTGGGAATTATTCCTAAAAATTTAAGGAATAGAACTATTACAAAAAAGCTTTATAAAATACATAACTGAAATTTAACTCATAGCATAAATTCGAAAAATAAAAAAAGGTAAATTTTAAACTTTTTTTTGAATATTTTTTCAAGCGGGCACTTTTTTTTTACTCAAAACAAAGCTTAAGTCTTTTCCTTTAAGGAAATTCTGGTCGCTTTATGAGCCACGAGTGGGTTATGTATAAAAAAAATATATTAAGTTTCTTATTTTATTCGGAATTCTCTTAGAAAGTTTTGAAAATCAGTTTAAATTTCATAATTTTCAGGTCAGTTCTGAAAATCAGGTGATTTCAAATCACGTGCTTTTAAAATCACACGTGTGATTTTGTGGTGTTTTGAAAATCTTGCGCTCGACAATTGAAAATCACACCGAAGCACTTAAAACCGGAACACAAAAATATCACACGTGTGATTTTAAAAGGCACATGTGATTTGAATAAAAGTGATTTTCAGAACAGGCCTGTTCTATTTAGTTATACTGGGTGCGTATAATTAATATTAATTCAGAGGTTAAGCTTAGAGATTAGTTAGTTATTAGGCTACAAATTCTATCAAAAAAAGGCTTAAAACTATTAAACAACTTTTAAGAAAAAATTAGGAAATTCTTCAAAAATAGTAAAAATAATATAAATTATTTTTATTGCATTTTCTGTTATTTCCGTTTGTCTTAATAAATTCTACATTATTTTCAACATTTTATAAAACAGTTGCTGTTATGTTCTTTATTAATTATTCAATATAATTATTTTAAAAAAAAAGTGTTGGCTTGTTTTTCAGCTCATTTAACAATTATTTTTTTTGCTAAGATTCCTTTTATATTGGCTCTTGTTTTAGTTTTCTCTAATGATTTCTACTTCGCATCCCAAGCTGGAAAACAAAATAGATAAAATAAATTAGTTCTTGTTTTAGTATGAAAAAATTCCCCAAAAAAAAAAAAAAAAAATCCACAAAACAGTTCTGTTGATATTAAAGTTGGCAATAAGCCAAAAATCACCACGAAAAAATACACAAAACTACAAAAAGTTTTGTTTTAAATGTGTTTGGAACTCTGGTCATTGACATTTTTTAGTGTGATACAAAAAAATGTTAATAAAAAAAAACTCTTTTCTAAAAAAACGTGAAACAGGCTTCTAAGCAAAGCGACTTTAATTGTTAATTAATCATTAGGAAAAGCTGTAATAAAAAAAAAAAAATCATGTTGAAATACAAAATTTTTATTTAAAATCCTTTAAAATATTGAGAATGGGTTTCTTCAAGTTTTATTTTAAACAATTTTAAATCTAAAATAACAATTTTGATAAAAATACTCAAATTTTAAAATGTGGGATACGTTCGTAAATGCATCACTGCGCTGCATCAGTGATTCCAAATGTTTATATATATACATATATCAATGAAGTAGATGTGGACCAAATAATTGTCAAATACTCTATAAAAACAATAATCACACAATAAAAAAAATTATAGGTGCCTATTATGAACTTAATTCGATTTTCGACAGCAGTCGAATTAGTTGATCGAACACATTTTCATTTGGTATTATGGCACACATTCGATAAAAAAGTACTATTGTGATTTTGTTTATTCACATTAGTACATTTTCTATCAGCTGTCACTTTAAATAAAAAATTTTTGTTAACAAATTTAAAAAGTTGTAATATAAAACTAATATAAATCATGACTACGACGGAATTATGGTACGATGATTCATCTGATGCAGATGAACGCTTAATGGAACTGGCATGAACTTTTGTAAGAATTCCTTTTGCAAAGAAAGGATTTTGTTCCATAAGGGAAATAAGCATTTCCAACTGCTGCTTACTACTGTCGATTTTAGACTTGCATAAAATAACCAAAAATAATTAAGAATGTGGAATTTGCGCACCAAAACTAATAAATTAACAAAAACTAACATTTTCAACAATTTTTTTTTAATTATTTACACCGTCGAAGGCAAATTTGTTTTCGTTGAAAAATTCGATGCACAACGAAATTTTCGACAGTGCTGCCAACTCATAATACCAAATTAAAATTCGACAGTCGATGATCGATAGCCAGCGAAAATCGTTTATCGAATGTAACTCATAATAGGGGCTATAATTACTTTTTTATCGGCATTAAAAAAAGTTTGCTTTTCTGATGCAGCGCAGTGATGCATTTACGCACGCACCCGTGGTTCTTGCGACCCATTTTTTTTTGCCCGTAATTGTACATATAAATATTAACACCTATATTCATAAAAAACATTTTAGGTTTTTAGCAGGTTTATGAAAGGAAATTTCTATGAAAATTTGTTTAATAAACCTTTTAGTAATCAAAAATTTTTTTTATGAATATCGGGGTTATTAAAAAAATTCAAATTTATATACTAAAAACGTTTGCTTACCGTAGTAAGTTATTGTAAACTAATGTTTTAACACATTTTCTGCCCTGTAAGGCTTTTATTTCCATATACATATATTATTTTTTCAAGACGTTTGATTTTGTTTAAGTTATGTACAATATTCTATCCAAACCTTTTAATTAATATTAATCATACGCTTTTGAGAAAATTTAAAAAATATAATTACAGCTTTTGGAACTAAATTTTGAAGGGAGGAAAGTGTAAAGTAAAGTATTTAATTTCATAAAATTTTTTTTGTGGTTCCATATTTCTTAAAAAAAAATAAAAATTTTGGTTAAATTAAAAAATGTTAAAAAAAGGGTTTTAAAATTATTTGTAATTTGTTTATACAAATTGTATCAATTTTATATTAACTGCCGTATTCATAAAAAATAAAATAAATTTCAAAGGTATTTTAAAAACAAATTTCCATACAAATTTTCCTTAAAATAGATTTCATATCCAATTTATTTTTTTTTATGAATACGGCCGTAAATCTTTATTGCTTGATTATTATAATTGCTAATATGTTAAGAAATCGTTTAAAAACCGTGCAAGTTTTCGACAACTTTCTTTCATAGCCATTGAATTAATATTAATCATACGCTGACTAAAGTTTTTTTTTTTTTAAAAATTACAATTTTCTAAGTGTATCTTAAAAAATAAATATTTTTATAATATTATAAGGTCTTTTTTGTTAGAAAATCTTTACGGGTCACAAATCTCTTAAAATTCTAAGCGATATTCTCACTTAATCTTAAAATTAATAATAGTCATACACCTTCATATTCGTTTTAAAATTGTTAGCTTTATGGCCAATTTTCAGGATTGATATTAAAACCAATTTATATTTAAAATCGTTTTAAATACAAAATTCTCTTCTTCACTAGATACTTAAGTGAAACTTAATTCAACGATGTGGTACATTTAAATTCAACTTAAGTTTCCATTGTAATAACTTAGTAAGGTGGCCTCAATATTAAAACAATACAACAACAACAGGAAAAGCTATAACGGCCAGCTGTTTTCTGAGTCCACCTTCCAAGGTAATACACTTTTTTATGATATTTTTTTTTGAATTTAGTAGTGCTACCATACTTTTATCTTAATTAAATAAGACTTTACAACTAAAACTCAAAAAGTCAATCTGTATTTAAATTCGACTTAAATTAATATGAAAATTTACTTAATATAGATTTAAATACTATCCTGAAAATTTGACATTAGTTAATAATTTTTGACCCTCTTAAATGATTTTTGTTCATAATTGAAAATAAATTTTAATTATTTTAAATATTTGAATTTATATTATTTAAGTAAATATTTAAATTTTCATTGCAGCAAATTCGCCTTGTTGTTAAAGCAAAAAAAACAAAAAAACTCATTTCGAAAAATAATTTAATATATTGATTTCTGTCATTTTAATACTAAATAAATAATATTTAGTTATTTAATAATAAATTCAGTTATTTTACTATAAAACTATTAAGTGTAATTTAATAAAAATTCCATTGAAATGCATACAAACGTAAATATTTATTTATTCTAATAGGTTGTATAGGAAACAGTCAGGGCAAAATAATGAAGACACTATAAACAATTAAAAACTAATTAAAAAGATCTTTTATTACGCACACTTTTCAAATATAAAAAGTCCAAATAAAAATTACCTTTTCATCTATATTCTGCCCGAAATAATTGAGCTTTTCTGCACACTTAAGCGTATGATTAATACTAATAAAGAGGTTAATTTTTAAATATGTCTAATGCCCAATTTTCAGGATAGTATTTAAATATATATTAAGTTAATTTTCATATAAATTTAAGTCGAATTTAAATACAGATTGACTTTTTGAGTTTTATATGAAAAGTCTTATTTAATTAAGATGCAAGTATGGTAGCACTACTAAATACAAAAAAATATCATAAAAAAGTGTTGTTATTTACAATGTGGTCTCAAAAAACAGCTGATTGTTATTACTTTGTCTGTTGTTTTTGTATTTTTGTGATATTGAGGCCACCTTGCTAAGTTAATCCAATGGAAACTTAAGTTCAATTTAAATGTACCACATCGGTGACTTAAGTCTCATTTAAGTGTTTAGTGAAGAAGAGAATTTTGTATTTAAACCGATTTTAAACATAAATGTGTTTTAATGTCAATCCTGAAAATTGGCCATAAAACTCAAAAAATTATGAACGGATTATAGAAACAATAATTAAATATGAAATATAAGTTACGAAGCTTTTGATATGTTAGAGAAAATTTGGTATTAAGAGTTTAGAATTTAGAAAAAATCCAAAAGTAATGAACACTGTTTTAAAATCTTTTTTCTAACTGGAACTAAAATTTTTTTTTCAATGTATTGCCTTTTTATTATGAATTTAAGAATTTATTATGATTTCCTTTACTTAATTTCTATGTTAACGTAAAAAATTAACTTAAACAAAACAATCCCCGTGGGCGTATGATTAACATTTATTTGATGGTTATGAAATGGACAAGTGCTTAAAAAATTTCTAATGAATTTTCATTTGAATTCAATATGAAATAGAGCTGGGCGGTTGCCGGAGCTAATAATGCTTTCTAGGAAGAGCTGGTCAGGTATGAGCAGATTATTTAGTGGATTTGCTATTTTTACTGATGGCTCGAAGATGAGAGGCACGGGTGCGGGGGTCTACATTGAAGATCTGGACATCAGAATGTCATACACTCTTCCTGACGACTGCAGTGTTTTTCAGGCGAATGTTCTGGGGATCTTGAGGGCTGTGGAACTGATGAGGGAGAACATTGAAAGGGGCTCAGAGGTCACTATATACGTGGACAGCCAGGCGGCTCTTATGGCCCTAAGGGACTGTTATGTAACACCATCTAGTTGATGGTTGTAGGATTTCTCTAGAGGGAGCCTTAGAAGGGTATGTGTTATAGTTGTGCTGGGTGCCGGGCACTGCAACATAAACGGCAATGAGCTGGCTTATGAGTTAGCGAGACAGGGCTCGGAGATGGCGGATCCTAACTGTATGGAAGCGGTTAGGCCTCCAATAGGCTTCTATTTTGGAAGGATCAGGGAATTCTGGGCGCGACCAATCGGGCCTGGGGGAACCGAACGGACTGCCGGGTATCACGGACGCTGTGGCCGGTGCTTAGGAAGTCCGATTCGAAGTCGCTGCTGGGCAGGAGTAGGGTCTGCGTTAGCACCATTATTGGAATTATCACGGGCTACTGCATAATAGGCAGGATTGTTTAAAATATTTTTAATTCTAAATGTTTTAACTCTTTTGATTTTAATTTTATTTAGTAATTTTCAATCAAAAACCATCTTCTGTTTGCTTTTTTAAGCACTTTACAATTGCATTATATCTATTTTAAATTTCATATTTTTTTTATTAATTTTTTGTTTGTTCTCTATGGTAAATAGACCACCAGTTTAAAATTGATAAATTAAAATAAGAAAATTCAGTGGACTATTTAATTTAGTTTTTGTTAAAAATAAAATTAAAATTATTATACAATAAAATAGCTGAATAAATAAATCTTATTTGTACATTGTTGCGTATGATTGTTATTAAATATGAATGATTTGAAATTGAAATAAATCATATGCCCCAATAAACAAAAAAATCAAATAAATAAACAGAGTTTTTTTGTATTTGAAAAGCTTTGGAAAAAAATAAATAAAAGAGAATAACTAAAAATAAAAATTTATTAAATATTCAGTTACATTAAGACGAAAAAAAATTAAAGAACAGTTTTTGGTTTTAAACAAACTTTAAATTTAATTCTAACAGAGTTTAAGTGAAATATGATTAATTTCTATTTAAAAAAACTTAAGAAATTAATTGAGAAAAAATACAAAAGATTTGAAAAGTTTTTCATAAAATTTAAAAGTCAAAATAAAGCAACGTTTAAATGCGCATAGAGACTATTTTTCCCTCAACAATAAATTTTAGTGATTTTATCAAAAATAAAAATTGGGAATTTAGCACTTCATAGAGAATTCTTATTAATAATAAATTTTGTCTTCTCGAAAATAACTTTTGATAAAACGTTTTAAGGTAAAAGAAAATTTACGATTTTTTTTTTGATAATTTGTTCGACATTGTGGGCAACTGCCTGGCCCACAATGTCGACAAGAACATTTCGTTCGTACATTTATGTTGAAAACAAATTTTAGTTTTTAGTTTTTTATTACTGTTTTCAATAAAAATATGCGAAAGAAATGTTCTTGTCGACATTGTAGGCCTGGCAAAAAAAAAAAACAAAAAAAAAAAACAAAAAAAAAAAAAAAATAAAAAAAAAAAATAAAAAAAAAACAAAAAAAAATAAAAAAAGTTTTTAAATAAATACTCCTAAATTTTTTTTATATTTAAACGTTTTTGTTGATTTATTTTTAATTTAAAATTTTATGAAACGCTTTCTATTGGAATCGGCTTAAAAAGGGCAGTATTAAAAAGAGTTGTACCAGGCGTATGAGAGATATTAATTAAGTAGTTCATTGACAAATTTCTCTAAAACTTTGTTGTTTATGAAGGGATTTCAAAAATTTCATCGGAATATTAAAGAAAACCTTTTAAGCATTTAAAGTTAATACCACTTTTAAATATAAATTTTTAAAATTGAAAAATTATCACAGTTATTCTCGGGAATACATAATTTTTCATAAAAGGAGTGGGGAATGTAAGAAAAGATAAACTCATTACTTTATTGATTCTGTTTTTCTGTTACCTCAAAATCATTTGCATGCAAATTACGAAAGTAATTTGAGTTAAATTTAAAAACGCTTAGAAATTAAGGCTTGAAAATTTTATGCTGAGCAGAAAAAGCGTGTAGGAGGTAGCGGGTAGAAAAAATGTTAAACGCTTAATAGTTAGTCATGGGTTTTCAAGCGTTTTTTAGATAAAAAGCTTAACAAAATACGAAGAGCGTGGACTTTCGACAAAAATTTATAGTCTAAAAAGTAGCTCGCTTCAAAATCTAAGAGATTAAGCTAAACCGATTTCAAACGCTTAAGTAATTCTGGAGTTATAGCGTTTTTGCTAAAAGATTTACACTAAATTCACCTACTACTTGATTCTGTTCTCCTGTTACCTCAAAATCATTTGCATGCAAATTACGAAAGTAATTTGAGTTAAATTTAAAAACGCTTAGAAATTAAGGCTTGAAAATTTTATGCTGAGCAGAAAAAGCGTGTAGGAGGCAGCGGGTAAAAAAAAATGTAAAACGCTTAATAGTCAGTCATGGGTTTTCAAGCGTTTTTTAGATAAAAAGCTTAACAAAATACGAAGAGCGTGGACTTTGGACAAAAATTTATAGTCTAAAAAGTAGCTCGCTTCAAAATCTAAGAGATTAAGCTAAACCGATTTCAAACGCTTAAGTAATTCTGGAGTTATAGCGTTTTTGCTAAAAGATTTACACTAAATTCACCTACTACTTGATTCTGTTCTCCTGTTACCTCAAAATCATTTGCATGCAAATTACGAAAGTAATTTGAGTTAAATTTAAAAACGCTTAGAAATTAAGGCTTGAAAATTTTATGCTGAGCAGAAAAAGCGTGTAGGAGGTAGCGGGTAGAAAAAATGTTAAACGCTTAATAGTTAGTCATGGGTTTTCAAGCGTTTTTTAGATAAAAAGCTTAACAAAATACGAAGAGCGTGGACTTTCGACAAAAATTTATAGTCTAAAAAGTAGCTCGCTTCAAAATCTAAGAGATTAAGCTAAACCGATTTCAAACGGTTAAGTAATTCTGGAGTTATAGCGTTTTTGCTAAAAGATTTACACTAAATTCACCTACTACTTGATTCTGTTCTCCTGTTACCTCAAAATCATTTGCATGCAAATTACGAAAGTAATTTGAGTTAAATTTAAAAACGCTTAGAAATTAAGGCTTGAAAATTTTATGCTGAGCAGAAAAAGCGTGTAGGAGGTAGCGGGTAGAAAAAATGTTAAACGCTTAATAGTTAGTCATGGGTTTTCAAGCGTTTTTTAGATAAAAAGCTTAACAAAATACGAAGAGCGTGGACTTTGGACAAAAATTTATAGTCTAAAAAGTAGCTCGCTTCAAAATCTAAGAGATTAAGCTAAACCGATTTCAAACGCTTAAGTAATTCTGGAGTTATAGCGTTTTTGCTAAAAGATTTACACTAAATTCACCTACTACTTGATTCTGTTCTCCTGTTACCTCAAAATCATTTGCATTTAAGGCTTGAAAATTTTATGCTGAGCAGAAAAAGCGTGTAGGAGGTAGCGGGTAGAAAAAATGTTAAACGCTTAATAGTTAGTCATGGGTTTTCAAGCGTTTTTTAGAGAAAAAGCTTAACAAAATACGAAGAGCGTGCCCTTTGGACAAAAATTTATAGTCTAAAAAGTAGCTCGCTTCAAAATCTAAGAGATTAAGCTAAACCGATTTCAAACGCTTAAGTAATTCTGGAGTTATAGCGTTTTTGCTAAAAGATTTACACTAAATTCACCTACTACTTGATTCTGTTCTCCTGTTACCTCAAAATCATTTGCATTTAAGGCTTGAAAATTTTATGCTGAGCAGAAAAAGCGTGTAGGAGGTAGCGGGTAGAAAAAATGTTAAACGCTTAATAGTTAGTCATGGGTTTTCAAGCGTTTTTTAGAGAAAAAGCTTAACAAAATACGAAGAGCGTGGACTTTGGACAAAAATTTATAGTCTAAAAAGTAGCTCGCTTCAAAATCTAAGAGATTAAGCTAAACCGATTACAAACGCTTAAGTAATTCTGGAGTTATAGCGTTTTTGCTTAAAGATTTACACTAAATTCACCTACTACTTGATTCTGTTCTCCTGTTACCTCAAAATCATTTGCATGCAAATTACGAAAGTAATTTGAGGTAAATTTAAAAACGCTTAGAAATTAAGTCTTGAAAATTTTATGCTGAGCAGAAAAAGCGTGTAGGAGGTAGCGGGTAAAACAATTGTAAAACGCTTAATAGTTAGTCATGGGTTTTCAAGCGTTTTTTAGAGAAAAAGCTTAACAAAATACGAAGAGCGTGGACTTTGGACAAAAATTTATAGTCTAAAAAGTAGCTCGCTTCAAAATCTAAAAGATTAAGCTAAACCGATTACAAACGCTTAAGTAATTCTGGAGTTATAGCGTTTTTGCTTAAAGATTTACACTAAATTCACCTACTACTTGATTCTGTTCTCCTGTTACCTCAAAATCATTTGCATGCAAATTACGAAAGTAATTTGAGGTAAATTTAAAAACGCTTAGAAATTAAGGCTTGAAAATTTTATGCTGAGCAGAAAAAGCGTGTAGGAGGTAGCGGGTAAAAAAAATGTTAAACGCTTAATAGTTAGTCATGGTTTTTCAAGCGTTTTTTAGAGAAAAAGCTTAACAAAATACGAAGAGCGTGCCCTTTGGACAAAAATTTATAGTCTAAAAAGTAGCTCGCTTCAAAATCTAAGAGATTAAGCTAAACCGATTACAAACGCTTAAGTAATTCTGGAGTTATAGCGTTTTTGCTAAAAGATTTACACTAAATTCACCTACTACTTGATTCTGTTCTCCTGTTACCTCAAAATCATTTGCATGCAAATTACGAAAGTCATTTGAGGTAAATTTAAAAACGCTTAGAAATTAAGGCTTGAAAATTTTATGCTGAGCAGAAAAAGCGTGTAGGAGGTAGCGGGTAAAAAAAATGTTAAACGCTTAATAGTTAGTCATGGTTTTTCAAGCGTTTTTTAGAGAAAAAGCTTAACAAAATACGAAGAGCGTGCCCTTTGGACAAAAATTTATAGTCTAAAAAGTAGCTCGCTTCAAAATCTAAGAGATTAAGCTAAACCGATTACAAACGCTTAAGTAATTCTGGAGTTATAGCGTTTTTGCTAAAAGATTTACACTAAATTCACCTACTACTTGATTCTGTTCTCCTGTTACCTCAAAATCATTTGCATGCAAATTACGAAAGTAATTTGAGGTAAATTTAAAAACGCTTAGAAATTAAGTCTTGAAAATTTTATGCTGAGCAGAAACAGCGTGTAGGAGGTAGCGGGTAAAACAATTGTAAAACGCTTAATAGTTAGTCATGGGTTTTCAAGCGTTTTTTAGAGAAAAAGCTTAACAAAATACGAAGAGCGTGGACTTTGGACAAAAATTTATAGTCTAAAAAGTAGCTCGCTTCAAAATCTAAGAGATTAAGCTAAACCGATTACAAACGCTTAAGTAATTCTGGAGTTATAGCGTTTTTGCTTAAAGATTTACACTAAATTCACCTACTACTTGATTCTGTTCTCCTGTTACCTCAAAATCATTTGCATGCAAATTACGAAAGTAATTTGAGGTAAATTTAAAAACGCTTAGAAATTAAGTCTTGAAAATTTTATGCTGAGCAGAAACAGCGTGTAGGAGGTAGCGGGTAAAACAATTGTAAAACGCTTAATAGTTAGTCATGGTTTTTCAAGCGTTTTTTAGAGAAAAAGCTTAACAAAATACGAAGAGCGTGGACTTTGGACAAAAATTTATAGTCTAAAAAGTAGCTCGCTTCAAAATCTAAGAGATTAAGCTAAACCGATTACAAACGCTTAAGTAATTCTGGAGTTATAGCGTTTTTGCTTAAAGATTTTCACTAAATTCACCTACTACTTGATTCTGTTCTCCTGTTACCTCAAAATCATTTGCATGCAAATTACGAAAGTAATTTGAGGTAAATTTAAAAACGCTTAGAAATTAAGTCTTGAAAATTTTATGCTGAGCAGAAACAGCGTGTAGGAGGTAGCGGGTAAAACAATTGTAAAACGCTTAATAGTTAGTCATGGGTTTTCAAGCGTTTTTGAGAGAAAAAGCTTAACAAAATACGAAGAGCGTGGACTTTGGACAAAAATTTATAGTCTAAAAAGTAGCTCGCTTCAAAATCTAAGAGATTAAGCTAAACCGATTACAAACGCTTAAGTAATTCTGGAGTTATAGCGTTTTTGCTAAAAGATTTACACTAAATTCACCTACTACTTGATTCTGTTCTCCTGTTACCTCAAAATCATTTGCCTGCAAATTACGAAAGTAATTTGAGTTAAATTTAAAAACGCTTAGAAATTAAGGCTTGAAAATTTTATGTTGAGCAGAAAAAGCGTGAAGGAGGTAGCGGGTAAAAAAAATGTAAAACGCTTAATAGTTAGTCATGGTTTTTCAAGCGTTTTTTTAGATAAAAAGCTTAACAAAATACGAAGAGCGTGGACTTTGGACAAAAATTTATAGTCTAAAAAGTAGCTCGCTTCAAAATCTAAGAGATTAAGCTAAATTGATTTCAAACGCTTAAGTAATTCTGGAGTTATAGCGTTTTTGCTAAAAGATTTACACTAAATTCACCTACTACTTGATTCTGTTCTCCTGTTACCTCAAAATCATTTGCCTGCAAATTACGAAAGTAATTTGAGTTAAATTTAAAAACGCTTAGAAATTAAGGCTTGAAAATTTTATGTTGAGCAGAAAAAGCGTGAAGGAGGTAGCGGGTAAAAAAAATGTAAAACGCTTAATAGTTAGTCATGGTTTTTCAAGCGTTTTTTTTAGATAAAAAGCTTAACAAAATACGAAGAGCGTGGACTTTGGACAAAAATTTATAGTCTAAAAAGTAGCTCGCTTCAAAATCTAAGAGATTAAGCTAAATTGATTTCAAACGCTTAAGTAATTCTGGAGTTATAGCGTTTTTGCTAAAAGATTTACACTAAATTCACCTACTACTTGATTCTGTTCTCCTGTTACCTCAAAATCATTTGCCTGCAAATTACGAAAGTAATTTGAGTTAAATTTAAAAACGCTTAGAAATTAAGGCTTGAAAATTTTATGTTGAGCAGAAAAAGCGTGAAGGAGGTAGCGGGTAAAAAAAATGTAAAACGCTTAATAGTTAGTCATGGTTTTTCAAGCGTTTTTTTAGATAAAAAGCTTAACAAAATACGAAGAGCGTGGACTTTGGACAAAAATTTATAGTCTAAAAAGTAGCTCGCTTCAAAATCTAAGAGATTAAGCTAAATTGATTTCAAACGCTTAAGTAATTCTGGAGTTATAGCGTTTTTGCTAAAAGATTTACACTAAATTCACCTACTACTTGATTCTGTTCTCCTGTTACCTCAAAATCATTTGCATGCAAATTACGAAAGTAATTTGAGGTAAATTTAAAAACGCTTAGAAATTAAGTCTTGAAAATTTTATGCTGAGCAGAAACAGCGTGTAGGAGGTAGCGGGTAAAACAATTGTAAAACGCTTAATAGTTAGTCATGGTTTTTCAAGCGTTTTTTAGAGAAAAAGCTTAACAAAATACGAAGAGCGTGGACTTTGGACAAAAATTTATAGTCTAAAAAGTAGCTCGCTTCAAAATCTAAGAGATTAAGCTAAACCGATTACAAACGCTTAAGTAATTCTGGAGTTATAGCGTTTTTGCTTAAAGATTTTCACTAAATTCACCTACTACTTGATTCTGTTCTCCTGTTACCTCAAAATCATTTGCATGCAAATTACGAAAGTAATTTGAGGTAAATTTAAAAACGCTTAGAAATTAAGTCTTGAAAATTTTATGCTGAGCAGAAACAGCGTGTAGGAGGTAGCGGGTAAAACAATTGTAAAACGCTTAATAGTTAGTCATGGGTTTTCAAGCGTTTTTGAGAGAAAAAGCTTAACAAAATACGAAGAGCGTGGACTTTGGACAAAAATTTATAGTCTAAAAAGTAGCTCGCTTCAAAATCTAAGAGATTAAGCTAAACCGACTACAAACGCTTAAGTAATTCTGGAGTTATAGCGTTTTTGCTTAAAGATTTTCACTAAATTCACCTACTACTTGATTCTGTTCTCCTGTTACCTCAAAATCATTTGCATGCAAATTACGAAAGTAATTTGAGGTAAATTTAAAAACGCTTAGAAATTAAGTCTTGAAAATTTTATGCTGAGCAGAAACAGCGTGTAGGAGGTAGCGGGTAAAACAATTGTAAAACGCTTAATAGTTAGTCATGGGTTTTCAAGCGTTTTTGAGAGAAAAAGCTTAACAAAATACGAAGAGCGTGGACTTTGGACAAAAATTTATAGTCTAAAAAGTAGCTCGCTTCAAAATCTAAGAGATTAAGCTAAACCGACTACAAACGCTTAAGTAATTCTGGAGTTATAGCGTTTTTGCTTAAAGATTTTCACTAAATTCACCTACTACTTGATTCTGTTCTCCTGTTACCTCAAAATCATTTGCATGCAAATTACGAAAGTAATTTGAGGTAAATTTAAAAACGCTTAGAAATTAAGTCTTGAAAATTTTATGCTGAGCAGAAACAGCGTGTAGGAGGTAGCGGGTAAAACAATTGTAAAACGCTTAATAGTTAGTCATGGGTTTTCAAGCGTTTTTGAGAGAAAAAGCTTAACAAAATACGAAGAGCGTGGACTTTGGACAAAAATTTATAGTCTAAAAAGTAGCTCGCTTCAAAATCTAAGAGATTAAGCTAAACCGACTACAAACGCTTAAGTAATTCTGGAGTTATAGCGTTTTTGCTTAAAGATTTTCACTAAATTCACCTACTACTTGATTCTGTTCTCCTGTTACCTCAAAATCATTTGCATGCAAATTACGAAAGTAATTTGAGGTAAATTTAAAAACGCTTAGAAATTAAGTCTTGAAAATTTTATGCTGAGCAGAAACAGCGTGTAGGAGGTAGCGGGTAAAACAATTGTAAAACGCTTAATAGTTAGTCATGGGTTTTCAAGCGTTTTTGAGAGAAAAAGCTTAACAAAATACGAAGAGCGTGGACTTTGGACAAAAATTTATAGTCTAAAAAGTAGCTCGCTTCAAAATCTAAGAGATTAAGCTAAACCGATTACAAACGCTTAAGTAATTCTGGAGTTATAGCGTTTTTGCTTAAAGATTTTCACTAAATTCACCTACTACTTGATTCTGTTCTCCTGTTACCTCAAAATCATTTGCATGCAAATTACGAAAGTAATTTGAGGTAAATTTAAAAACGCTTAGAAATTAAGGCTTGAAAATTTTATGATGAGCAGCAAAAGCGTGTAGGAGGTAGCGGGTAAAAAAAATGTAAAACGCTTAATAGTTAGTCATGGTTTTTCAAGCGTTTTTTAGATAAAAAGCTTAACAAAATACGAAGAGCGTGGACTTTGGACAAAAATTTATAGTCTAAAAAGTAGCTCGCTTCAAAATCTAAGAGATTAAGCTAAATTGATTTCAAACCCTTAAGTAATTCTGGAGTTATAGCGTTTTTGCTAAAAGATTTACACTAAATTCACCTACTACTTGATTCTGTTCTCCTGTTACCTCAAAATCATTTGCCTGCAAATTACGAAAGTAATTTGAGTTAAATTTAAAAACGCTTAGAAATTAAGGCTTGAAAATTTTATGATGAGCAGCAAAAGCGTGTAGGAGGTAGCGGGTAAAAAAAATGTAAAACGCTTAATAGTTAGTCATGGTTTTTCAAGCGTTTTTTAGATAAAAAGCTTAACAAAATACGAAGAGCGTGGACTTTGGACAAAAATTTATAGTCTAAAAAGTAGCTCGCTTCAAAATCTAAGAGATTAAGCTAAATTGATTTCAAACGCTTAAGTAATTCTGGAGTTATAGCGTTTTTGCTAAAAGATTTACACTAAATTCACCTACTACTTGATTCTGTTCTCCTGTTACCTCAAAATCATTTGCCTGCAAATTACGAAAGTAATTTGAGTTAAATTTAAAAACGCTTAGAAATTAAGGCTTGAAAATTTTATGATGAGCAGCAAAAGCGTGTAGGAGGTAGCGGGTAAAAAAAATGTAAAACGCTTAATAGTTAGTCATGGTTTTTCAAGCGTTTTTTAGATAAAAAGCTTAACAAAATACGAAGAGCGTGGACTTTGGACAAAAATTTATAGTCTAAAAAGTAGCTCGCTTCAAAATCTAAGAGATTAAGCTAAATTGATTTCAAACGCTTAAGTAATTCTGGAGTTATAGCGTTTTTGCTAAAAGATTTACACTAAATTCACCTACTACTTGATTCTGTTCTCCTGTTACCTCAAAATCATTTGCCTGCAAATTACGAAAGTAATTTGAGTTAAATTTAAAAACGCTTAGAAATTAAGGCTTGAAAATTATATGATGAGCAGCAAAAGCGTGTAGGAGGTAGCGGGTAAAAAAAATGTAAAACGCTTAATAGTTAGTCATGGTTTTTCAAGCGTTTTTTAGATAAAAAGCTTAACAAAATACGAAGAGCGTGGAATTTGGACAAAAATTTATAGTCTAAAAAGTAGCTCGCTTCAAAATCTAAGAGATTAAGCTAAGCCGATTTCAAACGCTTAAGTAATTCTGGAGTTATAGCGTTTTTGCTAAAAGACTTACACTAAATTCACCTACTACTTGATTCTGTTCTCCTGTTACCTCAAAATCATTTGCCTGCAAATTACGAAAGTAATTTGAGTTAAATTTAAAAACGCTTAGAAATTAAGGCTTGAAAATTTTATGATGAGCAGCAAAAGCGTGTAGGAGGTAGCGGGTAAAAAAAATGTAAAACTCTTAATAGTTAGTCATGGTTTTTCAAGCGTTTTTTAGATAAAAAGCTTAACAAAATACGAAGAGCGTGGACTTTGGACAAAAATTTATAGTCTAAAAAGTAGCTCGCTTCAAAATCTAAGAGATTAAGCTAAATTGATTTCAAACGCTTAAGTAATTCTGGAGTTATAGCGTTTTTGCTAAAAGATTTACACTAAATTCACCTACTACTTGATTCTGTTCTCCTGTTACCTCAAAATCATTTGCCTGCAAATTACGAAAGTAATTTGAGTTAAATTTAAAAACGCTTAGAAATTAAGGCTTGAAAATTTTATGATGAGCAGCAAAAGCGTGTAGGAGGTAGCGGGTAAAAAAAATGTAAAACGCTTAATAGTTAGTCATGGTTTTTCAAGCGTTTTTTAGATAAAAAGCTTAACAAAATACGAAGAGCGTGGACTTTGGACAAAAATTTATAGTCTAAAAAGTAGCTCGCTTCAAAATCTAAGAGATTAAGCTAAATTGATTTCAAACCCTTAAGTAATTCTGGAGTTATAGCGTTTTTGCTAAAAGATTTACACTAAATTCACCTACTACTTGATTCTGTTCTCCTGTTACCTCAAAATCATTTGCCTGCAAATTACGAAAGTAATTTGAGTTAAATTTAAAAACGCTTAGAAATTAAGGCTTGAAAATTTTATGATGAGCAGCAAAAGCGTGTAGGAGGTAGCGGGTAAAAAAAATGTAAAACGCTTAATAGTTAGTCATGGTTTTTCAAGCGTTTTTTAGATAAAAAGCTTAACAAAATACGAAGAGCGTGGAATTTGGACAAAAATTTATAGTCTAAAAAGTAGCTCGCTTCAAAATCTAAGAGATTAAGCTAAGCCGATTTCAAACGCTTAAGTAATTCTGGAGTTATAGCGTTTTTGCTAAAAGACTTACACTAAATTCACCTACTACTTGATTCTGTTCTCCTGTTACCTCAAAATCATTTGCCTGCAAATTACGAAAGTAATTTGAGTTAAATTTAAAAACGCTTAGAAATTAAGGCTTGAAAATTATATGATGAGCAGCAAAAGCGTGTAGGAGGTAGCGGGTAAAAAAAATGTAAAACGCTTAATAGTTAGTCATGGTTTTTCAAGCGTTTTTTAGATAAAAAGCTTAACAAAATACGAAGAGCGTGGACTTTGGACAAAAATTTATAGTCTAAAAAGTAGCTCGCTTCAAAATCTAAGAGATTAAGCTAAATTGATTTCAAACGCTTAAGTAATTCTGGAGTTATAGCGTTTTTGCTAAAAGATTTACACTAAATTCATCTACTACTTGATTCTGTTCTCCTGTTACCTCAAAATCATTTGCCTGCAAATTACGAAAGTAATTTGAGTTAAATTTAAAAACGCTTAGAAATTAAGGCTTGAAAATTTTATGATGAGCAGCAAAAGCGTGTAGGAGGTAGCGGGTAAAAAAAATGTAAAACGCTTAATAGTTAGTCATGGTTTTTCAAGCGTTTTTTAGATAAAAAGCTTAACAAAATACGAAGAGCGTGGACTTTGGACAAAAATTTATAGTCTAAAAAGTAGCTCGCTTCAAAATCTAAGAGATTAAGCTAAATTGATTTCAAACGCTTAAGTAATTCTGGAGTTATAGCGTTTTTGCTAAAAGATTTACACTAAATTCATCTACTACTTGATTCTGTTCTCCTGTTACCTCAAAATCATTTGCCTGCAAATTACGAAAGTAATTTGAGTTAAATTTAAAAACGCTTAGAAATTAAGGCTTGAAAATTTTATGATGAGCAGCAAAAGCGTGTAGGAGGTAGCGGGTAAAAAAAATGTAAAACGCTTAATAGTTAGTCATGGTTTTTCAAGCGTTTTTTAGATAAAAAGCTTAACAAAATACGAAGAGCGTGGACTTTGGACAAAAATTTATAGTCTAAAAAGTAGCTCGCTTCAAAATCTAAGAGATTAAGCTAAATTGATTTCAAACGCTTAAGTAATTCTGGAGTTATAGCGTTTTTGCTAAAAGATTTACACTAAATTCACCTACTACTTGATTCTGTTCTCCTGTTACCTCAAAATCATTTGCCTGCAAATTACGAAAGTAATTTGAGTTAAATTTAAAAACGCTTAGAAATTAAGGCTTGAAAATTTTATGATGAGCAGCAAAAGCGTGTAGGAGGTAGCGGGTAAAAAAAATGTAAAACGCTTAATAGTTAGTCATGGTTTTTCAAGCGTTTTTTAGATAAAAAGCTTAACAAAATACGAAGAGCGTGGACTTTGGACAAAAATTTATAGTCTAAAAAGTAGCTCGCTTCAAAATCTAAGAGATTAAGCTAAATTGATTTCAAACGCTTAAGTAATTCTGGAGTTATAGCGTTTTTGCTAAAAGATTTACACTAAATTCATCTACTACTTGATTCTGTTCTCCTGTTACCTCAAAATCATTTGCCTGCAAATTACGAAAGTAATTTGAGTTAAATTTAAAAACGCTTAGAAATTAAGGCTTGAAAATTTTATGATGAGCAGCAAAAGCGTGTAGGAGGTAGCGGGTAAAAAAAATGTAAAACGCTTAATAGTTAGTCATGGTTTTTCAAGCGTTTTTTAGATAAAAAGCTTAACAAAATACGAAGAGCGTGGACTTTGGACAAAAATTTATAGTCTAAAAAGTAGCTCGCTTCAAAATCTAAGAGATTAAGCTAAATTGATTTCAAACGCTTAAGTAATTCTGGAGTTATAGCGTTTTTGCTAAAAGATTTACACTAAATTCATCTACTACTTGATTCTGTTCTCCTGTTACCTCAAAATCATTTGCCTGCAAATTACGAAAGTAATTTGAGTTAAATTTAAAAACGCTTAGAAATTAAGGCTTGAAAATTTTATGATGAGCAGCAAAAGCGTGTAGGAGGTAGCGGGTAAAAAAAATGTAAAACGCTTAATAGTTAGTCATGGTTTTTCAAGCGTTTTTTAGATAAAAAGCTTAACAAAATACGAAGAGCGTGGACTTTGGACAAAAATTTATAGTCTAAAAAGTAGCTCGCTTCAAAATCTAAGAGATTAAGCTAAATTGATTTCAAACGCTTAAGTAATTCTGGAGTTATAGCGTTTTTGCTAAAAGATTTACACTAAATTCACCTACTACTTGATTCTGTTCTCCTGTTACCTCAAAATCATTTGCCTGCAAATTACGAAAGTAATTTGAGTTAAATTTAAAAACGCTTAGAAATTAAGGCTTGAAAATTTTATGATGAGCAGCAAAAGCGTGTAGGAGGTAGCGGGTAAAAAAAATGTAAAACGCTTAATAGTTAGTCATGGTTTTTCAAGCGTTTTTTAGATAAAAAGCTTAACAAAATACGAAGAGCGTGGACTTTGGACAAAAATTTATAGTCTAAAAAGTAGCTCGCTTCAAAATCTAAGAGATTAAGCTAAATTGATTTCAAACGCTTAAGTAATTCTGGAGTTATAGCGTTTTTGCTAAAAGATTTACACTAAATTCATCTACTACTTGATTCTGTTCTCCTGTTACCTCAAAATCATTTGCCTGCAAATTACGAAAGTAATTTGAGTTAAATTTAAAAACGCTTAGAAATTAAGGCTTGAAAATTTTATGATGAGCAGCAAAAGCGTGTAGGAGGTAGCGGGTAAAAAAAATGTAAAACGCTTAATAGTTAGTCATGGTTTTTCAAGCGTTTTTTAGATAAAAAGCTTAACAAAATACGAAGAGCGTGGACTTTGGACAAAAATTTATAGTCTAAAAAGTAGCTCGCTTCAAAATCTAAGAGATTAAGCTAAATTGATTTCAAACGCTTAAGTAATTCTGGAGTTATAGCGTTTTTGCTAAAAGACTTACACTAAATTCACCTACTACTTGATTCTGTTCTCCTGTTACCTCAAAATCATTTGCCTGCAAATTACGAAAGTAATTTGAGTTAAATTTAAAAACGCTTAGAAATTAAGGCTTGAAAATTTTATGATGAGCAGCAAAAGCGTGTAGGAGGTAGCGGGTAAAAAAAATGTAAAACGCTTAATAGTTAGTCATGGTTTTTCAAGCGTTTTTTAGATAAAAAGCTTAACAAAATACGAAGAGCGTGGACTTTGGACAAAAATTTATAGTCTAAAAAGTAGCTCGCTTCAAAATCTAAGAGATTAAGCTAAATTGATTTCAAACGCTTAAGTAATTCTGGAGTTATAGCGTTTTTGCTAAAAGATTTACACTAAATTCATCTACTACTTGATTCTGTTCTCCTGTTACCTCAAAATCATTTGCCTGCAAATTACGAAAGTAATTTGAGTTAAATTTAAAAACGCTTAGAAATTAAGGCTTGAAAATTTTATGATGAGCAGCAAAAGCGTGTAGGAGGTAGCGGGTAAAAAAAATGTAAAACGCTTAATAGTTAGTCATGGTTTTTCAAGCGTTTTTTAGATAAAAAGCTTAACAAAATACGAAGAGCGTGGACTTTGGACAAAAATTTATAGTCTAAAAAGTAGCTCGCTTCAAAATCTAAGAGATTAAGCTAAATTGATTTCAAACGCTTAAGTAATTCTGGAGTTATAGCGTTTTTGCTAAAAGATTTACACTAAATTCATCTACTACTTGATTCTGTTCTCCTGTTACCTCAAAATCATTTGCCTGCAAATTACGAAAGTAATTTGAGTTAAATTTAAAAACGCTTAGAAATTAAGGCTTGAAAATTTTATGATGAGCAGCAAAAGCGTGTAGGAGGTAGCGGGTAAAAAAAATGTAAAACGCTTAATAGTTAGTCATGGTTTTTCAAGCGTTTTTTAGATAAAAAGCTTAACAAAATACGAAGAGCGTGGACTTTGGACAAAAATTTATAGTCTAAAAAGTAGCTCGCTTCAAAATCTAAGAGATTAAGCTAAATTGATTTCAAACGCTTAAGTAATTCTGGAGTTATAGCGTTTTTGCTAAAAGATTTACACTAAATTCACCTACTACTTGATTCTGTTCTCCTGTTACCTCAAAATCATTTGCCTGCAAATTACGAAAGTAATTTGAGTTAAATTTAAAAACGCTTAGAAATTAAGGCTTGAAAATTTTATGATGAGCAGCAAAAGCGTGTAGGAGGTAGCGGGTAAAAAAAATGTTAAACGCTTAATAGTTAGTCATGGTTTTTCAAGCGTTTTTTAGATAAAAAGCTTAACAAAATACGAAGAGCGTGGAATTTGGACAAAAATTTATAGTCTAAAAAGTAGCTCGCTTCAAAATCTAAGAGATTAAGCTAAATTGATTTCAAACGCTTAAGTAATTCTGGAGTTATAGCGTTTTTGCTAAAAGATTTACACTAAATTCACCTACTACTTGATTCTGTTCTCCTGTTACCTCAAAATCATTTGCCTGCAAATTACGAAAGTAATTTGAGTTAAATTTAAAAACGCTTAGAAATTAAGGCTTGAAAATTTTATGATGAGCAGCAAAAGCGTGTAGGAGGTAGCGGGTAAAAAAAATGTAAAACGCTTAATAGTTAGTCATGGTTTTTCAAGCGTTTTTTAGATAAAAAGCTTAACAAAATACGAAGAGCGTGGACTTTGGACAAAAATTTATAGTCTAAAAAGTAGCTCGCTTCAAAATCTAAGAGATTAAGCTAAATTGATTTCAAACGCTTAAGTAATTCTGGAGTTATAGCGTTTTTGCTAAAAGATTTACACTAAATTCATCTACTACTTGATTCTGTTCTCCTGTTACCTCAAAATCATTTGCCTGCAAATTACGAAAGTAATTTGAGTTAAATTTAAAAACGCTTAGAAATTAAGGCTTGAAAATTTTATGATGAGCAGCAAAAGCGTGTAGGAGGTAGCGGGTAAAAAAAATGTAAAACGCTTAATAGTTAGTCATGGTTTTTCAAGCGTTTTTTAGATAAAAAGCTTAACAAAATACGAAGAGCGTGGACTTTGGACAAAAATTTATAGTCTAAAAAGTAGCTCGCTTCAAAATCTAAGAGATTAAGCTAAATTGATTTCAAACGCTTAAGTAATTCTGGAGTTATAGCGTTTTTGCTAAAAGATTTACACTAAATTCATCTACTACTTGATTCTGTTCTCCTGTTACCTCAAAATCATTTGCCTGCAAATTACGAAAGTAATTTGAGTTAAATTTAAAAACGCTTAGAAATTAAGGCTTGAAAATTTTATGATGAGCAGCAAAAGCGTGTAGGAGGTAGCGGGTAAAAAAAATGTAAAACGCTTAATAGTTAGTCATGGTTTTTCAAGCGTTTTTTAGATAAAAAGCTTAACAAAATACGAAGAGCGTGGACTTTGGACAAAAATTTATAGTCTAAAAAGTAGCTCGCTTCAAAATCTAAGAGATTAAGCTAAATTGATTTCAAACGCTTAAGTAATTCTGGAGTTATAGCGTTTTTGCTAAAAGATTTACACTAAATTCACCTACTACTTGATTCTGTTCTCCTGTTACCTCAAAATCATTTGCCTGCAAATTACGAAAGTAATTTGAGTTAAATTTAAAAACGCTTAGAAATTAAGGCTTGAAAATTTTATGATGAGCAGCAAAAGCGTGTAGGAGGTAGCGGGTAAAAAAAATGTTAAACGCTTAATAGTTAGTCATGGTTTTTCAAGCGTTTTTTAGATAAAAAGCTTAACAAAATACGAAGAGCGTGGAATTTGGACAAAAATTTATAGTCTAAAAAGTAGCTCGCTTCAAAATCTAAGAGATTAAGCTAAATTGATTTCAAACGCTTAAGTAATTCTGGAGTTATAGCGTTTTTGCTAAAAGATTTACACTAAATTCACCTACTACTTGATTCTGTTCTCCTGTTACCTCAAAATCATTTGCCTGCAAATTACGAAAGTAATTTGAGTTAAATTTAAAAACGCTTAGAAATTAAGGCTTGAAAATTTTATGATGAGCAGCAAAAGCGTGTAGGAGGTAGCGGGTAAAAAAAATGTAAAACGCTTAATAGTTAGTCATGGTTTTTCAAGCGTTTTTTAGATAAAAAGCTTAACAAAATACGAAGAGCGTGGACTTTGGACAAAAATTTATAGTCTAAAAAGTAGCTCGCTTCAAAATCTAAGAGATTAAGCTAAATTGATTTCAAACGCTTAAGTAATTCTGGAGTTATAGCGTTTTTGCTAAAAGATTTACACTAAATTCATCTACTACTTGATTCTGTTCTCCTGTTACCTCAAAATCATTTGCCTGCAAATTACGAAAGTAATTTGAGTTAAATTTAAAAACGCTTAGAAATTAAGGCTTGAAAATTTTATGATGAGCAGCAAAAGCGTGTAGGAGGTAGCGGGTAAAAAAAATGTAAAACGCTTAATAGTTAGTCATGGTTTTTCAAGCGTTTTTTAGATAAAAAGCTTAACAAAATACGAAGAGCGTGGACTTTGGACAAAAATTTATAGTCTAAAAAGTAGCTCGCTTCAAAATCTAAGAGATTAAGCTAAATTGATTTCAAACGCTTAAGTAATTCTGGAGTTATAGCGTTTTTGCTAAAAGATTTACACTAAATTCACCTACTACTTGATTCTGTTCTCCTGTTACCTCAAAATCATTTGCCTGCAAATTACGAAAGTAATTTGAGTTAAATTTAAAAACGCTTAGAAATTAAGGCTTGAAAATTTTATGATGAGCAGCAAAAGCGTGTAGGAGGTAGCGGGTAAAAAAAATGTAAAACGCTTAATAGTTAGTCATGGTTTTTCAAGCGTTTTTTAGATAAAAAGCTTAACAAAATACGAAGAGCGTGGACTTTGGACAAAAATTTATAGTCTAAAAAGTAGCTCGCTTCAAAATCTAAGAGATTAAGCTAAATTGATTTCAAACGCTTAAGTAATTCTGGAGTTATAGCGTTTTTGCTAAAAGATTTACACTAAATTCACCTACTACTTGATTCTGTTCTCCTGTTACCTCAAAATCATTTGCCTGCAAATTACGAAAGTAATTTGAGTTAAATTTAAAAACGCTTAGAAATTAAGGCTTGAAAATTTTATGATGAGCAGCAAAAGCGTGTAGGAGGTAGCGGGTAAAAAAAATGTAAAACGCTTAATAGTTAGTCATGGTTTTTCAAGCGTTTTTTAGATAAAAAGCTTAACAAAATACGAAGAGCGTGGACTTTGGACAAAAATTTATAGTCTAAAAAGTAGCTCGCTTCAAAATCTAAGAGATTAAGCTAAATTGATTTCAAACGCTTAAGTAATTCTGGAGTTATAGCGTTTTTGCTAAAAGATTTACACTAAATTCACCTACTACTTGATTCTGTTCTCCTGTTACCTCAAAATCATTTGCCTGCAAATTACGAAAGTAATTTGAGTTAAATTTAAAAACGCTTAGAAATTAAGGCTTGAAAATTTTATGATGAGCAGCAAAAGCGTGTAGGAGGTAGCGGGTAAAAAAAATGTAAAACGCTTAATAGTTAGTCATGGTTTTTCAAGCGTTTTTTAGATAAAAAGCTTAACAAAATACGAAGAGCGTGGACTTTGGACAAAAATTTATAGTCTAAAAAGTAGCTCGCTTCAAAATCTAAGAGATTAAGTAAATTGATTTCAAACGCTTAAGTAATTCTGGAGTTATAGCGTTTTTGCTAAAAGATTTACACTAAATTCACCTACTACTTGATTCTGTTCTCCTGTTACCTCAAAATCATTTGCCTGCAAATTACGAAAGTAATTTGAGTTAAATTTAAAAACGCTTAGAAATTAAGGCTTGAAAATTTTATGATGAGCAGCAAAAGCGTGTAGGAGGTAGCGGGTAAAAAAAATGTAAAACGCTTAATAGTTAGTCATGGTTTTTCAAGCGTTTTTTAGATAAAAAGCTTAACAAAATACGAAGAGCGTGGACTTTGGACAAAAATTTATAGTCTAAAAAGTAGCTCGCTTCAAAATCTAAGAGATTAAGTAAATTGATTTCAAACGCTTAAGTAATTCTGGAGTTATAGCGTTTTTGCTAAAAGATTTACACTAAATTCACCTACTACTTGATTCTGTTCTCCTGTTACCTCAAAATCATTTGCCTGCAAATTACGAAAGTAATTTGAGTTAAATTTAAAAACGCTTAGAAATTAAGGCTTGAAAATTTTATGATGAGCAGCAAAAGCGTGTAGGAGGTAGCGGGTAAAAAAAATGTAAAACGCTTAATAGTTAGTCATGGTTTTTCAAGCGTTTTTTAGATAAAAAGCTTAACAAAATACGAAGAGCGTGGACTTTGGACAAAAATTTATAGTCTAAAAAGTAGCTCGCTTCAAAATCTAAGAGATTAAGCTAAATTGATTTCAAACGCTTAAGTAATTCTGGAGTTATAGCGTTTTTGCTAAAAGATTTACACTAAATTCACCTACTACTTGATTCTGTTCTCCTGTTACCTCAAAATCATTTGCCTGCAAATTACGAAAGTAATTTGAGTTAAATTTAAAAACGCTTAGAAATTAAGGCTTGAAAATTTTATGATGAGCAGCAAAAGCGTGTAGGAGGTAGCGGGTAAAAAAAATGTAAAACGCTTAATAGTTAGTCATGGTTTTTCAAGCGTTTTTTAGATAAAAAGCTTAACAAAATACGAAGAGCGTGGACTTTGGACAAAAATTTATAGTCTAAAAAGTAGCTCGCTTCAAAATCTAAGAGATTAAGCTAAATTGATTTCAAACGCTTAAGTAATTCTGGAGTTATAGCGTTTTTGCTAAAAGATTTACACTAAATTCACCTACTACTTGATTCTGTTCTCCTGTTACCTCAAAATCATTTGCCTGCAAATTACGAAAGTAATTTGAGTTAAATTTAAAAACGCTTAGAAATTAAGGCTTGAAAATTTTATGATGAGCAGCAAAAGCGTGTAGGAGGTAGCGGGTAAAAAAAATGTAAAACGCTTAATAGTTAGTCATGGTTTTTCAAGCGTTTTTTAGATAAAAAGCTTAACAAAATACGAAGAGCGTGGACTTTGGACAAAAATTTATAGTCTAAAAAGTAGCTCGCTTCAAAATCTAAGAGATTAAGCTAAATTGATTTCAAACGCTTAAGTAATTCTGGAGTTATAGCGTTTTTGCTAAAAGATTTACACTAAATTCACCTACTACTTGATTCTGTTCTCCTGTTACCTCAAAATCATTTGCCTGCAAATTACGAAAGTAATTTGAGTTAAATTTAAAAACGCTTAGAAATTAAGGCTTGAAAATTTTATGATGAGCAGCAAAAGCGTGTAGGAGGTAGCGGGTAAAAAAAATGTAAAACGCTTAATAGTTAGTCATGGTTTTTCAAGCGTTTTTTAGATAAAAAGCTTAACAAAATACGAAGAGCGTGGACTTTGGACAAAAATTTATAGTCTAAAAAGTAGCTCGCTTCAAAATCTAAGAGATTAAGCTAAATTGATTTCAAACGCTTAAGTAATTCTGGAGTTATAGCGTTTTTGCTAAAAGATTTACACTAAATTCACCTACTACTTGATTCTGTTCTCCTGTTACCTCAAAATCATTTGCCTGCAAATTACGAAAGTAATTTGAGTTAAATTTAAAAACGCTTAGAAATTAAGGCTTGAAAATTTTATGATGAGCAGCAAAAGCGTGTAGGAGGTAGCGGGTAAAAAAAATGTAAAACGCTTAATAGTTAGTCATGGTTTTTCAAGCGTTTTTTAGATAAAAAGCTTAACAAAATACGAAGAGCGTGGACTTTGGACAAAAATTTATAGTCTAAAAAGTAGCTCGCTTCAAAATCTAAGAGATTAAGCTAAATTGATTTCAAACGCTTAAGTAATTCTGGAGTTATAGCGTTTTTGCTAAAAGATTTACACTAAATTCACCTACTACTTGATTCTGTTCTCCTGTTACCTCAAAATCATTTGCCTGCAAATTACGAAAGTAATTTGAGTTAAATTTAAAAACGCTTAGAAATTAAGGCTTGAAAATTTTATGATGAGCAGCAAAAGCGTGTAGGAGGTAGCGGGTAAAAAAAATGTAAAACGCTTAATAGTTAGTCATGGTTTTTCAAGCGTTTTTTAGATAAAAAGCTTAACAAAATACGAAGAGCGTGGACTTTGGACAAAAATTTATAGTCTAAAAAGTAGCTCGCTTCAAAATCTAAGAGATTAAGCTAAATTGATTTCAAACGCTTAAGTAATTCTGGAGTTATAGCGTTTTTGCTAAAAGATTTACACTAAATTCACCTACTACTTGATTCTGTTCTCCTGTTACCTCAAAATCATTTGCCTGCAAATTACGAAAGTAATTTGAGTTAAATTTAAAAACGCTTAGAAATTAAGGCTTGAAAATTTTATGATGAGCAGCAAAAGCGTGTAGGAGGTAGCGGGTAAAAAAAATGTAAAACGCTTAATAGTTAGTCATGGTTTTTCAAGCGTTTTTTAGATAAAAAGCTTAACAAAATACGAAGAGCGCGGACTTTGGACAAAAATTTATAGTCTAAAAAGTAGCTCGCTTCAAAATCTAAGAGATTAAGCTAAATTGATTTCAAACGCTTAAGTAATTCTGGAGTTATAGCGTTTTTGCTAAAAGATTTACACTAAATTCATCTACTACTTGATTCTGTTCTCCTGTTACCTCAAAATCATTTGCCTGCAAATTACGAAAGTAATTTGAGTTAAATTTAAAAACGCTTAGAAATTAAGGCTTGAAAATTTTATGATGAGCAGCAAAAGCGTGTAGGAGGTAGCGGGTAAAAAAAATGTAAAACGCTTAATAGTTAGTCATGGTTTTTCAAGCGTTTTTTAGATAAAAAGCTTAACAAAATACGAAGAGCGTGGACTTTGGACAAAAATTTATAGTCTAAAAAGTAGCTCGCTTCAAAATCTAAGAGATTAAGCTAAATTGATTTCAAACGCTTAAGTAATTCTGGAGTTATAGCGTTTTTGCTAAAAGATTTACACTAAATTCACCTACTACTTGATTCTGTTCTCCTGTTACCTCAAAATCATTTGCCTGCAAATTACGAAAGTAATTTGAGTTAAATTTAAAAACGCTTAGAAATTAAGGCTTGAAAATTTTATGATGAGCAGCAAAAGCGTGTAGGAGGTAGCGGGTAAAAAAAATGTAAAACGCTTAATAGTTAGTCATGGTTTTTCAAGCGTTTTTTAGATAAAAAGCTTAACAAAATACGAAGAGCGTGGACTTTGGACAAAAATTTATAGTCTAAAAAGTAGCTCGCTTCAAAATCTAAGAGATTAAGCTAAATTGATTTCAAACGCTTAAGTAATTCTGGAGTTATAGCGTTTTTGCTAAAAGATTTACACTAAATTCACCTACTACTTGATTCTGTTCTCCTGTTACCTCAAAATCATTTGCCTGCAAATTACGAAAGTAATTTGAGTTAAATTTAAAAACGCTTAGAAATTAAGGCTTGAAAATTTTATGATGAGCAGCAAAAGCGTGTAGGAGGTAGCGGGTAAAAAAAATGTAAAACGCTTAATAGTTAGTCATGGTTTTTCAAGCGTTTTTTAGATAAAAAGCTTAACAAAATACGAAGAGCGTGGAATTTGGACAAAAATTTATAGTCTAAAAAGTAGCTCGCTTCAAAATCTAAGAGATTAAGCTAAGCCGATTTCAAACGCTTAAGTAATTCTGGAGTTATAGCGTTTTTGCTAAAAGATTTACACTAAATTCACCTACTACTTGATTCTGTTCTCCTGTTACCTCAAAATCATTTGCCTGCAAATTACGAAAGTAATTTGAGTTAAATTTAAAAACGCTTAGAAATTAAGGCTTGAAAATTTTATGATGAGCAGCAAAAGCGTGTAGGAGGTAGCGGGTAAAAAAAATGTAAAACGCTTAATAGTTAGTCATGGTTTTTCAAGCGTTTTTTAGATAAAAAGCTTAACAAAATACGAAGAGCGTGGAATTTGGACAAAAATTTATAGTCTAAAAAGTAGCTCGCTTCAAAATCTAAGAGATTAAGCTAAGCCGATTTCAAACGCTTAAGTAATTCTGGAGTTATAGCGTTTTTGCTAAAAGATTTACACTAAATTCACCTACTACTTGATTCTGTTCTCCTGTTACCTCAAAATCATTTGCCTGCAAATTACGAAAGTAATTTGAGTTAAATTTAAAAACGCTTAGAAATTAAGGCTTGAAAATTTTATGATGAGCAGCAAAAGCGTGTAGGAGGTAGCGGGTAAAAAAAATGTAAAACGCTTAATAGTTAGTCATGGTTTTTCAAGCGTTTTTTAGATAAAAAGCTTAACAAAATACGAAGAGCGTGGAATTTGGACAAAAATTTATAGTCTAAAAAGTAGCTCGCTTCAAAATCTAAGAGATTAAGCTAAGCCGATTTCAAACGCTTAAGTAATTCTGGAGTTATAGCGTTTTTGCTAAAAGATTTACACTAAATTCACCTACTACTTGATTCTGTTCTCCTGTTACCTCAAAATCATTTGCCTGCAAATTACGAAAGTAATTTGAGTTAAATTTAAAAACGCTTAGAAATTAAGGCTTGAAAATTTTATGATGAGCAGCAAAAGCGTGTAGGAGGTAGCGGGTAAAAAAAATGTAAAACGCTTAATAGTTAGTCATGGTTTTTCAAGCGTTTTTTAGATAAAAAGCTTAACAAAATACGAAGAGCGTGGAATTTGGACAAAAATTTATAGTCTAAAAAGTAGCTCGCTTCAAAATCTAAGAGATTAAGCTAAGCCGATTTCAAACGCTTAAGTAATTCTGGAGTTATAGCGTTTTTGCTAAAAGATTTACACTAAATTCACCTACTACTTGATTCTGTTCTCCTGTTACCTCAAAATCATTTGCCTGCAAATTACGAAAGTAATTTGAGTTAAATTTAAAAACGCTTAGAAATTAAGGCTTGAAAATTTTATGATGAGCAGCAAAAGCGTGTAGGAGGTAGCGGGTAAAAAAAATGTAAAACGCTTAATAGTTAGTCATGGTTTTTCAAGCGTTTTTTAGATAAAAAGCTTAACAAAATACGAAGAGCGTGGAATTTGGACAAAAATTTATAGTCTAAAAAGTAGCTCGCTTCAAAATCTAAGAGATTAAGCTAAATTGATTTCAAACGCTTAAGTAATTCTGGAGTTATAGCGTTTTTGCTAAAAGATTTACACTAAATTCACCTACTACTTGATTCTGTTCTCCTGTTACCTCAAAATCATTTGCCTGCAAATTACGAAAGTAATTTGAGTTAAATTTAAAAACGCTTAGAAATTAAGGCTTGAAAATTTTATGATGAGCAGCAAAAGCGTGTAGGAGGTAGCGGGTAAAAAAAATGTAAAACGCTTAATAGTTAGTCATGGTTTTTCAAGCGTTTTTTAGATAAAAAGCTTAACAAAATACGAAGAGCGTGGAATTTGGACAAAAATTTATAGTCTAAAAAGTAGCTCGCTTCAAAATCTAAGAGATTAAGCTAAGCCGATTTCAAACGCTTAAGTAATTCTGGAGTTATAGCGTTTTTGCTAAAAGATTTACACTAAATTCACCTACTACTTGATTCTGTTCTCCTGTTACCTCAAAATCATTTGCCTGCAAATTACGAAAGTAATTTGAGTTAAATTTAAAAACGCTTAGAAATTAAGGCTTGAAAATTTTATGATGAGCAGCAAAAGCGTGTAGGAGGTAGCGGGTAAAAAAAATGTAAAACGCTTAATAGTTAGTCATGGTTTTTCAAGCGTTTTTTAGATAAAAAGCTTAACAAAATACGAAGAGCGTGGAATTTGGACAAAAATTTATAGTCTAAAAAGTAGCTCGCTTCAAAATCTAAGAGATTAAGCTAAGCCGATTTCAAACGCTTAAGTAATTCTGGAGTTATAGCGTTTTTGCTAAAAGATTTACACTAAATTCACCTACTACTTGATTCTGTTCTCCTGTTACCTCAAAATCATTTGCCTGCAAATTACGAAAGTAATTTGAGTTAAATTTAAAAACGCTTAGAAATTAAGGCTTGAAAATTTTATGATGAGCAGCAAAAGCGTGTAGGAGGTAGCGGGTAAAAAAAATGTAAAACGCTTAATAGTTAGTCATGGTTTTTCAAGCGTTTTTTAGATAAAAAGCTTAACAAAATACGAAGAGCGTGGAATTTGGACAAAAATTTATAGTCTAAAAAGTAGCTCGCTTCAAAATCTAAGAGATTAAGCTAAGCCGATTTCAAACGCTTAAGTAATTCTGGAGTTATAGCGTTTTTGCTAAAAGATTTACACTAAATTCACCTACTACTTGATTCTGTTCTCCTGTTACCTCAAAATCATTTGCCTGCAAATTACGAAAGTAATTTGAGTTAAATTTAAAAACGCTTAGAAATTAAGGCTTGAAAATTTTATGATGAGCAGCAAAAGCGTGTAGGAGGTAGCGGGTAAAAAAAATGTAAAACGCTTAATAGTTAGTCATGGTTTTTCAAGCGTTTTTTAGATAAAAAGCTTAACAAAATACGAAGAGCGTGGAATTTGGACAAAAATTTATAGTCTAAAAAGTAGCTCGCTTCAAAATCTAAGAGATTAAGCTAAATTGATTTCAAACGCTTAAGTAATTCTGGAGTTATAGCGTTTTTGCTAAAAGATTTACACTAAATTCACCTACTACTTGATTCTGTTCTCCTGTTACCTCAAAATCATTTGCCTGCAAATTACGAAAGTAATTTGAGTTAAATTTAAAAACGCTTAGAAATTAAGGCTTGAAAATTTTATGATGAGCAGCAAAAGCGTGTAGGAGGTAGCGGGTAAAAAAAATGTAAAACGCTTAATAGTTAGTCATGGTTTTTCAAGCGTTTTTTAGATAAAAAGCTTAACAAAATACGAAGAGCGTGGAATTTGGACAAAAATTTATAGTCTAAAAAGTAGCTCGCTTCAAAATCTAAGAGATTAAGCTAAGCCGATTTCAAACGCTTAAGTAATTCTGGAGTTATAGCGTTTTTGCTAAAAGATTTACACTAAATTCACCTACTACTTGATTCTGTTCTCCTGTTACCTCAAAATCATTTGCCTGCAAATTACGAAAGTAATTTGAGTTAAATTTAAAAACGCTTAGAAATTAAGGCTTGAAAATTTTATGATGAGCAGCAAAAGCGTGTAGGAGGTAGCGGGTAAAAAATATGTAAAACGCTTAATAGTTAGTCATGGTTTTTCAAGCGTTTTTTAGATAAAAAGCTTAACAAAATACGAAGAGCGTGGACTTTGGACAAAAATTTATAGTCTAAAAAGTAGCTCGCTTCAAAATCTAAGAGATTAAGCTAAATTGATTTCAAACGCTTAAGTAATTCTGGAGTTATAGCGTTTTTGCTAAAAGATTTACACTAAATTCACCTACTACTTGATTCTGTTCTCCTGTTACCTCAAAATCATTTGCCTGCAAATTACGAAAGTAATTTGAGTTAAATTTAAAAACGCTTAGAAATTAAGGCTTGAAAATTTTATGATGAGCAGCAAAAGCGTGTAGGAGGTAGCGGGTAAAAAAAATGTAAAACGCTTAATAGTTAGTCATGGTTTTTCAAGCGTTTTTTAGATAAAAAGCTTAACAAAATACGAAGAGCGTGGACTTTGGACAAAAATTTATAGTCTAAAAAGTAGCTCGCTTCAAAATCTAAGAGATTAAGCTAAATTGATTTCAAACGGTTAAGTAATTCTGGAGTTATAGCGTTTTTGCTAAAAGATTTACACCAAATTCATCTACTACTTGATTCTGTTCTCCTGTTACCTCAAAATCATTTGCCTGCAAATTACGAAAGTAATTTGAGTTAAATTTAAAAACGCTTAGAAATTAAGGCTTGAAAATTTTATGCTGAGCAGAAAAAGCGTGTAGGAGGTAGCGGGTAAAAAAAATGTAAAACGCTTAATAGTTAGTCATGGTTTTTCAAGCGTTTTTTAGATAAAAAGCTTAACAAAATACGAAGAGCGTGGACTTTGGACAAAAATTTATAGTCTAAAAAGTAGCTCGCTTCAAAATCTAAGAGATTAAGCTAAATTGATTTCAAACGCTTAAGTAATTCTGGAGTTATAGCGTTTTTGCTAAAAGATTTACACTAAATTCACCTACTACTTGATTCTGTTCTCCTGTTACCTCAAAATCATTTGCCTGCAAATTACGAAAGTAATTTGAGTTAAATTTAAAAACGCTTAGAAATTAAGGCTTGAAAATTTTATGCTGAGCAGAAAAAGCGTGTAGGAGGTAGCGGGTAAAAAAAAATGTAAAACGCTTAATAGTTAGTCATGGTTTTTCAAGCGTTTTTTAGATAAAAAGCTTAACAAAATACGAAGAGCGTGGACTTTGGACAAAAATTTATAGTCTAAAAAGTAGCTCGCTTCAAAATCTAAGAGATTAAGCTAAATTGATTTCAAACGCTTAAGTAATTCTGGAGTTATAGCGTTTTTGCTAAAAGATTTACACTAAATTCACCTACTACTTGATTCTGTTCTCCTGTTACCTCAAAATCATTTGCATGCAAATTACGAAAGTAATTTGAGTTAAATTTAAAAACGCTTAGAAATTAAGGCTTGAAAATTTTATGCTGAGCAGAAAAAGCGTGTAGGAGGTAGCGGGTAAAAAAAAATGTAAAACGCTTAATAGTTAGTCATGGTTTTTCAAGCGTTTTTTAGATAAAAAGCTTAACAAAATACGAAGAGCGTGGACTTTGGACAAAAATTTATAGTCTAAAAAGTAGCTCGCTTCAAAATCTAAGAGATTAAGCTAAATTGATTTCAAACGCTTAAGTAATTCTGGAGTTATAGCGTTTTTGCTAAAAGATTTACACTAAATTCACCTACTACTTGATTCTGTTCTCCTGTTACCTCAAAATCATTTGCATGCAAATTACGAAAGTAATTTGAGTTAAATTTAAAAACGCTTAGAAATTAAGGCTTGAAAATTTTATGCTGAGCAGAAAAAGCGTGTAGGAGGTAGCGGGTAAAAAAAAATGTAAAACGCTTAATAGTTAGTCATGGTTTTTCAAGCGTTTTTTAGATAAAAAGCTTAACAAAATACGAAGAGCGTGGACTTTGGACAAAAATTTATAGTCTAAAAAGTAGCTCGCTTCAAAATCTAAGAGATTAAGCTAAATTGATTTCAAACGCTTAAGTAATTCTGGAGTTATAGCGTTTTTGCTAAAAGATTTACACTAAATTCACCTACTACTTGATTCTGTTCTCCTGTTACCTCAAAATCATTAGCATGCAAATTACGAAAGTAATTTGAGGTAAATTTAAAAACGCTTAGAAATTAAGGCTTGAAAATTTTATGCTGAGCAGAAAAAGCGTGTAGGAGGTAGCGGGTAAAAAAAATGTTAAACGCTTAATAGTTAGTCATGGTTTTTCAAGCGTTTTTTAGAGAAAAAGCTTAACAAAATACGAAGAGCGTGGACTTTGGACAAAAATTTATAGTCTAAAAAGTAGCTCGCTTCAAAATCTAAGAGATTAAGCTAAACCGATTACAAACGCTTAAGTTATTCTGGAGTTATAGCGTTTTTGCTTAAAGATTTACACTAAATTCACCTACTACTTGATTCTGTTCTCCTGTTACCTCAAAATCATTTGCATGCAAATTACGAAAGTAATTTGAGGTAAATTTAAAAACGCTTAGAAAGAAATTAAGGCTTGAAAATTTTATGCTGAGCAGAAAAAGCGTGTAGGAGGTAGCGGGTAAAAAAAATGTTAAACGCTTAATAGTTAGTCATGGTTTTTCAAGCGTTTTTTAGAGAAAAAGCTTAACAAAATACGAAGAGCGTGGACTTTGGACAAAAATTTATAGTCTAAAAAGTAGCTCGCTTCAAAATCTAAGAGATTAAGCTAAACCGATTACAAACGCTTAAGTAATTCTGGAGTTATAGCGTTTTTGCTTAAAGATTTACACTAAATTCACCTACTACTTGATTCTGTTCTCCTGTTACCTCAAAATCATTTGCATGCAAATTACGAAAGTAATTTGAGGTAAATTTAAAAACGATTAGAAATTAAGGCTTGAAAATTTTATGCTGAGCAGAAAAAGCGTGTAGTAGGTAGCGGGTAAAAAAAATGTTAAACGCTTAATAGTTAGTCATGGTTTTTCAAGCGTTTTTTAGAGAAAAAGCTTAACAAAATACGAAGAGCGTGGACTTTGGACAAAAATTTATAGTCTAAAAAGTAGCTCGCTTCAAAATCTAAGAGATTAAGCTAAACCGATTACAAACGCTTAAGTAATTCTGGAGTTATAGCGTTTTTGCTTAAAGATTTACACTAAATTCACCTACTACTTGATTCTGTTCTCCTGTTACCTCAAAATCATTTGCATGCAAATTACGAAAGTAATTTGAGGTAAATTTAAAAACGATTAGAAATTAAGGCTTGAAAATTTTATGCTGAGCAGAAAAAGCGTGTAGGAGGTAGCGGGTAAAAAAAATGTTAAACGCTTAATAGTTAGTCATGGTTTTTCAAGCGTTTTTTAGAGAAAAAGCTTAACAAAATACGAAGAGCGTGGACTTTGGACAAAAATTTATAGTCTAAAAAGTAGCTCGCTTCAAAATCTAAGAGATTAAGCTAAACCGATTACAAACGCTTAAGTAATTCTGGAGTTATAGCGTTTTTGCTTAAAGATTTACACTAAATTCACCTACTACTTGATTCTGTTCTCCTGTTACCTCAAAATCATTTGCATGCAAATTACGAAAGTAATTTGAGGTAAATTTAAAAACGATTAGAAATTAAGGCTTGAAAATTTTATGCTGAGCAGAAAAAGCGTGTAGTAGGTAGCGGGTAAAAAAAATGTTAAACGCTTAATAGTTAGTCATGGTTTTTCAAGCGTTTTTTAGAGAAAAAGCTTAACAAAATACGAAGAGCGTGGACTTTGGACAAAAATTTATAGTCTAAAAAGTAGCTCGCTTCAAAATCTAAGAGATTAAGCTAAACCGATTACAAACGCTTAAGTTATTCTGGAGTTATAGCGTTTTTGCTTAAAGATTTACACTAAATTCACCTACTACTTGATTCTGTTCTCCTGTTACCTCAAAATCATTTGCATGCAAATTACGAAAGTAATTTGAGGTAAATTTAAAAACGCTTAGAAAGAAATTAAGGCTTGAAAATTTTATGCTGAGCAGAAAAAGCGTGTAGGAGGTAGCGGGTAAAAAAAATGTTAAACGCTTAATAGTTAGTCATGGTTTTTCAAGCGTTTTTTAGAGAAAAAGCTTAACAAAATACGAAGAGCGTGGACTTTGGACAAAAATTTATAGTCTAAAAAGTAGCTCGCTTCAAAATCTAAGAGATTAAGCTAAACCGATTACAAACGCTTAAGTTATTCTGGAGTTATAGCGTTTTTGCTTAAAGATTTACACTAAATTCACCTACTACTTGATTCTGTTCTCCTGTTACCTCAAAATCATTTGCATGCAAATTACGAAAGTAATTTGAGGTAAATTTAAAAACGCTTAGAAAGAAATTAAGGCCTGAAAATTTTATGCTGAGCAGAAAAAGCGTGTAGGAGGTAGCGGGTAAAAAAAATGTTAAACGCTTAATAGTTAGTCATGGTTTTTCAAGCGTTTTTTAGAGAAAAAGCTTAACAAAATACGAAGAGCGTGGACTTTGGACAAAAATTTATAGTCTAAAAAGTAGCTCGCTTCAAAATCTAAGAGATTAAGCTAAACCGATTACAAACGCTTAAGTTATTCTGGAGTTATAGCGTTTTTGCTTAAAGATTTACACTAAATTCACCTACTACTTGATTCTGTTCTCCTGTTACCTCAAAATCATTTGCATGCAAATTACGAAAGTAATTTGAGGTAAATTTAAAAACGCTTAGAAAGAAATTAAGGCTTGAAAATTTTATGCTGAGCAGAAAAAGCGTGTAGGAGGTAGCGGGTAAAAAAAATGTTAAACGCTTAATAGTTAGTCATGGTTTTTCAAGCGTTTTTTAGAGAAAAAGCTTAACAAAATACGATGAGCGTGGACTTTGGACAAAAATTTATAGTCTAAAAAGTAGCTCGCTTCAAAATCTAAGAGATTAAGCTAAACCGATTACAAACGCTTAAGTTATTCTGGAGTTATAGCGTTTTTGCTTAAAGATTTACACTAAATTCACCTACTACTTGATTCTGTTCTCCTGTTACCTCAAAATCATTTGCATGCAAATTACGAAAGTAATTTGAGGTAAATTTAAAAACGCTTAGAAAGAAATTAAGGCTTGAAAATTTTATGCTGAGCAGAAAAAGCGTGTAGGAGGTAGCGGGTAAAAAAAATGTTAAACGCTTAATAGTTAGTCATGGTTTTTCAAGCGTTTTTTAGAGAAAAAGCTTAACAAAATACGAAGAGCGTGGACTTTGGACAAAAATTTATAGTCTAAAAAGTAGCTCGCTTCAAAATCTAAGAGATTAAGCTAAACCGATTACAAACGCTTAAGTTATTCTGGAGTTATAGCGTTTTTGCTTAAAGATTTACACTAAATTCACCTACTACTTGATTCTGTTCTCCTGTTACCTCAAAATCATTTGCATGCAAATTACGAAAGTAATTTGAGGTAAATTTAAAAACGCTTAGAAAGAAATTAAGGCTTGAAAATTTTATGCTGAGCAGAAAAAGCGTGTAGGAGGTAGCGGGTAAAAAAAATGTTAAACGCTTAATAGTTAGTCATGGTTTTTCAAGCGTTTTTTAGAGAAAAAGCTTAACAAAATACGATGAGCGTGGACTTTGGACAAAAATTTATAGTCTAAAAAGTAGCTCGCTTCAAAATCTAAGAGATTAAGCTAAACCGATTACAAACGCTTAAGTAATTCTGGAGTTATAGCGTTTTTGCTTAAAGATTTACACTAAATTCACCTACTACTTGATTCTGTTCTCCTGTTACCTCAAAATCATTTGCATGCAAATTACGAAAGTAATTTGAGGTAAATTTAAAAACGATTAGAAATTAAGGCTTGAAAATTTTATGCTGAGCAGAAAAAGCGTGTAGTAGGTAGCGGGTAAAAAAAATGTTAAACGCTTAATAGTTAGTCATGGGTTTTCAAGCGTTTTTTAGATAAAAAGCTTAACAAAATACGAAGAGCGTGGACTTTGGACAAAAATTTATAGTCTAAAAAGTAGCTCGCTTCAAAATCTAAGAGATTAAGCTAAGCCGATTTCAAACGCTTAAGTAATTCTGGAGTTATAGCGTTTTTGCTTAAAGATTTACACTAAATTCACCTACTACTTGATTCTGTTCTCCTGTTACCTCAAAATCATTTGCATGCAAATTACGAAAGTAGTTTGAGGTAAATTTAAAAACGCTTAGAAATTAAGGCTTGAAAATTTTATGCTGAGCAGAAAAAGCGTGTAGGAGGTAGCGGGTAAAAAAAATGTTAAACGCTTAATAGTTAGTCATGGTTTTTCAAGCGTTTTTTAGAGAAAAAGCTTAACAAAATACGAAGAGCGTGGACTTTGGACAAAAATTTATAGTCTAAAAAGTAGCTCGCTTCAAAATCTAAGAGATTAAGCTAAACCGATTACAAACGCTTAAGTAATTCTGGAGTTATAGCGTTTTTGCTTAAAGATTTACACTAAATTCACCTACTACTTGATTCTGTTCTCCTGTTACCTCAAAATCATTTGCATGCAAATTACGAAAGTAATTTGAGGTAAATTTAAAAACGCTTAGAAAGAAATTAAGGCTTGAAAATTTTATGCTGAGCAGAAAAAGCGTGTAGGAGGTAGCGGGTAAAAAAAATGTTAAACGCTTAATAGTTAGTCATGGTTTTTCAAGCGTTTTTTAGAGAAAAAGCTTAACAAAATACGAAGAGCGTGGACTTTGGACAAAAATTTATAGTCTAAAAAGTAGCTCGCTTCAAAATCTAAGAGATTAAGCTAAACCGATTACAAACGCTTAAGTTATTCTGGAGTTATAGCGTTTTTGCTTAAAGATTTACACTAAATTCACCTACTACTTGATTCTGTTCTCCTGTTACCTCAAAATCATTTGCATGCAAATTACGAAAGTAATTTGAGGTAAATTTAAAAACGCTTAGAAAGAAATTAAGGCTTGAAAATTTTATGCTGAGCAGAAAAAGCGTGTAGGAGGTAGCGGGTAAAAAAAATGTTAAACGCTTAATAGTTAGTCATGGTTTTTCAAGCGTTTTTTAGAGAAAAAGCTTAACAAAATACGATGAGCGTGGACTTTGGACAAAAATTTATAGTCTAAAAAGTAGCTCGCTTCAAAATCTAAGAGATTAAGCTAAACCGATTACAAACGCTTAAGTTATTCTGGAGTTATAGCGTTTTTGCTTAAAGATTTACACTAAATTCACCTACTACTTGATTCTGTTCTCCTGTTACCTCAAAATCATTTGCATGCAAATTACGAAAGTAAGTTTTTCAAGCGTTTTTTAGATAAAAAGCTTAACAAAATACGAAGAGCATGGACTTTGGACAAAAATTTATAGTCTAAAAAGTAGCTCGCTTCAAAATCTAAGAGATTAAGCTAAGCCGATTTCAAACGCTTAAGTAATTCTGGAGTTATAGCGTTTTTGCTAAAAGATTTACACTAAATTCACCTACTACTTGATTCTGTTCTCCTGTTACCTCAAAATCATTTGCCTGCAAATTACGAAAGTAAGTTTTTCAAGCGTTTTTTAGATAAAAAGCTTAACAAAATACGAAGAGCATGGACTTTGGACAAAAATTTATAGTCTAAAAAGTAGCTCGCTTCAAAATCTAAGAGATTAAGCTAAACCGATTACAAACGCTTAAGTAATTCTGGAGTTATAGCGTTTTTGCTAAAAGATTTACACTAAATTCACCTACTACTTGATTCTGTTCTCCTGTTACCTCAAAATCATTTGCCTGCAAATTACGAAAGTAAGTTTTTCAAGCGTTTTTTAGATAAAAAGCTTAACAAAATACGAAGAGCGTGGACTTTGGACAAAAATTTATAGTCTAAAAAGTAGCTCGCTTCAAAATCTAAGAGATTAAGCTAAGCCGATTTCAAACGCTTAAGTAATTCTGGAGTTATAGCGTTTTTGCTAAAAGATTTACACTAAATTCACCTACTACTTGATTCTGTTCTCCTGTTACCTCAAAATCATTTCCCTGCAAATTACGAAAGTAATTTGAGTTAAATTTAAAAACGCTTAGAAATTAAGGCTTGAATATTTTATGATGAGCAGCAAAAGCGTGTAGGAGGTAGCGGGTAAAAAAAATGTAAAACGCTTAATAGTTAGTCATGGTTTTTCAAGCGTTTTTTAGATAAAAAGCTTAACAAAATATGAAGAGCGTGGACTTTGGACAAAAATTTATAGTCTAAAAAGTAGCTCGCTTCAAAATCTAAGAGATTAAGCTAAATTGATTTCAAACGCTTAAGTAATTCTGGAGTTATAGCGTTTTTGCTAAAAGATTTACACTAAATTCACCTACTACTTGATTCTGTTCTCCTGTTACCTCAAAATCATTTGCCTGCAAATTACGAAAGTAATTTGAGTTAAATTTAAAAACGCTTAGAAATTAAGGCTTGAAAATTTTATGATGAGCAGCAAAAGCGTGTAGGAGGTAGCGGGTAAAAAAATGTAAAACGCTTAATAGTTAGTCATGGTTTTTCAAGCGTTTTTTAGATAAAAAGCTTAACAAAATACGAAGAGCGTGGACTTTGGACAAAAATTTATAGTCTAAAAAGTAGCTCGCTTCAAAATCTAAGAGATTAAGCTAAGCCGATTTCAAACGCTTAAGTAATTCTGGAGTTATAGCGTTTTTGCTAAAAGATTTACACTAAATTCACCTACTACTTGATTCTGTTCTACTGTTACCTCAAAATCATTTGCCTGCAAATTACGAAAGTAATTTGAGTTAAATTTAAAAACGCTTAGAAATTAAGGCTTGAATATTTTATGATGAGCAGCAAAAGCGTGTAGGAGGTAGCGGGTAAAAAAAATGTAAAACGCTTAATAGTTAGTCATGGTTTTTCAAGCGTTTTTTAGATAAAAAGCTTAACAAAATATGAAGAGCGTGGACTTTGGACAAAAATTTATAGTCTAAAAAGTAGCTCGCTTCAAAATCTAAGAGATTAAGCTAAATTGATTTCAAACGCTTAAGTAATTCTGGAGTTATAGCGTTTTTGCTAAAAGATTTACACTAAATTCACCTACTACTTGATTCTGTTCTCCTGTTACCTCAAAATCATTTGCCTGCAAATTACGAAAGTAATTTGAGTTAAATTTAAAAACGCTTAGAAATTAAGGCTTTAAAATTTTATGCTGAGCAGAAAAAGCGTGTAGGAGGTAGCGGGTAAAAAAAATGTAAAACGCTTAATAGTTTAGTCATGGGTTTTCAAGCGTTTTTTAGATAAAAAGCTTAACAAAATACGAAGAGCGTGGACTTTGGACAAAAATTTATAGTCTAAAAAGTAGCTCGCTTCAAAATCTAAGAGATTAAGCTAAATTGATTTCAAACGCTTAAGTAATTCTGGAGTTATAGCGTTTTTGCTAAAAGATTTACACTAAATTCACCTACTACTTGATTCTGTTCTCCTGTTACCTCAAAATCATTTGCCTGCAAATTACGAAAGTAATTTGAGTTAAATTTAAAAACGCTTAGAAATTAAGGCTTGAAAATTTTATGTTGAGCAGAAAAAGCGTGAAGGAGGTAGCGGGTAAAAAAAATGTAAAACGCTTAATAGTTAGTCATGGTTTTTCAAGCGTTTTTTTAGATAAAAAGCTTAACAAAATACGAAGAGCGTGGACTTTGGACAAAAATTTATAGTCTAAAAAGTAGCTCGCTTCAAAATCTAAGAGATTAAGCTAAATTGATTTCAAACGCTTAAGTAATTCTGGAGTTATAGCGTTTTTGCTAAAAGATTTACACTAAATTCACCTACTACTTGATTCTGTTCTCCTGTTACCTCAAAATCATTTGCCTGCAAATTACGAAAGTAATTTGAGTTAAATTTAAAAACGCTTAGAAATTAAGGCTTGAAAATTTTATGTTGAGCAGAAAAAGCGTGAAGGAGGTAGCGGGTAAAAAAAATGTAAAACGCTTAATAGTTAGTCATGGTTTTTCAAGCGTTTTTTTAGATAAAAAGCTTAACAAAATACGAAGAGCGTGGACTTTGGACAAAAATTTATAGTCTAAAAAGTAGCTCGCTTCAAAATCTAAGAGATTAAGCTAAATTGATTTCAAACGCTTAAGTAATTCTGGAGTTATAGCGTTTTTGCTAAAAGATTTACACTAAATTCACCTACTACTTGATTCTGTTCTCCTGTTACCTCAAAATCATTTGCCTGCAAATTACGAAAGTAATTTGAGTTAAATTTAAAAACGCTTAGAAATTAAGGCTTGAAAATTTTATGTTGAGCAGAAAAAGCGTGAAGGAGGTAGCGGGTAAAAAAAATGTAAAACGCTTAATAGTTAGTCATGGTTTTTCAAGCGTTTTTTTAGATAAAAAGCTTAACAAAATACGAAGAGCGTGGACTTTGGACAAAAATTTATAGTCTAAAAAGTAGCTCGCTTCAAAATCTAAGAGATTAAGCTAAATTGATTTCAAACGCTTAAGTAATTCTGGAGTTATAGCGTTTTTGCTAAAAGATTTACACTAAATTCACCTACTACTTGATTCTGTTCTCCTGTTACCTCAAAATCATTTGCCTGCAAATTACGAAAGTAATTTGAGTTAAATTTAAAAACGCTTAGAAATTAAGGCTTGAAAATTTTATGTTGAGCAGAAAAAGCGTGAAGGAGGTAGCGGGTAAAAAAAATGTAAAACGCTTAATAGTTAGTCATGGTTTTTCAAGCGTTTTTTTAGATAAAAAGCTTAACAAAATACGAAGAGCGTTGACTTTGGACAAAAATTTATAGTCTAAAAAGTAGCTCGCTTCAAAATCTAAGAGATTAAGCTAAATTGATTTCAAACGCTTAAGTAATTCTGGAGTTATAGCGTTTTTGCTAAAAGATTTACACTAAATTCACCTACTACTTGATTCTGTTCTCCTGTTACCTCAAAATCATTTGCCTGCAAATTACGAAAGTAATTTGAGTTAAATTTAAAAACGCTTAGAAATTAAGGCTTGAAAATTTTATGTTGAGCAGAAAAAGCGTGAAGGAGGTAGCGGGTAAAAAAAATGTAAAACGCTTAATAGTTAGTCATGGTTTTTCAAGCGTTTTTTAGATAAAAAGCTTAACAACATACGGAGTGCGTTGACGTCAAGAATGAAAAATTATCATAAAATTTTAATTAATTTCATGTTGTAAAACTCCGCTTCATAAAAATAATTTAATGAAAATTAAATTCAATGAACTTAAGCCAAATAAAAATATTGAAATTTGGATTAAAAACCATTAACAGTTCAATAAAGTTACCACAATACTAATTAAAATAAATATTTTATGAAAATTAAAATCTTTTAAAAATTTAATTTTAAAATTTATTTTTTTTTAAATAATCAATTCTTTTTAAAAATTAATTTTATTTTAATAATTATTAATTTTATTTTTTCTGTTTTCTAGCTTTTGAAGTATTTTAGCTTTGTAAATGGTTAAATTTATTTAGTTAAATAAGATTTAATATATTTTTTAAATTATTTAAGGCTTGAGAAGAAAACAATTTTTAATTTGAAAATTTTTTTTCACAAGTTCACAATTTTTTTACTAAATTTTTTTATAATTTTTAGTTAATAACATAACAACTTATGCCTCTTTAAAAATGCGTTTCAAATTTGGCCAACAATTTTACAAATCCGCTTTTAAATCTTTAAAAATATCAAAGAAGTTTTACAGCCGAATATTAATGATGAATATTAATTTAGGGCCTTAGGGACAAATTCGTTTATATCTTTTTTGTTTGTCAAAGGATTTCAACAATTTAAAAAAAAGTTCAAAGCGATTATATCAAGCTGCTTACATATCTATTACTTAAGCCTATAGTACACGGCATGTAAAAAGACACATGCGCATGTGGTTCTGACGTAATTTTGACGTCATCACACAACACGCAATGTTTATTGTAACTTTGCATTGACGTCAAAATTACGTCAGAACCACATGCGCATGTGTCTTTTTACATGCCGTGTACTATAGGCTTTATTAAAAAAGAGCAAAAATAATGATCCAAAAATTTTAGATTTTAAAAAATTAATTTAAAAAATTCAAAAACAAAAATTTTTAAATTACGAGTATTTAATTTCTAAAAACAGAAATTTTCAAATTATTTCCTTTCTAAATACCTTATTCATAAAAAATATTTAAAGTTTGTAAAAGGTTAATAAAATAAAAATAATGAAAATTTATAGAAAATATATCAAGATTTATTAAAGGTTCATAAACCTTTTTTTATAAACATTTCCTTAACAAATCTTTTGCAAATTTTAATGTCTGTTTTTTATTTCAAACTTCTTAAAATATATTCAATTTGTTTAAATAAAAAAAAATTCAGAGAAATTCTAAAGGTACGGTCAGACTGATGAAATATTTGAAAGCAAACATCAAATATTTCATTATCGTAGTCTGAACACAAAATATTTTTGAGTATCAAATCAAATAACAGCTGATTTTGAGCAAATAAAAGTATTTGTCGGCAAACAAATATTTGTCCAATGTGAACATAGTGTGAACACAAAGAATCAAATATTTTAGTAATTTTTGAGAAAACATTTATTTGATATTACAAAAAAATTGTAAGAGCAAACAACGACAAATAATTTTAGCCATGTTCCGGATAGAAGCAATTTTTCCTGTAAGTTTTTGGATTCTTTGCAATTTTAAAGATTTTTTATAATTATTAGACTTTGCTATCATGCCGCTATTAGCAAATTTTTGCGAATTTCCGCTAATTTAGCAATTTTTACCATTCCTTAGTGTTAGGCACCTTTAATAAATTTTATGGCTTGTTTGAAATATCTAAATTTTTCGCTATTTTTGCAACATTTTTTTTGTTTTTTCTTGACATTTTGTTTTTTAACCGATTTAGAGACTTCAAATATATTTTAGGGTTTGTTTCCAACTTCGCAATTTTCGCAAATTTTAGCCATGTTCCCATTACCCAGTGGCTTCCATTTTTTTTTTTTTTTTTTCTTTTACATTCTCCTGTTCTAACACTATAAGAGATGCTGATCCACAGAATAAAATAAAAAAATTAGCTTTTGCGCTCATTTTTACTATTTGAGAAATATATTTTTATTTTTGAACACTATCATTAAATAATTATTTGATGCAAATATTTCTTTTAGTCTGAACGCATGGCAAACATGATTTGATTTATTTTATTTGAAACTATTTGCCAACTGTTTCAACAAACAAAAATTGTCAAATATTTGAGCTTAGTTTGAACATTAAACAAAATATTTTTTTGGTTCACACAGTTTGAAGCAAATATCAGAACAAATATTTTCGTTAAATATTTCATTAGTCTGAACGTTTAAATAATCGTGGATTTTCTATAAGCAAAATTAAAGTGCTGTTTTTACAACACAAGTGACAAAACGTGTAGTTAAATTTACACTCAAAAAACTGAGTGCTTTTCATATAAATTTTACTACATGTTCAAACACTTGTGTTCTGAAAACAGCAAATTAATTTATGTTTTGATTAAAAAAAAAACAAAGGTAAAGTGCTGTTTTCACAACACAAACTGAGTGCTTTTCATATAAATTTTACTACACATTCAGTCACTTGTGTTATGAAAACGGCACATAAAGTAAAAATCAGAATTTCTAAAAATAAAAAATCATCATTTGAGATAAAAATCTTTAATCATATTTTTGTTAAAAAAAATAATCCAAAATATGATAAAATCATCATTGTTTCACAAAGAATCAAATATTTTAGTAATTTTTGAGAAAACATTTATTTGATATTACAAAAAAATTGTAAGAGCAAACAACGACAAATAATTTTAGCCATGTTCCGGATAGAAGCAATTTTTCCTGTAAGTTTTTGGATTCTTTGCAATTTTAAAGATTTTTTATAATTATTAGACTTTGCTATCATGCCGCTATTAGCAAATTTTTGCGAATTTCCGCTAATTTAGCAATTTTTACCATTCCTTAGTGTTAGGCACCTTTAATAAATTTTATGGCTTGTTTGAAATATCTAAATTTTTCGCTATTTTTGCAACATTTTTTTTGTTTTTTCTTGACATTTTGTTTTTTAACCGATTTAGAGACTTCAAATATATTTTAGGGTTTGTTTCCAACTTCGCAATTTTCGCAAATTTTAGCCATGTTCCCATTACCCAGTGGCTTCCATTTTTTTTTTTTTTTTTTCTTTTACATTCTCCTGTTCTAACACTATAAGAGATGCTGATCCACAGAATAAAATAAAAAAATTAGCTTTTGCGCTCATTTTTACTATTTGAGAAATATATTTTTATTTTTGAACACTATCATTAAATAATTATTTGATGCAAATATTTCTTTTAGTCTGAACGCATGGCAAACATGATTTGATTTATTTTATTTGAAACTATTTGCCAACTGTTTCAACAAACAAAAATTGTCAAATATTTGAGCTTAGTTTGAACATTAAACAAAATATTTTTTTGGTTCACACAGTTTGAAGCAAATATCAGAACAAATATTTTCGTTAAATATTTCATTAGTCTGAACGTTTAAATAATCGTGGATTTTCTATAAGCAAAATTAAAGTGCTGTTTTTACAACACAAGTGACAAAACGTGTAGTTAAATTTACACTCAAAAAACTGAGTGCTTTTCATATAAATTTTACTACATGTTCAAACACTTGTGTTCTGAAAACAGCAAATTAATTTATGTTTTGATTAAAAAAAAAACAAAGGTAAAGTGCTGTTTTCACAACACAAACTGAGTGCTTTTCATATAAATTTTACTACACATTCAGTCACTTGTGTTATGAAAACGGCACATAAAGTAAAAATCAGAATTTCTAAAAATAAAAAATCATCATTTGAGATAAAAATCTTTAATCATATTTTTGTTAAAAAAAATAATCCAAAATATGATAAAATCATCATTCTGGCAACGCTGTTTATATATTATATTCAAACAAGAGAAAACAAAAATTTGTCAAATTAAACTTTGTGTGTCTGAGCACCAAACAAAGTTTAAAAGAGAATTCAACAGACTTTGTCAAAGTAAACTTTGCCTGTCTGAAAGGGGTCTTATTGTAGCATTGTTGGGAGAATTATTCTCTTTATTTGAGAGCATTAGGAAAAACATTCTCAAAATAAAATATTCTATTTCACGACGGCTTTCTATGAAAAATTTTGTTTATGTCAAATTGTATGGAAAATGTGGCTTGACGCAGTTCTGTTTGAACACCAAAATTAAAAAGATTAATGTATTATAATAAAATTTTATCTGTCACAGTTTTATAAGACTAGAAATCACTCCGATAAATTTTGTGAATGTAGGCCCATAATTCACAATAGGCCTCATATAAAACATACTCTTGGAAATTATATACCTTGGAAATTATATATAGAGCCGTTGGTGGGTGGCAAAGATTTGGCACCGAATTAAGCGCTCAAACCATTTTTTTTTTATTATTTTTCTTTAAAAAATGTTTGCTTCATTTTAAATGTAATTGCTGTATACAAAACTGTTAACAAATTTGCAATAAAAATTCCTGGTATTTGTTTTTAAGCAAAAATCAGCTTTTTATTTAGTTTAATTTATAGTAACTGCTTTTAACAAAAACCAAAAAAAAAAACGGCATGTTAAAATTCATTATTTTACCATATCGTTACATTATTTACCATATTGCTAAATATTTTTAACAATTTGCTTTAACATTTTTTTTGAAATGTCAATAAAAAAATCATATAAAAATTAAATTTTTTGATGGTTTGCTTATAACAAAATAACGTTTCCGTAAAGTGGTTTTTTTGGTCTGTATTGAACAAAAATAAATTATAAAAATAGTTTGACTTTTAATACGTTTAAAAATATATTTCACTCATATTGATTGCTTTGCCAATAAATTTCGATAGAGAAAGGCAGCTGAAGCAGAAAGAGCAACATGAATCGAAAGAAGTGGGATCAGTGTTAAAATGAATTTTCCTATTAATTCAATGATAAAAAAATATGTTAAATTATTACCGAAAGGTTAAAAATCTGTTTAATAAATATATTTTTAATGATAAATTTAAATAAAAAAATTACCTTAAAAAAACAAGACCTACCTGAAAAAGAGAAAAAAATATAAAAATGTTATTGTTAATTAAACATTATTTTAATAAATTGAAAGTTAATTTTATCGTTAGATAAGATTTAAAAAAGGATCTATAAAAAAAACTTCCGAATATACTATGGAATAGACTATTAAATAGACACACAGATTACTGAATGAACTGTTTAAGACACGAGCAACCAAACTACTGAATACACTATCGCATATACTATAGAGTAGACTGTCGAATAGACTAGTTAAGCCAATATTAAACAGACAATGGAATAAAATATAGAAAATAATATTAAATCTACTATCGAAATGAAATATCGGATAATTGAGCAGAAAAAGTATTCATTTGAAAGATAAGCTACCGAATATACTATTAAAAACACTACTGAATACACTATCACATAGATTGTCAAATAGGCTTTTGAATACACTCCTTAATGAAATAGTAAACGGACAATCTTACAGACAATCAATTAGACTATAAAAATGAATATATAAAAGATTATCAAATACACTATCGAAAAGGATATCGAATAAACTATTAAATAAACTATCGCTAAGACACTACGAATGAAGACACTACGAAAATACTATTTAAAAGACTTTTTTTCTCTATGGGATGCGGAATTTTAAAACCATGATGTTAGAATCGACTATATGTTATGCGTCGCCTGCTTACTAAGCCGCCTTTCCATAATCAGCCACAATTCTTGCTGAGCTGCTCATAAGTATTGCATCGCAGGGCTGCTAACCTTCTACGCTTGTTCCAAAATTCGTGCACTGAAACAATTTTAAGAAGAATTTTGGTTTTTCTAATGGGATGCGGAATTTTCAAAAGATATTTTTTACTGTTTTCGATTCATAATGCTTACTAAACCGCCTTCCTAAAGTCAAGCAAGCTCCCCTAAGAAACTATCCACAAGTATTGCGTCGCAGGGCTGGTCAGCCTGTATGCTCGTTCCAAAATTCATTCACTGAAACGCTATTCCAAAAAGCAAGCCAGCATTGTTTGCAACGAATTAGTGTTTAAATAGAATTGAGTCTTCAACTTCGGGCAAAAATCCTAAAGCCCATAATTAAAACGTCGGCAGTAACTGCAAATTCTCTCTCATTTTATTCTTTAAATTTTTTATTTTCTTTTGTTTTTCATTTTCTGTTTACAAAATGTATAAAATTTAATGAAAGTATGGCAGCATTGTTGGGAGAATTAGAGTCTATATGTGAGAGCATTAGGAAAAACTTTCTCAAAATAAAATAGATTTTATTTCACGACGGTTTTCCACGACAAACTTGTATGTCAAATTGTATGGAAAATGTGGCCTTAATGCAGTTCTGTTTCAAAACTTACACACAAAATGTTGGTCTTCAAGCCGTCAATTGTTGCTGGCTTATAATTATAAATTAGTTGTTTCACATAGCCCACACATGAAGTAATCGAAAGCTGTCAAATCACCCAACATTGAACGCATTTTGACAGGTCAACTACCCTGTTTTAATCACGTCTCTTCCGAATCAAAGAAGAAATCATTGATTATGCCGCGGTTATTATCTTTACTGACCGTAACCGCGAGCTCCGGCTTTATTTTTTGTGCCACCAGCGTATCAACTGCACCAAACGAGGCATTTTTCTGGATGCTTATAATCTCTAGAGTGGATTGGTCTCCCTCCATTTGCGGCAATTTTTTTATAAACAAATCCTTTTAGCCAAAAGAGCCTCATCGCTGAACACAATTATGCGATAAATTTCGATGACTGATCTTCAAAGAAGAAAATTTTGATAATTTCGTGGTGTGTTGTTCAAGAGTGAATTAATTTATAATGATTGGCCAGAGTTTATGTTAAAAAGTAAGCGCAGTATTAGAGATCATTTAAAGGCCAACTCTTTCGTAAGATCTATCGGGCTTTAAACAACACCCATTATTTTAGGGCTGTGGAGTTGTCAAAAACAGTTCTAACTCCGATTCCAACCGCTGAAATTTTTTAAGTCTGACTCCGACTTCTACTCTTGCATTGATGCTAAATGTATATGAGACTGGTTCTTATTTGAATTAAAACTTTTTTTTTTTAATGCAGTACCTGTTAAATGGTTTAATATAGCAAGAACATTATTCTATACAAACTTCGAATCGAAATGTGGGCTAATCTCTATTGCGATGAGAATACAATTTCGATGCGAAAGCGAAATGCCAACTTGGTAAAAATTATTTAGTATTGGAAAGTTTAAATAAAAAAAAAATAGAGATGAATTGCGAAAAGAAAACATAAAAAGATGCGAAAGACAAATGCGTAAACGCATTGAGGATTTCAGGCGAAGGAAGTTCTGGTAACGTTTTTTGGTAGTTCTCTAAGGCTATGACCTCTCCCTCACCCTTTACGTTTCTAGACTTTTGAGCCGTACGGCTCCAAAATATTGTTAATATTCTACGTAGACAACGATGGACGAATGTTGTTAAACTATTGACATTCTTATATGCGGCGTCCCTATTTGCATCCATATAAGTAAGTGTACGGATTTATCACTGCTGTTGAAAATTGGTATGTCCGTCCCAGTGAAGTGTTCTGTGGAATTGTATCGAGCTGAGCGAGCAACCCGGCTGCTGTCGAAATAATACAGGCCAAGTATGTCAAGGATCTACCGTCCTGAAGACGACGGTCCCAAGTACCAGTATCAGTTAATAGCGTTCGCCCACATTGTCTTTGTCTTTGGGGCGTAAATTTTTAGTCCTACCCAAGCGGCCATCGTCTTGACCATATGTATTTTGTCTTGCATGTCGTTGAATGTGTAGGCGAGTATTGATATCCAATAAATTGAATACATTTTTTATTGTGGTAATATTTCACAAAAAACGCTTTAAGGTTGCCCCAATATATAGCGAATAAATGGTATTGTAATCCTGAAAATCTTGCTTATTAACATTAATCACGCGTCTAGATTGTTATAAGAGGTGTTTTTTTAAAGGCATACAACTTTTTTCAATAATAAAACACAGGAAATTCAATGGGACGTCATTATTACAACTTGCCGTTAGTTAAAGGTAGGATATTGTAGGACGTACATCAAGTTATTTATTATTTCAACTTTACTTTAATCTATCCGGTAGGGTGAACTTGCCTATTGCTCACTTAAATTTAAAGCAAAGTTGTAATAATGAAAGATTTTGTACACGCGGGAGAATATTCTACCTTTAGCTATAGGCAAGTTTAAAGATGACCCTTAAAAGTTCTATACGTCTGAAAAAAACACCCTTTTTAAGTACATTTTTTTCATATATTAAAATTTTTTTATAATTTAATTTAATAGCAAAAAAAAACCAAAATTATTTTTCAATATTAAAAAATTCTATGGAAGACTTTTTTTTATGTTTAACTCAATAAATAATTATAATAAATACATTTTCATCATGTGTTCGTTAATAAATTCATAAATAAAAATGGTTATAAATTTGCTTAAGAACATGTCTGTGTGTGTGTGTGTTAAATAAACATGTAAAAATGTTAATATTAATATTTTTTTTGTATAACAATAAATAGTTAACACATATGAAGGAATGTATACAGATAAAATTACGGTCATATTCACATACAATAAACACCCAAATATTCATTATTCATAAGCAGAAGCAGAGACAGAGACAGATTAATATCGTCAAATAATACTTTTAAATTAAGATTAATGCGATTTTTCTTTCATTTGCATAATAAAATTGGTTTTTATTTATTTTTTGTAAGGGATAGAGGAATTATTTCGCTTTAAATTTTTGGTGCAAAGAGAAATTAGCATAAAAAATAAATTTTTTAAAACCAACTTAATTTTAAAGTAATTTTAATTTAAAAATTACAAAACTTATCGAAATTCCATTAAGTTTTTTAAATAGTATAAAGTTTTGCCTTCAAAAGCCTTTTTCATTATTTAAAAACGCTTAATTAATAAAGAAGTAATAGATGGTTTCCTAAAGTAACCTATACATTAATATTAATCATACGCTTGGGATAACGTTTATAGGAAAAGCTGTATTTTAAGACTTTAAAAACAACATTTTTTTGTAATTTTATTAATTTAAAAATTAATGATACAAGTAGAATTTGTTTTAACTTGGAAGGAATTTCTTAAAAAATTCTAACAAAATATTGTTACGTTTTTACTTAATTAAACGCGTTAAGGGTTATTTCCTTTCTAATAAACCTTTGAGTTCTTTTAATTTCAAATCAAAATAAATACACACACGAATTCAACTTAACAAACTTTGTTGAAATTAATTATAATGTTTACAAAATTTAACCACTATTTTAAGTAGCGATCTGAACCGTTTAATGTCTCCAATCCAACTAAACTATACTTTTATGAGTTAGCCTGTATTTATAGTTAAAACTATTCCTAGTTGATTCAAGAACCATCTAGTAGATTCTAGAATGTTGTGTTCGAATTATTTTAAAATACTCTGTTATACATACAAATCTAAAGTCTACAATTACAATTGCTAGAAAATGTAGTACAGTGGCGTTCATAAAAATAGTAACTAATATGACATAAAACTATAATTTGCAAGATAACTTATAACTAAAACCATAAATAGTTCTTAGACAAATCTAATTTCGTAACAATATTTTATTTCTTTTTTAAAAAAAAGTTAACATAACATTTTATTTACAAGTCCTACAAAAATTCTAATAGACTTTCGAAAAAGCCATAAATTTTATCTCTAAAACTTTGCTTAAATTTAAAATCACTTTAGTACCAGTAAAGTTATAGACAATTTCGTTAATTTACCTCTTAATTAATATTAACTTTACGTCTAGTATAACTTTTATATCAAACTTCGTCTCAAGTAGACACCTAGTTTGTGTGGCACAAACTGCCAACTTGGCCTGGCTTTTTTCTGTAGAAAGCAACAACAAAATTACAAAATATTTATGACATTGTTTGTGCTTTCAATGTTATTCTTTGGCTTTGCGCTGCGCTTTATATGATTAGGCATTTGCCCTAATGATAAGGCATTTGCCCTGTAGAATAAAGTGTTGACTATAGCGTACCTTCGTCTTAAAAAGCCCACGGAACTGCGGAATGGGTATTACTTTCAGGGTCTGGTGAGCCATTTTATTTGCTTCTCGCTATTTGCACTTTATTCCAGATTCTTTCTGATTCACGAACTTTTATTAGTTTAGACTGTTACTGTTACTTCATAGAAGTTTGCTTGTTAAAATTTTATTTTTTTTAATATTTAAAAATTTTGTTCAGCAAAATGTTTTCCCTGTAATTTTGCTAGACTGGATTAAAATTCATGTTCACAAATATTTGTTAAATAATTTTAAATAAAATCCAAATTTATGATCTACCGGTAAATATTTACTAATTTGAAATATTTAAGCTGTTAAAAACTATTAGTGAGCCAATAAATTGTTATTTTATATTAAAAATTCAATAAAACATTTCTATTGGAAGTACAGGAAAGTCTGTTTAAATAGGAAAATAGTAAAAAAAAAAATTAATTTTTTCTAAAAAATTTTGTTTTTTTCTCGGTTTTAATTTGATTAAATTTATGACGCTTTTTTAAATTCTAACAAAAGTTTGTTCAGCTTGGAAGAAGAAATTGTTATTAACTACAGCTAACCCCTCAGACTTCTTGGATACCAATTTTATTTAGTTCGTTTACTTAATGATATCTGATCTTTTTGCTTTTGTCCGGTGGCTTTTTGTAAGTTTTTCCATTTCAATCTGTCCTCTGTTTCCGGCTTCTACTGTTTTTTTTTTGCATAGTATTAAAATATTTTTTAGTTTTAGTTTTTTAAGTGCAAAGTTTTCTGCAAAATTTAAGCAAAAATTCAAAATATTTATAAAAAGTTTTTTTGTGTTTTTTTTTTATTTTTATTTTTAAAAACAAAACTTTACGTGTATTTTAGTTTCAATAATGAATGCTATTGAATTTTTGGTTAAATGTTAACTAAAGCCTGAAGTGTTGGGGTTTTCAAAAGTTTTTATATAGAATTTTGTTTATAGATTGGAAGTTATGACGGGCTATTGAATATAACCTTTAAATAAATATCACTCATACGTTCAGTATGCTATAATAAAGATTAAATTTAATTTAAATGAAATTTATTACTGAAGTATTTTTGGTAGTTAAGTGATGGAATATAATACATTTTTAGTTACAAGTAGTTTATTTATTTTTAAAATTTTATAAGAACTAAAGACTTTAAGAGAAAAATTGTTTCTTTTAATATTTGCTATAAATTTATTATTTGCAGAATATATTAATTAAAAATGAGCTTTTTGCAGGAAAATTGCACTAAATATTACTATTTATAGAATATTTCCTAAAGTATTTGCTTTTTAAAAGAAATGTCTGATAACAATTTGCTTTTAAATTTTTTTTTTTAATAAACATTTGATGTTTATAGAAAACTTTATACAAAAAATTTACTGTTTAGAGGAAATTTTTACCAAAAATGTTCTGTTTATAAGAAACTTTTATTAAAATATCTGGTATCTGTAACAAATTTTTACGTTAGATTTGCTTTTTGTAGGAAACTTTTCCAATATCAAAATTGCTGTTGTAAAAAAATTTTAGTTCAAATGTGCTCTAAGAAATTTGTTACTGAAATTTAAATGTTATAGAATAGTTTAACTAAAACATTTCCTTATCAAAAATTATTGTCGGGAATACAAAATATAATCATAAGATTTCTCTATGACGTGCTTAAATTCCCTATTTTCCTATTTATAGGATATACGAAAATTCTTTGGTTTTCATGAATTTTCTTTTTTTAAATTAACTTCCAGGCCCACAATGTCGACATGAACATTTCTTTCGCATTTTTATATTGAAAACAATAATAACAAATTTAAATTTGTTTTTGTTGTCAATATAAATATAAGAAAGAAATGTTCTTGTCGACATAGTGGGCCAGGCAGTAAATGTCTGTACAAGTTTTTTATTATAAGTTTTCAGTTTACAGTAAATTTGTTGAAAATTTAATTAAATTCAAAACGTTTATTTAATTATTTCCTCTAATCCTTAATGTTGTCCCTTATTTTAGGTAAAAATAAAAAAAAACTCAATCCTTAAAATCCTGTTGATAAAATTAATTTTTTAACAATCCATTTACAAATCAGATTTTAAAATCAAATACCAATAAACACGTAAGCAAACATGTAAAACAATTTTATTTGAATTTGTTTTTCTGCTGATCGAAGAGCGTTCATTCGATTGAAAACTTTAACAGTTTTTTGTTTAACAATATTTACATTTCAGAGAAAACAATTGTTATTTTAATATTTTTTTTTATTTTCCTTAAAAAAAATTCAAATATCATCATACTCGTTTGTACTGTGAATATAGAGAAAATGTGTTTGAAAATCGATTGTAATAGAACATAAATATGCAAATATTGAAACAAGAATTTACAGCAAATAAAAAAAAATTTGTGAAAAGGAAAAAAAGTAAAAAATCATAATCCTCTTTTTTATACGAATTGAAATGATACATGAGAAACGAATAAAACAAATATTAAAATTTTCTCTTTTATTATTAAAAAAAAAAAATAGCTTGAGGCATAAATCAGATTTCTTTTTAAAATTTTTGCTTTGATTCTTTTAAATAGAGTACTTTAGTAAAAATTTTATACATTTTGCTAAAATAATATGGCAAAAATAGAAAAAAAATCTACGTTTATTTGTTTCTTGATGTAAAAAAAAATGTTTAGAAAAGTAGAAAATATTATTTTATTTCAAGATTTTATTGTATGAGAAAAGGCTAAGGTTAAAGAACTCTTAAAGGATAATTGATCGAATGTTATAAATCATTTATTTTTGAAGTGTAGAAATAAGAGAATTAGTTACGTTTAAACAATAAAAATTTATTGAACCAAGAAATTTGAAATATTAACCCCCATATTCATAAAAAATATTTTTGATTAATAAAAGTTTTATTAAACAAATTTTCATAGAAAATTCGCTTCATAAGCCTGCTATAAACCTAAAATATTTTTTATGAATAGGGGGGTAAATATTTTTAGAAATTTTAGCTAAAATATTATATTTATAGGACATTTTGAAAAACAATATTACCATTTACAACAAATTTATCTTCATGTGTTAATTATTAGAAGCTCTGCTAAAATTTTATTTTATACAGCAATTTTTTTTTAAAATAAATGAGGCATTATTCGTGAGGCGGCCCACAGACTAGAAATATATTTAAGAAAAAGTCCCATAACTGCATTGGAGTCCCCTTCTGGGAGGTAAAATATATGACCGACCTCCATTAATTTTTCGTCCTAATTATTTTCTCAAAACATACTTCCCTATATTTTCTGAGGGCTTCCCCAATACAAATGTAGGTGTTATGGAAATCCTTAAATTTGCACATAAATTTGTAGAACTTTTAAACTTATGGACATCCGATTTCAAAACTTTTACAATATAATTAAAAAAAATAATTAAAAAAAAAGAAAACAAGTTACCCTAGTAAGAAATGAAAATTTTTAATTTAAATTAGTCACTTCCGGCTTCGCAGTACAAAAACTATGAATAGTTATCTACCTATCTTTTAAACTAATACATATCTCACTTTAAAACGTAAACAGTTTGACATATGCTAATTTAGGATAAAAAAAAAACAATTAGACTTATGGCGATTTCTTTTCTGAGAAAAATGTTGCATAAATGCTACATGCTCTACACAAAACAGATAGAGCATGTAACATTTATGCAACAAATTTCTCAGAAAAGAAATCGCCATTAGTTAGAAAAATTTTAAGTAAGAAAAATTGGAAAATAGCAAGAAAAATTGGAGTCCAAAATTATCTCTTCCGACTTGGAAGTACTTTGCGCTTGTAAAGAAATTTGAATAATTCTTGAACTTATGGATATCCCATTCTCAAACTTTTACTGTCTAATAAGGACACTTAATGCGTTTTTTGGTAAAAAAAAATAGAGAAAGAATCCAAGTTCGAACAATTTTAATTGGTCATTTCGGGTTAGACAGATGAAATTTTTTTAAAATATTTTTCTTAAATTATGAATCAAATGATTTCCTATAAGAATCACTTATCTTAATTTTTTTTTTTATTATTATCGAATAATAATTTTGGCCAAATTTAATATTTTAATGAAAATTTCGGCAAAATTTTATGCTTTTAAAGATAATTTTGGCAAAATTTTTATTTTATAGGAAATTTTGTTAACATTTTTTTTTCCATTTTAATGATAATTTTGGCAAAATTTTATATTTTTAAGGAAATTTTTTATATAAAAAAAAATTTTATATTTTTACTGAAAATATTGGCAAAATTTTATAAATTTTTTTTTAGGAAGTTTTATCAATATGTATTTTCTTTTTTTATTGAAATTTTTATAGGAAATTAAGGCAAAATTTTATATTTTTATTGAAAATTTCGGCAAAATTTATATTTTATGGGAAATATTCTTTTCTATTTTTATCAAAAATCTTAGCAAAATTTTATATTTTTATAGGAAATTTTTCGCAAAATTTTATATTTGAATAGGAAATTTTTAAACAAAATTTTATATTTTTATAGGAACTTTTGTCAAAATTTTTAGTTTTATAGGAAATTTTGGTAACATTTTATATTTTTATAGGAAATATTGTCAAAATGTATTATGAAAGTTGTTTTTGGGAATACAATTATTTATTAAAATATTTTGTTTGTTGTGCTTAATTACCTTTATTTATAATTGATAAAAAATACTGAAAATTTATTGTTGGAAGCTGTTCCTATGCGCATTTCATTGGTTGTTCAGGCCATATCATCAGGAAAAGTTCTCCTAAATAATTTTAGAAAAGCCAAAAAAGCAAACAAGACTACAGAGCGAATGAGAATTACATACACTCAAAAAGTCTTATTTGCAACGATATCAAAGCTTAAACAAAATACCATTATTTACCCACTTACAACTACAATTAATGTTGGGAGAATTGCAACTAATTGCAGTGGAGAATGTAAAAAAAGATAAACTCATTGTTTTATTGTTGGTATTTTGTTTAAGCGTTGATATCGTTTTTTAAACGTAGTTTTATAGGAAACGTTATAAAAATTATAGTTTTTAAGGAAAGAAAATTTACTATTTTAAAAAATAATACAAAATTTTGTTAAAATTTACTATTTTTTTAGGAAAAGTCAAAATTTTATATTTTTATAGTAAATGCTACCAAGAAAACACATTTTTGTAGGAAGTTTTATATTTTTATAAAAAAAAAGTGTTTTAATATTTTGTATTTGTATAGGAAAATTTTACATATTTTAGAAAAATGTATGTCAAAATTTACTATTTTTATGGAAAATGTTGTCAATATTTTATATTTTTAAAAGAATGGCTACCAAAATTTCACATTTTTATAGAACATTTTGTATTTTCATAAAAAAGTTTTTTAAAATTTTGTATTTTTATAAGAAACTTAATGAATATTTAACATGCCTTGAAAAAAAAATTATGTCGAAATTTACTATTTAAAAAGGAATTGTTGCCCAGATTGTAATAAAAAAGTTTATTAAAATTTTCTATTTTTATATGAACCTTTTTAAAAATGTAACATGTTTTTAGAAATTTTTTTGTTATAATATTCTATTTTTATAATAAATTTAGTTAAAATTTTGTATTTGTATTTTTATAGGAGCTTTTGACATTTTTACAAAAAATCATTTTTTATTTTTCGAATTTATTCTATGAGCTAAATTTTAATTACATATGCTTTTTATAAAGCTTATTGTAATAGTTCTATTCCTTAAATTTTTAGGAATGACTTTATACACTAACAGACTATTATCTTGTATCTTCCTGTTACATTTTATCTTAGCTATTTTTTTTATAATATACTATTTTTATAATAAATTTTGTTAAAATTTTGTATTTTTATAGGAAGCGTTATGTTTTTAAAAATATTTTGTCAAAATTTAATGTTTTTATAGGAACTGCGACTGAAATTTAAAAATTTTATAGGAAATTTTATATATTAATGAAATATGTTTTTGTATTTTTATAGAAATTTGTCAAAGTTTTTTGTATAGTCGTCTACAGTCTCTTTTATGTCATCATCTGTAGTGTTGTCTAATATAAAGTTATGTATTTCTTCTATTTTCTAATTTTTATTCTCATTTGTGGCCTTGTCTATAGTCTTGTCTAAAAACTTATAAATATTTACATTCATAGTCTTACCTAAAATCTTGCCTGAGATAGAGTCTATTATCTCATCTATAATCGTTAAGATTTCATCTATAGTCTGAAATCTCTTTTAAGGCCTCGACTTTATCCCCGTCTTAGCACATTTTAAGGAAATATTGTGGATATTTGATTTTAACAAGAAATATTTCTAAAAAATTTTTGGGTTATAAAAAGTTTTGTTAGAAAATTTTTTTATTTTAAAAAATTTTGCTAAAAAATTGTTATTTATTGGAAATTTGTTTAGAAGTATTAATTAAGCTCTCAAGAACTTTTTAAATTTACTTTAAATAAGGAAATTTTGTTTTCTAATACTTTGTTTAGTTTAAGTTGAATTTCTTTTAATTCCATTAAAATTTTTCTAAACTGAATTTGTAAATATACTTTTTTGTAAATTTAATAAAAGTTAAGATACTATTTGATTTATCTACCCAGTTACTTTCCATACTCTACATACTTGGTTTTCATGTTTTTCCTCTTCCTTCTGCCTGTAAATAATTCGACTTTGTTTAAAATTCTTAGCCGAGTTTACAGAAAAAAAGAAGATGAGTACAGAAGACAAAGTATGTTAAATAAAAATAAAATAAAAAAGGAATTAAACAACATATATTTATACACAGGCCGAGATGATGATGATGAATAGCAAATAAGCTTAATAAGCCAGCAAACATTTGTGTTTGAATCTTAAGCAAAACAACTTTAAAGATTCTAGTTTTTTTTATAAAAATCAAGAATTTCGATGTTTTTATCTGGTTTGGTGGTTAATACGCATAAATTTACGGAGGAAAAAGATATACAAGTGTTTTGTTCCACTTGTATACATATTTTTTCATACTTATATTATAATTTATGGACTTTATTCATGGACTTAAAATACCACTTAACATATTTTGTGTTTCAATTTTTTTAAGGCATTTACACATATTTATAGCAACAGAGGGATGAAAAATAAATGAAACAAAGTTAGAACAAAAGCGGAAAAATCAGACTGAAGACAAAAATATGGTCGAGCCTATATACAAGACTAAAGGCGAGAATGTAAACAAGACCGTAAACAAAATTATAGACGAAACTATGGATGAGACTTTAGACAAAACTATAGAAAAGACTTCAAGCAAGACGATAAATGAAACTTCGGACTAGAATATAGACGAGGCTATTAACGACTAAAATGCGACTTAAGACCAGGGCTGTGGAGTCGGAGTCGGAGTTGAAGAGTCGGAGTTGAGGTTTTTGTACCGGAGTCGGAGTCGGAGTCGCAGTACCCAAAAAAACGCGCGACTCCGACTCCAAAATTTTTTGGCATAAAAAATTAAAAAAAAATTCTAATATTTTCCAATATAAAAATTCTTCGAAATTGGCGATGCAATATTTTGCAGATCAATATGAATACGTAGATTTTAATTTATTTTATGAGAAATGGTTGATTCAAGTACTTTACTATTTAAATATATTTAGGTATATTTTTTATACGTGCGGGAAAAAGTCTAAATTACATTAGCAAAACTCAGTTATTGATCTAGTTGAAAAAGATGTGTGATTTTTTAAATAATTACTCATGCTAAAAAATGCTAATGACAGGAATTGCCAATAATTTTAATATCAGAATTTTTTAACCATCAACGCTGAAATATTTTCAACATTGTACAGAATAAGTGTTGCTATAGCGCATAAATACTAGTATGTATTAGAAAAATTGTGACGTAAAATTATTTCTCTTTTGTGTAGAAACATCTTTATCGGCCTGCCTTTAATTCCTACCATAACAATCATGTTTTTCTTATGCACATTACGCGGGGATTCCCATAATTCGTTTAATAAAGATATTTCTACACAAAAGAGAAATAATTTTACGTCTCATTCATTTCGCATCACGGTTAGAGTAGGAGTCGGAGTCGGAGTCGTAAGTCGGAGTCGGAGTCGCACTTAAAAAATTTCAGCGTTTGGAGTCGGAGTCGGAGTTAGTACTTTTTTCGGACGACTCCACAGCCCTGCTTTAGACGAAACTATAAAAGAGATAAAGACAAGCCTGTAAACGCGCTTGTTGACGGGACAATAATTGAGACCAGGTTACTGATCAACAATAAACGAGACTATGGAAAAAACTATCAGCGGGACTATATAATATATTTAGAACGACACTTTTTCCAATCAATAGAAGAGACTATTAACAAAATATAGACCAGCTGCCGTATTCATAAAAATATTTTTAATTTAATAACGGTTTGCAAAACGAATTTTCTATGAAAATTTTACTTTATAAGCGTTTGATAAATTTAATAATCTTTTATGAATACGAAGGAAGATGTTTAACGCGACTATAAATAAAACTGTAGATAAGATTATTGACAACATTGTCGACGAGATTAAAGACAATACTGTAGACGAGACAACTGATTTAAATTACATAGCATATAAAATAATTGTAAAAAGTTCAAAATGAACATAGGGCATCGACAAGCTCTCTCCATCTAACTCTATTATTGGCCAATGTTTTTGCATGATTCCAGAATATTAGGACAGATTCTAGTTCTCTTTTAGTACAGCGTATCCAGATGTTTCTTGGATGGCCTCTTCTACGTTGCCCTTGGGGGTTCCAGTCTAAAACAGCTCTAGCGATATTATCGTGTGGGCGGCGTAGGATGTGGCCCAACCAGGTCCAATTCCTTCTTCGGACTTCTATTTCGACAGGACTAGTATTTGTTCTTAGTAGCAAATCTTTATTCGGTTTGGCTAGAAAATTCTCAATAACGAATAAAAGACAAGACTTCAGGTGCGACTACAGACGAAACTATAGCCAAGAATGTAGACGATGTAATACTAGGGACCAATAACAATTTAAAAACGAGTCTATACAATTGAGAAACAGCCAACGATACTCTAGACTCGACTATTGACGAGACAATTCTTTCTACAAAACTATAGACAATAGACGCGGCTATAGAAAATACTTTAGAGGGGATTATTGGCGAGCCATTGATAAATAACGCGTGATCCATTTCGAGGTTCCCTACTTTTTTAAAGAAAAAAACACAGAAAATTCAAATTTAATGGGGAATGTTTATTATCATTTGAAAGAACATTCTTTGACATTTATATTTTTCGATTTAGGCCTTGCAGGAAAACATCACGCGTGTCATTCGCCAGTTACCAGTCGAAATGCTCGATCGAGTCATCGAAAATTGGCCTCAACGGATGGACCATCTGCTCAGTAGCAACGCCCAACATTTGATAGACATAATCTTCAAAAAATAAATGCCAAAGAATGGTCTTTCAAATGATAATAAACATTTCCCATTAAATTTGAATTTTCCGTATTTTTTTCTTTAAAAAAGTAGGGAACCTCAAAATGGATCACTCACGCGTTATCAATGATAATTTATAGACGAGTGTAAAGGCGATCCTATTGCCAAATAAAAGACACGACTACCAACAAGACTATGTCCAAGACTATTTTGAAAAATAGACGAGAGTATGAAAGAGAGTTCAGACGAGACTAAGTACTATTTTACAAATGTGCCTTTTGGCAATCAATAGGAGAAAATATAAACAGACAATAAACGAAACTGTTAACAAGACTATAAATTAAACTGAAGGCAAGCCTATAGATAACAATATTGACCAGATTCATAAGAGACTTTCAGAAATACTATAAACGAAGATATTGACGAGATTATTAACGAATACATAATGCGAATACAGACGAAACTATAGGCAAGACTGTAGACGAGCTAATAGTATAGAAAATCCTAAAGACGGGACTTTTAACGCGACGCTTCATAAATAATTGGCTAGTCTACAGACGATCCTATTGACAACCAATAGAAGCAACGATCGACAAGACTTTAGACGAGCCTATTGAGACAAAATTACGAGAGTATGAGCGAGAGATTCGACGAGACTATATTTTTTTTCGCGATGCTATTTGCTTGCTCTGGTGGGAATCGAACCCACAACCCCTGCGCTAGCTCACTAACAACTAGCCTACCTGGGCACTATTTTTTGATAAGACTTTTGACAATCAATAGCAGAGACTATTTACAAATATTAACTACAGATTAAACTATTAAGAAGCAACAGGCGAGACTTTAGACGCGACTATATATGATACTATAGACGAGAATATTGACAAACAATATAAAAGTCGTTGATATTGGTAATGAATAGAGGTGACTTTGTACAAACAAGAATCGACTTTAGATAAGAGTTACACGAGATTTTAGACGGGACTTAAGACGAGACCTTAGACGAGATATTGGGCATGACTATTGACAAGCAATAACCGAGACTTTAGATGCGACTGTAGCCAAAACTTTAGAAGAGACTTCAGACGGGACTTGAGACGAGACCTAAGACGAAACTTAAGAGGATATTTTAGACAAACCTAAAGATTACTATAGATAATCCCTATAGATGAGACAATAGACGACACTATTGTCAAATAATTATTATAATAGATGAGACTCCAGGCGCGACTTTAGACTACAGTTTAGCCAAGACCATGAATGGACTACAAAGAAGACTAAAGACATAACGACAGACAAAATTACAGACAGGTCTTAACAATGCGAGTTCTTTTCTTTTTGTCTTCTTTATTATTTTTCTCTTTATATGGAAGTAAAGTATAATATAATAAAAACAAAAACCAACAATAACAACAACATACTTAATCATTCATATAATACAAAAAAAAAAATATTAAACACAAACACAAAAAAGGATGTGAAATAAAAGATAGAAGGAAAAATGGGATTAATTTTTTTTTTGTAAAAAACATAAGATAGACGTTTAAAGTAGATATTTGTTTGAAATAATATTCTTTTTTTTAGTGTCCTTTGTCTAAGGGTTTTGTATTATATTTTTAAAAAGTTATATCTTGGGAATGCGTAATCCCTAGGCCATTAAGATGCCATTAATCATATTAAACTAATGATTTTTTAGAGTTTTCAAATTAAGGTCATTTTCCTTTTCCTGGTAGATTTTTCTTTTTATAAAAATTACTGAATTTATAGTAATCTTAGGTAAAGTGTGTTTAAATTGTCTGGAAAGTTTTCTTTATTTCAGTATGGAAAGTTTGCGTAATATCTCAGCTTTAATATTTCATTTTTTAAATCCCTAAACATTTGTTAAAGTTCTAAGGGTTTTCCAAAATATCCTTTACATTAATATTAATCATACGCCCAGTACGGTAAAATAATTTTGATTTGATTTCTAAAGTACTTGGCTTGGAACTTTTAATGAAATTGTAATTTTTTTTTTCTGGTTATAATGAAATTGTTAATTTATTTAATAAAATTAAATAAAAACTCTTGATTTCAATAGATCAAGTTAAGGAAAATTTCTGCGAAAAGTTATATTTAAATAAAAATTTAATTTCCAAAAAAATGTTTTTGGATAATATTTTTTTATTAAATGATTAATGATGTCTCTTGGTATTAAAATTATAATCACCCCTATTATGTAAGTCGTTGTCGACGTCGAGATTAATTTTTATTTGTTGTCACATGAAGTCGACGACTACATCACTTCGACGTTCATTTGGTATTTTATAAGAAAGTTGTGTCGACGTCGACAAGTTATCGAAAATCTGACAATAAAAAAAATTCCATCTCCAATTTTTTTTTTATTATTATTTGATGTTCTTCATCATTAAAGTAAATTTTTTGAAGCTATTTAGCTATTTTCCGAAATTTTGCCAGGTTCGTGATAACAGCTATTTTTTACTGTAAGTTTTCTTATAATTTATACCTTCAACGATTATTAATAAATATAAGACTTTGCTATCATGCCGCTGTTAGCAAATTTTTGCGAATTTCCGCTAATTTTGCAATTTTTACCGAATTTTTGACATTCCTAATAGTTTAAGGGACTTTTAATTAATTTTATGGCTTGTTTGAAATATTCAAAATTTTCGCGAATTTTCGCGTTTACTTTTAAAATTTGTACCCATAACTTCTTTTACATTTGCAGTATATGTTCACATTCTACTTAAACTTTCTTTAAATTTCATTTGAGTCGTCGGCAAAATTTCCTGTCGACTAAAACAGAGACAATTTTACTCGACGTCGACTTAAAAGCGTCCGAGAAAATATCAAGTGGCTGTCTATAGTAATCGATTTCTTTCAATAACGGCTCAGAAAATATAATTACTATTCCGATACCATCCACTCATGTCGACGTCGACTTTCATAATAGGGATGAATATTTATTTTCTATAAATTTAATATAATTTAATATTTCTGTTTTTATGATTCTCATGTTCATTTTTGTAATTACGTTAATTGAATTTTTTTGCACAGCTGTGTGTGTATGTTTTTTTTTTTTTTTTTGGTAATTTATCATATAATCATTTAGTATTTAAGATAATTAATTATAAAAAGATGTATATAAATGCAATAATAATAAAAATATTTTATACAAGAAAAACAAAAGACACCTTCCGTAAATAATGGCAATAATTATAATTGTTTAATTGCAATAATTTGTACTTGACATACTCATACTTGATTAAAAAGAGATAGTCATACATATAGAAACACAGAGAGTCGGGAAATATTACAATAAAAACCCTTCAATTGGAAACAAGCGTTTGAATAAGATTTTTTAGGAGTTTAAGTAATAATTCTTAAATAAATTTTATAATCAAACAAAAGAAATGCTTTAAATTTTCATACTGTGCGTATGATTAATATTAATAGTTATGGGTTATTTTTGCAAAAATGCCTATAAATTGATAAAATAATGGAAGACATAATTTTTCAATGGACTTCAATGCCAATATATTTACCTTTTACATGACATATATTTAAGAAATGGAAAATAAATCAGAACTTTAAAATACTCCCTACAGAAAAATGCAACGTTTGGTGCGGTTTACCCGCTGGTAACATCATTAAAAACCAAGACAGAGCTCACGGTATGGTCAATGGGGTTCATTCTCGTACTACGATAAATGATATCTTGTTTGAAAATGATAAACAAAGATGAATGAAATTGATCCGGGCGGGAAGTGTTTTCAACTGGAAGGCTCTGCGTGGCATGCGGCGATAGCAACCGTTGATTTATTGAAATAAAAATTTGGCGATGGGTTGATTTAGAACAATTTAGAGAAACGATTCGTCTCCAATGACCTGTGATTTTATAGCTCTCGCTAATTTCCTTTGGAGCTACACCCAGAGAAAAAATATGTTTAAATTTGGTCACCTCCAACAAAACTATTTTTAAAGAGAATTGCAAACATATTATGTTTAAATTTAACCATACTATTGTCACCGATAAACATATTATTGTTAAATTAGTCCTCCATCAAGAAGGCACAACCATATTATGGTTGCCTCCGAACATCTTTTGGTTAGTAATAACTAAAATATGTTTAACATTTATAATAGCATGGTTGATTTTCAACCAAAGCATGTTGCTCTTAGAAAAGAGGAAAATACTATTGTTAATTTAAAAACAAATTATTGTCATATTTAACCATAACATGTTTAGAGGCAACAATAATATGGTTGTGGCTTCTTGATGGAGGACTAATTTAACAATTATATGTTTGTCGGTGACAATAATATGGATAATTTAAACAAAATATGTTTAAAATTTTGTCTAAAAATAGTTTTGTTGGAGGTGACCATATCTAAACATATTTTTTCTCTACGTGTATATGAAGTCACTGGTATATGATGATAAATCAGCAAAAGTTGACGCCATGAAGGCCAACAGTGTCCGTGTTGTTCGTGCTATACGGATAGCAATGCTCGTAAAAGTGGCCCAAAATTAAATGGTCAGAATGTGATTCGTCAAGAACAGCCGCTGTGCTTATTTTTATTCTTTCGAATAATAATAACTTTTTTTTTTTATTACAATTAAGTTTTTTGTGTAATTTTTTACAATTTAAAATTCTAAAGGGCTTAAAAATATCCTTTAAAAGTTAAAAAAATTTAATTTTAAAAATCTACCTTTATATATTTATCGCTCTTTCAAATTTACGTATATTTTTAGCTTTTTTTCAAGTTAATAAAATATGTTATTATTCGACCTTTCCAATTTTAAATAAATAAAAATTAATCAAGCTCGAGGCCAGTGTTTTTTTGTAAATAAATATTCCTTTTTATTTAATTCCGATATTTCGATCTTCGTTGAAGATCATCATCAGGGATTGTTTCCTTAAATTTAATTAAAAGAACAATAAAACATAAGTATAAGCATCATTATTATAAACATACAAATAACAACAACATATATAGACAACAATCACACAAATTTTGCTTTTTTAAACAGTTTTATACGTTCACAATATATTCACACACTCACAGTGAATTTTTATTAATACAAAAACTTAAAAATACATTGTGTACGTATCAACATCTAAAATAACACTAAACTTAAAAATTATTACTGCAGTTTGATCTTATTTACTAAGCCTCTGTAGTTATTAGCACACGAACACTCTACGTCGCTCTTAAAGTTGACGCTCTTTTTTGTTGCTATGATGTGAAGCATCTCAAGCATGTATCGACGTTTGTAATTCGGCTCTGTTTGTAACACACCTACATTACTAAAATCAGGCGAGTGTTTGTTTTTGACACAGTGGTCCACAAGTGCTGTTTTTGGTGTTTCTCTACCGAGTTTTAATTTCTGATCAGATTTATGGCCTGCAATCCTAGTTTTTAGCTTGTTTTTTGTGGTTCCGATATAAACCTTGTCACAACTTTCGTTTAAATTTCCAATACAGGGTATATTATATATAACATTTGATTTTTCCATGTTCTGAATTTTATCTTTAGTTTTGCTGTATATTTTAGAGAGATTGTTGTCCGTTTTGTGTGCCATTCTAAAGTTTTCACCATTAAAAAGTTTGGATTTTTCAAATCTCTCAGATATTTCAGGTACATAGGTAAGGGATTTATAAATCATTGATATGTCAGTAACTTTCGAACGGTTTACAATTCTATTTTCATAGTCACGAATAAGTTTATTCGTAAGTTTTGTAGGAAAATTGTTGTCAAGAAGGATGTTTCTAATTTTAATTATATTATTTTTATGGAACTCCAAGTCACTAAGATTCAACACTCTTATTATTAAGTTTTTAGCCGTATTAATGATAACCCTTTTTGGATGTTTCGAAAAGTAGTTAATAATTCTACCGGAAGCTGTCTGTTTTTGGTACCAATCCATTTTTAAGTTATTCCCATCTCTGATTACAACGGTATCCAGATACGGTAATCTAAAATTGGACTCTTTTTCAGCTGTAAACTTAATACTATGGTGAAAACTATTTAAATTTGTCAGTATCTCCTCAATTGCACTTTCCCTTACTATACTAAAGATGTCATCCACATATTTCGTCAAAATCTTTGGTTTTTCCGCTAGCCTTTCAAACACCGTCTCCAACAATTTCTCCATTACAATATCTGCAACTATTGGCGATGCTGGTGATCCCATCGGTAGACCCTTCCTTTGAGTAAATATTTTACCATCATATTTAAAATACCGATTGTCCTTTATACAGAATTTCACAATACGTAGAAATAGTCCTTTTGTCATATTTGTAAACTTTTCAATTTCCTCCCATTTTTCTTCAATAATATTTAACGCTAAATCAACAGGGACACTGGGGAACAGAGAAACAACATCAAACGATATTAATCTTTCATCGTCCTGTATAGTCAAGTCTTTTATCTTATTCCTAAATTGCACCGAATCCTTAACGTTATATATCGAATTTTCCGTAATTCTTTTTAATATCACCGTGATATATTTGCAAAGTTCACTTGCTGGGGAATTTATAGAGGAACATATGGGTCTTAACGGGTAATTTTCCTTGTGTATTTTTGGGAGTCCATATATCCTTGGAGCTACCGACACTTCAGTTTTAAGTCTTCTCTTCTCTCTTTCAGAGATTATATTATGTTTAAACATTTCTTCCACTAAATCGTTATTAGTTTTTTGAAGTCCGCTTGTCAAATCCTTATTCAATCTCCGATATGTCATCATGTCTCCTATAATATTCTTCATTCTCATATCATATTCCTCTTTCTCTAGAGCTACTGTAACATTACCCTTATCGGCGGTTAAAATTAAAATATGCCTATTCGCATTTAGAAACCTTCTTGCCTTTTCCACTATGTTTAGTGTGTATCGATCCCTGTTGCTCATTTTAAGTTTATTCAAGTGATTGTCAATTATAGATGTAAATCTCGTCCTAGCTGTTTCCTGGTCTTCTTTTTGTTGTATAGTTTGTATAAAATCCTCTCCATCTGTTATGAATTTTAGCATAGGAAATTCGCTTTTTGTTACTGGTAACGCATGTTTCCGTCCCAGCGAGAGAATCCACTGTATATCATCAGGTATGTCTGTTCTCGTCAAGTTCCTAAACCATTTCCTATTAAATTTAATGTCAAGTTCCTTTTTCTGTGCTTCTTTCAATTTGTCAAATTTTTCCTTATGTTTATGTTTAATCCTTTCATTCAAAGATTTTGTAAGAATGTTCTCGCTGTCCCACAGTGCGAGTGCTTCTTCTTCGGTTAGTTGTTTGTTTAACAATATTTTAATATTCTCCTGATGTTTCTCATTGTGTTTTAAAAGTTCATGTTTCTGTTTTAGTAGTAAATTTAGCAGTTTGCCATGGAAATTCTGTACATACTTAGATAGTGTTTGTCTAGTAGTAGATTTTGTATTTATTGTCGTTTCAAAAATGTTATATATATTCTTAGTAGAATTTATCAAGAAAGTTGGAACTATACCTGTGTTTCTACAGCGCACCAGAAAAGTTATCGATGCTTTTAACTTTATGTGCTTGTCCCTTATTGACTTGTATTTGTTTATGTTCGTTTTGATATTTTTGTTCTTATTAAATTTATTGTAAACCATTTTGATGTTATTATTGCGGCGTGCTCTCCGTTCAAGTTAATAAAATATGTTATTATTCGACCTTTCCAATTTTAAATAAATAAAAATTAATCAAGCTCGAGGCCAGTGTTTTTTTGTAAATAAATATTCCTTTTTATTTAATTCCGATATTTCGATCTTCGTTGAAGATCATCATCAGGGATTGTTTCCTTAAATTTAATTAAAAGAACAATAAAACATAAGTATAAGCATCATTATTATAAACATACAAATAACAACAACATATATAGACAACAATCACACAAATTTTGCTTTTTTAAACAGTTTTATACGTTCACAATATATTCACACACTCACAGTGAATTTTTATTAATACAAAAACTTAAAAATACATTGTGTACGTATCAACATCTAAAATAACACTAAACTTAAAAATTATTACTGCAGTTTGATCTTATTTACTAAGCCTCTGTAGTTATTAGCACACGAACACTCTACGTCGCTCTTAAAGTTGACGCTCTTTTTTGTTGCTATGATGTGAAGCATCTCAAGCATGTATCGACGTTTGTAATTCGGCTCTGTTTGTAACACACCTACATTACTAAAATCAGGCGAGTGTTTGTTTTTGACACAGTGGTCCACAAGTGCTGTTTTTGGTGTTTCTCTACCGAGTTTTAATTTCTGATCAGATTTATGGCCTGCAATCCTAGTTTTTAGCTTGTTTTTTGTGGTTCCGATATAAACCTTGTCACAACTTTCGTTTAAATTTCCAATACAGGGTATATTATATATAACATTTGATTTTTCCATGTTCTGAATTTTATCTTTAGTTTTGCTGTATATTTTAGAGAGATTGTTGTCCGTTTTGTGTGCCATTCTAAAGTTTTCACCATTAAAAAGTTTGGATTTTTCAAATCTCTCAGATATTTCAGGTACATAGGTAAGAGATTTATAAATCATTGATATGTCAGTAACTTTCGAACGGTTTACAATTCTATTTTCATAGTCACGAATAAGTTTATTCGTAAGTTTTGTAGGAAAATTGTTGTCAAGAAGGATGTTTCTAATTTTAATTATATTATTTTTATGGAACTCCAAGTCACTAAGATTCAACACTCTTATTATTAAGTTTTTAGCCGTATTAATGATAACCCTTTTTGGATGTTTCGAAAAGTAGTTAATAATTCTACCGGAAGCTGTCTGTTTTTGGTACCAATCCATTTTTAAGTTATTCCCATCTCTGATTACAACGGTATCCAGATACGGTAATCTAAAATTGGACTCTTTTTCAGCTGTAAACTTAATACTATGGTGAAAACTATTTAAATTTGTCAGTATCTCCTCAATTGCACTTTCCCTTACTATACTAAAGATGTCATCCACATATTTCGTCAAAATCTTTGGTTTTTCCGCTAGCCTTTCAAACACCGTCTCCAACAATTTCTCCATTACAATATCTGCAACTATTGGCGATGCTGGTGATCCCATCGGTAGACCCTTCCTTTGAGTAAATATTTTACCATCATATTTAAAATACCGATTGTCCTTTATACAGAATTTCACAATACGTAGAAATAGTCCTTTTGTCATATTTGTAAACTTTTCAATTTCCTCCCATTTTTCTTCAATAATATTTAACGCTAAATCAACAGGGACACTGGGGAACAGAGAAACAACATCAAACGATATTAATCTTTCATCGTCCTGTATAGTCAAGTCTTTTATCTTATTCCTAAATTGCACCGAATCCTTAACGTTATATATCGAATTTTCCGTAATTCTTTTTAATATCACCGTGATATATTTGCAAAGTTCACTTGCTGGGGAATTTATAGAGGAACATATGGGTCTTAACGGGTAATTTTCCTTGTGTATTTTTGGGAGTCCATATATCCTTGGAGCTACCGACACTTCAGTTTTAAGTCTTCTCTTCTCTCTTTCAGAGATTATATTATGTTTAAACATTTCTTCCACTAAATCGTTATTAGTTTTTTGAAGTCCGCTTGTCAAATCCTTATTCAATCTCCGATATGTCATCATGTCTCCTATAATATTCTTCATTCTCATATCATATTCCTCTTTCTCTAGAGCTACTGTAACATTATTAGTAATGTTACAGTATTAGTAATGTTACAGTAGCTCTAGAGAAAGAGGAATATGATATGAGAATGAAGAATATTATAGGAGACATGATGACATATCGGAGATTGAATAAGGATTTGACAAGCGGACTTCAAAAAACTAATAACGATTTAGTGGAAGAAATGTTTAAACATAATATAATCTCTGAAAGAGAGAAGAGAAGACTTAAAACTGAAGTGTCGGTAGCTCCAAGGATATATGGACTCCCAAAAATACACAAGGAAAATTACCCGTTAAGACCCATATGTTCCTCTATAAATTCCCCAGCAAGTGAACTTTGCAAATATATCACGGTGATATTAAAAAGAATTACGGAAAATTCGATATATAACGTTAAGGATTCGGTGCAATTTAGGAATAAGATAAAAGACTTGACTATACAGGACGATGAAAGATTAATATCGTTTGATGTTGTTTCTCTGTTCCCCAGTGTCCCTGTTGATTTAGCGTTAAATATTATTGAAGAAAAATGGGAGGAAATTGAAAAGTTTACAAATATGACAAAAGGACTATTTCTACGTATTGTGAAATTCTGTATAAAGGACAATCGGTATTTTAAATATGATGGTAAAATATTTACTCAAAGGAAGGGTCTACCGATGGGATCACCAGCATCGCCAATAGTTGCAGATATTGTAATGGAGAAATTGTTGGAGACGGTGTTTGAAAGGCTAGCGGAAAAACCAAAGATTTTGACGAAATATGTGGATGACATCTTTAGTATAGTAAGGGAAAGTGCAATTGAGGAGATACTGACAAATTTAAATAGTTTTCACCATAGTATTAAGTTTACAGCTGAAAAAGAGTCCAATTTTAGATTACCGTATCTGGATACCGTTGTAATCAGAGATGGGAATAACTTAAAAATGGATTGGTACCAAAAACAGACAGCTTCCGGTAGAATTATTAACTACTTTTCGAAACATCCAAAAAGGGTTATCATTAATACGGCTAAAAACTTAATAATAAGAGTGTTGAATCTTAGTGACTTGGAGTTCCATAAAAATAATATAATTAAAATTAGAAACATCCTTCTTGACAACAATTTTCCTACAAAACTTACGAATAAACTTATTCGTGACTATGAAAATAGAATTGTAAACCGTTCGAAAGTTACTGACATATCAATGATTTATAAATCCCTTACCTATGTACCTGAAATATCTGAGAGATTTGAAAAATCCAAACTTTTTAATGGTGAAAACTTTAGAATGGCACACAAAACGGACAACAATCTCTCTAAAATATACAGCAAAACTAAAGATAAAATTCAGAACATGGAAAAATCAAATGTTATATATAATATACCCTGTATTGGAAATTTAAACGAAAGTTGTGACAAGGTTTATATCGGAACCACAAAAAACAAGCTAAAAACTAGGATTGCAGGCCATAAATCTGATCAGAAATTAAAACTCGGTAGAGAAACACCAAAAACAGCACTTGTGGACCACTGTGTCAAAAACAAACACACGCCTGATTTTAGTAATGTAGGTGTGTTACAAACAGAGCCGAATTACAAACGTCGATACATGCTTGAGATGCTTCACATCATAGCAACAAAAAAGAGCGTCAACTTTAAGAGCGACGTAGAGTGTTCGTGTGCTAATAACTACAGAGGCTTAGTAAATAAGATCAAACTGCAGTAATAATTTTTAAGTTTAGTGTTATTTTAGATGTTGATACGTACACAATGTATTTTTAAGTTTTTGTATTAATAAAAATTCACTGTGAGTGTGTGAATATATTGTGAACGTATAAAACTCTTTAAAAAAGCAAAATTTGTGTGATTGTTGTCTATATATGTTGTTGTTATTTGTATGTTTATAATAATGATGCTTATACTTATGTTTTATTGTTCTTTTAATTAAATTTAAGGAAACAATCCCTGATGATGATCTTCAACGAAGATCGAAATATCGGAATTAAATAAAAAGGAATATTTATTTACAAAAAAACACTGGCCTCGAGCTTGATTAATTTTTATTTATTTAAAATTGGAAAGGTCGAATAATAACATATTTTATTAACTTGAACGGAGAGCACGCCGCAATAATAACATCAAAATGGTTTACAATAAATTTAATAAGAACAAAAATATCAAAACGAACATAAACAAATACAAGTCAATAAGGGACAAGCACATAAAGTTAAAAGCATCGATAACTTTTCTGGTGCGCTGTAGAAACACAGGTATAGTTCCAACTTTCTTGATAAATTCTACTAAGAATATATATAACATTTTTGAAACGACAATAAATACAAAATCTACTACTAGACAAACACTATCTAAGTATGTACAGAATTTCCATGGCAAACTGCTAAATTTACTACTAAAACAGAAACATGAACTTTTAAAACACAATGAGAAACATCAGGAGAATATTAAAATATTGTTAAACAAACAACTAACCGAAGAAGAAGCACTCGCACTGTGGGACAGCGAGAACATTCTTACAAAATCTTTGAATGAAAGGATTAAACATAAACATAAGGAAAAATTTGACAAATTGAAAGAAGCACAGAAAAAGGAACTTGACATTAAATTTAATAGGAAATGGTTTAGGAACTTGACGAGAACAGACATACCTGATGATATACAGTGGATTCTCTCGCTGGGACGGAAACATGCGTTACCAGTAACAAAAAGCGAATTTCCTATGCTAAAATTCATAACAGATGGAGAGGATTTTATACAAACTATACAACAAAAAGAAGACCAGGAAACAGCTAGGACGAGATTTACATCTATAATTGACAATCACTTGAATAAACTTAAAATGAGCAACAGGGATCGATACACACTAAACATAGTGGAAAAGGCAAGAAGGTTTCTAAATGCGAATAGGCATATTTTAATTTTAACCGCCGATAAGGGTAATGTTACAGTAGCTCTAGAGAAAGAGGAATATGATATGAGAATGAAGAATATTATAGGAGACATGATGACATATCGGAGATTGAATAAGGATTTGACAAGCGGACTTCAAAAAACTAATAACGATTTAGTGGAAGAAATGTTTAAACATAATATAATCTCTGAAAGAGAGAAGAGAAGACTTAAAACTGAAGTGTCGGTAGCTCCAAGGATATATGGACTCCCAAAAATACACAAGGAAAATTACCCGTTAAGACCCATATGTTCCTCTATAAATTCCCCAGCAAGTGAACTTTGCAAATATATCACGGTGATATTAAAAAGAATTACGGAAAATTCGATATATAACGTTAAGGATTCGGTGCAATTTAGGAATAAGATAAAAGACTTGACTATACAGGACGATGAAAGATTAATATCGTTTGATGTTGTTTCTCTGTTCCCCAGTGTCCCTGTTGATTTAGCGTTAAATATTATTGAAGAAAAATGGGAGGAAATTGAAAAGTTTACAAATATGACAAAAGGACTATTTCTACGTATTGTGAAATTCTGTATAAAGGACAATCGGTATTTTAAATATGATGGTAAAATATTTACTCAAAGGAAGGGTCTACCGATGGGATCACCAGCATCGCCAATAGTTGCAGATATTGTAATGGAGAAATTGTTGGAGACGGTGTTTGAAAGGCTAGCGGAAAAACCAAAGATTTTGACGAAATATGTGGATGACATCTTTAGTATAGTAAGGGAAAGTGCAATTGAGGAGATACTGACAAATTTAAATAGTTTTCACCATAGTATTAAGTTTACAGCTGAAAAAGAGTCCAATTTTAGATTACCGTATCTGGATACCGTTGTAATCAGAGATGGGAATAACTTAAAAATGGATTGGTACCAAAAACAGACAGCTTCCGGTAGAATTATTAACTACTTTTCGAAACATCCAAAAAGGGTTATCATTAATACGGCTAAAAACTTAATAATAAGAGTGTTGAATCTTAGTGACTTGGAGTTCCATAAAAATAATATAATTAAAATTAGAAACATCCTTCTTGACAACAATTTTCCTACAAAACTTACGAATAAACTTATTCGTGACTATGAAAATAGAATTGTAAACCGTTCGAAAGTTACTGACATATCAATGATTTATAAATCCCTTACCTATGTACCTGAAATATCTGAGAGATTTGAAAAATCCAAACTTTTTAATGGTGAAAACTTTAGAATGGCACACAAAACGGACAACAATCTCTCTAAAATATACAGCAAAACTAAAGATAAAATTCAGAACATGGAAAAATCAAATGTTATATATAATATACCCTGTATTGGAAATTTAAACGAAAGTTGTGACAAGGTTTATATCGGAACCACAAAAAACAAGCTAAAAACTAGGATTGCAGGCCATAAATCTGATCAGAAATTAAAACTCGGTAGAGAAACACCAAAAACAGCACTTGTGGACCACTGTGTCAAAAACAAACACTCGCCTGATTTTAGTAATGTAGGTGTGTTACAAACAGAGCCGAATTACAAACGTCGATACATGCTTGAGATGCTTCACATCATAGCAACAAAAAAGAGCGTCAACTTTAAGAGCGACGTAGAGTGTTCGTGTGCTAATAACTACAGAGGCTTAGTAAATAAGATCAAACTGCAGTAATAATTTTTAAGTTTAGTGTTATTTTAGATGTTGATACGTACACAATGTATTTTTAAGTTTTTGTATTAATAAAAATTCACTGTGAGTGTGTGAATATATTGTGAACGTATAAAACTGTTTAAAAAAGCAAAATTTGTGTGATTGTTGTCTATATATGTTGTTGTTATTTGTATGTTTATAATAATGATGCTTATACTTATGTTTTATTGTTCTTTTAATTAAATTTAAGGAAACAATCCCTGATAATGATCTTCAACGAAGATCGAAATATCGGAATTAAATAAAAAGGAATATTTATTTACAAAAAAACACTGGCCTCGAGCTTGATTAATTTTTATTTATTTTTTTCAAGTATTAATTGAATATTAAGATTCCACAACGATAAAATTTAAGTTAATTGAATTATTATGTTCTGGCTTAATGTGTAAAGCTAAATTTTCAATTTTGTTTATTTAATTAAATCGATATGTGTGTGGTTTAAATTAATTTAATAACGGCAATAATAATGAACTTAATCTATATGCAAATTATGTATCGATAACCAGCTACTTAAAAAAGGGAAAGGAAAAAGAAGGAAAACAAATATGAGTTTTAATAGATTCAGACTTAAATCACTTCATTTTAATTTCTAGACTAGTTGGACTAATAGTGTACTCTATAGACAAGACGATAGTGTAGTCTATGAAAGAGACAAAAGTGTAGTCTATTGAATTAACGATATTGTAGTCCATAGACTTTAAGATTGTGTTATCTTGAGATTAGCCAAAATTGCAGTATATAGTCTAAACGAGTCTGTAAAATTAACGATAGTGTAGTCTATTGAATTGCCGATAGTATAGTCTTGACACTAAGCGATAGTACAATCTATAGGCTTAACAATTGTGTATCTATAATCTTAACGATAGTGTAGTTTATAGACCAAACGATAGTTTAGCCTGTTGACTTAACGACAGTGTAGCGATAGCGTAATCTATTCACTTAATTCTACTGCAGTCTATAGATTAAGCAAAAGTGTACCCTGCGGAAAACTTGTCTCAACTGTTCCAACAGAACTGGTCCTGGGATTTGTGAAAGTAGAATAAGAACAAAAAGAAATTACTATTCACATGTGGAAGGAGAACTAATCACGTAACTAACAGGTTCCGTATTCACCGGTGTTGTGATACATGTCTTTGGGTCTATTTAAAAATCTTACACTTTAGTGTCAGTTCGCTTGCTTCTAGGGTAATAAAAGTCTAGACGAAAGGGTTTTTCATAGACTATTTAGACCATAGTGTAATCCATAGATTAGACACCCAGCAAAAATATTTCAAGATTTGGAAGCAGTAATTACGTATACTGCATCCAAATCGCTTCCTTTTTTGCTTCCTAAAATGGCTGCCTTACTCGTGTGCTGTAAGATAAGGCATATAATCCTGCAACCTTTAAATACGGTGCTACACACTAGAACTGAATCTCAGTTTATTCGTTTTTTTTTTAAGATTACATTTTCTACTGCTGCATTGAAACAGTAAAATCTTTTATTCTTTTGATAAAAAGTAAAAAATGTTAACTAAATCTACAACAACTAAATATACAGGGGTGTTCTGGAAATCGAAAACGCAAAACGCAAGAATTTTGAAGTTCTCTTCAATACACCCTTAATCAAATTTTTTAAAATTGTCTTATATTCTGTTTAATAGAGAAATATTTGTATTGTATTTCTTTTACTACTTTATTTAAAAAAAACGACTTTTAAATTCTTCGGTTTGCATTTTCGATTTCCAGACACTCCTCATAATTGTATGTAAAACTATAACCAAAAAATTTTTTTGGATTTATGAAAAGTTTTTTAAACGCTGAAATAAAATTTTTCCAGTGCTTCTTTTGCTCACTTTCTTTATTCACGTAAATCATGCCCGTTTTCAAGGCGTGAAATAAGCATTTTTCAGATCTCTAAAGTAGAGCTTCTACACGAGGAATTGCAAACAAAAATCATGTGATATTTCATAGAAGTGCAAGCGCTTCACTTCAAATTCTCCCTTACATTATTGCATCCGAGGATGCATCAGTTTTTGCTGGGCAATAGTGTAATATATGGTAGTCTATTAACAAGACAATATTGCAGTCTTTTGACAGTATAATACGGATTACACTGTTTTTTCTCAATATCATGGACTATAATATATTCTAAAAAGGAGTTTATTGCAGTCTAAAGATACACAGAAAAAATTAAAAATTTTCTCTAATCATTTAATTCATAGAATCAAGCAAACTATATGTTGATTTTGCACCTATTACCAAAACGATTTTATTAATTACTAAAACAAAAATATTTTTAATTTTAATTAAAAAAATGATAAAAAAAAACTTTGCCATTTCAAACAATGTGTTAATTGATTTAATAAATATAGCTCAGGTTTTGACAATCAAGGAAACAATTTGTTGATTCCTAAAAATTGTAAAAATTTAAAATTGTGATTTTTTTCAATAAATGATATTTTGAATTTTAAATAAAAAAAATTATCAAAAAACTTTGCCATTTCAAGCAATGTGTTAATTGTTTTAATTAAATATAGCTCAGGTTTTGACAATTCCCAACAACAAATCTACAAGTTTAAATAATTTTTTTTAAGCGAAAAAATCAATTAAGATTTTTTGTTATTAAATTAATATTTTAATTAAAATTTATTTCACAACAACCAAAATGTTAATTGAATCAAAATTATGTGTATAAATTTTTTTTAACTAAAAATTTAATTTTCCTTATTATTTTTTAATCGACCTTTTTCTGATTGTATTTTCAATATTTTAAATCAATAAATTAAGTAAAAGACAATTTATCTCATTTTATCAATGTATTTCCTACGTTTCGTATGTATTTCCTTCTTCAGGGATAGATTTTTATTATTGGTCTGGCAACATTAATGAAATACAAAAGGAAAACATATTATCAGGGACCGTAACAGTTATACCTTTTTTCATAAAAGTCCAATGATAACAGTTATTTTTTGATTTTTTTTTTTTTGAACCAATATAACAGTTATTTTTTGATTTTTATTTTTTTGAACAAAAATAACAGTTATTTTTTGATTTTTATTTTTTTGATCAAAAATAACAGTTCTTTTATGATTTTTATTTTTTTGAACAATAATAACTGTTATTTTTAGATTTTTATTTATTTGAGCAAAAATAACAATTATTTTTTGATTTTTCTTTTTTCGAGCAAAAAAAAGTAATTCTTTAAAGACATTTACGTCTTATTATTATTTAGTTGACTTTAAATATTTATTTTAATGCGCATAAGATATCCCAATGATGATCACACATTTAAATAAATATTTAAAGGCAACTCAATAATTATAACACGTACATTTCTTTAAAGAATAACTTTTATTTTTGCTCGAAAAATAAAAATCAAAATATGTTATTTTTGTTAAAAAAAAATAAAAATCATAAAATAATTGTTATTAATAATTAGTATTGTGGTTATTTTATTGAACTGTTAATGGTTTTTAATCCAAATTTAGATATTTTAATTAGGCTTAAGTTCATTGAATTTAATTTGCATTAAATTATTTTTATGAAGAAAGGAATTTTTACAACATGGAAGATTAATTAAAATTGTTATTGATAATTTTCATTCTTGACTGACCTGGGATTCGAAGCCAGGCTGTCTGGCGTGTGATTCGAACCCAGGCGGCTGGTTACCCTGACATGTTGGTCGAAACATTTCAATAAAATAACCACAATACTAATTATTGTTAACAGCTAAGGCACGAGCTATGTTTACATTTGTCCTTCAAGTTGTGCTGAAAAAGGTCAACTAGAAAAAAGAAAGACAAAAACAGGAAAAACAAAAAAAATGTACTTTGGACTTCAAGAAGAATTCTTGACAAAAGTACGAAAAAACAGAAGTAAGGAAAAACATGTGAGATCAATTAAAAATGGATAATCTTTCAAAAAAAGCAAATTTCGATCTACCAAAGGTTAAAATACAATTTGGTTTAAGGATTGATGTTTGACTACTGACGTCAGCAGTCTTCGATGGCTGCGAGTGTAAGACGGCAAATCCCTTTGAGAAGACCTAGTGGTTGAGGTCGAAACATGTCAGGGTAACCAGCCGCCTGGGTTCGAATCACACGCCAGACAGCCTGGCTTCGAATCCCAGGTCAGTCAAGAATGAAAATTATCAATAACAATTTTAATTAATCTTCCATGTTGTAAAAATTCCTTTCTTCAGAAAAATAATTTAATGCAAATTAAATTCAATGAACTTAAGCCTAATTAAAATATCTAAATTTGGATTAAAAAAAATAATTGTTATTTTTGATTGAAAAAATAAAAATCAAAAAATAACTGTTATTTTTGTTCAAAATAATAAAAACCAAAAAATAACTGTAATTTTTTATTGAAAAACAATAAAAATCAAAACTTTAAAAATCATAATATTTTATCATAGAAAAGTTCATAAGGATCAATATGTTTTCCGGCATTTACTTCAAAATTTTTGTTTCAAAATAACTGTTATTTTCGGACCCTGCATATTATTATTATTATTATTACATGGTCTAGAGGTAACTTTAGGAAAGATATCAAAAATAAAATTGATTCAATTATCATATTAATAAAAAAAACTACTGAAATTTTTTTCTGTGTAAGGATATACTGCAGTTTATACGCTGAATAGGTGGCGGCGTGGTGTAGTGGTTGAATTGCTTGCCAACAAAACTAAGCAACCCAGGTTCGATCCCTTGCAGAGAACTTAAAAACTTTTATCATGGTCTTCGAGTTTAAAAAACTGAAGTTGCTTCAACCCCCTCCAAACAATTCATCCAAGGAACCCCCTGACCACCTCCCCCCTGGAAAAAGAGGACAACTTCATGACAAAGGTCGGATAGTCACCACCCCCTGGGAAAAAAAAGGTTGGAATTAAAGATTAGCAAGGTTTCCCACAACTACACTAAATATACGGAGGACTTTGTTTCAAAGGCAACGACAGATGGTAGCCCCATTATGCTAGGACCTACTACAGGAGTCTAATCATCTACTTAGCTGTACCAACAGCCAATTAACGAAATAAATACAAGGCAAAATAACAATAATGAATAGGGATCGATACTCCAAGAAATGAGACCATGAAATCTTACATGGAATATACGCGCAAAAACAACTGTAAAAAATAGTGTAAGTTGGAGATGCTTTGTGGAAGGCCATATGCTCCCAAAGGGGGTAGTGGAGAAACAAAATACGCCAGATTATGGTTGATTATAGTCGTAGACTATGTTGTAGATACCAGTAAAAAGTTAATACTTTTCCATTTTGTTTTATTACTTTAAGCTTTAGTCATAACTCATTGTTATTTTATTTATTTTTTTTTCGAAACCTAAAGAAAACATATTGCGTGTTAAATATTCCATGATGAAAAATAAACATTTTTGTCAAAAAATGTCAATGTTATATATTTTGAGAATACACGGGTGGATGTATATGTGTAAAAAGTATACGTTTGAATGTTTGTGTTAACTCGTGTATGAGTTTTAAGTGTTTGAGTGCTTATTGGCCTCATATGTTTGCGTTTTATGATCATATTTTATCAGCATTATTCCTTTATATGTCATATATGAATGAATGATGTTAAATTGTCGCACAGTTGCAAAAAAAAAAAACATATAACAACTACACGATATAAATTTAAGCATTTGTTGCTTTTGTTACTTTGTGGCTTTTGTGGCCAAATAATGTGGTAAATGGAGATGTACAGTAAAAAAGGGGGACTTTATCGTAAGTTATAAATATAATATGGACTATGTGAACTAGATTACACTGTAGATTTTATACAAAGCTATTGTGTCGACTACTGAATATAATTTAATGTGGGCTATAGACTAAAGTGTAGCAAATGCTCCTTCATATGGCTTTTCATTTAAGAATATACGATTTTTGTTTATGCAATTGAGAACAGATAAATTTGTTATATCGTTACTTTATCGTTTTGCTAAATGTCAAAAATTCTTGTAAATTCAATGTACATAGTTAATTCATTTTGAGTAAACTATTAAATGAGATCAACAAATTTATTTTGACCAAATAATAAAAAAAAATATGAAAACTAAAATTAAAAACGGAAATAAATAAACTTAAGTAATATTTTTTTACTTCACTCTTGGTTATTATTTATTTATTCTTCTTTAATATTTGACATTTACATTATTAGATGCCATTAAATTAAACCAGGTATGGGAGTTTTAGTTTGAGCTTAAATGGTAATAAATATTAATTGGGTAAAACAAATAAATTGAAATGGCTTAAATATATATTATTCATTAGAAAAATTAAATCTGTAGTGTTTGCAATTACATCCGTAAAAGATTTTTACAAATTCACCAAAAAAATTGAAAATTTCCAGGCCTGATATAAATCCAACATTTTTAAAAACATATCTATGGTCACAAACAATAACCGCCTAAGTCGAAATAGTTTTTGAGAGAGGGTACTTTATATTTATAAAAGCGTTCCTGAAAAAATTAACAGCATTATAGAACATGTTTTTCAGAATCAAATATTATTACCCCCACAATGCACTATAGGAAATTTCCCCTTTTTTTTGGCCAAAAGTACTTAATTTTTTTCTTGGAGTTTTTGATTTTTTTTCCACTATGTACTTAAAAACATACTAAAAAAAGCATCCCCGAAGAATAAAGCATCAATGATGCTTTACCGTTATTTTATAAATGCAAAAACATGAAGTTTGTTTATTAAACAAAACGAGGAAGTTACTATATTAAATTAGACGTGTATTTAAGTTTAAAGTTTTTATTCAAAAAATTCATGTAAAAAAAGTGAAAAATTAACAATAATGCTAAAAGTGAGTACTTTTATAGTAGTTAAAAAGATATGCAACTTTTTTTTTAATTTGGTTAAATCGAAGGAAAGAAAAATACCTTGATGTTATATACTGTAATAATAAATTGCAACTTCACTAAGCTCCGAAAAAAAATGATTAAAAGTGATAGATATAACACTTACGCATTTCGATAGAGCCATAAGTTGTCATCCATTCGCAATTTATTTCAGCTGCATATACTTGCATATGTCTTAAAAAAAGCGTATTTTTCCAGGTAACTTCAGCGTACCAAATGCAGACTTACACGTGACAAACTTTTTTCCCCGTGACGGTGCATGACTAAAAATTTATTAGCTTAAGGAGGAACACTTCCAAAAAGCGAATCTAAAAAATCATTTAGGAGGAACACTTCCAAAAAGCGAATCTAAAAAATCATTTAGTTTGGCCCACTCGTTTGGCTAAAAATTAGTTTTGGCCAAAAAAAAGGGAAAATTTCCTATAGTGCAATGCTAAGATAAAAAATTATAACGAAAGTTGTATTAATTTCATTCAGAAACATTTAATAAAAACAAATATAAACTTAATTATTTCTTAAGTCGACTTAGGCGGTTAATGTTTGTGACCACATATATACAAATCAATCGTATAATTATACCACACCTTTTTATGAAAACTACCAAAAAAAAAAAAAAATTTTTGTTTTTTTTTAATGAAAAAATTCAAAATTTTCGTAGTTAAAAATTTCAGATTTTGTTTAAACTTGTACGATAAAATTTTTTTTGGAATTAAATTTTCGAACTTGAGGTCGTATTTTTTATATAGGTTATAAAGGAAACAAGTTAGAGTGCTATATTCGGCTGTGCCGAATCTTTGATACCCTCCACCGACAGGAGTGGGCTCTATATGATAAATACATATATATTATAAACTAACCTTCACAAAAACGAACGTCAATATTAAAATTGGTTGCGGTTTAGACTTGAATTTAATTATTGACCGACAATAAGAATATTTTATGCGTTTCTTGTTAGAACTTTGAACTGGCTTGAGTAAAATATCATGATTCGTAAAAGTTTTAGCCGAACTAAAATAATTTTTAGGAGCGTTATTTGTGTTGGACCTATAGTAAATTTTGGACCAATCATCACAAAATTCTGAAGACTGATTTCTGGTATTACAAAAAATAAATTAGAATAAACTTCAATACAGCAGTGTAATTAGTTTTAGCGTAAACAGTAAATTTCACAAATTTGCATGATATTTTTTCTGGCCATATGAATTTAAGTAAGAAATTTTACCGCACTATCTATATCTGTGATGGTTTTAGGTGAATTTATTTATTTTCCCAAAGTGGGATTTATTTGGTTTTAGGCGTACTAAACTGTTTTCCGGGAGTAGGGTTTATATGGGGCATAGTGTAAATTAAGGACCGATCTACAAAAAATTTTACAGTGTGATTTCTGGTCCTATAAAACTGTGACGTACCAAATTTTAATATGCTAGCGTTATTTATTGCGGTTTTAGGCGTACTTAACTGTTTTCTGCGAGTATTGTTTATATGGGGCACATGGTCAATTATGGACCGATCTTCACGAAATTTAACAGTATGATTTGCAGTCGTTTAAAGCGAATTCGTGCAAAATTTTATGTCATTCCGTGCATTATTCCACCATTTATGTTAGTTTTTGTATCAAAATTATCAATTTTTTTTTGGGTAGTGGCTCCACATTTTGATTCATAGTTCTGATCCTACTAAACCGATGTTGCTGGATTTCAATCCCAAGCTGCTTAGGATAACTACAAGTAATTTGAGACCAAGTTTGTTCTTTTCTTTTGCGTTTTTCGAAAGTGAGCGTGTTTTCAACAGACGGACATGGCTAAATCGACTTAAAATTATTTAAGGAGCCAGAATATATCGTTACCTTAATATAAAAAGGCCCCAACTCATTATTTTTGGAAATCCGTTTTTTTATTGATTATTGTAGAATGGTTGCTAATACACATTCTATTAAAATTTCAAGCAAATTAGATTAAAAATAAAGAAGTTATAAGCAAAATACAAAAAGCCCTAACTCATACACACAATTTTTCTAAAGAAAAAAAGGCCTAACTCATACACACAATTTTTCGAAAGAAATACATATTATGAATTTCAATCTGAATTCCTCGTTTAATTTTAATAAAGATGTTTTTTGACAATGGTTGTGTAGCTATATTATTTCAGCTTTTATTAAGTTTTTTCCTTCTCCTGTAAAAAGTGTTTTTGATGAGTTGGGGCCTTTTTATATTAAGGTAACGATATATACTTTATGGGGTCTTAGATGTATTATAAAAAAGTTTCACACGGAATGACAAACTTAGTATACCCTCATTCACCACAGTGTTGGTGAAGGGTATAAAAAGGCTAAAGAAAATACATACTGTATTCTTTTATCATACCTTAAATTCTGAAACCAACACAAATTCAATCTGTTTTTAACTTGTATAACAGAATAATATCTCAACTTAAATCACTTTTTGTGCAACTGCGATATTAATTTACATGAGCACCAGCACGATGGCCTAATATCATGATGGATCTCAGCTACGTGATAATTTATATATACATTTACCAAGTGCCTCCGTATATGCTAAGTCGTACCACTTCCCCTTGTTAAGGAGCTGGAGCTCCGTACTCCTAGCAAGAGAACCTTAGGATGAGTTAAACATAGCAGCAGGTGCCCACTCCACATAAAATAAGGATACAATGTTATTTATCCACGATGAAGGTAAAACCACAGCTGACTCGTGCTCTCCGGATGTATTCTTTCAAAGAAGGACAAGACCATCTTTGGAGTCATCGGGATTTAGGATGCATTTCTTGGAAAGCATAATAACGGGGATCTCACCAATAGTCCAGCTGGTTTGCTACGCCAGAGGCTACTGACTCCCGAGTTACCATTAGTTAAGTACTGAGGTAAAACTTCGGACTCCTTGAAATTTTTAGATCATTAAGATCCCTGTCCTTTCGGATATTGGCGCGTCCTAGATATGTATACCTCTATTCGCCGCAGTATAAATTTTCAATGACTGAGGGAAGAATATCTCCTCCACTTTGCTAATTTGCCTCGGAGGAGGTAACATCAAAAGGCGAAATTTCCTTTAGCAAAAGTTCATATGCTTAGAAAAAAATGATTCTGAACCGATCGGTATACTATGGCTCGGTCCAATATTTTTAGGTGTTTAACACATCAGCACAAACGGATAATATCTACTCCACTTTGCTGGTGTGGAAAAACAAAAACAAAGTAGAGTTTTTATTTTCTGTAGTTCACTTTTACATCTGCCTTGTCTTTCATGTGTTTAACTTTCGATGTATTCATTATGTTGATGTTTAAAATGTGTTAATTTTTTTATGACTGCTTGTTGTTACTGTCTGTCACTGTTACAAAACTTGCTATATGTCATTTAGTATTTTTTTTTTTTTTTTGGGGAAATGTTTTTCCAACATGAAAATAAGTTGTTGTATAACGTTGGTTTTTTCTTTTTTTTTAAATTCACATATTTTATTTTGGAAATGAAAATAACGATTGTTTCCATAATATTATGAAAAATGAAAAAGGAGAATTAAAGGATTATAAAGGAAGCTGGATTAAAAACAAAATACCAAGAGTTTTTATATCAATATAAAATGTTTATATCAAATTTAAAAGATTAAAGTCTGGCATTTTGATGTCCTTCTAAAATCCCAAAATTGGTTGGATTCTTTTATTTTAGTACGTCAAAAATATTTAAAAATTAATGTCCTTTTCAGAGTTTTATTGTTTTTTCAAAGAAAACTTTTGAGCTTTTATGTTTTGTTTTTTTTTTTTTTTTACTTTATACTTAATTTAAACACTTGTGTAATTATAAAAGACATAAATCCTTAATATAATTTCATGTCATCTTTAACTGTCGTTGAAGCAAAAAGTAAAAGGAAATTCGCTTAAGATCCTTACAAAGTAATATGTAAGAGAAAAGAACAAAAATTTTAAAAGAGCAAAACCTGTCTGAAACATGTTAAGAAAAACTAAGTTGTCATTAAATGTTTGCAAACATAAAAAATTTAAGTACTAAAATTTTATTCGCCATTTCGAAGAAACTGGAAAAAACATTTAAAGGGATTTTAATTTGTAGCTACTGCCAGAGTCACGTCTAATTGAAATAATGATCAAAACTATTTTAATGCTTTTAAAGAAGATTTACAATCAAAGTTTTATGTTTAACAGAAAAAATTTATTGAAAAAACACAAATTCTATAAATTGTAAAAGGGAATAAGACTAAGGACTAGGCTAGTGGGCTAGGTTTTAGTTAAGATTAGACATAATTAAAGTTTAGACTTTAGATTAGCCTTTAATGTAAATTAAACCTTGTTCTCGACTTCCAAATAAAGCCGAGACTACACCATTTTTCATTGAAAATGAGAAAATTCCATATGAAATTGAGGAAATTCAAAATGAAAATGAGAATTTCAATTTGAAATAGAGAAAATTCCAAATGAAATTGAGAAAATTCCAAATGAAATTGAGAAATTCAAATTGAAATTGAGAAAATTCCAAATAAAATTGGGAAATTTTAATTTGAAATTGAGAAAATTCCAAATGAAATTGAGAAATTTTAATTTTAAATTGATAAAACTGAATTATATGACTTTTACTATATTCATACAACAAACATAAGGATGAAGAAATAAATAAAAAACCAATTTGCAGTATTATTGTCCAACAGGCATATCTTCCAGATCCAGAGCAGATTGGTAAAACGTTGTAGTATGTTGTATGGCGTAGTATATACTGCAATTTCCAGTACTTATACATGTCTTAGAAGCCTTAATCGCCTCTTCTAAAAAGTCAAGTCTCTGCTCTTCTATTCAATTGGGGGAATAACGTTTGGTACATTCATCACCATACTCTCCAGCTACACTCCTCCGATTGAGCGATGCTTAGCCCCATTGAAATTATTTGGTCAAAAATAAAAAGTATGGCGAAAACAAAGATGAATGTACCGAAAGTAAATCCCCCAATGTGGGAGAGCAGAGGCTTGCCTTTTTGAAGAGGTGCTTAAGGCTTCTAAGACATGTATAACTACTGGAGATTGCAGTAAAGCCATACAACATACTACAACGTCTTATCAATCTGCTCTGGATCTGGAAGATATGCCTGTTAGACAATAATACTGCAAATTGTATTTATTTTAATTTCTTTCTTATGTTTGTTGTATGAATATAATAAAAATCATATAATTCCGTTTTATCAATTTAAAATTAAAATTTCTCAATTGCATTCGGATTTTTCTCAATTTCATTTGGAATTTTCTCAATTTCAAATTAAAATTCCCAATTTCATTTGGAATTTTCTCAATTTCAAATTGATATTCTCAATTTCAATTGGAATTTTCTCAATTTCAAATTGATATTCTCAATTTCAATTGGAATTTTCTCAATTTCAAATTGAATTTCTCAATTTCATTTGGAATTTTTTCAATTTCAAATTGATATTCTCAATTTCAATTGGAATTTTCTCAATTTCAAATTGAACTTCTCAATTTCATTTGGAATTTTCTCAATTTCAAATTGATATTCTCAATTTCAATTGGAATTTTCTCAATTTCAAATTGATATTCTCAATTTCAATTGGAATTTTCTCAATTTCAAATTGATATTCTCCATTTCAATTGGAATTTTCTCAATTTCAAATTGAAATTCTCATTTTCATTTGGAATTCTCTCAATTTCAATGAAAAATGGTGTAGATTGATAGATATGTAGAAGTCAATAAGCACTACGAACCAGAGGGAGTTTTGTGCAGCTTGTATATCTCACCACGTCAGGTTGAGCCTACGTATGAAGCCAACTTCCCTGCATAATAAAAGTTCATAAATTTGGGCTCGTCAGTTGCCCCCCGAACAATTTCCGCCTGGAAGTCCCGAAGACGGTGGTAGAGCAGCAGAGCAGATGTTCTGACGTTTCCTCATCAACCTCACAAATTCTGCCCAGCCTGGTATTTTTTTTTTCTCCATTACCCCATTTGAGAGCATATGACTTCTTCAAAGCATCTTCATCTTGCCCGATTTGTTGCAGCTGTTTTCTTGCGTCTTGCCATGTAAGATTTCACTGTCATAGTTCTTGGAGAATCGATCCATTTATTATTGTAATTGCTCGTTAATCGGTGGTAGAGCTAAGTAGATGATTGGTTTGCAGTAGCAGGTACGAGAACTAAGTAGAGGCTTGGTCTGCAGTAGCAGGTCCGAGAGCTAAGTAGATGCTTGGTCTGCAGTAGCAGGTCCTAGGATAATAGGGATGCCAGCTGCATTGCCTTGAAACAAGGCCCTCTTGTAGTTGCTTTAGTGTCGGGGAACCTTGCTAATCTTTGAGTCTTACCTTGTATTAATATTGACCATTATAAACTGGTAGTATGTGATACCAAAGTGCCCTAGGCCAGAGGGTAACCTTAGTTATCCCCTTTCAAAATGAAGTAGCATATCTGCTTTCCACGGGCCGGGTTCACAGATCTCCTAGTCTGTCTCAGCCTGGAAATGGACGCCCGTGTGTGAAATAATTCACTTTCGGGCCATGACTGTATCATCCCTTCAATGTGATCGATAGGGACACCGAAGAAAGGCTCAAAGCTTATACGGGACGGCGAAAGCTCTTGTTTGCAAGTAATCTTCCATCTCATTGCCCACATTGCCCTTTTGGCCGGGTACCCAACACAAATTAAAATCATTGTGATTATTTAGAGATGAAATACAATCCATAACTTACCTGGACTTCACCTATAAAGAAGGTAGAGCTCTAAGAGTGGCCTGGCTATCCAATTTTATACAAAAGCTCAAGCCCTCCTCCTTAGACACATTCCTCACTGCATATTAGAATAGCGTTGATCTCCGCCTGAAAGATTGTAGGCTGAATACCCATAGGCAAGCCCCTTTGGAAACACGGGCTTAGAATGCCCGCTCATAGTCTTGACTACAAAAAGGGGTGTTTTTTTCGAGGCATAGAACTTTTTTATAATGAAATCACAGCAAATTCAATGGAATTACCCAAATGTTGACTTGATTAGCTCACAAGTTTCATGGCATTTCATGTTCAAAAATTATTTGTTTAGTGTTGCAAATTAATAGTATCAATTAAACGTTTAATGTACTTGATTAAACGTTTAATTCACTTGATCAAACATTTAATTCACTTGATTAAATTTTTAATTAAAACTGATTTTATTTTTTTTTTTGGTTACTGCTTTAATTGGTGAATCCTTTTTTTGTGTGTTGATGTGGCATTTATTCAGCAAATACGGAGAATAACCTCGATGCCTTTGATACTCGGCTGTGGCGTTTTCTTGCCCTTTAGAACATCGTAGTTGATCTATTTTTTAGTCTGCAGGGATGATTTGATGTGACTTATTTTAATGGCGTTTAAGCAGAATTAAGGGCATGCAAAATTGCTTTTCAATGTTTTTTGGCTTCAAATCGTCTGGCTTAGAATTTCCTTGTTTTTGAATAAATCCTGGTGCTTGCACACGTTTTGAAATCACTCCTTAAATGGTATCCTTATGATTTTGAAAAATGTTATGTTTTTTTTTTAAGTTTGGCATCAATCTCTTCAGACTAATACCTCCAATTCATCATCCTCAAGGTTTTTGTCTGATCTGGGGGGTCTTTGTCTTCGGTGTGAAAACCACAATTTTTTAAGAGCACAAATTAAAAACTCTCGCAAATTAAAAACGGTGGAAGATATTTAGGATAAGCTTCGGTGAGTATTCGATATGCTTCAGCTGCATTTTTTTAATTAATGAAGTAAAGCCAAACTTGAGCAACTGATTTATTAAAAAATCGGCATTTTTAAAAGGGAAAAATAGTTTTTTTGGCGTTAATTTGGTTAGTGAGGATTTACATACAGTTCCTTTCACTTCGATATGTCGTAATGGTGCCATTTTTAATCGCCAGTAATGATTCGATATTACTTCGTTTTATGACTCTCGAGCAGCAATAGGGACGCCCAAAATAATATTTTTAATGTGTCTTAGCGATAACTCCTGTTTCGATCAATGACTATATTAATTTTAAAATGAATATTTAAGTTTGAATAGATATTTAAATAAATTGGTAAAGTTGGTCATAAGTGCTACAACTTTTTATCTTTCAAAACGTTTGGTTAATTATTTAAGACACAAACCATTTTTCAGAGAATCACTTACTGTTGCTTGTCCTGCATTTTTAAGTTATACACCCAATAGTATAAAAAAAAGCTAAAATGAGAAATTAAAAAAAAAAAATATCAGGAAAATCTCGACATTTTCCCTGTTCAACAAAATGCAACAATTTGTTTAAAATGAGTACAAAAGAATTTGTTAATTCTACGAAAGACAAAACAGAAATTTAGTTAAAAAAAAAATGCTAAAATAACACAAATTTATTTGCTGATAAATTAAGAGCTTTATAAAGCAAACAAATTAAAGGATATAGAGAATTTTAGTAATAGGGAAATTAAATGAGACTTCCGTTGAAATAAGGAATTTGAAATTTAAAAGGAATTTATTACAAACTTAAAGAGTAGAAGAGGAATAAGAAAAATAAATAAATTGAAGAGTTAAAATTCAATAAATTGTTTACTTTTCTTTAAATAAATTTTAAGTTTTCAACACCTAATTTGTGTTAAGTAGTTGGAAATCTTTTTATCTCTTTTGAAATTTATTTGCTTATTAAAAAGAAAAACAATAATTGCGATTCTATCTTTGAAAACGAAATAAATTGCAAGTTTTTTTTTAAAGCGGTTGTTAAAAATACAATTGTTTTTCTTACCACTTAATATACAATTGAAAAATTTAAACTATTAATTTAATAAACACTCGCACACACATATACAGTAAAGTAAAAAAACAAAAACTTTCTTATTCCCAAAACAACTGCAAGCGAAGTGAAACTAACTGCAACAATAAGCTTTTATTCTCACGCAAGTAGAGTTCCTGCTTAAGCTATTTCCGTTTCCTTTAACAGTTGAGTACATATTCTATTAAAGTGAAGAGCAGCACAAAAGACAACAAAGGAGGCAATGGTAAGGGGAGTTGTAGATAAATTAGAGTTTGCATGCTTTCATTCAACACGAAAAACACTTCAAAAACTTTATTTTAACAAAACAATACAATTAAAAGAAAACGGCAAACAACAACAACAACAAATGGTCATTCCTTTTTCTTCCTGGTTCTTCCAAAATAAGATTTTTTCATTTATTTTTGCAGGAAAATAATTTGTTAAGCAAACTACAATGCAAAACAGTCTTCATACAACAGAATGAATTAAAATGAAACAAAACCTAAAAGAAAAAAAAAAAGAAAAATAGAGCAGACTGAAACCCTAAGGCAGGATTTCTTTTTAATTCTTAGAACATTTTCTATTCATTGTTTATTTGCGGGCTGTTTTCCTTAGACCTATACAAATTGAAGAGATGAACAACATTTAACAAGAGAAAAATTAAAAAAAAAACTCTTTTTTTTAAAGCGAAAGCTTAAGAAGTGTACAAATAAAAGCAAATAGTTTAAAGTACTCTGGTAAGGCCATATAAATTCTAACAAAGAAATTTTACCAAAAGGGATTTACAGTGCATCATTACAAACTATAAGCAATTTAAGGAAATATATTTATAATCAAATACAAAAATATATCTAGCTCAGTCTGGTAAATGGTAAAGTTTATAGTCCATAGCAGGGTTACCAGTCTTTGTCAGTTCCAAGAAATTTTGAAAGGTTATTATTCGTTTAGACGGATGTTTGGCTAAACCTTATTTTGGTCGGTTTGACAAAATGTACTTTATTTATTATAAGAAATTCCGAACATTAATCGAGGAGCCGGCAATTAAAAATCGTTTATGTTTCTATTTTACAAAACAGAAGATTCTCTAAGATTATTTTGATGGTGTTAGTTCTACACTCATAGAAGAATGCGTCTTAATATTGATGATGCCTTAACATCAAAAGTGTGACATTAGTGTTATGATGTGAGGCAAAAACTGGCATCAATCCAATGACGAACGTCATCATAAAATTTTGTCATATTTCATGTGCAGCAATGCTGTGACTACAATTCGATGCCACATTTTGGGTATTATTAACATTATTTTTATGCTTAAAAAGTAATTCCCATATTCTATATTTTAAATTCTTTAGCTAAGTACTTACCCACATATTCATAAAAAATATGTTAAATTTATAGCAGGTTTATGAAACGAATTTTCTATGAAAATTTGTTAAATAAACCTTTTATTAATCAAAAATATTTTTTATGAATTTAGTGGATAAAATGTTCAAAGTAGAATGATTAATGATTACAGAGTTCTTCTTCTCTAAATAAACGGCGGAATACAACAAAAGTGAAACACACATGTGCAACGGGTAAGTAAAAAATAGTATCCTTATATTCTCTCACTTTGACTTAAGTCAATCCTAATACCAAACTGTCATTAAATTGGGCCGAATGAGTCGTTTCTACAATGTCACTGAGTGAGTCATCGCACTGATGACATGTTTTATTAAACTGACTCCGATTCGTTATTTCTATGATGCCGATGTGTCAACCCACATAATTTCAATTTTGACCCTGATGACAATTTCGGCAAGTAATATTTAGGCTGAAATCATAATAATGAAAAGTTTCATGGGATCAAAAAGAAGACACTTGTCATGGTACTGATGTCAAAATACATCGGCGTTATCACGCTTATTCTATCAGTGTATTAAAGATTTTTTTCCCCTTCTTCTTAAAAAAAAGTTTTATCAACAAACAATATTCCGTTAAAAAAATTGTTCGGATTATCAACAGCGCTAACATCATGGGCTTTAAACCTTACAATAGTTGGTTAAAGAGGACATGTCTTACGTGCTTGTCAAATTTCCCACTGAAAAATGCATAATACATGTCATTTAAAAGCAAAAAAAAAAAAAAATGCCTTCTATAAATGTCAGCTCGAATATGCAGTGTAAAAACTTTCAATTAGAGCGTAGTACAGAACATTTTATGTGGCAAACCTGGAAGCTAATTCTGCCAGTCGTCATCGAATACTTTTTCGTTTCGAAACTAGTTTTATTGAAGTCAAAACTAAAGGAATCTAAATTATTTTTTCAGTGTTGTAAAGCATTTATTTGCTTTTTACAACCCTTAAAAATTAATTTCGATTCGTTCAGTATCGTCTGAAAAAAATTATAAATAAAATTGCTTTCGAATTGTAAAAGTATTCGATAAAGACTGCCAGAATTAGCCCCGTGGCTTAGTCTGGTTGATTGTCGATGGTAGTTCACTGTACGCAAACGGTTAAGTAGATCCAAAAGGACTTAATTTTGACAAGACCACACAACTCTTCAGATAAGCTGTTATTTACATCGCACAGTGGGACGAACCCATAATCAAGCTGAACAAAATTATTTGGTCTGTATATATGGTTTTACGGCTACTGAATTTGAAAAAATAGTTAAAAAATTCTAATTAAATTTTTTAAGGGAATACGATAGAGTTTCGCTATTGCGAACTTCGGTAGTATTAGTTTTTCATATATTAGTATTAACAAAATCGCATTAGCTTCTAATGTTCTAGTGGTTTTTGAATATGAAAAAGTATTTATTAGTTTCTATATCATTAAAAACAGTGAAGTTTAAGAATTGCGAACTTTATAGACGAGATTTTTTTTTGGTAATAATAATAATATAATAAAAATAAAATAATATTAATTTCAAGCTTTAGACCACTTTTTTTTTATTAAATTAATTAAAATATTTTTTATTAATCAATATTAATATATTTTATTGATCAATATTTTAATTAATTTAATAAAAAAAAACTGACCTAACGCTTGAAAAAAAATGAATATATTTTTTTTTAATAGAAAAAGGTCGAAGAAGCAAGAATATAATTAGTAAATAAATAATCAATTTAATATTTTGTTTTCATTTTTGTATTGACTTACAGGAATGTTTTAAAATATAAGATATTTATGATTTACAGTACAGTTAGTTAAGCTGTAATGAATAGAGAACTAAAAAAAACAAAATCTTTAACTTGTATTGAAAAGCTTGACTAACATTTTATTTGCTTGTGTTGCGGTAAACTTAAAAGTTAATTTTTATAACAGTCATACAGAAATTCTTCTCACTAAATGTTGCTTTTTATTTGCATTTAAAGTGATTAACAAATTATTTAAACTTGCAATAAAACAAAAAAAGCGATATTCTCGATAAGCTCGATGAATGTATATCTGCAAGCTGTAGCATCTTAGTCATCGTCCAGACTTGCAATTTTTATTGCTGCAAATTTTAAAAATTCTGCTTTGAAACTGCGTTAGTGTCCAGAATATGAAATTATAGTTTTGCCATTTTTTGTATATTTATCTTGTCTTTCCTCTTCTTCCTTTTATGTTTTATATTATATTTTTTTTATATTATATTTTACTTTAAGTCAAAAATGTGAGAATAACATAACAAAATTTGCAGAGTACATCAAACTAAGTACCCCTCCCTAATCTTCTCACCTCTCTCGCCAATAAACTCAAGAATTGCTGCAACAAAGATGCAAGTTTGGACGATAACTTAATTAAGCATCGTTGTAAATAAAAACGAACAAAAATTAAAAAAAACATTTGTATTAATAACGTACGTATATTATTTCGTAACGTTACATGGCGAAACGTGAACTCATGTGACGAATTGCAACGTCACTTTAAATAACACAACAACAGCCACGGCTAAAATTTATAAAAAATTTATTTTTTTTTCATTTTATTATTTTTATACAATTACCCATTTTAAAGGTAATTTTTTATTACTAAACAAAAAAACATCGGAATCGATTAGAATTGGTTACAAGTTATACATAAAATTGTTCTCTGATAAATTGTTGAAGAAGTGGTCATGGAACTGTAATAACAGTCGATAGCCTTTTCTTTTGGGTAGGCCTTAAAAGATTGTAAATATTTCAGAAACACTCACAATTTTCGACAAAATTTTCAAACACAGAAAAAAGTGTTTTATGAATTAAAAAAGGGGTTTAAAAGTATTTAAATTTAATTAATATGATAATTGAAGCAATGATTTTTTTAGTTAAAAGAAAATTAAAAATTTAATTTTGATTTAATTAACATTTTAGTTGTTTTGAAATAAATTTTCAATTAAAACTTTAATTAAATAACAAAAAATCTTAATTGACTTTATTCGTCTAAAATAAAATAATTTAAACATGTAGAATTGTTGTTGGGAATGGTCAATATTTATTTAAATAAATTAACACGTTGCTTGAAAGGCAAAGTTATTTGATCACTTTTTTCATTAAATTTAAAAATATCATTTATTAAAATATTTTTAAAAATTTTAAAATTTTAAGTAATCAATATAATCATTTTGGTAATAGGTGCAAAATCAACAACTTGTTTGCTTGATATTATGAATTTGGAATAAATTTGGTGATTGGAGAAAATTAATAATTTTTTCTGTGAAGGCAAAAAAGCAATTTATTTTATCAAATATATTTTGCAAAAATATTTTTGGCATTTTTACCAAAATAACAAAGTCCTCGATATCATAGCAGCAATAACTTAATTTTAATAAACAATTGAAATATAAATTTTATACTGTATTTTATTCGACCTTTACTAGCATAACCCAATGCGCTTCGCTACCCCGTTAAAATAATTTCTATATTAAAAGATTTTATTTGTTGTGCTTAATTCTTAATTTTAATTCTTCATAAAACACTGAAAGTTTATTGTTGGAGGATAAGCTGTTCATATGCGCATTTCACTGGTTGCTTAGGCCAGATCATCAGGAAACGTTCTCCTAAATAATTTTAGAAAAGCCAAAGCTATCAGCAAACAAGACTACAGAGGGAATGAGAATTACCTTCAAGCACTCAAAAAGTCTTATTTGTAACGATATTAAAGCTTAAACAAAATTCCAGCTTTTTATCTTTTCTTACATTCCCCTCTGCAATTAGTTCGAATTCTTCCAACATTAATTTTACAACTACAAGTGGGTTAAGAAAAAACAAAAACAAATTGCTTTTATTGTTTTCGCAAGAAATTTGCTAGTTCAGTTTTTTATGCACGTGCACTTGCAAATATATTATCAAAGTTGTTTTTGGAATACATAATTATTTATTAAAAGATTTTATTTGTTGTGCTTAATTCCCAATTTTTATTTTTGATAAAACATAGTTTAGCTTCTTTTTCTATCTATAGTGGTCCAGAAGATATACGACAGAAGATATATTTTACCCCTTTTTACTCTCTAAATATTTGCATTTCCAAAAATCTCTTTTTAATGGATCTATTCGTTGAAAGACTTATCACTGTCTAAATTTCATGTCTCTAACTTTGTTTCGGCTGCGCGATGATGAATAAGTCACTTGACTAAGTTATAAATTTGATTCAACATTTGCATCCTATAGGGGAACTTCTCCCCTGCCCTTATCGACAAAATAAGAAGTCTATTTTTTGGGGCTCATATGATGCGTCTGTAAAAATTTATTGCTCCCCCTGCATCTACCCCCTTTATTTTTATTTTGAAAGGTGTAGTTTACCGTAAGAGAGGGTCCAACTAAGCTTGAAGAGTTTTGTCGTCAGATATGCGGTATTTAATATGTTCGTTCTATGGGGGTACTGCTCCTCCTCCGTCATCCCAGCTCATTTTTTTTTTTAAATTATTAAGTTTACCATAATAGTGGATTTAACCAAGTTTGAAGACTTGCGCTTTAATAGTTCTTTAGTTACGCGATATTTTATATATGCATCCTATGGGGGTATTGCACCCCCTGCGCCTACTCCTTTGTTTTTATTTTCAAGGGTATAGTTTACCATAAGATTGCCTCCTACCAAGTTTGAACATTTTCACTGTAACAGTTCTTAAGATATGTGATGTGTAACATTGTCGTCCTATCGGAGGGCACCACTTTCCCTGCTGGTATCTTATATAAATTTCGGGGCTCAGAAGATCCTGCTGCAAAAAGTTCAAGAAAATATGTGCAGCCGCTCTTAAGATATGCAATACTTAATATTGGCATCCTATGGTGGGTACTACTTCCCCTGCCCCTATCGATAATATAAGTGATGTTACTGCAAAAATTTTAGGAAAATCGGTTCAGTAGTTTAGGAGTCTATAAGCAAACAGACAAATTAATAAAAGAACTTTTTTTGAGCTCGAGCCCCTTTTTTCTTATTCTTATTTTTTAATAATTAATTTAATTGTGCCGACATTTCGTTTTTCATTGAATAACATCTTCTGGGCTATAATAAATAACGGAAAAATTAATTATTATTATGTTGTGTTAACATCGTCTAATTGTGAACTGTGAAATTTAGAATAATAAAAAAGGACCTCGAGCTCAAAAAAATTTTTTTTATTAACAATTCAAAAAAATTTCTCGCTTGGCTATAAATTCAAGTTGATCGAATACACTTTCTTTTCTTGGCTCGCTAGAACAGGCTCTTAGTTAACAAGATATCCACTTTTTTTAACTTTTTATGACTTTTGCCAAGCTATATTCGGGATTCGTACCAATGTGCATCATAATGTATACAAATATAGCCTGTAGACTTAAGATGTCTTTTTTTTATTTATTTTTATTCCTACGCTAACCCCGCGGAGCTATTCGCTTGTCTGCAGGAGACAAGAGTCTGTAGCGGGAATCGAACCCGCAACCCCGGTACTGATAGACTAGCTCACTACCAGCTAGCCTACCGGGACACCCTCTGAAGATCATTAAGTCTGGATCCAGTTATCTGACTAGGGTTGCATAGTGTGCAGTTGCCAAGGAATCTGTGTCTTCTGACAGAAAAGGCCGATAATATAAAATTTCTCAAAATGTCTGCTTAATGCAAAAATCAATCATTAAATAATCATTTTCATTAAATATAACACCTGCTATATGCACTAAGCTCTTTGAAGTATTAGTACTTTATTTAAAAAAAAAAAAAAAAAAAATAATCAATATTTAAATTGAAATAACCAGACAACAAATTATGACCACAATTTATTTCTGTTTCGGTCTGCAATCAATTAAAATGAAATTCACAGCATGACTTTTCATCAGCAATTTAAATTTACATATTTATAAAAAATTAAAAACAAATTTATATAAAATATACAAATACATTCATATGAAAACATGTATAAGCATGCATGCATATAAATCAATAATAAAAATATAATAATTTATATAACAAAAACATGTGCTGCTAACAATAAAAGGAAATGTCTAGATTTTTAAAAATAAAGTTAAAGTTTAAAAAAAATTTAAAAAAAAAAAAATTAAAATTGTTAATACAAAACGTAAAGTAACGAATAATTTTCCAAGTGATTACTTTTGTTTATAATTTTATTAAATATGGATGAAATTCGTAAACAAAAGAACTCTTTTGTAATTTTATAAATATTTGCCTTAAAATTAAATTTAAACACCGATTACTTTCTATCATTTTAAACGGTTACCCACTACAAATAGCTCAATTGTTACTGAACTTTGTTAGTGTATTAAATTACAAATTAAAAAAAATCATGTAACATAAGTAACTAGTAATTTCCTAAGGCCGGGGTTTTGAGATGTTGATTAAGTTTAAACTTAGTTTAACGTAGTCTGAAACTCGGACTTTTCCAGCGAAATGTGATTTTTTGTTTTAATATTTCATTAAAGACTAACCTCTATATACATAACAAATATTTTAGGTTTATAGCAGGTTTATGAATCGAATTTTCTATGAACATTTGTTTAATAAGCCTTTTATAAATCAAAAATATATTTGTTATGAATATGGTGGTAACATTTTAAGCAAAACTAAGCTATTGAATACAATCTTGGTATACATATAAACCATCTTTACACGCATAAAATTGGGCGTTTAAATTACCAATAGAGACCATATGAATTTGACAACCTTTATTGTAGTGCTGCCACATATTATTTTTTATTACTACATTTAATACATGGGACATTGTTTTATAGCGGTTGAGTTTAAACTTCATATAAATTTCAGTTTAGTTCTACTAAATCAGCGTTTAAACACTCACTGCTTTATTAGCCATAAGTGGTTACTTTACCCAAATTTTTAATTAAAGCCTAAAATTGAGTTGGCTAAAGTATTTTTTTAATAATATTTTTCAGCGAATTTAACAGTTCAACTATCAGTTACTTTTCCAGAAATTAAACGTTTTTTGCTTTTAATTTGGAATCGTTATTGTTATTACACAACCAAAAAATTTTGACAGTTGATTTAGAATAATTTTAAATAAGCAATGACTTGCTTTAAAATGGTTACTTTTCTTAAATTTTGGTTCTCACTAAAAATGTTTGTCGGGGAAATATTTCTTTAAGATTTTTAAAAGGAGTTCTCTTAACACTAAGCTCGAATACCGATTCCCTGATAAAATTTAAAACGGTTATTTGTTGAAAATTTTAAAACTTCTAAAAAAATTTGTATATTAATTTATAAACTACTAATTAAGAGTAAATTGACATGAGTAACGAGTAATAATCCAAGTGGTTACTTTTTTATTAATTAAAGGTAAAAGTTAAAAATTGTATGAGAAATATTATTCTAAGTAAAGTATCTAACATATTAAAAATAAATTTTTACTCAAACACCAATAACTAGTTGGTATGTTTAACGGTTACTTATGCATAATTTTATTATTTCTTGATATTTGTTTCCATAAAATTGTTAAAAATAAAGTCTTTTAACTTTACTAGCGACAAGTTTGCAAAATGGTTACATTTGAAATGGTTGCTTTGTGTACATACCGCAAGGCAACCATTTTATAGAAGAACGTAGTAATTTCCAAAATAGAAACTTTTGTGCAATACCGATTACTAACTAAAGTCTTGAAAGTTTGAAGATTGTTAAAACTTTATAATTATAACATTTTTAAATTTACTCTTCCTTTATTGAAAAAAAATGCAAGCTAATTTATAATAAAGTATTCATTTATTACTATTTGTTTTAAGCAATGAATAATTTGAAAATGGCTACTTTTTGTTGAATTTACTTTAAGGTCTAAATTTTTGTAAACATATCCATTTTTATTTTGAGAATACCGGTTACTTACTAATTTTTAAAAATGTAAGTTGACTAAACTTTTATAATATTTATAAGTTTGGTATATATAATTGTAGAGTGGCTACTAAAAGTTAATTCGCAAAAAGAGCGAGGTCATTTTTATGTGGTTATTTTTCGGTAATAACTATAAAAATCTATAAACTTCATGGTGAATTTTTACAAATATCGATTATTTATTAATATTTCGAACTGTTACTCGTCTGACTTATGAAAATTTTGCAAATTTAGTATCTATGCTAGATTTTGGAATGAATTTCCATATTTTTTTCATTACAAACGAGTAGTTTTTAAACTGGTTACTTTTTGTTAATTTTATTTTCATATATATTTCTCATATATATTTCTAGGCAAATACAATTATTTTTTTTTCGAATTCCGATTACTTATTAATATTTTGAGCGGTTACTCGCCTAGAATATTAAAGTTTTGCAGGTTTTGTATACGCATTACATTTCGGAATAATGTTTTATAGTTTTTGCATTATAATGCACTTATAAGTAAAGAATAGTTATTGAAATGGTTACTTTTTGTCAAAATTAGCTTTGCATAAAAACTTCAAAGCGTTATGATTTTTTTTACATGTTTTTAAGGTAATAGTAACGATTGCTTAGTGTATTTTTTTAGCGGAAGTGGTTACTTTTGGTTAATTACCAAAAAAAAAAATTTTAAAATGTTATTGTATATATATTTCTTATAAAATTCTTGGTAAACAGATTATAAATATTTTTTCGAATACCGATTACTTATTAATATTTTGAACGGTTACTCGCCTAAAATATTAGAATTTTGCAGGTTAAGTATACACATTATATTTCGGAATTAATTTTTATAGTTTTTGCATTAGTAACAAGTAGTTTTAGATATGGTTACTTTTTGTCAAATCTAACTTTGCATACTAATTTTAAGGCTTCATTAATTTCTTCGATGTTTTTAAGTGTTTCGACTTTAAGTTTAGGTAAAAAAAACCAATAACTTAGTGTGTTTTTTTTAACGATTAATCGTTATTAAAGTGGTTCCTTTTTGTTAAATACCAAAATAGTTTAAAAATTTTTTTGTATATATATTTCTTATAAATTTCTAGGTAAACTGAGTATAATTTTTTTTCGAATACCGATTACATACTTATCAGTATTTTGAGCGTTTACTCGCCTAAAATATTAAAATTTTGCAGGTTTTGTATACCCATTTGATTTCGGATTGAATTTTTATAGGTTTTGCATTAGTAACGAGTAGTTTTTGAAATGGTTACTTTTTGTCAAATTTAACTTAGTATAAATATTTTAAAGCATAATGAATTTTTTTCGGTGTTTTTAAGGATTTTTAAGTGTAAATTTAAGGAAAAATAACTATTACTTAGTTTTGGCGGTTAATCGCTTAAATGTTGCTATTTTTATGTAAAAGTTTGCTAGAAATATTTTAAGTATATTTTAGTTTCAAGCTAAAATTTGAAATTCAATTGTTAAAAAAAATATTAATTTTGATAATGATTTGAATTAATAATATTGTATAACAGCTTGTGCTTTCTGTTTGTGTTCAAGTAATTAATTATAAAATAATTCTTAATAAAGTTAATTGTATAACACATTTTCCATGCACTTTGTGTGTGATGAATTTTACCTCAAAAATCAAATTCCTATTTAACCAAAATAAGGTATTTTAATATTTTATCATTTTAAATTACGAAATATTTCATACACATACATACAAACAGTCATACTTTAGGAAATTTTGCCATACATTTTATTGGTGTTATAAAATTTACCTGAAAGAAAATGCAAAAGAAAATTAAAGAAAATTTATTATTAGAATTTTTAATATTTATTAGCAAATTTAATACTCAAAAATGTTTAAATACAATATTTCATAGTTTAAAAAGTTTGGGGAAAGTGAATAGGAAAATTCTGTATTATAATTTTTCAGAAAGTTTATTAAACGGATTTGACTGGCACCCATTGATGTCAAAAGTTGTTTATGCAAAATTTAATTTAAATAAAATTTTTATCTTTTCTCTATTTTTCTCTTAAAAACATTTTTAAGATCACCATAAATTTATAATGTTCATCTCCATTTTTTTTACTTTTCCAAAAATGATAAGAAAACAATCGCAATTTATGGAACAAATGAATTATTGGAAAAACATGTTGTTTTGGCATTTCCTTAATATTGTTAGAATATTTTATAAAATCTTGTTTTCTTTTCTTTATGTTTGTTTTGTTTTACTTTTTTTCCGATGTTACTAACATCTACTTGTTTTAAATATAGTAAAAGTTATAGGAAAAAAAAGAGAAAAAGAAAAACTTTTTTCCAAAAGTCAAAGACCTTATAAAAAAAAAAATACTCATGACATAAGTAAAAACTTTAAATTCAGACTATTCATACATTATTCACCCCTTTCATAAGTGTGTTCTAGTTTTTGTTATTGCTGTTATACGTCCTATAAAGGAGAACCATATAAGTATTCTCGAGTAAGGCAGGTAAACAGAGAAGTTATTATTCATGAGTCTAGTCTCGTGTCTGGTCTTCAGTTTAGGGTCTAACATAGCCTCAAATCTAGTCTTAAGCCTAGTCTTTAGTATAATCTAGTAGTCTAATTATTATTTAGGCTCTAGTTAAATTCCCTACGATTGTCCGGTTCGGTAGATGGCTTAGCAAAACGGCTTAACTTATAACCGATTTTAGATCTTTTGAAATGCCAAGACTTACCATACAACTGTTAGATGTCTTATTTGGAAGAAGTCTTATATATTTAGGCGTACATAAACGCGCAGAGAAGGCGAAAGGCAAAGCCTTAACGGCCACAACAACTCTTGTCAAAATTATGCTAAATGACAGAGTTACAAAAGACTCAACAAGAAAACTTATAAAAAGTGTAACACACTTACATATGATAAACGCCACCCCAACGATTGACGCGGTAATGCATAGAAATAACGTTGACGCCCAATTACGGAAACCACAAATACTAAGATATCCACAAGTGCTGCTTTGGTATTGGCTGGAGTTACCCCTATATATATTTTGGTAAAAGAACGAAAATAAATTTCTAAGACGTCAAGTATGGAGAACAGTGGACTAACTAATATTAGTATAAAGAAAGGCGGACAGAAAATATTATAAGGATGCTTGGCAAGAACGATGGACTGACTACCAATAAACCAGGTCGCTGGACTGACTACCAATAAGCCACGTCGCTGGACTTGATTTATCCCCAAATATCCGACCATGTACTGAAAGAAAAAATGTACACATGAACTATTTTATGACGCAGATCATGACATGAACTTTAAAAGTTACCTTTAGATGTTCAAATTAAGGGATTAAAAAAACAAACACAAATAATCTGTTGCATTGCCCGAAACGGGAATGAAAGAGCACGTTACTGAAGGATTACATACAGGTGGTACTAGCACCTGAGAGCATGGTGGATAATATGTTAAGATCTACACAGAAAGAACAACCCTCGGGATAAATTAAGCTTTTTATACTTACTTTGAGTACGAGTCGAACTCAAAATCTCAAGTACGAATAACACTAAAACGTACTCACAACAATCCGAAATGGGATAACTTTCGAAAATCATTCCCGGAATTTCTTAAAGTAAGTATAAAATTCTTAAACCAAGTACAAAAAAGATTGAACTTTTCGTTGGTACTGCCACTCTGAGAGTAAAATTACAAATTGAGCGTTTTAATCTCATATAACTTATTCAAATTTGTTGTAGCCACTACAACAACACCACACAAGTAGCTAAAAAACGATTGGTTTGTTGTGTGTAGAAACAACAAAAACAACAGAACAGGAAGAAAACACATTATTTTCATGTTTAAATCTTAATCAATTTTACTTTTTAAACTTTAATAAAAAGTAAAATTGTCTTGCCTTCATTTTCTCACTTCTCATTTAGTTTATATTCTTAGATAAATATGTACATTAAGTTTTTAAAGTAAAAATCATATCGGGCATGGTGGTGGTGTTTTATATTTGGAACTTTGTAAGGTGTGAAACAGGTAAGTAAATTAGTTATAATAATATTCTTCTTCTAATTTCAGTTTAGATTTATTTAAAGTACGAATTCGGGATTAAATCAATTTTATAATTCTTGAATCAAGCGCATTTTGAGATTGATTCAATCTCAGTTTTACTTAATCAATCTCATTTTCGGATTAATTTAAGTACGAATTCGGGATTGAATATGGATAACTTGAGTATTTCGCGATTGAATAATCCGTATTTCGTGATTGAATAATCCGTACTTGAATCGATCTTTCTGTACTTGATTCAAGAAAATCCGTACTCACCGTACTATTGATACCGCTTCGGATTGTTTTGAGTACGGATGGATTAATTTTTCTTTTGAGCGTATGGAAACGTGAAAATGGCTTTAGGATATTATGAGTCACGTAATGAGGTAGAAAAGTTTCGAATTTTGAAACTCAAATCTCTTGCAGAATATCGGATGTAGATTTTTGAAGCCTGGATTTTGGGTTCGTATAATTAGAAAAGACCTAACAAATCTTATGAAATGCTGCAGTAGCACCAGGATGGATTGGAGAAGAAATCGTAGAATGGATTGAAAGAGAAATCGCTATCACCACTCCCAAAGGAAAAAAAAAGAAAATGTTCCGTTATAGTCTTGCCTTTAGCCCCATCTATAGTTTCATCTTTTGTATCGTCTGTGGTGCCTCTATTGTCACGTTTAAAGTCGCATCTACGGTCTCTTTTAAAGTTTCGTCTAAAGTATCTTCCACAGTCTTGCCTAAATTCTCGTCTAGGGTTTCATCGTAAGTCTCGCTTAGGGTCTCCTCTATAGTCTCGTCTGTAGTTTTGTCTATAGTACCGTCGTTAGTCTCTCCAATAGTGCCATCCTAGATCTCGTGTGTAGTTTTGTTTATAGTTTCGTCTAAAGTCTCGTATGTAGGCTCGTCTATGGTCTTGTCTATAGTCTCGTCTATGGTCTCGTCTATAGTCTCGTCTATAGTCTCGTCTATGGTCTCGTCTATAGTCTTGTCTATAGTCTCGTCTATTATCTCGACGAAATTCTTTCCTTAGTTTTTTCTTAAGTCTCGTCTAAAGTCTCGCTTGTAGTTTCGTCTTTAGTAGTGTCGTAAGTCTTTCAAATAGTGTCGTCCTAAATCTTGTCTATAGTCTTGCTTATAGTTTCGCTTAAAATCTCAACTGTAGTCTCGTCAGAAATCCCATCTATAGTGTTGTCTGTAGTCTCATCTTTAGTGTAGCTTACAGTCTCGTCTATAGTCTCACCTTTAGCCTCATTTATAGTATCGTCTATAATCTCGACTAAACTCTTGTCTAAGTTTTTCTGAAGTCTCGTCTAAAGTCTCGTTTGTAGTTTTGTCTATAGTACCGTCGTTAGTCTCTCCAATAGTGTCGTCCTAAATCTCGTGTGTAGTCTTGCTTATAGTTTTGCCTAAAGTCTCGTATATAGTCTCGTCAGTAATCTTGCCAGAATTCTCGTCTGTAGTCTTATCAGTATTCTCGTCTATAGTCTTGTCTATAGTCTCGTCTATAATCTCGACTTAATTCTTGCCTTAGTTTTTTCTGAAATCTCGTCTAAAGTCTCGCCTGTAGTTTCGTCTATAGTAGCTTCGTTAGTCTTTCCAATAGCGTCGTCCTTTATCTAATTTCGTCTAAAGTCTAGTCTGTAGTCTCGTCAGTAGTCTCGTCTGTAGTCTTGTCAGTAGTCTCGTCAGTAGTCTCGTCAGAAGTCTCGTCAGTAGTTTCGTCTATGGTCTCGTATATAGTAGCGTCGTTAGTTTTTCCAATAGTATCGTCCTTAATCCCGTCTATAGTCTTGCTTATAGTTTCGTCTAAGGTCTCAACTGTAGTCTCATCAGTAGTCTTGTCAGTAATCCCATCTATAGTCTCTTCTTTAGTCTAGTTTACAGTCTCGTCTGTAGGCTCACCTTTAGCCTCTTCTATAGTCTCGTCTATAATCTCGACTAAATTCTTGCCTAAGTTTTTTCTGAAGTCTAAAGTCTCGCCTGTAGTTTTGTATAGTACCGTCGTTAGTCTTTTTAATAGTATCGTCCTTAATCTCTCTCTAGTCTTGTTTATAGTTTCGTCTAAAGTCTAGCCTGTAGTCTCGTCTATGGTCTCGTCTATAGTCTCGTCTATAATCTCGTCTTTAGTGTCGTCTGTAGTCTCGTCAGTAGTCTAGTTTGTCATCTCGTCAGTATGCTTTTCAGTAGTCCCGTCTACAGTCTTACCTGTCTTTCCAATAGTGCGCCTTAAGTCTTGTATATAGTCTTGTTTATAGTTTCGTCTTAGGGCTAATCTACAGTCTCGTCTATAATCTCGGCCATGGTAGAATATGTACAAAGTATAATCACTAGAAATTTTGTTCTCATTTTTAAAACCCACATAACATAAAACAAAAGAAAATAAGGAGAAAATTAAAACAAATAAATTAATTTGCCATAACATGGGTAAATGATGACAACTCTCCCTAATGAACACACCTGGTACTTATTAAACTATGATCTGGACTAAATTCTTCTCTAAAGTGTTTTCTAAAGGCTCGTCTGTAGTTTTGTCTATAATATCGCCTATAGTCTTGTTTTTTGTGTAGTCTACTATGGTCTTGTTATAGCTTTCATAAAATTTGTTAAAAAAAATGCTTTTTAAACTTTTTCCCCTCCCTCGTATACATTGTAAATGTATTGGTAATAAGTTGGCCATTACTAGCTCTTAATACATAAAGTTTGACTCCATTTTCTCTTACTCCTCTTCTCCTTTAGCCTGTTCATTCTTTGGCAACTTATGCCGGAATTTATTTAAACACAAAACAACACTGAAACAAAGTTTTTCTTTATTTCCTGAAAATTGTTTGCTGTTTTTTTTTTGTAAGGTACTTTTTGTATGTCAAAAAATACCTTTTTCATGTAAAGATACTCAAAAAAGGAAATTTCTTTATATTTTTATTGTTTTTTATTTTAGTTTTTCCTCTAAAATTTTTATGTATTTTTTTTAAGGAAAAAAAAAACAAAAATCGTTGCCTTAAAAAGAGGCCAACAAGTTCGTTCTTTCTTTTGTTCTATGACTTCTTACCAAAAATACGAGTAGTAAAAGCAACACTTAGAGATTTTAAAAGAAAAAAGAAAAGAAAAGAGGAATAAATTGACAACATGGTTGAAAACACAATACAACCCAATTTTACATCCCTCTTTGGTTGGTACTTGTAATTTTGGCCAAAAGTAGTTGAAATAATTTCTTTGTTGTTTTTAACTTTTCTTTTTATTTATTTAAGTTGTGTTGTTTTATATATTTATTATTTTTTTGTAATGTTTTTCTGGTTCTACAAGAAAATAACATAAAATAACATTTAAAATAACAACAGAAAATAGGAACAATATTTTTTTTGTGTTTTATTTGGAAATTTATTTTTCTTAAAAAATAAAAACGAATCAGTTTTTAAGTTAAATACGAAATTTATATTGAACTTAGTGTTAAAGTGTTAAAATGTTTTACGTGCTTGAAACAGAAAGTTTCAATTTGTTTGAAATTCGTTTTTAATGCTGCCACGTTTAAAAGAGGAAGAACAAAATACCACTAAAACGTTGCATTTCTTAGAAGTGTAAAAGGATTTAATTCGATTTAAAACTAGAGAAAAGGGTTTTTTTGTTGTTGGGCGCTTTTTTTTGTAGAGATTGTGCGCTCGTTCACCTTAAAACCTCTGTAGCATTTCATCAGGATGGCTGGGGGTTAATGCAATTTGATTTTGTTTTAAATTTTTAAACAAATTTTTATTCTTTGCTTTAGAATATATTTTTTGAAATTTAAATATTTAAATTTTAATCTGTTGCTGTTATTTCTGCTTAAAACGACTTTGTGTTGAACAAAAAAAAATTATATATTTTTTTTTTGGTAAAATATATGACTTTGTTTATTGCCATTTTTATTGCCATTTAAATTTTATTTTTTTTATGATGTTGATATAAGTTTTTTTTTGGTTGTTTTTTTTTTGCTGCTGTTGTTCATTTCAATTATTTATTTTCAGTCTATCATCAATCAAATGGCAGCTGGAATTAATATCAATCATACGCCATGTACTTGTAAATAAAATTTTTTGAAGTTTAAAAATTGTGCCCTCAACAAAACGGAAAACATTGGTAAACATAAACGTGATAAATGTGCAACAGAAATATTGAAAATATAACTTTAAAACGAGTGTTAACCCAAAAAAAAAAAAAAAAAAAATTGTTTTAGATAGAAAACCCTTTAAAGTATCATTGAAGTGGAACTTTTATTGCAACATTTTGTTTTTTAAAAAGGATTTATAATAGACTCGGATGTTTGAAATAAATGAAATAATGTACTGAATATAAAAAAGGAATTTTGAATATTTTGGCGCTTAATAAAATTATTAACTGCCGTATTCATAAAAAACTAAATTGGATATGAAATCTATTTTAAGGAAAATTTGTATGGAAATTTTGTTTTAAAATACGTTTGAAATCTATTTTATTTTTTATGAGTATGGCAGTAAGTGTTTTGTTTCAATAAGTCGAAATAGAAATCATTTTCTTTTCTTTAAAGGACTGTTCTGTTTTAGGTTGACGGTCAGGTTTTGGTTTAAGTTTAAGTTTTTTTTAGTTGAACTTTAGGTTCCAATTAGGATTTAAATTCAGCCTCAAGTTCGGGCAAATTAATTGAAACAATTAAAAAAATGATTGCAACAGCATTACTTGATTTAATTGAAAAAATAAGGGTGAACATTTTTTCTGTGCACAAAAGTTTACCTTCGAAATTTTTGATCAGGCAGCAAAATTCAAGTTCTAGTTCAGTTTTTTTTTCAGGGTCAAGTTTAGTTTTTTGTTTAGGCTCTAATTTAATTTCGAGTTTAGGTTTGAATTTCTGTTTAGGTTAAAGTTAAAGTTCTAGTTTATGTTTGAGTTTAGTTTTAGTTAAATTTGGTCTGGTTCTAAATATTTTTAAGCTTTTTGTGTTGCCCCTGTATCGTTTCTAATTTAAGTTCTATTTTAGTTTGAGATTTTATATTTTTAGTAAATTTTTCTAAACATTTTCAAATATTAAAATAGTTGTTTTTGGGAATACGATTATTTATTAAGGGGGTTATTTTGTTAATCCCTAGACGTTGAGAAATTTTTCATACTAAAATTTTTTAATTTTCAGTAATTTGTATGAAAATATTTTTCAAATTTAACAAAATAATCCCCTAAAAGATTTTATTTTTTGTGCTTAATTCCCTATTTTTATTCTTGATAATACACTGAAAATTTGTTGTTGGAGAATAAATTTTTATTCTAGATAAAACACTGAAAATTTTTTGTTGGCGGATAAATTTTCAGTGTTTTATCTAGAATAAAAATAGGGAATTAAGCACAACAAATTAAATCATTTTGAAATAGTATAAATTTTTGTTAAATCTTCTTTAATTTTCTTTATGAATAAAGGATTTTTTTTCATATTAAAATATTAAACAATAAACCCAAGATTTTATTGCAGAAATATAAAAATGTTTTGATTTAATTATTTTCTTTTAGTTTATAACCAAAAAAAACTTCCTTGAAATCCCAGTTTGTTTATATATTTTTTGTAAAATAAGGATATAGATATCCTTAAAGAATCACTTCCTTCGCATTGTATTCTTGGTCTTTTTGTTTTGCCTGCAGAAAAATTAAATGGCAATTGCATGCACGTTTGAATAACATGCAACAGCTCTTCCACACATTCATTGTGTTGAATAAGTTTTTGGCAGACAAAACACGTCTCACTAAACAAGAACTTCATTTTTGGCCATAATAATCCATATACTCAGACGGCAAAAAAGGACTCATATATTCTTAAAAATAACCATTTATGTATGAGATATGAAAATGTTCTTCCACACTTTGGATTATTTGTGTTTTGCAAGTGTGTCTGTCTGTCTGACTGTCTGTCTGTCTGTTTAAGGTATAATAGCAAATTGCTCTTCTAGTTAGATAGAAAAAGTTTTTGGCCACATTTTACTACCAACAATTGGGAGAGTGTTGCTTAAGGAATAGGAAAAATTTTGTTAAAATTTATATTTAAAAACATGTAAACATGTTCTACACAGACAAAAAAAAAACACAATAGACGAATCCTTAATATTTTTAAATTGTTGTTTTGTTGTTTGTTGCAAAAATTCAACAGAGAAACTTTTCATAAACATGTTAAAAAAAAAATATCTGCCTGCTTCAAGTTTAATAAATAACAGACAGTTTGCTGAAGGAAGGCTACAATACGAATGCAATTGAAGTCTTTAGTTTCGTTTTTATATTTTTTTTTAAATGAAACAGTTTGAATGTTTTCCAGTTTATGAAGATGAAGTTCCGTAAGAATTCATGTTGTAAAAATATTGTGGTAAATGCAAATTATGAATTTTTCTTCATTAATGGACATACACTCTGACATGAACTCTATAAATTGAATTGATATATAATTTTTTTTTGTTAGTTAGTCTGGGTTGAAATGTTAAATTTCGTAATTTTAAATAGAATTTCCTGTAACATGAACTTGAGTTGGTTTGTAGTTTTTCTAAAAGTAGAAAGTACTTAATTAACAAAAAATAATCAAAATTGACTAAAGGATATTTGAAATTAACAGGTTTTCAAAAAACATTTTAATATGTTTATTAAATAAATTTAATATTTTTTTATAAAAAATAGAGACCTCAAGCATAATTAAAAAGATTAATACAAGTTTTAAAAGGTCGAATAAGTGTCAATTTATTAAAAAAATGTAATCACTAAATAAAACTACAATTCCCGGCTTCAAAAATTGCGAAAAAAAATACAAGAATGTTGTGCAAAAATTATAAAAGTTTTTCTAAATTGAAAACGTATTAAATATTAATCATACGCCGCCTCTTAAATTAATAAAACAAATTCCTGGCCTCAAAAATTGCTAAAAAAAATTTCAAACAAACAAGAGTTTGCCAAAATTATAAAAGTTTTTCTAAATTGAAAACGTATTAAATATTAATCATACGCCGCCTCTTAAATTAATAAAACAAATTCCTGGCCTCAAAAATTGCTAAAAAAAATTTCAAACAAACAAGAGTTTGCCAAAATTATAAAAGTTTTTCTAAATTGAAAAAGTATTATATATTAATCATACGCCGCCTCTTAAATTAATAAAAATTTACAATTTTATAAATAAACTTGTATTACAATTTATAGTTTTCAAAATACATTTTTTAATTAAAATAAAATTTAAAAAAAAACTAAAAAGACAACATGTTTTTTTTTTTTATTAATAATTTTCCCAAATGCCACATGTGATGAAAATGGCAGCACTTTTTCATTAAATTTGCAATGCACTCAAAGTGAAACCACAATTTCGATTATAAGTTCAATGGAGATTTTTTTCTGGCGAAACGTGCTAAAAGTGTGTTTGTGTATGAAATAATTAAAGCTAATTTTAAAGCAGGCACATCATTGAAATCGGCATTTATAAAATCTAAAATTTTGTTAAATATATGGAAGAGAGTAACGAAATTTTAATAAATCAACAAGAAAAATTAAGAATGCAAAAAACAAAATGTATAACAAAACTAAAACTATACCACAAAAAAAAAAAAAAAAAAATAACTAGCAATGAAATTCAATATAAGTAAACCACACAAAGAAAAGAATTGAAAACTAAAATAGTTTATATATAAAGAAGAACTAGTGGAGAACTAGTGCAGAATTAGAACAAACCATAAACAAGCTATATTTAAACCAGAACTTAACTAGAATAGAACTAGAACAGAAAAATAACTTAGCTTGAACTGAACTAGAGTAGAACTAAGTAAGACAAAACTTTGAGCTTAGGCGGAGAATTATGCTTGCAAACAGATGCTTTTAAATAATAAGCAAGCACTTCAGAGATGAGTTCCTCTCACGAGATACGAAAATCCAACAGAATTAGACTCTAACAAAATCAGTCTTGCTATATGGTGCAGAGTCCTGGAGCTTATCGCAAGCAGACGAAACAGCATTGGGAATCTTCAGGAGAAAACTACTCTACACAACAACAACGGCGAGTATCGCCGACGTATGAATCTGTATGAGCTGTAGGTCAACAAAACGAAATTACGCTGGCTAGACCTTGTCACTAAAATTAATATAGATGAACAAGCTTGAAAAGTTTCTGAAGACGTACTTGAAGGAAAAGGAAAATAAGGATGGCCAAAACTCCGCTGGTGCCCCGGTAGGCTAGCTGGTAGTGAACTAGTCTATCAGTTCCAGGGTTGCGGGTTCGATTCCTGCCAAAGACTCTGGTCTCCTACAGACAAGCGAAGAGCATTGCGGGATTAGCGTAGGAAGAAATAATAAAAAAAAGAATCAGGTGGACGAGTCAATGAGGGTCCTAGTAAGTACTAGAAACTATAGTATTCACCGATTGTTTATTACTAACCGATTAACTGTTCGGTTAATTTAAAATTGGCTATTTTCGATTAACGCTTAAAGCGTTTAATTTCAGTCGATTAACCGATTAATCGATGTAACAAAATTTTAAATTATTTATTATAACATGTGTGTATATTATGTATTATAACATATTTTTTGTATTTTATTAATTGTTTCATCTCATATACAAATAGTATGTGTTAAGTAAATATTTTTTAATACAAACAAAGAAGGTGTTCAGTGATCTTCATGTTTACTAAGGCCCTAATCATGTACAACGCAGCGCAACGCCAAACAATAACATTGAAAGCACAAACAATGTCATAAATATTTTGTAATTTTGTTGTTGCTTTCAACAGAAATTCATGTACCGTTTTAAAATTTTCAACGACACAAGCAATGGAGCGTTTGAAATTTTAACACGCAATGTGAATTTCTCTAGAAAGCAACAACAAAATCACAAAATATTTATGACATTGTTTGTGCTTTCAATGTTATTCTTTGGCGTTGCGTTAGTTCTGTGGAGTTGCGCTGCGTTGTACATGATTAGGGCCTAAGTGTTTGAAGCAGGGACCGAAAAAACAGTTATTTTGAAATTTTAAAACAAAAAAAGCATATAGAAGTAAATGCTGGCAAACTGATGCAAGTATACCATTTTGATCCCTATGAACTTTTCTATGATAAAATATCATGATTTTTAAAGTTTTGATTTTTATTTTTTTCAATAAAAAATTACAGTTATTTTTTGATTTACATTTTTTTGCACAAAAGTAAGAGTTATTTTTTGGTTTTTTTTTTTTGAACAAAAATAACAGTTGTTTTTTGATTTTTATTTTTTCGATTAAAAATAACAGTTATTTTTTTTTTAACAAAAATAACAATTATTTTTTAAATTGTATTTTTTCGAGCAAAAATAAAAGTTATTCTTTAAAGAAATCTACGTGTTATAATTATTGAGTTGTCTTTAAATATTTATTTAAATGTGTGATCATCATTGGGATTTCTTATGAGCATTAAAATAAATATTTAAAGTCAACTACATAAATAAGTATAACACGTTCATTTCTTTAAAGAATCACTTTTATTTTCGCTCGAAAAAAAAAATAAAAAAATAATTGTTATTTTTGTTCAAATAAATAAAAATCAAAAAAAAAATTGTTATAATAGTTCAAAAAAATAAAAATCATAAAATAACGGTTATTTTTGATCGAAAAAATAAAAATCAAAAAATAACTTTTATTTTTGTTCAAAATAATAAAAATCAAAAAATAACTGTTAATTTTGTTCAAAAAATAAAAATCAAAAAATAACTGTCCAAAATGGTCCAAATTTTCGATGACGCTGAGGCATAATTGAGGTTTTATGCCGTTAATGTGCCAAATTATCTCATCCATTATCTCTTGCATTGTTGCTGGCTTATCGACGTACACCTTTTCAATCAAATAACCCCAAAGAAAGAAGTCCAACGGTGTCAAATCACATGATCTTGTCGTGCAAAAGAGCCATTGTTTCGTTAGCTGTGTGCCAAGTGGCACCGTCCTATTGAAACCACATACCGTCCACATCCATATCTTGCAATTCGGGCCATAAAAAGTTCGTTATGATTTCACGATAGCGTACACCATTCACAGTAACTGTCTGACCGGCCTCATTGTGGAAAAAATACCGCCTGATATGCCGCCAGCCCATAAACCGCACCAAACAGTCACTCTTTCTGGGTGCATTGGTTTTTCGACAATCACTCTTGGATTATCATTCGCCCAAATGCGGCAATTCTGCTTATAGACGAGTCCACTGAGGTGAAAATGTTCATCATTACTGAAGATGATTTTCTTTGAAAATTTATCATCCACTGTTGCCATTTCTTGCCACCATTCTGACCATTGACCACGTTTGGAATGGTCCAAAGGGTTTAGGTTTTGAGTTAATTGCACCTTGTAAGCGTGTAAATGCAAGTCTTTATGCATAATGTTCATCATCGACGACGAGCGTGAGAGGTGCAATTGTTGGGCACGACAACGAGTTAAGGTGGACGGCCCTTCCGGCACACTATCGCGAACAGCAGCAATATTTTCTGCAGTACGAGTTGTACGAGCATGCACTGGAGTTTTCACATCTCTTACAGACACGGTTTGCTCAAATTTTTGCACGATTTTTCCGATCGTACGCACATTTGGACGATTAAATTGACCAAAAAAATCACGAAGTGCACGATATGCATTTTGATTGGAACGCCCATTTTCATAACGAAGTGCACGATATGCATTTTGATTTGAACGCCCATTTTCATAATAAGCCTGAATAACTTTAACGCGTTGCTCGATTGTGTATCTTTCCATGGTTCAAATTAAGTTAGTCTAAAATTGAGAATTGTCAAATGAAATGCAGAAAAAAACTTGACGTTTAGGTGTGGCTCACATACAATAAGGACTTTAAACAAAACCTGAGCTAGAGCTCAACTAGAACCTAAACTTTAACCGAACATAAATAGAATTTTTTTTAAATATTTCAACATCTTACATCCGCCATAGGAACCCAGTTTGTAACTTAAGCCACCTTAAAAAGTATCAACATTTATTTCGTAATACTTCATTATGACAATAGGTAACTATAAAAGACTTTACAACACTTTGGCCAAATGTAAAAACACAAACTCTCTTAAAATGAAATTACCGAAAGCCAACATTAATTTTAGTTGCAAGTGGTCATAAAATTTACAAAATTTTATTTTTATTACAAAATGCTTTGATATGTATTAAAATTTAATAATGTAATTTACCTCACCCAGATGTACATTAATAAGAGTATGTGTACGTACGTTTACACGAGTGAGTGAGTGAGTATATGTATTGTGTGTTTGTGTGTGGGTTTGGTATGGGGTTTTGCTGCATTTAACTAAACACATTTTACCGTTAACATAAAAGACATTCATGTTCATGTTACAAGTTTTTGTTGTAAATGTTAACATGTTTGTAAGCAATTGTTGTCACAGTTTGTGCGTGCGTCTTTCATAAAATAATCTTCTTATCAAAACAATGTAACTTTTATCGAAATAATGACGAAAGTGAGCATACAAAGAGGTAGTGTATGAATGTTCATTGCATTAATAATCATGCAAGTTTAATGGTTATGGACAGTGGGGAATAATAAAAAAGAATTAAAAAAAAAATCAAATTTAGTTAGTTTAAATTAATGAGTTTTCCCTAGTTAGAAAAACTTTACTAATTAAAACTTTACTAATTTAAAGTTTATTAGTTTTTCTTTTAAACTGCCCCACTGTATCACGTTTAAATTTGTAATGTCCATGTCATTTTGTTAAGTTTATATTGGTTATAAATGTTTAATGTTGCTGTTGTCATATACACCATCCACTTGTCAATTCCACCCATTCCCATTTACTCTCTTTTATTTCCGTTTTACATTCTTGTCCATTTTAGTGTTGGAATTCTGCTCTCAATGTCATAATAATTTGTTATTGTTACTGATGACTCGGATGTTCTAATTGTGTATTCTTTGCATAATATTTCTACATTATTAAAAGGCTACAAATTATAAATATTAACAAAAGCAGTGGAAAGTAATAAATAAGTAATAAGGATTACTTACACTTAATAAAAAAGTAACCAAGTGCAAGTTGGATTTATTCAAAAATCTTTAAATGCGTCAAAATTTAATTTATATATGTATATTAAAATAAGAAATATGTTAGAATTTTTTTAACAAATGTTTTGAAAATATCTCAAATAAAAACAAAAATTTCCCTTAAGAGAAATTTAAATTTTAATAATATAAGAAAAAAGTTTTATTCTTAACACAATGTCTGCAGCTTTAATAACAAATTTGTTAAAATTTTTGAAATATCCTTTATCAAGAAAAAAGGGAAATTTTTAAATCTGAGGAATTTTGCATATTAACCGTAAATTTATATATGTATATTAAAATAAGAAATATGTTAGAATTTTTTTAACAAATGTTTTGAAAATATCTCAAATTTCCCTAAAAACAAAAATTTCCCTTAAGAGAAATTTAAATTTTAATAATATAAGAAAAAAGTTTTATTCTTAGCACAATGTCTGCAGCTTTAATAACAAATTTGTTAAAATTTTTGAAATATCCTTTATCAAGAAAAAAGGGAAATTTTTAAATCTGAGGAATTTTGCATATTAACCGTATCATAAAACTTTAAGAACAAGATTAATATTACTGAAAGTTCTGGAAATTTTTTTTCATAAAAAGAAATTGCCTTCGTGGGAAATTTTGATCATTAAAAAAATCTTGGATTATTTTTATTACTATAAAATTAAATTTAAGAAATTTATAAAATATTTATTATAATATTTCTTCATTAAATATAATTTAATAAAAATTAAATTTGACGAACTTAAGCCTGATTAAAATATAAAAAATATTTATTATAATTTAAAAAAAATTTGGTATGAGTAAAAAATTCCTTTCAGGGAAATTTTAAGTTTATAAGAATTTATGATATTTTAGTTACATGAATATAAAATTTCTCACAAACCAATTGGTGAAATTTTGAAAATGTTCCTTATTTAGAATAAATTTCCTAATTTAGAATAAATTTTTTGTTATACTTATTATCTTAACATAAAATTTCAGAAATTAGTTAAATAAACATATTTTTTAATTCTGAAAATTTTTTTCTATAAACAAAAATTTCCTTCATGGGAAATTTTGATAAAAAAAATTTTTTGGATTATTTTCATTATTATAATAACGCATTTAGAACATTCCGTTAAGGAACTAAAAACTCTTAAGTAGTTCTAGCATCTCTTCATGCTGAAAACTACAACATTAAGGCAGAATCAACCATATGGGAAACATTTCTACCAGTTTTATTTATTAAAACACCAAGAACTAAAAACCAAAATTGAAGAAATCAAACAATGTCATGGAATGTTTTAAATTGTAGTCGACGAATTTACAAATATTTTATACAAAAAGAATGTTCAGTTCACTATTCGTTTCTATAGAAATATATATAAATATATATGTATATAACGCTGAAACAAAATAATTTAAAATATATACTCCTGGCTAAGAGGTTTTGTTTGCAACTTTTGGAAAAATATGGTTGATTTATATAGACATGCTTTACCACCAACAAATTAAAACTCATTCAAAATAAATAACAAATAATAAGTTTATAAAATTCCTATAATTTATTTGCTTCTGCAAAACGTTTGTCTAGATCAAATATCATTCAACAGTTTCTAAATAACATTATACAAATATCTTCTTACAAATAAAGTTTAGTAAATCAATAAATAATTGTTGAAAACTTAGCTAAAGTTTGATCAATTTACTGGTCCCACTTTTCTTGGATTTTATCGTAAAATAATTGTTAGGTCTGATCTAAGTCATATCTATGTATTTTGTTGGTTTCTTACCTTTGCAAATTGTTTTGTTTTTATTCAAATTAACGTTTTATTTTAAAAACTTATTTTATTTTTGTGTTTTTAAGTATTCGAATTAAAACCGGTTAACCGGTTATTTAAAAATTGCTTAACCGAAAACCGGGTTTTTTAAAATAGCTACTATTCGTAATATTCGAAAACCGGTTATTGAAAAAAGTCGAATAATCGATCTCCCTAGTATTGGGGTTATTTTATTGAACCGTTAATGGGTCTTAATCCAAATTTCGATATTTTAATCAGGCTCATTGAATTTAATTTTTATTAAATTATTTTTATGAAGAATGGAATTTTACAACATGAAATGAATTAAAATTTATTGATAGTTTTTCATTCTTGACTGGGCTGGGAATCGAACCCAGGTTTGCACGGACAGGTTGCCCTGACTAGTTTCGATTGTAACCACACAATATCTTCAGAGGGGTTTGCCGTTTAGCACTCACCGCCATTGACGACAGATGCCGGCATTAGTCAAACATCAATCTTTAAACCAAATGGTATTTTACCTTGGTAGATCGAAATTTACTTTAAATGAATGATTACCAATTTTTAATTGATTAACATGTTCTTCCTTCAATTCCCAGCTCAGTCAAGAATGAAAAATTATCAATAAATTTTAATTCATTTAATGTTGTAAAATTCCTTTCTTCATAAAAATTATTTAATGAAAATTAAATTCAATGAGCCTGATTAAAATATCGATATTTCAATTTAATAAAATTTTAAAAATTTTCTTTATAAGCAAAAATTTTCATTAAGGGAAGTTTTAATTGCATAAGAATTTTTAAAAATTTCATCAAATTATTATAAAATTGAAAGTCCTCTATTAATAAATAAAAGATCTCTATTAATATTTTATAAGTTTTATCTTTTTTTTTAAACTGAAATTTTCCTAAGTGAAATTTTTATTGTAAAAGAATTTTTATTATAATTTTTTTGGTCTTGACATTAGACACAAAACATATCTCAAAATGTTGAGTTTTATTTCAGATTTTTTTATATTTTTAACATAGAGCTAAAACAGACATTTATTAAAATTCGGATAATAATTTAAAAATTTCCCTAATATAGAAAAATTTTCCTAAAAAAGGACAATTTAAAGCAACAATTTTTTTTAAATAAAATGAATTATTTGCAAAAGAATAATAAAAAAAATGACGAAATCGCAATAAAAAATCTCATTAAATGAAGTATTGATCTTACAGAAATTTTAAAATAACATAAAAAGCCTTTTATCAATATATTTTAAAAGTATGAAAATTTCTTTTATAAACAAAAAGTTCCCTAATGGGTATTTAAACTTTTTTCATATAAAAATTTCCTTTAAGGAAAATTTTATTTTTAAACGAATTTTTTATAGTTTTATTAAATTAATATACAGTTTTTCCAAAATCTGATAAAAACTTAAAAAATTTCCCTAATAAGGAAAAATTTCCCTTAAAGGAAAAAATTTAAAACAATAATTTCCTTAAAATAATTTTTTTTTAAAGTTGGAAAAATAATTTTCTTATTTTGATTTTAAAAGGAATTGTTTCCCTATTAAGTTTTAACTTATTCGACCTTTTTTTTATATTATAATTTATAAATTAAATAATTTTTTTTCCAAGAAATTATTTCCACAAAAAAAATAGCGAAATTGCAATCGCGAAATTTTCCCATTTAAGAGATTTTTATAATTTTATTATATTCATACAAATATTTAAAGGTCAAATATTTTGTTAAATTAATAAAATTTTTCCTTAAATCTACTTAAAATATTTCTTTAGAATGCTTTTTTTACATAAAGAGCCATTTAGTCGTTTTTTACTAAACCCTATTTCACAACAGTTTCGCAAATCGAGATCTCACTGTAACGAATAATCAATGTTTATACAATAAAGTATGGTATATGTTGTAATCGTAACTTCCCTTTAAAGTGTTCGCTATAGTTTTAAAATACGGTGTGCAAAATTTATGGGTATCGGATAAAGAGAAAACGTGGGGAAAAATATATTTTTTCAGTTTTTGAAAAAAAATTGGCCAATTAATAATTACTTTTACAATTAAATTCAAAAAAATCGAAATAAGTACGTTATTATCGTTCTAATGAGATATAAAAGTCAAAAATGTGGTTAAAAAATGTTAGTTATTAAAATTTCCCAAGACCATTAACATGTCTCAGGTCACTTGAACAAGAAATGTTAGAACAAAATAAATATATTTTGAGAAATATTTGAATAAGAGCTAATTTTTATCTTAAATAACCCGTATTTACTTGTATAAGAGTTTTTGTCTTCTTGTAGGATACTGTTAACCTATTCGCAGATATCACAAAAAAAAAATATAATGTTTTTAACGACAGTTTCCAAACTTCATTTTCAAATTTTTCAAAATTTTGTTTAACAAATCTCCGAATTGTTTCATCAGCACATTAGAATTTATTGAAGATTGAATAGGGTATACAAATAGGAAAAAATTAGTGCAGTATCTCCTAAAGTTTTTTCGTACTTGCGACTTAAATTTTGCGATTTTCGAGAAAAATTCATTTTTTGGCCATATAATTTTAATTTTAAATACACTTCTCAAGTCGGAAAACATTAACCCTTAAACCATGAAGGCCAAAGGCCATATTTTGAATTTTGAAATGTTTTAAATTTTTTGTACCGAATATTATGAAACTGGAGAAAAATATATCTTAAAGTCATACGAAGACAAAACAGTGCATAAATGGATATTAACCCTTAAACGCACTTGCGGTCAAAATTACCCCAAACTTTTTAAACTTTGTAAATGCACCTTCAAACTTGACAAACAAGACATAATTTTTTGCGTACCATATTTTTAAACTAGAAGGACATTTTTAGGGGGAGTAACGGTCGATAACTACAAAAAATCTTATTCCATACACCAGACGATCACACTTATGGAATATTTATGAATGAAATAAACAAGATTACGCATTGATGGTGCGTGTGCCGTAGAAAAGACTATTCTGCTTTTCCTTGAAAGCAAAATTTCATACAGTTTGGGTAGAGTGACGTCATTTTGATGTAAAATTTGCAGTAGATAAAAAGATGAATACGGCATCTCTGTTTGTGGCTTCATGTGGTATATTAATGTTTCATTAAAACTTGGTAATTATTTATTATGTACATAGCACTAACACACACACACACACTTACCTTTGTAACTCACCTTTTTTCAACACAATCTCTTACTCCTTCTAATAATTTTCTTGCTCTTTTACTTTTTGCAGTTTCAATTAATTTTTACTGTTTTTATAACTCTTTATGTGCAGGCGTAAGTGTGTGTGCTTTTCATTGTTTTGATTTATTTATTTTCACTCCCTCTCAGCTCAGGTACATGATTTCTCTTTAAGCTATTGTATGTGAGTTTGAAGGCATGTGTGTTTATTTTTGCTTTGATTTGTTTTTAATCTCTCAAAGGAAATAACAGTTTTGTTTTTAAGTTTTTCTCTTTTTATGATTACAAATACAAAATGAGTGTGAGTGTTTGTGTTTTTTATTGTTTTGGTTACTACAGCCATCACTAAAAACTATAGAAATCAGTAACACAATGCAACAATCATCGAAAACCCAGTAAAGTATATATTTTCAGGATCCTTGTAAAATTTTAAGGCGATCTAACAATATCCGTCTGACTATTCGCCTGTTGAAGGCACGATAGAGTTCGCTATAAAAGCCATAGGAAGATGACATAGAGTAAAAATTATTTTTGTCGACATATTTGTTTAGTATTTCAAATGTGCCCAGTCCATTTTTTTAACTAACTTTTGTACAAAATTTCACCTGGGATAAGACTTCTGGCGTTGAAACGGCCATATAGGATGATGTTAGGCAACCAAATTTAACACAGATTTTTGCTTTGTACAAGAAATGCTCGGTAGGCTTCGGACCACTATTTCATGTAGTTCAAAATAAATTGAAATTTTTATTTTTTTTTTGAAAACCAAAGTAAGGAGGAACATGTAAATCAATTAAAAATAGATAATCATTCAAAAAAACCAATTTCGATCTACCAATTTGGTTTAAAGATTCATGATTGGCTATTAGGGATGCCAATCGGGACTGATTTTTGAAAATCCCGGGATTCGGGATTTTGAAATCCCGATCCCGTAATCTCGGGTTTTTGTGGATCCCGGGATTTCGGGATTTTTCGGGATTTTTCGGAATTTTTCGGAATTTTTTTTTAATAAACAACACTTTTTAAATATTCAAAAGGTTTTATAAACGTAACAGAAATTTTTAAAAATGAAAACAACAAAACAATTTATTTTATACATATGTTTATAACACTGGCGTCACCCATGATCAAAATGAGCAGATTCTGAAAAAAGCTTAAAAAACATACGTATCTCTTAGTTTTTCTAGATCAATTCATTTCGGTTTTTTGACAGCCATTCAATTTTTAATGTGAATTAAGTTGTGACGACATTAATACACGGCCAAGTGTATTCCCTCATCGAGATCGATAGCTGAGTTAAAAACTGTAAAATTATGTTGCCTGCAGTGCAGTACACCTCCAGGGTGAGGGCGAAATTCATTATCAATAAGTTAAGTACGTTTGAAATTTATTTTAAAACAAAATGTTTATAAAATGTTTCTTAAAACAGATTTCAAGTTTAAATTATATATTTATGAATACCGTATGTTTTTTAAGCAAATTTGTTATTATTATTGGAGCGGAAGGAATATGAGCTATTTCATCAATATTACGACTTAATTGTTATAATTATATCAACTTTTATTCTTTAGTTTCTGAATAAAACTTTAATTGGATCGTGAATAATTTTTATTTTTTGCTTGATATATAACAACTATTTCTTGATTTCTATATTTTGCATAAAAATAATCATTTTTAATTTGGAATTATGTCTTAAGCCAAAGCTGAACTTGCTAAACGTAATTGTAATAAAGGCTTGAGATGTAAATCTGCAAATTTCGTTTCTACTTAAAATAATGGTTTTTATTAAGCAAAATACAAAAATCCAGAAATAGTCGTCATATATCAAGCAAAAATTGCAAATTTTAAATACTCGCTGGGTTCCAAAAACAAAAATTAAACTCAAAAATAAGAATTATTTGCAATAGAAAATATAACCCAAATATTTTTAATAATTTTTTTGTATATACTATAAAAATTCAATAAAAACGAACATAAAAGTTGATATGTTAAAAATCCCGGGACTCATAAAAATAAATCCCGGGATTCGGGATTTATCAATCCCGAAAAATCCCGGGATTTCGGGATTCGGGATTTCCCGTTTGGCATCCCTATTGGCTATTGACTGCCAGCCGCCTTTAATGGCGATGAGGGTAAAACGGCAAAGACCTCCGAAGAGATAGTGTGGTTACTATCGAAACGCGTCAGATCAACCTGTCCGTGAACGTGGGTTCAAGCCCCACGGCAGCCAAGAATAAAAAATTATCAATAAATTTTAAGTAAATTCACGTAGTAAAATTCCTTCCTTCATAAAAATAATTTTATGAAAATTAAATTTAATGAACTTTAGTCTAAATAAAAATATGAAAATTTGGTTTAATAATTTTTTTTAATTTCAAATTCTAAGGCCGGATTCTTGAGTTATGGAATAAGTTTAAACTTAGTTTAACGTACTCTGAAACTCTGATTTTTCTGGCGAAATGTGATTTTTATTATTTAATTATAGACCAACTTTTTAAGCAAAACTAAACTGCTCCGTCAATAGATTGAATATGAACTTGGTAATGTCGGTACTAATCTGTTTGCAGATTAACTAAATCAAGTTTAACTAAGATCTTAAAAACCCAGCCTAAAAAGTTTAATATATCCTTTCTGTTTTATAATTATTCCCCGCTTTATTAAAAGTAATTGTAGTGGGTTTCATAGATTTGGCAACACCGAATAAAGAGTTCTTATTTGTTTTTTTTGTTTATTGTACTCACATAGCAGATGGCACAGGGGGTTGGTTTGAGCTTGTATTTATACTTTTGTTTTGTTCACATACATGTAATCCTTATTGTTTTTCGGTAATAAATTGTGTTAAAAAACCATCTAGCTTTGATTTAATTAGACATTATATTTATGTAAAAGTCTTGTTTGTTTTTTTTTTTAATATTTATGTTTTAAAGGTTCAAGGTTTAGTCGTTAAAATAAATTAATTAGAAATTACAAATTAATGGGATTGTTGGCGTCTGTCTTGTATGGACAGGGTGTTTAGTTGTCCGTGTGGACAGAGAGCGAGAGAGAGTTCCTTAGTGTGGGAAACAATTAAAAGGAAACTTTAAAGGACTTATTTTCTTAATCACTTCCCCTTGCGTTGAGAAATTTTTAAAATAAAAAAATTTTCTGAATTTTTAAAAATTTTGTATGAAAATATTTTTCAAGTTTTAGAAAATAGCCGCCTAAATAAAATTTCGCTGGAGTTAAACTCAAACACAAATAGAACGAAATTAAAATTAAACTAGAACAAGAACTGAATTCATATATAAAAACTCAAACAAACCTGCAATGAAACTTAAATCAGAATCTTTACAAGAGTCTCAGCTAAAACCTCACACAGAAAAAATTATTCAATTTCTCCAATCACCAAATTTATTCCAAATTCATAATATCAAACAAACAAGTTGTTTATTTTGCACCTATTACCAAAATGATTATATTGATAACTAAAAATTTTAAAATTTTGAAAAAATATTTTAATAAATGATATTTTTAAATTTAATTAAAAAAGTGATCAAATAACTTTGCCTTTCAAGCATCTATTAAATAAATCTATAATCTATTTAAATAAATATTGACAATTCCCAACAACAATTCTACATGTTTAAATTATTTTATTTTAAAAGAAAAAGTCAATCAAGATTTTTTGTTATTTAATTAATATTTTAATTGAAAATTTATTTCAAAACAACTAAAATATTAATTAAATCAAAATTAAATTTTTAATTTTCTTTCAACTAAAAAAATAATTGATTCAATTATCACATTAATTAAATTTAAATACTTTTTAAACCATTTTTTAAATTGATAAACACTTTTTTCTGTGCAACGAAAGCAGGAATCAAAACCTGACCGCGGACCTTAACTATTACCTAAATTATAACCCAAATGAGAATCTGAACCAAAAACTGAACAATCTAGCTGCCTGTTCAATTCGCAATGGACCGCATTGGTCTCCGAGTGGAGATGCGCCCTTGGGCGCATAACCCTTCTTAACGTAACTGCCTTTGCAACAATTTTGAACATTCACGTTCGTATAGAATTTTATATGGAAAATATTTTTACAACTGAGTGTATTTCATACAAATTTTCTATGCAAAGGTAAACGTTCGAAATAGCTGAACAGGCAGTTAAACTTTAAAAGAAATCTTTTTAAATCCATAAAAAACTTTTAATCTGAAATTGTTTGCCGCTTTTTTTTCTTTTGCTTAAAGCCTAATTTCTCTTTGTTGCTGCCACTATTCCCATCTTACAATTACTTTAACGCTTTGCATTCATATGCTAACTATTTGCTAATATTTGCTTAATTACCTCATAAGTACATTCTTACAGCATTTTCAAAATATTGTCTTTGGCAACATGGAAAAAATCACCATGACAATGGACACAATAAAGCTGTTACGCACTAAACATCTGAAATGAACTTGCAATGGTCATGATTTTAGTGGCTGACTGGCAAAAATCATTGTTTAATTTCTAACAAAAGCCACTACTAACAGCAGCACAACCGCCATCACTTTAACCACATTTTGCTATTTCTACAAAATATGCCGACAGCCTGTTGGGCCTATACAATTTAACAGGTCAGTCATTTGGTCAGATATTTCGTATGCCTACTTAACCGTCATTGAGTACAGTTGAGGTTTAAATCCAGCTGCTGCTGTTGCTGTTGCCTTAAAACAAACGTTTATTTTAATGTCACAATGCAGACAGTCAGTCATTCGTATGAGGGCTTTCGTATGTGCTACTGCTGCATTTGCTGTTTGTTTTTGAGATCGAAAAAGAAACAAATTTTGAATTCCCGGACATACAACAGTATATAACACATACAAATAATCAGTATACCAGGCTGTGGTTGCTTGTCATAAAAGAAATGGCCAAAAAGACTTTTTAAAATCACAATGTTTGTGTGTTGGAATTACAAATTATGGATTAAACGATTAGATTTAGAATTTTGTTTAAGAGTTATTTTCGCATTCTTTTGAGAGGAATTTTTCATAGAATTATAAAAAAGGGTTGAAAGGTGTTTATATATATATTTATTTTCCCGCAGTTCCTAGTTGGAACATAGGACCGTAACAAATAAATTCCAATTTATTCTATATAATGATAAATATTTTATTTCTCTCCAAGAGCGACCTGCAACTAGTGTTGTTGTCTACGAGCCTTCGCCAGGTATTTGATGGCCTGCCTGGTCTGCAACTGCCTTGCGGGTTCAAGTCCAGAGCAGTTCGTCTGATATGGTCATAAGGCTTTTTCGGTGTATGGCCGATCCTCTGCCATTTACAATGCCGGATTTCCAGGTGAATTCGTTCTTGTTTTGTTATAGACCATAGGCTGGTGTTGGAAATGGTGTTCGGCCAGAATATACGCAGTATTTTCACAGCGGGTAACGCTTGAAGGAATCGTATATCTTTATTGTCAATTTTGTCGATTTGCATCGAACGCTATACTTTGTTGAGCATCTCGAACGCCGCGGCGCGCCGCGCTACCTTTGTTGCAGGGCTGTGGACTCTAACCGCTGAAATTTTTTTGTTCGCCTCCCACTCCAACGCTAACTTTGATGCTAAATATATATGAGACTGGTACTAATTTGACTTAAAAATAATTTTGTTATTGCAATATTGCAAGAAAATGGCTCTGTAAAATGATCGCCAATTACGAAGAATTTTTATTTTGGAAAATGTTGGAGAATCTTTTTAAATTTGTTACGCAGAAAATTTTGGACTCGGAGACGCGAGTTTTTGAGGGTACTTCGACATCAACTCCGACTACACAGCCCTGCTTTGTTGATGCGGGAATAAATGCAATCGCCCGAACTGCCATTTGCCGTCATTATGCTGCCCATATAGCAAAAATAATTAACATTTTCTATTTGGGTATCTCCAACTGTGAGCGTAAACGAGCTGTTGGCGTTTATGCACATAACCTCGGTTTTCGATTCGTTGATCCGCAATCGAATAAGTGCAAAGAGCTTCGTTACCGCATTCGTGCTTGGTTTTAATGACTGAATGTTTGTGCTCAAGAAGGCGGATGCCGTCCGCGTAATCTAGATCCCCAAGACTACCCTCCAGTCCTCATGTGATTCCCCTATTAATTTGAGATGCTTGGTTCATCACATTGTCCAGGACAATGTTGAATAGCAATTGTAATTATACGCACCCTTGACGTACGCCTGTCTCCACACGTGTGTTTTCCCGCTTAAGCCCAAAAGCTTCTGTTGAATAGCACCTGCACCAAGGAAAGCACTTCCTCAGGCCCAAATTTCTCACAAGTGGTGAAGAATCAGCCCTTAAGTGGGAAATCCAGTAGTAGACCTACTCGCGACTTTGGGTTTAAACCACAACCAACACTTGATCCGTGAGTATCTCTTCGTAAAAACAGCTGCCCTTCGTTGAATTCATGCCTTGAAAAAGGCACTCCCCCATCGGATTGAGAACAACTTGATATAAAGTAATCATCTATCAGAAAAGCAAAGCTTCCGCCTAGACAATCATCTTGAAAGACAAGAAAGATTTCCCATTTCCAAGAAGAATACTAACGGAGGCCTCAACCAATGCTCAGTGAAAAAGTACTTTAATGACATTTCGAACTCGAGAAATCAAAGGATTTCAAGAGCTCTGTCACTTTAGATGTTTGTGTCCCAGGTATGTGTTAACCTAATGTGATAGGAAAAGGTGATGTAACACGAAAAGGTGAAATATCCTTGAGATGATCCCAACATCCCCAGGGGAAAAGCTGTTAGAACAGTATATATTATATATATTATGTAAATTACAATATATTTCACTAGTCTTGTTAAAACAGAGTGCTTACTTACTAAAAAAGCATGCTCGGTTTTACAACCAGTTTTCCATAAGCTTTTAGACGGGCCAAAGATTGTATTCTAAAAATTTTAACAATTTTAACAAATAATTTAAAATTTTTTAATAAGGGGTACAACATCTTCTGAAAGACTTAATATTTGAGGCGGGCCATATGAAAACTCAATAGGATTTCAAAAGATCAAATAATAAAATATACAACTTTTAACTATTCTTTAAAGAAAATTCCTCTAACTTATTAGGATTTAAAATATCCCTTAAATGTCTGATAAATCCTTAAAATTAGTTTCTGTTTTAATTTATTAGGGGAGCTCAAGTTTAGTTTTAAAAACCTTATAATTTTACAAAATAACTCCTAAAATTTGTTATAATCTAAAAAAATGTAAAGCCCTTAAAACTGATCCACATTTTTAGGCGTGTTTTTTGTTTATTTTTTAGAAAAAGTTATAACAACTTTAAAGTTTTCAAAAGATAAATTTATTTTATAATATTAAAATTAAGAGTTACTTTGGCGGGCCATTTACTGCCAAAGGAGAAAAATGTATTTGTAAACCAGTGATCAGGATAACTAATAGTTAATTTTTATGTTTGCTTTCTATTTCAGGTGGGCCAGGATTTCTAAGAGATACATTTTCCAGCAATTAAGTTCATTTTTCTGGCTTCAACTTAAGGCAAAGAAAACGATGAGAACAGAAATAGTGCTGTCAGAAAGACTGAACTTTATGATTGTGTTTGTGAGAAATGACTTTTTTTGTAGTTGTAACTTCACTCATACTGAATTAAGAGAGAGAATTTCTTATTTCGTCGTTTCACTATGGCTGAAGGTCCTACAAATTAGAAACTATTGTCAAATTTTTTTGAAAAGCTTTTATTCTAGTTTTAATTATTTGAGTTTAGTAGTTTAATCAAAATTATGATCCTTCGAATCATAATAATTTTTAGAAATTTTGTAATATTTTCTGTAAATTTTAGGAGTTACAAGATCATCATGTCTTTGATAATTTAAATCGCATAAATTATAAAAATTTCATGAAAACTGGCAATTTTGGGACTTTTTGACATTTAAATAAGTTGCCTGGTAGGCCTTGGTTGTAATTTTTTAAGTACTTTTTTTTATTATGGTCCTTTGAAGCTTGCAAATTAGTTTGACAAAAACTGGTATTTTAAGGGTTTTTATAGAAAATTTTTAAAGATGTTAAATTATTTTAGTGTTCAAACAGAATTGAGTCTTCAACTTCAGGCAAAAATCCTTAAGCCCATAATTAAAACGTCGGCGGTAACTTTAAATTCTCACATTTTATTGTATTAATTATTTATTTTCTTTTGTTTTTCATTTTCTGTTTACAAAATTTATGAAATTTAATGAAAGTATCGTTGCATTGTTGGGACAATAAGTGTCTATATGTGATAGCATTAGTTAAAACGTTCTCAAAACAAAATAGATTTTATTTCAAGAACGCATTCTCTGGCAAAATGTTATGTCAAACTCTATGAAAAACATCGTTCAGTTCCAGTTCTGTTTCACCATTAAAATAGATTTCATTTCACGACGTCTTTCTGCGATAAATTTTTATGTCAAATTGTATAGAAAATGTGGTCTCAACGCTGTTCTGTTTCAACACTGATTGAAATGAAATTATTTAAATTCTAAAAATTTTTTTAACTTTCCACTTTAACAATTTAAGATGATAATTATTATTGTGGTTATTTTATTGAACTGTTAATGGCTTTTAATCCAAATTTCGATATTTTTAATCAGGCTAAATTAAGTTCATTGAATTTAATTTTCATTAAATTATTTTGATGAAAAAAGGAATTTTACAACATGAAATTTATTGATAATTTTTCATTGCTCAAAAAAAAAAAAAAAAAACATTTTATTTAAAGCCGGGTGCTTATATTTAAACTCCCATTAAAACATTTAAACTTTTGTTTGCAGTATTTACTAAACTACCATTTTTATTTCTAAAACACCTTGACGTTTGATTGTTATTAATTATGAGGTTGCTTATTGCCAAATCCCGTATCTTTGAAACTGCTTAAGGGATTTTGAATATTTTGATGTCATATCGAAGCCAATAAATCTAGCTAACTTTTGCTTTAAGTTCTGTTTTTTAAATTCGTAGCTAATGCTTACGAAAACTTTGTTTTATTGCTAAGGTATAATTTTAGTTTTGCATAAAATTTCTGTAGAAATTAACTCATGCATTTTTTAAATTATTTAACCTTCATAAATCTTCTAAATATATAACAAACAGCAACCCCATTTAAATTTGCTAGGTAAAACTTTATTTAAAATTTTCTCATTTGTTATTTGTTATTTTCCCATTTCCTTTTTTTTTTTTTTTTTTTTTTTTTAAAAAAAAGGTTGACATTTTATTTTGTAGCCTTAAATTTTCTCTTCAAAATTTGAGGCGATTTTGTTCAGCATTTCATGCTAAAGTTGATATTGTTTTTCAAGTGTATGTCAGTGTGTTTGTATTTCAACCGGAAATTTTCAATGTTAAGTATGCAGACTCCAACTCAAACAAGTGCTGACATACAATACAAAGAGAAAATGTGTGTGGGTGTATGTGTTTGTGTGTTTGTAAATTATTTGCAAGTGCTTTACAACTTTCCAGTACGAATTGCAAACAATGTATAAGTGCACTTACCTGCCAGCTCACGCACACCCCGATTCATTCACTCGCACATACACACATTGCACACGTTTATTTTTGTTATTATTCTTGTATGTATGTATGTATAATATACATATATACATTGTATATACGTAGTAGAATTTTATACAATGTTGAGGTATGGCTTAACAAGCCCACTTCCGTTTCCGTGCCTTAAAACGTAAAAATATGTAATACTTAGTGCATTCATACACACATACATTAGCAATATATCTCAGTGTACGTACAGTTTCAACGACTAATGAACGTTTTTTATTTTTGTTTCTGCTTTTTGCTCACTTTTTTCTTTTACTTTTAACTGCATTTCTTTACTTTTTTGCATTCAGTCAAGTCAATCTTGGCAGACTATTTTTGAAATTTGTTAAGTTTTTAGAGTCTATTCTTTCCACTTACTTTTCTAATTAATGTTTTAAATCTGCTAGTGCGAGCTTGAAGTAGTAGTTCCTTTAAGTTTTTTGTTCTGTTTGTTTTTAGTTTTTTTTTTTTTTTTTGAAAAAAAAAGTTCTTTATTTTGCCTGTTTTTTTTTTTTTTGAATAAAGGGATTTTTAGATGATAATTATTAAAACTTACAAGGACTAAAACAGGAATTATTTAAAACCAGAAAATAGAGGAATAATCTACATAAAGGACGAGTTTGAAAAAATAAGATTTGGTTTAATAGATAAGTTATTTCTAAAGAATTTTAAAACATTTTACTGAAAAAAAAAGATTTTAATTTCTAAGAATTAAAATTATTAAATTTAATTATGACTTAAAGAAATTAAGGATGTTAAGAAGCGCCAGATACCGATAATAAAAAAGATATATTGGGGATAACGATTCCATACTTAATTAAAATTAAAGTTACAATTAAGATAACTCAAGTTGAGTAATTTTTTCTTCTGCAAAATAGCAGTGTAAGACATTCAGGGACGTGATGGAAGACGATTTTTAAAACAAAACGATTTTAAATCGATAATGTCGTTTTCAGTATCTTTAAAAATGTATGTCTAATACATTTTTTTTCCTGTCTAGATTGTTTTAAATTTTATATTATATATATTAATTAAACTGTTTTCTTTTGAGAAAAAAAATTAAGTCGTTCACAACTGCTAAAACGGTCGTTTTTAAATCGATCGATTTTCATCACATATTGATTATTAATATTTCAAATGGATATTAATAAAATTTAAAAACACGAATTGTTTTTGAATTCGTGGAAAAATTACCATAAAATAAATTATTTATATTTTATTCAAAAAAAAAAAAAAATAAATAAATAAAAAAAAAGCGGTAAATAGCATCAGGAATACTAATTAACTTAATAAAATTAAGTTAATTAACAATTTAAGATGTTCAAGATAAGTAAAATTTATTAAAAGTCTGGTTCCTTATATTTACATTGCTATAAAAATATTTCAACTTTTGCTTGGAGTATTTACGAATTTTCCATTTTTTTACTAATTATTAATTTATTAATTATGAGCAGCCAGTGGCGGATCTGCGTCCCAAGATATATTATAACTTATAATTCTTCTAAGTTCTTCTTTAATAAGTCTTAAAACGAAAAAATACATACACGATTTAGCAAGAGAACTTTCTCCTAGAACACACAGTGGAAGATTTTGGCCAAATTCCTATAATTTGGTTAAATTTAGAATGTGGGTGAAGCAGCGGCCTTCAGTTTTGTTAACGTTGTTTTTTTTGAGATTTCCTCGATGTTTTCAATAATAACTGATACTATTTCATTACTTATTTTATTTTAATGTGCTTTCACATATTAAAAAGTTTTTAATTTGTAATAAGAAGAATAACTTAAAAGATAATAGTAATACAATTTGGCCTAACTGAGTTGCACGCCTCATAAAACTTACTTGTGAGCCCTTCGACATCTAAAAGCTCGTAAAAAAATCCACAGCTTGACAAACCTTGTAATTTCTTATTTATATTCAAGAAAATTTTATATGAAGGATGCGGAAAAAATTATAAAAAAAAATTATGTGATAGACTCAAAAGAGTGTTAGTTTTCAAAGACTGAAGAGAAATATTTTGTTTACATGATAAATATCAAAAGCTGTGTTTACCCGATATTGTGGTTGAAAAATCAAAATAATTGAATTTAATTTTTGGAAGTCCAAAAAAAAAAAAAACAAAAAAAACAAAATGTTTCAGATTTTGTCCGAAATATAATTAAAATAATTAATTTCATTCTTCTGTTTTGATTTGATGCTCTGCTCCTTAATATTTTATTTCCCTTTTAGTTGTTATACAAAACAAAAAGCATTAAAAATTAAGGCCCTTATCATGTAAAACGCAATGCAATGCCAAAGAATTACATTGAAAGCGCAAACAATGTCATAAATATTTTGTAATTTTGTTGTTGCTTTCTACTATTAGCCGGTTATGGACCGATGTGGCTAAATTTTAGTAGCCAACTTAAGTAAAGTAGCTGTGACAGATCTAAAGTCTTCGGAAAACCCATTTCAAGAGACAGACGGACATCGTTTACAAACTGAAAGATAAAGTAATATATCAACTTTTAACTTCGGTTAAAATAATGCCTGTTGCAGATATTTTCCCGAACGAACTATATCAATATAATAGATATCCTTATAAAAATATACATTGTTACTTTCGGTGACGGGTTTAAGAACAATAACATGGAAATTTTTTGAAAAGAATCAGAGGCAGTCGTGGTTTTGTGCTCATATCTTAGCCAGTTATGGAACGATGTGGCTGAATTTCAATAGCCAAATTTAGCGAAACAGATATGATGTCTTCAGAATACCAATTACAACAGAGAGACAGACATTGTTTAAGCAACTTCGGTGACGGCTGAATTTCAATAGCCAAATTTAGCGAAACAGATATGATGTCTTCAGAATACCAATTTCAACAGAGACAGGCATCGTTTAAGCAACTTCGGTGCTCATAAGTTCCTAGAATACAAATACTTTATAGGGTCTAAGATCACTTTTTTAGAAATTACAAACTGAAAGATTAACTAATACACCTTTTACCTTCCGTGAAGAAAAATTAAAAAGATTTTATTTCACCACAGCCTTCTACGACAAATTTTTATGTCAAATTGCACTGAAAATGTGGTCTCGACGTAGTTTTGTTTGAACACTTAGATCTGAACAAAACCCGATAGAGAGACTTATTGAAAAAGAGATAAAAAGTTACTTAGCGGAAGAAATACTGTTTAAATAGCTTTTTCATTTTTCCCTTGTTTTTTAATTCTTTTCCCAAGATTTCAAAAATTGCTCCATAATTTTTCTCTTCACTGAACTGGAAATTTAAGCATTTAAAAGAAATTTTTAATAAATGCATGTTCACGCTTGTCTCAAATAAACAACTACTTACATACATATTATTTGTTTAGAAATTTAACTAAAGCACAAAAAAAAGAAGATTTACAAAAAAATACATGTTTATTTAATTAAAAAATTTAGATAGCTTAGATACAAAAGGACTTAAGTAACGTTTTTGAAAATAAAAAATATGCTTTAGAATTAATTGGTTCAAAAGTTTCAAAAGGTTTTGTAAATTATATTTAACATTTCTTTATTTTCTAAAATTTTTTTAACATGTCAGTTAGGTCTTTTTTAAAGTTAACGTTTAAAAAAAAATACGTATTTTTTTTACTTTTTTACAATGTCACTATCAATGATTTGTCTCACTACTCACATGCATGTCTTGTTGAAAGACAGTGTCTGCTTTTAGGCGTCTGTATTAGGAAAAAGTTTTTGTATGCGTGTGGGAGGCACAAACAGTGAATATTTCATGGTTTTTTGTTCAGGTTAAACATGTATTACTTTGTTATTTTTGATGTGTAAAAAATATGATTACGATAAAAAATGTAGAGATTTATTTATGATGTAATTTTTTTTTTTTTTTTTTTAAAAATTTGTATAAAAGTTTTGACAATACAGAGATTAAGTGGAGTTAAATTATAAACTTAAATTATATTAACGTCCACTATCCTTAAAGGTCTAAAGTTGACATTCTACATTTTGGTTGTACGATGTTTTGCTTCTTAATTGATACTTAACTATGAACTATACAAAAACTGAACTTTATTTTTAGGAGAACCCCTTTTTAATATAGACATAATTTTCAGTAACTAAAAAGCCCATAGTTTTCTAAGGTTTGCTAACTTAGTTCTAAAAGCTCAAATCTAGTTTTACTAAAGTCGTGATCTATTAACTGCTGCTGAATTGTAAACTAAATAAACAAAACATGTAGTCTATCTTCAGGAAATTTTTTTATTTTAATTATATTATTGTCAATAATTTTTAAGCTACTATTTAGCCCACTGTGCTTAAATTTCTGAAATGAGCTGACTTAGTTTAAAGAACACATATCTAGTTTTACTTAAGTCCTGCTCTGTTAACTTTTGCTTAACTTTAAACTATTCTTAAACTGTAGTCTATTTTCAGGCAAACCGTTAATTTCAATGTAAATATTTTTTCCAGTAATGTTTAGCCACCATAATTTTCACTTACATTTTTGAAATTTGCTGACTTAGTTTATACAATACATGTCTGTTATACTAAGCTCCTACTCTATTAACTTTAAGCAGTTCTAAAACTGTTGCCTCTCTTTAGGTCAACTTTAAAGGATCATATAAAACTTAATAGATTCCTTAACTTTTAACCTATAAATTCCACTGTTCTTATATTTCGAAGGGTTGAAGACTTAGTTTTAAAATATAATTTCCAGTTAACTACTGTTCTGCTCTATTAACTGCTTTAGTAAACTGAAATAAACTATAGTTTATTGCCAGGCAAACTTTTATTTAAACTTAATAAGAAGCGATGTTAAATTTTCAGCCACTATTAAGCCCACTGTACTAAAGTTTCTTAAGTTTGTGGACTTTGCTTTAGAAGATTATTTTTAGTTTTATAAAAATCCTGTTTCAGGGAGTGCTGCTGAAGTTTAAACTATACAAAAATGTAGCATACTTTCAGGAAACATTTTTTTTATAAAAAAAATTAAGAGATGTTTAATTTTTAACCACTCTAAGAACCATGTAAACTAAATTTTTGTTTTTGTCAAGCCCAGAGTCATTTAACAGCTTTTCATCTTATATAAAAACTATACAAAAACTATTCTACAAATTCAGGCACCCTTTTCACAAAAAAATTTGTTGGATTAAAATTGCAATATAAAATTAGCAAATGCTTTACAAAAGCAATGTTTTATTACCAGATGTTGGTCGTAGTCTTTAAGTCAAAACAAGATTAGGTTAGGTTCCTTGTGCAGCCACAAAAAAGACAGCTTGGGTCCTTCAGTAGTCCCTTTGTGATACCCATCACCAACTCCCATCCTACAGAGCTGTTAAGGTGTAAATGTAGAATTCCACCAATTCGTCTTCCTTGTGAAGAGACATTCGGCATTCTACAGTTCACCTTGTTATCGTATAGATACCCGCTAGGGATGCATTAGCGTCCTTGCTATAAGTAAATATATACATATATCCATCGATAGGCGATAATACCTAAGCCAGTTAGCTGTCAGCCTTATAGCAGAGATTTCCACCTGCAGGGTAATTCAATCATACGGTCAGCGAGAGGGAATTTTAATATCCAATTCCATTTTATTGAAACCCCCAGCAACTCTACTTCCCATTTTCGAACCGTTAGTATAGACCCTTAGGGTCGGTTCCAGGAAACAAAGCTAAAGTCTATTTTCAGGTAGAAATATAATTTTAATATAAAAATTCAACTATTCAACTAGGATCTTCAAAAAAATCTCACTGCACTAAAAGCGTATGCCATGATCTTCTTAAGTCCTGTTTAATTATACGTGTTAAATATTTAACAAAAACTGCAGTCTATTTTCAGGAAAATTTTTATTATACATTTGTATATTAATTCGAATGTGTATTCTAATTCAAATTACAATTTATAAAGTTTTCATACTTTAATAGTCTTATTCCTTCAATAATATTTTCCAGCTATAGAAAATTTTCCAGGAATAATTTCTGTGGAAAATATAGAAGGAATAAGACTATTAAAGTATAAAAGCTTTATGAATTGTAATTTTTTTTTTTTCTCATTATTTATTTATTGAATCTTCATATATTAAATATGAACTAACAATAATTAATCAAATCTTATACTAATACTTTACTTTTGTCCTGCCAATGCTAGACGAAAATTTTTCTCTTCACGGTTTCTGTTCACATATGTAGATGTTTAGCGCTCTTCTTGTCTGATGAGTCCTGCTGTATCTCTTCTCCTTAATCTGGAGTGGCCGCTGTAATTTAAATTATTTCGAGCTAGTGGATTTGGGTGCGACTCAAGTCTTTTTAAATATTTTGCTGCGTACTTCGTAATAATAGTTTTTACTAACGGCACATTGAGATCCTTGTGAATATTTGAGTTTTTAAAATACCAGGGAGCGGCTGTGATTATTCGAAGAAGTTTATTTTGTCGCCTTTGAATTTTTTCGATATTAGAAGCCGAGGCAGTGCCCCATAACTGAATACCGTAGCACCAAATTGGTTTTAAGATAGAGTTGTAAAGTAGAAGTTTACAATCGAGACTAAGAACAGAGTTTCTTCCAATAAGCCAATTAATTTGAATTGCTTTTAGTTTCATTTGTGTTAGTTTTGCTTCTATATGGCATTTCCATGTTAAACGCCGATCTAGATGAATTCCGAGATATTTTACATGCGATTGTTGGGGCACTAATTGATTATTGATTTTAATAGGGGGACATGACTCCCGACGCAAGGTGAATGTTATATGTACGCATTTTTGCTCATTAACCTTTATCCTCCATTGTTTTAACCACTTTTCCAGTTCAAATATATGATCCTGCAAGTAGCGAGAAGCTTCATGAAAGTTTTCGTGCACGCTTAAAAAAGCTGTATCATCAGCAAATGTTGAAGTTAGGGTGTGGTTGTTTGTTGGCATGTCTGAGGTATATATTAGTTATAACAGTGGGCCCATGATGCTTCCCTGAGGGACTCCAGCGTCAATTGGCTGAGGAGAACTTATAAAAGCACCTTCTTTAATAATAAACTTTCGACCGACTAAGTAGCATTCTAACAGCTTGTGTGTGTTTACTGGTAAATTTAGTTTCAATTTATGTAATAAGCCTTCATGCCAGACTTTATCAAAAGCTTGAGAAACATCGATGAAGAGGGCGGAACAATATTTTTTTTCTTCAAAGGTTTTTCTTATGGCGTTTACTATACGATGGGTTTGTTCAATTGTGCTATGTTCTCTTCTAAAGCCGAATTGATGGTTTGGAATACATCTATTTACATTTAAAATTGGGGTTAATTTTGAAACTAACAGCTTCTCAAACAGCTTTGATATATTACACAGTACAACACATGATTTGCCAACTCAATTCTGTGAACTGTATGTGAAATTAGACCCAAAAAGAAGAATTTCTGCATCATTCGTTTTGTCTTCTTACCTGCGATTTGAAGTTAGTATCGATTTGAAGTTAGTACTATCGTATAGGGGAATTTATCACGTTTTAGGCCCTGTTGTTTGACATAGCTCGACAACCCCTAGCCCAATTTAGTTGAAATAAATTTTAAAAAATTAAGAATTACAATTCCCTTAATCTGTTCATATATTGTTTTCCTATACAAGTAACACTTTCGAAGTTAAAAATGAATGTATGAAGGGAAAAAATTATTTTTTGCCTAAAAATTTAAATTTTTTTTTTTAAAAATACATAAAAAATCCAAAATGGAAAAAAGTTTCAAGTCTAGTTATTTTTTCGCAAAGTCACATAACCTATGAGCAAAATGAGACAAAGATCATAAAAATCGATGCACGCGTTTCGCTTTTATTCGCAATTGAGTAAAGGTATGAATTTCAAAAATCAGTTATAGCCACCACCCTTAAAATAAAAATAAAAATATAAATTAAAAAATTATCATGCAAAAAAAACTTTATTTATAAAAACTTAATGAAAATAAAATAATATGCAATTAATACGCAATTATAATATGCATAAAAACAAAATTTAGAACATTTTTTCAATTATTGGCAATATCCATCCTTGTAGAAGTTGACGCTTGTGGTTCTGATGATCTTGTTTTCTTCGTAGGTTGTTCATATTCATGGTCTGAGTCTGTATCGTCATCCGAGATACACATACTATTCAAGGGCGTGTTTCTTTCACTGTGTCCACCAATTTCAATGTCTTCATCTTCGGTGCTTTCTTCAAACTGCATAATTGTGGAACTCCACCAACAAACCTCCGCAAGCAATGCATCCAATTTTTTGCTTTTGAACCGCTTTTCAAATGGCATGGTCACCTGGTGGAACCTCTCTCCTTGTTCGTCTGATTCCTGAGGTGATTGTGCCAAAAAAGTATCGAGGTGGTGGTGCAAGAAATGCAATTTCAGCGTCATGGATGCACCGATTTTTTCGAAATAAAACAGCAACCTGTCCACTCGTTGCTGTATCTCTTCTCGCTGGACACGGTTCTTTCCTAGAACGCCTTCTATTACTTCTTTCAATGCGTTCCATGCATGTTGGTGGTCGTGATGCTCTGAAAGCAAATGTGTGAAAGAATCACTTTTGATCAATTTCCGAATATCAGGTCCATTGAGAATACCTGTTTTAAATACATAAGAAAAACGAAAAAATTATTGGTAATGCGAATGTATAGAAATTAACAAATTTAGATATGACAATATTGAAATACAGAGTACGATACGTACCGTTTTTAATTTTCTCATCACTGAGTTTCGGAAAGATGGATTTCAAACAGTCAAAGGCGCCGTTAACTTTTTGGACTACCACTTCAACGAATTTCCCAGCTATTCCCAGTTTCATGTGGAGCGGTGGCAACAAAATATCATCCAGGTCCTTTATCATAGGTTCATTGCGTAATTTTAATTGTTTGTTGAGCTCGGGAGTTCTTCCTTTCCAATCTTTACATTGATATTGATTTCCTTTGTATCGTGAATCCCAATTACAAAGGAAGCAGAAGTATTTTGGATATCCGCCCTTTTCTATAATCCCTTGTAGTATGTTGACCACCTTCAGATCGCAACAAATGTTCCATTTGTGTTCATCGTATTTGATTTTCTTCAAAATTTCGCCCAATGCTTCATACGTTTCCTTCATAGTTGTGCTGAATCCCAATGGAATGCATAGTTTTTTATTTTTTTTGTGCAGCAGCACAGTTTTCAAACTAGTAACTGAACCATCGATGAATAAACGCCAGTCGCCAGCGATATAATCCATTCCCAATTTTTTCACTAAACCTGGGATATCATGGCAGTACGTGAACGTATTTGCTTCGTCAACGGAATAAAATTTCTGAAAATCAGCTTGGCGTTGTCGGTATGATGTTGCGCTGACATTTTGCTGTGTGAGTTTTCTTCTCTTCAAAAATGATGTCAGCCATTCGGAGTCGTGTTGTGATAGTCCCAGCTTGGCCACAATGTAATCCATTTCGATTTGTGGTAGCGGTTGTGGTGCACTATTTTCAATATCGGGTATCCAATCAGCATCATCCAAATCGGTCGGATTGGTGAAAACGGTTTCGGCTAGCAGGGACACAGTATCCGCACTCGGAGGTTTAGGTGCATCGGTATCAGCAGGGCGTTGCACTGGAAGTGTGGCAGTAAATGCAGCAGTGTATACTTTTGTTTTCAATTGTTGTCTGTTTAATCCAGGACGAAAATTTATGCATGCATAGCACCTGGATTCATCATGTCCAGTTGTGTCTTCCACCCAAATTACTGGCTTCATAAAAGATAACTTTCTACTTTTTCCGTGAATCCATTTTAGAAGGGTAGTATAACAACTGTTGCACACTGTGTTCGGCGTAAAATTTGCACCACTTAAATCTGCTTCATCGAAATAATTACAATATGCGGTTTTGAATTGCTCATTAAACAAATTTTTTCGATCTTTTTTCTGTATTTTTCGGACGATATGACCACAAACGTAACAATATTCATCCAAATATGGGCACTTGTTGTTTTCCATATTGATATATTTTATGTTTTGTTGTTATTCACTTTTAAAAAACTGGAGAAAAATCACTTTTACTGTTCGCGTTCGTCGGCACTGGCTGAATGCCAAAAATCGATCAATGCACACCTATAAATACTACGTATTTTTGATTATTTTACTGCCAGGTACTTATAAATGGGCGCATATTTTAAGGGCGGCACTTGTACGTTTCAAACTGTGCAAAACTTTCCAAATAATGACCACCCTTAAATGTGGGTGCAATTTCTGTAAAAAAATCATATAGGTAGCCACCGGAAAAACCCAAATAATAAAAAGGTCCACTTTCCGTTTAATTGTCCACGTACATTTATTACCGCAATCATAAAAATCAAATAACCTTTTGTTTATTCCTTTTTTTTTAATTCTCAGAATCATGAAAAAGGTGTCAATGCTTTCTCCAAATAATGTTGTGCATATCTCGAGCAAATTTTTGAAATTCATACCTTTACTCAATTGCGAATAAAAGCGAAACGCGTGCATCGATTTTTATGATCTTTGTCTCATTTTGCTCATAGGTTATGTGACTTTGCGAAAAAATAACTAGACTTGAAACTTTTTTCCATTTTGGATTTTTTATGTATTTTTAAAAAAAAAAAATTTTAATTTTTAGGCAAAAAATAATTTTTTCCCTTCATACATTCATTTTTAACTTCGAAAGTGTTACTTGTATAGGAAAACAATATATGAACAGATTAAGGGAATTGTAATTCTTAATTTTTTAAAATTTATTTCAACTAAATTGGGCTAGGGGTTGTCGAGCTATGTCAAACAACAGGGCCTAAAACGTGATAAATTCCCCTATACGATAGTACTAACTTCAAATCGATACTAACTTCAAATCGCAGGTAAGAAGACAAAACGAATGATCCAGAAATTCTTCTTTTTGGGTCTAATTTCACATACAGTTCACAGAATTGAGTTGGCAATCAATTACCTGAAAAATGTTGTACTGTGTTAGACAATAAGCTTATAGGTCTATATGACTCAACTTTTGTAGGATCCTTTCCTGATTTAGGTATCATGGTAACTAATGATACTTTCCATTCCTGAGGGTAGTATTCAAGGCGTAAAATAGCATTAAAAATAAAGAGAATAATTTTCTTTGCTATGCTGGGTAGCTCCAAAAGCATTTTGTTACTGATCTTATCAAAACCAGGGGCTTTCTTCGGGTTTAAATCATGAATAGCCTTTTCGATTTCTCTTATCTCAAATCTTAGTGGAACAGCTGCTCTAACAGCAACAGGTGGTAGCTCGACCGCCATATCGAGAGATGTGTTAGCGGTAAATACGGTTTTTAAATGATTAACAAAAAGATTTCCTTTTTCTATATCATTTCTTGCCCAACTTCCGTTTAAGTTTATTAATGGTGGTTTAGTGATAACTGGTCTTTTAAGATTTCTAGCTGCACGCCATAATGAGTAGTCTGATCGTGGAGTTGCATCAAGTTCCTTAAGATATTTTTCAAAGGATGCAGTTTTTTGGGACTGCAGTAACTTTCTTAGCCTTTTTGTGCACTCTTTTAATAAAGTCTTAAGTTGGGGGGATCTGTGCAATTGCCACTCTCTTCGAACTTTCCTTTTTTCAGTCAATAGACGCTCGACATCTACAGAATATATGATATTGTTTTTGGTTTTTTTGAGGGTTGTGCTGGAATGTTGAACAGCTAGTTTGAGATAACTGTCAAAATTAACAATAGCGAGATCCACGCTCTCCGGTGTGCTAAGCGGAATATTTTGTGTGCAATGGGCACTAAGATATTTTTTATATTTTAACCAATTTATTTGTGAGGGTGATTTCGATAAGTACCCAGACGGCGATACGATTCTATTTGGAATCATTATAGTAACAATTGTAGGTGTGTGGTCGGAAGATAATTCTAAGGAAGCCTCAACATAAATCGTTTCTGCGGGGATGTTTTTAACCACTCCAAAATCTATGACATCTGGAACTTTTTGCTGATCAGTAGGCCAATATGTTGGTTCACCGCTCGCGACCACATTTAGATCCATTTTACGAATTGTGTTAAACAAAACACGACCCTTAGGCGTAATAAGTCGTGACCCCCAGAAAGTATGTTTAGCGTTATAATCGCCAGCAGCCAGGAAGCAGGGTCCTAATGATTTGAAATATTTATTATATTGGCTTTCTGATATTGAAAATCTAGGTGGTGAATATATTGATGAAATAACTAGGTTTCGATTTAATTCCTCAACGCAAATGCTTGTTGCTTGGAGATAATCTTCACGATGATCGCACATTAAGTAGTGTTTTACTCGGTTTTTTATCAAAATGGCAGAACCTCCACAAGCTCTACCTCGAGGGTCCTTGGTATCATATAATATATAACCATTGATTTTAAACGTATTTCTCGAGGTCAGATGAGTTTCAGAAACCATCATAACATCGATTTGTTTATTTTTAAGGAAGTATTCTAGTTAATTTTTATGTTGGCGGATGCCATTTGCGTTCCAAAAGCAAATTTTTAGACAGTTCATGGCTTATTTAATACAGCTTGCATTAACATCGATTGCATTCTTAACATTTCTTGCATCATGTTACCCATTGTGTTGGTAAAATTGTTAACGGTTTGCACTAATGTTTCCATGGTTTTTTCTAGCCGAGTTAAATTAGAAATGGGAATTTCGTCATTATTTGGTAAATCACCTTGCAATGGCATATGATTAGATTTTAAGACATTAGCGTACGAGGTTCTGTTATTATTTGGCTGCGGTATTTGAACGCCGTTAGTGTTTTCTTGATAAGTTGCCTGCGTTTGAGGGGGATTAAGTTTCTGTCCAACAGAACGCTTGACAATCGAATATACCGGACATCCTCTATAGTTGGCAGTGTGATTAATATTTGTAACATTTTTAATTTTGAAACCCTTTTCTTCTAAAAATGTTTTTATTTCGTCTGGGTCCACGCATGAGTCAATGCGTAAGTATAGAAGCTTTTTTTAAGTGCTTCAAACTTATTAATTAATTTACGAAAATCATTCTCATTATTAATCGGTTTTTTTGTTTCGTTAATATTACCACGCTTGATTGCAGCTACGTAAAACGAATTTTCACCTATCACCGATATTAAACTTTTTATTAGCTCACTTGAGTTTTGCTCTCTAAGATATATCGAGAGACTGAGAATACACATTCGAATTAATATGAAAATTTATAAGAAAATTTTTACTCAACATGAGAACTAAAATCTTAGATTCTATTAGAAAATTTTATTATAAAAAAAAAAAATTATAAAAGACTTCAATAAAAATTACACAATGATACTTTATGACACTCTACTAAATAAATCCCATTGTTTCTCATAATCACAGACCACTTTCCAACACCTCATGCCCCGCTTTAATAAATTTTCGTTCCATTAACAGCTATCGATCTTAATATAGAAACTAAACAATAATTAAAGTATATTTTTAGGCAAAACTTTAACAGGTTTTTTTTTCCAAATTATCTTTCTTTCCATTAAATTAATATTTAATTTTTTTCACTTAGAAAACAAACAAAAAAAAAAAAAACAGATTTTACTATTAAGACCACAATTGAGGTCATTTTAAAACAAAAAGTTGTAAAAAAAAAAGAAAAAGAGATGGAAAAAGCTTCATAGCAAAAGGAGTTGAAATTCTTTTGTGGTTTTTAATTTATGGTCGAATTAAAAAATACAATAATATTTATACCACAATATTATTATTAGTACAACAATTTTTTTTTGTTTATTTGTTGTTCTTTAAAAATAAAATTTTAGGCTTTTAGCTACTAAAACACAAACCAAAACCATAAAGAAATGAAATAATGTGGCCTACTTCTGGGTTGATGAAGGGTTTGTTTGGTTTTGAATAAAGATATTTTTTTTTTTAGAGAGTAAATGAATAAATGTATGATGTTGTTTAATAGAGTATGAAATCTTCAGAAACGTTTAAGAATTCCATAAAATGGTATTGGATGCAAAAAAAAAATTTGCCAACAATGAAGAGATGGCTCCTGCGTTTAATGGTTGTTTTAAGAAACTAGACAGTCTATGCTATAAACAAGGTTAAGTTCCATTGGCAGCCGTAGTCAAGCATAGCTCAAGTAGGTCCATTAATTAGTTCCCGTTGTGTTAACATGTTACAACGGCTGCTTTATAGGACGCGAAATCACACTGCCAAATTTCGTGAAGATTGGTTCATAATTTACCCTAGGCCCCATATAAACCCTACTCTAGGAAAACCGTTTATTGCGCCTAAAACCAAATAAAGCCCACTTTGGGAAAATAATTAAATTCGCCTAAAACCATCGCAGATATTCATATGGCCAGAAAAAATATCATGCAAATTTGTGAAATTTACTGTTAACGCTAAAACTTATTACACTGCTGTATTAAAATTTATTCTAATTTATCTTTTGTAATACCAGAAATCAGTCTTCAGCATTTTGGGATGATTGGTCCATAATTTACCATAGGCCCAATACAAATTACCCTCCTAAAATTTATTTTAGTCCGGCTTAAACTTTTACGAATCATGATATTTTACTCAAGCCAGTTCAAAGTTCTAACAAGAAACGCATAAAATTTTCTTATTGTCGTCAATAATTTAATTCAGGTCTAAACCGCAACCAATTTTAACATTGACGTTCGTTTTTGTGAAGGTTAGTTAATAATATATATGTATTTATCATATAGAGCCCACTCCTGTCAGTGTAGGGTATCAAAGATTCGGCACAGCCGAATATAGCACTCCAACTTGTTGAATTTTAAGTCGTACATGTTTAGGATTTAGTACGCAATATGTTTTAATTTTTTTAACGCTCCTAAAATTAAGCAATTAAATTAAATTGGTATTTTTTATACTCCTAAAAATAGGCAACATATTCATAATCAGTTTTTTTACAAACCTTTAAAAAGGCTCACAAAGTCCTTGAACAATCTTACCTGCAATAAAAAAAAAAACAAATAAAAATGTTATTAAAAATTTTTATATATGTTAAATCAGAAAATTTAAAGAAAATGTATACAGCGAAACCCCCCACAAGCGGACACACACCGCCACGGTGTTTAATTGATCTCTGTTTATGAGAGTGGTACACATTTATTATTTAAAATATTTTATTTTATAATGATACATCTTATATATAAATCGGCAATGGCAAAACTGTTAAGAACACTTTGCGCCTCTGTTTGCCCAACAGCCTAGAATAAAAAATAGACCATTTTTTAGGTGTTTACTTAGAAAAGTGCACAAAATAAATATTATTAATATCTGTTCAATACTTTGGGTAATATAAGCGTTTAAAACACATGCAAAACACCTAAAAAACACATTGATTTTTTCCAATTACACAAGGTTTTTTCTTTCTAATAATAAAAAATAAAAAAAGTATGGTGATCGATTAGTTATTCGGCATTTTTCAGAAACCGGGTTTCGCATATTTCGACTATATTAATGTTATATATATACATCGTCAAAGACAAACCAGTTAAGAACACTTTACTTTTTGGTTGTCAACCGAAGCTCAATGGGGAGAAAAAAAAGTACCAATAGAGGAAATAAAATTTCTTTCTTTTACTTTTCCGTCTTGCTCCGATAATTTTTGATTTTTCTATAATATTGAACTTAGAAAAAAATATTAAAAATGCAGTATCCCGAGTAAATGAGAACCTTTAAGATGAAAAATGTTTGTACATGTTTCTTCTTCACTTGGTACTTTTTGAATTTTTGTTAATATTGGTCCTATAAAAAATAAAAATTAAACATGCATGGTCTTGGTTGAATAAGAATATGTAAGGGAAGCTTTTTGGTACTTTTTCGTTCTACATCTGGTACTTTGATACATTTTCGTCATTATTAGACATAGAACATAAAATCAAATATGCAATGTCATGATTGAATGAGAATCTATAAGAGGAGACTTTTTGAAACATTCTTATTTTTCAATCGGTACTTTCTGATAATTTTTATATTGAACTTACGAAATTAAATTAATCATTCACGGACTCACGAGGAAGATAACATGTGGAATGGAGGTTGGGTCCTCACCAAATCATATCTCACTTTGTCAGTTGAGAGATCATAGATTTTAGTTGGGCTCATTATTTCATCCTCGAAAAATGGCTACCTGGAATCCGCCAAGGCGGGACATAGATACAAATTTCAGTATTAAAATAATAATTTGAAAAGTATTTTTTCAATTTTATTAATCTAATAATTGAATCAACTATTTTTTAGTTGAAAAAAAATAAAAAATATTATTTTATTTAATTAACATTTTAGTTGTTAAGAAATAAATTTTTAATTAAAATATTAATTAATTAATTAGTATTATAGTTATTTTATTGAACTGTTAATGGTTTTAATCCAAATTTTGATATTTTAATCAGGCTTAAGTTCATTGAATTTAATTTTCATTAAATTATATTTATTAAGAAAGGAATTTTACAACATGAAATTAAATAAAATGTATTGATAATTTTTCATTCTTGACTGAGCTTGGAATTGAACCCAGGTTTTCACGGACAGGTTGACCAGACTAGTTTGGATTGTAACCACACAATCTCTTCAGTGGGGTTTGCCGTTTAGCTCTCACCGCCATTGACGACGGATGACGGCATAAGTCACACATCAATCTTTGAACCAAATGGTATTTTACCCTGGTAGATCGAAATTTGCTTTTGAATGAATGATAACCTATTTTAATTGATTTACATGTTCTTCCTAACTTCTGTTTTTTCGTACTTTTTGTCAAGAATTCTTCTTGAAATCCAAAGTAAATTTTTTTGTTTTTCATGTTTTAATTAATTAACAAAAAAATCTTAACTGATTTTTTCGCTTAAAAAAAAATTTAAACTTGTAGAATTGTTGTTGGGTATAGGCAAAACCTGAGCTATGGTTAATTAAATCAGTTAACACAGTGTTTGATATGGTAAAGTTTTTTGATAATTTTTTTAATTAAAACTAAAATATTTTTTATTAAAAAAAATTTAAAATTTTCAATTTTAACAATTTTTAGTAATCAATATAATCATTTTGGTAATAGATGCACAATTAACAAATTTTTTTTTTCTGTGAAACCACAGTGTATTATAAATAGGCCAACAGGTAGCCTAAGTTCTGCCTTTTCAACCAGAAATAACTTACCTAACTTGCCACGGGAGAGTGTCACAAATGTCTTGGACTGTCTTAACCCAGAAGTGGACGTCCATTAGTGAAGGAATTTACGCTTGTAACGTCCTCCTAATGTGACCGACAGTGACGACAAAGAAAGGCTCAGGGCCTATAAATGGACGGCGAGCGCCCCTGTTCGCCAAGCAGTCAGCCCTTTAGTTGCCCCCATGGCCCTCTTGGCCGGTCACCCAACATAAATTCAAGTCATTACACAGCGGCTCTTTAGAAATACGATATTTAATAATGGCACCCTATGGAGGGTACCACGTTCCCGGCCACTATCGAAAAAATAAGTAGCCTATTTTATTGTATTATCGGGGCTCACGTGGTGTTACTGTAAAAATCAGCAAAATCAGTTCAGAAGTTTAGGAGTCTATAAGCCAACAGACAAACATTTTTAATTTTAAATATATAAACACTGGGGCATACTTTATGGAGACGGATGCCCCTATAGACCAGTTGTAAGCAAGCTAAACTATAAGTGTGATGTAAGCGGGTTTGTATGCCGGTAGAGAAACTAATTTAACTCGTTTAATTAAGGAAAAATATAATATGTAATTGTTTTTGTAACATATAAAAAATCAATACAATTTTATAAAAAATAAAACAAACAAATAAAAGGAATTTTTCTTTTTTTTATAATAAATATTTCTTATTTTTGTGGTTATTTAAGCCCATTTAGTTTGAAGAATTCTTTTATAAATTTTTAAAATAAAACAAAAGAAACACAAACAACAAGTATTTAAATAATATAAGTATTTAAATAATCTAAGCATATATTAAGGCTTTCAAATTTGCATATAAGATTTATGGACAGATTAAAAAAGAATTCAAATAAATTTGTTTAAGTAAAAATAACTTTTAAAGAAAATTTAAATCAATTAAAGGATTCTGTTTTATGGAAGATGAAAACAGAAGGCATTTATTTTTATTTAAAAAAATACATATTATAAAAATATATGAATTAGAAAATGATTTAAGAGATAAGAAATATATTAGTATATGGGTCTTTCCGTAGTGGAATTACAGTGAAACCTCCCATAGCAGGATACCTCTCATAGCCGGTCATATTTTGTTGATCTAAGTTGTTTATTAGATTTTCCAAACAAAATGTATTTCCAATACCGGACACTCTCATATCTGGACACCGGCAACAAATTCAAAAATGTTTTTTTTTTTTTTTTTTGCAAAATACCTCTCATTAACGGAAAGACCAGTTGCAATACACCAATAAGAGTTGTGTTTTAGTAGTTCTTCTTCTTTTTGCAACTCTGATTCATATATGTGTTAATTACAAAAAAAAATTGGGTTTCCCCTGTTAACACAAAGGTTAGGGATGGCAAAGAAATTGCTATTTATTTGGCGGAGTTGTCTGCTTTAGAACAACAAAATGGCTTTCGGAAGGCTGGATTCTTATCAGCAAGGACGATATCCCACTTGTAACGTATTCAAAGTAAAAAAAAAACCACCAGATACCACCAGTTTATAATGTGAGGTTGATGACGTAACGTCAGAACAGTTGCTCTGCTGCTGTCCCGCCTGGGAGACTTCTAGGTGGAAATTTTTCGAGGATCAAATAATGAGCCCAACTGAAATCTATGATTTCTCACCAGGCAACCTGACAAAGTGAGATATGATTTGACGAGGGCCCAACCTCCACTCCATATGTTATCTTCCTCGTGAGTCCGTGAATGATTAATTTAATTTCGTAAGTTCAATATAAAAATTATCAGAAAGTACCGATTGAAAAATAAGAAAGTTTCAAAAAGTCTCCTCTTATAGATTCTCATCCAATCATGATATTGCATATTTGATTTTACGTTCTATGTCTAATAATGACGAAAATAAATCAAAGTACCAGATGTAGAACGAAAAAGTACCAAAAAGCTTCACTTACATATTCTTATTCAATCAGGGCCATGCATGTTTAATTTTTATTTTTATATGTCTAATATTAACAAAAAATCAAAAAGTACCAAATGAAGAAGAAACATGTACCAACATTTTTCATCTTAAAGGTTCTCATTTACTCGGGATACTGTATTTTTAATATTTGTTTCTAAGTTCAATATTATAGAAAATTCAAAAATTATCGGAGCAAGACGGAAAAGTAAAAGAAAGAAATTTTATTTCCCATGTTGATACTTTTTTTTCTCCCCATTGAGCTTCGGTTGACAAAAAAAGAAGAAAAGTGTTCTTAACTGGTTTGCCTTTGACGATGTATATATATAACATTTATATAGTCGAAATATTCGAAACCCGGTTTCTGAAAAATGCCGAACAATCGATCACCAAATTTTTTTTTTATTATTTGAAAGAAATAACTTTGTGTAATTAGAAAATGACAAATGTTTTATTTATGTGTTTTGCATATGTGTTAGTAGAAAATTTTAACACTTCCCAGCTAGCATTTTCAATCGTCTAGGAGTCTACTTGGAATCTCATGAAGAGTGTTTTTGATCGTCGATGAGCTCATTTTTTAATCGTAAACGATTCCTCGCACGTGCTGATTCGTATGAGAGATTCTTCCATAACACAGCAAAAGACTCTTTTACATTAATCCTGAAGGGAATCGTTTATGATGTAAGTAGAGATTATCTAACGAACCTTTCAAAAAGCATGCCAAGAGTCGTATGAGACTCACGTAGGGAATATTTTACAACTCGATATAATTATATCTACGAAAATATTGAACAGATTCAAAATGCACTTATGTAAATAAATAACTTAAAAATGGTGTATTTTTTGGTCTAGTCGTTGGGCAAACAGTGGAGGAAAGTGTTCTAAACTGTTTTGCCTTTGCTGATTTATATATAAGTTATTCATGTTCCTACTTTCCTTCCTATTAATATTTTAAGTCTTATTTCTAGTTATAATTCTAAATAGATTCCTTCTTATATCCCTTCTTCTCTTTCTTAACCTATTGCTGGCCTTCCTTTTGAGTTCTTTTCCCAATCCCATTCCTTTGAGTGTCAACTTTTAAAATAATTTGAAACAAATTAATTTTTGAACTGTCCTTTATCCATTCCATAATTCTTTAAATTTGCTCTTTGGTTTAGTTTTCTTGTAACAATTTAGTTAAGTTTACTAATGTTTAGTTTAAATTCGAATTTAATTTTCAGCAATTTGTTTAATTTGACTGCCTGTTTTTCCAAATATAAATTTAAATGCCTTTAATACTTTATCAAAGTGTCATTCGCTTATTTATTCTGCCTGTCAGAATATGTATAGACACTTTAAAATGCATGTACGAGCAAAAGTAGCACAAATGTCAATTAATATAATGACATTTATAAATAAATACACTCACAGAATACACACACATACCTTGGCACATGTACGAACATAAATAGTCGAAAGTAAGAATTTATTGAGATGCCAACAATATTTAAAAAAAAAAAAAATCTCTCTCAGAATAAAAATCGAAAAATGATACTTTTTATTACCAGAAGGCAGGAGGATAATATAGTTCAATTCAGTTTACCTGGTCGATACCTGCTGGTTTCATACCCTCAAGCCATGCACTGAGTGTTTGTGTGTATTTTGTATTTATTTTATTTCAATTTATTTTTAACCGAGAAATATTTTGTAAAAAAAAGTAACAGGTTTTTTATTTGAACAAGATTGACACATTTCTCTTGAATAAATAATGGAAACATTTCATTTATAGTTGTATATTTTTGGAAAATATATTTTCGTAAATGAAGATTTTATTACTTTTATTAAATCTCAAATGACAAATGTACATCATCAAACAATCTACATATGCCAACCTTTGCTGCCTACATTTAGGTCATAGAATTTTATATAATTCTAAAGCATGCATTAGGGGTAAATTGTTTTTAATGTAGATACTCGTATTAAGTAAAAAGTTTATATTGGACAAATTAATTTTTAATATGATTTTTTTACAATTTGTCTATAACAGAGAAGAGCTTTATTATGTTTAAAATATGAATATGAAAAAGTATGGAAAAGTTTTTTTAACAGCAGATATTTTAATGGATAAGATGAAATTTTTAATATTTTTTTAATAAAGAAATAATTAGTAAACATTTTAGAATACCAAGTTTGCTTCAATGCACATAGGGGCAGACGTATGGGGTTGGTTGGCTGGTTGGTTAACGTGGAACCAGGCGTGCTGCAAGCAGTGTGGCCATTTTGGCATTTTTGCAGCTAAATTTAGCATTAACAATTTTTATTTAGCTGCAAAATTTTCGTTTAGCACTTGGCATTTTATTTAGCATTTTTGGAAAAAAAATTTTTTAACTTTTTTTAGCATTATTTATTTTAAAAATTTGGACGAATAGTTTTATTGATTTAACTAAAAAATTTTTTATAAATTATAATAAATTTTGACTAAAATGAAATTTCTTATGAAAATGAATATCTCTTATGTTAAGAAACATCTTACCAGTCTTGTTAAAAATAATAGAATATTCAGGGAATACATATTAGAAATTTTGGTTTTAAATAAAGCGTGATCCATTTCGAGGTTTTTTTTATTTATTATTATTCCTACACTAAATCCCGCGAAGCTTTTTGCTTGTCTGCAGGATACCAGACTGATAGACTAGCTCACTACCAGCTTTGATATTTATTTTTTGAAGATTATGTCTATCAAATGTTGGCCGTTGCTACGTCGCAGATGGTGCATCCGTTGAGTCCAATTTTCGATTACTCGTTCGAGCATTTCGACTGGTAACTGGCGAATGACACGCGTGATGTTTTCCTCCAAGGCCTGAATCGAAGCGGGTTTCTCCGCATAAACTTTAGACTTTACATATCCCCACAGGCAAAAGTCTAACGGTGTGATATCACACGGTCTTGGTGGCAAATTTACCGGCCCAAAACGTGAAATTATGTGCTCACCGAAGTGTTCTCTCAATAAATCCATTATTTAAAGCGATGTGTGGGAAGTGGCGCCGCGCCGTCTTGCTGAAACCAAATGTCGCCGAGATCACGAGCTTAAATTTCAGGCATCAAATAGTCGGTTATCATGGCACGATAACGGTCGCCATTGACGGTTACGTTCGCACCGGCATCATTTTTAAATCAATATGGCCCACAAACTACACCAAACCGTTGTTTTTTCCGGATGAAGTGGCAGTTCTTGAATCTCTTCAGGTTTTTCTTCGTCTCAAATGAGGCAATTTTGTTTGTTTACATACCCATGGAGCCAGCAATGGGCCTCATCGCAGACCAAAATTTGCTTTGAAAACGTCGGATCTTCTTGGAACTTTTCAAGAGCCCATAGAGCGAAGCGATGTCGCTTGGAAAGGTCGAGCGAGTGTATTTTGTACGCTTTCAATTTAAGATCTCGACGTAAAAAGCGCCAAGTCGTTCCATACGCCAGTCCGAGTTGCTGCGAACGGCGCCGAATCGACTCTCCACGGTCTTCGTGTACACTCTCAGCTACGGCCGCTATATTTTCTTTACAGCGTGCTTGACGTGGTCTATTCGGTCGAATATTATCCAATAATGAATGCTTGGTCTCAAAATGGGTGATGGTGTTGCGAATAGTACGCTCAGAAGGCCGATTATGTTGACCATAAGTTGAGCGAAGTGCACGAAACACATTCCTCACAGAACGTGAATTTTCGTAATAAAGTTGAACGATTTGTAAACGTTGTTCAGGCGTAAGTCTTTCCATTATGAAACGCCAAACAATACTAAACAAAAATAACATGACAGCATGACACGACTCACACGTGATCTGTCAAAAGAAGGCTATTTAAAAAAGGATCTCTACTTGAATCACCCATTATTATTTATCATGTTGGTTGTAAATATTATTTGCTATTATTATAGTATTTAGATAGTAATTTAATAGTGTAAATGTTTGAAAGAATAGTTTGCTGTAAACTGCTGAAAAAATAATTATTTTAAAGCTTCAACGTTTCTTACACTATATAAATAAAATCATTTATAAATGTTGCTTAGTTATCAGTAAAATAAATCATAAAACTAAATCGTTTAAATTTTGCATATATCAGCGGGTTGTAGGCCCCCTAAATTAACCATTTAATCTTAACTACCTGTGCTACAAGTTTATATCTATCACATGCTTTACCAAGATCTAGCCATTGGCTTAAATATAACCATTTATTTCAATTTCGTTCAAAAATAAGTCACTAAAATGTATTTAGTTTCGAATAAAATTCCATACTGGTAACAATTTTTAACAAAAATCTTGAAAAAATTTTAGCATTATTTTTAGCATTTTTTAAAATCATATTTAGCATTTTTTTGGACATATATAATGCTAGATTTAGCTGTAAAATTTTTTTTAAGACCTGACCACACTGGTCGACATATGCATATGGGGAATTCACGCGATAAATCAATAATTTATATGGGTTTTTTTTTAAAAAAAAAGCAAGAATGCTTTATTTGGTTGTGCCAAATCTTTGATACCCTCTATCGACATTTCGAATATTTCAGAAATGGACTATATATTATTAATTAATCTTTATAAAAGCGGACGTTTGCGGTTTAGACCTATATTAAATTGTTAACCGACAATCGGAAAGTTGTATGCTTTTCTTTTTAGAAATTTGAACTAGCTTGAGTAAAAGCTCATGATTCGTTACAGTTTTAGCCGAACTAAAATGATTTTCAGGAGGAGAATTTATTTTGGACCCATGAATTTCAATCATCATGGAATCAATCATCCCAAAATCACTGGTGTTGAAAAAGATAAATAAGAATAAATTTAAATACAGCAGTGAAATTAGTTTTAGCGTTTACAGTGAATTTCAAAGGGCTTGCTTAAATGGGATCTAAGATAAACTATGCACCGTATATTACAAAATTGCATGACTTTTTTAAGGGCCATATGCAGCTAAGTTGGATACAACTTTACAGCAATATCTATATATGCTACGGTTTTAGCCATATTTAGCTAATTTTTTAGAGTGGGCTTTATATAGAGCCTATGGACTGATCATTGCGACGCTTATTAGTTTGATTTATAGTCCTGTAAAACTGTGACGTACCAAATTTTATTATGAAAGTATAAGGCGTAATAAAATTTTCCTGAGAGTAGGCTTTATATGACGCCTATAGTAAATTTATGGACTGATCTTCGCGAAATTTGACCGTGTTATTTCTAGTTCTATGAAATTGTGAAGTACCAAATTTTTATCACAATTTTATTATTCATTACGATTTTTATATGGGGCTTAGGGTAAACTATGGATCGATTTTCACAAAATTTGGCAGTGTGATTTCTAGTGCTATAAAACTGTGACGTACTAAATTTTATTGCGATAGCGTTATTTATTACGATTTTAGGCGTACTAAACTCTTTTCTGAGAGTAGGCTTTATATGGGGCCTAGGATAGATTATATACCGATCTTTAATATAATGATTTCCATTCACATAAAACGAATTTGTGCAAAATGTTATATCATTTCGTGCATTATTTCACCAATTACGTTAGTTTTTGTAAATTTATCAAATTTTTAAAGTGGTGGTTCGACATTTTGATTCATAGCTCTGATCCTACGTAACCGATTTTGCTGGATTTCAATCCCAAGCTGCTTAGGTTAACTACAAGAAATTTGATACCAAGTTTGTTCTTTTCTTTTGAGTCTTTCGAAAGTGAACGTCTTCTTCGTAATCCTATTCCTAGTTGTACTCCTAATTAGAGACATATTCTTAGTTAATTTTCTATCCTTCTGTAATTCCTAGTCTTAGTGCTATTTGTAGTTATATTTGTAGCCCTAGTCCTAGTCCTATTCCAGGCCCTGTTCTTATGCCTAGAACTTATTTTAATTATTTTCAAAGCACCATTCTTAGTCCTTGTCTTAATCCTAGTCCTCTTCCTCCTCCTACTTCTATTCCTAATCCTATATTATTTTCCAGTCCTATTCCTAGCCCTAGTATTATTTGTATTGCTGCTCCACTTCCTAGGCATATTCCTTTTTCCTGACCTATTCCTAGTCCTTTTTGTAGCTATATTTGTAGTCCTATTCCTAGTCTTATTGCTTCTGCTGCTATTCCTAGAACTTATTTTATTCATAGCCCTATTCCTAGTCCTTGTCTTAATCCTAGTACTCTTCATCCTCCTACTCAAATTCCTAGTCCTATAATTTTTGCTAGTCCTATTCCAAGCCCTATTAGTATTTTTAGTCCACTTCCTAGGCCTATTCTTTTTTCCAGTCCTATTCCTAGTCCAATTTCTTGCCCTATACTTTACTAAATTTCTAGTAGATTTTCCATTGTTAGTCCTAATCTAAGTCCAATTTTTAGTCCTATCCAATACATAGTCTTAATCCTAGGTATATTTTTATTTTTGTTCATGATTTCCATTTCCTTATCCTATTTCTAGTCCTTTCCTAGTCTTTTTCCTGTATCTTTTCTGTGTTCCTATTTTATTCCTAATCTTTGTCATAGTATTACTTTCAGTCATATTTGTAGTCCTAGTTCTATTTCCATTCCCAATTTTTTCTAGTTCCATTCTTAGTACACCAGCAAGTCCTTCTTCTTGTCGTATACCAAGAGTATTATTCTCAATTATGTTTCTACAACTATTTTTAGTCATATTTCAAGTCTAGCTTATTTCATATAATTTTTTTATGTAAAAAGACGCCGCAATGATTTTCAAGTGTGGCAACTTTGTTTCCTAGCCTTTTTTATCTTTAAGATTCTTAATATTTTTATCACTTCTATTGCTTTATGTCTTCCTTTACAAAAATTCTTAAAAATTATCCTTTTTTTTGCTTGCAGTTTGTAATCGTTTTGACTTTTTCAACACATTTTTGCTTTGCTTTCAATTTTTTAGTAATTTTTTTTAACAGGCAATAGAGAAGTTCAACCCACAAAAAGAAATAACCACGATTTAACAGCTCTTTAACATATTTCAATATATTTTTTCTGGGGGGGAATTCGCTCCACGAAAACTTGTAAATGTTTTTGACATTATACGTTCTCCTAAAGTTATGCAACGTTTTATTTTAGTTTAATTAGCATCCTTAAAATATGCAGCATAAAAGTGTTTAAATGCTGTTTTACATACTACTCCTAGTATCTAAAAGAAGAAAAAAAATCTACTGAAAAGGCAAAAGTGTATAGAAAAGGAAACAGGTTAATAGTTTCAACCAAAATTAAGTAAAAAAATATGTAGTGTTAGTCTATTACTGAACAACCAGTCCTTAAATATGCACTGACTCTTTTTTAGGTATATATTTAATTTTTTTTTTTTTTTGGAATAAAGTTAAAATGATTATGAGAAAGAAGAAACTATATTTTTGTTATATTTTTCAATTACATTTGATTTAATTAAGTTGTTAAATTTTGTTTGAATGCATATGAAAAGGGAATTTCTATTTCAATCAAACTATAATTTGCTTTCATATCTCTACTCCCTTAAGTATGCTGTGATTTATTACAATTTTTTTAATATTCTATGTGTGTGTATGTGTTTTTTTTTTTTTTTTTTTCTTGAATATGATTTTAATTAATTTGCAAAATGTGGGTTTGCATGATTTGTGGCTATTTGTGTTGTTGGTTGTGTTTTTTTTTTGTGTTTCTTATTTTAAAAAGTAATTTTCAATTGTTCTGGGGTTTTAATTAACATTTTAAAATAAATTTGTTTAAAATTTTTTCAACCACTTGCCAGCCATTGTGGTCAAGAGTTCAGAATTGAAAAAGTCTGGAGGGATGGCAAAAAATAACAAAAAGAATAAATAAAGCAAATACTTTGTATAAAAAAACCAGAAAAATAATTTAAATGAATAATGGTCAATTAGGGTGAACGGTCGAAAAAAGCTCATTTAAATATTTAATTGTTTTTATGTATTTATTGTATTAATGAAAATGTGCCAGGCAACAGGGGGGGAAATAACAAATGGCTTTAAATATGCATCTGTTAATGGTTTAAGTGGGTGATATAATTGATGAGAGAGTGGCATTGAATTTATATAAATGAAATAAAATTTATTTTATAAAACATTAATGTCAAAATCTCAGTCTCTCTTAGCAAAGAAGAAAATGCTTTAATAGAAAAATTTACTCAGCTAAGCAGCACTTATGTAAATATTGTTCTTAAGTGAAAAGCCTATATGTATTTACACTCTTATTGATAATGTAAAAAATTGGGTCAACTCGTTGTTTACTTTTTACCTCCAAATTCTTTCATTTATTATTCTCATGTTGCTCCCAATCCTAATTATTCTCCATTCTTCTATTTAGAGTCGTTCTAGTTCTAAGTCTTCTCTGCAGTGCATTCATTTAGTGAATATATTTTTACGGGTTTTCGCTGATTTTTTTGTTTGTTTTCTTAATACAATTCAATAATTATTCCAATTTCTTCATCTATTTATATTTTTATTTCTGGTCATATCCTTGGAAATATTGCTGGTCTAGCCTTAGGCTTTTTCTATTATTTATTATATTCTATTATTTTTCTATTATTTATTTTTAATCCTATTACCAGTTTAGTTTCTAGTCCAATCTCTAGTTAAATTTCTAGTCTAAGTTCTATTCTTATTCCCTCTCATACTCCTAGTCCTTCACTTATTCCTAGTACTATTCCTAGTCACATTTCTAGTCTTTTTTAGTCCTATTTAAATTTTTTTCTTTGATTCCTTTTTAATTTCCTTTTTTAATACATTCCAGTCTGAGCCCTATTCCTTGTTCTATTTCAAATCTGGTTAATATTCTTGTCCCTAGTACTATTCCAAGTCATATTTCGTTAAGTAGTCGAACTCATGGTGATATTGCTAATCCATTTCCAAGTGTTATTTCTAATTATATTCCTGGTCATATATTCAGTTCTTCCACCAGTTCAATTCCTAGTCCTGGTCTTTATTGTTTTCCAAGTCTTATTTCTAACTATATTACCAGATTCATTTCCAGTTCTTTTTCCAGTTCAATTCCTAGACCAAATAGTATCAAATTCCTAGTCCTAGACACTACACCTAGTCCCAGCCAAATTCAGTCAGTCCTACTTCCATTTCTATTACTTGTCCTATTTCCTTTCCAATATCTTGGCTTATTTCTAGTCATATTTCTAGTCCTTTTCCCAGGCCGTTTTCTATTCCTTTTCCTAGTTCAATTCCTAGTCCTCCACTTATTCCTATTTAAAGACCTTTTCTAATTCATTTGATAGGCCCATTCTGAGTCCTCTTCCTTGTTTTATTTAAAATCTAGTTCCTATTCTTGTTTCAAGTACTATTCAAAGTAATATTTCGTTCAGTAGTCGAACTCATGGTCATATTTATTTTATTTCTAATTATATTCCTAGTCATATTTTCATTTCTGTCTCCAGTTAAATAACTAGTCCTGGTATTAATTCTTTTTCAAGTCTTATTTCTAACAATATTCCCAGAATCATTTCCAGTCCTTTTACCAATTCAATTCTATGGACACATTTTGTATCAAATTCCTAGTTCTAGGTACTACGGCTAGTGCAAGTCAGTTTCAGTCAGTCCTACTTCAAGATCTATTACTAGTCCTATTCCCTTTCCAAGTTCTTGTCTTCTTCCTAGTCCTATTCCTTCTCCTAGTTTTAGTTTTAGTCATATTCTTAGTTATATTTAAAGTCCTTTTTCTAGTTATATTTCTAGTATTTTGGCAAAGTCCTAGTTAAATTTTCATTTCAAAATTTTATTTACATTCCTTGCCCTATTCCACGCCCCCTTCATAGTCCTATTTCTAGTTTTTTTCTGAGCCGTGTTTTAGTCATATTCACTTTACTATGCATTGCCTTGTTTCGGGTCTTATTTTAAGCATTCTTCATCTGATACTATTCCCAGTATAGTCTTTAATCTAATTCCAAATCTTATTCATAGGCTTTTAGCTTTCTCTATTCCTTATTCTTGTTCTACTTAAAGACCTATTATATGTTATGTTCCTTGCCGTTTAGTAAGACCTGTTCCTTCTTCTACTCTTTATTGTCGCAAGGAATTTTTTGGTCGTATTCCTGTTTCTATTGTTGGTAATTTTCCAATTCGTACTAAATGGTCCTCTTGCTGGAACTTTTATTTTCTCATTTCTTAACTTGCGAAATTAACCGAAAATTTTTTCAAAAACTGTTTAGTTATTAGAGATAAAGACTTCTATTTGTATAGTACATAATCCACTAAATAAATAAGGGTAATCACGATGGTCATTGTGCAACTTTGCAATTTGTAAATTTGCAGTAAATATAATGATTGATCGTCAGCATACCAGATTTCCTTTTTCTGAAAATGTGCCATCTTTCTAAAAATGTATGACAACACAAAAAACTTCTGCCAGCACATTCAAAAATCTGCATTCGTTTACAATTATACACAACCATATCAAAATAAACTTTTTTTTTAAATTAAATTCTCTTTTTTATATTTAAAACCCAGGAAAATTTTAAATTTATAAGTTTTCTTAACAAACAAAATGGCGATAAATATGACAAATGCTATTGTTTATATTTGCTTGCAACTGAGAAAATATCATAGTTGGGGGTAGTGCACTAAATATTGATTTAAATCGGCAGTTCACGATCACTAAATAAAACAGCAAAAAAAAAAATGGTTTGCACTCTTTTTTACCAGCTTTAGTGATGATTGCTATTTTTTAACTACCACAAAAAAAATTTGTGATATTGCAAATTGTTTCACTATCACCAAACGAAGATTGAAAGCAAAAATCTGCACTCAATTCAAATAGTGCAAAATTTGTTCTTGCAATCAAAAAAGCTGCATATAAACAGACTCTCATTAAAATTTGAAAAATGTAATTTTGTATGAACATAATTTTTGATTCTTGTTATGATATGCATAAGAAAGGAAATTAAATAACATGTCAATAACGGAATATCTCATGGCTTTAATCATGAAAAAACAAGTTTATTGTTTGTACATTTAGTGCAACGTTTTAAGTTGCACTCAAATGAGTGAAGAGCAAAAAAGTTGCAATAAACTGATGATTGCTTTTTCTTAAATCAAACCAATATTTTTTTGAGTGCAAAATTTTTTAGCATCGCTATCACTCATGTTTAGTGAGGCTGCTTATTTTCAATTCATCACTCAACATCAACAAAATGATTGCAATAATCACTATCACATCTATGGCAAATATGCACTTCTATTTTTGCTTATGGTTTTTTTTAGTGCAAACGAAATAAAATAAAGCAAATTGGAAATGCGTACATTTTGTTGTTGTTTTATGCAAATGTGTATATTTTTGCACACATTTGCATCGTTTGCACTACCCATCGTGAAACCCCTTAGTAAATTTAAAAATGTTTATAGTATTTATTGAGCACATTAATGTCTATTGAACTTAAAATACTATTATTTTAACAAGATAAATGCATTATTTTTTTTTTTTTTTTGTTCTTCTGGTTAGCAAGTTTATTGTTTTATTAAGTCAACAATAAAAATATATTTCATGCAATTAAATGTTGTATTTATTTTTTGTTTTTCATTATTTTAATTTTAACATTAATTAAGTTAATTAACAGTTTTGTGATTAATTTAAATGGCACAAATAAAATGAGTTTTAATGAATGCTTAAATAATGTGCTAAAATAAAATAAGATAAAACGAAATATTGCAAAAAGCATGGAAAATGATAATTAGGATATGGTAAATGTATTAACAAAAAAAGTATGAAGTTTTAAAATGTTTATTAGGGCTAATAAACCAGTGCAAGTTAAACTCTCTTTTTGGTTTAAAATGTGTTTAAACTAGCAAATCTTTAAATCAGGTAACATATAAACTATCTCTAAACGCATAAAATTGGGCGTTTAAACTAGCAATATAAAGGATATGAATTTGACAACATTTATCACAGTGCTGGCACATACCTGCGGGAAATTTTTTGTCAATTGTTCCAACAGACTGGTCCTGGGATTTGTGAAAATAGAAAAATAATAAAATGAAACAACCTTTCACCAGTGAAAGGAGAACCAATCATTCAACTGGTATATGAAGAATTAAAAGGTAGAAAAAGTAATGAATTGCAGTACAGTATTCACCGGTGGTGTAACACATTATTTTGGGACTTTTTAGAATTTTGCTCTTAAATTTAGTTCTAGGAATACTACATTGTATTGAAATTATACTCCATTGTAGTAATTAAATTAACAACAAATACGTTCCTTGAGGATAGATGTGTAACTTGTTAAATGTTAGCTGTCAATTGACCCCATCCAATGACAACCCCAAGTAAAAGTGAAGGGTCCCATTCATATAAAGTGTGAGAACTAGAACCGGCGTGGTAGAGACCGGACCTATCACGGGACTACTTTGGTGTCAATTCGCTTCTCTCTAGGGATGTTATTTTTTAACCTACATATAACCTATGGGACACGGATTTGCAGCTGTCGAGTTTAAACTACAAACATATACATTTCAGTTTAGTTCAACTAAACTAGCGGTTAAACATTCATCGATTTATTAGCTATTAATAAAGTATTTGTAAATAGTTTTAGAATTTCTTTATCTACAATTCTTAATTTATTACCCAAAATTCACATTTATAAACAAATTTAATAATATTAGTATTGTGGTTATTTTATTGAACTGTTAATGGTTTTGAATCCAAATTTAGATATTTTTAATTAGGCTTAAGTTCATTGAATAGTCAAACATGTCATCCGGATTCAATAGCCGAGTGAGTAAAACGGCAAACCCCACTGACGAGATTGTGTGGTTACAATCGAAACTAGTCTGGGCAACCTGTCCGTGAAAGCCTGGGTTCAAATCTCAGCGCAGTCAAGAATGAAAAATTATCAATAAAATTTTAATTGATTTCATGTTGTTAAATTCCTGTCTTCATAAAAATTATTTAATGAAAATTAAATTCAATGAACTTAAGCCTAATTAAAAATATCTAAATTTGGATTAAAAATTTAATAATTTCATAAAAGAGTTCATTTACATCATGGTAGAATAATTAAGTGCAGGGTATAGTCATTATACACTTTTGTTCTCAATTTTAAAACCCATATATCGTCAAACAAAAGAAAATAAGGGACAAATTAAAACAAGCGTCAAAAATCAAATAACTTAATTCGACATTACATGTGTAAATAATGACAGCTCCCCCTAATGAACGTACCTGGTGGTACTTATTATATTATAATTTCCATAAAAAATTGTGTACTAAAATGTTTAAGTATTTCAACCTTTTTTCAAAAGGTAAACTAACCATAACATATTTTAAGGCTTAAAAGAGATTGCTATGGATTTTTCTGCCCAGTGTTGCCATGTTAAATACATGGTGCCTAGATTAAGGCATTTTCCATTAGCCGTTTTCTAATTAAAAAAAAAAAAAAAAAACCAAATGCAGTCAGTTCCAAATTTTATGCACCCTACGAAAACTAGATAAAATAAAAGGCTTATTTAGCCTTATTTTCAATAGTAAGGATCTTTGGATAAAGAAATTATAAAATTTAGACTTTAACAACTTAATTCTCTTCTTGTGGTCGCTATCGTCACCATCCCCTTATTCCGGAAGCACTATTATATGGAGGCTCTAACAGATAGATTGGGCTGCTTTTAAAAAGGAACAAATCTTATAAATAGGAAGGAATACTACTTTGTTTTGCCGCCATTTTGGTAAACATTAGTCTGGGAAGTTCGTATTTGGCAATCGTAAAGAAGACACTTGGCAAATTTATTATGGAAAAATATTCGATAAACCAACGTGTTTTAATCGTTAAAACATTTTATCAAAATCAATCATCGATTTCCATAGACAAATCATAAGAAGTGACCAGGCACATTTTCTTTTGAATGGATATGTGAATAAACAGAATAGACGGTTCTGGGCAATGGAAAACCCTCAAATTATTTATTAGTCACCTTTGCATCCATTAAAAGTGACAGTCTGGTGTGCAATTTGATCAGGAGGAATTATTGGACCTTACTTCTTTGAAAATGAAAACGGCGTAACGGTAACTGTAAATGGGGAGCGATATCGTGATATGATTGAAAACTTTTTACCGCCACAACTGCATGCTTTGGGCTTGATTAGCATGTGGTATCAACAAGACGGTTCCACATCGCATACAGCCAGGATATCAATGGAATTACTGCGAGACCTCTTTCAACAACAAGTTATTTAAAGAAATGGTGATGTTGATTGGCCTCCACGGTCGCCCGATTTGACTGCCCCGGACTGCTTTTTGTGGGGATATCTGAAAAGCAAGGTTTATGCAAACAAACCAGAAACGCTTGAGCAACTCAAACAAAATATTCGTGATGAAATTAATGAAATACCGCGTGAAATGTGTGAGAATGTAATGAAAAATGTGCTCAAAAGGGCTCGCATTTGTGAGGCTAACAGAGGCGGTCATTTATCTGATATTGTATTCCATTCATAATTGCCGACATTAAATAAAGCATTTATCAGTATAAGATCCATTTAATCAAAAATTATAAACTGGCAAATTATTCTCTACTAGCTTTTGTAGGGGTTTTACATCGTCAGAGGAGCCTCCTCATGAGGTTAAGATGCTTCCGAGATAACAAAATTTTGAAACATTTTCTCATTTATTTAGTTTTCATTAGGGGCATATTATTTGTTGCGTGTATTCTCATTGACTTAGTCTTAACAGTGTTAATCTTGAATTCGAAAGAATAACTATGACTTTTTTTAAGAATGGCATTTGTGCTTTCATCTCTTTCAAAAGTGGGGGTATCTAACGATGTTGAAAATTTGTGTAGGGTCAAATCTTCCTGTTTTAACGTTATGAAGCTACAGCACATTCTACAGGCGCCTCAATAGCTTTGGCAAAAGAACATATTTCGCGACATATAAAGCGAGTTAAATAGGGGTCTTTGTTCCCAGGATTTACCTGCTCTTGCCTGTTTTCGTTGGGAATATTTCAAGGAAAGAGAGAATGTTAAGAACAGGGTATAAAAAACTGCAGTCGAAACCAAAAACTGTCCAACAAAAAGCATAAATTTGTGTACAACTTTTTGCTTTTTGAGTTGGCTTGACAGCGACTGTTTATATTTAATGAATCAGAAGTAAAAGCAACAGTTTTTTTTTTGCCAACGACCAATCAAGAAGTTAAAGATATGGCAGTTTTTAAATTTTGACTGAAGTTTTTTAAACGCTGATTAAGAAACAAGGAACCATCTCCCAACTAAGACCAACATTTAAAAATAAACCTAAATTTTTTTTTAATTTACTATTTTAGTTTTTTTGTAAAAAAAATTTCTTTAAAATGTTGGCCTCTTTGTTAGTTAAAGCGTTGGCAACACTGTCCTGCATTGTTTGTTAATTTATTTGAAAATATTTTTGATTTACAAAATGTTGTGTATTTTTATTTCACATGAATTCCACACATAATGCTTATGCATTCATAAAATGTTTCGCTCTGCTCATGAGTTTATTTACATCTAATTAATTTTTCATAATGCAATTGTTCCACTTCTGTCTGTTTGTATATTATTTAAATTCCCCTAACACTTCTAGTCTTAGTTTTAGTTTTGAAATTCATACTTTTTTAAAAAAAACTGTTTTTATTTTGTATACAGAAATTTTGGCTAAATATAAATAAACAACTACTAATGCATTGTGTATGTATGCAAGTTATTGAATACATGAATAAAAAAAAATTTATTAAAAAAAAGAACACACCTAAATGTATGCTAATGAGTAATTATGGTAACTTTGTTGCGAATTGTGTTAAAAGCAATGAAAATTGGTTATCTTTAAAATGTATTTTTATATATTATTTATTTGTTGCTGCTACTGGCGATGTTGCAGCAAATGAGCGATATATAAGCGATAAGTGTAGCAATATTTCTAGTTGTAGTCCATTCCCATTGCCTTTTCCAGACGTATTCGTAGTGCTATTGCCAATTATATTGCCAGTCATATTTCGAAGCCAATTTTAAGTTATTCTAATTCATTTCAAAGTTCGATTGCTAATTTAAGTCACTTTCCTTCTTATAAGCTGTTGTAATCCTAGTTTAATTTAAATTTTCATTCTTAATTCTCTTCCCAAAATCCTTTTTAGCCGTTTTTTAAATCATATTCTAAATCCAACTTAAGCTACCGTCACACATATCAAATATTGGACGAAAACAAAACGAGACCAACAGGCAAACTAAAATATAATTTCCTTCAATTCCACATGCTCTTTTTTGAATCCTATTCCTGTTCCTATTCACCCCTATCGTGAAAAACAAGTGCAATTTTTTTCCCATGAAATTTTTATTCCCCTTGAAGGGAAAAATGCTATCGTGAAACTCCCGTGAACAATTTTTTGCGCTATCAGTTCTCAAGGAATGTAAAAAAGAAGATATATTAAAAAACATTAAAAAAATTTTTTGCTCAAAAATATAAAACTAAATTTTAAAGAAAAGTTAAAAAAAACCAAATAAAATATATTTTATTAGAGTGATAGTTTTATTGCAACATTAGCTTATTGCGCTTTTATGTAGTAAAAAAATTTCTAAAATTCTGCCACCACGTTTTTGAAAAGCTTCATAACTCCTTGTACATACATAAATATAAGTTTTTGCCTCTTTTAACGGATCTTGACCTTAAAATTAATTTTGTAATCTTTAATATTCGAATTATGAGAAGAATTACTTACATAAATGTTTTGTTCCCCAGCAAAAATAAAGTGAGAAATTCAAAGGGAAAAGTGAACAAATTATGAGCGAAAAAATTGTTCACGATAAGGGGAATTTTTTCACGCGAACATTTTTTTCACGTTATTATTCTCCTATGAATTAATTTTTTTCATGGGAGTTTTTCATGATCGCAAATACGTGAAAAGGGAAAAAATTACGAGGGAAATATTTTTCACGATAGGGGTGATTGTTTGTATTCCTGATCCATTTTTTCTTTATAATTGCAGTCCCACTTGCAGTCAAAACTTTATATTTCTAGGCCAATATCTTTAATTTTTTTGCTAGTGTTTATATAATTTTATGGCCCACTGTAACACATTTTATTTATCGACATCTTCATATGGTTATTAAGTTCTACATTCATTTTATTGTTATTTTTTACTTTCTTACTTAATTTAATGGACTGAGTTTTATTATTAAAATTCTTCTTTTTCTAAGGTTTATTTTTGAGAGCGAGATAGAGAGAGGGAGAGAGAGAAAAGAACATTTTTTAAAAATATTTTTTTTATAACTTCAATTGCAACGTCATATAAATGGTCATAACTCAATTTCAAGAGTGTCGTATGGTTTTGTCTGGTGCTTAAATTTCCCAACAGATAAAAAGAAATAATGAAAACGGAGACAAAAACAAAATCAAATAAAGGTAAACAAATTTATATTCTCCTGAACTCTTCAGGACACAAGTAAGAAATGAAATTTTTTATTTAAGCAGTAATCAAAGGATATTTTTCTGAAAAATATTTTTTGTTTTTATCTCAGTTACTTTTACTTCCGGTGTTTATCGTTTTTTCTCCTTTCTTCTGTATTCAAAATCGTATGAAAACCCCAAAACATTTTCATCCTGTAAAAATTGGCATTTTTATTGTGATTTCTCTTTTTAATTTTTTTTGCTATAATAAAGCAATTTTTTTTTTTTTTGTAAATACAGTGAGGAATGTGTGGGCGGTTTGGGGAAGTTTATGTGTGTGCTTAAGTGTTGCTGTAGTGTTGCTTCCATGACCAAGACAAAAACATTGTATTTGACCATACAGAAAAAAAGGAAAAAAATTCCATAAAAACAAAAAACTTAACATAAAATGCTGTGTCAACATGTACGTTGGGCTAAGAAGAAAAAGGAGACACATTAGGATGGCTGCAAGAGAATCTGAGAATTTGTTTTTATATGAAAAAAATATGCTATTTATAGGAAATTCACGAAAAGTTTGCTATTTATAAGAAATTTTTTAAAAACTTGTGTTGTATTTAAAATTTTCGAATTCCGAAAAATTTACTATTTATAGGAAATTTTCGAAAAATTTGGTTTTTATAGCAAATTTTTAAAAATTTTGCTTTTTATAGGAAATTTTCATGTTTCGAAATATTTGCTTTTTATAAGAAATTTTCGAAAAGTTTGCAATTTAATGAAATTTTTGAAAAACTTGATTTTATGGAAAAGTTTAGAATTTTGAAAAATTTGCTTTTATAGGAAATTTTTAAAAAATTTTCTTTATGTGGGATATTTTCGAAAAATTTGCTTTTATGGTAATTTTTCGAAAAGTGTCCTAGTTTTTAGTCAATTTTCTAAGGCAAGGAAGAAGTGCTTAAGTTAATTTTTTTTTTAGTTGTGTAGGAAATCAATTTTAACCTTTTTAGGTGATTTCTAAAAATTAATTCCAATTCTCATAAAATCATCACTTCTCTGCGATTGTATTTTTTTTAAAGTATTCTTTAATGTTCTAAATGTCACAGATCGGATGTAAAATTAAGCGTTTTTTTAGCAAATGTTATTGAACATTCAAAGTAAGTTATAGCAAAAAGGCATTTTGCTCTAGCTTCCTAAAAAATCATTTTAAATAATTTAAACTTTTCTTATGGTTACTTTTTAACACAGAGTACTATACAGAGCTGAAAATAGTGACGTGTGAAAAGGACCCAAGTTAGTTTCGAAGGCAGCTTCCGAAGAAAAAAAAGAGAAAGCGTTTTTTGGTAGTGAATGTGTAAACTTAAAAGTTAATTTTTACAACAGTTTTGCAAAAAAATCTCAACAAAAATATTTGTGTTCATTGTATTGCGGCATAAATGATGGTGCAAAGAGACGTGCTAGGGCAGCTTTCGAAGAAAGAGACATAAATAAACGTAATATGTTCCGTCTCGTGACAGCTCTGTATAGTACTCTGTGCTTTCGAATATGGAGATTAGCTCAAATTTTGCACTTATCCTTTTTGTTTTTATGAAATTTTTTCAATATATTTTCTATTTATAGTAAATTTTCGAAAAAGTTGATATTTTTTAGGAATTTTTTATATAATTGTTTTTTATAGGAAATGTGTGAAAAATTTGCTCTATATAGTAAATGTTATAGTAATTATCAAAAAACTTGATTTTATTATAATATTTCGAATAATTTGCTTAAATATAATGCTTTTATAAAAAAGTTTCGAACAATATTAAAAATGTTCCTCATTATAACTAGTAAATTTTCTAAAAATTTGCTTTTTTTTAACATTTTTTTATTTTTCTAATTTATTCTATGAGTTAAATTTCAGTTATATATTTTATAAAGCTGTTTGTAATAGTTCTATTCCTAAAATTTTTTAGGAATGACTTTGTACACTACCAGACTATTATCTTGCTTTTATAGTAAAATTTTGAATAAATTACTATTTTTTAGTCAATTGTCGAAAAATAAGCTATTTATAGTAAATATTCGAATATATTGCTATTGAAAGAAAATATTCGAATATATTGCTATTGAAAGAAAATATTCGAATATATTGCTATTTATAGAATATTTTCGAATCAGTTCGAAAATTTTGCTTTTTAAAGTAAACTTAAATTTATTAATTAATTTACTTTATTTGGTACATTTTGGAAAAATTTGCTCTTAATACTAAATTTTCGGATATATTGCTCTATATATAGATATATTTAAAGTAAATATTCGAATATATTGCTACTGAAAGAAAATATTGGAATTTTTTGCTATTTATAGAATATTTTCGAATCAGTTCGAAAATTTTGCTTTTTAAAGTAAATTTTAATTTATTAATTAATTTTTATTTGGTACATTTTGGAAAAATTTGCTCTTAATACTAAATTTTCGGATATATTGCTCTATATATAGATTATATTCAAATATTTTGCTATTTACAGAAAATTTACGAATCATTATGAAAAATTTGCTCTTTAAGTAAATTTTCGAAAAATTTGCTTTTTATAGTAAATATTCGAATATTTTGCTATTTATAGAAAATTTTCGAATCATTATTTGGTTTTCGTTTACAATTTTTTAGTAAGTTTTCGAAAAATTTGCTTTTTATAGTAAATATTCGAATATATTGATATTTATAGAAAATATTCGAATATTTTGCTATTTCAGCAAATTTTCGAATCATTTCGAAAAATTTGCTATTTATAGTAACTTTTCGAAAAATTTGCTTTTATAGTAAAATTTTGAAAGAATTTGCTAATTTTTGTAAAAATTCGAATATGTATATTATATGTATAGAAAATATTCGAATATTTTGCTATTTATAGAACATTTTCGAATCATTTCGAAAAATTTGCTTTTCTTTCAAAAAATTTAGTATTTTTTTTTAGTAAATTTTCGGAAAATTTTCAATTTATAGTATATATTCGATTATTTCGCTATTTATAGGACAATTTTAAAAAAAGAATTTGTTTGTTTTAGAAAATTTTTGTATAAGTTCTATTCATAGTTTTGGTTACATTACTATTCCATTTTCCCCCTTGTTCTTCAAAAAATTAGGATGATGAAACTTTCTGTTCGTAAGACTTTCTGTTCATAGTTCTAAAAAAAAATTTTTTTAATAAAACTTAAGACTTGCCTTAATGAATTTAGTACTATAAGTTAGAGATTTATTTTATTTTATTATTTTTTTGCTTTGCGGACGCGATCATTATGAAAAATTTGCCCTTTAAGTAAATTTTCAAAAAATTTGTTATTTGTAGTAAATATTCGAATATATTATTATTTATAGAAAATATTCGAATATTTTGCTATTTTAGAAAATTTTCGAATCATTTCGAAAAATTTGCTGTTTATAGTTAATTTTCGAAACATTTGCTGTTCTATTGAAATTTCGAAAGAATTTGCTATTTTTAGTAAATATTCGAATATGTATATTATATGTATGGAAAATATTCGAATGTTTTGCTATTTATAAAAAATTTTCGAAAAATTTGCTTTTCTTTCTAAAAATTTACTATTTCCACAAATATAGTTTTGTTACAAAAAGTATTAACAAATATAAGACAAAAAAGACGTTAGCATTTATTTCAGCAGATATTTATATACAAATTTTTATAATTTTTTTCTAAATTTAAAACAAAAGCTTTGAAAATTTAATTGTTCTATTTTCTTTGCTGACTCCCCTGGAAATGAGCTGTCAGGGCTAGGACGCCTGTATGACATTAATATTATTTGAATTTCTGAGTAATATCCAAAATGGGATTTACTTTGTATGCCGCCAATTCGGCTTTGGTCGAGATTCCTTTTAAAATCTAAGACTTGATAGCGTTTCTTGCACACCAGTATAATGCTCTCTTATACCAAATTGTACTAGGCACCTTATAACCCGTAATATATTAATTTTACTGGCACTAATAACAGAACATTGTATACTAGTTTCGCATGCCAATCGACTTGAACCTTTCTTCGGCGACTTCTCTTGGAGTTGCGAATAAAGGCAGAAAGAGGAAACGATCTTCATACTTTTCTGCGAATGCTCGACCTTAACTGCCAGAAGAAACAGATTTCTGGGCATCCGCATATTACCCCACCTTAATGATCTTTGTAGGTCCAAACTTAATGATCTAGGTGACAATCTACGTCGAAAGTCAGGCTGCTCTAAGAGCATTGTCAATTTATACGGTGCGATCGTGCCTGGTTGCACGGTGTAGGAATGCTCTGAGGGAGCTCATTGTGGCATTCACAATAAGGCTGTGTTGGGTACCAGGGCACTGCCAGGTGGATGTCAACGAGGTGGGGGACGAACTCGCGAGAGGGGGTGTGAATCGGAACTTAGAGGTAAAAGACAGAGGGGTAAAACCCCCATTATGTCACTACTATGGGGTGATACGGGATAGATTCCGTGATGCCGTTAACCGGTCCTGGAGGGATAGAACGGATTGCAGGGTGTCGAAGGCCTTATGGCCGGGATTGGACGCGGGGGCAACCAGGGTTCTATTAGGACTGGATAGGAGTAGTCTCAGGACCCTTATAGGGTTCCTGACGGGGCATTGTTCTGTTAGGGCTTCTATGGGTAAATGGGACATTGCGATTCTGCAGGCTGTGCGGGGATGCCGAGGAACTAGAGACGGTTGAGCATGTACTGTGCCACTGTCCTAGGATGCAGGGCCCAAGGCAGAAATGGCTAGAGGCTAGACTTCACGACGAACTGGGGTGTATCGCTGGATGTAATCCAACCGATCTACTGGGGTTTGTCAGGTAAATAGAACGGCTGTTTGCGTTATGGGGGGACCATAGGGGGGATTTGTCCTACGTGGTATTTCTATTTTCTTCTTTACTTCTCTTTTTTCCTCTTTTCTCCTGTACTGAAGAAATTTACAATGGACCTCGTTGGTCTCCGAGTGGATATGCGCCCTTGGGCGAATAACCCTTCTTAACCTAACCTAACCTAATGATCTAGTTAGATATATCAAGGCGACAGGCTAAATTTAATACACTGCGATTATATTGCTGCATATAAGTTTTAGTGAAGAGAGCAAGTTTACCCAGCAAACACATCATTCGTCCAAACAAATAATCATATTCTTATATTGCCATTAAATCGGGTAGTCATAATCACCCTGCGTGAAATTTGTTTCAATTGCTCTTTAAGTATTTATCCCGTGATCAGTGAACAAAATTTTATAATCAAAAGAAACGAATTGTGATAGGTGAAAACAAGACATATCACTTAACTGGTGATAATGAGTTTAGAGTGTAGTTAGTCCAGAAGAAAAGGTAATTGGCACAAAACAATTCATGTGACTGGAACTGGCTGATTCTCTCTAGTTCTATTACTTTATCATATTGACATGGCTCATTTGGGACAATATCTGCGACAGGCATTATTTTAACCGAAATTGGAAGGTAATTTCAGTGACCTGTTACAAAGTGGCAAAAAGGTGCCAATTAACCCCCTCGAAGGGCATCGCCAACTTAAAGTGACTTGTAACGTGACAAGTTAAGTAATAGTTCCCTTTCCCGTTGGGCATATAGTTATGCAGTTATATAGTAAAATATTCTCGTATTCAATATGACGTATCTTTATAAGTCATCCATATATCCATACAGTCATCGTTAAAAGCCCGTTTAGTCAAAAAGTCAAAGGCATATAATCAAATTGTCTTACGTGTGGTAGAATTTTTAAATATGGTCATTGATAAGATTAGTATATGGCTATTTAAATATTTATCTATAGAACTATACGACTTAATAACTATATCCGCTACCTATTAAGTCAATATCACCCTAATATAATTTCCCCCTACTCAAATTTTTGATCATAGTTACCGTAAAATGTCCAGTAAGAAAAAACACCACCACAATAAAACCGGAAATGAATCAGTTTACCAACACATGTGTATACAAATATTTTCATGCAAACAATCACATAAACAATCTCCTCTACATATTTGGACACATGTACAGCAGACAATAAATGAAATTAAAACAGACTTCAAGTGAAGACAAAATATTGAAAAAAAAATAATTAAACTTTTTATGATTAACCGAAAACAATCAGTTTTTCTTAAATTCTTGTTTAAGGAAGTCGGATATTTTTTGTTTGAAAAAAAAATCCAAAAACCATTTCAAGTTATGAAGAGAGATTAAAGAACATTCGCATACGAATTTTGTTTACTACAAAAAAATTTTTGCCTTAAAATCTACTGGAATTCCTTTCATGGTATCTTTACTAAACGTTTTCTTTTTAACTCATTCTGCTTTATGTCATGCAAATATTTATTTACCCAGCAAACAGACAGTTCGGCTGTCTGAATATTAAAATTTATATGAATTCCTTTAAAGTATTCGAAATATTGTAAGCATTTTACTACAATTATAATTTATCAGTTGCAATATGTTTTTAAGGCTGAAACTCGAAAGCAGACATACATATTCAGGAACAAGAAAAATCTGTTTAAATGGTCTTATTATTTAAAAATAAATAATTTTTCTTTTTTAATTTTCAAGGAAACACATCGAAATAATGCAATATTGATTTTGTTTAACATTTATTTAACAAATTGCTTATGTGTGCGTGTCTGTCTTTTCCTGGTAAGAGATTCTGTTATTTTTCGTTCTTTTTTGTATGGATTTAAAGCTTAAAACTACAATTTAATGAGGTCTTTTTGATATATATAAGCACCTTAAAGTATGCTATGAATGTTTGTTTATATTATATAAAGAAAGTAGGCTATAGTTTTATTTTCAATTAAATACATTGTAAGTAATTAAAGTTATTATTTTTTAACGATTTAAAAGTTTTATTTTGCTACGAAATATTGCCATAAGTTTACTTATATTTTCATATCCTTAAAGCTTTTTGTTTTTAATGTTCCTAATTATTTGTCCTTTGCATAATTACAGGGATAAGAGCCAATGTGAAAACTATAATATTTTCAAATGATTTACTTAGGGCTAATGACAATTTATTTCCTTAGAATATTTGTTATGCAAGTTTTGTTCCTGGCTTTGTTCCTGACTTTATGAGTGAGTGTGTGTGTATATTGGAGTGTGTAATTTTCTTAAGTGCCTAAAACACTACTATTGTTTGAATAAACAAGTGCATTAAGATGGTCTTTATTGATATGTCTCTGTGTTTGTTAAAGAGTTTATGAATTAATGGCTTCTTGATTTGGAGTTTGATGTTGAATTTGAAGGACATAAAAGCAAAAGATTTCAAATGATATAAAAAGCCAAAACCAAAAGAAATCCGCCAATTATAAAAAGTATGTAATAATTTATTTTTATTAAATGTTTCATTTAAATACAAAATTAATTTTGAAAATCTATTTAAACTAGAGGAAATTTAAAAATTCGAAAAACGGATACATGACAAGCCTGGAAATGGTACAAAAAAACAAATAGTATTAAGAGGGCCAGTAAAACCAGCAAAACTGCACCCTGTGGGGTAAACTTTTTGAAGAAAGTCATTGCTTTTGATTAGTAAACAGCAAGGATATAATTTTTGAATACCTACTTTATGTATTTTTTTACATCATTAAAACCTGTTATACACATTGCTTTGCATTAGAAGCTATCTTAGAAATTTTTGTACAAATTTTTGAAAAGCCCATTCGAACAAGCAAATTTACCGTCTTTGAGGTAAATTTTTTTTTAAGAAAAAAAATCATAGGTTTTCATTGGAAAATAAGATCAAAAACCAATTATTTTGCTTTCATTTCCCTAAAAAGGATATATGGCAAAGTTGTAAATCGTTCTTTAAAAGTTACTAATATTTAAGGGTTTATTAGAAAAATCAAGACTACGTCCTGTACGAACATTTTTTGTTAAAAAAATTGTCTTACTTTTAAAAATAAACACCAAGGAACTTTTCCTTATGATATCTAAGAAAGGAAAATAACATAAATTCTGGAAATTTTTTCATTTCCTTAAAAAAAGGATAACAATGTCTTCACAAAATTTCTTATATTTAAAATGTATAATAGAGTATGGAAAGATAAGTATATATGTCGTGTGAGGAAATTGTTTATCATATTAATCTTTTTTTGTATCAGAAAACAGCAAGATAAATAACATTAAAAAACTTTTGTAGAAAAAACCTAGTTTTAGAGCAATTTTTATCATTTCCGTAAAAAAGGATACATGAGAAGGTTAAAATCGTGGCACAAAAGTAAATAATATTTAGAGTCATGATGAAATATATAAAAAACTACGTCCTTTAGCATAATTCTTAAACAAAAATATCATTATTTTTTTAAACTAAACATTAAGAAAAACTTCATTTAGGTACTTAAGAAAAGAGATGCGCACTTTTATTTAAATTAAAAATAAATTTATTTAAGTTATTGCAGCTTTTAGTTATTAAAGCTTTAGTTTTTTTCAAGAAGCTTTAAAATAAATAAATATATATATAAGCAATTAAAAAAAAGGCTATATAGCAAAGTCTCTAGTAGTTTACAAGAAGAAATCGATATTTTTAGGGTGTAAAAACCAGAAAATTTGACTAGTTTTGTGCTAAGCAAAATCTAGATTTAAGCTAGTGATTAAGGAAAAAATTGAGAGGAAAATAAAAAGTTCTAAAATTAAAAAAAAAAAAAAAAAATTTAAAAAAAATTAAAAAGAAAATGTTAAAAAACATTATAAACTACATACTATTTAACCTTATAATTTGAAATTTTGGAATAACTGAATATAGGAGAAGTTGCGAAAAAGGATATATGACGAAGACCTTAAGGAACGTTTAAAAAGAAACAAGATTTTTAGAATAGACAGTGTAGACAATTCGACGTCTTATAGTGTAATTATAATTATTATTATTATTTTTTTTTTTTTTTTTTGAAGAAAAATTATAATTAAGCACCTAATAAAAAAAAATTAAATGCATGAAAAAAGGATATTCCATCAAAAATGGACATACAGGGATGTTTAAACCCCATTCCTAGCAAAAAAAGAACATTAATATAATAAAAACTTCCATTTTTTTAAATGAAATTTGCGTTTTTATGGGAATTAAAAGTGATCTCGAACTATCATCTTTTTCTCTCTAGAGCCTTTTGATAATAAAATAATTGGAATTTTTGAGTTTCAGTTAAAATCAATGGTTTTTGTTAAAGATCACGATTATTGGTGAATAATAAAAGTCATTCCACATTTTTTTTTTTTTAGGACCGGCACTAAGGGAATGACCCTACTAATGCATTGCATTGTGTTGAAACTAAGAAAATGGGTTATGGGAAAGTGGATATAGGATTGGAGCTTGCAAACATTCGACTTCAACTTATTCATGTTGAAAGCGAGAGGGAAGACTTCAGCAGAAATGTTGTTCCACATACGAACAGTCCGGTCAAAAAATTAATATTCCCTGTAATGCATTGTACGATGCACCGGCCAATAGACTACAAAAAAAATCGGCTCTTGAAGATAAATGTGTATTAGGAATAAACGTACGAGTTTCGAGAATCAGATCCTTATTTTTATCAAAACACATCCGATTGTGTTTTGATGAAAACACAACCCTTGAGCACCGTCGCAATGTGGGAATTAATAGAATTGCATACCCTCCTGTCACCAAGGAGAACCTTTGCCCTATCCTGCACACGGTCGAGAAGCGCCAAAATAGACTTTAAAGCTCCGGCCCCCAAGTGAGTACAAGTCATTAACTGCCACCTGAAATGTTATTTCAATCGGACTTATAATTATGTTATTTTAATTTTTTCTCCTAAATCTTCCACTGTGCAGCCTCTAAACTTCACTGATTAATTAGTGACAAATCTTTCCTTAATCTGTTACCACACACGTCAATTATAGTCCAAGCTGGTCGTTGTTGCTTCTTTGGACATAGTCACCATTTAAGTCATGACTGGGCCCAAATATTTTACGGAGTATTTTTCCCTCCAATACTCGCAAGGGACGTTGTTCAATCGTAGTCATAGACCAGAAAGTTTTCTTCTTATTCCCTTTAATAATAGTTATTCTTAAAACAATTGCTTCCATTTTAATTATTAAGTAATAAAAATTGTTTAAAACCATTTTTGCTTAAAATTAATGCTATTTGTTTTTTTTTTTATTTCTAAAGAAACAAAAAAAATTTTAATTTGAATAACTTAAAATAAACAATAGAATAAATAAATGTAAAGCATACGTGCCGGAGTAAAATCAGCATAGAACTTGCAGCATACATTAAGGCTTAAAATCCAAAACAGAATAAAAACAAGAAAAAAAAGGGCAAATAACAATAGGTGTTGAATACTTTTACAAAAACCATTTATTTAACCTCAAACCTTAAATTACAAACCACCAGTAAAAAAAAAGGACACAAAAACTAAATTTTTTTAAGCATAACAAAAAATTAAATGCAACCTCTCAAATTTATTTGTCTAAGCAAAAAAAAAAAAAAAAGATGTAAATAGAGAAAGAGAAACTGAATGAAAAAGCACAAAAAATATAAACGAATAAACACTTGATGAAATACATTTGCAAAAATTTATTTGGAAAATAGTAAAACAAATCTTTAAGCAAAAATAACAACCATTTTTAACAAAAAACTTTGCCAGCCTGATATCAGGAGAGATACTACAGCCGTAGGAATGGAAAGGTTCATATCTTAATCTTCTTTTTTTGTGTTAAAAAAATATCCTGGTAGTTGTTCGAAACAATCATAATGATATGTAAAACAATAATTTAATATAACAAAAGACTCTTTTTCTAGTAAAATTTTATTTAAACTCTTTAACTGATGCGAACAAAAATGGGCTTAGTTGAATAGAACTGCTAATCTCTTACTAGCGCAGAGAGAACGTTTTTTTCTTTTTCCCTTTTTTTTTTTTTTTTTTTTTTTTGTTGCAAAAATTACACTTTTTAAGGACACTGAAGCAGTCAGGAGCAAATTGTTGGGCAAATGCAAAAAAAGCTTTTTAAAATTCCTGAAAATCCCAGCTGTATTTAATTAATTATATTAAAAAATAAAAATTTTCGTTTAGAAATTTATATTGATAACAAAAAAAAAAAAAAACCATTAACAGTTCAGTACAATAACCACAATACTAATTAAACAAAAAAAATTTAATATTTTTGTATTGTTTTAATGTAAATTACAAAACGAAAATGTTTACTTTTATTTGAAAAACAGGCAGTTTACTTGAATATTAACTTTTTGTTAAATAAAAGCAAATATTAAAAAAAGTTTTACAAGTTAGACATTTGACTTTATAGCAATGCCCCTTTGGCGTAGTGCATCCGAGATACACTCTTAATGTCAATTTCCCTGCTGTAGTTGATGAATAAAAGCTGTAGGTCTGATTTCTATTCAATTGACTGTTCGATTATCTACTAAGCTCTACTCTACTCTACTAAGCGTATGATTGATATTAATTCATTTTTTTTTTTTTTTTTTTTTTTTAGAAAAACCCTTCATATCTTTCATAAAACTTTCAAATAATTTTTAAGGCCGAGACTTATTAAATTTATGTGATAAGACAAAAAAAATGTGATATGAATTCAGAATTTAATTTTATAAGCCAAGACATTTTCTTAGGAAAATAAATTTTTAAATCTTAAACTTATAAAGCCAAGACTTTCTTTCATATTGTGGCACGAAATATATAAAATTATTAAAGAATTTTTTTTTATACAAAAAATAATTAAAAAGGGATTTAAAATTTTCTATGTTTTTTCTTTTCTTTATTACTTAAAAACTCTTTAACATTTTATAAGTATTTTTTTGTTAACATAAAGGGAAATTCGCTAGAAATAGTTAATTAGTAAAAATTAAGGTTTTTTGTAAAATTGTTTAATTATTAGTATAAAATAAATAATTTGTTGAAGCTTGAGAGCAGTTTTTATTCCTTAAATTCATCAAAGGATGTCGAAATATTGAAAAATAAAGAATTAAAAAAAAAACAGATCTCGAGCTTGAACAAATTATTTATTTTATAAATTATTGAAAATTCTTTTTATCAGTTAAAAGTTAAATACGAAAACCCTACGATGATCCTCCCCTTTTCCATTGTTAAATACGCCCATAAATAAAAATATATTTTTTTTCTTTTTACAGAGTAAATCAACATTTATAACTGTTAAAAAATACTATTTTTATTATTCTAAAAAAATAGAGTCTGGGAATTATTATAAAGTCATTCCTAAAAATTTAAGGAAAAGAACTATTACAAAAAAGCTTTATAAAATACATAATTGAAATTAAGCTCATAGAATAAATTCGAAAAATAAAAAAATGTTGAATATCCTAAAAAATATCATAATATTTTTAATTTCTTGAAATTATTTTATTTTTCTAAAGTCCTGACTTTTCCAAATCGTCGAATTTTTAGGGATAAAGTACAATTTTTTTTTAAACATTTACCGCCTAAGTTATAAAAAATAAAACAGGTTAATAAAGGGTTTATGAAACGGATTTTTGTACAAAATCCATTTCATAGACGCTTTATTAACCCGTTTTATTTTTTATAACTAAGGAGGTTAAACAAAAGCTTATTTTAATCCAAGCTACTTTTTAAATCTCTTTACACAAATTTTTTTAAAAGTGCATATTAATATATTATGTTTTTGAAGCACTGGACGTATGAGTAACATTAATTTGTCGGCTTGTTAGGAAAACGCTCATAACTTTAAAAGTTTTAAACGATTTGAAAGCTAAGAATTTCACCAATTATCTGCTGTAGATCTGAATTAAAAGTAAAAAAAAAATTATGTATTAATTCGCACGATTAATTTTACTCCTAAAATATTTATTAATGCTTTTACGAAATATTCTTGCAACTTATAATTTCTCAGGGATGAAAAATTATAAGTCCTAGATGCCGCTTGAAAAAGGATTAAAAGAGATAAAACCAAAAAGAATTAGCTTCTTGTCTCTATGAATAAATAAAAGGGATTTTATAATTAAATAAGGGCTCACCGTAAGAAGTTTTCTGCCAGTGTTTTTTATTTTTAAGAAGCCGCAAGGGCTTTTAGTACAACACTTTTTTGTTTCAATTTTAAGTGTTTCACACTATTAAACAGTTAATGAATAATTGTTATACAATTCATAACGTTAAACAATCTACATAGTTTGTATTAATATTACGCATGGAGAAATTCAATTATAAAAAATTCATAAATATATATATATATATATGTGTGTATATACAAAATTCAATTTTATTTCACAAGAGTAGAAGAAAAATATAAAATGCATTATGTTAATTTGAACAAATTATATAATCAAAATCCTTAAAACGAAAAAATGTTTAAGTCAAAAGATATTTAAGAAGACTTTTTCCGTCATTACCATAATGAATGTATATAGCAAATGTTTAGTAAACTTCAATGGACAGCCGCCATGAGGACGGCTCACTTAGATGCGTAAAGTGATCTTTATAAATAGCTGTATAAAATGGAAAACTATTTCAATTTCAAACTAATTATTTAAGCTAACAATACCCTTATTTCTTATCAGCAGTGAGAAATTTCAAACTATTTTTCTGTTCACTGTAATTTTCCATACAACCTGCAATATCAGCGAAAAACAACAAGCAACTGCAATGGAATAATAACATGGCTGTTATAACAATATTTAGCAGCAACATTCTTAAAATCAACAACAGCCGGTTTTTTGTCCCTTTTTATAAAATAAATTTCGGTTAACAAAAAAGTTACAACCAGTTTAAAGAAGAAAAAAACCCAAGCAAAAACTCTCATCGCTTTATAACGACAGCAAAACACACGAAAACAGCATAACAAACACAAAAAATCTCGTTACTTTTATGCATTCCAAAAGACTTAAAAAAAATTATATATTTTTTAGATTTTCTTATGTTTTATTTCTGTTAATGCAGATTACAATTTTTGCTGCACGAACAAACTGCCTCCCTTCATACTTTTACCCGTTAAAACATTTAGTAAAAAAAAAAAAATATATAAACACAAAAGTTTAGTGAAAGCAGAAAAAATCTAAACTGTGTAACGGAAATGTTCAGCTCACAGGATGAGGAAGAAATTATTATATATCCGGTTTGGATTTCGTTATTTTACAGAGCTTTTGTGGCCTACAAAAAAGTTTTTTTACTTAAAAAATTACTTTATTTGGAAAAGAAAAAGGGAATATACACTGAACCCCCGATTTGCGTCGTTGATGGGGACCGCAAGCCGTAACGACGCAAATTGGATTACTTTTCGGATTACATGCATTAAGTGCACTGATTTTTTTATTAAATTAATTATATACTATATATATGTATATATATATATATATATATATATATATATCAAATTGAATAAAAAATAAATTTTCATAAAAACATAACAAAAATAAATTTAATTAATTTATCCATATTCACATAAACATTAAATAAAAAAAAGAGTCTCATTTGAGAATTACTTTAGCTATCTTCATCTGAGTTGTTTTTACCGCCATCCCTATTGCAAATTGTTTTTATTACTGTAGTTGCTAACCCTGGGCAGTGTTACCACCAGCTAAACTCAAAACTACACTTGAGATGACGCAAAATTATCCAATTTAAATGAAATTACACCTGATATCAAATTAACTTTTATTTAAAAAAAAAAAACTTTTACTAAAAATACCCAATTAGAAAGTACAAAGGATCTATTAAAATAAAATTATGTTATGAGGTTAACCCTAATAATATTAGAACACTTAACGCCGAATATTATCTAGGTTACTACATCTATTTTAGATTTTTTTTCGTTTAAAAGTGATTTATTAGGTAAAAAGTTCGTATTCTCAACATTTTCAAAAAACGTATTAATCAAATTTCATTAAATTATCTTAAAAATTCAGACCTGCACTTTGCGCAAAAGGTCTACATGGACCAACAACAGCAGGAGGGACGACTCAGATACTGATTCTAAATCGATCGATAAGATACAACAAATATTTGTATGCGTTTCATACATCAGCACAAACTTAATACCCTATCACACTTATGGATGGTTCAAAATGTTCATTGCCGTTCCTTTGTATACTTTATTTAGTAAATGAAATTCCTGTAATGGTTTCAGATGACAGATTATTTCTCAAACCAGTTTAACAAATGTTATGGGCGCTAAATATTTTTAAACTAAAGCATTCATTACTTCTTGAAATATTGGAAACATTTTGCAATAAACTTCGGGTTCTAAATCACTATGAAACACATATATTTTTCGAAATCTAATTGCCCAACTGGCCTCAATCACTATCAATCTTTTGCTTCATAAACTATGGAAATATACTGTAAATCTTATATCTTAACTGGTATAAATTTTATCACTAAAATCAAATCCTTATATTATTTTTTTATTTTGAAATGAAGAAATAAAAGAAATTCAAAGTTCACCTGATCTACACCTCAAAGAAATTACTCACGCTCTACCGACGAGAGTAAACATTACACCAAAGTCGGGTAATTACCAACAAGGTGGCAACACTGAGCCAAGGGTCGGTTCTTGCTATGTTGACAGGTTTTTCACCCAACTTGACTTACCTAACAGAATAAAATGGGAATTCCCCTTTTTATACGCAAATAGAAAAATTATTCGCATGTGATTTGGACTTCAGTGAAAAAATCCTATCGTATATAGCGATGCAAATCGAAATCAAAACGACGCAAAGCGGATAAAACCAAATTTTAAAAAGCGACAACAATCGAAACGACGTAAATAGGATCGACGCACAACGGGGCTCTAGTGTATGAATAAGTAAAATAGCAATAGAAAAAGAACAACAAACTATTATAAAAAATTATACAGGTTATAAAGTTATAGAGTTATAAGGCTATAAATGTATAAAGCTATAAAGTTATAAAGCTATAAAGTTATAAAGTTATAAAGTTAAAAAGTTATAAAGTTATAAAGTTATAAAGATAAAAAGTTATAAAGTTATAAAGTTATAAGGTTATAAAGTTATAAAGTTATAAAGTTATAAAGTTATAAAATTATAAAGTTATAAAGTTATAAAGTTATAAAGTTATAAAGTTATAAATTTATAAAGTTATAAAGTTATAAAGTTATAAAGTTATAAAGTTATAAAGTTATAAAGTTATAAAGTTATAAAGTTATAAAGTTATAAAGTTATAAAGTTATAAAGTTATAAAGTTATAAAGTTATAAAGTTATAAAGTTATAAAGTTTTAAAGTTATAAAGTTATAAAGTTATAAAGTTATAAAGTTATAAAGTTATAAAGTTATAAAGTTATAAAGTTATAAAGTTATAAAGTTATAAAGTTATAAAGTTATAAAGTTATAAAGTTATAAAGTTATAAAGTTATAAAGTTATAAAGTTATAAAGTTATAATGTTATAAAGTTATAAAGTTATAAAGTTATAAAGTTATAAAGTTATAAAGTTATAAAGTTATAAAGTTATAAAGTTATAAAGTTATAAAGTTATAAAGTTATAAAGTTATAAAGTTATAAAGTTATAAAGTTATAAAGTTATAAAGTTATAAAGTTATAAAGTTATAAAGTTATAAAGTTATAAAGTTATAAAGTTATAAAGTTATAAAGTTATAAAGTTATAAAGTTATAAAGTTATAAAGTTATAAAGTTATTAAGTTATAAAGTTATAAAGTTATAAAGTTATAAAGTTATAAAGTTATAAAGTTATTAAGTTATAAAGTTATAAAGTTATAAAGTTATAAAGTTATAAAGTTATAAAGTTATAAAGTTATAAAGTTATAAAGTTATAAAGTTATAAAGTTATAAAGTTATAAAGTTATAAAGTTATAAAGTTATAAAGTTATAAAGTTATAAAGTTATAAAGTTATAAAGTTATAAAGTTATAAAGTTATTAAGTTATAAAGTTATAAAGTTATAAAGTTATAAAGTTATAAAGTTATAAAGTTATTAAGTTATAAAGTTATAAAGTTATAAAGTTATAAAGTTATAAAGTTAAAAAGTTAAAAAGTTATAAAGTTATAAAGTAATAAAGTTATAAAGTTATAAGGTTACAAAGTTATACGGTTATAAAGTTATAAGGTTATAAAGTTATAAAGTTATAAAGTTATAAAGTTATAAAGTTATAAAGTTATAAAGTTATAAAGTTATAAAGTTATAAAGTTATAAAGTTATAAAGTTATAAAGTTATAAAGTTATAAAGTTATAAAGTTATAAAGTTATAAAGTTATAAAGTTATAAAGTTATAAAGTTATAAAGTTATAAAGTTATAAAGTTATAAAGTTATAAATTTTATTAAGTTATAAAGTTACAAAGTTATGAAGTTAAAAAATAAAAGTGTTCTAAATTTAGAAATTCATGGTATTAATCCTTCTTAATTATTTCCTTTACATCTTAATTCTTTAACCCTTTTCCTTTTCATTTAATTTTTTTTGTCAAGTCAAATACTTTATTTAATTAAAAAATTACTTTCTCTTATTTTAAACAATTATAAAGTTATGATACTTACAAATTTGTTTTGGCCAATTCATTTTTTATTTTCTCTTCTTGCACTTGAATCCCTTTAAGTAGAAAGTGTTGCTCCCAAACATAATAAATTATTTTTTTTTTGCTCATCTGAGCTGTGTTAAAAACTTAATTTTTCTTCGTTTGAGAATTCCCTCCTTTAGTACTTTCTCAAGAACTATTCTGTGATAATTATACGGAAGTGTTTAACTGAAAATCGTACTTTATACTTTTTAAATTTTCTATTTAACTGAACTTTCTGTTGCATAAGATTAATGATGTAAAAAATTGAGCGCATCATTAGCGTTACTAAAATGCAATTAACTGCAACGAATTGCTTTGAGTTGCTCGAAAATATTTGCTGCTGCTTTCGATGCTGCATTTATAATCCAGGTTTTTTTTTTGATGTGAAATTGATTTTGATGTTTGAAAAGCTTTTCAAGGCAAAAATATTGTGGGGGTGGTTGGTTTCGATAAACTTTTTTTGTTCGTAGTTAATGAAGCAAAGTGTTTTATTAACTGACAGAACACAAAAAATTTTAGTTTCTGCATTAATTTCCTTTCTAGGCAACAAAAGAAAAAGTTTACTACAAAGAGTTTTGAATAATTTCCCATAAATGCAAAGTGAATGAGCTTCAAGTATGATTAAAAAATATTAAGCTTCTGTATTATTACCTGAATAGATGAAGAATCTTGCATTATGGGTATTCAAAACTGCTGCTTATAGCAATTAGAGGTGAAAATGGAAAATATTATACAATTTAAAAGGAATTTAGAAAACAAAAAAATTAGAACAAACAATTTAATTTTAACCGCTTACTTTTTAGCTTTATGACTTTATAACTGTATAACGTTATAACTTTATAACTTTATAACTGTATAACGTTATAAATTTTTAACTTTATTATTTCATAACTTTATAAATTTACAGCTTCATAAGTTTATAGTTTTGAACCTTTATTACTTTATAACTTTTTAGCTTTATAATTTATAACCTTATAACTTTGTGATTTTATAACCTTACAACTTTATAACTTTTTAATTTTATAATTCAATCACTTTAAACTTTTACCATTTACTGTTGATGTTTTATATAAATTTTATGGCTTAATTCTTCTTTAACTTAAACTGTTTGGCTTTCGATTATAACCCCATCTTAATTTAACACAAATCCCTTACTTATACACACAGACGCATAAAGTGTCTTGATGTGACCATATAATAGCCACTGGTCATTAGTACTTATACCACCTAACAAACGCACACACATCCATAAACACATGATTACAACCAATACTATAAAACTTAAGGTAATATTGGTTAATAAATTTTGCTAGTTCAATGTGCAATTAATAATAAAGTGCAAGGAAAATGTTATGAAGCAGATTAGATTTTTGAATATTAGATAAGAACATTATGCAAATGAATATTTTTAGATGAAAAGGGATTTAATATTAATTAAAATGATGTTAAGAGAAGTAAATAATATTAAAAGTTTTATTGGATTTAGATTAAATATGGAAGTGGTATTTGTTGTTGTTTAATTTTTATTAAAAAAAAAATGGCTTTAATTTGCTATTGAGTAATTTATAACTTAATTTATTATTACGTAATAATGATAATGGCTTGATGTTTTGTCATTTCTTTGGGATTTAATTAATAACAATACTGATGAAATTGTTGAAATTATTATTAATTTATTGTTTTTATTCTGGAATTAATATAATTCATACGTCACCCCTTATAGAAATTTAAGCCCTAATTGTGTAAAATGGAACGCAAAGCCAAAGATAGAATGGGAAGCAAAAACAAAGTCAAAAATATTTTATAATTTTGTTGTGCCCTTCTAAAGAAAGTCGTATTGAATTTTTAAATTTCAAACGCTGCACATCATCTGGCGTTGAAAATTTTAAAATGCAATATGAATTTCTGTACATAGAAAGCAACAATAAAATTATACAATATTTCTTACTTTATTTTTGCTTTCAATGTAATTTTTGGCGTTGCTTTGTGTTTTACACAATTCGGGCCTTAAAGTAAAGAACTGTTATCTAAAAAGCGAAACATTAGGAGTTTGTACTGCTTATCAAAATGGTATTGTCTTTTAAGGCTACAGGAAAAAAATTCCTTTAAAAAAATATCTGCTTAACTTATTTCCCGCCAACTGTGCCCTCGAAAGAAAAACAACCTGAAAGAACTTTTTGTAATATTTTTAAAACGAAATTTATTACTTCTGTTAAAAAAAAATCCATTAAAATCTCCTTATTTATTTTTCTCCTTAAAATTGCAAACATTTGTCTTTTCTCATTGTTTAAATTCACTTCGCTTCTGAGATATCCTTTTGTTTTCCCAAACAGTCTTTCGCCTAATTACCTTGTTCTACTGCTTCTTAGTGGTAAATTAAAAAAAAATCTAACTTCTGCTCTTCCCTTTATATCATTTAGTTTGGCAAATTATTAAAATATGAATTTTTAAAAGGACTTGGTATTTTTATTACTTGGAAAAAGCCTGATGCTGGGGGGTTGTCAAGAATTATGACAGGAGCTTATGTTAAATTAATGTTATAACAACAACCACTAAAAATTACAAAAAAAAATTTTTTAGAAGATAATTGTTCCTGAAATTGTGTGAATTGTCAATCGTTTGAAAGGTTTTTTTATGAGGAGAAATATATTAAGAAAAAATAAATTCATGTTAAAGAAGGAAAAAATGGCGTAAATACCATTAAATCGGAATTATTATGTAAAAGGTTTAAAATTGTAATTTTTTTATAAAATTATTCGAATAATCGTTTATTTAGGAATACAATCAATTATTTGTTTTTCGAATAACTTCTTTTTTAAAATTAATGAGTAAATGTATACAAAAAATATTGAATCGAATAATAGGGTTTTCGAACAATCGGTTATTTAAACAAACGGTTTGCTTTTTTCAATCGAAAAAAATTAAAGAAATATCGAATACTTTTGTAAAGATTAATTAAAAAAAAAATTACTCGAGTAATCGTTTATTCGAATAACCGATTTACACCACCTTTTAAGGCTATAATAAAAATTCAAACTAGTATGGGATACTCTTGTAAAAATTAAATAAAAATTTAAAAAAAATTATTCGAATAAAGTTTTACGGAGAGATTTTTCTATAAAGAATAATTTAAAATTATTAATATATGAATATACTTGAATAATCTGTTATTTCAATAACAGATTTTCCGTAACGTTAAACTATTGGAATCAAAATTTAACGAAATGTCAAATATTCTTGTAAAATTTTATTTAAACTCAAAAAAAACTACTCGAAAATATGATTATTCGAATAACCGATCTACTCTTACTTTTAATTATTAAAAAAATTATTAGTAAAATATCGAATATTGTTGTTAATATTCGAAGCGATTTTTTTAAAACCCGATTTAAATTAACTTTTAGAGAATCGAATATATAGGAATATCGAATATTAATTCAAGAATCGAGTAGGTGAGTTACAAAACTCGTTCATTGCAAAATTTAAAAAAACAAAATGTCAATTGATTCTCACGGTTCCGTTGGGCGCTTTATAAGAAGAAACATATTTGTTGTATCATTGCATGTCCTGTTCCATGATTTTCCAAGGACATGCATTGCAACAATTAGAATATTTCTTCTCTAAAGCGCCAAAGGAACTGCGAGAATCGTTTGTCATCTCGTATTTTTAATTTTGTAGCAAACGAGTTTTGCAACTAACCTACTCATTTGAACAAATAATATCGGTTATTTGAATAACTAAATAGGTTAATTTTAAAATCATTTAAACAAAAATTCAACGAAATATTGAATTTTTTTGTTAAAATTAATTCAAAATTTTAACAAATAAATTTTCTTGAATAATCGTTCATTTTAATGAAATAAGTAAAAAGTTAAAAATATATCAAATATTCTTGAAAATATTAATACAAAATTTAAAAAAAAATTATTCGAATAATCGGCTATTTATAAAACCGGTTTGTTTTAACTCTAAATTATGCGAAAAAAATTTCACGAAACATCGAATTTTTTTGGAAAGATTGATTTAAAATTTAAAAAAAAATACTCCAATAATCGGTTTTCAGATTTTCGATTAAAAATATTAGGGAAGTTGAGCGAGTTTGAAGTAAATTTTTGTTGAAATACATCGAAATCTTTGTATGCAAAATTCTAAATTTGAAATTAATCGAATACTAAATTATTTGAGTAGAAATTATAAAGAAAAAAAGCGAAAAAATATTGAAGGAATGAGTCTATTAAAGTATGAAAGGTTTATAAATTGTAATTTGTTTTAGAATACAAATTCGAATTAATGTGAAAATTTATAATACAAATGATACTCAACATGAGAACTTAAATTCCCAGATTCTATTTGTGAAAATCATTTATAAAAATAACTCTATAAACTTTCGATTATTCGATTATAATTAGTTCAAAAACTTAAAACTATTATTTTTTATTTTGAATTTAAATTTTTGTTTATTAAAATAAAATTACTAAGAAAATTATTCGAATTTTTTGAACTATAAACTTTCGATTATTCGATTACAATTAGTTCAAAAACTGAAAACGATTATTTTTTATTTTGAATTTAAATTTGTGTTTATTAAAATAAAATTACTAAGAAAATTATTCGAATTTTTTGAACTAATCGGATGCTCGCTTATGCAAATAAAAATAACGAATAATCTTTTAGAAAATGTATCTAAATTAATTAAAGAAAAAGGCAACCTGAAAAATAAATGCCTTCTAGATAAAATTGTTCGAATAGTCATTTGTTTAATTAAAAAATTTATTGTCAAGATCTTAAAATTTTTTATATTGAAAAGTAAATTTATAATAACAAATTGATTCGATTAATCGGTTTTTCTAACAATTAGTTATTCCAATAACCGATAACCGCATAAAATTAGCAAACAAGTTATTTAATTTTTTTTTAAAAATCTTAGAAATTTGTGAAACTAATCGAATTCTCGCTTAAAAACGAATAATCTTTTTTAAAATGTATCTTAATTCATCGAAGAAAAATCGATTATTAAAATTTCTCCAAAAAAAAGCAACTAAACTGGCACCATTATCAAATTGTATAATAACTTAACTTAAAAAGGACCCATAAATGTCTAAAAAATAATCCCTTAAAAAACGAACTGAAAGTAGTAATTTTTTATAATAACTTTAAGTTGTTTTTCCAGACATTAAACGTATTTACGAGGCACCAATTTCAATTGCTACATGACGATGATGATAACGATGTTGGTTGTACGTGTTTGTAGTTTAATGGAGCCGCTTAAATCCTTTAAGTCTTATTGTTTCGCGTATAAAATAACAACAACCAAGTTTACTATAAAAACTAATAATTTTAAAATATAAAGCAACATGTTTATAAACATTTTTAAGCAGAGAAACTCTGAAGTAACAATAAGCCAGACACATACAAATTTATGTTTTTTTTTGTTATTAAAAAGGATATTTTTTATCGCCTTAAAAAGTATATTTTTTTTTTTTAACAATTTTATATAAATTTTACAAGACAACAATGTAATAAAAGTTTATAGAAACCAGCAAACGAATATAGATTTTAAGCTGCTATAAATTTTAAAGGTTGCTTGTTCGGTTTATCGATGGTATAATAAAGAGGTTTTGTAGTGCAACTCTTAGAAAAAAGTTAAGCAACCAGATAGGAAATCGTTAAAAAAAAAGAAGAACATTATGTACTAAGGAATAAATAAGCTAAAACTGAAAGTTAAAGCCATTAAATATTAGATTTTAAGATTTGTAATTCTAACGAAATTTTTTCGTCAATACAACAAACTTGAATAAATATATGAATTTGCTGGATAAAGTTAAAAAAAGAAAACTATTTACTTTTATAGAAAAACGGCATTAAAAGGCCAGATTTTAGGATTTGTAATTTTAACGAAATGTATGCAACAAAATAGAATAAGGGGGATAGTTTATAAAACACTTCACCTCACTTGAAAAATATTTTCATACAAATTTTTAAAAATTCCAATAAAAATTTATATGAAAAATTTCTCAATGCAAGGTGAAGTGATTTAGAAAATAACCCCCTAAATATAATGATTTATTGAACAAAACTATTTTAGAGAATATTCAATTTTTTATTTACTTATATTTGTAAAAAAAAAAAAAATTATGTATTTTTTGCAACAAAATTTTGTCAATATAGCAAAATAAGTTAAATTAAAAATGTGTACCCGCAGCAATATTCTCAGTGTAAATCTTATCTTTTTGATTGAAAAAAAATTTTTTTTAAAAATTTTCTATATAAAGCTTAAAGTCAAAATTTATTCATTTGATGAAACTATTTTGTCATTATAGCAAAAAATATTAAACGGAAACTATTCAAAAACAAGGACAAAACTATTAACTTTATTATTTCCAATTTCTATTTATTTAAGCTTATGGTCTAGTTTTTATTTTATAAACTTAATAATAAATTGGCTTGAAAAAGCAATACTTAATTATAAAGTTAATAGTGTTGTCCTTGTTTTTGAATAGTTTCGGTTTAATATTTTTAAAGGCAAGATTTTCAGCATTTTTAATATTCACCCCAATCGTAAATAATGTTTCCCTCGTAATATGTTCCCTTTTCACGTATTGGCGATCATGAAAAGCTCCCATGAAAAAAATAAATTCATAGGAGAATAATAACGTGAAAAATTTTCGCAGGAAAAAATTCCCCTTATCATGAACAATTTTTTCCCTCGTAATTTGATCACTTTTCCCTTTGAATTTCTCACTTTATTTTTGCTGGGGAACAAAACATTTATGTAAGTAACTCTTCTCATAATTCGAATGTTGAAGTTTACAAAACGAATTTTAAGGTAAATTTCCGTTAAAAGAGGCACAAAATTATATGTACGAGTATATTGTTCAATAAAATGCAAAAAACCAGTCGATTGCCTGAGGAGTTATGAAGCTTTTCAAAGACGTGGTGGCAGAATTTTAGAGATTTTTTTTTCTACATGTTGCAATCACTCCAATACAATATATTTTATTTTGTTTTTTTACTTTTCTTTAAAATATACGTTTATACTTTCGAACCAAAAATTTCTTTTAATGTTTTTTAATATTTCTTCTTTTTTACATTCACTGAGACTTGATAACGCGAAAAATTGTTCACGGGAGTTTCACGATAGCATTTTTCCCTTCGAGGGGAATAAAAATTTCATGGGAAATAAAATTCCACTTGTTTTTCACGCTACAACAAAGTAAATTAAACAGAATTACTTGTTAATAGAAATCATAAGAGGGAATATGAAACATTTAGTTTTCTAGAGTTTTGTTAAAAATCTTCATAAACATGATTAAGGATTTTTATGCAATGAAAGATTTTTTAATACGGCAAAACCTGATTAATTAAATATTCAAAAACGAGGTTACTTCGATTTTAACATATATGTTTTTATTATTAAGTTTATTATTTTTGATTTTTTTTTTTAAGCGTCGAGCATTAATTAAATGAATAAAAAATATTTCTAAATAAATTCCCTTATTAGAACTTGGTTGTCAATACAGCAAAATTTTACACTTACAGCTTAAAATGCATAACAAGTTTTTAACTAATACGACTTTGCTTTAAACTAAAGTAAGCGATATGTTAAAGGCAAGTTCATCCTAAGGGGTGGGTTAAAAAAAAAAGATGAAATAGTAAATAACTTGTTATTTGTCCGACAAAATCCTACCTTTAACTAACGGCAAGTTGTCCTTAGGCCCAAATTAACAGTCATTGGTTAGCTAATAACAATGGTTTAACCAATAAAATAATATTTCCAGCTTTATGTTAACCATTAGTTAAACCATCAAATGTTATAGGTTAACTTCTTGTTAGGCAACAGATGTTGCGTTGAAAATTATTATTTAAATTTGTTTTTTTTTTTTTTCTTTTTTTTGGGGAAAATGAATATAAGATTAGAAAAGCCCTTAACATGTTGATTGTAAATATTATTTCCCCTTTGTATATTACGATATAGTAGTACAAGGAAATTTCACTTTGTATTTAGATGAAAATTCAATAGTGTAAATGTTTGAAAAAATTGTTTGCTCTAAACTGCTGAAAAAAATAATTATTTTAAAGCTTCAACTTTTCTTAAACTATAAAAATAAAATGAACTAAAAAATTTTGCATATCATAGAAATAAATCGTTTAAATTTTGCCTATATCAGATGTTTGCTTAAAATTAAATCTCAACTAACTGTCAAATCTCAGCGCAGTCAAGAATGAAAAATTATCAATAAAAATTTTAATTAATTTCATGTTGCAAAATTCCTGTCTTCATAAAAAAAAAATAATTTAATGAAAATTAAATTCAATGAACTTAAGCCCAATTAAAAAATATATAAATTTGGATTAAAAACCATTAACAGTTCAATAAAATAACCACAATCCTAATATTGTGTACTACATATTTATAAGTATGTATCAGATGATTTACCAAAATCAAGATATTTTCTTAAATATAACCATTTATTTCAATTTCGTTTAAAAAGTCACTAAAATGTTTTTAGTTTCGAATTAAATTCCATACTGGTAATAAATTTTTAACAAACATTTTTAAAAAATGTTTAGCATTACGAGGGCGGATCAATAAGTCCGTGACTTTTCGAACTTTCCTCGTAGTTATATGAAATGCAACACTGTTCCCATCAAGTACCACCTGGTAAAAGACTACTGTCAAGTTTTGAGCATCTTCCGTCATTTACTTTGCGTTTAACAGCTGTTCAAAACAACCTCGTAGATTTTTTAAATTTCAATGGTAAAAAAAAGTGGTTTACAGACTTTCGTTGTGGTCGCACAAGTACAAATGACGCTGAACGTTCTGGACGGCCAATTGAAGTCACTACTCCCGAAAAAATTCACGATATGGTGTTGGCCGATCGAAGAGTAAAAGTGCGTGAGATTGTTAATGCCATAGGCATTTCATATGGCAGTGTGGTTTCGATTTTAAATGATCCGCTGGGTTTAAGAAAGCTGTCTGCAAGTTGGGTGCCGCGTTTGCTCTCAATTGACCATAATCGTAATGGTGTGACAACTTCAAAGGATTGTTTGGAGTTGTTTAACCGCAATTCGAATGAGTTTTTGCGGGGTTTTGCAACTGTGGATGAAACATGGATCCATTACAACACTCCGGAGACCAAGAGCTCCGAAGAAAGCCAAGGTAAGTTTGTCGGCCAATAAGGTGGTGGCAACAGTTTTTTGGGATGTACGCGGGATAATCCACATCGATTACCTTCAAAAGGGAAAAACAATAAACGGCGAATATTATGCCAACTTATTGGACCGATTTAACGAGGATTAAAAAAACGGCCCCATATGGCCAAGAAAAAGTTCTTTTTCATCAAGATAATGCACGGGTGCACACGTATGTAGTCTCAATGGCAAAATTACATGAATTTGGGCTACGAATTGGTACCTCATCCGCCATATTCTCCGGATTTAGCCCCCAGTGACTATTGCCTATTTCTGAACCTAAAGAAATGGCTCGGTGGAAAAAGATTTAGCTCCAACGATGAAATTATTTGTCAAACAAATGCCTATTTTATGGACCTCGAAAAATCCTATTTTTTGGAAGAGATACACAAATTGGAGAAACGTTGGACTTAGTGTATTGAGCTAAAAGGAGATTATGTTGAAAAATAAATTTTTTTTTTGTAAAGAAACTCTGTTTTATTCAAAAAGTCACAAACTTATTGATCCGCCCTCGTATTTTTAGCATTTTTAAAAATCATGTTCAGCATTTTTTGGCCATGTCTAATGCCAGATTTAGCTGTAAAATTTTTTTAAGACCTGTCCACAGACCTGTCCAATTAATAATGGCAATTTAGCTAATTTTTGGTCAATCAAGCGGTTCGGTTTTATATCCATTTTTTAAAATTTATTATGTGGGTTTTATTAAGCTAGAACCTTAACACTACTCTTCGTGATAAAACTTTGACGCTCTGGCTTAGGTATGGTATATCAGCGTAAAATCTAAACGTTAGAAAACGTTCAGCCTTCCGCTTTTGTTTAGGTACGGCTGTTAGATAACATTTCAGGTGATTTTTTCAAAAACCCTTTCCCCTCTTTTTAACCCTTTTCAAAATTAAAGAGAAACTTACCTGAGTGGGTTTAACGGCTGAAAATTGTTGTTTTTGCTGTTGATGTAAACTTTGCTTCTGCTGTTGTTGTTGTTGCTGTTGTTGCTCTTGTAATAAAGCCATTGATGTTGGTGGTTGTTGTTGATTATGATATTGTTGCTGGTAATATTGCTGTTGTTGCTTTAAATGCTGTTGATACTCAAATTTATCATGTTGTTGCATTTGATATTGTAATTGCTGTTTATAATTAAGAGTCTGTGGCTGTTGTTCTTGTTGCTGTTGTGTGACAGCAGCAGCAGCAGTAACAGCATTTGCTAAAAGCATCAACCAACACACTGTAAAAATCATCATTAACGTTTTCATACCCAACAAAATCATTAAACATTCCGTTTTAAGTGGTTTTAATAGAAATTTCAAAACATTCAACATTTTATTGTTTGAAGTTTAATCGTTTTATGTTTTTTTTTTCACGAATAATTTTTCCACGATTTTACTGGAAAAATTGTTGGGTAAAATATTTTTCAGTTGCTTAAGCTTTTCGGTTCCTTTTAAAGCGGAAATTTAATTATTATATATTTTAAAAATGTTCGACGTTTTTTAGCATGAACTGAAAAGAAAACATAAATTATTGAAGAAATATCAAGATTAAATTTAATATAAAACATTCCTGTTATTTTCATAGTTAATACCCTACAAGAAAAGAGTAAGAATAAAATTTAATGAACAAAAGAAAATTATTTATGAAAACTTATTTATTGAAGAATAAATAATCGATTAACAGTTCGTTAGATTACCAAAAATTTTATTTTTATTAAGAAAATATATAAACTATATAAAACATATAATTATGCGTAAATAATTTTATCTTAATTAACTTTTAATCGTTTTCAAATTATTTCAAACAATGATTCGAATAATAAATTATGGACTAAGCTAAAGCCGGCTGAAGACATATCAATTTTTTTTTTTTTTTAATTTGAAGAACTATTTAATCGCCTTGAAGTTGTTACAAAAAGTATTGGAATACTAGATGTTTTAGCCAGAAACTTATAAAAAACGTTCGAACTCTTTTTTAAAAGAATAAAACAATTCGAATAAACAATTGTTCCGTTAAATAATTGGTTGTGTTATCGACTTATAAGATTAATATATAAAATGGATTAAGCAACTAAACAATTACTTGTTTAAAAGAAAAAGTAACCGATTATTCGTTCGATTGTTTTTAGTTGCATTCATAGTAATAATATAAAATAAAATAAGCTTAGGAAAAACGTACAAGATTATTCGTTAAATTTAGGAAAAATAAACATTTTTCGAATAATCGATTATTCAAGCAAATAAATATTTTATTTAACTAATGTTTATCTGAAAATTAATAAACCAAAGTGATTTTAGTTTTATTAAATGTTTTTTAAAACATGATTAAACGAATAAGAAATTATTCGATTCGATATTTAATCGATAAATGTTATGGGTTTATAAAAATTCACAAATTATTTTATATTTTCCTAAATGTATGTAGTTTTTTTGATTTATATTAATAATCGTTAGCTTTCTTATATAAATAACCGAACATTCGATTACAGAGATAATTAATAACGTAAACAAATTTTATTCGAATTTATTGTTTATTCGAATATTTAATTTTATACTACTACTGTTTTTATAAGAAACCCTTAATTTATTTTTATAATTAGTCAATTCACAAGGTATCCTAACATGTCATATTGTCAAAATGTCCTAATATTTCACAATGGTTTAAAAATATTGTTGTACGGCTCAGCCGCTCAGCGCTGGACTTTTCTGATTAATTACGACAGCACAATAAACACAGCAAGAAACGTTCTATTTATTTAAGACACTTTTTGTTAACAAACCAACAACAATATTTTTAAACCATTGTGAAATATTAGGACATTTTGACAATATGACATGTTAGGATACCTTGTGAATTGACTAAATGAAATTTGCTTATTAAAATCTTAACCGTTTATTCGTAATCGATTAATTTTTGGTTGGATAAATATTTATAAAGTAATTAAAATTTTTTGCTAAAATTATTCAGTATTTAAAGATTTTATTTTCAGTAATTTCTTTAAAGCAATTTTTTTCGCATAACCGATTATTCGGTTCTACTTCAAATCGATTAGTCTGATGGGCAGATAAAATTTTATATTAATTATACAATTATCAATTTTAATACAAATTCTTAATAATATTTTTATTATTATTAATTTTCTTAAATGTTTTTAATTGGAATAACCGAAAGTTCGGTTCTAGTATTAATCGATTTGTATGAGGACTGGACACAACTTTACAAAATAATTGAAACTTTGATAAAATTATACTCCAGCTATTTTATTGTTATTTTTCTTTAACCATTATTATTCGAATAATTGATTATTTATTTATAGTTGTAATTGATTACTCTTATGGGTAGATACCATTTTAAAAAATTATAAAATTTTGCTAAAATTGTACCGTAATTATTTTAATCATCTTAGTTTCATTTTTTTAAAGCTTTTATTTAATTAAAATTTTCATAAAATAATATAGTAACTATTTTAGGTTTATTTTTCTTCAACTATTTTTATTCGAATAACCGCTTATATGGTTTTAGTTTTATTCGATTAATCTGACGGATATATACAATTTTATAGAGTAATTAAAATTTTTCTAACATTATACCGTTATTATATTATAAAAATTTTCTAAGCCTTTTTTTCGAACAACCGATTATTCGGTTTCAATGTTAATCGATTAGACTGACGGATACGTGAAATTTTATAAATCATTTTAAATGTTTTTAATTACACAATGAATATTTTGTTTTAAAATTTCTTTAATCATTGTTATTCGAATAATCGATTATTCGGGTTTAATGTTAGTCGATTAAAAGAACGGATTGATACAAACTTAAGAAATTTAAATTGGCTAAAATTATGCTGTTTTTATTGTTGACTTTTAAATTCGAATAATCGATTATTCGTCTTTAATTTGAATTGATAAGTATAATGGGCATATAAAAATTAATAAAGTAATTGCAACTTTAAAAAAATTAACAATTTTATTTACATGTTGTTCAACGTTTTTTAATTACACAATGAATATTTTGTTTTAAAATTTCTTTAATCATTGTTATTCGAATAATCGATTATTCGGTTTTAATGTTAGTCGATTAAAAGAACGGATTGATACAAACTTAAGAAATTTAAATTGGCTAAAATTATGCTGTTTTTATTGTTGACTTTTAAATTCGAATAATCGATTATTCGTCTTAATTTGAATTGATAAGTATAATGGGCATATAAAAATTAATAAAGTAATTGCAACTTTAAAAAAATTAACAATTTTATTTACATGTTGTTCAACGTTTTTTCGTATATTTGATTATTCGGTTTCAGTTTTAATCGATTAATCTTTGGGTAAATATATATTTTGGAATTATTGAAATTTTGCTCAAACTCAACATTGTTTTAATACTTTCTTTCTATTTTCCTTTAAATTTTGTATTCGTATAACTGATTATTCGGTTTCTGCTTTAATCGAGTAGATAATTTCTATAGATAAAATAATATTAATACATTAATAGAAATTTTGCTCAAAACTCAACAATTTAATAATTTCCTTATAATTTTTTTTTACTTTTTTATTCGTACTTATGATTATTCGTTTTCAGTTTTAATCGACTATTCTTATCGAAAAATAAATACTAAGAAATTAATTGAACTTTTGCTAAACCTGAACCGAATTTAAATAATTTCTTTTGAATAAATAAATATTGATAAACTAATGGAAATTTTGCTAAAATTAACAGTGTCTTAGTTTTTTTTTTTTAATATTCTTGAACTTTTTTATTTGTAAAACCGATTATTCGTTTTCACTTTTAATCGATTTATCTTAAGGGTAAATATATATTTATAAAATAATTGAAATTTTGCAAAAATTAAAAAGTGTTTTATTTACTTGTTTTTAATCGTATACCAGATTATTCCTTTTAAGTTTTAAATTATTAATCGTATGGGTATTCAAGCAAAAAAAAACCAATTGCAATATAATCGAAATTCGGTTGAAATTGCGTTTTATTTTTATTATTATTAAGAAGTTTTTTTAAACTAAAACGATTATTCGGTCATATATTTAATCGATTAAATTTATTAACAAATATTTGTTATCTAATCGAAATTCAGCTTCAATTATAGAATTTTAAGATTATTTTAAAAAACCGTCTTGGCCTATAATGTATTTAAATTTTTTTTTTTTTTTTTTTTTTTGTGGAAAATCGAAAGTTTTTATGATTTTATCATGATTTTTCTTCATGCGCCTTAAATATTTCTTTTACATTAAGTTTTGCTAGAAATTTACGAGAAGAAAAATCATTAAAGAAATTAATAACAAAAAAAAACATCTTCTTCCATAAACGTAGACATGCGACTAAAATCATTAAAGCATTAAGTGGAAATAACTTGCAGCATGTAGCAAGTAAACAGAAAATAATTGGCGTTTGGTTAGTTTAGCTGGAAACAAAAATTAGTCTGAACAAAAAGAAGAAAAAAATTAAATCAAATAATTCAAGAAATTTTAAAGTTGCCCAAAATGCAACAAATTTAATGAGACCTAAAAACGCATTGATTTTGAAAAGGAAATTTTTAAATTAAAAAAAAAAACTAACAATTTGTTAACTTTTTTTTCTAATCAAGATTATTTCATTTCACAAAAATTTCCAGACTAATGTGGCAAATTTTAAGCTTTTGCTTAATAGTTTTTTTCTTACATAGTGCCTTAAACATTTTTACTTTCATTGAATTTGCAACAATGAAAATATTCGTCGTATGTATGAAAAATTTTTTTGGTTATTGAACGTGTAAATGTCAATTTTCAGTTAAGCCCCCCAAAAAAAAAGTCTAATACGAAAGTTAATGGTTTAAAAAGAGAGATGTTTAAATAATTTTCAATGACTCTCATGGCAACAAAACAAAATGTTTATCACAATAACAGTCCACAAAAAAGACTGCTTTGTTGTTGTTTTATTGACAACTTCAAATGCAACTGAATATTAACTAACAAACAAAAGCAAATACTAAAACTTGGTCAACACTTGATATTTAATAAAAATCATCACCAAAGAAATTACTAGAAAAAAAAACAAACATAATAATTTAAACCAGTATTTAATACACAAGAAATATTTAAACACTTTTACTGAACCATAAATGAACTTAACACATAATTACTTCAGTCTGGTTCGAAAAATATGGCTCTATTTTTTGCACTGTTTTTCCATTCATTTTTACAAAAAGATAAAGAAAAAAGGCAAAGAAAAAATTAATCACGTAAATTAACCATTTTCGATTAATTTTCTATAAATTAACCCATTAAAATAGAAAAAAATATTTAACGGCATTCTTAAAAATTAAAATTTAGTTAAGTTAAGTGAAGAAAAGTAATCGATTATTTTACATAAAGCCTGGTACTCTGTTCAACATTTCACGTGAAATGCTGTCAAAACTCATATGAAAAAAACTTGAGCGGAATTTCTATGAAATTATGTTGATAGAGTTGTACTCTGTTTAATTTGTGAAAAAGTTACGAAATGTTTCTGGCAACATTTTTTTTACAACTGCGAAATAATATAAGCTGCACTTATTTCACGTGGAATTTTAAGCAAATGAAAACAAGTTAAAACTTGATATTAAAATGAGAACTGAAAAACACATATAACACAACCGGTAACAGTTTTTCATCCATTTTTTCATTAATTTTTATTTAATTTATTTAAAAAAATACTTTTTAGAAAAATACATGTGGGTTTTGTTTACAAATGCAAGACAATGTCGCATACTTTGAAAGATTAAAAACGTCAAATTGTACAAACTCTTAAGATAGGTAACATTGATACATGTCAATCTTTTCGCATGAAATAATAGATGTTGCTGAACATTTTTCACAAATTGGAACAGAGTACTAGGCTTAATGCAAGAAGAGTTTAGCGACTACTTAAGTAAAATAAAGAAAAGTTATCGATTACCTAACTAAACTAAGACAAAGTTATTGATTACCAGGAAAACCGTAAATATGCATTTATATGTTTTCTTAGTGCAACCAATGAGGCCATACACAATCTATTTATCCTATTTAGAGCTTTTATTGAATTTTTGCATCGATACGTTAGTGCATATTTTTGCATGTTTTACCCTTTGCAGCATTTTTTGAATATATTAGTCAAAAAAGTATTTTTTTTTTAATTTTTAGTGAGTACTCCTCTTTTGGAAGCATATTTTAATTTTATAAATGCGCAAATATTTCTTATGTGATTCTTAAACTCAAATTTTAATTTTATTCTGTTTGGTCTATAACTGTCCATGGACCTCAAAGAGGAAGTGTAGGCTTGACTGACATTTTACTTATTTGTTATATGCAAATATTATAAGTTTTTAGTGTATATTTCCGGTTTCCCTGTTGATTTCTTAAGTTGGTTGGTTGGTAACCATTATAATTCACTTCGCCCAAATAGTCAAGTAGAGTCGGATGGACTCCGCTTTGACAAGACCGCAGAACACTTGTCGTGTAAATTATCAGTTACAATCGTAATAAATAGTAATGTAGTATGATTTCCAGCCTGTAGTCCATTAAGTCTGGACCCAGATGTCTCACCACTGTTGGATATTATGTATGTGCCTAGGAATTGGTTTCTCCTGACAGCTTAAGCCACAGAGAAGGTGGAACACCTTTCCTCTTTCTCCCTATCATTGCAACTGCGACAGTAGTCGCTGAAGGGATGTCCAAGTCGACCTGTATAGTTGCCTAGCATCCAATGGTCCATTTACACCGAAAGCAAATTTTTTTTGATTAACAGAGTACCTCGCTAGCTTGGCCTATCCACATGTGTCAAAATCTGTTAACAGCCTTTCAAAGGAATTACTTAAGTTAGCACAAAAAATTTAGAAAAGTTATCAATAACATAAATGTGTTTCAAAAGTTGTTGATAACTTGACTTTTCCATAGAAAAGTTATAGATAACTTAATTTTTCTATAGAAAAATTCTAGATAAATTAACTTTTCTCTAGAAATGTTATCAAAAACTCTACCTAAAGCTACCAAAAACTTGACTTTTTCATAGAAATCTTTAACGTTTAACTTTACTTTCATAAAAAAATGTAATCGATATCCTTACTTTTTTATATAAAAGTAATTAATAGCTTTACTTTTCCACAGAAAAGTTATCGATAACTTTTCTTCTCCATAGAATAGTTATCGATAAGTTTACTTTTCCATAGAAAAGCTATCGATAACTTTACTTTTCCATAGAAAAGCTATCGATAACTTTATTTTTCCATAGAAAAGTTAACGATAACTTTACTTTTCCATAGAAAAATTATCGATAACTTAACTATTTTATAGAAAAGTTGCCAATAACTTAACTTTTCTATAGAAAGGAGGTCGGTAATGTTTCTATAGAAAAGTTGTCGATAACTTAATTTTTATATAGAAGAGTGGTCGTTAACTTAGCTTTTCTAAGAAAAGTTGCCGATAACTTAACTTTTTAATAGAAAAGTTGGCGATAACTTAACTTTTCTGTAGAAAAGTTGTCGATAACTTAACTTTTCTATAGAAAATTTGTCAATAACTTAACTTTTCTATCGGAAAATGTCGATAATTTAACTTTTCTATCAAAAAAATGTCGATAACTTAACTTTTCTGTAGAAAAGTATTCGAAAACTTTACTTTTTTATAGAAAAGTAATCGAAAACTTTACTTTTTTATAGAAAAGTAATCGAAAACTTTACTTTTTTTTACTTATCGATAAGTTTGCTATTCTATAGAGAATAGTATACATTTTTTACAGAAAAAGTATCGATAACAAAGAATTGTTATCGATAACACAAATTTTTTCGAAAAAGTTATCGATAACATAAATTTTTGCTTAGAAGTCATCGATTCCACAAGCTTTTTTTTAAATGTAATTGACAACACAAATTTTCACCAGAAAAGAAATCACTTACATAAATTTAATATAAAAATTATTTAAAACATAAATTTTCTTTAGAACATTCAATAATCAAAACGAATGTGAATTTTCTATAAAAAAGCTAACGATGAAAGAAATTGTTTTTGAAAAGTTATTAATTAAAATGTATGTAAATTTTCTATAAAAAAAATTTATCGATAACATTAACTTTCTATATGCCATCTTTTGAGAATGCTCCAGCTAAAAGTTGATTTAAATTCGAACCTGGTGAAGACCAATACTCCGGTGGAAAGATCAGGTGGAAAAAGACATCTCAAAACTTGGTGCTAGAAATAAGAGAAGATGCTTAGAAGATCTAAGCGGTTGGAAATCTATTCTTCTTTCGCCCACAGGGGCCAATCTTCTGTAATATCCGATTAATTAAGTTATTGACAACTGAAATTTTCTTCAAAAAAGTAATCAATAACATAAATTTTTTACAAAAAAGTTATCGCTATCAAACATTTTATATAAGAAAATTATCGAAAAAATTAATTTTCTATTAAAAATATATTGATTACATTAATTTTATTTAGAAAAGTTATCCCATACATACATTTTCTATCGAAAAGTTATCGACCACAAAAACTGCCTATAAAAGAATAATCGATGGCATTATGTTGCTAAAAAAAATACTAATAACCAGTGCTGCCAATTAAGCCATTTTGTGGCCCGATTTAGCCATTTTTCATTTTGTTTTGTTATAAAATACATTTAGCTATTAGCCATTTATATTTAGTCAAATTTTCTTCAGGTTTTAAAAAGGTTTAGAACAAAACATTTTATAAATTCTGCATTAGTTGTGTTGTACAGTAAATTATTTTTTTTTTTTTTTTTTGTAAGTTAACGCAAATGACTCTTACAATAAAAAAAATCAATATTAGTTAATTGCTACTAAAATGTCTTAATACAAACAAAATAATCTATTAACTATAATTTTAGTGTAGAAAATAAATTTTGTGATTTTTTTATTAACCTTGATGCGTTTTTTTTAATAAGATCTTGCTTAGCAATTTTTTTTTATTGCCACCATTTAGCCATATTTACTAAAAATGTAGCCATTTTTATTAGTAAAGAGTTGGCATCACTGTTGATCACATAATTTTCATAAACAAAAAATATCGACATTTATTTTCTATATACAAAAGTTATCGATAAGAGATAATTTCGGCAGAAAGGTTTTCGACTACAAAAAATTTTGAGCAAAAAGCTATCGATTACATATTTTTTTCCTCTAAAAAAGATATCGATAACAAAAATTTTTCATAGATAGTATAATTTTCTACAGACATAATTTTTTTTTTTTTTTTAAAGTTATCATAAATTTTCTTTAGAAAAGTTATTTTTTTCTCTTAAGTCATCAATAACACAAATTTGTATATAAACAATAAATGACAACATAAATTTTCTACAGTAAATTTAATAGAAAGTTAAACCATCGTTAACTTTTTTATTTAAAACCATATGATCGATTGCTTTTCTTTAGAACTTTCCTAAAGAAAATAACCGCTCATTTATCTTTTCTATTGAAAACTTATCGCTCAATTAAAATTGTTCCAGAAAAATAATCGTTGAGTTATCGTTTCTGTTAAATGCTTATCGCTAAGTTAACTTAATATATTAATTGTTGTTTTTTAGTGGGTTAATTTTCCCGTCAAAAGTGAAAATCAAATTGCTAGATATGTTACAAAATTTTATGAGCAATTCATTTTTCACCACTGGGCAAACAAGAGTGAAAATGATGTATGCTTTATATTGCTGCATCATTGTCTTGATATGTGTGTATGTGTGTTTGTAAAACAGACATTTACACAGAAATTTGTATAGTCATATATGTATAAAAATTACTGTATCTACTCGTTCAAATATTAATCATCTAATTTTTTTTCTTCTTTTATATTTTCCAGAAAATTCATTCATTATGAAATAACTTTAGTTTTGCATCATTTGTATGGCAGGCCTGCAATTTCGTAAATATTTAATAATTTTCCTGGTATTGCTACTCTATTCTTCGGTTTTTTTTTAATAATTTCTCTTTTTTCAGTTTACATAAGAAGCCATAAAGTATAAAAGAAAAAAGCTCCATGCCTAGCAATTTTTTTTTTTAAATATTAATAATATTTTATAAAAATTATTTAAGAGTAGATAACACAGCAACTTTTTTTGATTAACCGAAGAAACGGAAGGGAAATCTGAAACAGGAATAGTTTTTCTTTTAGAAACTAAATTTTTTTTTTGTAATTGTAACAAAAATATTTTAGTGTTTACTAAAAATTTAAGTTCAAAACTTTTTTGCTGTTTGTTGGGCTTTATATTATTTTTGTTGTTGCCTAAAACTCTACTCTTGATTCTTTGCCTGAATGTACGTTATCATTGAATCAGTATGTCTAAAAATATGACCGTGTTCTAGAAACTTTTTCTTAAAAATCATTTTTTATTTAAAGTCCATTTACCATGTGATATTGTACCTACAAAACACTCATACATTCTAATGGATTTATCACCGAAGAAGGAAACAAAACATGAGCCTGATACATAAATGTACAAATACATTTATCAATTCATGTGTGTCAGTATGCTGGGGATACTTCATTGCTCTCCAACTATTCAATCTTTCATTCATTTTTATTTAGACTTTGCCTCTGCCATTGTTTATTCTTTTCTAAACCTTCAAAATGCTTGAGAAAAAAATTTTAGGAAAAAAAAGCGAACAAAATATCTGACAGTTATATTAGCCAAATTTTTTAGTGGACAACTGTAAAGTGGAAGGGGTTGGAGTGGCTTTTTATCTATAAAAAACATCATACACGACATTAATATAAATGAATTTTTATTCTTTTCTAAAACATTCAGATAACTAAAAATTTTTATAGAAAAATTTATCAATAATATATTATGTAATAGATAATATATGAAAAGGTAGCTTTTATACAAAAAAAGTTATCGATAATTTTGCTTTTCCATATAAATGTTATCGACAACTTAATTTTCTATAAACAAAGTTATAGATAACTTAACTTTTCAATATAAAAATGTTCGATAACTTCACCTTTCTATATAATAGTTATCGATAACCTTACTTTTCTAAATTTTTTGTTTACTTTTTTAAAGTTAAGTTATCTTTCATCTTTAACTTTTCTATTTCAATATAAAAACTTTTTTATAGAACAGTTATCGATAACTTTACTTTTCTATAAAAAATTATCAATAGCTTTACTTTTCTACAGAAAAGTTATACATAACTTAACTTTTTTACAAAAAAGTTATCGATAAATTTACTTTTCTACAGAAAATTTATCTATAACTTAACTTTTCAATATACAAGTACTTAATAGCTTAACATTTTTATATAAAAGTTATCGATAACCTTACTTTTCTAGCTTTTTTCTTTAATTTTTTAAAGTTAAGTTATCTTTTATCTTAAACTTTTATCATTAACTTTTCTATTTCAATATAAAAACTTTTCTGTAGAACAGTTATCGGTAACTTTACTTTTCTATAAAAAAGTTATCGATAACTTTATTTTTCTGCAGAAAAGTTATAGATAACTCAAGTGTTCTACAGAAAAGTTATAGATAACTAATCAATCTTTTCTATGTAAAAATTGTCGATTACTTAACTTTTTTATAGAACCGATATTAATAATGTTTCTTTTCTATAAAAAAGTTATTGATGTATTATATGTTCTATAGAAAAGTAGTCGATACCTTAACTTTTTAATGAAAACTTACCGATAACATAACTTTTCTTTAAAAAAAAGTGGGTAACTTTATTTTTTTTTAAAGTTATAGATTGATAACTTTACTTTTCTATAAAAAAGAATCGAAAATATATCTTTTCTCTAGAAAAGTTATCGGCTTAACTTTTCTTAAGAGAAGTTAACGATAATTTTACTTTACTTTAGAACAGTTATTGATATCTTACTTTTTCTATATAAGTTATCGGCAACTGAACTTTTCTATATGGTAGTTATCGATAACTTAACTTTTCTATAGAAAAATTTTCCATAACTTAGCTGTTCTATAGAAAACCTATAGAAAGCTTAATTTTGCTGCTTTCATTTTTTGTACAAAAGTTATTAATAACTAAACTTTTCTATATAAAAATTTTCGACAGCTTAACTTTGCTATGAAAAAGCTATCGATAGCTTACCTTTTCTATACCAAAGTTATCGATAGCTTAACTTTTCGACATAAAAGTTATCGATAACTTAATTTTTCGATATAAGTTTTCGATTACTTAACCTGTTTATAGAAAAGTTATCGACAACTTAACTTTTTTTTAGAAAAGTTATCGATTACTTAATTTTTCTATAGAAAAGTTATCGATTACTTAACTTTTCTATAGAAAAGTTATCGATTACTTAATTTTTCTATAGAAAAATTATCGATTGCTTAACTTTTCTATTGAAAAGTTATCGATTACTTAACTTTTCTATACAAAAGTTATCGATTACTTATCTATTTTATGGAAAGGTTATCTATTACTTATCTTTTCTATGGAAAACTTATCAATAACTTTACTTAACTGAAATTTTCTATGGAAAAGTTATCAATAACTCTACTTTTCTATAGAAAAGTACTCGTGTTTCTCTAATTTGATTTTTGTATAATTTATTATTAAACTGGTGAAAGTTTTTCGTTCGCTTGTTATTATTTTAAATTAAATATTTATGTCCTAGTACCAAATTATTTATGTCATCTGCACCAGCAATTTGGACAATTTATGAGGGAAAAAAAACATAAAAAAATTTAATATTCCCATTTCAATTTTAATTCTATTTTCACACTCCCAAAAGTAATCAAATTTGCACTATTTCCACAAACAAACAAGCAAACAACTTTAAAGGAACAAATAGTCATACATGTGTCATCATTTATTTCTTCAGCAATTCTTGACAAATGGTTCAGAACTCATAAATCATTCATACAACTGAACAGAAGGAAAAGTATCCAAAAGAAAAAGAAAAAACTTACAAACTAAAATCAAATAAAATGCAGCCATTTGGAAAGTTTTTTTTTTACTTTTTCTTTCAAAAAAGAAAAAATTGACAAAGCGAAGGAAATAAAACATTTTGCTACAAAGTGTGTAATATCGGGAAAAAGAAGAATTAAACCAAATAAATAAATTTAGAGCCTAAACGGAAGGAAGGAAAGAAAACAAAAAGTCGCCAAAGAAAGAGAAAAAATCTTGTTGTCGAATATTGCAGAAAAAATATAAAAAATTGCTCTAAAGCAAAAAAGATAAAAGAGACTTTTTATTAAGTTTTTTACATGTTTGGTTTAAAAACAGTTTTGATTTTAATTTCATATATATCAGGTGTTTTTATTTACTAAATTTTTTTACGAGTTTGTAATAGTAGTTACTGGAAAGTGTTCATTAACCCAAAAAATTTGCAAGTAGAGAGCGTCAAAAGAAAGTAAAAAATTGAGAGACAAAAAAATTAGTGCAAATTTTTTCTTGCAAGAATTTTTTTAAACAGCTGTTCCATGTTTTTGTTTACAAAACAAACTTTTTAAAATGTGTTATAATATAATATTCACAGTTTTTAAATTTAGAATAGTTTGATAACATAAAATATATATTTTTCTTAAATTTTGGACCAATAACCATATGCAAACAGTTCAGAAAAATTTACACGTCTGTTTTTGGTTTCATCTGACATAACCTAAAATCGTTTATAACAGCAAATTATATACTGATTTATATATCTATTCACTTTTAATTGTATTGCAGTTAATTAAAAATGTTTTTTAATGAATATGTGTAACTTAATAACTAATGGCCAGTTTTCAGGATTGGTATTAAAACCCATTTATGTTTAAAATCGTTTTATATACAAAATTCTCTTTATCACTAAACACTTATATGAAACTTAATTCACCGATGTGGTACATTTAAATTCAACTTAAGTTTCTATTGGATTATTTTAACAGGGTGACCTCAATATCGCAACAATACAACAACAACAGGCAAAGCAATAACAACCAGCCGTTTTTTGAAACCACCTTGTAAATGGCTACACTTTTTTGTGATATATTTTTGGATTTAGTAGTGCTACCATACTTTTATCTTAATTTAATAAAATTTCGAATAAAACTCAAAAACTCAATCTGTATTTAAACACGATTTAAGTTTTTACGAAAAATTAACATAATATAGATTTAAATACTATCCTGAAAATTGGGCATAAATAATGTATATATGCCGCCACAAACAAATTCCTTGCAAAACAGGTGATGTCAGATGGTTTGTCAGTTCAAAATCGAACACGCTCTAATTAAGAAATTGCACACTGTTAATTCGGGCTGACATTTGCAGAAGCAATTTTTTTGTTTTGGTTTTAGTTGACATGTACGCAGTTTGCAGTGGGAAATTTGACAAGTACATTGCTTAACCCTGCGGCCACACGATAAACTTTTTATTGATAGCCTTTTACATATACAGTTTGTCAAAATTTACATAAATTGAAAGCTGTGACATAGGCACGCGCAATTTTTAAGCAATTTACTTTCAAGATGTCATCAAGAAAACAACTTATACTGACAAACGAAAAATTTGCTCACTAAACTTCTAATCAGCTGTTAAATTGAACGTAAAATTTCCAAACAAATGGATAGTTAAAATTGAGAGCAATCTCTTCATCAATTTAAAAAGTGTGAGTGTGTTAGTAAAAAAAATGAGAGTGAGAGTAAATTGAAAGGAATTGAAAGACGAAAATTTATCGTGTGGCCTCCATGCAATACACATCGTGTAAAAGTTAGTTTTAGCAGTATGGGTATCATTGAAAAATTGAAAGTGCTTTTCACATTGTGTTTAAAGCACACCGATTTATTAACTCATTAAGAGCCCATTTCAAATGCTCATACTTCTTGACTGACTTTTTTTTACTAAATTTGCTTTATCTTTAAATTATGTCGATATAATAATAATTATTTAACAATCATATACACATGTTACCAAAGTTATTAGGACTTTGATTAATAAAGTTTTTCTGTATTGCGGGTTTTCAGCCTTCCGGAACTCTTTTCAAATATTTACATATTACTATATTTCAATATGTAACAAGTGCATAAACTATTACCACTATATATTTTAACTCAAACTTATAAATAAATTGTGAAGTTTTCCAAGATAAAATTTTTTTAACCCTAATAACTTTAAAATTTTATATGATGGAGTTTCTAAAAATATAGCATACAAAAACTTGGGGTGTTCTCTATAACATATTATATTTGAGGAAATATTATTATACATATCGACAAAATTTCAAGATAAATCCTCTTAAGGGGTTAATAAATCGGTATATTTAATATATCATATGAAATGTGTTTCGAAAGACTTTATTATGATACCAATACTTTAAAGATTCAGATTATATTTTTCTTCCAATACTATTGATAAAGTGCTCTGAAACCTTTACGACCTATAATTCATAAACCTAGTGCGTTGAACCAAAAAATTACAGTAGAATCGCGATACAGTAATCTTGTGGTCAAGTTAACCAAATTTTAGCACTTCTGTGCCGCTCTAAACGTTAAATCTAAGTTAACTTTTCAGATCGTATTAGTAAAAGTACTGATTTGTACAAACGATAACAAATTAGATTAAATTTTGTGCTGAAAGTTGGGAGTTTAAACAAAATTGAGAAATACATTAAAGAAAAACTATCGGCGTTGTATTATTGTATATCTGAAGTTGCCATCTCAAAAATAAAAACGAAACGCCACAAAATTTTCGAGGCTTTGAAGAATACATAGGAAAAAGCATACAGGAAAACATTACATAGACCAAAATATGCCGATCTTAAAGCAAGTTTCTACAAATGTTTTCTTGAAGCATCGAAAACGTAATTGCGCAATCATTGTTCTAATTTCAATATCAATAGCTAAGCGCGAGTTCGTGTAACTGCAACCTGAAAAGACAATAATGTCAGTAATGGATGGCTGGCAAATGTTTAGAAAATACCCAGAATTCGCTATCTGAAAATTTTTGAAGAACTAATTTTCTGACAAACGTCATATGTAGAACCTAACACAAAATACATGACTGATTGTATAATTATTAATTATAAATTGTAGCCGGTACAAATTAGATCTTAGTTTCTTTTTTGTACAGATGAAAACTAAGTCATTGAAAAAAATATAGGTATTTATGTTTATTATGGCATTTTTTTACATTTTAGAAAAGTTAATAAATAAGACGAAAAAGTTAACAACCCTTAGGACATTTCATACTGTATATTAGGATTTTTTTATTCAACCTGCCATGAAGATGATATTCTTTATGAGTTCCAAAAACAATAATATTAAAATAATTTAAATGTTTTTTTAATAAATTCATTTGTTTTTACGTTAAAAAATTTATCATAAATAAGTAGTTATATTTTTGTAGGCTTAAATTAAGTTTGTGTACGAGTCTGCAATTATGCATGTTGTTAAATTTATAAAAATTAAAAATGATAGTGGCACCACTAAAATGTAAATACATAACAAAAACACAGCTGTTTATATTTTTTCAATTGTAGCTGTCGTCTTCAAAATAGTTCAGTAGCTGATTATGCGACTACAATTGCAACCTGCAGCATTTGTAGTCGTGCCTTCGTGTTGCCTGCTGTCTCGAATGTGTTTAATGCATAACTCATAACTGCTCATATTTTTCCCCCGTCTAACACAGAGGCCAAAGGCAATGATTTCAAGTATTAACCCTAGAATGCTAAACCCCGCCTGTGAGGCGCAACGAATGCTATTTTTTTGTTTTTCAATACAATCGTCTGCAAGTTACAGCACGAGCTTGTAAACGAACGTGCATTGCAAAAAAATGGGAAAGAGATATACTACTTCGTGTTGCCTGAGAGGCGTGGGTTAGCATAAATGGTATATTTCTGACTAGATATTCTTAATAAGGCCATACTTCCGAGGAATAGCAAACAAACTCAGAACCACAAATAAAGTTAGGGAAAAGGTCAATGTACAATTAACATAGTGTGCAAAATGCAATAAAACCTACTGTCTGGAACACAGATCTCCAACTTGTCATGCAAAACAGGTCGGAAATAATGAAACTTTTTATATTTTATGAAACTTAGTATTATGAGTTATAAGAAAAAATGTGCACTGAAGTATTTAAATTTAAAGTTAATATTATTTATTATATATTTTCCATAATTATCTCATAATTATAAAAAAATTTATGAACTATATTTTGTTCTATAGCTAGATTTGCCGCCGTTTAAATATAAGCTGTTTCGGAATAAAAAAAGTTATCAAAAAATAGAAAAACTTATTTTTTTTAAAAGTAGCCTCACAGGCGAGGTTTAGCTTTAACCGTTAAAGAAAAAAGTTCAGTCTTCTAGGGTTAATTCAAAAAAAAGTTCAAGTACCTTGAAAACTAAAAGTACTCGGTTAAAGTACACAAAATTTTGCAAAATAAATGTCAAATTTGTTACGCTGCTTTCGTACTGACGCGTTGAAATTAAACATTGTAACAAAATATTTAAAAAAAAAATTTGTATTAAAGCTTAATTTTTTTCCTAAATAAATCCGATTTACCGAAAGTGAATTCAAAAGGTAATTAATATAACCATGCAACCATCAAGCTCAGGTATTTGTACAAATGTGTAGCTCAATTTTGTAAAAAAATTATTTGTGGAAGTGCTTTTATTTTTTAAGTTTTTATGGGAAATGCAAAAAAAATTAATTTTCTCAATTTAAGTGGACAGAAAGTTATTAATTAGGCCTAATTAAGTAGAGATATTAACTATATTTAAAAGGTTAAATAAATCAGCGTTCTTTAAGAAAAAATTAGGGTGCGCATCAGTGCACCTTAGAAGAAGTTGTGTACGAATAAGTAGCATCGCGCGTTGTGTTACCAACAAAAAGAGCTTCACGACTTCTGCTATAATTTTTATTAGAGATGTGCAAATGTCGTGATTTCTTACGCGTTAGTCACACAAGAGTCACGCGTGACCGTGATTAAATTTATATATTATATATTTTATAATTTATATATTTTAAAAAAGCTCGAGCGTTGCTTTTTTAGCCGCCAAAGCTGGTATGATATTTTGAAAAATTTTAATTGTAAAACAATAGATGAAAAAATCGGACAGCAACTCTCAAGTTTTCAATAATACGTTTAACAGTTTCGTTTTTGAGTATAAGACTAAATGGAATAAAGTTCTTAGAAACGAAGACCGATTGTTCAGTGAAACGAATAAGAATTGGCTTCAATCATCAATTGCATTTCCGTGTGATAAGACCCCAAAGCGTGGTCGAAGAGCAATTTCTTTTAGTGATTCAAGCGACTCATTTATTGCAGACAATTTAACAGGGGTGTGCGTGAATAAAAAAATCATGTTTATTTTTTTATTAATAATTTTTTTGCATTGGAGGTACCCGTCTCCTCCCTTTTATACCTCCAAAGTTTTGTTGGAACATAAGGTTTGTTTTAAGAGTTACGCACATCAAATTTAGTATGCTCCACTATTGTAATTCTTCAGATATACATACATACATATTTTTTTAAACCTAAAAAAAAACTAAAAGATAAGCGATCTAAAAAATAATAATGAAAAAAAAACTCATAATGACATTATCTTTATCACTATCATGAAGTTTTTAATGTTCTCTACTTTAATTACTAAAAAATAATCATGTTCACTGATTTGCAACTTCATGACAAATATGTTGACAAAAAAATTTCTAAAAGATACATCGGGCAATCTCGGAAATTTAAGGGGAAATTCAAGATCATATTGTTTAAGATAATAAGAAAATCAAATTTGTCAAAAAATTAATCAGCCTTATTACGTTTTAAAAAAACTAACACAAGACCTGTATTCTTTAATCCACTACTTATTCCTTTACGACAACGACAACCGTAATAAAACTGATTATTTGTATTTCTTATTACGAAGTCGTTGTCGTAGTCGTTGGAAATTTTTTCGATATCATTTAATATTACCAACAACGACAATGTTAAGCATATTGAAAGTTTGTCGTATTTATGAATCTCTTTTACCAGGCGCTCCGAACTAAGTCCCGAAAAATTTCCCAATTTTTTTTATAGTGAATAAAAACAATGACTTTAAGGGAGTTTGTTCAATTTTTATGATGTAATTTTTAATTTTGTGTTGGGGGAATTTCTTTATAATTAAATAAGTCTCCTCATTTTGGAAATGAAATAAAACCCAATTAATATTTTAGGAACTTATTTCTCATATCATTCAAACTATATTTAACATTTCAAATACTATTATACACAGAAAAAAATAAAAATTTTCTCTAATCACCAAATTTATACCAATTGCATAATATCAAGCAAACAAATTGTTGATTTTGCAGCTATTACCAAAATGATTATATCGATTACTAAAAATTTTAAAATTGTGAATATTTTTTTTCCAATAAATGATATTTTTAATTTTAATTAAAAAAATTATAATTATAATTTTTTGGTATGGGGGCTACCCGTATACCCCCTCTTATACCCACAAGATTTTGTTGGAAAATTAAGTTTGTTCTAAAAGTTACGCACATCCAATTTAGTATTCTTCACTATTGTAGTTCTTCAGATATAAGAAAAAACTATTTGTATGGGGGGTACCAGTATCCCCCCTCTTATACCCCCAACATTTTGTAAGAAGATGAAGTTTGATCTAAGAGTTACCCCCATCAAATTTAGTGTGCCTCACTATTGCAGCTGAGGAGCTATGAATTAATCCTCGAAAAAGGGCTTTTGGCCCCAGTGTGCGTCTGTTGAAATGCCTTCCGATGTTATGCGATGCCTTAGGTATTTTACTTCCTTCTGGAACAGTGAACATTCTTAACACTTAGCTTGAGTCCGCCTGAGGACATTCGTCATTAAGATACGTCAAACATGTCTTTCGATGGAGACCTTTTAACACATGTTCCATTAAACACGTAGCCGGAGCATCACATCAACATGTAGCCGGAGCATCACATCAACATGTAGCCGGAGCATCACATTAAATATCAATAAGCCCTCTCTCGCACTAAAAGCAGTTTTCTCCTTATCCTTATCTGCAATTTCCACTTGCAAATCCGCTATACAAATCTTACGTGGAGAATCATCCTGTTCCGACTAACGTGTCCAATGTGTCATCATTAAGTTAGCAATAACTTTTCTTTAGAAAAATGAAGTTATTGATCTTTGTTTTGAAATTTAGGTTATTTAAAAAGATTAAAAAAAAAAATTATTTAAAGCCAATTCTAATTTCTTTAGAACTTTTTTTATTTTTCTGAAAATACTACAAATTTCAAAATAATTTTCGCAATTGCTTAAAAGAAAAATTTCCCTTAAAATTTATTTCAAAGAAAAATCTGTTGCGGCCTTAGAACAGAAATTATTAGCGTCAAAGAAAAATTATGGTTGAAGAGTTTTCACTCCCTCTCGTTTACATCCTCTTCTTCTTCTTTCCTCAGGCTGGCTTACAACGAAAATGGCTCTTGGTGTTCAGTATGTATGTGCATCCATATCAACCTGTTTTCTAGGATATATGCATGTGTTTTATTTTCCAGGTCTGGCTGCCGTAAAATGTTGACGACTTTGAAGATGATAATGATGACGATGATGATGTTTTTGATATGTGTGGCATGCCATGTTAAGACTGCCAAAGTACTTTATAAAAAAAAATCCCTCAGTGTTGTGTTTGGTTTTTTATCTGGTAAAAACAAAATACTATAAAGACACTAGATATACTCATGCCACATTCACTTTATACGATATCCTTTAAACACATACACATATGCATATATACATACATACATACATACATGTGTAGAAGAGCTTGTGTGCATTTTATGTCTGCAGAAAATGCAGTTTTTTTCTATCTTTTTGAAGAATATAAATTTCATAAAACCATTTTTTTCGGTTTTATATTTCGTGTATTTAATGTTTTCAACTTTATTTCACATACTGTTGATTTTTTGTTTTTTATAATTGTTGTTGTTGTTTTTTAGGTTATGTTGCTTCTTCTTCTTGTTTGCCCTTTATTGTGGCGGTTTCTTTTGGCGTATGTGCTATTTGGCGAATGTTCGGTATTTTAGAAAATATAAGCCGACACATACAAATACATAGACAAGTGCACACGTTTAAAAGCACAAGTACAAAAACTGCAACAACAACAACAACAAAGGAAAAGATAAACAGACAGATTCAGATACTGTTACAGATATTTGGAAACTTAAATATGTCTAAGTATACTCATATACCAAAGATGATTATAACGAGGGAGTTTACATTCATAAAATGGTTTTGCCAAGATTTTTTTTTTTTTTAAATTTAGAAAAAACTTCCAAAAAAAACATTTTCTTTTAATGATTTTTTCCAAAATTTATAAAATTTATCAAAATTATTGATTTTAGTTTGGGTATTTTGGTCCATTCATTATTTTAATACATAAATATATTATAACTTTATAAAAAAAACCCGCTATAATCAATTTTTTTTATTTTTCCATACTAGACGTATGATTAATATTAATTTAGAGGTTATTCTAAAAAACTGCTTGTAACTTTTAAAATTTTTATACGATTTTCAAAATTGGTATGGCTTATGAAAACTAAGAGTTCCAGCCATCATCTGAAGTTATTAGCGATTTAACCATTTTAGACAAACTAGTGTTTGCCCACGGGTCGAAATTTGACCATAATTATTTATGCGAATATGAAGAAATCATACATATGTATAAGTAAAAATGAATTTACATATTTGGAGCATTTGTTTTTTATTCGTCTTAGTGAGTCGGTTTGGCGAGTGACCAGCCTCCAGTCTATATGTACTCTTCCACTTACATTACAATAATATAAAAAAAAAATCAGAAATTACCATTTAAAAAACCAAAAAGGACAAAAAAGTCTTCTCTAAGATATAGTTTCTAAATCAGTCTGCATATTAAATTTTATGTTTCTAGGTCCAATTTTAATGAAAATTCAAAAAGTACCTGTTGAAGAGCAAAAAAGTGCCAACATTTTTCTTCTTGCAGGTTCTCATTCACTCCTATAATTTTATGTTTCTACGTTCAATATTATAGAAAATTCAAAAATTACCACATGCAGCACGGAAAAGAATAAGAAATTAATATCCCGTATTTTCCCTTTTTGGAAATTGTTTTCTCCGCATAAAAGTACCAAAAAGTTCAATATTGTAGTGGGACTCCATCATTTAATATGAATGTGCCAATACATAAAGAAAATATGTTGTAAAAAAGTGGCAAAAATAGGTAGGATTTTCACTTAAACGTTCGAATTTCGGAAAAGTACCAAATTTATATTTTTAGATAAGTTACGAATTTGGTATAATCTTAACTTCTATGTTTGTTGGTTTAAAAGTTAAATGGGGTGACAAGAGTTGTAAAATACAGGTTATACCCGTTTAGTACCCAAAAGGGCGGAATTTTAAAAAGTCCTCTAATTTTTCTAAAGCACAACGATAAGTATTACAGCCTGTTCCTCGATTTCGAACGTTAACGTTCGCATATAAAATTATATTTAAAACAAAAACAAAATTCTAAAATTTGTTTTTTGAAATTTAATTTTCTATGCGATCGTTGATGTTCGAAATCGTTAAACAGGACGTTCAATTTTTTTTTTTTGATCCCTTAAGTTTAATGAAATATATATTGTGCAAAACTGTAAGTAAATACCTCTCATATGGTGTACTTTTTGTTCAAATCGGTTGGCAAACAGAGTACCAATGTGTTCTTAACTGTTTTGCCTTTGCCGATTTATATATAGATTCTAGAATATTCGACTACAGGTCGAATCTAGTGCTGGTTCAGGTTATTCCTAACTTACGGCTAGTAATGCTCGACAAAGTGGCACAAAATTGGACATGCAAGATGAGTTTCGTCAAAAATAACCATATACCCGAAAATAACCATATACCCGAAATTATTTTTATATACTAATATCATTTACATATTTATCTGTCTAACCCATATTTATTTCGCCACACCAAGTTAAATGACAATATAATAACGATATAAGATTTTAAGTAACTGACAGAAAAAAAAACATTGCAACAAAAAAAAAGAGAATGAGTGCTGGTGATTATAATCAGCGGTCGGCGAAAAATGGGTTAATAAAATGAAAATTGTTAAGTTGAACTTATATATTCCATCGGACTTAGTGAAAAGTATATACAAAATTTAAAATAATTTAAACCCTTAGACTATCGTCTACATATCCTTTATGTTTTTTAGTGCTACCCATTTTCCCTTCCACCCTCGTTTTTGCTATAAACCATTTTTGCTGAAACTTAAAAAACATGTTGCTCACATAAATTACCAACCAATTTTTTACACATATTTTTGCCAAAAAATATATATTTTTTAAAAAGGTTAATGTCTGTTATATATACATACTTGAAAAAAATAGAAAAAAGGCAGAAGTTTATTTTATCTTTTCGAGCAATATTTTAATGAACAATTTTTTTTTAAATGAAATAAATTATTTTATTGTTACGTACAAACGAAAAAAAAAAAATAGAGAGATAAAAAGATTAAGTGTCTAATAAAACTAACAGTATTAACAAAAAAGGAAGAAAGTAAAATTTAGAAGAAAAAAATGACACAAAACTAAAAGGAAAAATGGAATAAAAACATATGAGGAAGATGAAATCATTAATGGTGTCTAACCAAAAATAAATCATTTAAAGTCAGGTTATAAAGTCATTAAAAAGACTGTGGAAATTAAAAAAAAAAATTTTGTAAAATGAAAGTAGTTAAGGCCTTTTATGATGTTTTGGAAATTTGGAAAAGATAAATTATAATTTAATTGAAGTAATTTTGTTTCAAGTGACAAAAAAAAAGACCCTTTTACGATAAAAGTTAAATAAAAAAATTAAGAATAGTATAAGAGAAATAAAAGTAAAAAATTTAAAAATTGCGACACCGGGGGTATTGCAGAACATTCACTTAAAATGTAGCTCTAAAGCAGGGATGTCCTCTATCTCCCCTGCTTTTTGCAGTAGTTCTTAACAACGTTCTGTCCAAAGTTTGAGGGAAAAGAAGAGGAATTTTACCTTAAAGATCTCGATTTCGCCATTGATGTTTGCCTTTTCCCACAAACAAAGTGGTATGCAGAGTAAGATGAATGATTTGTTGATATATTCAAAACATATTGGCCTGGAAAATAACTTCCAAAAGACAAGGGCCATATCGACCCATAACCGCAAAAAAAGGTTAAGCGAAATTTTCAATTTTCGTTTTTTTTTTTTAATGAATTTATTGGCAACACTTGCATCATCTCATAAAATCTCATGGTCACAGAAGGTACCGTTACGGTTTTATAGCAAAAACAATTTTAGTTTAAGCGCCAATTTTCATACAATATTTTTATGAAATATAATAAAAAAAAGGCGGCATGAAATAACTCCCCACGAAATAAGTCCCAAAAAAAATTATGAAATAAATCCCCAATTCCAGAAATGAAATAAGAAATCATTAGAATACATATTGTTCAGTTTTGGTTTTAAAATTTGCGCAATAGATAGTATGGTTCAGATTTTAGCCGGGCGAAAAGACTTTTTCCTGTATGGTATAACAAACATCGGCTTCGCTAACTAAAGCTATTCTGTTTAGCCGGCCTTCGGCCGGGCGCAAGAATTTTTTCATCTATAGTATAACAAACACCGGCTTCGCTAACTAAAGATTTTCAGCATAGCCGGTCTTCGGTCGGGCACAAGAACAAATTAAGGAGCATTAGTTAGCGAAGCCGGTGTTTGCAATACAATAGAATACAATAAAATCATTGCGCCCGGCCGAAGGCCGGTTATGCAGAAAAGCTTTAATTAGCTATTCGGGATTCTTATATTCGGGATTTTTGAATTCGAAATTATAAAAATAATCCCAATTTTTTTAGGATTCTGAAATTATAGTTTTTGATACTTAGGCCCTTTTTATGTATTTTTTGGGACTTATTTTATTTCAGATTTTTGGGGAGTTATTTCATATGAAATATAAAAATGAAATAAGTCCCAAAAAAAAAATGAAATAAGTCCCCAAAAAACGTTGTTGTTGCCTCTAATATATTTTTTTGCGGAGTTATTTCATTGCCGTTTTAGGGACTTATTTCGTGGGGGGTTATTTCATGCCGCCAAAAAAAACCCTTCTCCTGTAAAATTTTGTTTTTGTCGCTTGAGCTTTTTTTTTTTTTTGAGGTTATGACTCGATATGTATTAAAACCCTCATATTAACACGACAAACTATATGTTGACAACACCGAAATAGAATACATGTAGTACTTTTGCTATTTAGGATGCACAAGGCGGCATTGAGAATAATGTATACAAAAAATTTGGGAAAATCTAGAGCAGCTTTTAGGCGTTTAAACAAGATTGTGAGATTACCACAGGTAAACACAAATACCTGTTTCACACTCTGCAAAATATCTCATAAAACAGAAGTGAACAGAGTGAACAATGTCGAACGAAATGTAAACTAAATTAACAATTTTATATTCCTCTTTAAATGATGAAATGTAATTGAGTCTTCCACTTTTACTTCTCTCTCATTTCTTTGTTTTTTCTTTTGTTCTTATTTTTCTTTGTTTACAAAATGTATGAAATTGAATGAAAGATTGGAACACAGAAAAAATAAAAATTCATTTCAATTAAAGGATTTGTGATATTAATTTAACGATTAATTAAATTTGCACCAGTAAACAAAGTAATAGTATAAATTAAACGTTTAATTCACTTGATTAAACGTTTAATTCACTTGTTTAAGCATTTAATACACTTGATTAAATTTTTAATTAAAACTGATTTTACTTTTAATTAATGCTTTAATCGGTAAAAAAATATGGAGAATTTTTTCTGTGTAGGAGAGAGCTTTAAAAAAACCATTCTCAAAATAAAATAGATTTTATTTCCCGACCGCATTCTCTGGCAAAATATTATGTTAAACTTTATGGAAAACATCGTTCAGCCTCAGTTCTGTTTCAACATTAAGATGTTTCGTAAAATTTTTTTTAATTAAATGGTTAAATTTTAATTCACCTCAAATTGAAGCTTGTGTATTCAAACAGAATTCAGTTTTCAACTTCAGGTAAAAATCCTTAAGCCCATAATTAAAACGGCGGCAGTAAATTCCAATTCTTTTATTTTATTATTGTTATTTTTTTTCCTTTTGTTTTTCATTCTCTGTTTACAAAATGTATGAAATTGAATGAAAGTATGGTAGCAGTGTTGAGAGAATAAATTTATTTATGTGAGAGCATTCGAAAAAAACGTTCTCCAAATAAAATAGAGTTAATTTCAATAGGCCTTTCTATGACAAATTTGTATGTCAAATTGTATTGAAAATGTGGTCTCGACGAAGTTCTGTTTGAACACTGACTGCCGTATTCATAAAAATATTTTTAATTTAATAATGGTTTACAAAACCAGTTTTCTATGAAAATTTTACTTAATATACGTTTATTAAACTTAATAATCGTTTATGCATACGGGGGTGAACTTGCAGCAAAAAAAACGTAACGTCTGAATGATACGAGATTTCGAAGGGGCACCAAAAGAAAATACGAATATTGTTGCAGGGCTATGTCTCATAGTCTGAAAAATGTAAAAGTTGCGTATACTAAATGCAGGCGTAAAGGCAATTCTACTTTATGGAAGCGAGACATGGCTTACATCAGTCGCAAGAATAGGAAAGTCCAAACGCAGATCAATAAGTGTTTGCGAATTTTAAGGCCTATTTTCTGGCCAAAAACATTTGGCAATACAGATTTATGGGGAAGAGCAAATGAAATACCCAATAAATCGCAAATAAAGCGAAAAAAGTGGAAGTAAGTAGGCCATTCTCCTCGCAAAGTCCCATGGCAGTTAAAGAAGAGGACGACCGAAGAACACATGGTGCCCAACAAGGATATCGAAAATTGGCAAAATCAACACGCCATTCAACAAAATCAAAATTTTAAGTAAAGATATAATAAGATGGAATAATATTGTAGATACCCTTTTTTCCAAGAGGACTAAAATAAAGAAAATTATAAAGTTAACAATTGATTTTCCATATTAAACTCAATACGAACGTTTACGTTTAAAATTGTTGAACAGGCAGTTAATGTTTTGCATATATTACATATCATAGCCCATACAAATCAAATTAACAAAAAAAAAAAAAAACGACTGTAATCCACAAACTTTTACTTTTGCCCCACAGAAAAATAAAATAAATAATCCAAATACATCAACAACATCCAACGGCCATTTAACAATTTTCAATTTCAACAACATAAAGATTACAAATTTAATGCAAACAATATCCTTTTTAATCTGCAACATGGTATGACACATTTTAAAATAAATACTTGGACATACTAATGCACACATATCGCACTTGTTCAACAATATTGTATTAACTCAAGATTTAAAAATTTTCAGTAAAAGCAAAACAATTTTTAATTTTAAATTAAAGGCCTATGAAAACGAATTTTTAGGCCAACCATTTTATTACCAAAAAGTAGACAAAATAGCAGAATAATTTCAAAGCGGTTAGATATGAATATTACGTGTCGGTTTTTTCCAAAAAGTGAAAAAATAAATATTTCAAGTTAATACACTATTGTTAAACAAGTGCGATATATACAAATACACGAATCTGTATAACATATTGCAAAAAAAAAATGTACACCTGGCCAAATTGGAATGAAACTTGAAAAGAAATAAACATAATCAACAGTATTTTCGGTTTTTATAATTACGTCGTATATCCTTTTTAAAGTTGAAGTCCTTTTTCTAAACAAATTGCACTTTTTTATATCAATGTGGATATCCAATGAAAAATTTAAATCTTTTTATTTGTCTAAAGCTCTTTGCGAGATATTTTTTAACATAATAGCAGCGATAGCCTAACGTATGGTTAACGGCGCAAAGTGGAGCCAAAACCTTTTTCGCGGATCAACTTGTTAATTCGTCGATTACGGACGGCAATTGAACTGAAGTCGTATTGCCAGCAGCGAAATTAGACATGTTCATGTTAAAATATACAACAATTTTTTCATTTTATATTTTAACATCAGCGGCATTGTCTGATTTCGCTGCTGTCAATACAATTTCAGTTTAGTTGTCATCCTTAATCATCCCATAAATTGTTTGTGCACGCAGAGAAAAAATATGTTTAGATATGGTCACCTCCAACAAAACTATTTTTAAAGAGAATTGCAAACATATTATGTTTAAATTTAACCATACTAAAAAAAAATCCTGGAGGTACAGGAGGAGGAGGCGGTTATCCCCCATACAGAGTAGTTGTTAGTTTTCCTCTATCTGCAGAGCTACAATTGTGAGACACCCTAATATTAATGTAGATAACTCTTATAACAAACTGCAAGTTCCAACAAAATCTTGAAGGTATAGGATGGGAAGATGGTTACCCCAATCAAAGTAATTATTAACTAAAAAATATTAAACATGATGCTGAAGTGACTGCCATTGACTGACTTCGAATACAAATTATCCAAATGCAGATTTTTTTAACAAGCCTAAGAAAGTTAATTCGTGAGTGCATGAGAATTACAAATTTAAAAGCACGAAGGCTCTTCTTTAGTCAATATTATATTTAAATATAACTACAATCTCACGCGTAACAGATCACGATATTTGCACATCTCTAATAAAATTACATAAAACAATGACAATAACTACAGCAATAAAATTGATAGCAGAAGTTGCGAAGCGCCTTTTGTTGCTAAACTCAACACGTGAGGCAATTACTAAATTGTACGTAACTTCTGAGGCTCCACGATGTATAACATAATATTTTCTTAAATAAAGGTAATTTGTTCAATCTTTAAGATAAAATAAAACAATTAAGAAAGACCATATGATACCCTATACCTAGAGTTTGTTCCCGGATTTTCCCGTCCCGGGAATTCCTTAATATTTACATATTTACATTTGCTACAGTTAAAAGCTTATTAATCGTTTGAGAATGGGCTTTATATAGGGCCAATGATAAATTATAGACCTATTTTCACGAAATTTTATTTCTTGTCTTATCAACTGAAGTGTAAATTTTACAATAATACTATGTATAAGTTTTTGCGGTTAAGGGCGTAGTAAAGTGTTTTCCAAGATTGTGCTTTATATGCGGCATTTCAAGTAATTTTGAGTCTTATGAAAGTAGATTATGCTAAATTGCACCACAAAAGCATTATTCGTTACGCTTTAAGCCATACTTACATGATTTACGAGGTTAGTCTAAACATGGAGCCGTAGGTAAATTATGGACCGATATTCACGAAATTTGGTGCCTTATAAAACGAACTTGTTGAAATTTAATGACAAAAGGTGCATTCGCCACAAATTAATGTTAGTTTTTGTTAATATTTTAGGGAGGTAGTTCCACATTTGGGTGCATAACTTCTTTCCTACTGAAGCGATTCTGCACGAATTCAATCCCAAACAGCCTAGAAGATCTAGAAACAATTTGACACCCATATGGCTAAATCGGCTAAGAACGAATGAATAACCCACAATACAAATCCTTTATCGGAACTTAGTTGAATATTAAAAAAAATATTCACATCGAATGACAAACTTAATATACCTTCATACACCACTGCTGATTAAGGGTTATAAAATTGTAAAAAAATATGTTATTAAATATATGTAGTAAATAAAATTTCTCCTTTCTGCTGAAATTGTTAAACCGTAAAATTATTTTAGAATTCCTACTTCGTAATGTTGTGGTTTCAGTTCCTAATCGCCCTTCCGAAGACTGTATACTTTCATTCTAATTATGCAAATGCTATTGGCATTAAAATTACCCCTTAAGTGTCCTAAAATTACATTAATCTTGAATTATTTACGTTTTTGGTATACAAAAGATACTAGATTTAATTATTTTAAGCGTAATAGCCAGTAAGAAATATTAGTTTCATTAGAGAAATAAGTAAATAAATAAACCAAAAAATTTGGGCGGGAATCCCGGGATCCCGGGAATTCGATTTTTATTTCCCGCTTTCCCGGGAATCCAAAAAGTGCGGAAATAAAAAAACTCTACCTGTACCCCAGTATTTAAAATCAAATATTTGCAAGTCTACGTATTTGGGACCTAGTTTTGAATAATGCATAGCTAATGTGGCTATATGAAAACGGTTTGATAGTTTCTGAGAGGCAGACATTGCCGCATATCTTCCCTCGTGTCCTATTTTTTTAAAAAAATACATAGCTTATATGTCCATATATACCAGATATGTTAACACAACGGGAACTCATTAATGGACCCACGTGAGCTGTGCTTGATCACGGCTGCCAATGGAACCAAACCTAACCTAACATGTCCATATATCTATGTTTTAAATTTAATTAAAATTGGTTTAATTGTGGGCACAAGAACCCTATTACGGAAAGCTGCTTGTATGGGGGCTATATAAAATTATGAACCGATTCGCCTCATTTTTTGAATAGTCCTTATGGCAATTAAAACTTTTGTACAAAATTTTATCAAATTATCTTCAAAATTGCACCTGAAATTTGCGCAGAAGATTGCATGGACCGCCAGCCAGCCAGACGGACGGACATCGTTAGATCGACTCGGAGAGTGATTCTGAGGCGATCGGTATACTTTAGGGTGTATATTGGTGGATATTTTTAGGTGAACATTCTTTTTTGCATTTCAAATATCAACATTAAAAAGAAAGGGACTTCCACAAAAAATTTGCATAGCAAATTTAAGCAAACCATTCGGATAAATACCTGAACTTGATAGTTGCATGGTAACATTTATTGCATTTTCGAAATTATTAGAGGTAAAATTTTTTCTGCCTTTTTTTCAGTTTTCTTTCACAATTTTTAATTGCCACGCATCATTACAAAAGCACGGTTACCAATTTACCATATATTTCTAGCTTAGTGATGTAGAATTTTATGCGAATTTTAAGCGATTAATTTTAGTTGTCATTGTACTTGAACTATTTTTTAATAAATCCGTGATATGACAGCCTTTGGCCACTATGTGCAATGAAAACATTATAAAAAAATATCAGGGTTGGCAAAATTGGTACAATTCAAATTCAAGTTTATTTAGTACAGGGTGGGCTAAAAGTCAACACACAGAAAAAATTTTCAGTAGTTTTTATTAATAAAAAAAAATTGTTTGAAAAGGTATAATATTTTCAATTTTAATAAAAAAAAATTATCAAAAAAACTTTGCCATTTCAAACAATGTGTTAATTGAGTTAATTAAATACAGCTCAGGTTTTGAAAATTCTCAACAACAATTCTACAAGTAATAACTATTTTATTTTAAGCAAAAATAATTAATTAAGATTTTTTGTATTTAATTAATATTTTAATGAAAAATTTATTTAAAAACAACTAAAATTTTCATTAAATCAAAATTATATTTATAATTTTTTTCAACTAAAAAAATTGATTGATTTTATTATCACATTAATTAAAGTGAAATACGATTTTTTAATTGATGATGATGAGTTCAAGTTAAATTGATGGTGTTGTTGTGGATGGTCGTGTGTTGTCATTCATATAATTTTTTGATATTATGTATGTGTTTTGTGAATGCTACAATTATTAAGATGAATTCGCTGTGATTTTAAAAAACATAATTGAAAATTTTAATAATTGTTTAAAAGGATAATCGATTAACCGTTATTTTGAAAAATATATTGTATTCTTAAAAATTTTTTGAAACCACAACCAATTTTTTTTAATTTAAAAATGTCATCGAATAAATTTTTAATCGAGCATTCGAATAAATTTAATTCGAATAATCGAATAGATTTTATTCGAATAACTCAAATCAAATTTTGGTTATTAACCCTGAAATGTAACTTCATTTTAGTACATTAAAGTTACTCTTCGTCGAAACCACGAACTTTTTTAAAAAAAATCTAACAAAACGATTTTTAAAGTAAAAAATCAACAAAAAATATTATTAATAATTTTTGAAAAAAAAAATTTAGCTAAGCATTTTAATAAAAAATAAAACTAAATAAAGCATAAAATATAAAAGTTGTTCTTCTCTTTCAAAATTTGATACGAATTTTTACAAATTTTTGTGTTTTAAAATTTATTTATTTTTTTAAAGCTTTCGTCATCAACTAACGTTGTTGAAAATAAGAGCATAATTTGAATACACATAAAAAAGTTATATTATAAAGTGTAAATCAGCTTCGTCGATTCGACGAACAGTTACCCTCTAGGGTTAAATAATTTCATAAGTTTATATTCTAAGAATCGACTAATCGAAGAATATTTTAATTAATTCTAATTATCGAATACACTTTTATTAAAATAAATAAAATAATAACTTTTGTTAATATCTGATTCAATTCTGTTAGAGTAATCGAATAAACTTTTATACAAATGATCGATAAAATTCAAAACAAAACATTAATTTACATATACTGGAAAAACTGATTCTTATACATTTTCAATATTTGTTGCACTTTTCAAAAATAAAAAATCGAATAAATGTTTATTCAAATAAAAGAAATCAATAAACCAAAAGTAACAGTAAATTGAATTTCATATGCATTTTCTATTACATTTGAAATAAAACAAAAAAAAAAAGTATACGAATGATGGTGTAAATTTTTTTCGGATAAAAATAATCGAATTTTTTCTAAAATAATACTAATTAAAAAACTAACCAAGTAATTATGAAAAATTTAATTCGATTAAAGCAAAATCAATGAAAAAACTTTTTATTACTTAAAAATTTTGTAATATTTGAAATAATCGACTAAATTTGAATAAAAAAAACTGGATAAATAACATCGAATAAAAATACAATTTTCTACTAGCTTCAAATATTTCTAGCGATTACTTCCTCAATTAATTTATGCGAGCAATCGAATAAATTTTTGTGTCAATTATGAAAAATTGTTTTATTCTATTAAAACTCTATTAGCAAATATTTGTAAAAAACAGAATTAAAAATTGATTCAAAATACTTTTTTCCTTTTATTATCATAATATTTATAATTAATTTATTAAAATAATCAATTAAATGTTTGTTTTGATAATTTGTTTTCCATTTTTTTTATTAAAAATCTATTATCGAATATATGTACGTGTAATCAAAGCGAGTTATCAATAATAATTTATTCGAATAGCGAAACAAAACGTAAAAAGTATGACCAAATTATTTTTCTTTTCTTTTCATTTCATTTTAGGAGATAGCATGTTGCGACTAAAAATAAAAAAAATATTCGAATAATCGAATAAATTTTTGTTCGAGTAAAATAGATTTTTATTCGAGTAAAATAGATTTTTATTCGAGTAAAATAACCTTTTTTGGAGTACATATCATATATATATTTAGTTTAATATTCCTACGATAAAACAATTAACACGAATAATCGATTACATTTTTATTTGAGTAGCCAAAAAATATGTTATTCGTAGAAAAAAAACAATTATTATTTATTCCACATTTTTTTGTTTTTCGAATTTATTTTATGAAATAATTCCCAGATTTTAATTATTATTTATGTATACATAATTTTACTACCCTTCATTAAGGACATCCATTAAGTATTTAAATTTTTCATACACAGAAATATGTTGTTATCACTTAAAAAAATGGTTCAAAAACTTTTTAAATTTAATTATTTGAATCAATAATTTTTTTAGTTGAAAGAAAATTAATAATATACTTTTGATTTAATTAATATTTAAGTTATATGTCAGTCATTACTAAACTACTTCTATGTAATGCAGATGGTATTAAGTTGTCATTGAAAAGTAAGTTGTTCAGTAATTGCAAGTGATTACCAAGTTTTTGCTGGGTGTGTTCAAAAATATCTGATAATAAAGCAAAAAACTAATATTGTTTGAATAGCCGAATAAATTGTTGTTCGAATATCGATCAAGGTTTTATTCGCATAAAGTTTTATTTAATTTTTTTAATAATATGTATATAAAAAATTTACAAAAATAATCGAATAATCGACTATTCCTAAATTTAAAGGTGACTTTTTTTAAGCAAAGTTTAAAAAAGTTTTTTAATAATATTGTGTTTGATTTCTTAATTTAAACTCAATAATCTTTATGATATCGTTGTAGGGTATTAAACTCATAAATTTAAAAAAAAAATTTAACTTACATTCACATTTGTATGCATACGCACGCCATAATTCCAAAACAACCATAAATTTTCTTTCCTCTTTTCATTTATGCTGCATAATAAAGCCAACAAAATACTTTTAAATTAAAAACAACGAAATCATTTCAAAACAAAAATGTTCAATTAAAACTGGCCAAGATGTTGATGCTGATGATGATTGAAAAACTTGTAACTTGTTATGATAAAGAAAAACAAACTAGAAGCGATAAAAACTTTCGCTGCAACACGAAAACACAATAAGAGTTACTTTTTTTTTAAAAAAAAAAAACATAGAAAAATGAAAATTGCAACGGTAAGAAGCAAAAATATGAAATCGTTTAAAATTTTTATGAAACTCAATCAATCAACTTGTTTTTGCTTTTAGGAGTAAATTGGCAAATGGCTGCATCCGCGATATTGAATTTTAAATTAACAAATTAACGCAGTTTTTTGATTTAACAAAAACACATACAAAGCGAATTTTTTTTAAAAGAAGATGTTTAATTTTTTAACAAAATTTTTTTTGTAAAGTTTGGCTTTTTAATTTTTACTTTTATTTTTTTAAATTTCAATATTTCTTCTATATTTTTTTATTCTTATTTTAATTTTCAATTATTTAAAAAACACTTTATTTATCTAAAATCTCTTTCAACCGTAACAATAAACGTTACGCGTCAAGCGCCAAATTGCAACTGAAATGAAAAGTTTTAAGTCATACAGCATCAAACGGTAAAATCACATGCGATTGCATTGTAAAGCATGCACATTTAACTGGATTTTAAAAAGAAGATTGTTTGTCGGAGCGTGTGTGTGCTTTCTATAACCACCATCACCCAGCTAAACAATTTAAAACAAAATCATCACAACAAAAACGTAAAGAAAAATCATTGAGGTGAATCAAGTTTAATGCTCAGAGCTCTTGGAGAGAAAAAAAAAACTTACCACTAAGATTAAAGAAAAACACCAACATGCGTTTTTAAAGCACTTACAAAAGTTTTTTGTGTTCCCCATCGTTTTGAAAACATTTTTCTCAAAATATATGATTTTAAAGCTTGCAACATGTATAAATTTTCAGAAAAAAAAATGCATTTCTTTTATAAGTTTATTTATATACCATTTCATTTGAAACAAATATCGAAAAAACTAGTTCTTGCAACATGTTAATTCTACTTGCACATGGACTTTTTATTGTTTTTTTATCTTTAAATTAGTTAAGCTTAAAGTAAAAAGAAAGTGACTTTAATGTACTTATTTTACTTGCAGCATAAATATTTTGTGAAATGGATGAATTTGAATTTGAAGAACATTTAGTGGCGTATTCATAAAAATATTTTTAAGTAAATAAAGGTTTAAAAAACGAGTTTTCTATGAAAATTATACTAAATAAACGTTTGTTAAATTTAATAATCGTTTATGAATACGGGGTTAAGCATTCAGATTTATTTTAACTTGCTACTTATTTGCTAACAATAATTTAGTTCAAGAAGAAAATTTGCTTAAAAAAAAATATTCCTGCAACATCTTATAAACTAAAAAAAAATCACTTAGAACTAAAAAAAAATGTATTCATAAAAATATTTTTAATATAATAAAGGAAAAAAAAAAAAAAAAAAAAAAAAAACTATAATTTAGTTTAAGAAGAAAATTTGCAAAAAAAAAATATTCTTGCAACATTATTTAGCTTTTCATCTTCATAATCACTTAGAATTAAAAAAAAATTGTTGTTGCAACATGTTTTTTAAATTGCAACATAAACATTTTAAAACGAAATTCTTACATTCGAAATTCTTATTTCAGTCGGCTTAATCAAAAAACCATTGCTGCAACATATTTTCTAACTTGCAACATAAACATTTTATGTTGAAATTTTAATATTTTTTATAATTTCACTTGATACACTTTAACCAATTTAACAATGAAAATTACAAAACTTTGTACATGCAACATTTGAATTTTACCTACCACATGTAATTTTTATAATTCTGACCATTAAATTTGCTTAATTTTACATAAGAAAATACCTGAAATGAAAAAAAAAAACGCTGTTGCAACATGTGTTGTAATTGGCAAGATTACTAGATGTGTTTTATACCCACACCATAATAGTGGAGAGGGTATTATGCGTTTGTGCAGATGTTTGCAACACCTTAAAATATTGGTCCTAGACAAACCAAACAGTAAAAATGTTGTGCTGGTAGGTCCAAAATAAGCCATAGGTCAGATATAAGCCCCCTTCCTTAAATCACTTATAGATGAAGAGATATCTAAATAAAATTCGATACAAAAAACTTTAACATGACAATTTACCTCATAACATAGTTTTGTTTTGGTGGGTCCCAAATTAGGTACACTCTTGAAATTTTGTTTTAGATACTATGGTGTAAGGAATCATATGGTCGTGCTCGACCCACTATACTTTAATTTATTTTTTTTTTTCGCCTGCAATATAAGAATTTTTTTATTTAAAAAGTTTTTCGAATATGTTTTTTAAAGGGAGTTGTTGGTCTTTTGTAATGGTAGAGACTTTTTAACTTGCAACACTTATAATGAAGAATGTGTTTTTTCGAGAATAAATAGTACGAAAAATGTATGGCCTTATATTATTAGTATGTATTAGCAACATGGAATTTTTGACACAAAGCAATTTGTTTTTATATGTTTTATTAAGGTAAGGCATTATTTGATGAATAATGTTTTTAATGTTGCAACATTAAATTTATTTTAAGAAAATTATAACAAAAATATAGTTTTATGAGAAGGTCATTTTTTATGTGATCTAGAATAAGCCTTTTAACGATTATAGCCTGACACTCTGTTCAACATTTCACGTGAAATACTATCAAAACTCATATGAAAAAAAACTTGTACGGAATACAATACGGAATGAAATAATGTTGATAGAGTAGAACTCTTCATTTTGTGAAAAAGTTGCGAAATGTTTCTGGCAACATTTTTTTACAACTGTGAAATAAAGCAAATGCTATTTATTTCATACGGAATTTTGACAGCTGTAAATAAAGTTTTTAATAAACTTGTGAAAAAAAAATTATCAGCAACCAGCAATGTATTTTGAAAATTACTTTCTATTTTATTTAATTTTTTATTAAAAAAAAAAAAATTTAGTAAAATAAATGTAGGTTTTGTTTATATACGCAAAACAATGTCGCATGCTTTGAAAGATTAAAAACTTCAAATTGTGCAAACTCTCGAGATAGGTAACATTGATACATGTCAAATTTTTCGTATGAAATAATAGATGTTGCTCAACATTTTTCACAGATTTGAAGAGAGTACTAGGCTTATGAGTAAAAATGTATAAGTCCAATATTTAATTTATACTTGCGACATATTATTTTTTTCTTACACGATTAAATTTTTTGCACAAAAAATATACATTAATTAATAGAGAAGATTAGAACACTTGAAACATTGAATTTATTTTGCGAGAATTCCTGCAACATGATGTTTAATGTTAATCTTATGTTTTTCAAAATTAAATTGAAAAATTTGAATCTACACTCATAGAATTGTGACATCAGTGTTATTAAAAATGGCATCAATTAGGCAAAAAGTGACATCAATTCAATGACGAAAGTCAACATAAAATTTTGTCATATTTAATGCGTCATCTATGCTACGACTGCAGTGACATAAATTCGATGCCACATTTTGTGTATTATTAATATTATTTTCATATTTAAAAAGTACAATTAGAAGCATAATTCCCATATTCTATTTTTTTAAATTACTTAGTTAAAAACATCAAACTTTCAAAGTAGAATAATTACAAAAACCATATCGGGTATGCTGCTGGTGTTTTGTAATTGAGCGTTCTTCTGTAAACAAAGTGAGGAATACAACAAAAGTGAAACAAACATGTGTAACGGGTAAGCAAATAATAATATTCCCTCACTTTGACTTAAGTCAATCCAAATGGAAAATTGTCATTAAATTGAGCTTTATGAGTCGTTTCTACGATGTTATTGAATTATCGCACTGATGACATGTTTTATTAAAATGACTCCGATTCGTAATTTCTGTGATGCCGATGTGTCAACCCATTGAAGACATAATTTAAATTTTTGACCCTGATGACAATTTGGGCAAGAGATGTTAAGGCTGACATCACAATGATGAAAAGTGTCATGGGGTCAAAAATGAAGACACTTGCCATGTCAAAATACATCAGCGTTATGACGTTTTTTCTATTAGTGTATAGAATATTATTTGCAATTGCAACATTAATATGTTTATAAGAAAATAAGTTTCTTTTTCGTTTTGTTCTTAATTTTAAAGTTAAAAATTTTTTTTCTCTTGGTGTTTCTTCGTTTTATGTTGCAAGCAACAATCTTAAATTTAACTTTTAGTCTAAAATTCAAATTTATAGCCTGGTACTCTGTTCAGTATTTCGTGCGAAATGTTGTCAAACTCAATTTAAAAAAAAAAAATTCTGTGAAATACATTTATATTACGAAATACATTCGAAATGTTTCTAGCAACATTTTTACTTTCCGTGCGAAACAAGTGCAGCTTACATTATTTCATACGGAATTTTAAGCAACAGCTTATAATTTTTGTAAATTTTTATTTTGTATTTGTAAAGTGATTTTTAGAACAAGCCTTTCACAACGAAAAATGTAGAAAAGTGCTAAAATTAATAAAAAAAAAAAAATTTTTTTTTTGTTTTTTGATTTGGGAAATTATAAAAATAATGTTGTTTTACTCATTTTAATGACAAATAAACAAACATGATTTTTGTTTACCTTCGCAATACAATGTTTTTTTTATACTTGCTACTAATAAAAACGTTAAGTTTTGCAACATCGCGAGATAAATAATATTGATACAACATGTCAGAATTTACGTGTGAAATAATCAATGTTGCTCAACATTTTTCGTAAGTTCGAACAGAGTACTAGGCTTAACTATTCAATGGGCACGTTCATAAGGCGTAACTGTTGTGTAACCGTTTAGTGTTTATCTTAGAAACGCATAGTTGAGCACTTACGCTCAACACAACAGTTGGGTATTTGAGGCCATTTATTCCATCATAAAATTTTTTAGCTACCTAAAGTCAACATGTTGTGCTCAACCTCAACCTTTATTTTTTTTCAATTGTTTATGCTTATCAGCTGTTAATTTTGCATTATACTCATAATGCCGTTTCTAAGACGAAAATGTTCGGCTCAACAGTTGTCAACAGTTTTCTAGCAGTAGAGCTCAACAGCTACGTCTTATGAACGTACCCAATTTCAATAATTATCACGGAACATATTAAAGAGCAACATTAACATGTTGCTTCATTTTTCATTTCGTGGCACTTTGTTTACCATTTAAGAGTCTCTTACTCTATACTCTGTTTAATGAAATATTTCTGTGCGTCATGTCGCATAGTGTGAAACAGGTATTAGCATTTAAATGAAGTGTATTTTTTTTAACTGGGGAATTTTAATTTTATCCTATAAAGGCCGTGTCAGATGAAACTTTTGCTTCGCGTTGCGTTACCGATTCGCTTTGACATCTAAGTTAAAATAAACATACTTATACGCAACATGTCACATTATGTACTTTCAAAGCAGAGCGAAGCAAAAAGTTAGCCAACTCTCATCTTTTTGCGCGCTTTGACAATTGGCTAATATAATTTTCTTTTTTATTTATTTTTTTGCCAAATTCAATACCAAAAAAACCGTCCAATTAAATGTTTAACTTTTATTTTTATAACAAATAATTAAATGTACATATTACCACCCGCTTTTATAAGTAAACAAACAATGCGTGAGTGTTGTCAAAGTTTTCATTGTGTCATACATCTTTTGCTTTCACGCAAAGCGACAAAGTTGTATCTGACACGGCCTTAAAGTTCTTTAATCTGGCATTTCTTAAAACGAAATAAACATAACACAATCTTCTCTCTCTACGTGTCTCTGTTTTAAAAATTCACCTCATTTTAAAATTGTTATTGGGAGAACAAAAGTTAAATAGACCTGCGTGATATTTTTGTTTAACTAGTTCTCCTTTGTTTTTTCTTAATAAATTTTTCATTGTCAACATTGTTGTTTGTGTTAGCTGATGTTGACAATGTTGTTGCTGTTATATTATGTTTACCACAGTGTTGTTGTTGTTGTTAATGTCCTTTTGAAGCCTTTAATACTTTGTATTCAGCATCATGTTGTTGCTGTTGTTAATTTAGTATATCTTTTTGTTTTTGTGCGTGTGTATGTATATAACAGAATGTGTATGTTTTAAATGTCGGAGTTTAAGTCAGTGTGTTAATGTACCGTTAATGTATCTGTATGTGTTTGTATTTCTGTTGTTTTCTAGTTTACACTCTTGTCCTACCACAACTTGACATGTATTGTGACAAAAAAAAAAGTCTTTAAAATTTATGGCTGCAAAGTTTGAAAAAAGTGCACGAAAATGTTTGCTCTCACTCTTTCTTAAACTCTCTCAAAACTTTAGTTGAAATAGAAAACAAACCTTAACGGTATTTAAGGCGCCATATCTGAACATTTATGGTGATACACATTCACTTATACATATTTTCAAACATTAAACTAGTCTATTTGGGAAAAGAGTGTGTGTGTGTGTGTGCGTTTGGCTAAGTTTAATATTTTCTATGTGGATTTTTTCTCTTGCCAATATTGTTGCTGGTTTTTGGGATTGTTATTGCATTGTGTAGTTTGGTTTGTTGTTGTAAACATGTTTTTCTTGTTGATTTTTTTTTATACAGACCAAAAGCAACAAAATGTAAATAAAACCTTAATGAGTGGAGAATAATGTTAGCAAAACAAACTAAACAACCGGCATTTCTATTGCAAATATTTTTTTTTTATAAATTTTGGTATGTATTATAAGAAATATGTACGTACATTTGTATGTATATATTTTTTTTAGTCTTTATTGTTTGTATTGTGTAAAAGAGTTGTTGAAGGTGTGGTATTGAGTTTTTAAGTTTTTTTTTAATTACCTTGAACATAAACTTCCAACCTAAAGTTATTAGTGGCAATTAGTCAAGTTGATGGAGGTGTTTAGTGAAGCAAATGTTTTTAACGAAAAGTTCGTAACATAAATAAAAATATATGTACAAAAATTAATAAAAAAAAAATATAAATTTTCTTTGTCATTATCAGGTATTTTCTAAGGAAGTTAAAAAAAAATGCAAAAAATAAATCCCCTATATTTTAATAAAAAAAAACAACCTTGCTTAGCAACTTTGTATCCAAAGATATTTAACATTCTTAAGCAGCACTGTTTCTTAAGTTAAAAATAAATAAAAATATTTTAAAAAACGATAATACAAATAAGCAAAAGTACAATAAAAAAATAAGCAAAAATACAGACTATCAAAATGATTTCTAAGAAAATAGAGATTTGTAAAAAAAAAACAGAGCTTAGCAACATTGTTGCTGACCAACTTAACAAAAAATAGTAAGAGAAATATTTGAAAACTTGGCGACAAAACTTATTTTACTAAGAAAATATAAAATGTTGCAAGTACCAAAACATGTTGCAAACCGGAAATAGTTTTCTTTTTTAATCAATGTTTATCAAAAATTTTGCTTGGTAACAAAATAGAAAATAGTTGCACAAATTTAATTACTTGTTTTTTACGAAAACGCCAAAAAAAAATATAATATTGCAAGTCCTTTAACATGTTGCAATATAAAAATTTTTCTTAAAATAGTTTTGTTTAAAAAACATAGAATTAATGAATTTAGCATGCTGCAAGTTGAAAAATTTGTATTCTTTTATTATTTGAATAGAATTTGTTTTTTATGAAAACGCAAAAAAAAATATAAAATTGCAAGTCCTTTAACATGTTGCAATATAAAAAATTTTCTTAAAATAGTTTTGATTAAAAAACATTGAATTAATGAATTAAGCATGCTGCATGTTAAAGAATATGTATTCTTTTAACATTTGATTAGAAGTTTTTCTAATTAACCAATTTTCCTACAAATAAAAGTATTTTTTTATAAAAATAAACATGTTGCAACATCATAGTTTTGGTTGTATGGAAAACCATATTAGCACATATCCTTATAAAATATAATTTTCATTACATTTTTACATATGTAAGTTCCTATGCTATAGTTTCCAAGTGTTGCACGTTCAAAAAAAAATAAAACACCAATTGAAAAAATACATTAGTTTTAAGGAACCATTAAAAACAAATAAAAATAAATATTACAATATTTTTGCAATACAATAATTGGTTGCAAGTTAGAAAAATTTTTATATTGTATATTTTTACTGTACATGTACATATGTACATACATACAAATGTACATAAGTTTAATAATAAATAATATTTAAACAAATTATTACAAAAAATGTATAACACCTTTTTCTATTGTTTCAATCTGTTGCAATTTTGTAAATAAATAAAAAAAAATTTGTGAGAAATTTTGCAGTTTTATAAATAAATAAAAGAATTTTTTGTTTTAATAAAAAAGGTTTGTGAGATTTTTGGTAATAATTTAAAAATATGTCGTGTTGCACGTTTAAGTATTAAGTTTTTCTCGCATTTGAGGCCATAACATTGAATTTTTCTGAAAACACTTTTAAATTTTTATTTTAAAGATTATTAAGCCCAAAAAAAGCATGTTGCAACAACGATATTTTCTTGCCACCAACACTTTTTTAACAAACCAAAAAAATTCTGAAGCTCTTTATATGTAAATTTTTTCTCAAATTTTCGCAATATTTATTAGTGTAGCAAGTAGATATTTAATGTTGCAAGTATGAATTTTTGCTTTTGTTAATATTTATAGTAAAGCAAATTAAAAGTTTATGATTAATGTTTAAGAATCAGTTATTGGAAGGGTTAATTCAATAAAAGTAGCATGCAGCAAGAACAAGTTTTTCGTGCCACAAAATTTTTTACGAAAAATTATTATTTTTTTTTTATTTAATTTAGTTAATTTATATATTTAAGATTTTTAATAAGAGTTTTTTATGTTGCAAGTTTAAATCTAATTTTTTTTCTAATATTTCAACCATTTTATTTTTATGAAAATTAATATTTGTATGAATATTGTTAACGGTTTGAGGAGAAGTTTTTTGAAAAGCATTTCCGAACTTTAATAAAAACAATAGTTTTTAAAACAAAGATTTAACAAATTCGCCATTTAACTCACTTTAAAATAAAAAATTAAAGAAAATTATATATAACAAATACAAAAAAATAACAGCTAAAACCGTAAGAAAATTAAGTTTAATAAAATACTAAAATAGGATGTTGCACAAACAACATATTTTGCCACCAAAAGAAAACGAATTTTATTGTCTATTTTTTATTACTTAATTTTTTTAAGGTTTTGGTAGAATTTTATTAATTTTTTTTTTTTTTTTTTTTTGTTGCAAGTTAAATTTTTTTACAGTTTTAGAGATTTTATTTTATGGGAATTTATAATTCTATGAACTTTGCCAAAAAAGATTTAATTTTTTACGAAGTCTTAAGCTTAAAAAAGAAAGTTGCAAGTAAAATATATACTTGCCACAAATTTTTTTATGAAAAATTTTAAAGTTTTTATAAAAAATGCATGCATAGTTATGTTTTTTTTTTAAATATTGATACTAATTTTTCCTGTTGCAAGCATGAATTGGGTTTTTACAGTTAAACCAGCATTTGAAAGTGTTTTACAGTTAAACCAGCATTAAAGTTAAAAAGTTTTAATAATTAGTTTTGTGGCTGTTTAAGAATAATTTAGTTTTATTAAGCAAGTTGCAAGAAAAACTGTTTGTGCCACAAATTTTTTTTTTTAAATGTTAAATTTTTATTACAAAAATTAATATAACTTTGTTTTCTATTATTTTCCTCGACATTTGTTTTTAGGTTGCAAGTTCAAAATTTTGTTTAATTAAAAAATATTTAAATTTCATGAATTTTTCAATATTTAATAACAAAATTATAAATTCATATAAAAATATTTCTTGTTGCAAGTATAAAATTTCCATTTTACTTACATTTTAACAAATTTAACTTACATTTTAACAATTTGATTTTATTGCTAATAAGATTAAATACAAATTGTTAGTTTAATATTTGAAATAAAACAGTTTTCTAAAAAAAGAGAAACCAGCTGAATAATCAAAAGAAATCATTCCAGTAACATGTCAGACTTTAAACACAAAGAAAAAAACTCAATAGCAAACCAAGACAGTGTTTAAAACCATTTCTGATTTACAAATCCACATGGTCATCAACATTTTAGCAATAAATTATAAACATCAAGCGGTTAGTCGTCTCTTTTTCCATTTCGGTACATTAAAGCATATGAAGTCATTTCCCCAGTAAAATCAATTGCTTTTCTTAATGTCATTTGTAATCGTATGTCAGTTAGACCATTGATACAGACGCGTACATTTACACTAACAGACCTACACACACAATTCAGACTACAGTACATACAACATTTCATTGTCAAATGTTGCAAAAGAAAAGCAATGTAAATTAAAGTTGAGAAAAAAAACCGGTTATCAAATTGAAAGATGAGTCTGAGGAAGAAGGCAGACAAAAACTGAAACGAAACTACAAGATAGACAGCCAACAAAGATGCTGGTCAATGGGCTGATTGAATGCAATGAACGATTTTTGATGGCACTATGGTAACAATGCAACAAAAATGAAAGTTTTATGCTTTTTGACTAGTTTTTCTTGAATTCTCGTCACTTTTGTTATTTTTAATATTGTGGCCGTAATTCTGTTTGAGAAGATTAAATGGTGAATGATGCACAAATAAGTAACTGCTTGCAGACATAAAGTCAAGTGTAGTTTAAAGCCCAGCAACATTTTTAAAAATTTAAAAAAGAAAATCTAAAAAATGTTTCAAAGTAAAAGAAGCATTAACAAAAATTTAAAATTAAGATTTTTTAAGCACATAGTTTTTAAACGTAACAAATTTCATTCCATCTTCAAAATGTTGTTGGGTTGTTATTTTCTTTACTTATCTTAACTATAATGTTTTCTCATTTTTCATATGCAACCAAATGTCGTTGCTACAGTTTTTATATTTTTTACCTTATAAATCCTGTTGTTACTTTTGTTTAACCGCTCTTATTTGGGCAACAAAAGACAACTTTTTAAACCATAATAAAAAGTATAATAAATACACTATAAGACTTTAGTGAAAATTACAACTAATATCATATTTATAGTCGTAATAATATAAATTTATAGTATTGAAACGTGTTACGACTTAAATATAAATAACTAAAATGATTAAAACTTAGCAAAAAAAAAACTAGGTGAACGAAGAAAAGTTGCACAAACACACCTTAGTTTTCTTCGTGTATTAAATAAATATATGAATTAAATTTATAAAGTTTCCTTGTAATTAATACAAAAAATATTAATCTCAATGTATTTCTTTTTTTTAAGAAATGGAAGAGAAATTTTACGAAAACCAACAAATTTCTTTGTTAAACAAATGTTGAACCTTAAATGTTGCAGAAACATTATTCAAAATTTTAAAAACTGTTGAGCTAAAAGCCTAGTACTCTGTTCCAACTAGAGAAAAATGTTGAGCAACATTGATTATTTCACACGTAAATGTGTCAATATGATCTTTCTTACGATTTTTCAAAACTTAACGTTTTTATTAGTTTCAAGTATACAACATTGTTTTGCGATGGTAAACAAAAATCATGTTTTTTTTAATAAACAATATTATAGTATTCCCAAAAAAAACTTTGATAATAAACAATATTATTTTTATAATTTCCCAATTCACAAAACAAAAAAATGAAATTGTATTATTAATTTTAAGCTGGGATCACACGATTGCCGCAATGCACCAATTTTCATACTTTTTAATAGCCCAATCGTGTGACGGCACAATCAAATGCCTCATGTACCAACCGAGGGCAATATTGTGCTTACTTTTACCAATAAAATGCCCGTCAATAAAAATGTACCAATATTTATTGGCTTCTTGTGCGGCAATTAAACAACACAATACGCGCCAATATTTGCCTTTTTTAATAAATTTACTTTTGTGTGTTTCTTTTAGTAGGAATAAATTCAAAATAAAAATTAAATTTATCAAAAATAAAAATTGGGAATTTAGCAAGTCATTAATAAATAATAAATTTTGTATTCCCAAAAAATTTTTTTTAATTAGCTGTTTTAAAAAGCTGTTCAGGACAATATAAAAAAATATATACAGGAAAACGGAGCAAAATGTATTGAAATTTTTTAAGGCGAATTTATTTTTGAATATAAATATTCTCTATTTCTTTATATATTTAAAATAGAATTTTACTTTGTTTTATTTTTGGAATTGCATATATTTAACTTAAAAAATGTTAAATAAAACTATTCAACAGAACTTTGTTTGAATACCTATATGATAGAATTTTCTTTTTTTTTTAATGAACAAGCCAACTAGAACGTTCAAACAAATAAAAAAGCTACCACAACAACTGTTTTCGCAGTTGACACAAGTAAGAAAAATCGTGTGACAGTGCGGCGGCAATTATTGTACTCATTTCGCTTTGTACCAACTAGCGGCAATTAAATTTGTATAAAACAGGGCAATCGTGTGATTTCAGAATATTTTATTGGGGCAATTTCATTATTGTGCGTCAATAAAGGACAATCAATATTGTCTCATATTGGTGCATTTGGGGCAATCGTGTGATCCCAGCTTTAGCACTTTACTACATTTTTCTTCGTGAAACGCTTGTCATAAAAACCACTTTACAAAAACATAATAATAAATTACAAAAAATGATAAGCTGTTGCTAAAAATTCCGTGCGAAATAATTTGAGCTGCACTTGTTTCGCACGGAAAATAAAAATGTTGCTAGAAACATTTCGAATGTTTTTCGTAATATAAATAGACTCTATCAAAATTGTTTCGTTTGTTTTTCACAAAAATTGTTTATATTGAATTTGACAACATTTCGCACGAAATATTTAACAGAGTACCAGGCTTAATGAAAGAAATTGCCTGCAGCAAAAACTAATTTTTTTCTTAAATAACATACATAAATTTCAGTATTTAAATGATCATTTGTAACCGTTTGAAATTGTTTAGCACGTTGCAAGTATGAATATTAAATTGTATAAGTATTATATAGCTTAAATTATAAGAATATGTATATTAAATTTACCTTTATGAGGAATAAAATTGCCTGTTGGAAAAACATAGTTTTTGTTGCAACATAAATTTTTTTTAGCCTTCGATAATGTTTTTGACCCTCTCAACTATATTTGCAGTAATTTTTTTTTTTTTTTGGTTGATTATAACAAGTGTAGCTGTAACGACATGTTGCAAGAAAAAATATTAAATTTATTTTGGATTTTATAAAATTAAACAAATAAACAATATCATTTATGTAATTAAGTTGTAAGGGTATTGATTTGAGAATGTTGCAAGCATAATATTTTGGTGCAACATCAAGATTTGTAGCTTAAAATATTTTTTTCTCTACATTTAATATAAATGACAGTTTTTGGGTTATTTCTTGTGAAACTTAAAAATGTTGCAACATGTTGCAAGCATAAAAATTTATTTCATTCTGTATCTTAAGTTGTGAACACAATAAAATGCTATTAGTATTTACTTTAATTGGTATTTTAATTTAGAAAGTTTTAAGCATAAAAATTTTGTGCAACATCACGGTCTATAAGCTATTTATAATTTATTTTTATTCACCATTTTAAGTAAATATACATATTTTAAATTTTTATTATATATTTTTAAATGTTTTTTTTTATAAAATTCAAAAATGTTGCAACATGTTGCATTTATAAAAATTGAATTCAGTTTGCGTTCTATAGCTTAAAACAGAAAGTTAAGTAAATATAAATATATGTATGTACATGCATAGTACATACATACATGTACGTACTGTGTTTAATTTATTTGGTCCTTAAATATGGAATGTTGCAAGAACACGATTTGGAGGCAACGACAAATTTTTTTTTAGCTAAAATTACTTTTCTTGATTATTTGTTAGTATATTTTGTAATTTCAAAATGATGCAACATGTTGCATTGTATAAAGATTGCAGCATGTTGCAAGAAATTATGTTTTTTAACAATTTACAGTTAAAGGAATATTATAAACTATAATATTACATTTTCAGGCTAGTTGCAAGAACAAAAATTTTGTTGCAACATCATATTTTTGTCTTCAAACAATCTTTTTTTCTCATTCTAAATATATCTTGCTGTGCTATTTTTCTAAATAGCATATTGCAAAGTATGTTGCAACGTTGCATTTTTTTACAAAAAATAGTTCAACTTTATTTATTTAAAGCTTCTCGTTTTGGATTTTTTAAAAATTTAATAATATAAAATTTTTTGCAATTAATTTTTGTGGTCATTTTTATAAACCAGAAAAAACTTTTCTTTAAAAAAAATTGTACTTCATGCCATGTTGACAGTTTGCTTTTTTTTACATTAACATCTAAAACCCTCAAGAGTTTTTTTTAGTACTGGCGTAAAATTAGTTTTGCCGACAGTCGAATGCCATTTTTATTTTATTTTTCTGCAACAGTCACTAATACACTGCGGGCAATTCAGAGGCTATTGGCTGGCAAATATTTTGCAATAGTAGTAGTGTTATGTCTAAAAGTATGCTGTGAAAAAAAATTTTCATTTTAAAAAAATCGTTTGAAAAAAAGATTTACGCTTACCAAAAACGCCACAGAACACTTTACCAAAGCTACCAATTAAAATTTAGAGATTAAGCAAAGCATAAAATTTAATTGGCCACAAAATGAAAAACAAAACCAAAAAAATCCCAAGCTTTAACACGCAAACAAATTCAACATTTGAAAGAATAATATTGCAAAAAAAAAAAATACTTTTTAACTAGAGCAAAGAAAATTGGTTCCGGAAAAGATTTTTTTATAAAAAAATATATTTATCTAAAGCCACAGCCTGTAAGCAGGCTATACAATATGTTGAAATTTTGTCAGCTCTCTGTGATGTTTTTGTCTCTTTTAACTCTCAAGGTAAATCAAAGTTTATCAACAGTTTTTTTTTGATGTTTTTTGCAACTTTTATTGTCATTGTTCAATGTTTTCAATGAGAATTTGATTTGATAGTGTGAACTAAATTCTTGGTTAAGGAATAAACAAAAAGAAAGAAAAATCTTGTAACTACTCGTTTGTGTAGTTGAAAATATTTGCTATTGAAAAAACACTTAAAATGTCAACATTTACCTTTTTACTTTTTTTTTTGTAAACATGCCACTATTGACTCTTAAGCAGACAGTGGGCTAGAAAATAAAAAAAAGGTTTCAACCATAGCTGGGGAATTTCGATTAGAATTAGAAATCATTACGATTAGAGAAATAAAATAATCTAATCATTAGAATTGAATTTTGATAAAAATTTCAGATTACTAATTGATTTGATTAGAAATAATCAAAAATCTAATCACAATTAGTGACGATTAGCATTTCTAATCAAATCTAATCAAAACTAATCCAAAAAATAATTGAATAGATTTCTTGATTATTTTTGATTAGATTTGATTAGATCAACTATTTTTTACTATTTTTGTAAAAAGAAAATATTTATTTTTCACATTTGTTGCTATATTTACATAATGTAACAGTTTTTGAATATTGCATAAAATTGCATACGGTGCACCCTGTTCTTAAAGTAAACACTTGACACAGCTGGTTCACTTTGTTGTTGTGTTATTATTAATGTTAATTTTCAATATTCAAGAACTGTTACATTATGTAAATATAGCAACAAATGTGATAAATAAATATTTTCTTTTCACAAAAATAGTAAAAAATAGTTGATCTAATCAAATCTAATCAAAAATAATCAAGAAATCTAATCAATTATTTTTTTGATTAGTTTTGATTAGATTTGATTATAAATGCTAATCGTCACTAATTGTGATTAGATTTTTTATTATTTCTAATCTAATCAATTAGTAATCGTCTAAAATGGCTAACTAATCATAATTAATAAATTTTTCAGCACAATTAAAATTTCTAATCCAATTGCTAATCATTAGGATTTCTAATCATTATTCCCAAGCTATGGTTTCAACTAACTTTAATACATGTTGCAATTACAAAAGTAATATTTTAATAAATTTTTTTCAAACACAGAAAAAGTTTATTTTTGGTTATTTAAGTCTATTTTTAAGCCTGTATTTTCTGCTTAACAATGGAAGACTTTACTTTCGTAGTAAAAATTGTGCGTGAGGTTCGGTAAGGTTCCATTGGCAGCCGCAATCATGCACACAGCTCATGTGGATCCAGCAATTAGTTCCCGTTGTGTTACTAAGTTTCACTGCCTCCTCGCGCTCCTATTTTACCTGGCTACCGACATTTTCAATCAGCCAAATTAAAGTCAGAGAGACAAGTTTTGCCCTAAGTATTCTTCGACCAAACAGTTTGAGTCTTAGGTCTCCGAATTTCGGGCAATGACAGAGAAGATGTTCTGTTGTATATTGCAAGACCAGACATTTTGTTGCCAATTAACTTTTAAGAGACGCATAGGAAGAGCTAATCCTCCAACAATAATTTGCAGTATTTTTATTAACTATAAAAAAGGGAATTAAGCACATTAAATAAAACCTTTTAATGAAATAAATATGTATTCCCAAAAACGTTTTGATAATAAAAAACGACGTATGATCGATATTAACTCCGAAGTTTTTTAGGAAAATTCCTCACAACTAAGCCAGCCTGAAAGATATAAAATATTGACAAACAGAAGTAGGGAAGAACATGTTAAACAATTGAAAATAGACAATTTTTAAAACAAAAATTCGGTCCACCAAAGTGAAAATACCAGATGCCCCGGTAGGCTAGCTGGTAGTGAGCTAGTCTATCAGTACCGGGGTTGCTGGTTCGATTCCCGCCAGAGTCTCTGGTCTCCTGTAGACAAGCGAAAACTTCGCGGCATTAGCGTAGGAATAATTATAAAAAAAATGGCGGTGCGTATTAAACGGCAAAGATTTTCTGAAGAGATATTGTGGTGATAGAATAAACATATCCTTGAACTTAGGTTTGATCCCCCGGTCAGTCAAGAATAAAAAATTAGCAATAAATTTTAATTAATTTCATGTTGTAAAATTTATTTCTTCATAGAAATAATTTAAAGAAAATTTAATTTGATGAACTTTAGCCTGATTAAAATTTAAAAATTTTTAATCCAAATTTTGATATTTTAATCAGACTTAAGTTCATTGAATTTAATTTTCATGAAGAAGAAAGGAATTTTACAACATAAAATGAATTAAAACTTATTGATAATTTTTCATTCTTGACTGAGCTGGGAATTGAACCCAGGTTTTCACTGACAGGTTGCCCAGACAAGTTTCGATTGTAATCACACATCTCTTTAGTGGAGTTTGCCGTTTTAGCTCTCACCGACGGACGACGTCATTAGTCAAACATCAATATTTAAGCCAAATTGTATTTTACCTTGGTAGATCGAAATTGTCTTTTGAATGAATGATTGATTACCTATTTCTTGTTTTTTCGTACTTTTTGTCAAGAATTCTTCTTGAAATCCAAACAAATTTTTTTTGTTTTTCATGTTTTTGTTTTTCTTTTTTCGTGTTGACATTTTTCAGCGCAACTTGAAGGACAAATGTAATTTAAAAATTTGGATTAAAGACCATAAACAGTTCAATAAAATAACCACAATACTAATTTTAAATATTTAATATTTAAAAATTTTAAATAATCGCGCTCCGAAAAACAAAAAAATTTAGATAATTAAATTCGGAAACAAAAAAAAATTTTTTTTTTAATAAAAATTTTTTTTATAATTATATTTGTTTAATTGAATTTTTATAAAAATAATCTAGTTACAAGCCACCTATATTAAAATCGTTGCATCAAAGCTTTCAATGTTAGATTGTAGAGGTTTTAAGTCAAGGGGTATGATTAATATTGATTTTGAGGTTATGTAGAAAAATTCCTTAAAACTTAGCAAATTTTAAAGATAATCATGAACTGGAAAATGCAAAAGATTGCAATAGAATTGTTTCAATTACAAATATATATATATATTATTTATTTAACAGTATTCATCAGTGTTGCCAATTTTTTGTAGCCAAAAAATTTTTCCTTTTTTTCTTTGAAAATAATAATTTTTAATTTCCTATAAAAATTTATAAAATTGCTAAAAGTAAAATAAACAATTTTAACAATTAAAAGGCATTATATTTACATCAAAACTTTTACAAATGTTGAAAATCGCTACAAAAGATCAGTTTTCACCAAAAAAAAAAAAGCAACATCTCTTAGCGTCAAAAACTGCAACAGTGCATTGTGTGCAGGTGGAAACAAGAAATATTTAGAAATTTCGGAATTAACTTCAAAGTTGCTCTCACTTCCATGGTCTAATGGTCTAAGATGGTATTTAGTAAACCAAGTAAACATCGTTAAAAATAACTTTTGATAACATTTTTTTTAGTTTTTACCTAAAGCGTATGATTAATTTTTATTTAAAAGTTACTTTAGTAAATTGCTTATAACTTTAGCAATTTAAAAGGTATTAAAGAAATTAAAACTGCAAATTAAAGACCAGACTTTTAAAGGCCAGAAATTTAAGCAATGAACAAATCAATAAATTCAATGAAATAATACCAAAATTTTATTAAACAACATAAATTTAAATTTTTTTATACAAACTTTGATATTTTAATCAGACTTAAGTTCATTGAATTTAATTTTCATTAAATTATTTTTATGAAGAAAGGAATTTTACAACATGAAATGAATTAAAATTTATTGATAATTTTTCATTCTTGACTGAGCTGGGAATTGAACCCATGAAGTCATCCGTCGTCAATGGCTGTGAGAGCTAAACGGCAAACCCCACTGAAGAGATTGTCAGTCAAGAATGAAAAATTATCAATAAATTTTAATTAATTTCATGTTGAAAAATTCCTTTCTTCATAAAAATAATTTAATGAAAATTAAATTCAATGAACTTAAGCCTGATTAAAATAACAAAATTTGGATTAAAAACCATTAACAGTTCAATAAAAAAAACCACAATACTAACTATTTAAATTGTTTCCTTTTAATAAAGTTTTACAAAATTATCTAATTTTGTTCACAGTTCTCATTTTTTTCAAATCTTTTCACCATTTTCATCGCCTACAATTTGATTTTAACCTATATCTCTCTGCTTTCTTTTCACCTAACCTGACATGTTCTTAATGAATGAATGAAAAATTGAAAATTGTTGGAAAAAAAATTGTATGAAAGAAATGTTAACTATTTTTCTAGTATTCTCGGTAAAACAACTTGACACAACTCTTGCCAGCATATCAATTGTAGATGGAAAAAATTTACACCGACTAGTGTCGTGCCAAATTCCAAAAAAAAAAAAAAGAAACGTATATGGACATATCACCATTTGAAAAGGGCTTAAAAAGACAAACAGATGGACAATTAGACGTTTAGAAAAAAAAGTTTAATTTTAAGGCATGAAACCCCTTTAAGAGTCTGTATTCTATCAGGACAGCTTGTCACAGTTTTATAGATAATTTTTTCTAGTCATTTTCATCACCATTTCAAATGTAATTGTAAGTTGCCGAAACGTTTCATTCTTTCATGTTTTGAATCATTTTATTTTTTGTGCATCGTTCTATGAATTTCGTTTTAAGTTCCATTTGGGAGCTGGATATTATTGTTACAGGGAGATGAATCTATATATACCTCAAACTGGCTGGGGAGTCCCCAAACTTTCATTCAAATTAAAATTCAAACAGGGCTTTTTGTTTGTGTGTGTCTGCTTAGAAAATAATACTTTTTTCTTTTCATGTAGCCAGACATTTTGGTTAAGAAAAAGTTAAGAAAAACACTACACTCATAGACAAAAACCAACTCACACTCCCAAACAATATCGGTTCTCGTGAGAATGTGAGTTATTTCTTTTAATTCCCTTTAAAAAAAAAAAACATTTGTCTAACAGTTTTACTCTTGAGATTTTTCATTTAACCATTTGGTTTCAGTTTATTCTAAAATTACTCCTCTCTTCATTTTCTTCTATGTGTGTGTGTGTGTGTGAGTTTCTTTTACAACCAGTTATTGTGTGAGTTTTTGTGTGTGTTTAAGTGTTAAAACATTTAGCCAGCCTTCTTTTAAATAATGGAAAGCTTTTTATTTTTTGTACTGTATTCTCCTTTGCTGCATATTTTTAGGCACAAATTACCGTTTTCTTGTTAAAGATCGGTACTGTGTTTTTGTTTTGTAGTTTTTTAAGGTTCTTTAAAGGTTTTTTTAGACTGCTAAATTGCGTACGTTTGGGTGGAATTTTGGTTTTCTTTTCAGAAGGCTGTACCTTAAAAAACGGTCCTTTTGAAAAACAACCATAAACGGAACATTAAAAGGAGTTTTAATAGACATTTAAGGGGAATAAACATAAAAAATTTTCATAAAAATTTATCTAGATTTAACATAAGAATTTTAAACATAAAATCAAATTTAATGAACTTACATGTCCAAAATAGGAATAATATTGACCAAAGAATTTGTGCACAGCTCCTCCCAAAACTTTATAACCTATTATTTTTATTATTCTTTGCCTTCACCTCTTCCTTCTTTTTTCCTTTTTAAAGGAACCTCCAACCCCTACCGTATGGTTTGCATTTTTAAGCCTTAAAACCAAAATAAATGACATCATAAAATGTGTTAAATAGAGCGATTATATGAGATTTTATGGCCTTTCCAAAAAAAGTGAAAATATAAAAAAAAATGTGTAAGAAAAATACTCGTAGACTTTGGCAGACAAAAACACTCACACCAAAGGAAATAAAAGAAAAAATAATTTTAAACACAGGAAATAAAAACATTTGAAAATCCTTAAAAACATAGAAAGTCATCAACAGATATTTAAATGGATTATAGTAAATGATTCGAAACAGAGTGGAACTATAAAAGGAATATAAATAGCTTAAGCAGAACTAAACAGAACTAGAACAGAACAGAACTGGACCAGAGCTAGAACAGAACAAAAACAGAACTGGAATATAACTAGAGCAGAACAGGAACAGAACTAGAACAGAACGAGAACAGAACAGAATTAGAACAGAACTAGAACAGAACTAGAACAGAACTAGAACAGAACTATAACAGCACTAGAACAGAACTAGAACAGAACTAAAACTGAAGTAGAACAGAACTAAAACAGAGCTAGAACAGAACTAGAACAGAACTAGAACAGAACTAGAGCAGAACTAGAACAGAACTAGAGCAGAACTAGAACAGAACTAGAACATAGCTAGAACAGAACCAGAACAGAACTATAACAGCACTAGAACAGAACTAGAACAGCACTAGAACAGAACTAGAACAGAACTAAAACTGAAGTAGAACAGAACTAAAACAGAGCTAGAACAGAACTAGACCAGAACTAGAACAGAACTAGAACAGAACTATAACAGCACTAGAACAGAACTAGAACAGAACTAAAACTGAAGTAGAACAGAACTAAAACAGAGCTAGAACAGAACTAGAACAGAACTAGAACAGAACTAGAACAGAACTAGAGCAGAACTTGAACAGAACTAGAGCAGAACTAGAACAGAACTAGAACATAGCTAGAACAGAACCAGAACAGAACTAGAACAGAACTAGAACAGAACTAGAACAGAACTAGCACAGATCTAGAACAGAACTAGAACAGAACAAGAATAGAACTAAAACAGAACTAGAACAGAACTAGCACAGATCTAAAACAGAACTAGAACAGAAGAAGAACAGAACAAGAACAGAACTAGAACACAACTAAAACACAACTAAAACAGAACTAGCATAGATCTAGAACAGAACTAGAATAGAAGAAGAACAGAACAAGAACAGAACTAGAACAGAACTAGAACAGAACTAGAACAGAACTAGAACAGAACTAGAACAGAACTAGAACAGAACTAGAACAGAACTAGAACAGAAATAGAACAGAACTAGAACAGAACTAGAACAGAACAAGAATAGAACTAGAACAGAACTAGAACAGAACAAGAACAGAACAGCACTAGAACAGAACTAGAACAGAACCAGAACTGGAACAGCACTAGAACAGAACTAAAACAGAACTAAAGCAGAACTAAAACGAACTAGAACAGAACTAGATCGTGAATGAGAACTCAAACCAGATGCAAAACTAAAACCTAACTTGAACTCAACAGCTCTAAACTAGAATTTTTAAAATCGATACAGCTGTTTTCTTTTAACTTATGGAAGTTTATAAAAAAAAAAACACAACACTTTTTGTTAAATTCTTAAATTTATTTGTAAGTTTTTTAAAAAATTTCATAAAATTAAATTAATTTACTTCAGTTTCTTACCCTTAGAAACTTTCTTCGTGGGTCCCTTAACGGCTGCCCTCCGACCGCAACACAAGAACCTACACAAGCCAACAATTAAGGCCACCACGCCCAACACAACAGCCATTAGGAAACCAATAACATCTACGGAATGCAATTGCCACCAGGGCATATTGATGGCAGGCGATTGCATATGTTTAGCTCCATTATGTCTAATAACATAATCCACCCAATAACGTACCAATTGCCTAGGCGACATGGGTCTATCACGATATAATTCCGAAAATTTTTTTACCTTTTCGGTGTATGAGGGATTTTCCAAAACTTCAGTTAAAGCATTCCTGAAAGCGTCTTCGCTTAAGCTGGCATAGTCCAAACCCAAACCGAAGCCTGATTTTTCGACATTGGCGATATTTGAATGTTGGTCACCAAAGAACGGTATACCCACCATGGGTACCCCATGATATTGAGATTCCACAACACTGCCCATGCCACCGTGGGTAATGAAAAGTTTTACTTTTGGATGAGCCAGAAGGTCATCTTGAGGCAACCAGGATCTATAGATAATATTTTTCGATTGACCAGGAAAATCAGAATCACCCCATTTCAATAAAACGGTATAAGGCAATTTGGAGAGGACATTGAAAATCATTTTGGCCTTTTCCTTAGAAAGATTAGAGCCCTGGACGTTAGTACCTAAACTAAAGAAGATAACACCTTTATTGGAAGACTCGACGATTTGAGCTAAGTCTTCGGGTAAAGGATCAGGTTTTTCTTTAATTTGTATACCACCGATTTCGATTAAAGCAGGAACATTGGGTCTGATGGGGCCTTGGCTAAAATGATGATTTGTCAAAACCAAAGAGACATTTTTGTAGACCTCTTGTAAGGGAGGATAACGGTCAGCTGGGAAGTTGTATCTGCAATAGAATAAAAGTAAAAATTATGTTAAAAAAGTATTTGGGAATTTCGACTTTATATGGACAGCTTTCTATAACGTTTAAAAAATACTTTAAAGGAGTTGTCCTTAACTTAATTACATATATACCCTTTAATTGCAATTCAGCAAGCCAAAATTATTATTTAGCAAGCTTAATTACTTATGTAAGGCACTCAAAATTATTTAAGTAAAACGCATTATTTATTCTGCATGTAAAAATATGTGCTAAAAAACTCACTTAAGCTTTCAAAAAAAAAAAAAATCTATAGCTTTAGCTAAAAAAAATTGTATTTAGCTGTTGAACTTGAGTTTTAAGCCCTACTTTAAATTTACATGTCGCCTATTTAGCTAAACAAATTTAATATTCAGTTTACTAAATTTGATCTTTTAGTACATTTTTGTTCTTTCAAACAGCACTTTGCAGAAAAAATATGGTTTTCAGCTAGCTGAATGTAATTTTGAAGCCTAAATATTCAGGCTAAAGTCATTTAAATACTATTCAGCTTACTAAAACATCTGTTCAGCGGATTAATAACTAAAATTTTATGCCCATCACTTCTTATATCTTCCAACTTCTCTTCTCCTTAAAATCTTATATACAGCTAAATAAAACATGTACTATAAAGCTTAACTAATTTGAAATTTAGCTTACTTTGCTACTTAAAAAACTTAAAGCTGTAGACAAAATTCAGCTTAAAATTTTTTCCAGCAGTAAATTGAGCCAGCTGAATTGGATTTTTAAGCCATAATATTATTTTTTAAAGGTTCAAAGTAATAAATAGTTCAATAAATTTTCTATTCAGCTTGCTGAATTCGGTTTTAAAGTTTTGCTACTTAAATTGGTTTTAATTAGTAACACTTTAACCGAACAAGGTGGCTATTCAGCTCATTATATTTGCTATTCAAGCTTTTAATGATATACCATGATAAATTGCTTAACCCTTTCCCTATTCAGCTAAAAAAAAAGCTAGCTGTATTTGATTTTTAAAGCTTAAATAAAAATTTTTATCATTGTAAGGAACTATTCAGCTGGAAAAATTTGGAATTCAGCTGACTGATTTTTTTTTTTTTTTTTTTTTTTTTTTTTTTTAATTTATCATCATAAAAAATACTCTACATACTTTAAGAGGTTACGAGAATCTAAAAAAGGAAGGACAAATTGAAAATGAAGTAAAATTATAGATGAAAATATAAACTAAGATTGAATTTAATTCGTAACACCAGTATTCATTAACGATTATAAACTTTAATAAAACTTTTCTTAAGGAAACTTATCATAGAAAATTTGTTTTGTAAAACTGTTTTAAATTTAAAATATTTTTAAGAGTACAGTCATAAGATTTTAATATCAATTTTGGTGGTTGTAAGGCACCACTCAGTTCGACAACACATTTTTTAAATTTTTCAAAAAAAAAAAAAACGGAAAGAAAATTAGCCGGGATTCTTTTAGGAGTTCAAATTTACTAAAATATTAGCATAAATTCAGAATGAGATTTAGCTTAAGGATGAAATAATGAATAGTTCGTTAATATTATTGTTAAATAAAATTCAAAAGTTTTTATTTAAAGAAAATTTTTGCAAGCTTTTTGGCGTTGAAAAAATATTAAAATTGAACTTCAAAACTCAAAGTACATTAAAATTCAAGCCTAAATTCCATCAAACCTTCAAATATGCAAACAATTTTAAGAAAATAAGCAAGTTTTTTTATTAAGTGTCTTTTGACAATTATCTTCTTTATAGAACCTTTTTGAAATCCATGTTCTTTACTCAAGACAAGAGTAAAGAACATGGATTTCAAAAAGTTTCAATGAAGAAGATAATTGTTAAAAGAAACTTAATTAAACTTAATAAAAAAAAACTTGCCTATTTTCTTAAATTTGTTTGCATATTTGCAGGTTTGAAGGAATTTAGGCTTGACTTTTAATGTACTTTGAGTTTAACTTGAAAAATAAAAATAGAACTATAAAAGAAGACAACCGATTGTAACTTTATATATTCAGTTAACTTCTGATTACTTATACTTATAAAATTTTTGAAAGCTTTATTTACTTTTGAGAAAACCAAAAATTATTGGAACTTTATGAAAAGGAGAGGACTGGAAGTTTAACTCCTAACTCTAAACAAACATGAACATTTTAAATTTATTGCTCAAATCATTAATTTAAAATGAAAAACAAATAACTATTAAGGTGTTTGATAAAAATCGATTTTAAAAACAAAACGATTTGAAAACGAAATTTTGATTTTCATGTATCTTGAAAAATGTATTTCTAGTATGTACATTTTCTTTATATATTCTCCGATTTTTTTTTTTTAATTTTTATTATATAGACATAATTAAATGCTAATTGAACTGTATTTTAAACAAAGAATTGAGTTTAATTAACCCTGCTGTTAGGTTAAGCCCATTTGGTCCAATTTTTAATTATTTCCTTTGTAATTTTTAAACGGTGATATATACTGACTTAGTTTTATTTAGGAAGTTATTGTCACTTCTTTTTATTATGATAATATTGGTGTGGTTCAATTATGTATGGAACAAAATATCGGCCAAATGGCCGCCGCGACCTCGACGGCACACCTTCTTCCGATAGTCCAAATTTTCGATGACGCTGAGGCATAATTGAGGTTATTTGCCGTTAATGTGCCGAATTATCTCATCCTTTTGCTCTTGAATTATTGCTGGCTTATCGACGTACACCATTTCTTTCAAATAACCCCAAAGAAAGAAGTCCAACGGTGTCAAATCACATGATCTTGGCGGCTAATTAACATCGCCACGACGTGAGACAACAAGGCCATTGAATTTGTCGCGCAAAAGAGCCATTGTTTCGTTAGCTGTGTGGCAAGTGATACCGTCCTTTTGAAACCACATACATATCTTGCAATTCGGGCCATAAAAAGTTCGTTATCATCTCACAATAGCGAGCACCATTCACAGTAACTGCCTGACCGGCCTCATTTTGGAAAAAATATGGCCCGATGATGCCGCCAGCCCATAAACCACACCAAACAGTCACTCTTTGTGGGTGCATTGGTTTTTCGAACATCACTCTTGCCTCGTGCCTCATCACTGAAGATAATTTTCTTCGAAAATTGATCATCCACTGTTGCCATTTCTTGCCACCATTCTGACCATTGAAGACGCATGGAATGGTAAAAAGGCTTTGGTTCTTGAGTCAATTGCACCTTGTAAGCGTGTAAATGCAAGTCTTTATGCATAATGTTCATCAACGACGAGCTTGGGAGGTGCAATTGTTAGGCAAGACGACGAGTTGAGCTGGACGGCTCTTCAGCCACACTATCGCGTACAGCAACAATATTTTCTGCAGTACGAGCTGTACGAGCATGCATTGGTGTTTTCACATCTCCTACAGACACGGTTTGCTAAAATTTTTGCACGATTTTTCCGATTGTACACACATTTGGACGATTTAATTGACCGAAAAAATCACGAAGTGCACGATATGCATTTTGATTTGAACGCCCATTTTCGCGTGGTCTTTTTATAAAGCAATGTTATAAACAGAAATTCAAGGTTCTAACTTTAAACAGTACTGAGAAAAATTAATAATTTCGAATTTATTTTAGGTTAAAGGGCCCCATTTGGTCCATAGTATTTTTTCTTTGGTTTTCTTAGATTTTTGTACATTTATTTAAAAAAAAAAAAAAGTATTTATTAGTTTGTTTTACAAAAATGGTCGATGCATGATGAGTAAGCGATTTTTCGGTTAGTTTTGCAAATAAACTTGCTGCAAAAAGGGCATTTTATGTCAGACTTAGACTTGCAGCAACTACAAATTCCACGCTTTCGAGCACCTGAATTAGAAGTATTTTTATTTGAAGGCCACTGGAACTGTGCATGGTGATCGTATGTATTTCAGTCAAAAACTGTGCTGAGAGCTCCTGATGATGTAGTCTAGTACGTTTCATTATATACGCCTTAGCCAGAGTAAGTGCAAGATGCGGCAAAAACGCTGGTCTCCTGAGATTCCGATTAGCTATATCCCATGAAACTTAAATTTCAGAAAAAAATATGTACGCATTGAAATCGGACATATGAAGTATGTTTGCAAATACAATATTTATCCATCGATTTTTTTTGCGTTTTGTGCTGTGCAAATCAACCATTTGATCAGCATTTTCTACAAACTTGATCTTGACGTTCTTATTAGTATTTTCGATGATAATTCTTTCTTTTAGAGGCGGAAAAAAAAATAACAAAAAAGCTGACAGCATGTAATTGCATCTGGACACTGAAAATCAAGTTGGTCCTGGTTGTGTTGAGATAATATTCTCAAACGTAACTTCAAAAGGCCAAGGTAATAGATTGGCACTCTAAACCATTTTGTTTTTAGCCATAAAAAACCGATGAACGGAGCTAGGTGCAGCTAGGGCGGGTCCCCCTATCGGTTTCAGAAGAACTTGTTTTGCTATTTTCTGATATATAATCGATTTTTGAATCTGAAATGAGAAAGTGACACTTCTGCATTGAGCAGTTCTCGTGTCTCACCTTCACTCAAGTTTGCCGTGTCGTTGGCTAAACACGTCTGAGCTATTGAAAACAACGCACAAATTGAACCAAGCAGTGAAAACATTTGTGCTTCTTTACAAAAAAAAAAATTAAAAAAGGGGGATCCCACAATTGTCTTTTACATATTTAAACCGAATTAAAAACACTTGTTTTTTACATAAGCTGTTTATATGGACCAAATGGTCTATTAACCTAAGATTCATAAGTTTTTTCTAACCTAACAGCAGGGTTAAGAAGTTGATTTTAAAATCTCGCAAAATGCATCACACCTATAACCAAGAATGATATAAAAAGAGATTACGCCATGCGCATGTTTTCCCGTTAGATGACGTAGCTTAACCCAAGCTAGAGTTACCTATTCGTGTATGTTTCGTGACGTCATTTAACCCACCTGCGCAGAAAATTCAATTTTTGATTCGTGTTGTCGTAATCTTTCTTCTATCATTCTTGCCTATAACAACGATCGTTTTGAAATCAATCGATTTTCATTACATACCTGTTTATAAAAGTTTTTTAAATGCACTTTAAATTTGTTTTATTTATTTGTCATAGAAATGTATATTTATTTCTATCGCACTGTATCAAGTGTTGAATAAAAAACTGTTGCTTAATTATGCTGAATCATTGTGGTTAAAATTCAAAACAAACATGATACAAATTTTTATCAGCAAAAAAAAATTTTAAATAAGCATGACTTGTTTTTTTAAATGAATTCACTTTGTTTTTACTTTAAACAGTGCTTAGCACGAGAGCAGAAAAGTGTGTTTTGATAGTGATATAGAATTAAAAAAAAAAAAAAAAAAAACAATAAAAGGGAAAACACAATAAAGGCGAGAGAACTGCAACAACGTTGTTGGCCAGAAAATTTTTTAAAAATAAGAAGCTTAAGTTTAAAAATTAACTAAAAAAAGAAATGTTTAATGCTCCACTTGCAACTACAATTCGAGTCGGAAAGCAGCCGCCCAATTGTAGGGGATTGTAAGAAAAGATAAGCTCACTGTTTATTGTAATTGTTTTGTTTAAGCTTCGATATTGCTACAAGTAAGACCTGAGTGTTTAAAATTCTTATTCGCTTTACAGTCTTATTTGCATAATATTTTAAGCTTTTCTAAAGTCTTTGGAAAAAGTTTCCAAAGACTTTATAGACGAAAAAATTTATGGTCTAGATGAATCGTAAATTTGACTAAACATCTTCTTAAGACAAGGCGACATATTTGTCTAACAGAATGGGGTTATAAATTAAAAACTCTAAGTTTTCGAAGATTGTGACTTAATTTCATAAAAACTGATTTAAAAGTACACAGAGAGAAAAAACACGTTATAAAATTATCAACCAATGGTATTAAAATGATAACAAAGTGTTGTTTATAGTTCGACAACATATGTTGTTAAGTTTTTAACAAACTGTTGTCAAATTGGTACCAAAGATGTTAAAAATACCATTGTTGTCATTATTCGCAGTTTATCGAAATAAAAAAGAGCAAATCTTTATAAATAATTTAAATAAGTAAAAAATTTAATTAAATAAAACGAAAGAGATTTTCTTTTTGAAGCAAATATAAATGTTGACCTTAATAAAAATCAATTCCTTATCGGCGACGACGATTAGGAATTAAAAACTCCTTGTATCAATAAATATGGAAGGTATTTATGATTATTTAAAAGGTAAGTAAAAATACAATTATATGAAATTCTTAGTTAATTTTAAAATTGCTTTATTTAAGATGCTAAAATGCCATAAAGACGCTTGCGGTTTATAAATAAAGAAGATGTGAAGGAAGCTCTACCATACTTAGGTCTCCGCGCTGAGTTCAAAGAAAAGCTCTTATCATGAAAAAAGCACAAGTATGTATGTATATTGTATTGCAATTTGGTTTTTGTAAGAAAATAATTTACAATTTTTGTTTTTTTTTTGTTTAAAAATGTAAATAAAGTAATATATTTCATACGTTTTTTTTTTTTTTTTTTTTTTGCTTGGGTTCAGAATGGATGATGCTTTACTCAGAACAATGTGTTGTCGAGTTGATAACTGAATGTTGTCAATAAACCAACAGTGTGTTATCAAAAATGAAAACAACTTATTGTCGAAATGACACCATTTAAAATATATGAATATTTTGTTGTCAGAATAAGACCAAATGGTGACAAAATGACAACGAGGTGGTAAGAAAATGTTGATACCATTCGATATCAACTTGAACACAAACGTAGTTGGCTCACTTTTGACAACGGATGGTATCAATTTTGGTATTTTTATACCGTTTTTTCCCCTCTGTGTAAAAAAAAATAAAGCTAGCCAACTTAAAAGCTCTTGCTTTGCTTCCAGATTCCTATTTAAAAAAATTTTTTTAATTTCGAAAAAATATTTTATCAATATCAATATTTATTATAACTAATAGACAACGTATCAACATGTACTTCGAAAGTCACTACGCTTATTACAAAATTGATAAAACTAACCGTTTACAACCTAAAAATGATTAGCCAACGATAACACAGATTGTGTAACGTCAGAATTCCTACACGGGTAGAAAAGATTTATTACACATACCTGATATCGTAATCTGTATTTCAATCGTTCTTGGTTCATACAGTGTTCTTGCAGTAAATCATATTGATTAGAATGGAAAGAGAGAGAGAGAAAACCTAACTCATTTCTCGAAAAACTAAACTCTCTGAGTGTGAAAGTATTTACTTTGTATTTCACACGTATGGAATTTTGAGAGAGAATTATAGTGTTTTTTGTTTTTTTGAGAGAGTTCCGAGTCTAGACACTATTCTTTGGTCGATGCGGCAAAGTCAGATCCAGAGGGGAAAAGGCAGCCCCCCCTCCCCTGCTAAATAATAAAAATACATTTTCTTTATTTTGCTAATCGATTTGCCCCAACTACAACTTTTTTTATAAAAAATTTTTTTGCAAATCCACGTGCCATTTTTATGCGAAGGGCAAACGTATAACATGAAAGTGCATGCGGTAGAAGTTATTTTTTGAAATGAACCTTTTTTATGGGAAAAATACATATGCATAACCAATTCGGGTGGTTTACGTATAATATTCTAACAATAAGCCCATCAATTGAAGCAAAGCCGCGAATAACGTTGTAAAAGCCACTTTTTGCAAAAACAGTTTTTTTGCAGATTAGCGTTAACATTACTCTCTTACACTGTTTAAACGTCAATTCACCCAAAATTATGCACCTTAACGCCATCAAAATGCGAAACAAAGAGTCAGCCAGTGGAAGAACGTTGTAAGTTACTAACAAAATGATACAAACGAACTGGTTTTTGAAGGTGGAATAACGTTCTAAAAGCCGCTTGAGTAGTGGAAAAACGTTTTAAATGACATCGGGATTGTGGATATGCAACGTTTTTCTACTAAAAAAAGAATATAAACTGTAATTAAGCATGTTATTTAAAATTCGATTTACTTGATATTTTGCATAAAAGTTTTTATTGTCATTATTTTTGATAATATAAAAAAAAAATTAAAATATAAATAATCCTGCCTTCTAAAAACGTTTTTTTGCTCTCCTGAAAAATATTTATTTTGTAACTTACAACGTTATTCGCGGCTGTGCTTCAATTGTTATTTTCTGCTATGATTTTTACACCAAAATAGTATCAATATCTTTAAAAATTGATTTCAGGTACTTAAAAAGGGCTTAGTTGGCATTACTGGGTCTATGTATTTACTATTGCACAGCTTTTTAAGAGCTCAAATTTAATGAAAGGTAAGAGAGCAAATAATATTTGCTAAAATAAACAAAAGTACAAACGATAGACAAAAGTTTGGAGTGAATAAAAATATTTTTTATTACAAATAAATTTAATTATATAAATTAACTTTTAGGTATATTCATGCAAGCCGATATGCCGGCACAAAAATAAATTAATTGACAAAAAAAAAACTAGATGTGCGTGTCTGCTCAAAGACTCTCCAACAAACAGTTTCCATGTAGTTCTAAACTCACACAATGAAGATGTTGACCTTCAATAAGTTCAATGTTTTGTTATTGAAATTAAATTTATTTAATGATTAAAATTAGAAAAAAAAAATAAAAAGTTCTTTAAAAGAATGTAAAATAGAGAGATATTTATTGCACAAAAATTTTTTAAAACTTAGTCCCAAGAAAATACAATTTATTTTAATATGGAATTGGATTTTAATATGGAATAAAATTCTTGCAAAAATGTTTACTAAAACGAAAAATAAGGGGTGATTCAAGTAGAGATACCTTTTTCAATAGCCTCTTTTTGACAGATCACGTGTGAGTCGTGTCATGCTATCATGTTATTTTTGTTTAGTATTGTTTGGCATTTCATAATGGAAAGACTAACGCCTGAACAACGTTTACAAAACGTTCAACTTTATTACGAAAATTCACGTTCTGTGAGGAATGTGTTTCGTGCACTGCGCTCAAATTATGCTCAACATAATCGGCCTACTGAGCGTACTATTCGCAACACCATCACCAATTTTGAGACCCAGCATTCATTATTGGATAATATTCGACCGAATAGACCACGTCCAGCACGCTGTGAAAAAAATATAGCGGCCGTAGCTGAGAGTGTACACGAAGACCGTGGAGAGTCGATTCGGCGCCGTTCGCAGCAACTCGGACCGTTATAGTGCCATGATAACCGACTATTTGATGCCTGAAAATTAAGCTCGTGATCTCGTCGACATTTGGTTTCAACAAGACGGCGCTACTTCCCACACATCGCATCAATCAATGGATTTGTTGAGAGAACACTTCGGTGAGCACATAATTTCACGTTTTGGGTCGGTCGATTGGCCACCAAGATCGTGTGATATCACACCGTTCGACTCTTTCCTGTGGGGATATGTAAAGTCTAAAGTTTATGCGGACAAACCCGTTTCGATTCAGACCTTGGAGGAAAACATCACGCGTGTCCTTTGCCAGTCATTTGCCGAAATGCTCGAGTCATCGAAAATTGGACTCAACGGATGGACCATCTGCGACATAGCAACGGCCAGCATTTAATAGACATAATCTTCAAAAAATAAATGCCAAAGAATGTTCTTTCAAATGATAATAAACATTCCCCATTAAATTTAAATTTTCTGTGTTTTTTTCTTTCAAAAAAAAGGGAACCTCGAAATGGATCACGCTTTATATCATGGATACTACAATATCGGCTTTAGTATAGAAAACAATGGAGACTTCAGTTTATGCTACAATGTAGACTACAAAGAAACCTGGACAATACCACAATGTAGACCACAATGTAGACTACAATGCAGACTGGAATGTAGACTGCAATATAGACTGCAATGTAGACTACAATGTAGACTACAATGTAGACAAAAGATAGACCACAATGTAGACTGCAATGTAGACTACAATGTAGACTACAAAGTAGACTACAATGTAGTATACAATGTAGACTACAATGTAGGGTTAAGTTGTAAAAAAATTTTTTTTTTTTTTTTTTTTTTTTTTGTTAGACAGTTTTTGGTTTTGACTGCAGTTTTTTAAACCCTGGTCTTAACCATATACAAATGATGGCAATACCGCAAGAATATTCTTTTCAGATCCAGAAACAGCATCTGAAATAATAGGTGTTGATTTAAACCTCATTTTTAGATTTAAAATAATCCTAGAAGTACTTGCGTGCAATGAAGAAATTGACTCTAGAAAATTTGGAAATTTTTCTAAGGAAACTCCCAAAATATATACAACCAAGAACCCATGGAGAAATATGGCTGCTACAGATCACAAAATCCTTTATTATAGAGAAGATGTCATTAAATATCAGTTGGTGCCACTTGGAGATTTATCAGAGGAAGCTCAGGAAAAAAGAAATAAGGATTACAGGTTTTATAGAGAGCATAATTCTAGAAAAATTTCACGAAATTCCACAAATGAAGATCTATTTAATAAATTATTGGCAACGTCAGATCCGTTCATCTCCAGTATTCGAAATCAATGGAAAGTGGAATATCGGGATTTAAATTAAGAAGTCAAAAAACTACTAAAGAACTGAAATAACACAGAACAGAATATGGAATATTTGCAATCAATCTTTCAATTAAATTAACAATAATTATAATTCATTAGATCTAAGACAGACATTGTATTAGTTAAATATATTAATAAACAGAATAGCACATTGTTACAAAAGCTATTAAAATCTATTGCTGTTTTTATTTTTAAAAGGTTTTTTTATCCACATATAAAAAATTAAAAAATGCAGCTAGGCTTCTACTTTTTTTGCAGACATATCAAAAACGAAGCAGCAAACAAAACAAATAATTAAATAATTAAAATCTGTGCTGCTCTTGGAAAAGAGGCAAATACTTTATATTCTGAATTTTAAGCCAAACAATTATCCACTGGTAAACAAATTACTGTCATATTTAACCATTATTTATTAAGAGGCAGCCACAATATAATTGTGGCTTCTATGTTTAAAAATTTTCGTTGAAAATAGTTTTGTTAAAAGTGATCATACTGAAAAATGTTTTTTCTCTGCGTGTGCATTGTAGTCTAGTTTCTAGTCTCCCTCTCCCTCCACTCACTTAACCATTTACTTACCCATACATATTCTCAAACTTTTTCTGCATTAGATTACTTAAAACCAGCTGCTCGAAACCATTAGCCAATAAGTTCTTAACCCTGCTGCTAAAATCCATGGGTTGCTTGTAGCCGCTATACAAAGTGGGTACATAAGAGGCCTCCAAAGGATTGCCAATCATTTGATTAATTGGGAAAATAGGTTGCACCATAAACGACAGAATAATTGGACATTGAAAGTGAGCACCTATGCCCAATATAAAATCGTTTAGAAAATAGCCCAATATGACCGCATCAAAATCACCCGCTTTATGGCTCTGGAAGAAATTCAACATTTTCGGCTGATTCATGGTACTATTGGCCATTTCGATGACATGCGAGATAATGCCATTGAATTTTCGATAAATCGGAGCTGGTTTATTTAACATTTCCTGGGCAAAATTATTATCGAACATTTCTCCTTCTACATAAATAAATTTGTATTTGGATTTTTTGAACATATTGGGCACAGTGGCTATAACGGTGACATCATGTCCAGCCTCAGCCAAAGCATCTGCTACGGCACAATGTATAAGAACATGGGACTTCGAGGGCGATGGAAACACTCCCAAAATACGAGCTGCCTGTGTTTGTAAAATCAAATAACAGGCAAAACTGAATAGAATTCCTTTCCAGTTTAAATTCATAGCTGAACTTTAAGATAATTTTTTTTTAAATTATTTTATTTGAATTTTTTTAATTTTTCTCCGCGTTTTCATTGACGATATTTTTTTTAGCAACGTTTATTCAGCAAGTGCATTAAAACTTGCACTGATCTTAAATAATTGTTTTGTTTATTAATTTATGTAGAAAATTTATAAAATTCTCTTTGAAATCCACAAGTGAAATCCACCTCAGTGTTTAATTAAATTATTTATATATCTCTTTTGTATACGAACTAAATTTGTGCTCTCTGTTTACTTTTTTTATAGAGCAGTTATAAAAAGAGATTTTTTTTATCTCTTTTCATAAATTTTTTTTTCTGCTAAGCGAATTCTAGAGAGCTGGTCTAAAAGCTGATTTATTATCTCTGTTAACAGTTGGAACTTGCGAATATTTAGTTGGGTTGTTCACGGAAGGCTGGTTATCACGTTATATGGTAATTTAGGTTTTAAAATTTATTTTTATTATAATTTGTTGCTATTAATATAACTACATAACCATATAAGCTGATAATCCGCGTTCCATGAACAACCCAATAACCTTTTACTGAAAAAGGTAAAAATACGTTGACATTAAATTAATAAAAATACGTACAAAATTAGACATTTCTTTTAAAAATTATGAAGGATATTTATGAAATCGTTTGAAAGTCTCGCAATCTGTGCAAACTTCGTATTTTTACGAACTCACAAATGAACTGTCGAAAATTTTAGGAAAATTCATTTACAAAAACTTCATAAATTTCTCTAACAATTAAGGCTCGTTAACTTTTAGCCTTTTCACACTTGTCAACATATAACATCTATTATGGGGAAGAATTCACTGGGCATCTGCTGTGTGACTGCCCAGCGCTGGCATGTGCCAGGTGTAGACATTTGGGACACGGTACGGCTAGTACGTAAGGTCGGTGCCACACCGGCAAAAGACCTAATTAAGTTCATATGGAAAGTAGAGGATATTTTGGTTAACTAAAGGGGAGTAGGTACAATAGACCTAAATTGGTCGCGGTAAGGGGACAACTCCCCGCTCTCATGGAAGAAAAAAAAAATCATCTACTATCAATTTGTAAAGATGTTGAAATTTTCCTATAAGAAATATCGGGTGGTTCATCGTGAGGTTTGTTTTATAATTTAAAATAAAACACATAAATTTAAAGTGAACTTAAAATATTTGCTATCGGTTAGAAGAACAATTTATGGCATTTTCTGTTTGACGCTTCCAAAGCGTCAACCGTAGCTGGCCTATTCCTGAAGACCTCAGATTTTACATATCCTCAGAGAAAAAAGTCCAAAGGTGTGATATCGCACGACGATCTAGGTGGTCAATTTACCGTAGCAAAATGTGAAATTAAGTTCTAACCAAATTATTTGTTAACAAGGTCATTGTTTTACGCGCTGTATGGCTGTTAGACACTCAATTTTGAATGGGTGCAGTTGAAATTAATGTATTTTGTATATTTATTTCTCTGATAAATTTTTTTTTATAAATTACTAGCGGGCCCGTTGCCTGCTTCGCACGGCAAAACAAAATAAGAAAAGAAACACACTTGTTTTTAATAAAGTTGGTTTTGTTCTGCGGCAAAAACACACTCACTTCACATACGCACCGCACACACATGCGTTATCGGATTTCAACCAAACTTCATGTAAACCATATATGGGCCACTGCCTACGTAGTGTATAAGTTTGGTTGAAATCGCACGACGCGTTTATGATTAGTTCGGCGACGTACATATACGGACTTATTTTTATATATATAGATTTTAATTTTACCTCACAACCGTAAAAATCCAGCTTGAAAACAAATCACTTGAATATTGAGTGTGTGAGTCTTGATCAAACCAGAGCTCACCAAGACCATGCACTTGAATTTCAGGAGGCACAGAGTCCGTTAACGTGGTGCGATAACAGCTTCCAATGACGTTAACATTCTGATTTTCCTCATTTTTTAAGATATATGGACTAGAGATGAGCGATCCCGTGATTTTTAAAGATCATCGTGATTAGTGAATGTGATTTAAAAATCACTGCTCCTTTAAACTGTGATTGCGGTCACGGTTTATCAGTTTTCTGTTCTTTTATAGCAATTGCGGCCAAGCTATATGTACAATAGGCGAGCTTTCGCAAGAGCTTTTGTAAGCACTTTACAAAGAAACAACAACAAATTGTAAGAGCTTTCAAATCTGTTTACTTTCATATACATACATACTTGAACAAATAAATTTTGGCATAAAAAAATTATATTAAGATAGAAGAGAGAATGAAAGGAACAGCAATATCATTCGACATTTCATTCAAAAAATGCTATTACCCACACAAACAGTGAAATATCATAAATTTGTATATGTAACAACAAAATACAAAAAGAACGACTTAGAAAGTACCTGTTACTTGACAAATTTGGTCACAACTGTGATTCGTGACTTTTCAGTAACAGTGATTAAATCACAGGTACAGAAATATCGCTCATCTCTAATATGGACCAATAATCCTACCAGCCCATAAGCCACACCATACCGTTACTTTTAATGGATGTAATAGTACCTTTTTGTACTCTTCGGATTGCTCATTAGCCCCAATACGGCAATTTTGTCTATTATCGTATCCATTGAGCCAGACATGTGTTTCCACGATATAAACAAGGGATTTTCAATGAGTTTTTCCAGAGCCCATTCACTGAAAATAAGCCGCAAATCAAAGTCGCCTGGCTTCAATTCTTGACTTGCCAAACGATACTAAACAAAAATGTCTTGACTTGCCAAACGATACCGAACAAAAATGACAAAGTAGTAAAAAAAAAGCAAATTGAAGGTCAAACCTCACGATGTATCACCTTTTACTTATAAGTTGCGATTTATATTTTACTAAAAATTTGTTTGCCTTGATATACTTTTCAATCCCACTGACAATATTAAAGCCATGAAAAACTATAATTTTCCTTAATTTATTTTTGTTTGAGGCCCTGTTGACACTTACTATTGATTTTTTAAAAGCATAAAAGGCCTATTCTATGGTTTTCATGGGCAACCGCGTAAGTCCATATTTTCGATTTTGAGATTTAAGCGCTCTTTAAATGGTTCTTAAAATTTCAGAAAAAGTCTGGACCAGTTCCGATTTTTTACGTAATGACCAATTTCAACAAGTTCAATTCCTAGCCCGTAGGCTGATCTATAATGTTTTCTAGGCTCTATTGAAAAATTTTATTTTACGACATACGCGGTTACCCCATGAAAACCACAGTATTCCCCTTGAATTTCTTGGGTTGGTTTACTTTTAACCTTCACTGTATTTTATTTAACAAATGTTTTTTTAAAAGCAGTAGGTAGAAAAATATATCGAGGGCTTATATTCACGATCTCCTATCTACAAAAACACGATTGGCGAGCAACAAAAAAACTGATTAGTTCGCGAACTATGATTTTTTTAGTTAATCTTTCTTCTACAATAGTGTCCAAGAATTACAAATGATGTATTTGTATTTTCTTTTCTTTTTTTCCGTTATTTACTTCGCTAACGCAGACAGGAGATTGTGCATTAAAATTTTGATAAAATTAATTTTAATTCTAGCAGGTAAAGGAGCTTTTGATAATAAAATATTTCTTTTGAATTACGAGTATTATAAACCTATTAAAGGCTTAAAGCATTTTTTAGCATATGTATATTATTCAAGTTCATTAAACAAGTGGCAGTTAAAGATAAAAACGAATTAAATTAAAATATGAATTACAGCGATTTGAAGAAAAGTAATAAATATAAAAGTGAAATTTTATTGTTAATTCATTTGATTTATATTATTAAAAAATGTATACTCTGGTGGTACAACGGCCTTTTAATCTTATAAATGTTTCCATTTGGTAGACGATATCGGAAGGTTTCCGTTGTGCAATGTCGTCGGCCTTGTATAGCCAGCATATTTTTTAAAGCGGCTAGGTAAATGACTATCAGCCCAATTATGAATAAAAATTTCCTGGGAGTTTTTTCCCTTTTCCCATTTCTACAATTGAATTAACATAGGAAAAATGGGAGAAGGGAGAAAACTCCCGGGGAGTTTTTCTTTCATAATTGGGCTGTATATTCATCATCAAACGTAACTTTGAATTGAACACTACCATCTGTAAGATATTTAATTGATCTTAATTGTGCAACAATCTGATTATATTTTATACGACCAGGTCTTATAGTTGAAACTTAGATAAATAATCTTTATAAGTCTCTGATTTAGTGTTTAAGGTTGCAGCTACACAGAAAGAAAAACACTCGGTATAAATTGAGTTTTTTATACTCACTTTAAGTACAAGTCGTACTCAAAAATTCAAGTACAAATAACACTAAAACGTACTCAAAACAATCCTAAATGGAATACTTTTCGAAAATCAATCCGGGAATTTCTTAAAATAAGTACAACATTTTTAAAGTACAAAAAAGATTGAACTTTGCGTTGGTAGTGCCACTCTGAGAGTAAAATTACAAAGTGAGCGTTTAAATCGCATATACCTACAGTGTTGCCATTTTGGCATTTTTGCAGCTAAATTTAGCATTAAAATGTTTATTTAGCAAAATTTTCATTTAAAATTTGGCACTTTATTTAGCATTTTTAGAAAATGTTCTTAGCTTTTTTAGCATTATTTTAAAAATTTGGACAATAATTTTTTTGATTTACTTCAATTTTTTTTTATTAATATAATAAATTTTGAAATTGATAATTCTTATGTTAGAAAAGGGAATATTAGAAATTCCCTCATCATGTTGACTTTTAAAAATGATTTGCCCTTTGATATTACGAAGAAATTTCACTTTGTATTTAGATAAAAATAATATTTTGAGTTTATAAGGTATTTTTTTGCTCGAAACGGCATTGCTTGCGAATGCAGCGAATTCCTCGATATAATTTGTTCTTTTTTTTTCAAATAAAAACTAAAACTTTATCAAATAAAAGCAATTATAATTAATTATCTAATATATAGTTGAGTTCTATTAATTGTTTGTTTTTGTTAGGAAAAGTGTTTAAAAATTAATCTGGTTTTTCAATCTTATCTAATAACCAGGGACCGAAAACAACAATTATATTGATATTTTAAAACAAAAAAAAAGCATCTAGAATTAAATGCCGGCAAAGTGATTCAAGTAAACCATATTGATCCTTATGAACTTTTCTATAATAAAATATTATTAAAGTTTTGATTTTTATTTTTTCGATTAAAAATTACAGTTATTTTTTTATATTTTTGGACAAAAGTAACATTTATTTTTTTATTTTTTTGAGCAAAAATAAAAGTTATTCTCTAACGAAGTGCACGTGTTATAATTATTGAGTTGACTTTAAATATTTATTTAAATGTGTGATCATCATTGGGATTTCTAATGCGCATTAAAATAAATATTTAAAGTCAACTAAATAATTATAACACGTTCATTTCTTTAAAGAATAACTTGTATTTTTGCTCGAAAAAATAAAAATCAAGAAATAATTTTTTTTTTGTTCAAATAAATAAAAATCAAAAAATTACTGTTATTAATGTTCAAAAATTAAAAATAAAAAATAAATGTTATTATTGATCGAAAAAATTAAAAATAACTGTTATTTTTGATCGAAAATATAAAACTCAAGAAATAACTGTTGTTTTTGTTCAAAAAAATAAAAATAAAAAAATAACTCTTATCATCTGACTTTTATTTAAAAATAAAGGAATAACTGTTACGGTCCCTGCTAATAACATTACAGTAACAAAACTAACACTAAAGATAACAATCAAAAAAGCAATATTCTTCAAAGGTTTAAAGATAAATTAATTCTTTATTTTTGTTTTTTATTTTAATTATTAAGTGTTTTAAATACCAGAGTCTCTGGCGGAAATCCAACCCTTAACCCTCACACTGATTGATTACCTCAATACCAACTAACTAACCTACCGGGCAACCCTTAATTACTTCTTATCTCAAAAAAAAAAGACGTACCTATATAATTTCTCCCAATTCCATTTTAAAATATTCATTAAAAATCCATCCTCCGCTATAGTGCTTAACATATTTTGAACTCTTCTCCAGAAATCCATGGGCTGCTTAAAACCTTTAAAAAGTGATGGTACATACGATGGCTCTAAAGGATTAGCAATCATGCGATTAATGAAAATCGTTGGTTGTATCATAAAGGAGACTATAATGGGACACTGGAAGTGGGCGCCAATGCCCAAAATAAAATCGTTCATCATATAGCCTAAAATAATTGCATCAAAATCACCAGCTTTATGGGTTTGCAAAAATTCCTTGATGGTGGGAAGATTTAAAGTAGAGTTGGTCATGGTCAGGATCGAGGACATCATATGATAAAATTTCATATGAGCAGAAACAGGTTTTTTCATCATTTCATTTGCAAATTTACTGTCATACAGGGCTCCATCGACATGTATGAAATTATACTTGGCCTTTTTGTACATATTGGGCACTGTGGCAACGACAGTGACCTCATGGCCAGCCTCGGCTAAGGTATCCGCAATACCGCAGTGTATTAGAATATGCGACTTGGAAGGTGAGGGGAAGAAGCCCAAAATACGAGCTGCTTCAGTTTGTACGGCAAATAAACAGGTAAGAGCCATAGCAGCAGTAAATAAGCACTTTTTTAGCTTCATTGCGTGTTCCAAAATACTATTAATTAACCGAAATTAATAATTTTTTTTTTTTTTTTTAGATTAAAGCAATCGACAAACGAACGCAAAGCAGGTTGAGGTTAAACTGTTTATCAGTTTTTGAAAGGGAAATATATTCACACCAAAATGGGTTTATTAAAATTATCATCACAAAATTTTATTGTTTTACTGCCTGTTTTAAGAATATACAAACAAAATTTCGTAAGAGAAATTATTTGGAAAACAAAAACAAATTGTCTTATTTTATTATTGTTTTCAATATCATTTCTCACACGTAATTTTGTTTTAATTTCTTAAAAACAGGCAGATAGTCAGGGAAACCATAAATATGGAATTGCATGTTTTCCCTTTTGCCCCAATGAAGACAGGTACAATCTATTCATCCGTTTTATAGTTGTTTGTGAATTTCGGCATCGATTTTTTTAGTGCATATTTTACCTATTACAGCATTTATTTTCATTTTTTAGTTAAAAGGGAATTTTTGCAGAATATTTAAGTTTCATTTTTAATTTGAAGTGCATATTTCGCCCTTTTAACGCAAATTTTGATACTTCGTTAGCTCACTATTGGTTTGGCGCATATGCCAAAATGTCGTATTGGAGAATAACGACAATATAGGTTAACATGAAGTTTTCTGAATATATGTATATATAGAATTATTTTGTATTCCGCCACATGTTACCATTACAAAGTGTACACTGAAAGAATTTTTTTCATAGATCCAATAGATTTTGACATAAATCCAATGAAAAATTGCATTTAAATTCAACCTATGTAATGCTTTATTGGATTATAGAGAATTTTTTTGAATTTTCTCCACTACTCATATGTTTTGAAGAACAATTTTTATTTTTGTGAACGTTCATGTGCGTCCATTCGCTTGTAAAAGAATATTATTAAAAAAAAAATGATGTTAAAAAAATCGTATGCCGGGTTATAAAAAACATGTCTGTTCTCAACGAGCACGGCCGAATGGAATGCACTTAGAAGTTATTTTATTGTTACAAGTTAAAATTATTGTTTTGTGCCGCATACTCCTCTTTTCTTAATTAATTATTAATAAATGGCTTTTTGTGCTGCATACACGTATACTTACTGCTCTGTATTGAGTTGTTGACAGTTTATTGTGCTTTTGCTTTAACGCATTTATTTCTAACGGCAATGAAACGAAGCAAGAGTAAAAATTTTTTCTTGTTGTCATTTTATTTAACTCCTTTTTCTTCTTACGGCAATACTGCAAGGCAAGAATGAAATATATTTCGTACGTTTTTGTATAAGGAATTCGCTTCATTAGCCAAACAGTGGCGTCTAGAGCAAAACAATCCCTAATAACCTTAAAATAATTGATATGGAGCAAAATCAATGCTTAATATCTCGGAAACCATAAAAAATCCGTTAAACCGGTTTTGGATTAAGAAAGGGGCTATTCGAAATATAAATACCCTATACCTAACTAAATTTTTTTCAAAAATGGTCGGTGGGCCAAACTAATGAGCTAACGACTTGTTAAATTTGGTTTGTAATTCTTACAAGTACAGAACAAGAAAAAAGGTTATTACATTTTGGTTACCAGATGACTCTTTTCTTCTATTTATACCCACATAACCATAGATATGTTACACATAGGATACCCAGCGACTCAGAATTCATTACTGAATCGATATAATCGCTCGATGTCTATCCGTCTAGCTAATTGGCTGCCCATGTAAATTTTGTGCCACAGCACAGGTAGCAGTTATGGAGATAATTTGAAATGAAATTTGTTACAGACGTTTTAATTGTCATAAGGCGAAGCCTATTATAAAAGTCGTTCTATAATGTCACATGGTCCTCATACAAACTTCTCTCCGGAAAAGTGTTCACTAAGCATCTAATTATGTATGTTAGAAAATGGATTAAATTCGACCCAAAAATATTTATTTTAAAATTTATTTACCAAATTTTAATAGAATCGGTTCAAAGTTGGACGTAGCTCCCTTACAAATATCACTTCCAAATATAGTCTTCAATGCCATAACTTTCTTAAAAATATTCATATATCGGATGTTTCTCTTTTAGATGCACGAGAGCTATCGGTATCGATAAAGATAGTTTGACAGCTGAGAATGTAAAACTGTCTTGACATTTCTGTCCCCGCCCGGTAGGCTAGTTGGTATTGAGCTAGTCTATCAGCATGGGGGTTGCGGGTTCGATTTGCGCCAGAGACTCTGGTCTCCTGCAGACAAGCGTACAGTTTTGCGGGATAAGCATTGAGGAAAAAATCGAATGCAACAAAAGAACGGTGTAGTACGGCAACATCACCATGAATTGTTTTCCACTAGGACAACGCTTCCAAATAGGCGAAATTTACGTTTAAAAAAAATAAATCTTTTCGCCAAGTTCGAAGAGCTCGATTTTTATTTTTTGAATTTCGTTTCTGGTTAAACGGCTACGACAATGAATCAGCTAAACATCGACGACATTTGGTTCCACCAAGTCGGTGCAACTTGTATGCCGCGCTAAACAATCGTTTTATTGCAAAATCAATTTGTTCACAATTTTATTTCCTGTTCACTGACCTCTGGATTACTTTTTACGGGGATATGCTAAGTCAATAACTTATGCCGCCAAACCTGGAACTCTTGAAGCATTGGAAGCCAATATTCAAGACACCATTAACGCCATACAGCCAGATTTATTGGAAAAATATGTCAAAAATTATACTTTATGGACAACGATTGTGATTCTTGGACTAACTCAACTCATCCCAAGAAGTTAGCTGAAGTTGGCTGCAACTACTTTTGGCCATAGTGCTCTAGTCAATCCTGTAACTCCAGCATCTTTTGGACCTTTTCTATATAAACTTCCTGATGGCTCTAAAATAGTGGCTCCAAGTTGGCTAAATGAAGACGTCTCTCACTGCCAACTCAAGTGCTGGCCATGTGTTCCTTCAGAGCTTTGAGAGTCGACTGACTATTTACGTAGAAAGTAACCTCTCTCTATGTTTCCAGCCATTAATTCTATCGCCTTAAGAACTGCCAAAATGTTTGTCTAAAAAACACTATATACATCCGAAAGTCTCTAAGTCTGTTCTTTAGTCTCATTTCAGTCATAAAGCCTGCAATTTCATTACAATATACAAATTTGTTAAAGAGCCATCTTGAGTGTAGCTGTTTTTTAGTGTTTGTGTTAAGTTTTGGGCTTTGAAATGTTCTGTCATATGTACACAGAAAAAATTCTCGCAAATTTTTCACCAATTAAAGCATTAATCAAAAATAAAGTCAGTTTTAATTAAAAATTTCATCAAGTCAATTAAATGTTTAATCAAGTGAATTAAACCCTAAAATAAAAATTTGATGTGATCCTTCAAAACTTTAATACAAATTTCATTTCGTCCCCTCTACAAATTTCATTTCCTCCCCTCATTTTCTGAACACCCTTATTATTTTTCTCTCTTGTACAGTGTTATCTTATATATAATTATTTTTATTTATTGTTTGTTTGTTTTTTAAGGGAAAGTGTTTAAAATTAACCCATTTAAGAAATCTTATCTAGTAATATTTAACTATCAAAACTAAAACTAAAATACAAAAATGTAATATTTTAAACACGTTTAAAGTTCAATTAATTATTATTTTATAACCTACCTGTATAATTTCTCCCAATTCCATTTTAAAATATTCATTAAAACACCATCCTCCACCACAGTGCTTAATATATTTTGCACTCTACTCCAGAAATCCATGGGCTGTTTAAAACCTTTAAACAGTGATGGTACATACGATGGCTCTAAAGGATTAGCAATCATACGATGAATGGATATCATTGGTTGTATCGTAAACGAGACTATAATGGGACACTGGAAATGGGCGCCAATGCCCAAAATAAAATCGTTTATTGCATAGCCTAAAATAATTGCATCAAAATCGCCCGCTTTATGGGTTTCCAAAAATTCCTTAATAGTGGGATGATTTAAAGTAGCGTTGGTCATGGTCAGGATCGAGGACATCATATGATGGAATCGCATATGACGAGAAACAGGCTTTGTAATCATTTCATTTGTAAACTTGCTATCATACAGGGCTCCATCGACATGTATGAAATTATACTTTGCCTTTTTGTACATATTGGGCACTGTGGCAACGACAGTGACCTCATGGCCAGCCTCGGCTAAGGTATCCGCAATAGCGCAGTGTATTAGAAGATGCGACTTGGTGAGTGAGGGGAAGAAGCCCAAAATTCGAGCTGCTTTAGTTTGCACGGCAATTAAACAGGCCAGAGCCATAACAGCGGTAAAAAAGCACTTTTTTAGCTTCATTGCGTGTTCCCAAATACTATTAATTAACCGAAATTAATATTTTTTTTTTTTTTTTTTTTAGATTAAAACAATCGACAAACGAACGCAAAGCAGGTTGAGGTTAAACTGTTAATCAGTTTTTGAAAGGGAAATATATTCACTCCAAAATGGGTTTATTAAAATTATCATCACAAAATTTTATTGTTTTACTGCCTGTTTTAAGAATATACAAACAAAATTTCGTAAGAGAAATTATTTAAATAAATTTAAATAAATCTTTTCGCCATGTTCGAAGAGCTCCATTTTTATTTTTTTAATTTCATTTCTGGTTAAACGGCTACGTCAATTAATCAGCTAAACATCGACGACATTCGGTTCCACCAAGTCGGTGCAACTTGTATGCCGCGCTAAATAATCGTTTTATTGCAAAATCAATTTGTTCACAATTTTATTTCCTGTTCACTGACCTCTGGATTACTTTTTACGGGGATATGCTAAGTCAATGACTTATGCCGCCAAACCTGGAACTCTTGAAGCATTGGAAGCCAATATTCAAGACACCATTAACGCCATACAGCCAGATTTATTGGAAAAAGATGTCAAAAATTATACTTAAAGGACAACGATTGTGATTCTTGGGCTAACTCAACTGATCCCAAGAAGTTGGCTGGAGTTGGCTGCAGCTACTTTTGTCCATAGTGTTCTAGTCAATCCTGTAACTCCAGCATCTTTTGGACGTTTCCAATATAAACTTCCTGATGGCTCTAAAATTGTGGCTCCAAGTTAGCTAAATGAAGACGTCTCTCACTGCCAACTCAAGTGCTGATCCTTGTCGTACAAGAGACATTTTGTTGCCCTCGACCTTAAAATATCCAGGAACAAAGTAACCCCTCTCTATGTTTCCAGCCATTAATTCTATCGCCTTAAGAATTGTCAATATGTTTCTCTAAAAAACACTATATACATCCGAAAGTCTGTATAATTCTGTACTTTAGCCTCATTTCATTAATAAAGCCTGCAATTTCATTACAATAAACAAATTTGTTTAAGAGCTATCTTGAGTGTAGCTTTTTTTTAGTGTTTGTGTTAAGTTTTGGGTTTTGAAATGTTCTATCTGTGTGTACACAGAAAAAATTCTCGCAAATTTTTTACCAATTAAAGCATTAATCAAAAATAAAATTAGTTTTAATTAAAAATTTCATCAAGTCAATTAAATGTTTAATCAAGTGAATTAAACCCTAAAATAAAATTCTGATGTGATCCTTCAAAACCTTGATACAAATTTCATTTCGTCCCCTCTACAAATTTCATTTCCTCCCCTCATTTTCTGAACACCCTTATTATTTTTCTCTCTTGTACAGTGTTATCTTATATACATATAATTATTTTCATTTTTTGTTTGTTTGTTTTTTAAGGGAAAGTGTTTAAAAATTAACCCATTTAAGAAATCTTATCTGGTAATATGTAACTATCAAAACTAACACTTAAAACTAAAATACAAAAATTAAATATTTAAAAACCTTTTAAAGTTCAATTAATTATTATTTTATAACTAACCTGTATAATATCTCCCAATTCCATTTTAAAATATTCATTAAAACTCCATCCTCCACCACAGTGCTTAATATATTTTGCACTCTACTCCAGAAATCCATGGGCTGTTTAAAACCTTTAAACAGTGATGGTACATACGATGGCTCTAAAGGATTAGCAACCATGCGATGAATGGAAATCATTGGTTGTATCATAAAGGAGACTATAATGGGACACTGGAAATGGGCGCCAATGCCCAAAATAAAATCGTTTATTGTATAGCCTAATATAATTGCATCGAAATCGCCCGCTTTATGGGTTTCCAAAAATTCCTTAATAGTGGGATGATTTAAAGTAGCGTTGGTCATGGTCAGGACCGAGGACATCATATGATTGAATCTCATATGACCAGAAACAGGCTTTGTAATCATTTCATTTGCAAACTTGCTATCATACAGGGCTCCATCGACATGTATGAAATTATACTTTGCCTTTATGTACATATTAGGCACTGTGGCAACGACAGTGACCTCATGGCCAGCCTCGGCTAAGGTATCCGCAATAGCGCAGTGTATTAGAAGATGCGACTTGGAGGGTGAGGGGAAGAAGCCCAAAATTCGAGCTGCTTTAGTTTGCACGGCAATTAAACAGGCCAGAGCCATAACAGCGGTAAAAAAGCACTTTTTTAACTTCATTGCGTGTTCCAAAAAACTATTATTTAACCGAAATTTATATATATATATATTTGTTTTTTTTTAGATTAAGAAAAATAATCGACAAACGAACGCAAAGCAGGCAGAAGTTAAACTGTTTATAATCAGTATTTGAAAGGGAAATATATTCACTCCAAAAAGTTGGCCTATTAATATAATCATCACAAAAATTTATTGTTTTACTGCCTGGTTTAAGATATTACAAACAGTAGTTCGTTTGAGAAATTATATTGAAAACAAAAACAAATTTTCTTATTTTATTGTTGTTTTCAATATCATTTCTCACACGTAATTTTGTTTTCATTTTTAAAAACAGCAGATAATCGGGAAAACCCATAAATATGGAATTGCTTGAGCCCCAATGAAGACAGGTACAATATATTTATTCGTTTAAGAGTTTTTTGTGAATTTCGCCATTGATTTGTTAGTGCATATTTTGGCATATTTTACCCATTACAACATTAATTTGCATTTTTAGTAAAAGGAAATTTTTGAAACCTATTTTGAAGTTTGTAGTGCATATTTCGCCTTTTTAAGGCACATTTTGATCCTTCGTCAACTCAATATTGGTTTGGCGCATATGCCAAAAAGTCGTATTGGGGTAAAACGACAATATAGGTTTACATGAATTATTTTTTTATTCCGCCATATGTTTTGAAGGAAAATTAAAATTGTTGTGAACGTTCATGAGCGGCCATTCGCTTGTAAAAGAATTTTATTTAAAAAAAAAAATATGTTAAAAAAATCGTATGCCGGGTTATAAAAAACATGTCTGTCTGTTCTCAAGGAGCACGGCAGAACGGAATGCTTTTAGAATGTAATTTATTGTTATGAGTTAAAATTATTGTTTTGTGCCGCATACGATTCTTTTCTTAATTAATTATTAAAAAAATGGCTTTTTATGCTGCATACACGTATACTTACTGCTCTTTATTGAGTTGTTGACCGTTTATGGTGCTTTTGCTTTAACGCATTTATTTCTAACGGCAATGAAGCGAAGCAAGGATAATTTTTTTTCTTGTTGTCATTTTATTTCACTATTTTTACTTCTTACGGCAAAAAAGCCAAGCAAGAATGAAATATATTTTAAGGAATTCGCTTCATTCGTCAAACAGTGGCGTCTAGAGCAAAACAACCCCTAATAACCTTAAAATAATTGATATGGAGCAAAATTAATGCTTAATATCTCGGAAACCATAAAAAATCCGTTAAACCGGTTTTGGATTAAGAAAGGGGATATTCGAAACATAAATACCCTATACCTAGCTCAATTTTTTTTTTTTAAATGTTCGGTGGGCCAAACTAATAATGAGCTGACGACTTGTTGAATTCGGTTTGTAATTCTTACAAGTGCAGAACAAGAAAAAAAATGTATTACATTTTGGTTACCAGATGACTCTATTCTTCTATTTATACCCACATAACCATAGATATGTTACACATAGGATACCCAGCGACTCAGAATTCATTACTGAATCGATATAATCGCCCGATGTCTATCCGTCTAGCTAATTGGCTGTCCATGTAAATTTTGTGCCACAGCACAGGTAGCAGTTATGGAGATAATTTGAAATGAAATTTGGTACATACGTTTTAATTGTCATAAGGCGAAGCCTATTATAAAAGTCTATAATTTCACATGGTCCTCATACAAACTTCTCTCCGGAAAAGTGTTCACTAAGCATCTAATTATGTATGTTAGTAAATGGATTAAATTCGGCCCAAAAATATTTATTTTAAAATTTATTTACCAAATTTTAATAGAATCGGTTCACAGGACAACGATTGTGATTCTTGGGCTAACTCAACTGATCCCAAGAAGTTAGCTGGAGTTGGCTGCAGCTACTTTTGGCCATAGTGTTCTAGTCAATCCTGTAACTCCAGCATCTTTTGGACCTTTCCAATATAAACTTCCTGATGGCTCTAAAATTGTGGCTCCAAGTTAGCTAAATGAAGACGTCTCTCACTGCCAACTCAAGTGCTGATGCTTGTCGTGCAAGAGAAATTTTGTTGCCCTCGACCTTGGAATATCCAGGAACACAGCGTTGTCTGACCACTATTTGGTCACTGTATAGCTAGTTAAGAGCTCTTTTGCAGTCTCGAACTAGTTCCGATTTGGCCATGTGTTCCTTCAGAGCTTTGAGAGTCGACTGACTATTTACGTAGAAAGTAACCCCTCTCTATGTTTCCAGCCATTAATTCTATCGCCTTAAGAACTGCCAAAATGTTTGTCTAAAAAACACTATATACATCCGAAAGTCTGTAAGTCTGTTCTTTAGCCTCATTTCAGTCATAAAGCCTGCAATTTCATTACAATATACAAATTTGTTTAAGAGCCATCTTGAGTGTGGCTGTTTTTTAGTGTTTGTGTTAAGTTTTGGGCTTTGGAATGTTCTGGCATATATAGTAAAATTTAATGGTCAAAATTTTTGTGAAACATTTCAGCGACGCCCTCCCTCTTCTTTGGGGTGTTTTTTACAATTTGTGAGAGAAGAGCCTTAAAATTACCATTATAAAGTGTACACTGAAAGAATTTTTTTCATTGATCCAGTAGATTTTGAAAGTAATATTTAATGGTCAAAATTTTTGTGAAACATTTCAGCGACGCCCTCCCTCTTTTTTTGGGGTTATTTTACAATTTGTGAGTGTAGATGCTAAAAATTTTCATTGTAAAGTGTACACTGAAAGAATTTGTTTCATAGATCCAATAGAGTTTGACATAAATCCAATGAAAAATTGCATTAAAATTCAACTTATGTAATGCTTCATTGGATTAATGGAGAATGTTTCATTAGCACCCAGTTAATGAAATCGTACATCAAATCTATAGAAATTATAGATAAACTTAATGTTATACATTTAATTAAGACTGTGAATGTTTTTCACCACATTATTGAAACATTTCATTTACATAATGATGAAGAGTCAAAAAACGTTTAAAGAATTTTTTTTTTTTTTTTTGATTATTTTAATAAAAACGATTTTGTATTTCAGTGAAACTTTTAATTTGTCCAATGACATAATTTCATTAAATTAATAACTAAATTTCATTATTTTTATGGCAGTCTTTTATTAGTAAAATGATTATTATGATTCTTTATTTCAGCCATTGTTTTCAATGGGCGTTTTTAGTAGTTATGCATTTTGTTTTGTTTTTTTTTTATTCGTGTTAAAAATTTATTTTATTTCATTTTTATATTCCCGTTACATCATATTTTGTTTTACTTTTTATAAGCTATTCTTTGAGTAAATGGCATTAAATAAATTTTCCGCCTGTGACGACCTTCATCAGGATTCTTTCCATTTTACTGGTTTGTACACCCAGAGAAAAAATATGTTTAAATATGGTCATATCCAACAAAACTATTTTTAAATAAAATTTTAAACATACTATGGTTATTTTTATCATATTATTGTCATTGTCAACCATATTATGGTTAAATTAGTCATCCATCAAGAAGGCACAGCCATATTATGGTTGCCTCCGAACATGTTTTGGTTAATAATAACTAAAATATGTTTAACATTTATAATAACATGGTTGATTTTCAACCATAGAATGTTGCTCTTGGAAAAGGGGAAAATACTATTGTTAATTGAAAAACAAATTATTGTCATATTTAACCATAACATGTTTAGAGGCAACCTTAATATGGTTCTGGCTTCTTGATGGAGGACTTATTTAACAATAATATGGTTGTCGGTGACATTAATATGGTTAAATTAAACATAGTATGTTTAAAATTTTCTTTAAAAATAGTTTTGTTGGAGGTGACCATATTTAACCATATTTTTTCTCTGCATGTACTACTACGTAAATTTTGTGTAATTTAAATTACCAATTTAAGGAAAAAGAACGTGAGAATTTTAGCTCTTGTCTCTACTTTCTTATTATTAGCTTTTGAACCTTCTACTAACATTTACTTAAAATTACTATTTCGTGCGGGGCTGATGGCCTATGTTGTCAGTGCCCACTCTCAAATTTAGTCTCAGAATTTATTCTGGTGATTAATTAAATAAATAAATAATTTTTCTTTATCGTAATAAATTTTTTTCATTAAAAATATGAAATATTAAAATTTATTATTTTTTCCCAAATCTTTAAGTCATTTGCCAAATATTTAAATAAAAATACGATTTACAGCTGCAATGGGAGAAAATTTTTCTAGTTATAAGTGTTTTGTAGTTAGAGAACTTTATTTTGTTTTCATTGATTTAGTGAAATTTTTCATTGAAAATATGAAGTTACAAAAGTCTCCTTTGTTTTTTATTAATTTAAAAATATTTCATGATTTTTATTAATAGTTCGTTTTAATTTAAAAAAAATACTATTAAAATATTGTGTAACAATTAGTTTGATTTTTCTTTTAAAAGAGATATTAAGTTGTCTTTAATTCCAATGAAAAATTTTAATGAAATTGCGAAACTCAATTTTGTAGTGTTAATGAAATTGCATTCCCATAATGGAATTTTTTATTGGATTAAAGAAAAAAATTTATGAAATTAAGTTTCATATACCGTTATGCTGCACGAACAAGCCAAAAGGGGGACACTTTACCCCCCCCCCCCCCCTAAAATAAAATTCTGATGTGAAGTTTTGAAGGAACTTTGATACAAACTTTTTTTGTCTCCTCTTGCAGAAGCCATTTTCTGAACACCCTTATCTCTTGTGTAGTGTTATCTTATATATAACTAGCGGGCCCGTTGCCTGCTTCGCACGGCAAAACAAAATAAGACAAGAAACACACTTGTTTTTAATAAAAAATGCCTGCGGCAAAAACACACTCACTTCACATACGCACCGCACACACATGCGTTATCGGATTTTAACCAAACTTCATATAAACCATATATGGGCCACTGCCTACGTAGCAGAGCTGTAAAAAGCTGCAATCAATTGACATTGAAATCAAAGTGATTTCAACCAAACTGATTTCATTCTTTGATTTCTAAATGATTTCAGATTTCAAAATGAAATCTTGTCAAAATTGCAATATTTTTTGATTGCAATCATTTTGAAATCATTTTTTTTAGAAATCATTGAATGCAATTAATTTAATTGCATTCAATTAATTTAATTTAATTTTGCATTCAATTCGATTGCAATCAAATTTTTGTTGAAATCATGTGATTTCAACAAGTTCCCTTGAAATCATGTGACATGAAAAACGTAGGTTTGTTAGTCATTTCTTGCATTTTTTTTTTCTACGGAAGAACTGATTGCAATTAGAAATAATGTTTACCAATTTTACAAAACTTTGTAAATAAAAATTGCCATTTTTCATTTGAAAAGAACGATTCTGATTTAACTTTGATTGCAATTACTGGATTTGATTGCAATTAAAGTAATTGCAATCAAATCGATTGCAATCAAATTTGATTGCAATCAATTTATATATAAATTGATTTCAAAAAATTGATTCAATCGTTTTTATCATATTGATTTCACGATTTTGAATGCAATCAAAAAATTTGCAATCATTAAAGCGAAATCATGTGATTGCAATTAAATCGATTGCAATCATTTACAGCTCTGCTACGTTTGGTTGAAATCGCACGACGCGTTTATGATTAGTTCGGCGACGTACATATACGGACTTATTTTTATATATATAGATTATTTTTATTTATTGCTTGTTTGTTTTTTAAGGGAAAGTGTTTAAAAATTAACCCATTTAAGAAATCTTATCTGGTAATATTTAACTATCAAAACTAAAACTTAAAACTAAAATACAAAAATTTTATATTTTAAGAACGTTTAAAGTTCAATTCATTATTATTTTATAATTTACCTGTATAATTTCTCCCCCTTCCAGTTCAACACACTCATGAAAAATCCATCCTCCACTAGAATGCTTAACACATTTTGCACTCTGCTCCAGAAGTCCATGGGCTGTTTAAAACCATTAAACAGTGATGGTACATACGATGTCTCTAAAGGATTAGCAACCATGTGGTTAACGAAGAACATTGGTTGTATCATAAACGAGACTATAATGGGGCACTGGAAGTGGGCGCCAATGCCCAAAACAAAATCATTCATAAAATACCCCAAAATTATTACATCAAAATCATCAGCTTTATGGGTTTGCAAAAATTCCTGAATAGTGGGATGATTTAAGGTAGAGTTGGCCATGTCTACTATCGAGAATATGGACTGATAAAATCTCACATAAGCAAAAGCTGGTTTGTTTACCATTTCGTTTGCGAACTTACTATCATACATGGCACCCTCGACATGTATGAAATTATACTTGGCCTTTTTGTACATATTGGGCACTGTGGCAATGACAGTGACCTCATGGCCAGCCTCGGCTAAGGTGTCCGCAATGGCGCAGTGTATTAGAATATGGGACTTGGAGGGTGAGGGGAAAAAACCCCAAAATACGAGCTGCTTTAGTTTGGACGGCAAATAAGCAGACCAGAGCCGCAACAGCAGTAAATAAAAACGTGCTTAACTTCATGATGTGTAAATCACTAGTCTCTATGAATTAACCGAAATTATTATTAATTTAATTTTTTTTTTTTTTTAAGAACACAATCGACAAACGAACGATGGCAGTTGAAAGTAAGACTGTTTATAATCAGTATTTGAAAGGGAAATATATAAATTCCAAGAAGTGGTTATCTTAATATTATCATCAATAAATAACATTTTTGTAATGGCATTTAATATTATCAAACTTACCCCCGTTTTCACGACTTAGCGATAGCTAAAGGTAGGATTTTATCGGCGGTATAAAAAGTGTTCCCTTATTAAAACTTTACTTTAACTTATCAGGTAGTATGAACCTTCGTTTAACTAATCGTTCACTTAAGGTAAAAGTAAAGTTGGAATAATGGAACACTTGTTATACGGCCGATAAAATCCTACCATTAGCTATCGGTAAGTCGTGAAAACGGGCCTTAATCTGATAATTCTGTATAAAAACCAAATTAAATGAAAATTAAAGCTGGATCGATTTCGGTTATTTGTACTGCTTATTGTTTGAAATATATTGAGAAGGGTTTGAATTGGAAAAAAAAATTGGAATAGTTTCCCGGTTGGTGTGGCACCTCCCATACAAAAAACAAAGAATTACCTTTTATCTGGAGAACGGTTACATATTTAAAGCAAATAACGTCACGATCAATGCAAACATCTGCCAAAAAACTGGGCTGGATTGGACAACTTCCCAGAGGGGAAAAAGAAGGAGCAGGAAGGCCTTCTAGAAGGCCCCTGTACTCCTTCTTTTGGATGTACATGGCCTGCTCGCTCCATTCCATACACATATATTTTTTAATCACGTTGCCTTTGCGGGGTAGGCCTTCTGCTCTCGCTTCTTTGGCAGGTACATAAGAATTGCAACTGGATAAAAAAAAAATAATTCTTTTACTTTTGCTTTGGCAAAAAAGAAAACAAAAAATGCTACTCCTTCTCTGCTCCCTCCTCATAGAAGCGAGTGTGGAATGTGTATCTTATCTTTTATACGAAAAAGCCGAGGCCTTCTATAGGGTATTCTTCACCAGATAGATAAGAATGGTAATTGAATAAAAACAATTTTTAAGCAGGCCTTTAATAAGGCCAGAAGTAAGAAGTTCTTCTGAATTGAGTTGGCGTGGCACTCCCCACACAAAGACAATGTAGTTTTCTGTATATCTGGAAAACAGTAATAGTTTCCAAATTTGGTGCAAATATCATGATTTTCCATGCACAACATCTGTCAAATAGTAGGCTCAATTGGAAAAGTGGGCGTGGCTCGTCCCAACGACAATATAAATTACCTTATACCTGGAGAACGGTAACAGCAAAAGTTTTTAAATTTAAAACAAATAACTTGGTTTTCAATACACAATATCTGCCAAAGATTGGGCTGGAGTAAAGAAATGGGCATGGCACAACCCCCCTCCCCCGCCCCCTATAAAGAGAAAATAAAGCTTCATGTATATCTGGAGAAGGGTTAGAGAAAAGGCTTCCAAGTTAAGTACAAACCAATTTGGTTATCAATACAAAACATCTGGGTGGAATGGGTAAGATAAGTGGGAAAGACAATATAGATTTTTATATGTCTGAAGAACGATAACAGTTAATGTGTTCCAACCTTGCACAAATAGCTTCGATATTAATACAGAACATCTGTCTGTTAAACTTGGCTCAATTTGAAAAGTGGTCGTGGCAATTCCTATACAAAAACCAAACACAGAAAAAAGTGTTTTATCAATTAAAAAAATGGCTTAAAAAGTATTTAAATTTAATTAATGTGATAATTGAATCAATTATTTTTTTAGTTGAGAGAAAATTAAAAATTCAACATTTTTCATTTTTCGAATTTATTCTATGAGTTAAATTTCAGTTATGTATTTTATAAAGCTTTTTGTAATAGCTCTATTCCTTAAATTTTATTTTAGAAATTACTTTATACACTACCAGACTATTATATTGTATTCTCTTGTTACATTTTACCTTAGCTTTCCGTTGGATAGCAATGAAGTATATTTATGTACAGAAAAATTTACAATTATTAGACACCAGCAGAATGTAATGCATTTTCTGGCCCGCTACGGCCTTCGTCAGCATTCTTTGTGTCACACTGGATAGTGATACTTTATCAATTGAATGCATTACATTCTGCTGGTGTCTAATAATTGTAAATTTTTCTGTACATAAATATACTTCATTGCTATCCAACGGAAAGCTAAGGTAAAATGTAACAAGAGAATACAATATAATAGTCTGGTAGTGTATTAAGTAATTTCTAAAATAAAATTTAAGGAATAGAGCTATTACAAAAAGCTTTATAAAATACATAACTGAAATTTAACTCATAGAATAAATTCGAAAAATGAAAAATGTTGAATATAATAAAGTTGCTTATAAAAAAGAAATAATTCCCAATATCTATTTGTGAAAATTAAAAATTTAATTTTGATTTAATTATCATTTTAGTTATTTTGAAATAAATTTTCAGTTAAAATTTTAATCAAATAACAGAAAATCTAAATTGACTTTTTTCGTTTAAAATAAAATAATTTAAACATGTAGAATTGTTGTTGAAATGGCAAAGTTTTTTGATAAGTTTTTTAATTAAAATTAAAAATATATTTTATTGAAAAAAATATTCAAAATTTTACAATTTTAAGTAATCAGTATAATCATTTTTGTAATAGGTGCAAAATCAATAAATTGTTTGCTTGATATTATTGTGATTGGAGAAATTTAATAATTTTTTCTGTGTATAAATTACAGTTTATCTGGAGAGCGGTTACAGAAAACATTTAGCACAAGAAGTTTGGTAATTAAAACAAAACATCTGTCAAAAAGTGGGCTGTATTAAAGAAGAGGGCGTGGCACCTCCCATACATTGGCAATATAAATTTCTGTATATCTGGAAAACAGTTTTCCAATCCGGTACAAATAGTTTGGTAGTGAGTTAGCCTATCAGTACCGGGGTTGCGGGTTCGATTCGACTCTGGTCTCCTGCAGACAAGCAAAAAGCTTCGCGGGACTTAGTGTAGGAATAAAAAAAAAAAAAAAAAAAAAAAAAAAGAGGGAGTGGCTCCTCCCATGCAAATATATTATACATTTCTGTATATCTTGTATATACAAATAGTCTGGTTATTGGAAAAAAAAAAGTTTACCAAATTTGAAAATTTTTGAAAACAAGAAATGTACTCCTAACTTTTCGAGGGGATTTAAAATTTTTTTTTTTTTTTTTTTTTTTTTTTTTTTTTTTTTGTCGTACTCATTTTGCCACCAAATTTGCAAATTAATGAAACTCCTACATGCAATTTTCCCAAGAACCCTGCAATGGCCACGCTTAAGTTATACTATTAATTTTTTTACTAGTACAAAATCAATTAATTTTTTTACTTATATCACAAATTTTTAATGGAAATAAATTTTAATTTTTTTCTGTGAACACAAGTTTGATTTTTGTTGTGTGTTTGAATTTCAAAAAAATGTATGCAGGACTTAGGACATTTTTTTTAAACTTAACATTGTTACCAGTTTTCTTCTTTTAAGATTTTTCTTAATTATTAAATTATTTTGTTGATTTATTCTTATTTTTTTCCTGTGTTTGCTGATTTCATTTTTTCCCCAATTTCATGTTGTAATTTATGGGTTTGTTGCACAAGAAAAAAAAAGCGAAGATACACACACTCGCTCTCAAAGGTTGTCAGACAATAAATATTGACAATAATGGAGCTATGGGTTACATCGAGTCAATATAGTTGTATTATTTTAATCCCTATAAATATTGGGCATGAACATGTGCCCGTAGTCAACTAAATTAAGCCGTCACAAGTTTTGTGAGGGAAATGAAATTTAAAGTTGATGTTTTTTTTTTATTAGATTTGGCAGAAGTGAGTGCGTGATACAGTGGGTTAAAAACAGAGAAGAACGAAAAAAAGTTGTTGAATTGTTGGATAAGGATATTTTTAGCTTTTCTAAAGTCTTTGGAAAAAGCTTCCTGACGAGCTGGCCTAAGCAACCAGCGAAATTGGCTTAGACTTCCCTCAACAATAATTTTCAGTGTTTTTATCAAAAATAAAAATTGGAAATTAAGCACGTCATAGAGAAATCTTATTAGTAATACATTTTGTATTCCCGAAAATATTTTTTGTTAATAATATTTTTTTTTTATTCACCCAAAATTTTTTGTTTTTTCTTGTCACACTGTCTCATATTACACAACAACATGTTACATAACAATTGTGCTTATTTAAAATTACAATATATTTGTGTTAAAAAACAAAATATATGTATTTACATACATTTTTATGACTCCCAAAAGAATACTGTTGCACATTGACCAACTTATGAGCCACCTCCATCCATTTGTACCACGCACTGTTCGCCTCCTGCCAAATATGTTGCCATGTTGTTGGCAAAATGTTGCCAACAATTTATTGAAATAAATATAACGCGAATGGTTTTCCAATAAAACATTTATATCTCCCTTGTTACAGCTCAAAAAAAAAAGAACTTAAAATAAAACACCAACAGCAGCAATGTGTAGCAACAACGTTTAAAAATGTGCTCAAAATGAAGGCTACAAGAGGAATATTTTAAATTCCAATATAATTTTCGATATACAATAAATCGAGTTTGGGTTCAACAAAAAGGAAACACATACACAAAAAAAACAACGGATTCCACTAAATTATAAAATAAAATTGATATAAGAAATTTAAAGCAATTAAAAGAAAATGGAGACTAATTGAATGAAAATGGGAAATATCAGATAGATTTTTAGTTTCTGCACTAGTAAAAATAATTATTGTTTTATTTGAAGAAAATACCGCAGTTTGACTATAGTTAAGGGGTCTGTTTGTACACGGTCAAGCATTTCTCATTAAGCACTGTGGTAGTATAAGTGAAAATGTAATTGTATATGTTACACCTGGATGGAAAAGCAAAGAAATTTAGATATGACGGCGAATATTACGTCCAGCACACATACACGAGTGAATGTGCCTGCATGACAAGCATTTTAACCGTGGTCAGACCCCTTTAGAACTTTAGTTTAAACAACAGACGTGACTATATACTTGACAATTATATAGACTAGAACTTGAATTTAAAACTGGCCTTAATTTTACATTAAAAAAAAATTATTTAAATTAAAACATTTATAATATTAATTAAAAAATTAATTAAATCTGCACCTGTTAACAAAATAATAGTTATTCCTATCGGAAGTTCTAAGATCTAAAAAAAACACCCTTTTTATTAAGAAAGTTGAATTTCGAGCGTGGGGAGAGGGCTAAGAATTTCCAAATTTCAACATTATTGCATCTAAGCCTCTATAAAAGATAATATAAAGGGTGTTTTTTAAGCCCGGCAGAACTTTCAAAAAGGTTAGCTGTCAAACGAACTATCATAATGCGCTCACTTTCTGGATCAGTATTACCCTGGCAAATCATTATGAATATACTAATGTTCGAACAACGTTACCAAACTTTCCAAATTTACTTTGAAGAAAATTAGTCATCGGTGATTTAACACAAAATTGTGTGCAGCGATAGAGCTCATTTTTCGCTAAACAGATTTGTTAATAAGCAAAATTGACTCATATGGAATAAGGCCAATCGACAGCAGACAGAGATGAAAGTATAGTCAGTCAAGCCCGGCCATTGGATACCCTACACCACAGTATTTAAAAACAAATTTTCGAGAGTGTTCCCTATTTGGGACTCGCCAGAAAAAAATTATGTTATGAGGTTTAAATTCCTGTAAAAGTTCTCTGTGCTAATTACTATTTAGAATTCTTTATAATTATGAGAATGGTTGCCTTTGAGTGATTTTTTTATATGGGACCTATAAGCCAATTACGACCTACCAGCACAACATTTTGTCATGAAATAGTGTTTATCGTAGAAGTTATTGTATTTTTATGTGCCTACCAATATTTATCAGAATGTTATGCCATTCAAACCACCATTCCACCACCTGGATAACTATCTTGCCGCGATGTGGTGGCTTAAGTGTCGGCTGTAGTGTCTGTCTTGGAACTTGAATCCGGACAGCTGAGTCGGAACAAGTTTAAAGGCAGACGCTTTAAGGCCATCATGACCAAGGGTTATCCATTCCTCATCCTATTCCCTTCACCTACAATCCTTCCCCCCCCCCCCTTTTATTCCCACTTCCCCCACTTTTAAAGTCAAGGTGGTTGATAGCAGTGCCGAGGATCTGGATGACTAGTTAGTGGTTAAAGAAACTAGTCGCGAACAGCTTCCCTCTGACGCTGATGGCAAAGGTCAGTTGTAATTCTAGCCTAGTCCGTGCAAGCCGTCACTGCGCGAGATGGTCCTTTGTATACGTGCATATTCGTGGGATTGGAAACTGGACGATTTCAAGATAAAACAAAATACGGACATAGTGACAGAAGTTGGTGCAGGGAGTATCACTGACAACTCCACAGGCCCGATGTCAGATTCAGACTCGGATCTGCTTGTGGTTCACAGGGATATTCTGCTGCAAGAAAGTCAGTTAGTGACAGAACTGACAGAGACCAACTGGATGGGCTCGACAATGGACTCATTGACACGCTCTGGGGCCTCGGAAAGACTCGGTGATCTGACCTTGGACTCTGATGATGAGCACGAAATAGCTATGATTTCGGCTCATGGTCAGGATCAGAGGGTTGAACCATTGACTTTTGTGGTCACATTCGAGACAGTGAGCAAATTGGCGAGTACATCGAAATCCATTGTTCGGCAGGATGTGACAGAACAGGTCACATCGGAGAGCCGATTAAATCTCGAACAAGCCAAGAGTGGTTGGAGAGTCTCTTTAGCCTTTCTAGAAAAGATAGCTAAGAAAGACTCTTCACTGCACGATGGGCGGGATAGGCATTTGCTGAGGATGCACCGGAAGAACACTGCTGGATTCGAAAGAATCCACGGTTCTTTCGATGTCATCCTAGGGCTTCCCTATCCTGCGGGGTATACAGCAGAGGCTGCTGAGGAATCAAAAGTTGTCAGTAAAGACAAAGGATCCTCACCAGATTCTGCTGGCGTATCCTCTTACAAGGAAGGTAGAAGGAAGGAGGGTAAAAGTTCACCACCCAGCCCTCTTAATGGTGACAGATTGGTTACGGTTGAGGGAGCTAGGCCTGGGGACGAATTACCCACAGTAGACCAAGAGTCTCTCAGGAAGTTGAAGTTGATGAGTGGGGTTGCGATATTTGGGTTGGGGTCTATCAGTTTTAGGTTTCACAAAAATGATGGACCCTAAGAGGCTGAATGTGGTGCAGATAAACCTGCATCACTGTGAAGCAGCCTCAACCGAATTAGTAACCCACCTCATCGATAACAACGTGGACGTGGCCTTAATCCAAGAGCCCTGGATCAACAACAACCGGGTTGTTGGATTAAAGGCCACGGGATATACACTGTTCGTACCCCACACGGGTGAGAAGGTTCGAACTTGTATAATGGCAAGAAATGAGCTCAAATTTATGTTGTCTCATTCTTTCAGCAATGGAGACCTCACGGTTGTTACAGGTGAAGCTATGGACAAAACGGTCCTAGCACTAGCATCGGTATACTTACCATATGAGGCTACCGATCCACCTGGTGTGAAAGTACGTGAGTTGGTGGAGCACTCGAGCAGAAGCGGCTCGAGACTGGTACTAGGTTGTGACGCTAATGCACACCATACCCAATGGGGAAGTACCGACATCAACAAAAGGGGTGAGTCTATGTTTGATTTTATTATTGCTAGCAATCTTTACATCTGTAATAGGGGGAATACGCCAACATTCAGAACTAGAGATAGGGAGGCAGTAATAGATGTAACATTGACGAACTATAGAGACTTAGTAGATGATTGGAGGGTGGCTTAGGAATTTTCCTTCTCTGACCATGGTCGTATATCCTTTAATCTAAAATTCGAAAAGTCAAAAAGGCGTCCTTATAGGAATCCAAGGAGGACGAACTGGGATTCCTTTTCGGGATTGGTGAATGGTAACCTTAAAGTTACACACGATTGGGGGTCGACTTCGGCCGGTGTGGAGCACCTGGTGGGTACCTTTACGGAGGTGTTGACCAGTAGCTATGAGCGATCTTGTCCGCTGAATTTTCCGGGTAGGCGCTCGCAACCGAGATGGTGGACAGGTGAGTTGAGGACTCAAAGGACCACTGTCAGAAGGTTATTCAATAGAACGAAGCATACGCGTAGGGATGAGGACTGGAGTAACTTTAGGATAAGTTATAATAGGTATAAGGGAGATATTAGAAGGGCTAAAAGGGACTCGTGGATCAAATTTAGCGAGTCAGTGGAATCTGTAAATGAGATGTCCAGGTTCAGAAGGATTTTATCCAAGGACCCTGTGGTCCCGGGATTTATTCAGAGACCGGACGACTCATGGACGGAATCTAGCTCAGAATCTCTCTGTTTGCTTATGGAGACTCACTTCCCGGGTTGTGTGGATCCTGGGGCGGGGGAACAGGTGGGGTGTGGTAACCCCTTTTCTGGATCGGGCTCGGGAGATGAGATAAGGGAGGCGGTGGGGGATATCATCACCTTGGATAAGGTTACATGGGCGGTTAATACTTTTGGGTCTTACAAATCGGCAGGACCAGATGGTATATTTCCGGCTATGCTACAGAATATCCAGGAATCATCACTCCTATTGCTGGTGGAACTATTTAGGGTATGTCTGCTTAATGGCTACATTCCTAGAGGGTGGAGAGAGGTCAGGGTTATTTTCATACCTAAGGCAGGTAGAACCGGTCACTCTAAACCCAAGGATTTTAGACCTATCAGCCTATCGTCTTTTCTTGTGAAGACATTAGAAAGACTGATTGATCTGCATCTGAGGACGAAGATTGACGCCGGCATCATCAGCGGCGCTCAGCATGCCTATCTTAAGGGTAGGTCTGTTGAGAGTGCGCTTCATGATGTGGTGGGTTATATAGAACGGGGATTGCGAGACAAGGAATACACCTTGGCGGCATTCCTGGATATAGAGGGGGCCTTTAATAATGTGAAAATAGAGGCTATAAGGCAGGCACTGAGTGATTTAGGGGTTTCGTTATTCTTGGTCGAATGGATAACTCTGATGCTTAGCAGTAGAGTTATTCACTCGGACTGGGGAAACGAGCGCTTAAGGAAACTCGTGACTAGGGGGACCCCACAAGGGGGAGTTCTCTCTCCCTTATTGTGGCTCTTGGTTGTCAATGTCGTTCTGGGACGTTTTGACAGTATAGGGCAGAAGGTCGTCGCCTACGCGGATGATGTAGTTATATTGGTATCGGGCAAGTTTCTGCCGACAATTAGCGATGTCATGCAAGGGGCGCTGGGCGAACTGGCAGCATGGGCGACTGATAAGGGCTTGGGGGTTAATCCGGAGAAGACAGAATTAGTTCTTTTCACTAGGAGGTACAAGGTGGAGAATTTTAGGCTGCCGGTACTAGGGGGAGTAGAGCTTAGGCTATCTGATAGTGCTAAGTATCTAGGAGTTTTTCTGGACAGTAAGCTGTCCTGGAAGAGGAATACTCAGGAGAGGCTAAAGAGGGGTCTCAATGCTTTCTATGCTTGCAGATCGTCGATAGGTAGGAGTTGGGGACTCCGGCCGTCAGTTGTGGGATGGCTGTACACTTCGGTGGTAAGACCCATTCTTACGTATGGATGCTGTGTTTGGTGGGAGGCATTGAAACTAGCTAGTCGGAGGGACCTTCTGTCTAAGGCTCAGAGGTGTGCTTCGATCGGCATGACAGGTGCCTTGAGAAGTACGCCTCAGGCGGCTCTGGATGTTATTCTTCATCTTCTGCCTATAGAGCAGTATGTGTGGGAAATGGCAGCAAGGAGCATTCTTAGGCTGAGGGAGCTAGGACTGTTAGGAAATTTCACGGAGGGTCACTCGCGGATCTTGAGTGAAATTGGTACTAGTGGCTATCACCTAGGCTCGCCCGGCTCTACGGATTATTTGGTCACTAGGGTCGATTTTGGGCGTTTGCCAGAGGTGATATTGCCTTCTAGGGAGAGCTGGTCAGGGCAGGGCAGATTGTATAGGGGATTTGCTATTTTCACTGATGGCTCGAAGATGAAGGGCACGGGTGCGGGGGTCTACATTGAGGATCTGGACATCAGAAGGTCATATAGACTTCCCGACGACTGCAGTGTATTTCAGGCGGAGGTTCTGGGGGTTCTCAGAGCCGTAGAATTGGTAGGAGCTAACATTGCCAAGGGCTCGGAGGTCACCATATATGTGGACAGCCAGGCGGCTCTTAGGGCCTTAATGGGCTGTTATGTGAACTCCAGGCTAGTGGACGATTGCAGGAGGGCTCTAGGAGTAATCTTAGGGAATTATGTTGTGAGGCTCTGCTGGGTACCAGGTCACTGCAACATCACCGGCAATGAGATAGCTGATGAGTTGGCAAGACTGGGCTCGGAAATGGAAGATCCTGACAGTTTGCAAGTGGTCAGGCCTCCAATGGGCTTCTACTTTGGGAGAATTAGGGAATGGATTCTGAACAGGACTAATCGGGCTTGGCGGGGCCGAACGGACTGCCGAGTATCGCGCACTCTGTGGCCGATGCTTAGTAGGTCAAATTCGGACGCGCTGCTGGGTAAGAGTAGGGCCTGCGTCAGGACCATGATAGGTATTATCACGGGCCACTGTATGATAGGCAGAATGGCGGTGAGAATGGGGTCTGGCTTATCGGATATATGTAGGCTGTGTGAGGACCCAGAGGAGCTGGAGACAGTTGAGCACTTTCTGTGCCACTGTCCCAGGCTTCAGAACAGCAGGCTGAGGTGGCTAGGTAGCAGATTCCTGCACGAATTAGGAGATGTCTCGGGCTGCGGGCTCGAGAATCTGATGGGATTCGTAATGGGAATGACCTGGCTGCGCGGCAGGAGGCTGGGAAACATGTAGGGCAGTTTTTTTCCTGTTTGGTAGGGTTGTGTTTTGCTTGTTCTGTTCGATTTCTTATCTTCCACTATCTTCCTTCCCTGTGCTTTCACCATTTACTTCTACTACTCTGTCACACTAGACATCTTTCTCTTCTTTCTTCCTTTGTTTCACTAATTAAAGGCATCACAATGGACCATATTGGTCTCTGGGTGAGGGTGTGAAGTTTGCTTCACACCAGCCTTTCTAACCTAACCTAACCTAACCTATGCCATTCAAAACTATTATCGGGAGTAGAATTTTTATGGTGCAATAAAAATCTAATAAAAATTTGTAGGATGATTGACGCCGCAAATAAGCTTGGACAAATTTTTATCTAAATACCAACATAAATAATCAAATGTTTTATACACAGAAGAAATTATCAGTAGTTTTTTATCAATTAAAAAAAATTGTTTAAAAAGTATTTCAATTTAATTAATGTGATAATTGAATAAATTATTGTTTTAGTTGAAAGAAAATTAAAAATGTAATTTTGAATTCATTAACATTTTAGTTGTTTTGAAATAGATTTTGATTAAAATATTAATTAAATATCAAAAAATCTTAAATACTTTTTCGTTTAAAATAAAATAATTTAATAATTAAAATTTGTAGAATTGTTGTTGTTCATTGTAAAAACCTGAGTTATGTTTAATTAAATCAATTAACACATTGTTTGAAACGGCAATGTTTTTTAACATTTTTTTAATTAAAATTAAAAATATCATTTATTGAAAAATAAAATATTCACAATTTTACAATTCTTACAATATTTAATCATCTATAAATTCATTTTGTTAATAGGGGCAAAATCAACAACTTGTTTGCTTGATTCTACAAATTTGGTGATTAGAGACAATTTTTAATTTTTTCTGTGTAGGCACAAAGACTATTCCGGAAAAAAAATTGTATGGGGGCCATGTGAAATTATGGACCGATTTTTACCATTTTCAATTGGATTCGTCCTTATGACAATTAAAACGTATGTACCAAATTTTTCCAAATTGTGTTTCATCAAAACTGATACTGGTACTTTGCACACAATTTTACACAGAAAAAATATATCAAGAAAATTTTTCGCAACACAGTTTGTTAAAAATAAAATTTTAGGTCAACAAACTTTTTTTTTTTTTTTGATTCACTGATAAAAAATTATAAACTTTGCAAAATAGCACTCATTAAAACATATTTAATAATGAAAAAAATATTTGATCAAAGTTAAGACAGTATTTTACAACTTTTTTTAATTTTTTAATAGCTTTGATATCGTTGCAAATAAGACTTGTAATGTGCTTGTAATTCTCATTCGCTTTAAAGTATAATATCTTAAGTTTTTCCAAAGTCTTTGGAAAAGGGTTTCCTGATGATCTGGCCTAAGAAACCAGCGAAATTCGCATAGGAACTTGCCCCAACAATAAATTTTAGTGCATTTATCAAAGAATAAAAATTGGGAATTAAGCACATCATAATTAATGCATAAATAAATAAATAAAGATTCGAAAAAAGTTTTGTTTGATTTATTCAACATTTCCAAAAATTTATTTTAACATATCACGTAAACATTTTGTTGGAAAAAATTATGTTGGGCAACAACTTTCTTTATTGACTCAATAAACTTAATTCAAAAAATTTTTTTTTATTAGTTATGCGATTTTCGTATTCAAATATGAAAATTATTTTTTTCTGTGCCGGACGGATGGACGGACATCGTAAGATCGACTCAGACAGTTATTCTATGGCGATCGGTATACTTAAGGGAGGGTCTAGTAGCAATTGTTTTTGAATGTTTCATACATTAGCCCAAGCTCTACTATTGTGGTGTGGCGTGCACCGTTTGACACGATGTACACGCTTGTAGCATAATCGGATCATATTTATTCAAAAATAAAGTCGGCCAATGAAGATCGTTACCGCGCCGCGGCGGTGGTTCTCGAGTTATGTTAAACAAAAGAGCCTTATCAGAATTGAGTCCCGAATCAATCAGCTGAAAAATGTGTGCAACAAATTGAGAGGTGGCACCTGGTGGCACTTGAAATTGATTAAAAATGTAAAAACAGATATGAGAAAATGTATTAGTAGTGATTTCCAACTGTGGGAAAGTAAGGCTAAGATTGCAGGTCCAAATGTTTGGAGAAAAAAGGGATTTTTGTTATATGTTCATAAAAATACACAAAAAAAAACTTAAGTCTCTGCAGATTTTTTTTTTTCAATTTTAGTATACTGAAATATCCTACTTTAAAAAAAAAGGAAAACGTTAGCTCAAATAAAAAAATATTCGTTTTTAAATTCTTAGGTTATAATTAAGTTGATTCGGTAAAACATACAAGTACTGAGTTTGAGACGGATATAAAAAAAAATGGCAGTCAGATCAGAGTTATACTTTTTGATTGGATTGTACCATTTAGTCTAAAATTTCAAAATATCACTGCATATTGCATGAAGAGTATGTTGACAATTTGACTTTTTTCCGCGAAATCCCCAGTGTGCGCCGTGATTAATGATTTTGTTTTGATTCGGGCGAAATTTGGTTTTAACAGGATGGACTAAGGTGCCATACGAAGACTGCAACCATTGACTTGTTAAAATAAATACATGGCGAGATGTTGAGTTCGAGAAATTAAGCTGTCAATTGGCCTTCAAGTTCGTGCGATTGTACACCCCTTGATTATTTGCTGCGGTTGTACTTGACGGCCCTGGTTTAGGCTGATAAACAAGTGACACTGTAGAGACCAATATTGCTCGTATCATACGGCCAGTAGTTCTGGAAAAAGTGTATTTCAATTGAACGTCCAAAATGTGCTTTGTTCAGAAAAAAAGTGATGGTCATTTGCCCGAATCTTTTTGTTTTCAATGTAATTTTTTTTTGTATTATTTATTTATTTTTTTTTTTTTTATTTGTGTTATTTCTGACGATTTCAAGAGTAAAGGCTGAGTTAGGCGAACGTTGCTGTTCCCGTAACTTACTGTAACGGACCGCTTGCACGTTGGTGCACTTATAGAACATCTAAAAACGTCTCATATGTTTTTCACATACATAAACAAAAAAGCAATAGTATACATAAAACAACACACACAGTGATGGGAAATCAAAAGGTTTAAATGGTGACCGTTGTGCAGAAAAAGTACCAAGTGATTAAAATGGTATTAAAACAGTATTTAGTGTAAGTAAAAAAACAATTATAATTTAATATCTGATATTTATATTATACTAGTGGACCCCGATGCACTTCGTTGCAACCAACCAAAAAAAGAAATGAAATATTCTAGATTTTTTTTATGAAATGAATGCATTGTATTTAAAAATTATTAATGTTAATCCAAAACATTTGGATATACAATATTTTTCGTTTGCCCATTTGAAGCGAGCACAAACAAACAATTTGGAGTTCCAACTCTTGAGCAGGCCACGTATAGCTGTCCATGTGAAAAGCACGGCTCCCCCAAATTTAATCCGCATATTTGAAGCGTTTGTCCTTGCGCCTTATTGATGGACATGGCAAATGATAGACGCACTGGGAATTGCAAACGCTTAAATTCAAATGGCATGTCTGTTGGAATCAGTGGAATACGTGGTATGAGCACAATTTCACCTTTCGCTGTTCCGGTCAATATTGTGGTTTCAATTAAATTCGGCATTTGAAAAAAAAACAGCACTCACACAACAACAATACTTTTTTGAGTTATCTATATTTATAAAAAGAAGTGTACATTTTGATTGTCACTCCATAACTGGAGAATGGCTAGACCGATTTTGGATTTCAAAATCAACTAACCATCATCACTCCTCCCTGTACCTTCCCTAAAAATTTTATGGCAATCGGTCAAGCCGTTCTCGAGTTATGGAGTTATGGGTTATGGAGTTATGGAGTGATAGACGCACTGGGAATTGCAAACGCTTAAATTCAAATGGCATGTCTGTTGGAATCAGTGGAATACGTGGTATGAGCACAATTTCACCTTTCGCTGTTCCGGTCAATATTGTGGTTTCAATTAAATTCGGCATTTAAAAAAAAACAGCACTCACACAACAACAATACTTTTTTGAGTTATCTATATATATAAAAAGAAGTGTACATTTTGATTGTCACTCCATAACTGGAGAATGGCTAGACCGATTTTGGATTTCAAAATCAACTAACCATCATCACTCCTCCCTGTACCTTCCCTAAAAATTTTATGGCAATCGGTCGAGCCGTTCTCGAGTTATGGAGTGACAATCAAAATGTACACTTCTTTTTATATATATAGATATTTACAATAAACAAATATGTATTTTAGCATATACATACAAATTTACATATATTATTTTGTAAATGTGCATAGACAAAACAATATTTTGTAACCAATTAAAGCCTTTTATATATTTCTGATTTCTATTGTATGTGCATATCCATTTGTTTATTTTGTACATCTAAGCATATGTATATTTATATATATGGAAATATGTTGTATTGTAAGTCGTTTTTTCTAAAGTCCATAGATATACTGGGAAAAGTACCAAAAAAAAAGAGCGAAACTACCCGCATTCAATTTAATATACTAGCAGGCCATCACTGCTTTGCAACTGTCACGTAACGACGGCAAGAAATTCTGATTTATACAGATTGAGACGTTCCGTTACGTGACATTTAAATTCGGTAAGCATTTACATTGTAAGCAAATAACAAAACGGACCAGACGTTTCGTTAGGGGACGTGGACGTTCGGCTAACTCTACCTTTATGTGCGTTAAAACACCCTTTATTAAGAAGTTTTTGAAGAATAAACTTTGTTTCCTCTATTTAGCCTGTAAATTCGTTTAAAGCACAATTGATGCCTTTTGTTTAAAAAAAAGTCCTCCTTTTATTATAAATCATAATTTATAGCCAATTAGCTTTAAAAAAAATATTGTTACATTTCACTTTTTCAAATAATTTTCTATTACATTTTATGAAATCGTAGTTATGAATTGTGTGTAGCTGTTTTTAAGCAATTTATAATTTTGTATGTGGCATTGGAATTTTTCTACATTTTTGGGGGAAAAAACAAAAAAATTCAACAAAATAAAATCCTAAAATAAAATCCTTAAATAAACATTTTTATTATTGGTAAAATTTATATAAATAATTTCTGGTCTTGTAATGCCATTTAGGTAAAGTGAAACTATAAACTAAATTGTAACGAGAAAGTAGTTAAATAAATGAATTTTATAATAATAATCAAAAATTTATATCATTGGAAATCTTAAGGAAAACAAAAAAAATGTGAGTCAAGTTATAAAACAAAATAGATTTTCAAAAATCTTAAAATGTTTGATAAATTATTGATTTTTTATGTTAGAAAAGATTTTACTCCTTTAGTTTCCTTTTACTACCTGCTTGTTTGCTATAAAATATATGTATATAACACTTTAATATGCTCGCTCACACATTTGTATGCACATGCAGCTATTGCTTGCATTACCATATTTTTCTCTGGTTATTTATGGTAATTCATGGGGAATACAATACCATGAGCCACCGAACGGAAGCAGACAAAGGGATTATTTAAGCCTTAACAGTTTTTGGTTTTATTTTCTTTTTGATAGGGTTTCTGCTTCCAAGTTTTTTTTTCACTTATTTAAGTTTTTTACATATTTTACAATTTGTTAAACTAAAATATCTACAAACTCGTTCCTTACATAGGAATTTAAAGGGTTAAAGGTCATAGAAATAAATGTTCCCTATCAAACCTCATATGCTTGGAATGTTAAAGAGAGCAGAATTAATAGATTTAAAATATTAAAGGTGACAAAGGACTGAAGTCCAAATAACAGTTGATAAAGATTTCAGGAATTTCAGGTGAACTTTTTTTCTGCAATGTGGTCATCCTTTATTTTTTGAAACAAGGAGTCTTTTCTCCATAAAAGAATTTTCCAAAAAAAAAATTACAACAAAAAAAAGCACAAAAACAATGGCCATATAAGATATTAACATGAGTGGAACAAATGGAATTAAAACAAAAACCTGTTTCAATCTCATATTATCAAAATGTTTTAACAAAACTCCATTTAGTTCAATAAACTCACCAAAAATATATATAATATGTAAAATGGAACATATGGAATTGAAACAAAAATCTTAGATTCTTAAAAATTTTTTACATAAAAAGTTTAAATAAAGCTTAAACTAGTTCCAAATTTGTAAACTAGCAAAAAAAATTCAAGGGGAACAAGTGGAGTTGAAACGAAATCCTTAAAAATTTGCATGTTTTAAAATTTTTTTTTAACATCAAAAAAATTAAGTGAAATGCTAATTTTGGTCATATAAAACCTACTAAATATATAGTAATTATAAAATGAAACAAGTGAAATTAAAACAAAGTTAATTTCTGTTCCAAAGATGTTTGCATGCTTTCAAAAGAAACGCTTGAAAAATCTAAAATTATACCAAGTTACATAATTTAATGTTATTGAAACAAATGAAATGGAAACACAATGTTTTTAATCTCATTTTTTCTAAATTTTAAAAACTCAATCCAATCTTCTTCTTTATTAAAAATATACAAAAAGCAACATGGAAAAATCAAAAGGGAAGAAATGCTATTGAAACACAAACCTTTTAAAATCACAAGTTCCAAAATAATTTCCAAGATGAAATTGTACGCTTAAAATCCTAATGTTATCATTTTTTCGTAAAAATATGTGTTTTTTTTTTCTTTTTTGGTTTTAAAACGATTTTTTGTCGAGTGTTTCGACGAGTATTTTCGGAAACTAAAGATCTTACCGAGTCCAACTTTTATTGCAAAATTAAATGGTAAATTTCGTTCTAAAGACGTCGGAATATAAATCTGTCTAGTCGACCAAAACACTGAAATTCTAATAATACTCTTTTCATACCCTTCACCAGAGAGAAATTAAATACTCCAGTAATACAACAATAATATAAAAAAAAGTAATATGACAAATATATTAACTATGAAATGAAACAAATGGAATTGAAATAAAAATCTTTCCTTTTAAAGAATTTACAAAGTTCTAACTCAAAAATATAAAATATTCTTAAGTTTTTAAATTTACATTACATTATATGAGTGAAACAAGTGAAAATGAAACATGACCTCTTGAAAATCCAAATATTAAACAAATAAATGGATAGTTTTTGAAATAAAATACCTGGAATTGAAGCAAACAATAGTAGTTTTTGAGTTTTTTTATATGTAATTAATTTTTAAAAATTTTTTCATGGAACCTTTTAAACAAATAAAAATTGGTGAAAATGGAATTGAAACAGAAATTTAAAAATTTATTTTTTGTTTTTTTAATAAAATTTTCTTTTATTAAACTGGACTTTTAAACATAAAATTTATTAAAAAAAATAATCCGAAAGAAAAATTGAAACTAGAGCAAAATTTAAAAAAAAAACTTAAAGTTTTATGCTTTGCTTTTTTTGTAGTGATTTTTTAAGAACGTTTTTTAATTTTTATTATATTTTTGACATTCAACAAAGTCGAACCAAGGTTTCGAAATTTTTTTAACTTGAAAACTTTAAAATATATTAAAGTTGGTGAAAATATTTTTAAACTTTCAACAAATAAAGCAAATGAAACAAATGGAATGAAAACCAAATTTTAAAAGATTATTATTTTGAATAAAAATTAATTAAACTATTTTTTCTAGTATTTTAATTATTATTTATTATTATTTTTGCAAGAAATTTGTTTATCTAATTTGTATGGAATAACTTTTTTAAAAAATGGGAATGAATCAAATTAATATCAATAATAGAAATTATAATAAAATAAGAACTTATGGATTTTATAACAACAAAAAAATTTCCGAAAAATTTTAAAGTAGAAAACAAAATGGAATGGAAACAAGATTTGTTAATTTAATGTTTTTAAAAAAAATGTAAAGCTAAAATTTTCTACATAAAAAAATTGAATTTTAAGCGAAAAATTTATAATAAAAAAATTTATTATAATTCTTATTCCACATTAATTTTTTTATTATACATTTTTCGCTTAAAATCCAATTTTTTTATCTTAAAAATTTTAGCTTTAAATTTTTTTTTAACAAAATTATATTAACAAATTTTGTTTCTATTCCATTTTGTTTTCTACTTTAAAATTTTTCGGAAGTTTTTTTGTTGTTATAAAATCAATAAATTTGAAACAAAATTTTTTAATTGTTGTTTTTAAGACAAATGCAGTTTAAATTAAATTATTAATAATCTTAGCTAAAATACAAAAATTGGAAGATGAATTGAAACATAATTTGTTAATTTCTTGTTTTTAACGTAGATTCATAGAAATTATTTATATATTTTCAAGATAAACTGAAAATTTGCTAATAAAAGTTCAAAGGAAACAAATGGAATTGAAACCAAATTCGTTAATTGATTATTTCAAAAAGATATTTATAGTAAAGACCTGCACGAGTGCACCATAAAGTATTGTCAAAACAGATACACCAGATATGTACCCTTTACTATGGATATAAATGAGAGAATGAGTGTAACTGATATTGTATGGTTTTGCTTTTGTCCACTCACCATATCCTAAAAACCCAAACCAGTTGATTATGGTATTGGATTGAGTATATCATAACCTTTTTTTTTGCTCACAAATATCTATTGTCACCATGGTATTTTAACAATACTTATAGTTATCTGTTGTATTTTCAAATATTGTTGGAGAGTTGATGCAAATAACAGAGCTTATAAAAATTTATATACGATCTCAACCAGGGGTGCCAGATGGTTTTGGTAAGAAATCTGCATATCATCAAAAATAAATCGGCAATTTAATTTAAAAAAATATTGTGTTTAAAAATACCTTTTTTAAACACAATGAAACATATTTTAATGACAAAAAATAACATAGCAACAATTTACCATTACCTAATGCTTTTAACATAAAAATCAATACAAATAAACGTTTTATAAATAAATATTAGTTAATTAAAAATTTATATGAATTTTCCATATTAGAGCCAACGGAGACATACTGTCATATAACAATAGATTCGTATTAAAGTTCTCTTTCAGAATCGATGGTGATCTAGAAAAAACGATCTCAACTCCACAGTTAAGACAAATTTTTCAACGAATATATAAAAGTTCGGATTAAACAATAAAAGTAGAGTTTTCTCTCTAAAAAAGCTCACTTGGCTGTCAACAAATAAAACTCTTTTAAGGATTTAAATTTTTACGTCTTTAATAATTAGTGATGCCATTAGGATACGAAAGATACATTTTTCGTATCTTTTGATGACTTCAGGTACCATGTATAATCCTGATATTTTTCGTATCTTTTGAATCTGTGCGCAAAATGTACAGAAATCCAATTTTAAACTTTCCTACTCTAACAAAGTTTATAAAAGTTATCATTTTGTTATGAATACTAAAAAAAAACAATGACAACTAAATACGAAAATAAAATGTATTTTGTTGTTAGGTTTTCTAAGTTCTTCTGTCGCTTGCTTATTCTTGTGTATGTCTGTTAAGATGAAATTTTAGAAGAAAAATTTATATTAACTTTTTGATATAATCGCCTTAGTATAAACGCCTTAACTCGTATATTAATTTTTACAAACAATTTGTTTTGATAACATTAAAATGGATTTTCAAATGTTTTCCAAAATGTCTAATTTTGGAAAAAAGCGTATCTCTTTGGAAACTAAAATGTATCCTTCTCGAAATTTCACTGGCAACACTGATAATAACACTCATTTTGTTTTTCTTCTTTTTTTAATGACAATTTAATTGCAGCACAAGCTGATTAGATAATACTGCTATACAAATTGTAAAGATCTGACCAGCTGCAAGCTTTGAGTGTCGATCTTTTATTCCTCAACTGAGTTTTAATTTATGACGGCTAAATCGAACTCCCTTTTTAGGAGTTTAATTTGACCTTTTATATTTACGTTAAATAGGTAACTGTTTAAAAAGGACTTTTTTGTTTTTAATTCACAAAATAACTCCGGGACTGAAAATAATAATAACTATTATTTTGTCGCTACATATGTTTTATTTGAGTAATCGTAGCCAATTAAAGTAACAATTTTTTTTTGTTATTGATAACCATTATTTCAACCACAAAAATTTTCGGTTAAAAATATGTGTTGTAAAAAAGCATTTATTTTTCCATTATAAACAAATAATTTATTTTTTTGGTTGCAATTATCCATTACAAACAAATAAGAAAGTAGTCTGCATGCCCGACCCTACGATGCTCCACACCACAATATTTAGAGATTACTTTTCAAGAGTGTAGCTTAGGGACCCTTGGGCAATCATGGACCACGCCATTATTTTATGAAGTTAAGATTCATGTCAAAGTTCTCACCATTGACAATATGCTTGTTCCTTAGGACAATTAGAAACTTTGTATCAAATTTCAGCAATTTATCTTCAAAACTGCGACCTGAACTTTACGTACAATTTTTACATAGACAGACATTTTTTCTATGATTTTTTTTGTCGCTTATTTTATAACTGTTACGATCCTTGAAATAACTGTTTTTAAAGAACTTTTTTGATACCAGTTATAACTGCCACCGTTCCTGGTTAATTGTTTTTATGGATATAAAAAGTTTGTGTTTTAATTTTTTTATTATTATACATTAGACCTGGCGCAGCTAATATGGAGTTTTTTATTTTTTGGTAGTTTTTCAAAATTTTGACCTTTGACCTCATTGTTGCACGGGTTGGCACCATCCGATCAGCCTGAATATTTGCTATATTAATTTTGGCATCAAATCGCATATTTTCATCGCTACCCACATTCAAGTTTAAAAAAAAAGTTTTTAACGCCAGGTCTATTATACATATATGAGTTTGACACTTTTATTAAATAACTTTAAATATAACCATAAAAATCGAATTATTAAATTTGAAATAATCTTTAAAAATAATAATTCCTTGCAAAGATTAATTTTTCAGCAGATATCGAAATTTAATTTTAAGGTGGAAGAATTCTCGCATTTTAAATCTGATTTTCTTTTTGCAAAAAAAAACTTGAATATTTACTTTACTTTCTTAAATTAAATTTTCTACCGGAGGTATAAGCCTTATCCTCAATTGCATATAATCATATAAAATTAAATATTTACATTGACAGTGAATATAAATTAAGCTTAACTTTACTCTTTTGTAAGTAATAATCCCTTTTTCCTTTAGAAAAATAAATTATCTCTTCTTTTAGCTTTGGTCAAAAAATCGTTAAGTTTTTTTCTTTCATTTGGAGTTAATGCTTTTATTCTTTATACCTAGTTGAATATTTTTCATAATGTGTGTGTGTGATGGGTTAGACAAACACTACATACATATGTACATACATATATGGAATAAATCTAACCCATTTTCCTTAAGTATAAGCGCTGAATTAATAACAGTTGTCTCTTTGTAACGTTAAAAGTTACACAAAATTAAAAATGTATATAACACAAACCAAAAGCTACCGTGTTTTAAGTTTTTATCAAAAAATCGGTAAATAGGCACTTTGATAATTTAGAGAAAAAAATCGGCAAAATACCGATAAATCGGTAAATATGGCAGGCCTGATCGCAACGCTTCTCGCTAGTTTTGTTGTTGTTGCTCAGCAATTTTCAATACCACAGCACGAAAAAGACCCTTCCTTTTAAGGGCATCAATGAATTTGTTACAAAAACAAAATATATGTGTTGTTTTTTTGGTAATTTTTTTTTATTATATTTTTCAATAATTTTTGTCTACATGTCTCTTGAACGACGAGACCCCATCCTTTTAAGGGCATCAAAGAATTTGTTACAAGAACAAATACATACCGCTACCAAAAATTTCAAAAATGTTTGCCTTTCAAAATAAAAAAATAAAAATTTACAAGAACAAATCATGTACACAGTAGACGCAAAGTCTAATCGTGCTGCCCATCGGGGAAAATTGCAAGCGCTTCCACTTTTTAGGCCTTTAAGAATGTTAACAATTCGCCATATGACTTCCTTAGTTGCATTTAACAAATTTTACAGGAAAAGCAAAAAAAAATTTTTTTATTGAAAAAATCAGCCTAGCAAATTTTTGTTGCTGCAATTTTTTCTTAATAAACGTTAACTCTTCTTTAAAGTTAGAAAGCGGTTGCGAGGCTGAATGTCTGCAAAAAGGCCTTTTGTAAGACCTCTATACTACCTAATTATCCCACTGGAAGTAGTCATGCAAATCGCGTTTTTCCTTTATGAAGAATTTTAATAGCGCTATTCAGTGTTTGGTGCGCTTCAGGTTGCAACAGTTTGTTAGTATCGGTTCTCTTGTAAATTTAATACCTTCAAAATTCAAAAAAAAAAATGTTACATGTTTTATTTATATGTTAAAGCTGAAAGTCGTTGAGCGACGCGTAGAATCAAAATATGGAGCTGATCTTGAGGGAGAGCTTTTTTATACATGTAAAAAACTTTTGAGTTGATAGCACTTAAAAATGATTTTTTTGCACCGTAAGGTATATGCATTAGCTAGCTTTGATTTAATAAGCAATAACACTGCGGAACAGCCATTTTGCGGCCTGGAACTTTGTTTAATTTCTTACTAATTTGAGGTCGCTGATTCCAAATCTAACCTTCATTTTTCTCTATCTGCTCCAGTTTTAGAGATATACCGTTATGTCCAAAATTAAGGTACTTTCAGCACATATATTGAAATAACATGAAAATGGTGCATCATATTCCCTTAAGAAAAAAATTTTTTTGTTCTTTAAAAATTCATAAAAAATAAATGTGCAACAAAAATCACAGTTTGGGTTTAGACCATTTAGTTCAACATATTTCGAATGAAATGAGCTTTATTTCATTGCAATCGGTGCACAACTTTTGATTGTATTCACAATTTATCCATAAAAAAACATATTTTAATGTATATATTTTTTTTTTTGTTCACACATACACATTAAAATACGTTTTTTTTATGGAAATCGCAATTTTTATCAATTCGGTAAATTGTGAACACAATCAAAAGTTGTGCACCGATTGCAATGAAATAAAGCTCATTTCATTCGAAATATGTTGAACTAAATGCTTTTAGACCCAAACTGTGACTTTTGTTGCACATTTATTTTTTATGAATTTTTAAAGAACAAAAAAAATTTTTTTTTTCTTAAATTTTTATTTGTTTTTTTAAAAACTTCAACGATATCTCTGAAATTACTGGCCAAATTTAAAACAATGTTAGTACGTCTTAAAGATAATGTTGTTAGCGAATTTCGGTTTTTTTTTTTCTTAAGGGAATATGATGCACCATTTTCATGTTATTTCAATATATGTGCTGAAAGTGCCTTAATTTTGGACATAACGGTATATCTCTAAAACTGGAGCAGATAGAGAAAAATGAAGGTTAGATTTGGAATCAGCGACCTCAAATTAGTAAAAAAATTAAACAAAGTTCCAGGCCGCAAAATGGCTGTTCCGCAGTGTTATTGCTTATTAAATCTAAGCTAGCTAATGCATATACCTTACGGTGCAAAAAAATCATTTTTAAGTGCTATCAACTCAAAAGTTTTTTACATGTATAAAAAAGCTCTCCCTCAAGATCAGCTCCATATTTTGATTCTACGCGTCGCTCAACGACTTTCAGCTTTAACATATAAATAAAACATGTAACATTTTTTTTTTTGAATTTTGAAGGTAAAACTATTATATATGTATATATATATTACAGCTTTAATGGGCATATTCTTGTAGGAAATAAAATTTTCCAAATAAAACCTCGGTTATCATTTTTTTTTGGAAACTTAACGGATAAAAAGTTATCAGACTTTGAATACTAGCTAAAATGAAGAACAAAAGCAATATATGTTACAACTAGTTTCCGATTACAAAAAATACCTTTTATTCAAAGTCTGATAATTTTTTACCCGTTAACTTTACGAAAAAAAATTAAAACAGAGTTGTTATGTGAAAAAATTCATTTCCTACAAGAATCAAAATTTTAGAAGATTTTTTTAGCAGTTTTATTTGCAAATACGAAAAAATGTTGTACATGTAATTTATATGAAAAAAAAAAAACTGAAAGTCGTTGAACGACGCGTATAATCAAAAAATGGGGCTGATGTTGAGGGAGAGCGTTTTTTGCCTAGTGGCAATTTCAAAAATAATACAAAAACAATTTTTTTACATATTTATTTATTTTAATTAATTTATTTTTATTTTGTTTGTCCTTCAAGGAATAATTTTTTTTTATATAATACCTAGTATCTATACTTAAGTTTAAATGACTGAATTATTTTTGTTACCTGAAAAATCTTAAAGTTTAACTGAATTAATAAAACGATAGTTATAAAATCATTGTTTATATTTAGCCAACTTACAAAGTGCTTTAAAGTACTTATTTTGTCTAAATAGCACTGTTGAGCAGCCTGCTGCATTATAATATGATAAATTATTGACAAACGTAAAAAAAAACAATAAATATAAAAACATATTTTTTTATAGGTATTTCGTGAACAAATAAATAATTAAAGAAAACTAATGATTTAAAATTGTTATGAAACCCATTTAATATTTCAATATGAAAAATAAGAAAACAGTTTTATGAGAACCATAAAATTTTAGAAAATACAACAAATATGACAAAATAAAAGACTTTGTGAATGGCCTTATTGTCTTTATTTTTTTAAATAGGTATGTACTACTGTTTATTTGCTTGTATAATTTTTATAAATCATACATACTAATTTTTATTTGCGCCTTACAATAAGTAACTTCTATTGTTGTTGTTGCTCGGCAATTTGTACGATCATGGCGCGAACAGCCTGTGCGTTTTGTGTACCAGTTTTGTTCTTGTAAATTTTTTTTTGTTTGGCGCTCGAAACACTTTCACGCAAAAGTTATTGAAAAAAATAACTGAACAAATGTATTTTGTTTTTGTAAAGAATTATTGTTTTACCAGCCAAAAGGGTCGGCTCTTCTCGTTGAAAGACAATTGAAAATAACGGCATCGTACAATAAGTAACTCATTGTATTCGATCAGTATCAACTAGTATCTGCTTTTGTAAAACAGATATAAACAGATATGTTACTCTCATTCTCTTTTTATCCACTCATATCCACTATGTTACGAAAAATATCCATATCAACTTATATCAGAAACACTAGACCACTCATCCATACACACTCACTTTAGTAAACACACAGAAACTTGTACAAACAGATATATCCGTGCACGTCTTTAATTTATAGTTTAAATTTATGTTATTTGAAAATTTTCTAAAAAAAATTTAAGCAGAACAAGTAAAATTTTAACAGAATTTGTAAATTTTTTTTAAGAAAAGTGCAGTTTAAATTAAAATATTAATAATCTTAGCTAAAATTAAAAAATGGACGAGAAATTGAAACAGAATTTGTTATTTTGAACGTTGATTTATTGTAATAATTAAAATATTTTCAGCATAAACTACAAATTTGCTAAGAAAAGTTTTTAGGAAACCAATTGGTATTTCTATGAAATAAAAACTTAAGTGTTACGTTTAAAAATTTTCTAACAAAAACAAGTTTCGAAAAATGTTCAAGAAGAAAACAAAATGGTATTGAAACAAAATTCGTTAATTTATTATTTTAAAAGAGATTATTAGTTTAGAAAATTAAAATGATAGTGAAACAAGTAGAATTGAAACACAATTTGAAAATTGTTGTTTTTTAAAAGAGATTTGTATTTTAAAATAAAAGATTATTACTTAAAGCTAAAATAAACAAATGGAACAAATGGAATTGAAAAATAATTTGTTAACTTATTATTTTTAACGTAGATTTATAGTATGGATTCAATATTATCTATTAAGAGCACAAATTTCTAAAAAAAAAAAAATTAAGAAACAAATGGAGTTGAAACGAATTGAATTTAATATCTTTTGAAAGCATTTTTTTTTTTGTTTTTTTTTAGGATGAAACAAAAAAATTAAAAGTCGTTTACTTTCAAAACAGATTTAATTTTTTTACTTTAGCTCAGAAAATTTTGAACAAGTGGAATTGAAATAGAATTTGTTAATTTATTATTTTAAACATATATTTATGGTATGTATTTAAATATTATAAATTTTAACCGAAAATTTACAAATAAAAATAATTAAGGAACAAATGGAATTGGAACAAATTTTATGAAATTTCTGCTTCTAAGTGACTTTGTTAATTTTATTTATTCTAAGCAAAAAAAAATTAATTAAAAAAAGTTGTAACGGAAAGCCGAGCTTCTGAGAAAATTTTGTAAAATACTTTTAAAACAATATTTTTAAAAAATAATTTTGAAATTGACTTTGCTTAATACTTCCTTTTTCCATTAACTTCTTGAAATAAGCTTCAGTTTCCTGCAGCAAAATCATTTTGCTACTTTACTTAACCAAAACTAACCTTGATCCTTTATAATTTGGAAATAAATTTGTCTTCCTTAAATAAAGGATTTGGTGTATCCTTAAAAAATCCTTTAATCTGTAGTGGTTATTGTAACATTTGAAAAAAGTTTTTTTTTTTCAAAGTATCTGGTGGACAACTACAAAATGGAAAGAAGATGAAAAGCAAAAATTTGGCATTAATACAAATTCCAGCAGACAGTTGGCAGAGTTTTGATATTTCATGCAACAAAAAAGAGGAGGGAAAAGAAAAAATCCAGACATGAAGTGAAAATTCTTTAAATAGTATTTGCCAAGCCAGGACAACTTCAAATTAAGAAAAAAAGTCAAAGGTTTTAACAATTTTGGGTTTTTTTTTAGATAAACTGGCTAAAACTGGCCAACGGTCGTCTACACCTTCTCCTCTTTTTTTTTTCTTGGATCACTAAAGACTCCACATTTTATTTCAGCCAGAAAAAAATCTATACATATAAATTTCATCAACACCTGTTAAATGAAAAACAAGTAAATTTATTTCTCTTGTAAAAAAGAAATTTTCAACATAAAATATAAACTCTTACTAACCATATCCGTTGCATTTTCTTAGTTATCCTTTTTTCCTTACAAAATCCTGAAAAATTTATTAACTTTTAAATACAACAAGGAAACAACAACAAAACGTTTTTTTAGTTTTAAAAATATATTGCTTATAGACCATGAGCACTTTTCATGGAAAGTATAAAAAAAAATTTAACATTTTCATTGCCAGGTTGCAAGAGGTAAAAGCCAGTTAAACCAAGGCTGTATAATGTTGCTAAGTTATTTATACTTTACATTATTAAAGAAAAAATAAGAATCTGGAAAATAAAAAAAGCAATAAGTTCGTTTGGAACATATGCAAAAATAAAAAAAAAATTAAAAAAAACAAAAATAAAAACACTGAACCACTCATTTTACTTTGAAAAAATTTCTTAAATATTTTTATACATGAAATAAATTTAATATACTGTTCTAGTAGCTAAAAGTGCTGACTTTCATAATCTTTTAAAGTTTTAAAAATCCCTTTACTATCCTCCACACTATGGCCATTTGTGTAATAAAACATCTTAATTAATATTAATCATACGTTTAGTATAACAAATATCAATAAAAGCCCGTTATGGAAGGCCTTTTATCAATTTTAAGAAGAAAGTCTATAAGGTCTTTTAAAAGCTATAATATTTTTATTAAATTAAGCATTTAAATGTTTCTAAACAATAAAATTGTATTAGAAAACGTGTCAAAATATTGGGTGATTCAAGTAGATATTAGGGAGATCGAACGGTTATTATTCGACCGGTTTTAACCGGTTATTTTAGCTTTGCCCAAGTCGGTTATTTTGAAATGCCCATTTTTCGAATATCAAATAAACCGGTTATTTTGGTATAATAAACCGGTTATTTTAGTACTGTGTAATTTATATACATTTTCCTTACTCTTGTTGTAGATGTACCCGTAATTTCTAATTTTCTAATTGAATATTGGCCAAACTTGAACTTTTTATGAAGAATGTCAAAACAAAATTTAACAAAATTCAATAAACATTATGGACACTGTAAATACAAATCGCTTATAAAAGTGTGTGGTCTTGTAGAAAAAAAACCAAAAACTATTCAAAGTACTACAAATAGTAATTTGAACAAGAGTATTCTAAATATTAACAGCCGTATTCATAACGAAAATTTGGCATGAAGTTAGCACAAAGTTTATTCATAATACAATTACCAAACTCTGGCTAACGATTTGCTAAACTCTTGTTAACAAGCTGCCAAACGTTTGCCAGCTTGTGATAAACAGCTGTTTTATGTTGAATAATTTTGTTTGTTTTTTTTTTGATACACTGTTTTTTTTTTAGTTTAGAGTCCTTTTTTAAATATATTTTAATTTAAAAACATTTAAAATTTTTATATAAAGAGGGAAAATAAAAAAAAAATGAAATGAAATGACAAAACCAGCGATGATTAATGCAAAACGTGTTGCATTTTTGAATATTATAATGTGGCATCTTTAATATTCAGAGTTGATTTATTAAAAGTTAGCAGACGGATAAAATTTGTTATTAATAAACTCTGTGCTAACAAGCTGCTAAGCTTAAACGGCATTCTAGTTAGCCGCTCGTTGTACGTAGTGTATAAACTGTGGCTACCTTTTTGTTATGAATACGGCTGTAAATATATTTTTATATAAAGGATATCTCTAGATATTTTTCGAATGCGATTAAAAATACAAAGTAGGTGCTTGAAGTGCCCTAAAATGATAAGTTACAAAGGTTCTTCCATGTCACGACTTATTAATCACCTTTAATTAGTATATATGCTTGACATTAATGTTATCCAAATGAAACTTAACTCCGTTCGAAGTAGTTCTAGGGAGACGACAAATACTACTTAACTAAAATACGCTGGAAAAAATGAATCATTGGGTGAATTATTAGCCCGTTGTGTTGCCGAGGACGAAATGCCCGTTTAGGCACTTAAAACTCTTAAGTAGTTCTAGCATCCCTTCATGCTGAAAACTACAACATTAGAACGGAATCAACGATATGGGAATAATTTCTACCAGTTTCATTTATTAAAACACTAAGAACTAAAAAACAAAATTGAAGAAACCAAACAATGTCATGGAATGTTTTAAATTGTAGTCGACGAATTGACAAATATTTTACATAAAAAGAATGTTCAGTTCACTATTCGTTTCTATAATGCTGAAACAAAATAATTTGAAATAGATAATCCTGGCTAAGAGGGTTTGTTTGCAACTTTGGAAAAATATGGTTGATTTATATAGACATGCTTAACCACCAACAAATTAAAACTCATTCAAAATAAATTTGAGAGAATATTTCAAATAATAACTTTATAAAATTCCTATTATTTATTTGCTTTTTCAAAACGTTTGTCTACATCAAATATCATTCAACAGTTTCTAGATTACATTATACAAATATCTTCTTAAGCCTCTAGTACACGGAATGTAAAAAGCCACATGCGCATGTGGTTCTGACGTAATTTTGACGTCAATGCAAAGCCACAATAAGAATTGCGTGTTGTGTGATGACGTCAAAATTACGTCAGAACCACATGCGCATGTGGCTTTTTACATGCCGTGTACTAGAGGCTTTACAAATAAAGTTTCTTAAATCAATAAAAAATTGTTGAAAATTAAGCTAAAGTTTGATCAATTTACTGGTCCCACTTTTCTAGGATTTTATCGTAAAATATTTGTTAGGTCTGATCTAAAGGTGCATGTACACGACATGTTTTTTACATCTGACTTGTCAACTTTTCAAGTCACATGTAATTGTGCATGTCTGTCAAAATTGCTGTTTTACATAAGGTTTATAATATATGGTCACACACGTACATGTAATTTGCTTCTGACATTGTCTCTGTTTTTTCGCATAGTTATTGCAGAAACCAAAGTATTTCTTGATTTCAAAATATCGTGCTGCCGCCACAAAAAATTTTATTTGCGCAGTAAAAGATTTAAGCCATCTTAACATTTTTTTCTATAAATTCGAAGAAAACAATTTAGGATATTATAATAAAGCGTTTTTCTTTATATATATGAGCATAATTTATATTCAATGGTGAAATTATCATACATACATCGGTATTGTAAAATATTAACATCAGCCGGCTAATGATTCCGTCAATAGTGTACCGCCACTGCCAGTTTTTTCCCGGCATAGATTTCTGGCTCAGCTGATGTCAGATGGTTTGTCAGAAGAAAATAGAGCACGCTCTAATTTGAATTTTGTCAGATGACTTTGCGCCTGACTTTTACAGATGCAATGTTTTAAAGGTAACACACGACATGTATGTATTTTACAGTGGAAAATTTGTCAAGTCAGATGTAAAAAATATGTCGTCTACGGGCAACTTAAGTCATATCTATGTATTTTGTTGGTTCCTTACCTTTGCAAATTGTTTTTTTTTTATTCAAATTAACGTTTTATTTTAAAAACTTATTTGATTTTTGTGTTTTTAAGTATTCGAATTAAAACCGGTTAACCGGTTATTTAAAAATTGCTTAACCGAAAACCGGTTTTTTTAAAATAGCAACTATTCGTAATATTCGAAAACCGGTTATTGAAAAAAGTCGAATAATCGATCTCCCTAGTAGATATACTTTTTTCAATAGCCTTTTTTTTTGACAGATCACGTGTGAGTCGTGTCATGCTGTCATGTTATTTTTGTTTAGTATTGTTTGGCGTTTCATAATGGAAAGACTTACGCCTGAACAACGTTTACAAATCGTTCAATTTTATTACGAAAATTCACTTTCTGGGAGGAATGTGTTTCGTGCACTTCGCTCAACTTATGGTCAACATAATCGGCCTTCTGAGCGTACTATTCGCATCACCATCACCCATTTTGAGACCCAGCATTCATTATTGGATAATATTCGACCGAATAGACCGCGTCCAGCACGCTGTAAAGAAAATATAGCGGCCGTAGCTGAGAGTGTACACGAAGACCGTGGAGAGTCGATTCGGCGCCGTTCGCAGCAACTCGGACCGTTATCGTGCCACGATAACCGACTATTTGATGCCTAAAATTGAAGCTCGTGATCTCGGCGACATTTGGTTTCAGCAAGACGGCGCCACTTCCCACACATCGCTTTAAATAATGGACTAATTGAGAGAACACTTCGGTGAGCACATAATTTCACGTTTTGGGCCGGTCGATTGGCCACCAAGATCGTATGTTATCACACCGTTAGACTTTTTTCTGTGGGGATATGAAAAGTCTAAAGTTTATGCGGACAAGCCCGCTTCGATTCAGGCCTTGGAGGAAAACATCACGCGTGTCATTCGCCAGTTACCAGTCGAAATGCTCGAACGAGTCATCGAAAATTGGACTCAACGGATGGACCAACTGCGACGTAGCAGCGGCCAACATTTGATAGACAAAATCTTCAAAAAATAAATGCCAAAGAATGTTCTTTCAAATGATAATAAACATTCCCTATTAAATTTGAATTTTCTGTGTTTTTTTCTTTAAAAAAGTAGGATCATAAATGGATCATAAAAGGTGCTTAATGCACGATGTTAATTGTGAGTCACAACTTAATGTCGAGTTTTTTGCCCAAATTTATTTGACATTTCTTTGTTTTAGTGTTTGACAAATTCAACCATGGAGAGGTACACACTTGAACTGCGCGTTAAGATTGTTGAAGCCTGTTACGAAAATGGGCGCTGAAATCAAAATGCATTTCGTTCACTTCGTCATTTTTTAATTAACCCAGAATTGCCGCATTTGAGTAAATGAGAATCTACGAGTGATTGTCGAATAGCCGATACCTCCACAAGGAGTGACTCTTTGGTGTGTTTTTTTGGGCTGACGGCATCATCGGGGCGTAATTGTTCGAAAATGATGTCGGCCAAGCAGTAACCGTGAATGGTGGGGCGAGATGATATCGGACTTCTTGTAGTCAGAAATTGAGGATATGTTCCTGGACGATATGTGGTTCCAACAGGATGCTGTCACTTGCTACACAGCCAACAAAACAATGTCTATTTTGCGCGAGAAATATAATGGCCGTGTTATCTCACATCGTGGCGATGCCAATTGTCCTTCACGATCTTGTGATTTGACACCGTTTGACTTCATTCTTTGGGCATATTTAAAAGAAAAAGTGAACGTCAATAAGCCAAGATCAATTCAAGAGCTAAAGGATGAGATAATTCGGCACATTAATGACATTGAACCTCAATTATGTCTCAGAATCATGGAATATATATGAACCATCGGATAGAGGTATGCCAGGGAAAGCGTGACAAGAATTTGGTAGATATTTTGTTTCATACATAATTGTCATAGATCCTTCTATCATAATAAAAAAATATTAAGATACTTCTCTGAAATCTTCTTGGTTTAGTTACAATAACATCCTGCGTTTGGTTATAAAATACAATTGCTATAAAGCAAACTAAAAACACAAACTCTTAAGTTTTTAAATTTTTTAAATATATTCAATATTCCCCAAGTTATAGACAATTGTTTAAAATAACTCCTTTATTAATATTAATTATACGTCAGGTATGACAAATTTAAGGTCCTTATAATGTAAAATGCAACGCAACGCCAAAGATTTACATTGAAAGCACAAACAATGTCATAAATATTTTGTAATTTTGTTGTTGCTTCCTACAGTAATTCATGTACCGCCACAAGCCATACAGCGTTTATGCATTTCGGTGGGCATTTCTGTGGCTCCTCGCACCAGTCCAACCGATACGCAGGATTTTTACCTCCACCCACCGCCGAACTCGGTGATTCACCTATAATGTTCTTAACAGTAGAGTGGAACTAGCTGCATATGAACGCGACCTTATCGAACTGAAAAATTTAATTCACCTCCCCAGTTTCGCTTCATGACCGTCGTTACAGAAGCCGATGTTCCAGGTGGCTGCGTGAAACTTTACACAGACGGCTCTAAATCAGAAGATGGAGTGGGCTTCAGATATACTCATGGGAATTTATCGCTAAGACTTCCAGTTGACTGTAGGTTCAGACTATCTGATGAGTAGAGGACTGCCGTAGATACTTAAACTGATATTATGGCCTTGGATTCCCCGTCCTGAGAACGAGTACAGCTTTAAACTGCCGCTCATCCCTAAACGAGATGAGATAGCTAAGCAGTTTGATATCAAATGATATGGATTATATGGGTTAAAGGACACATGGATATACTGAGTAATATTAGGGAGGTTGAGTTTGTCAGACTTGGCACAACCTTGAGGGTTCTAAGGGATTTGTAAGGCGTTGGGATACCTATGCCCTGCAATTGTGGCAAAGCATGGATGAAAGATCTACCCTGTCTCTATTTCCGATGACTAAAATTTACGTATCACTTTTGATATATGTAGTCATGGGACACTGTTTAGGTAGGAAGGCATGCACAGCGTCTAGGATCCGGGCACTTTTATTACTGCCGCAACTGCGATGACGAAAATGAGGAGGAGTTCATTTTATACGTCGTTCGCAATTCGGGCTGGTTCTACGGTGAAGGTTCTCTTTAGTGGAACTCAATGGTATTACAATGGATCCCTGGGTTTGACTGTCATTTCTACCTAACCTAACCTAACCTTACCCATACAACAAGCATTAAGTCAAAGCTCAAAAGCTGTTATAGAGAAAATAGTTAAATACCCGTCTTAATTAATATTCATTATATTTTCAGTATGACAAATTAATACTTAAGCACGATTCCTAAATTAACTTTTCTTACATACACAGTTAAATTCATAAATAAACAGCACTGTCAGAAAATGTTTTGCAAAAACCTCTTTAAAGTTGCCTAAAAAATTTCATATAACTAGCAATAAGCTTTTACTATTTTGGATAATAGCTAGAATTTAAAACCCATTTTATGAATTTTATTTTAAAATCAAGTTGCTTAAGGTCTTGGCTATAAAAAACTTTGAAAATTTTGAAAATCCGTTAATAAAAACCTGAGCTATAGGCAAATAAGTAAGTCCACCTCTTAATTAATATTAATCATACGTTTAGTATGACCAATTTAAACTTTAAGCAAATTTTACATGTGTTTTCATACTTTTTAAAAAAAATGCTTAAACTTTCGTTTAAAATACTTATATTTTCCTAAAAAAAAAAAAAAAAACTCCCGTTAACAGTTTGCAATTATAAAATTTTATTGAAAATATTTTCAAATTTAAATAATCATTTTCTTTTCAACTGCACTTACTTGTAACTACTTTCCTATTAGCTGTAGTAACAAATTGTTTTATTAACTATTCTAAAGGTAAAATTTCAAAGGCAGTTGTAAACCTTCATAATTGTTTTCTAACCTAAAATTTAACCCCAAATAGCAAAGCAACAATTTAAGGACAATAGCAACATGATACATTTGCTTTTAAGACAAAAGGAGTATGTTAACAAAAGAATGTTTAATGGTAAAATATTGCTTATTTGTATTTGCCATAAAAGGCAATTAGTTTATAACTACTGCTTGGAAAAGAGAATTGATTTAAAGCTTTTTTAAATTTATTTTTAAAAACAAGAATTTTTAAATAATTAGGAAATAAAACAATAAAAGCAGGACTGGTTACGTTAAAAGGCTTGTTAAACAGAAAATAAACTTAATAAAGTTCATTCAGGTATTTTATATTAATAATGAAAAATTTCACCGATCTTGAGCTATTCATATAAAACTTTTAACTTTGGAAAAAAATCAATTTAATTTTTTTTTTTTTTTTTTTTTTTGAGATTCAAATTAATAGAAATCTTTAAGCACACAAGCCAAGTTTAATAAAGCTAAAGTTAAGCTCTTAAATGTCGTTTTAATATTAAAAATCTCTTAACAATTACCCAAGTTATTGGCCAACTTATTAACAAACCTCTTAATTAATATTAATCATACGTTTCGTATGGCAAATTTTTTTTAAAGCAAAACTTAAGAATTTAAGGTAGAATTTTTTAATAAAAATTCTTTGCAAACATAAAAATCGTTAAAAAAAACCTTTTAAAAATTGATTATAAATTTTAATAATTTTTTTTTTTAGTTAAAAATTAAAATTTTTTTTAATAAAAATTAAAAAAAAAAGCCTAAAGCTACGATCACACTTATTAAATATGTGACCAAATAAGCATAACCACTACTTTTGTTAATAGTTAGTGAGATTTAACTTGGTCTAAATATCAAAAAATAGAACTGATTATGCTGCTAGACATAGCAAAAAACTGTTTTATATACGATGTGATATTACTAGAATTAAGGGAAATTATATTTTAGGTTGCTTGTTGGATTTGTTCTTTTTCGTCAAATATTTGACAAGTGTGACCGTAGCTTAAGGCTGAACCCACGCCAACAAATTACAAAACAGTTTTTATAATCTGTAATAATGCAATATATCAGCTTTTTAAAATTGTGCAATAGTCTCCTTTGTAATAGCCAATTTTGTAATGCAATCCCTAACTAAATATTAATCTTACGTCCAGTAAGACAAATCAATTTTCTTTTTTCAATAAAAATCGTTTGTAACTTTTAAGTCTTACCAAAAATTTCTTAAATCGCTTTATATTTTCCTTTGTTATGGATAATATATGGATAATTAGAAATAAATTTTAAAAAAAATTCTAAACAATTTAAACATGTTTTTGGAAAATTTCGAAATTTCTTTAATTTCTTATAAAGAACAAAGTAATTGTTTGGGCAGCAATTAAAGGCTTAAGGTCTCAGCTTTAAAAAAAAAAAGTTCTTAAATTTGAAAATCGCTTTAAAATTGTCTAGTTCGAGAGAATATTCTTACACTACAATTTAATTCATATTAATAATACGTTACGTTGGACAATTTTTGTTAACACTAAATCGTACTAGTTTTGTTCGAAAAAGTCGTTTAAACCTTTTAAAATGTAAGACACAAGTAACAAATTTATTTAAATATTGATACAAATTTAAAGAAATTTAAAATATATTTGTAATTTTTAAGAAATATAAAAAAAAAATTTTTTGTACGTTATAAAGCACAAAAAACATTTCTTAGCTTTATGTAAAAGCTGAAGTTCTCTGCTTAAAAAAAAATTTTTAATTTTCTTAATCGCCCGATAACTGTGTTACTTATAGATAATTTCCTTGCACTACCTTTAAATTAATATTAATCATACGTTTAGTACGGAAAATATTTGTTTATTAAAAAAATTTTTAAGTTTTTCACAATTGCAAATTTTTTTCATCACATGTTTTTAATGCTTTAATACCTTATATACTTTTTTATTTCCTGTGATTTCCTCGTTTTACTCAAGCAGCTTTATTGAATTTTTTTTTTTTTTTTTCTTTGTTTCTTCCTTTCGTGCCACCTTATAGCAATATCACATTAATTGAAAATTGCATACACTTTGCAATTTCTTTTTTATTAAATTTACTCTTTTCTCCCAGTAAATGTCATTAAATACTGTCTACATTACACAAAAATTCACTTCTCTTATATTTTTTACAAAATCTCATTTACACCTGCCAATATAAAAAAAAGGCAAGGAATGTGTTCAGTTTTTTTATGGCAAAACCAATAAAAAATAGAGAAAAATTAAGTGTTGGAAGGGAGGAAAAAAGAAGATGTGTCAAACATTCTTTTAAACCTTTTATCACCCATCCGAAAAAAGCATTTAATAACAATTTTTTTATTCTCTTACCCCAAAGTATTGGCACATTTGGTGCCAATCTGGATGATTTGATTTTAATTTGCCATTAATTACAGCAATTTTATTAATGACTTAAATCGAAGAAATAAAGCTAAACCAAAGAATCTCGAAGATATGTGAGTCTTAGTATAAATAATTCTAAAGAATCTTTGCTGGTGTGTATTTAAGGATTCGAGAGAAAAGCAGCAAAAATTCAACAAATGAGCCATTAAACATTTTTTATATCCGTTTTTTTCTCTTGTTTAAATTGATTTTTTACGGTCTTTCTTCGCATTTTCTTTATTAGGCTTCAGTTTAATTTTATCTTTGTTTTCGTATATATTCCCAATCCGTTTTATTAGGCACTAAAGTTTTTAATGGAGCAAATTTTTCAAAATTTGTTTAATTAAGGCTCATTAAAAGGAAATTTAATTTAGGTTTGCATTAATTTATATAGAGTTTAATCTTTTTATTTATTTCCGTTTAAAAGATTAGGAAAATGGTTAAAATTCACGTTAAGGCCATTTTGTCGTACTAAACGTATGATTAATATTTATTAAAAAGTTACTTTAGGAAATTGCCTATAACTTTTAAAATTTCAAACAGAGTTCAAACATTAAATTAGAGTTTTAAATCTAAGCCTTTAATCTCACTATTTCTAGCCAAAAAGTTTTACAAAATATAACAATTATATTAAAAATGTGTGACAAAAAAAATTTAAAAATAATTAAAAAGAAAAAAGAAAGACAAAAACATGAAAAACAAAAATGTACTTTGGATTTCAAAAAGAATTCTTGACAAAAAGTACGGAAAAGCAGAAGTTAGGAAGAACATGTAAATCAATTAAAATAGATAATCATTCATTCAAAATTTCGATCTACCCAGGTGAAATACCAATTGGTTTAAAGACTATTGACGTCATCCGGCTTCAAAAACCGAGTGAGTAAAGACGGCAAACCGCACTGAAGAGATTGTGTGGTTACAATCGAAACTAGTCTGGGCAACCTGTCCGCGAAAATCCTGTCTTCATAAAAATAATTTAATGAAAATTAAATTCAATGAACTTAAGCCTAATTAAAAATATCTAATTTTGGATTAAAAATAATTAAAAAATGTAAAATTTTTGATTTGAGCCAAGGCGAATTCAACTACAGGTGGTGTTGTCGATATTACAACAATCCAAAAACAACATTGAGTTTTTTGCTGTACATTGTACGTGTTTACGGTTCGACATGTCAACCATTTCAAACAAAACACTAAAAAATCAAAACAAATTAATTCGAACCGTCAAAATCAGATGGCGTTTGGACACCACTTGTACTTTAATTCGCCTTGCTTTGAGCTAATAATCTAATTGAGAAATCTAGAATTTATAATTGTATTGATTTCATTCTTTAATATTATTTTATACAAATCTTTACAAATTTAAAATTTGATTAAGTTTTGAGTTTAATAGAACTTGTCATACTGGACGTATGATTAATATTTATTTAAATGTTACATTGAGAAAATTTTCATGACTTAGTCAATATAAAACCGATTTGAAAAATTAAAAAACCTATAAAAGTTAAGACTTTAGCTCTGCTATATGTGGTAAAATTATTAAGTTAAAAATAATATTATAGTAATAAAAAACTGAAATGGCAAGCTGCTTTATTAAATGGTCTTACTTGTATAATATTTTTAGCTTTTCTAAAGTATTCGGAAAAAGTTTCCTGACGAGCTGGCCTAAGCAACCAGCGAAATGCGCATAGAAACTAGCTTTCCCACAACAATAAATTTCAGTGTTTTTAATCATAAATTGGGATTATTAGCACATCATTAATAAATTAATTAATTAATAAATATTTCATTCCCGAAAATAATTATTGGTAAAAATTTAAGTTAAGCAAAAGATTTCATAACATTTTCAAACTAAATTTATTTAAAAAAAAAATCTCAACATTATAATTTAAAAAAGAATCTGGGAATTTAGTTCTCATGGTGGGTAAATTAATATGAAAATTCAGAATATTTTACAAAACTATCGAGAATAAATTAACTTTAAATAGTATGTATTTGAATCCCTTTTTTATATAAGTTTAAGCAATTTTTCAAAATTTTTAAAATTTAAATTTTTTTTAAATCAAATCGGATTTAAATAAATTTCTTACACTAACTGCCAACTTCACAAAGTTCAGTTTTAATTTACTATCATTTATAGCTGTCAAAAACATTTTGGCAACTGGAAGTTAAGGTAATAGTTAGTTTTAACAGAACTTGATAAAGTTGGCCGTAAATAAAAAATTTATTTTAGTTAAGAAAATATTTTAAAAAATTGTCTGTAATTTTCAAAACTTTCAACAAATTTTAAAAATTTTACCAAATTAAGAAAGGAAAGACTTTAAGTTGTTAAATCAAATCAAAAAAATTATAACAATGGTAACAATTTGACTAATACTTAAAAAAAAAAAAATAATAATTTTTTCGAAATTAAATTTTTAAAATCTTAAGTCTGCCGCCGTTGACAAATTATTAACAAAAATTTTATTTATTATAACTTTTTCTCTTTTTTTTTATAAACGTTCATAAAATCCTTAAAAAAATATCGAGGAAATGTTTAAGATATTATTTTTATAAAGTTTGTAATACAAAGCGAATGATTAATATTAATTAAGAAAGAATATGGAAAATTTCTAAAACTTAAGCAATTGTTTAGCAACTTAAAAAAATTTTAAAAGCAAATTGAGGCCAAAACTTCATGTATTTTAGGGGAAAATAAAATTAGTTTCAAATAACGACGACCTAAATATTTGTATACCCTTCACCGAAGGTAAAAACGTATATATAACTTTGTCAATCCGTTTGTAATTTCTACAATATTGAACTTACACCCTATAAAGCATATATATATTCTGGCTCCTTGTGAGAAGGAAAGCTCAAATCCGGTTGTCCATCTGTCCGCCCTTCTGTTGAAATGGGTTTTCCGAAGACCCCAGATATGATGGGGCCTTGGTTGGTATATATTTATTTCAGATATGATCATTATAATTTTGCTATTGAAATTCAGAAAGATCGGTCCATAAATGGCTGAGATATGAGCAAAAACAACGACTACTCTTTAATTTTCCCCATAAATCCCATGTTGTTATTTTTTTTTTATTCCTTTTTTTCTGTATATCTGGAGAACGGAAAGAGCCAGGGCTATCAAATTTGGTACAAACATCTTGGTTATCAATACACCAACTCTCAAAAAAAAAAAATGGGCGGGATTGGGGAAGTGGATGTGGCACTTCCCATACGAAGACATTATACATTTCTGGAGAACGAAACGAGCTAAAGTTCCCTAACTTGGTACAAACATATCGGTTATAAATACACAGCATCCCACAAAAAAAAAATGGTCAAGAAAACACCAAAATTTTAAATTTGAGAGCTCTAGTATGACCTATGGGCACGTTTTATATATCAAAATATTTAGCAGATCAATAAATTTTTAGCAGAGTATATTTATCAAAAAGTCGGAAATTTATTTTCCAGAAATGGAAGAGTTATGCCCAAAATAAACCAAAGATCTTCCCGAGTCAAAGTTTTATAATCCAAGTAAATGGCCTTATAAAACTATCTTCCTTAAGACGTCGGTATATAAATCTGTCAAATCGGTTAAAAAATGATTAAGTTATTAGCAAAATACTCCAAAAATGGACTAAAAATCATCAAAATTTTTATAAAAACTAAAAGTTTAGAGCTGTTATATGACCTATGGAAAAATCGGTTCAGATACAAAATAGTTATTACCAAAATAAAATTTTTTTTACAAAAAATACCTATTTTCGGGAACCATTATTATCAAGGTGAATGGTAAATTTCTTCCTAAAAACGTGGGTATATATGTATATATATATATATATATATATTAGAGCGACTCAAAAAAAAAGTGATTTTGTTACCCCTCTGAAAATAAAGGTTGATATGTTTTATGATGATTCCCAAAATATTTTGGTTCTAGCGTTGACCATCCGTGAGCTGGAACATTTTTAAAAAAGGTCTTTTTCAGTTTTTCGAATTTTTTTGTACTTTGCTCCAAGACGACATAAATAAAATTTGGTATCATCGAAAAGAGTTTTTGAAGCAGCATCCAATGGTATATAAAACTTTACCACTTGCGACTTACTAATTGAGATATTTAACTAAATACATATTTTGGTTTCGGGTTTTCATACAAATTCTACGTAGTATGTGGAAGTAATGTTCTGCTTTTCAAATTGAATTTGTTTTAAAATAATGTTATTTTATTTATTTTTTTGTAATTATTCACATAAAACGCGAAAATCGCGATATATTTTAGTTTGTTTTCATATATAGGCAATATGGGTATCAAATTTTTTCATTTTTCAATTTATCAAAATGTGAAAAATCCCAGCAAAAACTTTACTTACCTGGTAAGTTAGCAAGTAATGTTGGAGAAATATAAACACTACTTATTTTTCGGCTGAATAACTACTTATTTTTGTTCGAGTTGTCCACAGAATTCAGTAGTTACAATACACTTACTAGAAGTCACAAAATATCTTGTTATTATTTGACTACCAGTAAGTTGAATTGTAAGTACTTACTAGAAGCCAAAAAATAACTAGTTTTTATTTAATTGGCACTAGATAATAGACCTAGTAAGTAGTTATGGAGCTAGTTACCAGTAAGTAAATATTCAGTACTGAAAACAAGACAACTAATAAGTAGTTATTTAGCTGATTATTAGTAAGCAAATATTCATAACTGAAAATAATAGTAGTGATAATACTTACTGAGGTTATTACTAGCAAGTACTTATTGAGGTATTCAGAATAATGACAATTGTAATGGCGACTACTTACCAGGTAACGTATGAAATAACTACGACCTATTACCAAAATTCAAAAAGTTTTTTCTGGGATACAATAAAAAAATATAAAATATAGAATTTGTATGAAAACCCGAAACCAAAATATGTATTTAGTTAAATATCTCAATTAGTAGTTCGCAAGCAGTCAAGTTTTATATACCATTGGATGCTGCTTCAAAAACTCTTTTCGATGATAATAAATTTTATTTATGTCGTCTTGGAGCAAAGTACAAAAAAATTCGAAAAACTGCAAAAAATACCTTTTTTAAAAATGGTCCAGCTCACGGATGGTCAACGCTAGAACCAAAATATTTTGGGAATCATCATAAAACATATCAACCTTTATTTTCAGAGGGGTAACAAAATCACTTTTTTCGGGTCCTTACAACTTGAGTCGGTCTAATGTATATATATTAGAGCGACTCAAGTTGTATGGAAGCGAAATTCGTGTAAGGTGTACCCCCCCTCAAAATGAACCTTGGGCTTTTTTAAGATGACATTTAAAATATTTCGGCTCCAGCTTTGACCTCTCGTGAGCTGGACCATTTTGAAAAAGGGTATATTTTTGCATGTTTTGTTAATTTGAGAATCTGTTTCCTAACCAACATATACAATATGGGTATCATAAGAAAGTTTTTTTTAAGGTGCGTTCAGCTTTATATACAATTTGTCCAAGGGCGATCATCCATGTCCTTTTTTTTAAGGATATTTTGCAAAAAAGAACGGTTTTTGAATTTTTTGTTCGGGTTTGTTTGTAATAAAAATGCCAAATTAACATATTTTAATCTTTAGTCGATTTAATTAAATACGGGTCTCAGCTTTTTTGAAATTCATGCTAGTTCGCGTTTTGACAAAAAAGTAATAGAGTGGTAACCCTTCGTTTTAAATAGGACTTTATGGGTATCAAATTTTTTCTTTTGCCAAGTACATGATCAAAATACTGTAATCCGAAAACTTGGTCTTTTTTTATATGTAATTAAGTTGTATTGCTTTCCTCTTTTTTTTTATATAATTAAGTTGTTGTATTTCTTCCTTCCCCCTACCGCCCTTTTTTTTCTTCTCACACCATGGTGAAGGGTATGTATAAGCTTCGGCACAGCCGAATATAGAATCTTACTTGTTTTTATTTAATCTCAATGTTTTCAAGCAAACATTTCATCTAACTTCTTTTAAAAACTAATATGACACGTTACTATAGTCATTGTCTTTTTTCTACATCAACAGTTTATTAAATATGTTGTTAACACATATTTTTTTTTTTTTTTAACTCATCTACTTTTAAATGGTTTTTCGTTGTACTTTGCCATAAAATGAAATTGATGTAGTAAAAATTTACTACAGTTTTTTTTTTTCAAAAAAATCTATCTAAACTCTAAAGGTTGTTAAATAATATTGGCTTCACAAAACCATCAACACTGTCAGTATTCTAATAGAGTTATTTACACCACATGGCAGCTGTCAAAATATATAGAAAACAGAAACAGGAACTTCACACACTAGAATTTTTTGAACGCAAACGCTTAAAATATAAACCTTGCAAGTGTTTGGCAAAATATTACTATTATAACTGAATTTTAATATTTTAGTTTTCTCTGTCTCTCTTTTTATATTTAGTTATTTTTTCCTCCTCCTGGTATGCTTCATAAATCTCTGGAGTATGTACAGGTAAATGGATGAGTGTATTTGTAAATGTTCTTAGAATGCATTGAAGCGCTTAAAAGTATGCAACTTGTCCAGGCCATCAAATTCTTACACTCACACATACACTTATGACTACAAATATGTGAATGTGTGTGTGTTTGTGCAGGAAAATGCTCATGTATGTAAGTAAATTTTGTACATTGAATGTGTAAAGTTTTCCAAATGCACAGATGTGTTATGCCTGAATGCATGCAAAAAATTAGCTCAACCGTATAATTTTATAACAAAAATTCAGTTTAAAGTGCATTTTTTGCCAAATATGAAGTAAAAATAAAATTTGTTAGGCAATACAAGAAATATTGAATTAAAATTGCTTAACCTTTAGTACAATGGAAATGTGCTATGATCACAATGATACCCAAAGCTAATAAATCGGAAAACTGTATTTCGTCATATAGACCTATAAGTTTGCTGGCGACATTCTCGAAAATGTTCGAAAAATTAAAAGATTTTGTTTGTTGTGCTTAATTCCCTTTTTTAATAATCGATAAAAAAAATACTGAAATTTATTGTTGGAGGATAAGCAGTTCCTATGCGCATTTCACTGGTTGTTTAGGCCAGATCATCAGAAAACGGTCTCCTAAATAATTTTAGAAAAGCCAAAGCTATCAGCAAACAAAACTACAGAGGAAATGAGAATTACCTACAAACACTCAAAAAGTCTTTTTTGCAATGATATCAAAGCTTAAACAAAATACCAAACAATAAATCAGCTTTTCTAAAATTATTAAGGAGAACGTTTCCTGATGATCTGGCCTAAGCAACCAGTGAAATGCGCATAGGATCAGCTTATCCTCCAACAATAAATTACAGTATTTTTTTTAATCAATTATTAAAAAAGGGAATTAAGCACAACAAACAAAATCTTTTAATAAATAATAGTATTCCCAAAAACAACTTTGATAATATTCGAAAAATATTTATTCGTTGAATTACGCCCTTGGTCGAAGAATTCGATATAATAACATAGCAGCAGTACGGCTTTCGCCACAAGCACGGCACACCAGAACAATGCCATAGAATTGAACAATTTATAACTGAAGCCTTGGAGAACAAAAAATACTGCTCTGCAGATTACCTCCTACAAGCAAACAAACAAACATAGACACATTTTCTCTTTATTATATTTGTGTAGATTTTCTTTGAATTATATTTCAATTGTAGAATCGTTTAATTAAATTTGCTTAATTTTTTTAAATTGCTTTATCTTAAATAAATCACATATGTATAGGGGTCTAAAATAAAAATTCACCAAACAACTTTGATAATAAAAATTCACCTTAATATTTTTTTTCTTCGTTTTTGCCTTAAAATATCTTGATATACAAATTCACTTTAAGTTGTTGCATGCATTTTAACTTTTTAACTTATTTTGTTGTTGTTCTCATTTTGATCTACTGTTATTTTTCAGTACTATTCTGTTGTTTTTTAAAAGTTTTTTTTTTTGTAACCCACTTTAATTTGTGAGTAAATCTTATTTAAGTAACAACTTTTCTTTTTATTTTATTTTGCAACACACTTAAGTACTATTCTACACAAATTTGTAGAGAAACTACATTTGCAACATTAATAGTTACCAGTGGCGCTGGCACTTGGAGCTTGGAGCTTGGAGCGTGAATATTCATAGAACAATTCTTTAAGGGGATATACTAAAGTATGTACGAGTACAAGTTCTTATAACTACAATACTAACTACTTGAATTACTTATTTTTGGCTTTTTATAAGTACTAATAAGAAAAAAAAATAAAAACAACTAAAGAAAAATCTGAATCCTTATTGTTGTTTTTTTTTGTGAAGTATGTATAAAGAAAAGACAAGGCATTTTGAGCAGGATAAAAGACATGAAACATCGTTAAAGTCGTCGTCTAGTTCGTCTGTTTTAATCCTGTCCCAATTTTGTTGTAGCTTTGTTCTAGTTTTGTTTTAGGTTTTATATTGTTCGGATATATTTCGCTAATAGTTTTGTTCTCGTTTCAATGTTAAATAAATAAAATCGCCTTAAAATAAATTTTTCCAAGTAAAATTTGACTATTTTTACATAAAACAGGCTTTTCAAATAGCTTTTCCTTATGTTAAAGATGTTAAAAAAATTTCGAACTTAAGTTCGAATTTTCGAACATTAGTAAAAAAGTACAAATTTTCCATTCTAATTTTAAAATCAAAGTAAATTAAAGAAATTTGTTAAAATTTCTTCAAAAAATCCATGTTCGAAAATCAAAAGCTATTTTAAATGACTTTAGATATTAAAAATTTTACTATTTCTTCGCCCAGGAAACATTTTGCAATAAGTTAATCATGTTAGAATATTTCGATCTTAATTTCGAATTTTCGAATATTAGCTTAAAATAAAACTTTTTTATTTTTGTTTTAAAGCCCCAGAGTAATTTGAAGAAAATGTTTAATTTTCTTTAAGAAATCTATGTTCGAAAATCGATAAACCTTTAAAATGGGTTTTAACTTAAAGAATAATTAAGAACAATTTCTTAGTAAATTATTTATGTTCGAATTTTTTCCAAGCTAAATTCGAATTGTTGAAATTGCTAAAACACCCTAGTTTTCAAATAATTTTTTAAATAACTAGCAGAAAATTTACATATATTTATATATCAGCGACAGTTGCAGTATCAGTTCTATTGGTAGTTCCATGTAGTTTATTTAAATTATTGTTCTAATTCTGATATGGTTCTTCTCTGGTTCTGTTAGAGTTCTAGTGTAGTTCTGTATTAGTTATATTTTATTTTTGTTTTATTCAAGTTTTGCTTCAGTCCAGATCTGTTCGAATTCTATTCTAGTTTTGTTCTAGCTCTATTCTAGTTATAGCAGCTATAATTCCTTCAAAGTTGAACTAAAAATTTTATTTTTATATTATAAATTTTACTAATAAAACTTATAAATAAAATAGTTATTAAAAAACTTTTTGCAAAAGAATTTCAAAAATTAGAACTTAGTTTCGAAAATTTTCGAACATAAATAGTTTAATGTCTGCCGCTTACAAAAATTAAAAAATTTTGAATATTAAAAACAATTTTAATGGTTTAATTATTTTCGAACATAGGGTTTCGAACATAGGGTCGAACTGCTAAGGTTTTCAAAAAGGAATATACAAATATTTTATTATTATCTTTTATTTGAAAATATTAAATCATTTTCGAAAAATCCGAACATTATTAATGTGAAGAAATAAAGAAATCGAAATGCCTTAAGACATGGTAAAAAGTTTTCGATTTTCGGAAATAGACTTTTCTGGAGAACTATAAAAAAATTCTTAAATTTGCTTTGATTTTTAAATGAAAACAAGAATAATTTATATCTTTAGTTATTTTCGAAAATTCGAGTTATAGTTCTGCCCAAATTTTAGTTCTCTTCCATTTCTACTATATTTCAATTAATTGTACATTCTAATTCTATTTTATTTTAATTTCATTTCAAATACGAATTTGTTTTGCAAAAGTCCTGTTTAAAATATTTTTTTTTTATGTAGCTCACTTCAGGTTCTATTATTATTATCTGTAACTCATTTGCATTTTTATTTTTTATTTTGCTCGTTAGTTTTCATTATATTTTAAGGCTAATTAAGGATGCAATCTTATTTTATTTACTATTTCTCTTTCTATCTGCTACTGCTGCTGGAGTACATAAAAACAGGACACTAGAAAAATAAATAAATATTTTTATAAAATGTAAATTAGTTTGCACAAAGAGTTTACTAAAATGTACTACATTTAGTATAAAATGTCCTTGAAAAAATGAGAACAACAATTGAAAGATGTTTTCTTAAACGAAAGTTTCTCAAAGATACTTAAGTTTGTTCAAAAATGATCTACTTCAAAGTACTTTGAATATCAAATGGAGCAGAGTTAAAGGACTTCTATCAAAAACTTATGAGTTAAACTGAACAATTTGTTTTAATTTTTTTAGGTTAAGGATGCATTTAAATTAGAAAACGAATACAAAAAGAACTTAAAAATGTAAAAAAAAACTATCTGGAATCTAAACAAATTTGTTTGATATAAAATTTAAGAGCTTCATTTTTTCTCCATTTTATTGAAATAATTCATTTTTTATGGAAAACTTTTTTTTTTTTGTTTTTTTTTTTTTTTTTTGTTTTGTCATCCTTCACATTTCTGTTGCGCTTCCGTTTTATCGCTTTATCTGCATAGAAAACCCAATGAGAAAGAATTCAAATCCCAACATATTGTTTGCTAATGTCCTCTAACATTCTTTTACACATTTTGTTCTCCTGCTACACACATGCCACAATTGTGTATGTGACAGATATTTGGATTAAAAGTATTTTCTTTTTCAATTCTGGGTTTTATTTATTTTTTGCCTCTATTCAGAGATTCGATATGAGTATGGATGACTGGTATTTTATTTTTTGCACTCATGTTCTTATAAAAATCAATTGTTGAATAATATTCTCTGGATAGTTAACATGTACAAATATTTGTACAAATGTCTGCTGCTCCAAAGCACCAGGAAGAGAAATCCATATAGATTTGCGCTTGCAGTAAAGTGAAAAAGAAAGTATTAAAAATATAAAAATTCTTGATAAAAACCAAGCAAAAAGTTATAAAACTAACATTTATATATATTTACATATAAAATTGAACCGTGACTTAAACTATGCTTTTGAAAATATAATTTTACGTTTTGAAAAATTTGAAACTGACTTTCGAAAATTGAAAAATTATGCCAAGATAATCTTATTAGGGCTGTGGAGTCGTCAAAAAATAGTGACTCCAACCGCTGAAATTTTTTAAGTCCGACTCCGACTCCTACTCTTACATTGATGTTAAATGTATATGAGACTGGTTCTTATTTGACTTTTAATTATTTTTTTTAATGCAGTATTTTAAAAGGTTAAATATAGCAAGAAAATTATTCTGTAAAAATATCACTTTCGGAGTATTTTTATTTTGGATTATATTAGGAATTTGTTTAAATTTTTTTATGCCGAAATATTTTGGAGTCGGAGTTAAAGTACTGCACAATTCAACATTTTATGTAAAAATGTCGTTCTCCATATTTTCATGCATTGACACGTTATGTTAACTCAGACAAGGTGTTATGCCATGTTATGTCTACATTAACATACTGTCTTTGCATGCCTTTGCAATTAAGTTAAACTGTTGTAGGCTGTTATTTCAATAACATGTATTTTTAAATGTTTAACCTGCAGCATGTTTTTAATACTGTTTGAACCTGCCTGCCTTGTATTAAAAATATTCATTATTTCTTAAATAAAGATTCTAAATTAAATAATAATTGTTGATATAGAAAAAAACTTTTATTTTAAATTTTATATTAAATTTTGTTTTTAGAATACATTTTTTATTTCAAATAAGCTCAAAAAAAAAATTAAAAAATAGGGTAATAATTTTTTAAAAAATGTATGAAAGAATTCTTTTATCTACTTAAAAAGGTTTATTTTAATCAGGTATGTGATGGAAAACAATTTTGAAAACAATACGATTTGAAAACGATAATATTGTTTTCAGTATCTTTAAAAATTGATTTCTAATCATTTTCCTCTGTCTTCCTGTTCCTATATATTCTTTAAAATTCTTATTATGTATGTAAAGTGAACTGTATTTTGAACAAAAAGTTAAGACTCTACTGTAGAAATGGATTTTAAAATCGGTCGAAATTCATCACACCTGCTAAAAACGATAATTTTTAAAACGATCGTTTTTCGTCACACACCTGAATATTTTTTTTTTTTCTAAAATCTTCAAGCAAAATCCTTGAAATTAATAACAATCATAATTAATAAGTTTTCCTATTTTATTTTTAGTTATATTGTTTATAATAAGCCATTCAAATGATGAATTGTAATTATTAACAACGAATGCTGCATATGTCGCAAGTTAAAGTTAATGTTGACATGTTAATTTTCCATGTTGATGTCTGTAAAGTCACTGTTAAAACTATGCATTGTTTTGTTTTCATTTAATTCGACAGTGTCTTATTTATTATGTTATTGTCAAACAGGTATGAGTGGCATAACATGAATTGACAATAACATTATGTGGCGATGTTAACATGATTTATAGTTCAACATTTGCAGGTCTTTAGTCGGAGTCGCGAAATTTTGTGTGTTCTTCGACTCCGACTCCGGTACAAAAACCTTAACTCCGACTTCGATTCAACAGCCCTGATACCTACATATTTTCTTTGAAATATTCATAAAATGATTAAGTGTTTTCAGGTTTTATTGAAATTTATAATCAACTTATTGATTTTCGAACCTAAAATATATTTTGTTTAAAATTTCTCCATTCAAACTTATAAATAAAAAACTTAAAATAAAATATTTGAAGTTTTCCACAAATTAAATAAGCAATTATAATAAAACTTAGGTTTTTAAGGCAAATTCGAAAATTCGAACTTATTTTCGAAAAAGTTCGAACTTCAACAATTTATTGGGAAATTATTCTAAAATAAAAAATTTTATGTCAGATGCCATTTTTGAGTTTTCGAACATAAATTTTTGAAGAAATATCAAAGTTTTTTAAAATTTACTTTGATTTTGAAACGAAAATAGTAAAAAAAAACTACTTCGAAAGCTAATATCGAAAAATTTTGAAAATTAGTAGTTTGTTGGGCTATAATTCTAAAAGTATGTTGTAAAAGTATTTGATTTTCAATATCAAAAGCCATTTACAGGGGTTTTTGATTTTTGAAAATACATATACATATATTATTTAAAAACTCTGCATATACATACATATGCATACATGTATGTACATAAATATAAAAACAATGTCCATTTACTTTGATTTTTAAAGGATGACAAAAATCTACCTTTTCGCTTATGCTCGAAAATTCGAACTTGATTTCGAAAGTTTTCGAACATTTATAATTTATTGAAAAATGATGCTATAAGCCTACTACTTAGACATATAATTATATATGTTATGTATAAGTCCTTTTTTGAAGATTTAGAATTTTCGAACATAATTTTTCTTTAAAGCAAAGTTTAAAAGTTCCTTAATTTCCGTTAATGTTTAAATGACAATGCAAATATAAGCCAAAAAAAAGCTTAGTTTCGAAAATACGATTATAGTTTGGTAATTTTTTGAATAAATTAAATTAAAAAATTCCTTTATGAACCTGTTTTATTATTTTTTTTTAACTTAAGAATAGTACTCTGTTCAAATTTGTAAAAATGTTGAGCAACATATATTATTTCAAACGAAAACTTTTACATTCCACGCGAGATAAGTGCAGCTTATATAATTTCGCAGTTGTAAGAAAATGTTGCCAGAAACATTTTGTAACTTTTTCACTAAGTGAAAAGAGTACAACTCTAACAACATTTTTTTTTATAAATATTCCGCAGAAGATTTTTTCATATGAGTTTTGACAGCATTTCACGTATAATAGACTGGCTTCATAAATGCAGTTTGCATTGCAACATTGTAAAGAAAATTGTTTACAAAGCAAAGTAATATTGTATGTCATGTTTACAAAGAATCACAAATAAAAACCATGCAACAATTTGACAAATAATGCGCACTGAAAAGCATTACCATGCAATAATGAACATGAGGAACTGCCAAAACAAATTTTAATGTTTTATGAACACAATGCATTGTAAGGTTACATTGCAAACTGCATTTATGCATTCCGCCATACTGGACAGAATACCAGGCTTTAGACCATAAATACATAAACATATGTAAGTATATTAAAAATTTTATTTTTAAAAGGCGTTTTTAAGCGTTTTGCTCTTTCGAACATACAAATTATTTTAATATAAAAAAATTTTAAGTTGTCTTCATTTTTTATTTTCACATACAAACGAAAATTTTAACATTTTGAACTATGTTCGAAAATTCGAACTTATTTTCGAACTTACGGAAATTGCGCGAAAGTGTTCTAATATGCAATTAGAGTATATACATAATGAAAAATTTTAGTGTAAAGAATATTTTAAAACAATTTTCAATTTCGAATTTGAAATATTTTAAGAAAATGCGATTTTTTATTACAGAGAACTTTTGAATCTTAAAATTTTTATAAGGACTATAAAAGTTTGCACCAAATTTTTTGAAGTTACCGAACAAAACTTTAGTTTCAAAAATGTTAAAATTTTGCATCAAATTTTTTAAGTTACCGAACAAAACTTTAGTTTCACAATATTTTTTTCCCATTTCTTTCGAATTTCTTGCAATAACGAACTCTTTCTTAAGTTTTATGGCCGTTTTTCATTAAGCGATTATGGTTATTCGCAACGAAAAACTGAATTTTCACATCTATTTTGAGAGGGATTTCCAACTGAAAAACATGTTTTTGTCGATATATTAAGAAAACTAAAATCGTCAGCGGACAGTTTATCAGTCTTATAAATTTATGTCTTGATTTAGTAACAGGCAGTTTGTCGATACATTGAGAAAACGGCCATGAGGGTTTTTTTTAATACCAATTTTTCACTGGGTTCTTGCACATATTCTTGTTACACTACCGTCTGCTGGAATTTTGTTAAGAATTCAACTTCAACCAGAGTTTGAATTCAGAAAAAGAGCAAATTTTTTTTTTTAATTTATTTGTTATAACTCTAAAGGACATTCAATTGAATTTAATATAATTGAAATTTAATTTGATGAAAATAATCATGGGTATAGAATATATATTTAACAAAACGTTTACATAAAGATAGTTTTTGTAATAGTATAGTTTACTTTATTGGAGGAGTTTAACATTTGGCAACTTTGAGGTATACTTAAAGGAGGTGAAAAGGAAGCAACATGAAATATAAAAAAAAATATAAGGGAAATCAACTTTAAAAAGAATGTAAAATAAAAATAAATTAAGGAAATTTATAGAGACAGATCATGGTAAAAGTAATTCACAAGGACTTAAGGTTTAAGCATTAAAAAAGTTTCCTATAAACTTAAAGTTTTACTTTAGAACAATTTAAGTGTATTTGTCCCTCCTATTCATGCTTAAACCAACAAACACGTACCACTTTTTAGTTTCCCACCACAATACTCTAATGATTGGCCACGATTGTAAAGCGACAAATACTCGCCCCTAAAAACACTCTACTTTTTGCATTAAACTAAATCCCCTAAAAACTCTCTTGCTCTTTGGCTTAAGCTTTAAGCATTATGAAACTGTCATCAGTAACTTTCAATTTTGATCCCTTTGACCAAAATCCAAGGAAGAAAAAACAAGAAATAAAAACATAAAACTCACGTACATCTCATTAGTAAGTTTTTTTTTTTTTTGTGTTAAGACAAGTGACAAAATTTTGGCAACAAATTGATACCAACAAAGAAAAACAAAACAAAATTGCACAAAATGAAAATGATATTATTTTTCTTATTTTCTAAGAGCACAATTCACAAATCAATTTAATATTTTGTAAATGTGCTAAAAAAAAATTTTTTAGTTTTGAAAAACATTTTCTATTTTTTCATAATAGTTTTGTAATTTTTGTTTGCAATATTTCGAGTTTTTACACTTGTCACCACTAATTAAATTCCATAAACAACGTCTGAGTTCGTTTTGCAATTTTTAATTCATTTTTTTTTTTTTTTTTTTTGTGAAACGAATTTTGTTGTTTTATTTTGTGAAATAACAATATTTTTCAAATGCTACAAAAAAAAAACTGAATGGAGAGACCAGATTTTTCTTTATTTGTTCTAGTTCTGGTCTAAATCTGCTGTAGTAAAATTCTAGCTTTAATTTCGTTCTAGTCCAGGGGCTGCATTCGATATCGATCGAAATTAGAAAACAATAAAAATGAAACTTTCGATCGATATCGAATGCCGTAATTTGAAACCAGGTTTAAGTTCATTTATTTTGTTCATGTTTCAGATCGAATTCTAGTTCAGATTCTAGGCTAAATTCGAGTAAAGACGTCAATTTATGTTCTCATTCGGGTTTCAGGCCAGGCTCTAGTCCAAGTCCTATTTCAGGTGCTAGTAAAGGTTCATGTTTAGGTTCTAGTTCACGCTCTCGTTTTAGTTTCAGGCTAAAACCCTAGTTTACTTTCTAGCTTCGACTCTAGTTTAAGTTCTAGCTCAGCTTACAGATCATTCACAGAAAAAAATTGTTCCCCAATTAAATAAAGCATTATTCAAAAATAAAATCAGTTTTAATTAAAAAATTAATCAAGTGAATTAAACGTTTAATCAAGAGAATAAAACGTGGTTTAGTGCGAGATTCATTTCTAGGTCAGCTTTAAGTTCTGCATCATTTTCAGTTAATGTACCAGACCAGGTTGCAGTTCTGTTTCTAGTTGTGGGGTTTTCTAAAATATATAAACAGGTTCTTGATCAGGTCCAAATTCAGATCCTTTATTTGGCGTACAGATAAATCCAATCGAATGCCGGTGGTAATAACACCTTCTAGGGGGAGCTGGTCAGGTAGGAGCAGATGATTTAGTGATTATTGCTATTTTCACTGATGTCTCGAAGATTTCGAGGCACGGCTGCGGGGTTCTACATTAAGAATCTGGACATCAGAATGGCATACAGGCTTTTTGAGGCCTGCAGTGTTTTTCAGGCGGAGGTTCTGGGGGTCTTGTGGACCGTGGAACTGATAATGGACAACATTGTTAGGGGCTCCGAGGTTACTATATACGTGGACAGCCAGGCGGCTCTAATGGCCGTATGTGAACCCCAAGCTAGTTGATGGTTGTAGGAGAGCTCTGGAGGGAGCCTTAGGAGTGTATTTGTTATGGTTGTGCTGTGCACCGGGTCACTGCAACTTAAACGGCAATGAGGTGGCTGATGAGTTGGCGAGACAGGGCTCAGAGGTGGAGGATCCTAACTGTATGGAGGCGGTTAGGCCTCCAATATGCTTCTATTTTGTAAGGATCAGGGAATGGATTCTGGGCGTGACCAATCGGGCCTGGGGGAACCGAACGGACTGACAGGTATTACGGACGCTGCGGACGGTGCTTAGGAAGTCCGATTCAGATTCGCTGCTGGGCAGGATAAGGGTCTGCGTTAGGACCATGATAGGAATTATCATGGGCCGCTGCATTATAGACAGGATGGCGATGAGGATGGGATCCGACTTGTCGGATATGTGTGGGTTGTGTGAGGACCCGGAGCACATTCTGTGCCACTGTCCTAGGCTACAGTGCAGCAGGCTGAGGTGGCTGGGCAGTAGATTCCTAGGCGAATTAGGGGATGTATCGGGCTGTGGACTCGAGAGGATTCGTATTGGGGATGGCCTGGCTGCGTGGCAGGAGACTGGGTGCTAGCCGCACGTAGGACGAATTTGCGTTGAGTGGAGTTTCTCTCGGGTTTAAGTCGGATATCTTCTGTTCTAATCTATCTAATCTAATCTTTCCATCTATCTATATCTGAACAAGGCGTCACAATGGACCATATTGGTCTCTGGGTGTAGGTATAAAAAAGACTTCACATCAGTGTTTTACCTACCTAAGTAACAGGCAGTTTGTCGAAACTTTGAGAAATTGGCCATAATTAACTAAAATTTCTAGAGCTGTTCACCTTTTTTAATTTTTACCCGCATACACTTGCATGTGGGTTGTGTTGCCCTGTATTATAAAAGAAAACTTTTTGGTCAATTTGTATGAGTGTATACATGTTCGTGCATGTATAAGTAATCTCTGTCATAAACGGTGTATGCCAGACAATATGTCTCTCGTAACAAAAACACAATGGTTGCCACTGTTTTTTCTATGTTTTCTAAAGTTGGTGGTTTTTTATTTTTTTTTTTTTTGTTAAAGTTAAAGCCTTGTTATTGTTTGCATGCACATTTTAATTTTTTGCTCCCGCACACACACACACACACCCTCACACCAACATTCCTACCCAAACTCTTTAGGAAACTTTTCAATTGTTTTTTGCATGTGTATGGGTTTGCTTTTTTGTTTGTTGTTGTTTACTAATGCCATTGTCCTCAATTTTGGTTAAAGGATTCCGGTTTTTTTTTGTGTTCTCATTTTTTTTCAGTTTATGCAAGTAAAATCTCAAATGTGGTTGACAACTACTACAATAATACCAGAGCGTTTGTGTGTGAGAAGGGTTATGTATGTGTGGCTATATAAGTGTCAACATTTATGTTGGTAGGTGTAAACGTTGTTATGCTTGTTTTTGTGTATGTGTAAACATGATTACTCCAACATTTGCAAGGGCCTGTAAGGTTTTGCGTACATATGGGTGTGTGGGCTTTATAATTATTGCAGTGTTGTGAAAATGTTGCGGTTTTTTTTTGATGTTTGTTTCATTAAAACGACAACAATAACAAGGACTGCTTGTATCTAGAAAAAAATTCTGAACTATCAATTTGATTAAAATAAAAGTTTTGAAGTAATTTTTTATTGGGGTTTTTTTTACCAAAACCTGGTAACCAGATAATTTCATTTTATTATTTTACTTTCTGTTCCTGTTCAAAAAGTGGGTTGAAATGTGTTAAAATATTTAATGGGTTTATTTCATAAAATGTAAATATTTTTGGAAATATGTATGCAAAACTTTTTACAAAAGTACCAGATATGGGCACTTCCACAGAAGTGTCACGTTAAGCCACCAAGAAATTAATCTTTTATTTTGACCAGTGTGACCGTTTTGGCATTTTTCTGCTAAATTTAGCAGTAAAAATTTTTATTTAGCTGCAAAATTTTCATTTAGCACTGTGCATTTTTAAAAAATGTATTTATCTTTGATTTCGTTTTTAGCAATTTCAAAAATGTTGCCAATTAGTTTTATTGATTTTACAAAATTTTTTTTATATATTATAAAAAATATTAACTAAAAGTAGTTGTATCCAAAACGAAATTTACTGCCTGGCCCACAATGTCGACAAGAACATTTCTTTCTTATTTTTCTATTGAAAACAAAAACTAATTTTAGTTTTTTATTATTGTTTTCAATATAAATATGCGAAAGAAATGGGCCTGGCCCATTATATGTATAATTCTTATATTAAGAAGGGGCATATTAGAAATGCTCTCACCATGTTGATTGTAAAAATTGTTTTCCCTTTGATATTACGAGATTAGTGTACAAAGAAATTTCACTTGGTATTTAGATAAAAATTCTATGTGTAAATTTTTGAAAAAAAAATTCCTCTAAACTGCTGAAAAAATAATAATTTTAAAACTTCAACTTTTCTGAAACTTTAAGAAATAACATGATCTAAAAAATGTTGTATAGCATAGAAATTAAATAATTTCGATTTTGCATGTATCAGTGGTCTACGGCAGTGATGCCATTAGGATACGAAAGATACATTTTTCGTATCTTTTGATGACTTCATGTATCATGTTTAAATGTACAGAAATTAAATATTAAACTTTTTGTATCTGACAAATTTTGTAAAGTTATTATTTCGTTATGAATACTAAAAAAACAGTGGCAACTAAATAAACTTCGTACGAACGGTGTTCAGATCTTATAATATTGGTAAACAGCGTTGGTTAAATTGCATTTAAATTGACTAAAAATGTCTTGCTACTGTGTGAACATTGTAAGCTCATTTATATTTGGCAGACGTATATAATTAATGCATCTGACAATTGCACCATTGTCAGAAAAATATTTCTATTGGCAACGCCTGCTTACAATATTGTATGATCTGACCACCGTCTGTACGAAGTTATACAAAAATAACATGTATTTTGATCTTAGGTTTTCTAAGTTCTTCTGTAGTCTGCCTATTCTTGTGTATGTGTGTTAAGATGAAATTTTAGAAGAAAAATTTATGTAAACTTCTTGATAAAATCGCCTTAGTATTAACGCCTTAACACGCATATTTATTTTTACAAAAATGAATTTGTTTTGATAACATCCAAAGATAGTTACATATATTTAATTTTAAAGTTTGCTTACTGTATTTTTTAAAATTACGTACCTAATATTTATGACTTAAATAAACTTAAAAATCAATTTATATGATATCATTTTCTTTGCAATATTCATTAAATATGAAATAAAAATGTTAAACGTTAAAAATTAATTTTAAAATTTTTTTCAAAATGTTTCTTGTTGGGAAAAAGTGTATCTTTTTGAAAACTAAAATGTATCTTTCTCGAAATTTCACTGGCAACACTGGTCTACGGACTCCCTAAATTTAAAATTTAATCTCAATTACTTGTGGTCCATATTTATATGTGTCTGATGCTTTACCAAAATCTACCGACTTGTTTTAATGTAACCATTTTTTTCAATTTCGTTAAAAAATGTGTCACTAAGGCCCGTTTTCACGACTTACCGATAGCTAAAGGTAGGATTTTATCGGCCGTATAACAAGTGTTCCAATATTCCAACTTTACTTTAACCTAAAGTGAGCGATTAGTTGAAGGAAGGTTCATACTACCTGATAGGCTAAAGTAATAATAATTAATAAGGGAACACTTTTTATGCCGCCGAGAAAATCCTACCTTTAGCTATCGGAAAGTCGTGAAAATGGGCCTTAGTGACACATTAGTGATACATTAAATGTATTAAGTTTCGAATAAAATGTCATACTGGTAATAAATTTTTAACAAAAATCTCAAAAAAAAAAAAGTTAAGCACTATTTTAAGCATTTTTAAAATCATTTCTAGCATTTTTTGGCCATGTCTAGTGGCGGGTTTAGCTGTAGTCATGTTTAAGGTCTAGTCACACTTAGTTTGACCCATGTGGTTTTTTCTTTTTCTCTTTTACTAAATTGCGCTCTACACCAAAATAGAAAAAAATTAAATACTATATAAATTATTCTTTGAGAAACAATTTAAAATGCTTGGCGGCGTAACGGGACAAAAGTAGGCTTTCCTGTGGAAATACCCATATGTCTTCTTAAAAGGCGAATATTAGAAATAAACTCAAAAAACTGGAAAAGAACATAAACAAAACTAGAAAAGAATTAAAACAAACCTAGAATAAAACTAGAACAAGGACAAAATTTAAAACCCGAACAAAATTAAAACTGATCTAGGGTAGGTCACGTTCCTTGGGCAGCCATCAAGAAGACAGTTTATTCGGGTCCTTCAGTGGTACCTTTATGATACCGAGCGCTTCCGCCTAACCTGCAGAGCAGTTACTCAATAGGCGTTACTGCAGAATTCAACCAATTCGTCTTCCTTATAAAGAGAAGAAGCAATCTTAGTTCTCTCTTGTTTAGATCATCCAAACAGACAAACACTGGTTTTCCCAGGTTCCTCTCTCCTAAGTTCCCGGACACTGGCACAGAAAATTAAATACAGTTTCCTTTTCCTCCGCTTCATAACTTCAGCAGTATTTATTGAACACCAGGCCCATTCTCCCCGCATGATTCTCTACAGGCCAGTTCCGAGCTATGACTGATATCACTATTCTAATCTGCTCCCTACTGAATCTTAGTAGAAAGCTTATGCTCCATTCACAATTGCCTGGCCACAATGCCCTGTATACGGAGCAGGTGCATTCACAAGTCCGCCCCAACTGTGCAGGTCTATAAAACTCGTGTTTAATGAGTGACTTAAAAAAGTAAGCCTTTGGAAATCCAACGTATTTGTCAATAAAACTGAACTAGAACTAATCCTAAACTAAACTAGGACTTATCCAAACCAAACTAAAATTTGAACAAAACCTAGAACCTGAACACGAATCTGAATTAAAACTAAAATCTGAATTTAAACCTCAAATAGTGCCTGGCAAAGAAAGAAAATTATTTTGAATCCAAATTTTGATTTTCTTATTTTAAATCGGGCTCATCAAATTTATTAATCATTAAATTATTTTAATGCAGAAAGGAATTTTACAGCATGAATGAATTTAAATTTTATTGCTAATTTTTATATTCTTGACTGAACGGGGGAATGAACTCGGGTCGAACTTAGATGTTTCGAGAATAACCAAATTCTCGTCATCAGAGTTCTTTGCAGAGTTACCCTTTCCGCCACTTTAGCGGCTGTCAGTCTATAATCAAACGTCAATCATTAAATTATTTAAATGCAGGAAGGAATTTTACAACATGAAATGATTTAAAATTGTATTGATAATTTTTATATTCTTGACTGAACGGGGGAATGAACTCGGGTCGAACTTAGATGTTTCGAGAATAACCACATTCTCGTCATCAGAGTTCTTGGCAGTCTTTCCACCACTGTAACGGCTATCAGCCTGTAGTCAAACGTCAATCATTAAATTATTTAAATGCAGGAAGGAATTTTACAACATGAAATGATTTAAAATTTAATTGATAATTTTTATATTCTTGACTGAACGGGGGAATGAACTGGGGTCGAACTTAGATGTTTCGAGAATAACCACATTCTCGTCATCAGAGTTCTTTGCAGTTTTACTCCTTTCCGCCACTGTAACGGCTGTCAGGCTAAAGTCAAACGTCAATCATTAAATTATTTAAATGCAGAAAGGAATTTTACAACATGAACTGATTTAAAATATTATTGATAATTTTTATATTCTTGACTGAACGGGGGAATGAGCTCGGGTCAAAATTAGATGTTTCGAGAATAACCACATTCTCGTCATCAGAGTTCTTTGCAGTTTTAAACTTTCCGCCACTTTAACGGCTGTCAGTCTATAGTCAAACATCAATCTTTAAGCCAATATTATTTTTGGTGGATCAAAGTATTTTGCTGTAATTAATTATAATTATTATATATAATAATTAATTTAAATTAAGTTGGCTGCACTTGATGAGCCTGATTTAAAATAAAAAAAATTAAAAATTGGGATTTAAAACCATAAACTGTTCGACCACAAACACACCAAAATTTTGAAGAATTTTCTTATTATTGCCGAAATATATGCAATAGTGTTTATCTATTTCTTACTCGGTTAAAACCTAGCCTACATTTAGGGGAGTTTTCTGTTAAAAGGCGTTACTAGTTAAATATAATTTAACAGCATATATTTCCCCTTTTTTTTTTTTAATATATTTTTTTTATATAAAATATTTTTTTCTAAAAACCTTTAAGTAACATTTTATTTGATTTTATCATTAACAATTTTATTGCTCTTTTTTTCCAAATCCCCTTATTCGATTGTCAGTTTTCCTCAACATCCATTTGTAGCTATTAAATTGGTATTATATCAAATTATCTAATAAATTTTTATTTTATCTACCACTTAACTTTAAGCTTTAACATTATTATCAATAGTTTTTTTTTTGCTTTTATCAAACATAATGAAACTTTTCTCCAGCTTAAAAAGGAAAACTGTTTAAAGCAAATTTAATAAGAGAAAAAAAAACGAAGGAAGCTAAAGAAAAAATTGAGAGTATAAATAAAACGGAAATCTATCAATAACAAACTTCGTTTTCATTCATTTTTTATAAACTTAAAGCAAAAATTTAACCGCACATTGTCCTGTTATCATCAATTTTCATTTCCTTTTTTCCTTGCCATTTCCTCGGTAACCTCGCGCTTTTTCTATAGATCTCAAGCCATAAGATAAATCCCTCTTTAAACCTTAACAACTTGGATTTTTTTTTCTTCTTTATTATTTGAATGGAGAGACTCTGTGTGTGGCACTCTTTGAATTTGCTACGTAGTGTCCAAGCAGTCCTGCTCTCACGGTGTAAATACTTTAAGGGGCTAAGTCCTTGTGCAAAAAGTTCCTTAATACTACAAGAAAATTAAGTTTTCCTTTCATACATTCATGGAAGGGATGGATGTCTTAACAATTCGGACTTTTTTTTTTAATGCCATTCACGGTTTTGCGATTTATTTGTTACGAAAAATAAGGGGATTAACAGTTTGATTACCAAAAAAATAAATACAAGATATTCTAGGAAATATATATAAATCTTTAAGCCTTAAAAGAAAATGCGATTTTTTATTCGGTCTTTAAACCGAATAAAGAAATAAAAAATTTAAGATTTTATCTGTACTAGAAGTAAATAGATAAATTAAACGAGGGTACCCTTAGTCTAGTTGGTAGTAAGCTAATATATCAGTGTGATAGTTGCGAGTTCGATTCGCGCCAGAGACAGTGGGCTGAATGCCTACGAAAGTATTGCTGGGTAAATTTAAAAAGAATATAGTTTTTAATTCTGTTTAAAGCACAAAACAAAAAACTAAATTACGTTTGAAAGAAAAAAAAAACAAAACATCGGGAACCCGGGTTTTTATTCGTTAAAATAACCGCCTGTTTTTTTTTTTTAATTTCGTCCGTTTTACTTTGATATTTAGAGAAGTAATGAAATATATAGTAAATTAAGGGCAAATCATGATTTAATAAAAATATTTGAATGATTAATCGTAAAACCGATCTTGAAGAACCGAATAATCGCTTAGAAAATTGTAAATTAAAAATTGGTTTTTGTTATATTTTTTCATATTTTGTGTTAAATCAAAATTTTTTTTAAAAATGAATGCTAAAATTTTACAAATATTCGGCAAACCGGTTTTTTATTCGTTAAAATATTATTTACCATGTCACAAATTTAAGTTTCAACTTCGATTTTTAAAGTAAATTTAAAAATAATTTTGGGAAAATTTTAATTTAATAGTATAATTTTAATCATTATTCGTAAATCCGGTTTCAACAAATAGAATCTGGGAATTAAGTGCTCATGGTGAGTAACATTTATAATAAATTCTCATATTAATTCGGATGTGTTTCCTAAGTCAAATTACAATTTATAAAGCTTAATAACCCAAAAACTGTCAACCGTAAATATTTGTTTGCTTTTTCTTCGTCCTGTTCTTTAAAATTATGAAGTCTATGACATATTAAGCTTAAATTTAACGAATAATCATTCAACCGGGGTTTTTACTCGTTGAAATAACCGCTTTAATTGCAACACATTTTACTTTAAACTATGTTTTCTAGAGAAATAGAATTTTCTTATACACATTTTTAAAGAAATTTTAACTAAATTAAAAAAAAAATTAAAAGATTATTCGTTATAGAGAACCGAATAATAACTTGAAATTTTATTAGCCAAAAGTAGTATATTTTGTTATTATAATTTCTTAATTTAATATTAAAAATAAAAATTGTCTTATATATAATGTTAAATTTAAGCGAATAATTGGAGCCGGTTTTTTATTCGCTAAATTTAATTTAATGTTACATTTAACCAAATAATCGGTAATCCGGTTTCTTATTCGTTAACATAATAATAATTATAATATTAATAATTGAAACAGCTATATTTTTGCTCTTATAGTATTATGTTGATAAACAAGAAATAATTTTGATTTCGTTAAAGAATAACTTTAAAACGTTTTCAAAAGTATTTAACGAATAATCGGTTAGCCATCATTTTTTTTTTTTTTGTTTATTTCTTTTGAATATAAAAACTAAATTTTTTGGCAAAGATAAAAAATTTAATTTTATTATATTTATAGGGAAAAGTAACGACAAAAAGTAATCGGGTAATCGAATTTATTGTTTATTTATAAATTCGTTTGAAAGGTGTAAAATATAAACCAGTTTTAAGTTAAATTCTTTTTTGGTAATAAAAGAAGAAATATTACAAAATGTTTAGTGAAATAGTAACGATTAATCGGGTAACCAGTTTATGTATTTGATAAAATAGTCGGGTTTTGTGGGCTTATATTTTGCACCCAAGCATTCTTTAAACGCAAACTGGTTTGGTGTTCATCAAAACAACCTGTAAAATTGAGTTATCTTTTCTTTGCGAATAATCGGGTAACCGAAATTTTTATGATTATTACTTAAAAAATATAAAAAATGAAATTTATTTTATGGTTATTCCTAAAAGGGAACATGTATTTTACTATAATTTTAAGAGAAACTATACGATTAATCGGATAACCGGTTTATATGCGCGTTAATTTATCAAATTTTTAGGTAACTTTCACCAAAACAACCGGTAAAATTCAGCTATCTTGAACTTTAAAATTATCAAAAATCAAATTTATTTTATTGTTATTATTGTTACTAAAAAGGAGCTTGCATTTAAGTATAATTTTACGCAAAATGTCACGATTAATCGGATAACCGTTTTAGATATGCCTTAATTTATCACATTTTTTTGGTTATTTTTAACCAAAAACATTCTTAAGAAACAGCTAGCAACGTTTAAAAGGACCATTGAATAAGTATTTGTTAATAAAAACGATTGTTTTGAATATATTTATGAATATTTTAAACTTAATTTTGATTCATTTTTCTAACGGTTACTCAGAAAACTTGAATAAGTTTTTCTTATTTGCATAATCCAAATATCCAAGTTTTCCCCAAAAAGGACTAAATGTTTCTGAAGGCATTCTAGTCTGTGACTTCCCTAACTAGTTGCTTGTTTGTTAAAAAAAAAGTTGCTTTACTTTTCTTGGTAATTTTTAAAAATATTATATATTTAAATCTTGTAGTAACAAATTAATCCTGACAATTGTTAAAGACAGTTTTTCAATGGATTTCTGACGAAAGGATAAATCATTAATAACAAGTAAAAAGGTTTTTTTTAAATTAAATAAGAAAAAGGGGGATTTAAAAAAAATAATGAATGAAAAGATAACGCAAGTTTGTCCAAAAGTTAGCAAGCCGGTGTTAGGAAAACAGGGGTCTACTTCTGGCATTCGTGATCGAATACTTTTTCGATTCGAAAGCACTTTTATTTCTAATTCTATCAGTTAATACTAATCGAATCGAAATTATTTTTTTAGAGGTGTGAAACTCAAATAAATGTAGTAGTATGTTTATGTACCTCCTGGATATAGGACTCCTGTGCAAAGTAGGGATCACTTAGAGATCACATGGTCTAGAATCCTCATATGCTCATTTGAGTATACTAGATGCTCATTTGAGCATTCTAGTATACTGGGATGGTTCGCGATCAAACCTTTGCATGTAAAGTAGGGATCACGTGGTCTAGAATCCTCATATGAGGATAATCAAATGAGCTTATGAAGATTCTAGACCATGTGATCCCTACTTTACATAGGAGTCCTATATCCAGGAGGTACATAAACATACAACTAAATGCTTTACAGTACTGCAAAAATAATTTCGATTCGTTCAGTATCGACTCAACGAATTAAAAATAAAATTGCTTTCGAATCGAAAAAGTATTCGATCACTACTGCCAGAATTAGCCCCCGGAACAATCACCGAATGTGAATTAAAAGTTTTAATTTTGGCTAATTTTATGTAAATTTTAACGATTTTTATAAAAATATATTTAATTTTCTTTTTCAGAAAAATGATCAAGTTTATTGATAAAAAAAATTACCTGAACTAACGAGACAGTCCCAACCATGGACTACAATATTACATGTCCACCTTTAATCCGCATTGAGATAAGAAAGGCAAAAGCACGCCTAAATAATAGCAAATCAACTGAAGCAGATGGTCTCCCAGCTGAGTCTTTAAGACGGTTGAAGATGTACTGGTTATAAGTATGCACCAGTTCATTAAAAATATCTGGATTCAAGAGAGCATGCCTGAAGATTGGGGTCTTAGTGTATTATGTCCAGTATTAAGGAAAGTGACTCGAGCTGTCGCTGGATAAAACTATTAGCAATTGTGAATAAAGTCCTATTGAGTGTATTATGTAAACACTTTTGGATAGACTTAATGGATCCTTGCCAGCGGGGTTTCATTGCTGGCAGGACTTTTGGCAGATCAAATATTTGGATTATGGCAAATAATGAAAAAGACTCGGGTGAAACAAATTGACACATGCGATAAATTATGGCGACTTGATTGTAAAGCTGCCTTCCTCTCTACGAATCCATGTTTGAACTTGGTATTCCTGCAAACCTTATTCAGTAGTCTACATAGATGTACCCAAGAGAATACACAAATAAAAATCTGAAGAAGAATATTTTAATTGAATTAATGTGATAATTGACTCAATTATTTTTTTTTTCTTTTGCAAAGTTTTTTGATCATTTTTTTAATAAAAATTAAAAATTGCATTTATTGAAAAAAATCAATTTTTGGGAATAGGTGCAAAATCAACCAATTGTTTGCTTGATTCTTTGAATTTGGTGATTTGAGACAATTTTTAATTTTTTCTGTGTGTTCGTTTTTACAATTTCAAGTTCTATTGGGCTTAAAAAAAACACCCTTTATAATTACAGTGAACTCGCGATAATATGAACCCCCTAATATATGAACATCCCAAAATATGAACACTTATATTCTTTCATTAACTACTCTAAAATATTAACTTGTGCGAAAGATTTAAAATATGAACAACTTATAATTATATTTTTAACGTATTTTATCTACGTATACAGTGTTTAAGTCTTAATCAACAGGGTGGTGGATATATTTTGATTCAACTGTATAATAATTGGGGAGTTTTTCTAGCTGCTTGCTTTAAAATTGTCTTCAAATGTCAATCAAAATGTCTTGCATACACGATTTAGTTAGTGCTCACATTCAACTAGAATTCCATATTAATCTTCAAACATAATTTGAACGTGAATAGTTCTTAAATATGCATACAAAAAGCATAAGTTTTTAACTTTAAAAAGTCAGAAATTTTAGAAAATTTAGAACATTTAGGAAAAGATGTCAGTGTTACTAATTTAGCTTATAAATTTGTGGTAAAATGTTCTACAATATATGGACAAAAAAAAATGCTAACAATACGTTTATTTGACCTGGAAAAAAACGTGCGGCCTTCCGAGTACCCAAAAATTTTAAATGCGTTCTCCGGATGGGTTTTGAATATGAGATCACTGTTAGCGGACACGGAAAATGTTTTTCAGGGGAAATTAGTTGCCATTCGTAAATATGAACAATCTTGCAAAAGCGAACTGGCGTGGTTTTAATATTATCATATTATCGCGAGTGCACTGTAATAAACATTTAATTTATTTGCAAAATTTTATTTGTTTGCCCAATTTTAATTAAAAATTAATTTAAATTTTTTAAAAGATATTCCTTCCTGTTTCTTCAATACGAATACTTTTATTGTCCCAAAAGTATGCTTTAGTTTGTATTGTTGTTGATATTTTAATGAGGAGAGTGAGAGAGTGTGTCTAAGCTCTTGTATTTATGTTTGTTAACATTTTCAAACAGTGGTGCCCAAAAACACACAATCATGTGCATCATGTGCATGGGGTAGAAGCAGCACGAAACACGAAGTTAAAATTTTGAGTAATTTAAAAAAGTTGCGTAGAGAGATCTTACTTCAAGATATCTGAACGGCTACTAAGATGACTCTCTTTGTTGAAATGTAAACAAAACAAGAGCCGAATGAGCGTCATTGGCAATCAAACGAATAATATTATAGTGAACGTGTGGCGACATCGTTGCATAGGAATATGAGAATTAAGTGTTACTGTTCTAAAACTAATTAAAAATAGTGGCGATAGCAAAACATTTTTATAAAATATTAAGGGCCTAATTGCCAAATCAACAAAAACATTATAAAAAAAAATTAAAATTTTTTTTTTTGCTTTCATAAAATTTTTGACCTGGCTTTGCGTTTTACAAAATAAGGCCTTTGTCTTTAAATGTTAATCGTTTGCTTCTAAATCAATTAAAAAACTTTTAAATGCTTAATTTTCCTTTTCCACATATTTTTTTTTGCTATAAAAATTAACCAAAATTTCTTTCAAAATGCATCAAAATGCAAATAAGGCACAAAAATCCACAATATTTTTAATTGTTTATGATTTTTTCAAAAAACCCAAAAGTCGACTTAAGTTTTTTTTTTGCCGTATTTGTAAGAGAGAGAGAGAGAGAGAGGCAGAGAGTGTGTTTATATATGAAAAACTAAATCAGTATGGCGGCAAAAGTTAAAATCACACTAAAAGAAAAGTATTTTTAAGCAACATTTTATTTTTTTCCCTTTAAATATTTACAATGTTGCACTACTCCCTTGTTGCATATTTACTTGCTGCCACATTTAATGTATTTACTATACACTTGTGTTTGAATATTTGTTGTTTTTTATTGTTGTGAATGCTCGCCAAGCAAAAATGTGCAAATATATATTTAACTTTTTTTTTTTTTTTTTTTTTTTTTTGTTTTCTTATTTATTTTAATAGTGATGTTTATCTTACTTAATGTCAGTCTATGCTCTCTAGTACTCCCCCATTAGAGTTTAAATGTTAAAGAAACATGCACTGAAACTAAGAGACAATCGTCTGTGCCTGTTTAAATGTGTGCGTATTTGAAAATATCTGTGTATGTTGAAGTCTGTTTGTAAGTTCCATTAGAGAATTTGTATTGAAAATGACACTCAAATGAGTTTTTTTTTTTTTTTTTTTTTTTTTTTGCTAGAATCTAGGTAAATGGTTTTTAAAATCTTCTAAATACAAACAGAGTACAATTTTGTAAATGATTTTATGTAGATTTCAAATAAAGAGTTATGTTGAGAGATAGTTGGGAATTGGGCAAAGGGTTTAAATGTGCATCAAGGATTTCATCACTTTAAATAACAATTTGTTTTAATTTTGTGAAACAGAAAAAAATTGCTTTAAATAAAAGAAATTTATTATGGCGAAGGTGCAAAGTTTGGTATAAAAAAGTATGTAAAGGATAATTTTGTTAAAAACAAAAAATGTCCTTGATTTTTACGCAGATTTTTGCTTAGCTTTGTCAACAAACTTAAGATTTCACTTTAAAGTCAGCTTTTTTCTTAAAAATTATCTTAAAAATTTTGAAGAATACAAAATTTGGGGGATTTTAGCTTACGAATAAAACCGGGTTTTCATTTTAAATCCTCAGTTCATTAAAAATGTACTTTAATTTCTATATTTAATGCTCATAAAAAGTTAAACTTTTCTTTTTAAAGTTTTAAGAAATTTTATTAACGGCCATAAAACAATAAATTTGCGATTAATCTTAAAATTTTACACAATTTTGTGTTCTAATTTTGGGATTTTTAAAACAAAAATGGTTTTTTTACTTCAAAAGAAAAGTCACAGTTGTGCAATATTAAAAATAAAAAAATTGTTACGAATAAAAAAACCAGTTTTCCGATTAATCGCCAAAAATTTAATAAAAGGTTTTTTTGATGCTAACAAAAAGTGAAACTTAAATTTGGTAAGATAAAAGCGGATTTATTAAAGAATTGAGAATCAAGCTTGCGATTAATCGTACAATTTTTTTTTTATTAAAAATATTTTTTTTTTTTTTTTTGTTAAAAATAAAAATAAAATTTTGAATGATCAGAAATGCGGAAAAGTTTTTGTTATTAATAAAAATAAAGTTAAATTTAAATTTTTTAAATTTTAAGCAATTTCATTAACGGAAATAATACACCGGGTTTACGATTAATCGTGCAACTTTACACCATTTAAAGTTCAAAGTTTATGATTTTTAAAGCAAAAATCGGTTTTTTTTCATTTCAAAGCAAATACACAGTTGTGCAACAATAAAAATGTTACGAATAAAAAAACCGGGTTTTTCGATTAATCGCCAAAAATTTAAAAAAATAGTTTTTTTGATGCTAACAAAATGTGAAACTTTAGTTTGTTATGATATAAACGGATTTATTAAAAAATTGAGAATCAAGCTTGCGATTAATCATACAATTTTTTTTTTTCAATATCTTTCTTTGGCGCTAAGAAAAAGTGAAACTTGAATTGGTTAAGCTTTATGTCGATGTATTAAAGAATTAAAATCATGTTTGCGATTAATCGTACAATTTCACACAATTTAAATTTCAAATTTTTTATTAAAACTAGTTTTTTTTTGCTAAAAATACAAATAAATTTTTGGATGATCTAAAATTGGGAAAAGTTTGTGTTACGAATAAAAAAGTTAAATTTAAATTTTTTAAGTTCTAAGCAATTTAATTAACGAGAACAAAACACCAGGTTTACGATTAATCGTGCAACTTTACACCATGTTAAGTTCAAATTTTATGATTTTTAAAACAAAAACAGTTTTTTTTCAAAGCAAATTCACAGTTGTGCAATATTAAAAAATAAAAAAAAAAATTACGAATAAAAAAACCGTTTTTTTCGATTAATCGCCAAAAATTTTAATAAGGGGTTTTTTAATTTCTTTCTTTGACGCTAACAAAACGTAAAATTTTAATTTGTTAAGATTTAAGTCGATTTATTAAAGAATTATGAACCAAGTTTGCGATTAATAGTACAATTTCACACAATTTAAATTTAAAATTTTTTATTAAAATAAATTTTTTTACTAAAAATAAAGAATACTGGCGAAGGCTGTAGCGGGCCAGAAAATGCATTACATTCTGCTAGTATCTGAAAATTGTTAAATTTTCTGTACATACAAAATTAACGTCATTGCTAACCAAAGGATAGCCAAAGTTAAAACATGTAACATGAAGATACAAGATAGTCTGGTAGTGTTACGTCATTCCTAAGTATAAGTAGATATCTATAGGTGTAATGTTAATCAAAGGTTGGCTTAAGCCAAAAAGTTTGTATGTGAAATATTGAGGGAATAAGACTATTGTAAAAAGCTTTATAAACTGAAATACAACTCATAGAAGCACATTCGAAAAAATGGTTAATGAAAAAGAAAAAATTCCCATATTCTATTTGATAAAGTTACTATTTCAAATGATCAAAAAATGGGAAAAGTTTTAGTTACGAATAAAAACCCGGTTTTTCGATTAATCACTAAAAATATTTTCAAAACATTTTAAGATTTCCTTCTTAAATGATAACAAAATTAAAAATAAAACTTATTTTAAAAAGGTTTTAAGAACGAATAAAAAACCGGGATGATAAGCAATCGTTAAACCTTACAAAATTTAATTTCAAATTCAGGATTATTTATTTAAATGTGTTATCTATAACTTAAAAATCAATTTAACAATTATTAATATCAAAGGAGTGGGATTTTTTTTGTTAATCGATATCGGTAACGAATACGGAACCCGGATTTACGATTAATTGTCAAAATGTTCCTCAAAATTAAAAAGTCATACTGTTTTCTTTTAATAAAAAAAAACATTAAAAAAATTTAAGTTTTCAAAAAAATTTGCAAAATAGATAAGTCGGTTAAGCGATTAATCGTATCATATACCCTAAAAATTTGTTAACATTTTTTTCATATGTAATTATTTTAATTAAAAGGTTTATTTAACAATATGTATCTAAACTAAAATTTCGTTAAAAATTTAAAGGATGAAGAACCCGGGTTTTGACATAAAAACCCTGTGTGTATGTATGTATGTATTTTAATTGGGGATGAAAAGTTTGAGAACATGTATAGATTATATAACCGAAAAAGCGTTTTAATTTCATTACTGAAATAAAATTTTCCTGAATATATTATTGAATTATTATTGAACGTATATACTTGAATGAAAGCCAGTTTATTCGATTATTCGTTTAAATAATAATTTTGAGCTGAAATTTCACTTAAACTATTTTTAAACTGTAATTATCTACTCGAAAACTAAGTTTTTAATAAAATGCAAAGTAAAATAACCGGTTATTTGAACGATGAGGGAACCCGGGTTTCCGAATCACCGTTAAATTTTTCTTTATTAAACCAGATTGTTTATTGTTTAATTGTGTTTCAGCTTTGAAAAAGTATGATTTATGTATATATTAAATGCGTTATTTAGACGATTAAAAGATCGGTTATCCGATCATTTGTAAAAATTTAAAATTTTTTAAATAACATTTTCCCCAATATTTAAAGAAATATCTTATTTTACAAAAAAAAAAAGTTAAATACAACATTCAACACCGATAATTATAACGGAGTTAAAAACCGGGTTTCTAAATAATCGTTAAGATTTTATTTATTTATTTAAACTCAACATTTTTCATTTTTCGAATTTATTCTATGAGTTAAATTTCAGTTATGTATTTTATAAAGCTTTTTGTAATAGCTCTATTCCTTAAAATTTTTTAGAAATGACTTTATACACTACCAGACTATTATATTGTATTTTCTTGTTACATTTTAACTTAGCTTTCCGTTGGATAGCAATGAAGTATATTTATGTACAGAAAAATTTACAATTATTAGACACCAGCAGAATGTAATGCATTTTCTGGCCCGCTACGGCCTTCGTCAGCATTCTTTGTGTCACACTGGATAGTGATATTTTATAAATTTTATGTATTTAACTCAACTTATTTTAACAAATAGATATTGGGAATTATTTCTTTTTCATAAGCAACTTTATTATATTCAACATTTTTCATTTTTCGAATTTATTCTATGAGTTATTCGAAAAATGAAAAATGTTGAATATAATAAAGTTGCTTATGAAAAAGAAATAATTCCCAATATCTATTTGTTAAAATAAGTTGAGTTAAATACATAAAATTTATAAAATATCACTATCCAGTGTGACACAAAGAATGCTGACGAAGGCCGTAGCGGGCCAGAAAATGCATTACATTCTGCTGGTGTCTAATAATTGTAAATTTTTCTGTACATAAATATACTTCATTGCTATCCAACGGAAAGCTAAGTTAAAATGTAACAAGAAAATACAATATAATAGTCTGGTAGTGTATAAAGTCATTTCTAAAAAATTTTAAGGAATAGAGCTATTACAAAAAGCTTTATAAAATACATAACTGAAATTTAACTCATAGAATAAATTCGAAAAATGAAAAATGTTGAATATAATAAAGTTGCTTATGAAAAAGAAATAATTCCCAATATCTATTTGTATTTATTTAAACTTTTATAAAATATATTTTAAGCTATAATAGTGACCTTAAAAACAAAGTTTTATGTTTAACTGAAAAGTTTATTTTAACCAATGAAATAACCGGTTGAACGAATAACCGTTTACTTTTTAATGATCCCTTTAGTGTCCAGTCTGGACCAAAAATCACTGTAAGCGTTAAAATTTTTAACTTGTTCTTTTTTTTAATAAATAAATTTTAAATCTAATTTAATCGGTTATTTGAAAGAAAAAAAACGATTACCCGATTCTTCGTACATAATATCCTTTATTTGTTTAGTTTCTTTTTTATTTTTATGTTTAGATTTTCTAAATAAATTGAATTTATTTAGTTTTTTCCCTTTAATTTTTCTACCGCAATTTTTATCGTTGCTCTAAAATGTTGTTCTTGTTATTGCTACTGCAAAATGTCAGTATCTTCCGTAATTATCTCTGACACTAGGTTAAACTAAATTGTCGTTTTGGTTGGTGCCATAAATATCCTTGTTATAAAAGAGTGTGTATGTGTGTGTGTGTGTCTATTTAACCGTTTTTTTTTTTCTTCGTTTAGGAAAAAAAATCCTAGATAAACAGAAATAATAAATGGGTTAACAACATAACAATACTTTGTTGTTAGTGCTGCTGTTGCCATGTTGTTGTACGCGCACGACTTTTGAACGAGTATACAACATATAAAAAACACGTTGTTCTTCTTTTTGCCAAAAGCATTTATAACTGCATTAAAATAAATGGTTGTAAAAGAATTACACTGAAAAAATAAAAATAAGACTTTTTTATGAAGCAAAAAAATATGTGTTTGCCCACTGTGTCTCTGATTTTTATAAAATTTATTTGTTTTAATGCTTTTTATGGAACTTTTGTTAAAAATCTTCATTTATTTTTGTTAAAATTAAGTAATTTTTCCTTAGTTTATAGAAAACTTTTAAAAAATTTCTTTTTGTCATACTAGACGTATGATTATTAATAATTAAGAGGTTGATTTGAAAAATCGTTAATAACTTCTATAAATTTCAATAGATTTTTGAAGTTTGAACGGTTTATAAAAGCTAAGACCTGAAATTATTTTTTAAAATAATAACAAATTTAAAATTTTACATTTAATCATTAAAAAAAAACTCAAAAACTTAAAATTTCTAATTTGTTTTAAAATATTAAAAAATTTTGGATTTTTTTCAATACTTATAAAAAGTAACTTTAAAGCAGGCATCAGAAATTGAGAACCGAAACTTTAAAATTTAAGTTTTTCATTTGAAAAATGCAAAACTCATGCGTACAAAATAAATTTTTTTTTCTATCAGTTAATAAAAATAGGAAACACAAAAAAGATATTTATTTTTAAAGTACAATATGTGTTTTGGACATGAAAAGAAACAAAAATTTGAAAAATACACCAAAAGGTTTTTTTTATTATTTTTTTTTTTTTTAATATTTATCATTGGTGTTCAAAACATGTTTTCAACTGTACAAAAAAAAAATTATTTTGTTTAATTGTTCTTTAAAGTTCAAAATAATAAAGTTCTTAAAAAAACGTTTTTGAGAAAAATATTTTTTTTTTGTTTGTAGAAACTAACAATACAAACTCAATTTGAAGTTAAAATTGTGAATTTTAATTAAAATTATAATATAAAATTGTGTTGAAAATTGCAATTGCAAAAAATCATTAGAGATTCTTAATTATCAAAACTATCTGCTGTTGCATTAGCTGTACCCGCAACACAGGTATCTGTGGAGACAGCCTTCAGTGCTTTGCCAATTATTATGACCAAAAATAGAAGGAATTAAAGTTCTGAGCATGTAGAAAATTTATTGTTGCTCAAACTCAACATCAAGCTAATTGATAAGATTACTATTTAGTTCTAGGATAATCTTTATCATGTTATCATCATCATCATATATATTAATAGGCAAGTGGATTTCTTAGGATCCCTTTTACGCCTTAACTATATATTGTATTTTAACAAATGATATATCATTCGAAAGATATTCTGAGATTCTGTTAATTTAAATTTTGTTAAAATCGGTTCTGTATTTCACGAGTTATATGCGTTAGAAAGTGGCACTAATACATTGAAACAATTCACATACGTGTGAGCAAAAACAATGTAAACAAATAACAGAAGCAGTATGCTTTGTTTTTGTGTTTACATAGTAAAAAGAACAACAACATGCAGAGTTTTCTGCTATGCATTAAATTGGAAAACAGTAGAGATCAAGAAATAAAAAAGAGAAAAACAATTTTAAATATTTTGTTTTCTTTTTGGGAGAGTTGTTGTTTTTAAATGTTACCGTTGATTTCTTAAATTTTTGCGCTTATGAATAATTTTAATGTTATTGTTACATTATTAATATGGTTACATTGTAAAGAATGTGTTTATTGCATTTTTTTTTTAAATAAAGTGCGATCTTTTGATGGGCTGCGATTTTATATAACAGACACTACCGATCATGGTCATTTGTTATATGATAATCATGTAGGTATTTACAAAAAATATATATATAGAGAGGTTATAACAACATAATTCATCAACGAAATAAATATAAATCGAAAATATATAAAAGGCTTTGTTATAAACATTGAGATTAGGGAACTTATGTTATACATATATACATTTTTAGAAAAATTGTCACTAAATTTCATATGCCTAAAAGAAATATGCCTCATAAAATTAAAAATTGTTCTGCTCTACTGAGAATTATTACATTTTGAGTTACTACTCTGTTTATAATCAAGTGCAATATGTTTTTTAACATTAAATAAATATATTTCTACATATGTATATACATATTTAATAAAGTTTTAGATTAAATAAATATTAGAAATAACGGTACAAATAAGTTATTTCTAGATTGCAGTCGATTGTGCCGACTGCTGGCCCATACTAGTAACTACTTATTATCAATTAGCTTTATATTTTTTACTATAATTTTGTACGTATGAGTTTAAATTTTGTCAAATAAAAAAATTCAATTTTAAGTTTTCGGTTCATTTTTTCTTTTCATGTACAAAATAATATTGTACTGAAAAAATAAATATCTTTTTTCGTGTTTGCTTTTATTTTTTTAAACTGATGAAAAAAAAAATTATTTTGTACGCATGATTTTTAAATTTTTAAAAAGAAAAAATTAAATTTTCGGTTCGTAATTTTTTGTACAAAAGTACAAAAAAAAATATTTTTCTAGAAACCTTTTTTTGAGGACTTTATTATTTTGAACTTACTGCCAAGGCCCACAATGTCGACAAGAACATTTCTTTCGCATATTTATATTGAAAACAATAACAAAAAATTAAAAATTGTTGTTGTTTTCAATATAAATATTCGAAAGAAATGTTCTTGTCGACATTGTGGGCCAGGCAGTAAAAGAAACAATATCAAACAAAATATTTTTATCTATTTTTGGTTATTGTACAATTTAAAATATTTTTCGAACACCAATGATAAATATTTTTTAAAAAACATAAAAAAAACTTGTTCCGGTCCTTGCTTTAAAGTTGTTTATATTTATTCTTTTAAGAAATAAAATAAAGAAATTTTAAGTAAACTTACAAAGAATTTCCGTGTTTATAACATTAAAATGTATAATAAACTATGCGTATGATTAATATAAATTAAAAAGTTGGTTGGGAAAATCTTTTTTGGTCTTTTCTCATATTTCGAAAAGAAACGCATCAAGAATGATAGAAATAAAGATTACGCCTTGCGCATGTTTTACGTAGTTGTTCCCTTGTAAGGAATACAAAGTCTATTTCATATGCGAAATTTTTAATTTCTTACAAAAAATTTATGTAGTACGTTGGCCACCCTGCAGTTAATTCACGCACATAGTTCAATAAAAAATTTTATATCGACTGTCAAAAAAACTACGAATTTTGATTAATATTTTTTTATTAAAAATATTACAATAATTAAAATTTTAAAAAAATGTTGAAAAACGTGTGTTAAAAATTGCATTATAATGAAAAATTAAAAAAATGAAAATAGAAGAGCGCAGCAAAGAGAACAAACACGAAATGTGCAGTGGGCAAATGCCAACAATGTAACCGCAAAAAATCAAGTGTGAAATTGTGTGAAAAACTAACGTGTTGCATGCTTTTAATTAAATGTTTATATTTTTAGCTACAGCTAATATAGAGATAAATATATTTATGTATGTAAACAATTAAATTATGAAAAAAAAAATTACTTCTAATAAAAAATTTTCTGTTTTCAAATAATTTAAATAGAAAAATAGTTAATTTTCCCACACATTAACATAACAGTTTAAAAGCTAAAAATTATTAGCCAATGAGAACGCAAGTTATGTGACGTCAGAATTCCTACATGCGCAGTAAAAAAATTGTATGTCTGCCTGATGTTGTAATCTTTATTTCTATCATTATTAGTAACGCACCACTTTTGGTGTCTGTTGTCACGGGATATTGTCTTTTTGCTAAGCATCCACAGCATCTTGGAGGTGGACACTATGAAAATAAGCAGGAGGATGTAGAACACCTTCTCTGCCACTATTCTGCACTGGCGAGAAGGGGATTGCAGAAATGGGATCCACAAAATTTAACGGATTTTATGATATATCTGCCTTTGAATTGGAGTGCATCTTAAACTTCGTTAGAAGTTCTGGTTGGATCTATGATAGAGGTTCTATTTAGTGTTTAGTGGAATGGCATCACAATGGATCACAAGGTCAAAGTGTATCAGATGAGGGCTGTCTGCCACTTTTACCTTATCCAACCTATATTTTTGTCCACTTACTTTAAAAACTTTCTGCATCCAACATTTCATCTTAGCTTGCTCTAAAATTTCTTTCAGTGTAAAATTTTTTCTTACAAAAATAGATAAATAACACAATTTTTATAAGCGGTAATCTATTTTATTTTGAAAAAATACCTCTTTGCATGAAAACCAAAAATAAAACACCCTACAAATTCTAAAGAAATGATAGCAAGTATAACCAAAAACTTAAGTAAACTACTCTACTTCTCACGTTCACACGACCGGAACGACTCGGAGTTCAAAGAACACCGACCAAGGATTGTCAACTCAGCAGCACATGTTCTTCAGGTCTCGCTGCTACAACAACAACAGCTCACTTCTCAAGTTGTCTCTTAAAAAATAGTTTGAATATATGTATATGCCTTTATTCCGATTTGATAACGTCATTACTCAAAACTATTAAATGACATTAAGAATAAAGTTGAAATTGATTTGAATATGATTTCAAAATACTCTTTGAAAAAAAGAATTTTAAAATTGAAAGAGAAACCTTTTTTGGATCACTGCTAGCCCAGACAGTTTTATTTCCTTTTTTAATTTTTCCCCAAAGTCTGGCAAAAATCAACAGTAGCCTTAACAACAATCTAATGCTAAAATAGGGTATGAACAGTGGGCCTAGGAAAAGGAAAATATTACAGAAAACCTTAAAAAAATATTTTTAAATATGTTCTTTTATTGATGTACAATTATTATTTTGTTAATATTTTAAAATTTAATAGATTTACTCGTATATTTTTTTACAAGTTTAAGCGTGTTTTCGATTGTTTCTATTTTTAAGATAACAGATTTTAGTTTTGGCCTTTTTCATTACCTTTTGCCGGATTTTTTATTGTGTTCATGATATTGTTTCATTTTTAGAGATTATCTATAAGATTTAGGCGATTTTTCTACTTATTTTGATTTTAAGTTTAAACGTTTCTTAAGGTTTTATACTTATAAAAATTAGTTGATTTCACGGCTTGTGACATTTGATTTAAAAATTTTTTTATGATAAAAAAATTCTTTAGAATATTTTAGGTTTTTTGATTTTTTTTTTGTCTACTGTAAACATTTGAAGTTTTTGCCATTTTCATGGTCCTCACTAATTCAGCGTCTAACAGTGAGTTTTCAAAGGTTTTTTTTAATTTCAACGATTTTTCATAGTTGTTCTAATATTTTTTTGTTTTTGCGATTTTTTTCACTTTTTTGTGGCTTTATTATTAAATTTTTTTTCTCTTAAGTTTAAATTTTTTCTTTTTTTCAGAGTTGTTAATTTTCTATGAAGTTTCTGTTATTCTAAGAATTAAAAATTAGGGTTTTTCTTTTTGGAGTTTTTCAAGTTTTTAGTGATTTTTTTTTTATTATTTGGCGTTTGGGGTCAGATTTTTTATTTTATTGATTTATTTTTTTTTTTTTTTTTTGATATTTTTAATCATTAGTTGTTATTGTTTGGCTTTAGGTCTACGTTTTTTTTTTTTAATTTATTAAAAAAGTCTAACATTAGAGCATTTTTTTAATTTTTTTTATAGTTTTTCTTTTCTTTATTTTTAAATTTTGGCGTTTTTCGTTTTTATTTTTCAAATTTTTTCTTAAAAATTTAATTTTTTTTTAATGATTTTCTTATTTATTTTTTTAATATAAACATTTTTATAGGTTGGTTTAAATTTTCATTTAGTAAATTTCTGCTTTTTAAAAACGATAACAATTTTTCTTCAAATTTTTTTGCTTTTAATTGAAAAATGATTGTCTTTTTCACTTAAAGTCCATACCACTGTACTTAAAATGAACAAAAAAAATCTAAATGGCGCCCAACTAAACTCCAATATGCAGTATCATTTATACATTTTAAACTCTCTTGGCAAAGAAATGATACAAAGCAGCACTAACAGTTTGCAAATTGACAAAACAACCAACAAGAATAACAACAACAACGACAACATTAGTAACAGTATAAAGAAAATTAAAAAAAAAATATGTTGATTTAGTCATTTCATCTACTAAATTTGTGCAAATAAACACAAAAATATACGCATTTACAAGCAAACATACAATTCCCATGTAGTTTTGTATGTTAGTGTGTCTGTTAATGCTGAAAGAATTTCTAGAGAAAAAAAGTGCAAGCCAGAGAAAGTATATGAAAAGTATGTAGTTCACATGTGAATGTTAGTTCTAACGGTTAGTGGTAGTAGTGTATGTTAAATGAGACGTGATTTAAATTAATGTCATAAAGTGTTATAGAAAAAAAACGCACACACACACAATTAACACACAAACTCTTAGGAACATAATACTCACTCTCATTCATACGTACATATGTACATATAACAGGAAAAAACAAAAAAAAAACAAATAACTGCATTTTGTAAAAATGTCTGCAGGTTCTTAACATATTTGTTGTTGTGAGTACATGATAACTACATATTTTCTATATAAAAAAAAAAAATAAAAAAACACTAGCATAGACACACACACTTAAACCTGCATATTTTTTTTTTTTTTTGCTTTCCTTAGTGAGTAGGAGAAAAAGAGATGGAAGAGCTAAAGTCTACAGACAAAAGGTAAACAACTGGAAGTAGTGATGCGAATTGAAGTTTGTGATTTCGGGCCGAGTTTGACTCGAAATTGTGCTAAAATGACTTAAATAGGGTGGGTGCCAAGCCCACCTTTCCAATCCCACCCATATTTTAAGAGGTTGCGTATTGATAACCCAGCTATGTGTACCAAAATTTTTTTCTTCCCAAGATATAAAAAAAATCTATTTTGTACCAGATATACAGAAAAACAGACGGACAGGCGGACATCGTTAAGTCAACTTCGATGTACATGTATGTAACGGGTGGTTACATTTTAAGGGCAGATGTTGAATGTGAACTACACCTAAACGTGAAGTTTTTTTCTGCATTTCATTTCACATTTCTCAATTTCAGACTAAATCAATTTGAGTTAAGTTATTCTGGCTTATTATGAAAATGGGCGTTTAAATCAAAATGCATATCGTGAAAATCATCTTCAGTGATGAGGCACATTTTACCTCAGCGGATTCGTCAATAAGCACAGTTGCCGCATTTGGGCGAATGATAATCCAAGAGTGATTGTCGAAAACCCAATGCACCCACAAAGAGTGACTGTTTGGTGCGATTTACGGGCTGGCGGCATCATCGGGCGGTATTTTTTCCAAAATGAGGCCGGTCAGGCAGTTACTGTGAATGGTGTTCGCTATCGTGAGATGATAACGAACTTTGTATGGCCCGAATTGGAAGATATGGATGTGGACGATATGTGGTTTCAACAGGACGGTGCCACTTGCCACACAGCTAACGAAACAATGGCTCTTTTGCGCGACAAATTCAATGGTCGTGTTATCTCACGTGGTGGCGATGTCAATTGGCCGCCAAAATCATGTGATTTGACACCGTTGGACTAACTCTTTTGGGGTTATTTGAGAGAAAATGTGTACGTCGATAAGCCGGCAACAATTCAAGAGCTAAAGGATGAGATAATTCGGCACATTAACGGCATAGAACCTCAATTGTGCCGCCGAGGTCGCGGTGGCCATTTGGCCGATATTTCGTTCCATACATAATTGAACCATACCAATATTATCATAATAAAAAGAAATGACAATAATTTCCTAAATAATTTGTGTTTTATTCAAAATCAACATCGGCCCTTAAAATTTAAACACCATTTATTTGTTATTTGTAAAAAACGCAAAAAAGCATTAAAATAAAATAAGGGTCTAAAATCAAAATTGTAGGATTAACAAACGAAACGACAAAGCTATAAAATGAAGGGTATAAAAACAGATTCATTGTACTGTTTTTTTACATTTCAGACTTCTTTCCAGAACTCGAAAAGAGCTCATAATAAGTGAGTGTGCCGCAGTACCATGCAGTATGCAATAGGGCCAAAAATGGCACAATTGTGCCACAATTCCCATCGCTGGTCTACTAGACTTGTACTAAAGAAAGTATGCAATGCGATTATGTACTATGCGTGTATATGTGTGTTTGTCTTTATTAATGCTGTTGTACTAGTTTATTTTCTCGGAGTGTTTTGTTTGCTTTGTTTAGATTTTTGAGTATGAGGTTGTGTATTTAACTGTAAATATACTTATATACAGTACAACATAATTGTAGTAAATCATACATACAAACAAACATACTTATATAAACTGTAGCATAATCTAAGTACGTAGTTTAGTAAAATCATACTCTCCCACACATACACATACACATACATTTATGCTAGAAACAGTAAGAAAAAACACAATTATTATTATTTACAATTATTATAGAAGATAAAATACGATTTTCACAAAAGCTCCAAAGGTCAGTTTTTGTAGAATTATCAGATTTTTTACTAGGTGTAGGGGTGACTGTGTCTTCAACACTTTCGGAATGAAGAGCCATGTCAAGTAGCTTCGTAAGAGGTTTTTTGGATCTATTGTCTTTGAAATTTTCTAGCTTTTTATCGAAGGTAGAGAATTGAAGAAAAACAATAGATTTTATTATTTTCGAAACACTCATTCAGAGCAAAACGCCAATTATTAGGAATCTGGACTATTCTGCATTTCAGTTTATTCATCATATTTTCTAATAATGCTCGAAGACTGTTAACTAGCGAAATAGCGTCCAAAAATTTAGCAGTGGCTTTGCTTATGGATTGTGTGGTCTCTTTGAAGTAACCCAAAATTTTTCGCGAAATTATTTTTATTTTCACAAACTGCATTAAAAATTAGCAGAAAATTCTTAAAACGTACAATTACATACAAGATTTGTCAATGGAAGAGTGTTTTACCATTATGGTGCAAAGCAAAACGGCTGATTCTGCAGGTACACACCGAGCGTTCAGTGCTTTTATGTCCAAAACGTCATAGTGTATAGTTGTATTCAGAAGTTACACAGCAAACGCGTAAAATGAATATACGTATCGAAAGCATGTAGTAGGATTATTTTCTAGCATGCGTCTCGAAAAAAGGAAAAACGCGTGGTGTGGACCGACATCCAGCATAAAAATTAAAAGAAACAATTTATTATTCTGTTTGATTTTTTATACCCTCCACCACCACTAGTGGTGAATGTGGGTATACTTAGTTTGTCATTCCGTGTGAAACTTTTTTACTATACATCTAAGACCCCAAAAAGTATATATATTATGGCTCCTTGAGTAATTCTAAGTCGATTTAGCCATCGCCGTCTGTCTGGCCGTCTGTCCGTCTGTTGAAAACACGCTCACTTTCGAAATACGCAAAAGAATAGAACAAAATTGGTCTTAAATTGTTAAGCAGTTTGGGATTGAAATCCAGCAACAACGGTTCTGTAGGATCAGAACTATGAATCAAAATGTGGAACCACCACCCTAAAAAAATTGATAATTTTGATACAAAAACTAACATAAATGGTGGAATAATGCACGGAATGATATAAAATTTTGCACGAATTTGCTTTATACGAATCATACTGTAAAATTTCTTGAAAATCGGTCCATAATTGACCATGTGCTCAATATAAACAATACTCGCGGAAAACAGTTAAGTACGCCTAAAACCGTAATAAATAATGCTATCGTACTACGTCACAGTTTTATAGGACCACTCACACTGTAAAATTTGTTGAAGATAGGTCCATAATTTACACTTGGCCCCATATAAACCCTACTCCCGGAAAACAGTTTAGTACGCCTAAAACCGTAATAAATAATGCTATCATAATTAAATTCGGTAAGGTACAGTTTTGTAGGACCAGAAATCACCATGTAATATTTTTTGAAGATCGGTCCATAATTTACACTAGGCCCCATATAAACCCTGCTCCCGGAAAACAGTTTAGCACGCCTAAAACCGTAATAAATAATGCTATCATAAGTAAGTTCGGTACGGTACAGTTTTGTAGGACTACACCCAGAGAAAAACTATGTTTAAATATGGTCACCTCCAACAAAACTATTTTTAAAGAAAATTGTAAACATATTATGGTTAAATTTAACCATATTATTATCACCGACAACCATATTATGGTTATATGTGTCCTTCATCCAGAAGGCACAACCATATTATGGTTGCCTCCGAACATGTTTTGGTCAATAATAACTAAAATATGTTTAACACTTATAATAGCATGGTTGGTTTTCAACCATAGCTTGTTGCTCTTGGAGAAGAGGAAAATACTATTGTTAATTTAAAAACAAATTATTGTCATATATAACCATAACATGTTTAGAGGCAACCATAATATGGTTGTGGCTTTTTGATAGAGGACACATTTAACCATAATATGGTTGTCGGTGATAATAATATTGTTAAATTTAACCATAATATGTTTACAATTTTCTTTAAAAATTGTTTTGTTGGAGGTGACCATATTTAAACAAGTTTTTTCTCTGCGTGTAGATATAACACTGTAACATTTTTTGAAGATCGGTCCATAATTAACACTAGGCCCATATAAACCCTACTCCCGGAAAACATTTTATTGCGCCTAAAACCAAATAAAGCCCACTAAGGGAAAGTAATTAAATTCGCCTTAAACCATAACAGATATATATATTTCGGTAACATTTCTTTCAACTAAGATCCATATGGCCAGAAAAAATATCATGCAATTTTGTGAAATTCACTGCTAACGCTAAAACTAATTACACTGCTGTATTGAAATTTATTCTAATTTATTTTTTTGTAATACCAGAAATCAGTCTTCAGAATTTTGGGATGATTGGTCCATAATTTACCATAGGTCTAATACAAATTATCTTCCTAAAAATCATTTTAGTTCGGCTAAAACTGTTACGAATCACGATATTTTACTCAAGCCAGTTCAAAGTTCTAACAAGAAACGCATAAAACTTTCTTATTGTCGGTCAATAATTTAATATACTTATGTCTAAACCGCAACCAATTTTAATGCTGACGTTCGTTTTTGTGAAGCTAAGTTAATAATATATATGTATTTATCATATAGAGCCCACTCCTGTCGGTGGAGGGTATAAAAGATTCGACACAGCCGAATATAGCACTCTAACTTGTTGCTATTAGTTGTTATGCAAAAAATAAGCATTGGAAATTAAATTGTTTTCTCAAAATAACTATAAAAAAGTATCGGCGTATTGACAGTAAAATATATATGTATATATATATATATATATATATATAATATATCGGCAAACTTGAAGTATCGCCGATATATCGGTATCGGTATTCGTTACGTCCCTAATTTAATTGTTTGTCCTCGCTATTTTTTAAACAATAACCGTTATGTATACATTTAAGTCAATATTAGCTTTTTTAGTTTTTTATTATTAAAGGAATAAAACTGCATACCAGACACTTTCGGAAAAACGGTGGCATGTCATAACGTCCAGTGTCATAACGTCCATCAAAGAAATGTCGTAGCGTCCGCGGACGTTATGACACTTTGCAAGGTGTCATAATGTCCACAACAAGCAAGAATGTAAACAAATTTGGGATCATAGCCGGCTTTCGGCCGGGCGCAAGGATTTTCTTCTCTATGGTATAACAAATACCGGCTTCGCTAACTAAAGCTTCTCTGCACAGCCGGCCTTCGGCCGGGCGCAAGGATTTTCTCCTCTATGGTATAACAAACACTGGCTTCGCTAAGTAAAGCTTCTAATATCTGCCTTGTTTCCGAACGAAAGCCGACTATGCAGAGAAGCTTTAGTTAGCGAAGCCGGTGTTTGTTATACCATGGAGGAGAAAATCCTTGCGCCCGGCCGAAGGCCGGCTGTGCAGAGAAGCTTTAGTTAGCGAAGCCGGCATTTGTTATACCATAGAGGAGAAAATCCTTGCGCCCAAAAGTGTTTTCGTTATATATTTAATATAAACATCCAGAGAAAAAGCAGCAAAACCATTTAAAAAGTTTTTTTTTACCATATTATGTTTCATTTAACCAAATCATTGTCACCGACAACCATATTATGGTTAAATTAGTTTCTTTAAAAATAGTTTTGTTGGTTGGGACCATAATGAAACATGTTTTTCTCTGCGTGTATGCAGATATTTTTTTGTATTTAACTTCTTTAGTAATTATGGACCTAATGACACTTTTGAAAGTGTCATAATGTCCATTTCCAAAGTGTCATAGTGTCCATGGACGTTATGACACTTTCAAAAGTGTCGCAGTGTCCATGGACACTATGACACTTTTTGGAGCGTCATAACGTCCATGGACACTATGACACTGGACGTTATGACATGCCACCGGAAAAACTTTAGTTTTCCTTAAACTCTAAATTTTAAGTGTGTGTATGTAAACTTCAGTCTCTGACTGTGCTTGCCCAAAAATATAATACATATTAAATTAAAAAGACAATAAAAGAAAATCTAAAATAAAAAACAATTAATCAAACAATAAAAACGAAATATTTAATTTGAAGCAGTCATTGCAAAAAAGCAACAATAAAGACAATACGAACAAAAATTAAAGTCAAGCTATGAGTAGATATATGCAATCAACAGCAATAATAACAACTACAACAACTTAAAACACTAACAAATTTTTAGAGAAGAAGAAATAACCTGTTTTAATTGAAATATATTACTTTAAACAGAAATACCAACAACCACAATTGTAACTACGTCTGTACCAGTGATGCCGTTTGGTTACATTTTTCGTAACTTTTGAATGCACAACGTAATGTATGTATAATACTGCCAAATTTTGATAACTTTTGTTACATGGCACAGAACCCAGTAATATTTTGGAAAAACTACTCGATTCATGAATGAACGATTATTCAAAAATTAATAAAAAAAAAAATAGAGCAATATCAAGCATGTTTTAAAAATCGAAATAAAGTTATATTGAAATCGAACCAGATTTAAAGCTCAATTAATTACAAAATTACCGTAGCTTTCACTGGTTTTAAGACTTGCTCTTGTGAAGCTAATTGGTACTTAAAAAGTAAAGTAAATAAAAAGGAATATTTTTATGAACTTTCATTACAAGGTCGTTTTAAAAATTTGCTCCATTTAAAATCAATTCATTTCGATTTCTAGAACATGCCCAAATGTTTAATTTTTATTTTTATTTTTCAATTGGTGTATGGGGAGAATATTTAGCTAACTGAAACTTAAGAAAACAAACTTACTATCGTAATCGACTAAATATTTAAAACGTTTCAAAATCTGAGCCTACTTAATACATAGTTTTCCAGTGGGGTATGGCTTTGCATATCCAGTGCGTAATTTTTCAAAATCTGAGCCTACTTAATTCATAGTTTTCCAGTGGGGTATGGCTTTGCATAATCAGTGCGTAATTTTTGTGCGAAAATTTTCCCTATCGTGGAAAACAAGTGGAATTTTTGTTACCATGAAATTTTTATTCCCCTCGAAGGGAAAAATGCTATCGTGAAACTCCCGTGAACAATTTTTCGCGCTATCAGATCTCAGTGAATGTAAAAAAGAAGAAATATTAAAAAACATTAACTGCCTGGCCCACAATGTCGACAAGAACATTTCTTTCTTATATTTATATCGAAAACAAAAACAAATTTATTTATTAATGATGTGCTAATAATCCCAATTTATGATAAAAAACACTGAAATTTATTGTTGTGGGAAAGCTAGTTTCTATGCGCATTTCGCTGGTTGCTTAGGCCAGCTCGTCAGGAAACTTTTTCCAAATACTTTAGAAAAGCTAAAAATATTATACAAGTAGGACCATAAAGTGAATAAGAATTTTAAACACTCAGCTCTTACTTGTAACAATATCAAAGCTTCAACAAAGACACAACAATAAATAGTGAATTTTTTCTTTCTTACATTCCCCAATTTAACTGCTTGGCCCACAATGTCGACAAGAACATTTCTTTCGTATATTTATATTTGAAAAACAAAAACAAATTTTAATTTTTTATTAGTGTTTTCAATATAAAAATGCGAAAGAAATGTTCTTGTCGACATAGTGGGCCTGGCAGTAAAAAAAAACTTTTGTTCAAAAATATACACGTATATTTTAAAGAAAAGTTAAAAAAAAAACAAATTAAAATATATTGTATTGGAGTGATTGCAACATTAGCTTATTGCGCTTTTATGTAGTAAAAAATTTTCTAAAATACCTTTTTGCCAAAAATCTGAGAGATCAAACGACGAGTTGCAGCGAAAATCTTCAAAGATCATAATAATATAGTGGAATCCCTAATTCTTGCTGCATCTGCGTCTGCTCGTAAATGTAACCAATTATATTTAGCAGTGGTTTTAAAAGAGGCCGTCAGTACTCCAACTAGAGCTTCGAAAATACCGAAAATAATTTCAAAAGCAGCGCCAACTAAGCTATGTGCTGATGAAGGACTAGCCTTTCTTTTAGAAAACCCATATATATATATATTACATTTAGTTGACGGTTTGGAACTCGAAAATCAAATTTTTGAAAAAAATCCTTTTTAAGCATGACTTTGTTTGTTACTTCATTAAATTGGTAAAATTTATTTCTACTGTTATATTCGAAAGGTAAGTGTACACTCGAAAAATTTTATAGAAAAAAATCAGTTTAGAAAACCAGATTATCTATCAAAGATCTAAAAAATCTTGGATGCGGGAGCCTATTACCCGTAAGTAACCCCTTCTTAGAACTAATTATTTGTTAATTTTTTAGTTAAATTTACTAATGTTTTTTCTGAGTGTATGAAAAACTTTTTCGGTCACTCAACCTCTCTTAATTGTTCACCAAAAGTCAAATCCAAAAAATCGTCCAAATCGGTCCACCCATTAGGCTGTAATTAATTTCGGCCAAAAAATGGGGGAAAATTTCCTATAGTGCAGTGGAAGAACGTTGTAAGTTACTAACAAAACTATACAAAGGAAATGGTTTTGCAATCTGGAAAAACGTTTTAAAAGCCGCTTGCGTAGTGGAAAAATGTTTTAAGTGACATCGCGATTGTGGATATACGTTTTTTCACAAAAAAAAATTTTACAAAGGGTAAATTTGCATGTGATTTGAAATTCAAATTTCTTCATGTCTTGCATAATTATTATTTCACATGTCATTATTTTTAATGTTCGAAATAAAAAATTTTTTTTTGCTCTCCTGAAATGTAATTATTTTGTAAGTTAAAACGTTATTCGCGGATGTGCTTCAACTCCTATTTTAAAATTAACGTTTTCACACGCTTATCTATTTAAGTTTTGTTTTTGTTCAATATGTAAATGAATTTGTTGGCCTGTTGTTATTACTGAAAAATGGATTAAAAATATTTTTTTTTATAAATCACATAAATTTACTATTACATTTGACGAAAAAAAACGTACATAACTATTTGAAAGAAAATCGTAACTATTTTTATTATTCCCCTGTTATTACTGAAAAATGGATTAAAAATATTTTTTTATATAAAACACATAAATTTACTATTTGTTCAGGAATATTTCACAATGTAACATTTGACGAAAAAAACGTACATAACTATTTGAAAGAAAATCGTAACTTTTTTTATTCCTCCCCTGGCAACACTGATCTGTATATGTTTATTTTTACTCATATTTTGATACCGCCGCATATGCATAGAGATTTTTGTATAAGATTAACAACAAAACAGGTAACTGAGTTTAATGAAATAAAAATAACAACAAGTTAAACAACTAAAACAAAAAAAGAAGCAGCACCTGTAATAGCATAACAATAACAAAGCAGTTAAGCATAAACATTGTAAATACAATACAGCTGGACATCAAGGGAAATAAAAGGGCCATGTAAGTGACAATAGCTGTTATTGTTTATGGGAATTTTGTTAACAGAGTTTTAACAAAATAAATGTAAACAATAAAGGCATAACATTGATAAGATAGAGAATTTGTAACACTTTTACACATGCATACTCGTATTAACAACAGAATATTGTTACCTGAAAACAGGTTGTAAATGTTAAGGTTTACTAACATAAAAGAATCTGCTATGTTTACACAAATAATCCATTTATTTCAACTCTTTACATTGAAATCAGTCACATAAAAACCACCATTTTTGAAAAAGAATTTCAAAATAAAGTTAATTAATTTTTGTTTATTAATGTGTTAAAGCAAATAGGTACATACCTATACATTTTCTTAAACAGCAGACTTCCTTCTTTGGAAGAGATCTCTTTTCATGTCATTGTTGTTGATTTTTCTTTGATTTATGGTTTAAAAGAAGTATGTATGTATGTATCTATTGTTTTTTTTTTTTTTTTTTTTTTTTGCTACTCAACACAAATTAAATTGGCAAAAACACCTTAAACAGAGATGGGAAGCTCAATGGAATACACAAAATACGTCTAATATGTGATTTCTAGTCATATAAAATTTAAGGCCCAACCATAATATGCATGAGCTAGATTGAGCTACTGTCAAAAAATTAACAAAAAGTCTCTCAAATACATTTAAAAAACAAAATCAAAAACATTTGATTCCGAACGGAATGTGCGATCAGTTTCGCACTTTGCTTTAGCAAAAGCCAGTTTAATAAAACTTAACAAAAAGTTTAGTCCTTAAGTTCAATACGGTTTAACACATTTACATGTATTCGAAAAGTTGCTTAAGCCAGCTTATGCATACTATAGTTAGGCCTTTAACTCTACCAAATTTCCTGACACTAGCATTATTCGCTAAGACTTTATGCGTGTTAAGGTGTTTTTCGACAGTGATCTTGTTATTGGATTTATGGTAAATTATGTTCTAATTATGACAAAGTTTTGCCGCATGACTGCTAAACATATAAAACGTTTGTGAGACAAACTTTAATGACAAGACCATTTGGGTTGTTCACGAAAGGCGGATTATCAGGTTATATGGTTATGTAGTTATATAAACAGCAACAATATACATATATTTAAAAAACAATTTTATAAAACTTTTTTGTTGTTGTGAATATAACTAAATAACCATATAACCTGATAACCAGCCTTTCGTGAACATCCCAATTATTTTGCTTCAAAATGAATGTTTACTTCATGTGCTTCAAGCAAAGCTTTTTTACTATGCTTTTAAGCTTTTTTTACTAAAAAAAAATAACAATACAATAATCCCTCGATTTTTGTCGTAGTTGGTTCTAAAGAATGAAGACTTTAATCGAAACGACGTTAATCGAATTAAAACCCAAAGTGGAAATTAAAACGTTGTTACCTTCACTAGAAAAGGTAACACGCAAAAAATTTTCGTTTTAATATAGATAGGTGTTATTACTGATTTGAGAGCACTAACATAAAAGAATAGAGAATCCTGTTGGTTCTTAAGTTGTGTCTTGAAAAATAGACAAAACCTGTTTAGATAATAAATTTTTTATATATCTTACAGTTTACAAACTTAGCAAGAAAAAAAATGTGAAAATAAACAAAAAAAAGCATTGACTTATTTTTTTGTTCTTTTCTGTCATTGTTGCAATTAATTTTCGAAGTACCCACAATCATTTCTATTTTTTTATGTTTACAAAGAAGCTGTTTAATAATGATATAATTTTTAATAACAAAAAAAACAATGTTTTGTTTTTTCGGACTTATGAACACGTACAAAAGCTGCAGAAGCAAACCAAAAACGGTACGAATTAAAAAATGGGAAATTTGCACTTTTGTACAATTTCTGTGACATACTTGTATGTCTTTAAAAGATTATTTTTTTTTTTTTTTAATTTTAAAGATTATAAAAATTTCACTAAAAAATAATTCAACATCAAAGGAAATAAGCTTCAACAAATAATGTTTATTATTTCTAGAAGCTTAATATTATTATTATTGTGTTATTATGTATGTAATAAATGTATTTATATTATTTAGGTAATGAAATCAAAATATAAATTGTCTGGAGGGCTGGTTACCATTTGTGTTCATAAATGTTTTCCTACTAAGCTATTTATGCTGGTTTTCGATCCCGTGTTAAGGTGTTTAATGACAGAAGGATAGAAGGAAAAAAATTTCTGCAAAATCAGTTGTCAATGCAACACTGTTACACAAAAAGATTCAAAATCATATGACTCAGCTACTTTACAAGATAATGCAACTCTAATCGCATTGCATATATCATGTAATGACAATGTTCATAAACATTTCCAAGTAGTACAGACTTGTCAAAAAATCAATCAATCAATTTACATAGTTGTTAGGCCGCAATATCAAACTTTATGAGCACACACGATTTTCTTGACAAATCTTAAGACTGAATAGGAAAGTGAATCTCCGTGTTGAGAATAACTAGAAACAATCTAACATTCTGTTGAGTTTCTGAGAAGTTAAGGACACACTTTATTGGGTGATTCACAAGGTGTGCTATCAAGTCATATCGTCATAATGTCTTAAATAATATTTTACAATTGTTAAAAAAAAAATATTGTTGTGTTTTAAACAAAATAAAAATTTTAATGCTGTGTTAATTGATTCGTCATAACTGTACAGTATAATTTTAAATTATAAGCGGTTACCCACAGCAATCATATATATTTCTTGTAATTATTTTAAGAAATATGACTACAACTTTATGACTATCTTGTGAATCACCCAAATATATCAACGTGAATTACTTGTTTGTTTTTAATTGGTATAATAAAAATTGGTTTATGTTTTTTTTTTAATATTGAAAGAAAGCCAAGAAAATTTCTAAATGTTTCCAATTATTTAACTTTGACGAACTCATTTAAAACTGCTCGAATTACAATAGCGCTTAACTTCCCATCTCTGTGACTCTATATTTGTTGTCATATTAAGGCACATGTTTGAGTGTATGTTTATATATTGTGTTAACAATCAACAATGTTAACATCAGTAAGCAATGTTTGAAATATTAGCTGATAAAAAAGCACTTAGATCACAAAAGTAAGTGAAACTGGCATTTTTTAAATGAATTGTGTTTAAAAAAATAATAATGTAAAATTAAGCAAAAAATTAACCGAAATCAAAGAAAAGGTACAGTTATAGCCAATTTACACTACAGCGAAATCTAGTACTTTCGAGATTTCGAGCCAAATCTAGTTGTTTTTGGCTAGATTTCCCGTACAAAACAAAATCTACTCCGTAACTAGATTTTGACGAAATCTATTCGAAATCTACTAGTACTTATTGCTGCAACTATGTTTTTCCCCATATAGCACTGAAAACTACTTCCCTGCACGAGAAAAAAATGACATTTTAACAAAAAACAAAACAAAATTAATTATAGCTGCTTGTTAAAATTGTTAAAAAAAATTCAAAAATTTTGTAAAATAGTAAAAAAATGCAAATGACAAATAATATTGATAAAATAAATGAAGTTGATTATAAAGAAAATGTAATGCAAATTTTTAAATGCCTATTTCTTTATATGTAAGTATGTGTTACACAAAAAACTTTCAGTCGGCGGTTTTTGTTGTGAAAACCAAATCTCGCTAATCTCAAACAAGTATAATGTAAACGAACCAGATTTGGAGGAAGATTTCAAATGAAATCTACTAGATTTCGATGTAATGTAAATGCCCTATTAGCTTTTAAATATGACAAGAATTAATTAGTATTGTGGTTATTTTATTGAACTTTTAATGGTTTTTAATCCAAATTTTCATATATTAATCAGGCTAAAGTTCATTGAATTTAATTTTCATTAAATTATTTTTATGAAGAAAGCAATTTTACAACATGAAATAAATAAAAACTTATTGATAATTTTTCATTCTTGACTGAGCTGGGAATTGAAACCAGATTTTCATTTCAAGAATTGTAAGCAAATAGAGATTAAGGCCGTGTTTGAATATAAACAGAACATTATTTAGCCTTCGGCTCACAGACCCAGAAACGATATATATTTTTTTAAGTGTTTGTGTAGACGAACACAACCCTTACCACCGTTTGTAACTATTTTCAAGAAAGTAACGAACATTATAAAGTGTTCTGTTATTCGTTATAAAACAGAACAACTGTAGTGGTTACATATTTTAATATTCTACAGTGTTTCTTTTTTTACATTGATAAAGAAATGCGCAAACCAAAAATTTTAGCAACGACCACAGCACGAACAGCTTTTGTGAGTATTTTGCACATGTTTTGTTTTTGTAAATTTTTTTTCGCTGGCTTTTTTTGCTTTTTTTCGTATGTATGTATATGTATTTTGTTTTTGTAAAAAATTTTTTGGTTTTTTTCAGGGACCGTAACAGTTATTCCTTTTTTCATAAAAGTCTGATGATAACAGTTATTTTTTGTTTTTTATTATTTTAAACAAAAATAACAGTTATTTTTTGATTTTTATTTTTTTGAACAAAAATAACAGTTATTTTTGGATTTTTATTTTTTCGATCAAAAATAACAGTTATTTTATGATTTTTATTTTTTTGAACAATAATAACAGTTATTTTTTGATTTTTAAATTTTCAATCAAAAATAACAGTTATTTTCTGATTTTTATTTTTTCGAGCAAAAATAAAAATTATTCTTTAAAGAAATATACGTGTTATAATTATTTAGTTGACTTTAAATATTTATTTTAATGCGCATAAGATATCCCAATGATGATCACACATTTAAATAAATATTTAAAGACAACTCAATAATTATAACACGTACATATCTTTAAAGAATGATTTTAATTTTTGCTCGAAAAAATAAATATCAAAAAATAATTGTTATTTTTGTTCAAAAAAATAAAAATCATAAAATAACTGTTATTTTTGATCGAAAAAATAAAAATCAAAAAATAACTGTTATTTTTGTTCAAAAAAATAAAAATCAAAAAATAACTGTTACTTTTGTCCAAAAAAATAAAAATCAAATAATAACTGTAATTTTTGATCGAAAAAATAAAAATCAAAACTTTAAAAATCATAATATTTTATCAAAGAAAAGTTCATAAGGATCAATATGGTATACTTGAATAACTTTGCCGGCATTTACTTCTATATGCTTTTTTTGTTTTAAAATTTCAAAATAACTGTTATTTTCGGTCCCTGGTTTTTTTTTACCAGCCAAAAGGGCCCTAAGCACAACTGAAACGAACGAACATTAATGTGCTGAGCCGAACACAACGAAGTTTGTGGTTTAAAAAAAAACAGAACGCAATTAAATGTTCGCATCTTTTTGTTGAGTATAATTTTCGTGTTCGAAGATCACAAACAGGGAAATGTTATTTTTTTAACGATTTACTACACAAACACAATAAGCGTTGGTGTTTTTCATAAATCTACCGAACCGAACACTAAGGAACGATATTTAAGGTTCAGTTTCGAACACTGATTTTAAGTTTTGCTGAAATGGTTTTCTTCAAATTTCTTTTTAACCTGTCATTACGTACATATACATACAATCGGTATGTGTAATCAATTTTCTTGTTCTTTACCTTAAACTTATCGTTATCCTAGCATATTACTAATACAAAAATAAAAGGAAAATTGATTGGTACGGTCCAGTCTTTACACCTTTTTATTATCTTTTATCCACTTTCCTAACAACAACACATACGAGAGGAAACAAAACCTTTTAATTTTCGACCAATTTTAAAACTTTATGTACTTGAACAAATATCTTAGTATTGAAAATTGCAAGAGATAACAGAAAATTTTGTAAAATAAAAAGGTTATTATATAACAAAAATCGGCGATAACAGAACGAATTTTTTTTTTTAAATACATATATAATAAGTTATGACAAAATTTTTAATGCCTGTATTCGTAAAAATATTTTAAATTTAAGAAAGGTTTACAAAACTAACAAACGTTTGCTAAATTTGATAATCTTTAATGAATACGGGGGTAAATCTTAAAAAAAATTAAAATTTTTTGAACTCCATGTCATGGTTCAGACTTGAAATTTTTGTTGCAGCAATTCTTGAGTTTACTGGTGAGTGAGGGGAGAAAATTTGGAATCAAGAATTGCTGCAACAAAAATTGCAAGTCTGAACAATGACTAAGGAAAAAGTCAAACATCGTTGATAAATTTTAGATAAAAATCTATACAAAATTTTATGAAACTTTAAAAAAATTATTTCAACAATTTCGAACGTAAACGTTCTCATAGAATTTTATATTGAAAATATTTTTAAATCTGAGTGTTTTTCATACAAATTTTGTATGCGAACGTTAACGTTCGAAATTGTCGAACAGGCCGTAAGTTAAACTTACAAAATGAATAAAATAAAATTGAGAGAATTTTAAAAACTGGGCTCAATTCCCAGCTCAGGCAAGAATGAAAAATTATCAATAAATTTTAATTCATTTCATGTTCTAAAACTAATGCCTTCATAAAACTACGAGTAATTTAATGAAAATTAAATTCAATGAACTTAAGCCTGATTAAAATATCAAAATTTGGATAAAAACCTATTAACAGTTCAATAAAATAACCACAATACTAATTACATTTTAAAATATTTAAGGATATCTTCAAAACTATCGAGCGCGTTTAGAAAAAAGTTGAAAAATTTACAAAAAATTTGTAAAAATTTAGCGGAACTATAAGAAAATTACAACATGTGACCTTAAAAATTGGAAGATTTAAATATTTTACAAATAGAAAAATAAATCCAAATTAAAGAATTTATCTATTGAACTCTTGAATTTTTCCTGATTTATAAATTTTTTAAAGCATTCAAAAAATCGCTTAATTCTCAAAAAAAAACTCTTGTTGGTTAACACTACGCTTAAACGTTCATTCAACTTCTTTAAGCTGCTGCTGCTGTTCTTTTTTTCTGCTTCTTTGTTTAACATCTGATCATACCTGTCTTACCATTCAGTTGTTAACTGAGCGCCACACCGAAGACTTCATCACAAGAAAGATACAAAGCCAGCGTACGCTTAAAACGTTTTAGCCGAAATTTTTTTTTACCTTTAAATTGTATCTGTGTATGGACTTTTTTTTTGTTTTTTATAAATCATGCTTAAAAAAATATGAGCTGTATTATGAAATAATTTAAAAAAAAATAGAACCTATTAAAGAAGTTTTTTTTATAAAAGAATAAGAAGCCGACAATGACCCAATGATCTATAAAATATAGATTTTTTTTGTGAATGAATGAAAGAAGTGTTTTAAAATCATGATGAATAGTGCATTAATTAATGACAACAATAGCAATAACCTTCAATTGCCGGGAGCTCAGCAGCAGCAGACTCATCTGCCAGATCATTTGAAGTGTGGTGAGGTCTACACTTGGCTGTGTGCCGGGGAATTATATGCCGTGGAATGTAAATTATGTGAAGATCGCCCATTGTGTCCACTTTCGGAATTTCCCCAACACATGGAAGTTTGGCACACAGATTGGCAGGATTCAACAGAAAATTTTGAAGGGGATACAGATTATGAGGAGGACTCTCAAGATTATTCTGATCATGCAGATAATGATCACGATCTATCATTTGCCACAGAAGACAGTGGTTTATTTGAATATGAAGATCAATTACAAAATGAAAGATCAACAAACCCAGAACCACAAGATATTTTAGAAATTCTAGAACCTTTTGAACAGGTATTAATTGAACAACAAGACAATTCGCTAGATTCTATACAAACAAGCGAAGATGTTAATGATTATGTTAATAATGATGTTGATAATGAAGAACAATATTCAGAAGATGCAAATGAGCAGGTAGAAGCAGCAGCAGTAGCAGAGGCCAAACAATCTCAAATTGAAAACAAACACAAAGAAAAACAACAACACTACGATGTTAACAAAACATTTAAAAACAGCAACAAAGAGCAGCAAGTTCTTAAGCAAGAAATAACAGAAAACGAGAGAGAATTCTGTAATGTAAAAGAAATTGAAGAGAGAGATCAGGAATTAATTCTTAATGAAACTGATTTAATACAAAATCTACAAAGAGACACAAAATTCAATAAAAACCAAAAAGATTTTCAAAACATTTTAAATAAAAATATAAATTTTGAAAAAAATTTAAAAACTAAAAAATCTAACAACGAAAATTTAAAAAATGTAACAGAAAATGAAAATACAAAAGAAGTAATAGAAAAAAAACTTTTTGAATTACCAAGAAAATTTAAAAAATCTAGTAAAATAACTGAAGGTGTTGAAGAAAATTTGAAAAAAATTCACAAAATCAAAAGAGCTTTAAATAAAATTGTGAAAGAAATTGGAAATATACAAGAATCCAATAAAATTGAAGCGACAGAAATTGAAACTAGTGATTTAGAATTAAACAAAAATTATAAAAATTTAATAAAATTAAAAACTTTAAAAACAAATAAAGCAAAACGCATTAAAAATATTACAAAATTAGGAAAAAATAAAAGTGCTTTGAGAGATTTAATACGAATAAATAAAAGAGAAAAAACTCAAATTAAAGAAATCTTTAGTGAAAATGAAACAGAATACGACAAAACTACAAAAGCATCAAGTGAGGGTGAAAGGAAATCAAAGGAAATTAAAAAAGAATCCAATGGAATTGAAAAGGGAACAAAAGAAACTAAAGAAGAAACAAGTGAAAATGAAACAGATCAAAGTAAAATATTGAAAGAAGAAAGCGAAAGTGAAAAAGAATTTAAAGAAAACGAAACAGAATTTAATGAAACAAAAGAAAAAACCAGTAAAATTAAATGGGATGCAAAAGAAATTGAAAAAGAAGAAATAACTAGAACAAGTGCATTTGAAACGGAAACAAGTGCAACTGAAAGTGAATCATTCGAAACTGTAAAGAAATTAAAAAAAGGTGAAGGAACAAATAAAAGTGAATCTTGTAAAAATGAAAGGCAATTAAAAGAACATGAAAACGAAACAAATGCTGCTAAAAGTAACATCTGTGATAACAAAAGACAAGCAACAGGATTAAAAAACATTACAGAAAATGTGGAAGAAATAAACATCATAAACGATTCTTCTCAAACAAGCGAAAACATACCGAAAACATTAAAAGTAAATTCTAAAACTTTCTCTGAAATGCCAGAATATAAAAAAGAAAAGAGAATAAATGAAAACGAAACAACTAAATCAAAAACGAATACAAATAGTTTTTCTGAACATGAAACAAGTGAAAATGAAACAGAAACAGAAAGTAAGTTTAATAAAGAAAAAACTACAAAAAAAGTAACTGAAAGAAAAACAATTGTCCGTAGAGTAAAAACAAGAGGAAATAAATCAAATAAATATCAAATTTGTGAAATTGAAACTGAAAAAGAAGAAGAAATTGAAACAAGTAAAACAAAACTGAGGGAAAATGAAACAGATAAAAGTGAAATAAGTAAAAATAATCAAAAAACTTATAAAAATGAAACAAAAAAATTCAAATTAGGAAAAAATAAAAGTAAAATTGGAACATCTTTGGATAGAAACAATGTTGAAAAAGAAATAACTGCAAACAAAAGAAACTTAAGTAATAATAACATAAAGCGGGATACAAATAAAACAGTTTTGAAAAATGAACGAAGAGGAAATGAAAAAGAAACAAAAGAAAATGAAAGCGTAATAGAACAGAATGATATGGAACAAAGTGAAAATAAAGTAAACAAAAGTGAAAATAGAACAGAGCAAGGTAAAAATGAAACAGATACAGATAAAAGTGTAAAAGCTGCAAATAAAATAAAAAGAAAACTAAAAATACAAATGAAGGAAACAGATGAAAAATCTCTTGATAAATTTGGTTTGGAACTAAATGAAAAAGTAACCGGTATAAGTGAAAATAAAACCACTTATTTTAGAACTTGTGAAATAAACAATAAAATTACAGAATGCAACAAAGAACAGAGGACAACAACACTTAAGATTTCAAAAGATCAATATGAAAATGAAACTGAAAGTAAAGGAAATAAAACATTGGATAGAAAATCCAAAGAGAATATGAACCAACATCCAGAAAATCAAGGCGAAATGAGAGAAATTGAGGCAAGTGAAACTAACACTAATGAATCAGTAGACATTTTCAATGATCATAATACAAGGATTTCAAAAATTCGAGAATCTACAAGATATTTTAAAAAGCTCCAAGAAAATAAAATAGGAAAGAACGAAAATAGAATAAATATTCTTGAAAATACTAAAATTTCTGAAAATTTTCCACGAAATACCAAATCGTTTAAACTAAATTTGCCAAATTTAAGAAAAAGCCGACAATCTTTACGAAATTCAAAAAAGAGGATTGGAAATAATCAAAATGAAGTGCAACTAGAAAGAATAAGTAAAAACGAAACAAATAAGAGAAAACTTTCACGAAATCTTCGAGGGAAAAGAATAAGTAAAATGGAGAAAATGAAACAACAGGTATGTAGTGAAAGCGAAACAGATGAAAACCAGAAATTTCCTGCAATTAAAGAAGTGGAAAAACAAAAATCTTTTAAAATTAGAACACCTGAGCAAAATTCTATTTATACCGAAAGTGAAATAGAAAATCTTTCTGCCACTCCTGCTAAATCTTTCAAATATATCTTGGACCCGCTTTCTAAATCAACCAGAGCAAGTCTAAGATCGTACAAGAGAAAATGTAATGGGAATGCTATTAATTCGAATTGCTATACTTCGAAATACTCTATTCCTAGCCCTAAAAACGTTAAAAGAGAAAGCTCCAGTGATACATTAGACAATGAAACTTTTGCATCCAGTATTTATTCAGATTCAAGCCAAAAATTTTCCGATTGTTCAGAACTAAAAAGAAATTCCTTAAGCACAAAAAAGTTCCCTTTGCAAGACTCAAGTACGCCTGTAAAGAAAACAAAAAAAGTACTTTTGTGTGAAACAACAGACTATGAGGATGGAGATTCTGTAAATTCCGGTTTAAAGAAACCCCGAAAATCGAGTTTGGAAGTTAAAAGATCGCGAAGAAACTTAAGAACTACTGCCGCAAAAGTAAGAGAGATTGTTTGTAATAGCAATGAAAGTCTTAAACCGAGAATTAACGAAAAAGAAACAAATTTCCAAAACGTTGAAAACCCAAATAAAAATATAAAGCAAACTTTGGTTACCTCATATTTTGGGAGCAAAGATCATAAGCCTGGTAAAGAACATCATCCAAATGAAGAAAATGCGGCAAACTTTATAAATAAAAATCAACTTTTACAAACATCCGAAAATTTTAAAGATACTAAGCAAAATTCTAATAACTCCTTATCCAATCCTACTTCTTCTGAACAACTCAAATTCCAGGGATGTTTCGCCATTAAGGATACGTCTTCATCCTTAATCTCCGAATCTTTATCTCCTCTTTCGCCTAAAACCGAAGAAGAACATTTTGAATTCTATGAGCCCAAAGAGAAACTTAACAAATATCATATAAGCCATTTGATTAAACTCTACCAGGAGCATCCCCGCCTGTGGGATCAGGCACACGCAGATTTTTGCGAACCCAAGTTTTGCCGCAAGTCCTGGCAACAGATCACTGAACAATGGAATGAATTTTGCAAACGTAAATTCACCATTGCCGAGGTACGCATACGTATTTGTACTCTCTGCCAACGTTATGTGCAGGAAAGAGAACGCTTAGCTTTAGAGGGAGAACTAGATGACTACGCTAAATTTCCCTATTACGAGCAAATGAAATTTTTGGAACAGCAAAAATCCCTACAAAAGAGACGTGAACTTTATGAACAGCAAAATGAGAAAATATTGAAAATTTTTCAAACTTTTCCCGTTCTCTGGCAGGTCAGTTGTTATAAATCCCGACAAGCCAAAGAGAGAGCACAGGCTTTTGATAGCATTAGCAAGACCTTAAAATTATCTGGTTTCCACTTGTCCTCAGTGGGAGTCCAAAAACGAATACGTTCTTTAAGGAAATGTTATCGTTTGGAGAAAATCCGCTATTTGCATGCTCAGGTGGAACGAATTCCCTTTGATTCAGAATTTAGGCATTTTAAGAGAATGCAATTTATGGATAAGCATATCGACCCATTTGTATGTCGGATTTGTGGTAAAATTTTTGAAAATTTACAAGGTTTTCGGGAGCATTTGGAGACGGAAAATCATGGCAGTATATTGCAAGAGGAAAGCGAAAATGAATACGATCTGGATGAAAAAGAGAAAGGAGAGGAGGAGAAAATTGAAATTACAGCAGAAGAAAATGTTGAGATAACAAGCCCGTTTGCAAATTACTCAAAAACGATAGTTTTCTCTCCCATAAGCAGCCATAGTGAATGTTTTTTGGAATCGGAAAACAGCAAAAACATATTGGAGTCACAAGACCCTGAAGCCTTTGCTTGCTCTACTATTAGAAACCGAAGAGACCATTTTTCTGAATCAGAAAACTCTAGAGACATTTTACAAGCATATACAGCCATAACCTCAACACCAAATCAGTCTTTGTATACAGAAAATCTAGAAAAATCCTCTCCTATTATGCAGGAAGTTCTACAATTTCCTTCAAATACCCCACATGAACCGATAATAAATTCTTTGAATTTAAATGATCATCTCATAGAGGAGATTATGGAAAACTTTACCAATAATGATTGCTTTGGCAAACAATCATTGGATCAGGTCAGTTAAAAAGGAAATAGTCCTAAAATTTTGAATAAAATTAAAATTTCTTCTTCCCTTAATGTTTTTAGTTTATTGATTCGGTCACAACTTGTGATAAACTATTTGCCGATAATTGTGTAATCGAGCAAACTTTATCTACTCATCTTTTCCATACGGAAAACTCATTTGTTGTGGAACATCCCGATATAGTAGCAGATGAAACTTGTAGTGAATTAAGTTCAAAGGAAAATATGTTATCTTTTTCTCCTGTTGTGATGCATATGGAAAATTCTTTTGTTGTGCAACATCCTGATATTGAAACGGAAGAAACTTTGAGTAATTTAAGTCCAAAAACACATGTGGGAACGTATGCCTCAAATGTTATGAATAGAGAAAACTATATTGTAGCGAAAGATGCAAAAATGATTGCCGATCCAGATATAATAGCAGATCCGATAGTTTCAGATCAATCGGTTTTTGTAATAGATTCTGAGAAATCATCAGATCCCGTTATAGTAACAGATTCGCATACAGTAACAGATTCTAGTTTAGAAAATCATTCTGTTATAGCAACACAACATTTTTCAGAAGTTCTAAGTCCACAGCCATCGAGTACAGAAAACATTTCTGTAAAGGAATTAGAAAATCAACTAAATGTTCAACGCGATGCAGAAAATGTAAGTTATTTTTATATGAATTAAGAGTTATCCAATAAATTTCCGCGTGGAGTAACAAAGAACTATGCAAAGCATCTGACACGTGCAACAAACATACGACCTTTTTATAGGCAAAAAATCATTTAAATTGTGCCAAAGCTGATTAAGCCCCTCCTGGCTAAGAGAAAAACTAATTTAGTTTTATTTTTGTTTAACCGTATCTCCCAAAACTCCATTGTACTTCTCTTCCTCTTTCTTTTTCGTTATATAAACTTTTATAATAGCCATTAAAATCAAGATCTTGGTTGCAATTGACTCTTCACATTGATAAAGATCTACCAAATAGCATGAATTCGAGATATCCAATTTTTAATGAGCATGCCTCTGAAAAAGCCCCGGATTGTCTTGCAAAACGTCCGTCGATTGCACAAGAAAGAACAAGTTTATATCTCTAAAAACGCCAATTCTAGTCATCTAGGTATAGACCTTTTAGAGATACATCAAAAGAGGTCAACTTTTAAATCAATCTTTTCATTAAATCGACCGAATTTGTGAGCTTTATTTGACTTTGAAAACGTCTTTTGATTGCTCAAGTGGGAACAAGTTAAACGAGTCAAAATCGCACGACTTCTCTGGCAATTTTCATCCTCAAGACGCTTTTTTAAAATGGTTTTTGTGATCTAAGCAGCTAAAATGGATCTTGACCATAAGCTCCTGAGACTGTTAAGGTTAAATTAGACGTGACATAACCTTACAAAACAGCTGTTCGAACCAACGTAATGGATAACACTTTATTTGATTATAGGTCCTTCGCCAAAACGCCATTAACATAACCCAAGGCGAATTCAACTACAAGTGCTTTTGGAACTACAACAATCCAAAAACAACAGAAACAACAAAGGATTTTTTTGCATTGCATTGTTAATGTTTACGGTTCGAAATGTCAACCAAATCAAAAAAAAATGGTTCGAACTGTCAAATTCAGATAGCGTTCCGACACCATCTGTAGTTGTATTCGTCTTGACATAACCATAGAAACCAATTGAATTTTGGCTTTTTCCATAACCATAAAGAGCTGTAACGGCTATGCCATTACGGTATGGCACGTCTAATTGAGCCTTTAGGGGAGAGTATGGGAGAAGGTCTATGATCAAGTTAAAGTTTGCGAAAGTGCAAATTTTTGTTTGCGTAGAAAATCGTCTACATTAGATTATTCCGCAAATTCGTAAGGCTAATAATAATGCTCATGACAGATGTGATAGACAAGTACAAGAGTCATCGTGGATAAAGATTTTCGAAAGTAAGCATCCTTTCCTTTACTGCCCCCGCATAAGCAACACCTCCAAGTGCCAAAAGATCCACTGCAGGAAACTATCATCCTTATAGTGGTTGGCGAATTTAAAATACGCTTGCGACTGTTTGGTAATAGATTAAAGAGAAACGTGAACTTATTTCCTTTAATCTATTACCAAACAGTTGCAGGCGTATTTTAGATTCGCCCAACACGATAAGGGTGAATGTAGTAAATCACCTTGGCAAACAAATTTTCGGCGACACAATTTTGGCATATCTATAGTCTTTGGAATAGTATTTAGACATTAAACGACAAATTGTTTTACATAGAGAGAAGTACTTCTGATCATTTGAAGGTAAAAGTTTCTGGTGAAAGAACCACAAGCAAAATCATTGATCTTAAACTGCCTTAGGGAAGTTAAAAGTTCTAACTTTTCAGGCTCCTTAGTGCTGGTTCACACTCTTCTAGTTTAAGCCGTCAAGTCTTAAGTTTTTGAGAGTGAGAGTAAAAGAAATGGCATTCTCTTTTCCCTTCTCTCCTAAAAGCTCAAGACTTGACGGCTACAACTTGAAGAGTGTGAAGCAGCACTTAAATCGGTTTAGACATTTCAAGAGATGAGCAAAATTAGAAATAAACTTAAGAGTTTGTGAAACTTAAAAATAATAAAATTTTCTCCTTCCAGCTTCCTTCTTTCGCTTTCCTGGTTGACAAAATTCAACATGATGACATTTCTCTTAAGCTAAACACAGAGTTTTCGGAAACTTCAAGCCCCACTCTTAATGAGTCCGACAATGAAAATTACTCTTCTGCCGAAATTTGCACAATACCCTTGTCCGATCATTTAATACACAAAATGATTGAACTATATCGTAAATATCCTCAGCTATGGAATCCCAATCATTTGGATTATAATTCACGCACTTTAAGGAGACAAGCCTGGTGCTTGCTTACAAAGGAATACAATTCAACGGTGGGTAAACAGTTATCCTGGCGTACCTTGCATCGCAAGCTGACGGACTATGCCAAGTACTATAAGAAATTGATAACGGAACAGAAGCACTATCAGCAACAGGAAAATAAATGGACTTTCTATGAGGATTTCAAGTTTATGGATGATGTGGTAGGTAGATATAATTTAGGATTAATTAAAGGATTTATTACAATTTTCTAACTTACAGATAACCGTTAACGATGAACTGCAACGCAGTGTCCATCATCGTGATAATAATTTCAAAATTATAGCGATTTATAAGACTCTGCCTCAGCTATGGGATATAAAACAAGTTGACTATAATAAGCGTTCCATCAAGCAGCGTAATATTGAGTTAATGTGCAATTTATTGCAGGAGGAACATAATTTGCAATTGACTACTGAGCGTTTGAAAAATCGTTTGATTGAGTTAAGAACCCAATACAGAACAGCCAAAAAGCAACGCTTGATATGTGAGAAAAATCAGCAGAAATTTTCCTCTGCTGAATTTGAATTCTATGAGGCCCTTAACTTTCTCGATGATCACATAGATCCCTTTATCTGCGATAAATGCAAAATGGAATTTAAAAAACTTACCGATTTTAACCAACATCTGAAGAAAGAGCATTTTACAAAATCTCATCTAAGAAATCGCCCTGCAACTTTATCACCCCGAGATCCTGATGTGGAAAATATTTGTCATATATGCGGCATTAAGTTCACTACACGCAGTAATTTGCTTCATCATATTAAGCGCCACGAGGGCATACGCAATTACGAATGTACCATGTGTTCGAAGAGGTTTTATGCTTCTCATTCGCTCAAAGTGCACATAAGATCCCATACCAAGGAATGTCCTTATACCTGCGAAAAATGTGGCATGTCCTTTGTAAGTGCCAGTAAATTGAATCAACATGTTAAGCGTCATTTGAATAAGAAAGATTTTCCCTGTGATTTTTGTCCGAAGGCCTTTTTTACGGCCTTCGAAAAGCACCGCCATGAGAGAAGACATTTAAATATACGCGATAAAGCCTGCCCGATATGCGGTAAAACATTTGTGGCCGGTTCCTCGTATTATGCTCATCTGATGTTGCACAATGATAAAAAACGTTTTGAATGTGATAAATGCGAAATGAAATTTGCCCAGTACGCAGGGTTGTATAAGCACAAAAAAAGACATCATTCGTAAGAGAACTAAAAAGAGAAAGAGTGGAAAATATAAAACCCAAAATATATTTATTTTAAAAAGAAAATCAGAAAAATATATTTGATCCAATAAACTCTTGACCTCAATTTTAAAAATACTTTTCTACAAGTTTTTTCTAAAAAAAAAAAAAAAAAATTTTAATATAAAACTTACAAAATATTTCTTTAAGTAAATTGTTTAACATTTTTTATTTTTCGAATTTATTCTATGAGTTAAATTTCAGTTATGTATTTTATACAGCTATTCCTTAAATTTTTTTTTTTAGGAATGACTTTATACACTACCAGCTTTATAAAATACATAACTGAAATTTAACACATAGAATAAATTCGAAAATTAAAAAATGTTGAATATAATAAAGTTGCTTATAAAAAGAAATTATTCCCAATATCTATTTGTAAATTGTTTAAGTTATAATTAAGAAATGTTTGCTAAAAATACTTTTAACATTTGTTTATTTCGTAAGAAATTTCATAAAACTTTTAGTAGGAACACAATTGCACCGAATAAACGTTACGTTATCAAATTAAAACGTATATCTTATAGAAAGTAACTAAGGCGAACTTACACCAGCTGACCTTAGCTTGCTATGTACGTAAGCAACAGCTGATAACTAACCATATGTCAAAATGGTAAACGGTTCTGGTGGTTCTAGGGAATCTTTCATAACCTCTATGATTTTCATTTAGAATTATAAAATTTAAAACTTTTTTAAATTATTTCATTTTAAAAAACACAACTTAAAATTAAAAACATAACGAAATGTTACAGCATATACTTTTGACACACTGCTAATTTGTTTACTACATTGTTGTATTATTTTGTCACAACGTTTTTTTTTTGTCTTTCCCTTTCACTGTTCGCAATTTTCATGTTTTTGCTTCATATAATTTTTCTCACACCAGTGTCATCAATGCCTGCAAAATGTTCATCTCCGTCAACAGCGAAAAAGAACGAAAAAAAGAAACGAATAATTTCTGTCTGTCTATTAATTTCGCAATTCTGAAAGGTTTAGGCATGTTCAAAAAAGAATAAGAAAAATGTCTGCCTTTCAATTTTAACATTGTAAATTGGGACTTAAAAGCTCAACCTTGACGGCTAAAATTTGAACAGTGTGAACCAGCACCAAACCGCCTTGTCTGAATTCGCCTTGGAAAGGCACATAATAGTTGACGTAAAAGCGTGTCTACGTCGTATGTTGACTTTGGTCTATTCCTATTTCACACGCCAGTTGCGACCGTATTGTCATAGAAATAGAAAAAATTTTAATTATAAACCGAAAATATGAGGGGAAGAACTAAACAACAATCTGGATAAATTTGGGATTTTCTAAAATTATTTTTATTAGAGAACAAAATACGTTTACGACGGAATTGCAGGTAATTGGAGCGTGTTTGTAGAAATTAACGGCGATACGTCTTACGTTCCTACGAAGTACGATACAGTTGTGTTCCTATCGTTATTTTAAAACCCACGTATTTAAGTTAAATTTGTTTATTTTAAAAACTTTATTTTAAATATTTTAATTTTTTTTTTTAAATATGTATTTCAAAATTTATATGTATTAGAATTTATTAAAACCAAGTGCAATTAAAAAAAATATTTAATTTAACAAAAATTTTGAATAAATTTGTTATAAGCAGAACAAAGGAAAAACGTAAGTGTTAAACTGAACGTAAGTTCTACTAGAATTGAATTACAACTTAACTAGAAATGTAATAGAACTCAACTGTAACTAAGGAAGAAGAAAACACGACTTAAAAAACAGCTAAACTAGAACTGAGCAGAAACTGCATCAAAACATAAGAGCTAAATAAAACTAAACTTACTAAACTAAATTTAAAACTAAACGAGAACTAAACTTAGGATTTCGTGAAAATCCAAATGGATTTAAAATCAAGGGGCTAATTCTGGCATTCTTGATCATCGAATACTTTTTCGATTCGAAAGCAATTTTATTTCTAATTGTTTCAGTCATTACTAAACGATTCGAAATTATTTTTTCAGTGTTGTGAAACCTCAAATAAATTCTTTACAACACTGAACACATACTTTCAAATCGTTCAGTATCTTCTGAAAAAGCTAGAAATAAAATTGTTTTCGAATTGAAAAAGTATTCAATAACGACTACAAGAATTAGCCCCCAGGAAATTTTTAAAAACAATTGGAGGAAGATGATGGCGCATCCTGAGTCAGTTTTAAAAAATTGTCGTGTATTTCGATTCGGAAGAAAATATTTTCGAATTAAAAAAAACAAATTTAAATAAATTTATATTCGAACTGAAATGCACAATTATCCCATAGCTCCTGAGATCAGCGATTTCCTTTAGATCTATGATGCCACAGGCATTGGACTTCTAACCTTTTTTCCATAAGCCCAGTTTCTAAAAAATGTCTAGGGGCTTAAAAAATTCAGACCCTCAATACAGGTTAGGTTACGTTAAAAAGGGCTATGCGCCCAAGGGCATACCTCTACTCGGAAACCCATTGGGAATCTCTTCAATAAAGAGGAAGAATTTGATTCCGTGAAAAAAAACTTTTATTACAGATTGAGATTCCTTTTGCTCGATCGGATAAATTATCGACTATTAAATTTTGATAGCGCGGCTCTTATAGACTTGCACAGTTGGGCTGCTCCTAACCAAGGACTTTGTGATCTGGCTATGATGGGGACATATTTTGTACTGAGCTGTAGTAGGGAACAGGTCAGGAAGGACAGTGACCTGTTGCAGATCACCCTTATTCTGCATTTCGATTACGTTGTCGCATTGAGTAACTCAACAATCGAAAAAGGTTTCCCCAACTTAAAACTGGAGGCAAATTCTGGCAGTTGTGATTGAATACTTTATCGATTCGAAAGCAATTGTATTTCTCATTCTTTCAATCGATACTGAACGAATCGAATGAATCGAAAGTAAAAAAGAAGACAATCACCCCTATTATGCAAGTCGTTGTCGACGTCGACATTAATTTTTATTTGTTGTTACATCAAGTCGACAACTACATCACTTTGACGTTAATTTGGTATTTTGTAAGAAAGTTGTGTCAACGTCGACATGTTATCGAAAATCGGACAAAAAAAATCCCATCTCCAATTTTTTTTTCTATTATTTTTGTTCTTCATCATCAAAGTTTAATTTTTTAAAGCTATTTATTCTATTTTCCGACATTTTATTTTTTTAACCGATTAAGCGATTTTAAATTAATTTTAGAGTTTGTTTCCGCTTGTGAACTTTTCGCGAATTTTTGCCAGGTTCGCGATAAGAGCTATTTTTTACTGTAAGTTTTCTGATTATTTATAGCTTTAACGATTATTAATAAATATAAGACTTTGCTATCATGCCGCTGTTAGCAAATTTTTGCGAATTTCCGCTAGTTTTGCAATTTTTACCGAATTTTTGACATTCCTTATAGTTTTAGGGACTTTTAATTAATTTGATGGCTTGTTGTTTTGCGAATTTTCGTTTTTTTTTTCAATCTTTTCCAATTTTTTTGCAATTCTGCGTAGTTTTGTTGCTCTTTGAGGCAATTGTCTTTAGTTAAAAATTTTCGCTATTTTAGCAAACTTTTCCGAATTTTCGCGTTTAATTTACTATTAAAATTTGTGCCCATAACTTCTTTTAAATTTGCATTTTTTTTATTTTAACGGACTTAATAAATATGTTAATATTCTACTTAAAATTTCTTTAACTTTCATTTTGTTGTTAAGATGAAATTTATTAAGAATATAAAAATGGTGGAATACATTTATAGAAAAAGGCGGTTGTTACAGAGTTGCATATAAAGTGTACAATAATTAATAAAAAACAGTGATGTCACCAAATAGTTACATGTTCATATTTATGACACTTTTAGAGTGCAATTATATAAATATATTATCAACACCCCTTCTCAATATTATAAATATTGTTTAAAAATAGATTTATATAAACTCAAAAGTGTTATTAGAAAAATAAATAAAGCTATTCACATAAACCAATTAACTCTCGAAATTTACATATTTTAATCTTCTGTAAGGGCTTAGTTAGAATGTCAGCCAACATAGAATCCGTGGGGCAATAATCATATAAGACATCCTTCGATTTCCATAAGTCGCGAACAAAATAGTACTTTACATCAATATGCTTACTTCTAGGGCATATCTTTTCATCTTGAAGTATTTTTAGGCAGCTCTGGTTGTCTTCAAAAATTATTGGATTTAGTATATCAATTTCAAATTCTTTCATTAGTTGAATAATCCATAAAAGTTCTTGAGATGCCTCCGCAAGAGCCACGAACTCAGCTTCGGTAGAAGATAAAGTAACATTCGCTTGCTTTCGGCTGGCATAACTAATAACAGCATCACCAAGCTTGAAAACGAAACCGCTTGTAGATTTGCGACCATTTACGTCACCTGCCCAGTCAGCATCAGCAAAACCTTTTAATTCTAAGTTAGACTTAGACCCAACGCATAACTTTAAATTTCCAGTTCCCTTAAGGTATTTAAGAACTCGTTTGACCTCTGTCCAATCATTTTCATTTGGGTTACTTGTCTTTCGAGATAAGATTGAAACGGCGACAGCAATATCCGGTCGAGTATTGTTCGAGACGTACAGTAGTGATCCGATCGCTTTTCGGTATAAATTGTTGTTTTCGAGTAGATTATTGGAATTTCCCTTTAAATATCCAGGATCCATTGGTATAGATGAAATCTTTGCATCTTGAAGATCGAATTCATTTACAATTTTGTTGATGTAACTCCCTTGAGATAAATAAAATAGACCATCAACGAAGCTTACTTCAATGCCCAAGTAAAGCCTCAAATCACCCAATTCCGTTATGTCAAAATGCAATTTGAGTATACGTACAACATCTTCGATCTCCTCATCGGTTTTAGAGGCTATAATAATGTCGTCCACATAAATTAAAATATATGTGATTGAATCGACACCACCCTTCACATACAAACAAGGCTCAGCCTTTCCCCTTCTGAATCCCGAATCAATTAAGATCCGATTGATACGGAGATTCCAGCAACGAGCCGACTGTTTAAGTCCATACAAGCTATGATTCAATTTACAAACTAAACTTTCTTTTCCAGGCATAACAAACCCTTCAGGTTGTTTTAAATATATATCAGAATTTAATTCACCATAAAGGAACGCCGTCTTAACATCAACGTGACGCACTTTCATTTTCTTGTGACTTGCAATGGCCAATAAACTTCTAAATGTAGTCTGCTTTACAACCGGCGCAAAAATTTCGTCGTAGTTTTCACCGTATTTTTGGGAAAATCCCTTTGCGACCAATCTAGCTCTGTACTTTTTTTCATTATCAATTGTTCGTTTAGTTTTAAAAACCCATTTGCAGCCAATCAGTTTACCATCACGAGGTAGTTCCATTAAATTCCATGTTTCGTTTTCTTGCAGTGCTTTCATCTCTTCCTTCATAGCATTCAGCCATTGTTCGCTATCCGATCCAGATAAAGCATCATCATAACTTACCGGATCATTTTCAACATAAACCTTGTATCCATACTTTTTCGGAGGAACGCCCTTGGTAGGTCTTGAAGAAGCTCTAGGAGCAACATCAACATCATCCGGTAACGTTTCCGAATCAGGTGACGACAAAAACTCCTCATCAGACTCAAACCCATGAAAATCGTCTGCGCTTATTTCATCAACATCTTCGTCCAATACCTCTGGTGGTTGAGACGAAACTATTTTGGAATCAATATTTGAGAGTGAAGCACAGACATTGTCATCATTAGGAACACTATCATCCACCAAAACTTTATCAGAAATATAGTCCTTTGATTCCAAAAATTTTACATTACGGCTAATAATAATCTTATTGGTCTCACTATTTAGCAAACGAAAAGCTTTCGATTCTTCTGCATAACCCACCAGATTGCATTTGACAGCTACAGCGTCTAACTTTTTGCGTTTTACCTTGTCCACATGGACGTATGCAACAACACCAAAAACACGAACATGGTTCAAGTTTGGAGCTTTTCCGAACCACAACTCAAATGGTGTTACACTTACAGCAGCTGATAAAAGACGATTTTGTATGTAGTTAGCGTTGTTAACTGCTTCAGCCCAGAATTTGATATGCATATCCGCATCATACAGCATACACCTGGCCATCTCCATCAAGCTTCGATTCTTCCTCTCTGCAACCCCATTTTGTTCAGGAGTATAGGGGGCAGTGAGTTGATGTTTAATACCCTTGCTCTTAAAAAAATTTTGCATTCTTTTGTTCACAAACTCTCCACCGCGATCAGTTCTAAGAACTCTCATGCGTTTTCCAAATTGATTTTCTGACTGTTCAATAAATTCTTTTATTTTATCGAATGCCAAATCCTTTGATGGAATAAAGAAAACGGTACAATAACGGCTATAATCGTCAATCATCGTTAAAAAATAACGATTACCACTAGGGGTTGTGTTTTGCATAGGGCCACATAAATCACAATGTACTAAATCTAAAATTTCATTAGATTTGGATTCCGACGCCTTTGGAAATGGATTTCGTGTGAGCTTTGCCTTTAAACACACTTCACAATCCAACGTACAGCTACATTTATTTATTTTTACACCCTGCACCAACTCCTTAGAAACAGTTGAATTGATAGCATGAATACCTTTGTGACCAAATCGGCGATGCCAAACATGAACGCAATCACTTTTACAACTTGATACCATATTCGCCTTATGATGATGATTTAATACAAACAAATTATTTTTCATTGAAGCCTTTGCATAAATATGACCATTTTTAGAAATTGAGCAACCATTTGTATTAAAAGACACTTCAAAACCGTCACCAGTCAACTTCCGAACAGATAACAAGCTTCCCTCCAATTCAGGGATAAATAGCACATTCTGGACAAGAATTTCCTTGCCCCCACAAAACAATTTGCAATCACCCTTTCCGCTTGCCTTCATCTCAGTACCATCAGCCAAATAAATGGTTTCAATTTGTTGTTTATTAACGTTTACGAAATATTTTACATCACAGCACATATGACACGTTGCAGCTGAATCAATAAACCAGTCACCGTTTGATTTTTCTTTCATGACACCAAAGCAAACATCCCTATTGTTATTTTTGACAATATTGGCGCGGTTGTTGTTTGACTTCTGTTGTTTTTGTTGTTGATTATGTACATTTTTGTTCGTGCATTCTCGTTTAAAATGACCTGGCTTGCCACACGAAAAACATTTAGGCACAAACTTTTTCTTGTATATTTTAAACGCAGCCTCACTTTCTTGCTCGCATCCAGATTTCCTTTTAAATTCTTGAAGTAATTTTTCCTTCACCAAATCAAGAGTGAGATCCGCTTCAGCACGCATTTCCAATGACGAAATTAAAGAGTTATACTCTTCCGGCAATGTACCCAGCAAAAACGCAACAGCCTTATGTTCTTTCATATCCTCACCCAAATCACGTAGACGATCCACAATTGATAAAAATGCATTGATATGGTCTTCCATGGTTTGACCACTAACCAACCTCTTCGATGACATTTGTCTTAGAAGACTCACTTTATTCGTCATATTAGACTTCTCGTGATGTTTTTTCAATGTGTCCCAAAATTCCTTTGCAGTTTTTAGTTGCTTGATGAGTACCTTTTGGGATTCCTCCACCGCAAGACCAATAGCAGCTCTTGCCTTGCCATCACGTGTCAACCATTTACCATCCTGCACCACAGGAACAGCATCAACTACAACATCCCACAATTCTCTTTCCAGCAGCAACAACTCCATATTGAATTTCCAAACATGGTAATTGGAACTTGACAATTTAGGGAATTGTGCGTACGATGTATTCATTTTCCTTTCCTTTCTTTTCAAATAATTTTATCAAAAAAAACTTTAATTAAAAAAACACGATTTTAAATTAAACACGAGTGTAGGCCCATAACCTGTTGTTAAGATGAAATTTATTAAGAATATAAAAATGGTGGAATACATTTATAGAAAAAGGCGGTTGTTACAGAGTTGCATATAAAGTGTACAATAATTAATAAAAAACAGTGATGTCACCAAATAGTTACATGTTCATATTTATGACACTTTTAGAGTGCAATTATATAAATATATTATCAACACATTTGAGTCGTCGCAAAATTTCCTGTCGACTAAAACAGAGACAATTTAACTCGACGTCGACTTAAAAGCGCCCTAGAAAATATCAAGTGACTGTCAATAGTAATCGATTATTGTCAATAACGACTCAGAAAATATAATTACTGTTCCGATACCGTCGACTCAGGTCGACATCGACTTTCATAATAAGGGTGTATATTTGCAGTTTTCTAGGAATCGTATGAAATCGGAACAGAAATAAAAGGAGGTAATAAAAAGTAAAATTTAGTGCAAAAAACTTATAAACAAATTAAATAAATAATATAAACAAACATTTTATATTTATAGTAAATTAAATAAACAATAAACAATAGTAAATAAAATAAACAAAAATTCAATATTTATAATGAAAAAATTAATTTAAAAAAATTTGGCACCTTTTCGTACAGTTCAGGGGAGGGGTCTAATCATTGATCGAAATTATTCATTTTGATATCATGACACTCGATATCGAATAAAATCTATCGTAGTTTAAGATGAAAGCATTCGATATCGAGTAACAAAAGATATTAAACTCTCGAGTTTTTATTCGATACGTCAGAGTCTATCGTATACAGAAAAATACGATAGTTTACTCGTTACGATATTATACTCGATATCGAATGCGGAGATTAGACCCCAGATGTACTTGTTTTTAACCTGCATTAAAACTTCCTGTCTTCATAAAAATAATTTAATGCAAATTAAATTCAATGAACTTAAGCCTAATTAAAAAATATCTAAATTTGAAATTAAAAACCATTAACAGTTCAATAAAATAACCACAATACTAATATTAAATAAAACTTTTAAATTAAGTACAAAAATATTAATTATTAATCAAATATTTTTTGGCCATGTGCTATAAATCAAAATAAAGCGGATTTAAAATCTAACAAATTTTGAAAACGAGACTCTGTACAGAAAGTTCATAACAATATTCCTTTTTATATACTTCATACTTTGAGCACCAATTATCTGTACAAGAGCAACTCTTAAAAACAGGAAAAACTAGTAATTTTCCAAATAATCGAAATCAAAATCTCGGACGATTTCAATTCCACTTCATTTCGATTTCTAAAACATGCCTGATAGTCTTTCATTTCTTTTATTTACACCGTTTTATAAACGAAATAAACAAAAAATCGAAAACCTGTCCGTTAGTAAATAAGCAACTTGATAAAACGGAGAAAATTTTGATCCGAATCGAAAAGCAGAATAAGGGTAATTAACTGTTCATCAAATACATCATCTGACATCGTTCCGTATGAGTACGAAAATCGTAACACAGTACAAATTGTTCGAACTCGTAAATTACTTATTTCCCATTAAAGGATACCTGGCGAAACCCGTTTTTCTGTTTGAAGGATCTACATAAGATAATAATAAGCTTGTTTCTTTTTTTGATTAGGAAAACGAATTGGGAGGGATCTAGAGTGACACCTGTCGAATACTACTCTGTAGGATGGTTATTGCCGCTGAGACCACTGAAGGACCAAGATAGCTGCCCAAAGAATCAAACCTAGTTTTGATAGTAAGGTTTCTAAAGTATTCAGATAGTCTTCTTTATTTTGAAAATTTTTTAAAAACAAAGTTCTAAGGTGTTCAAGAAAAAAGTGTTGCCAGTTCCTGATTACAATTTGAAATAGAAAATTTCAAAATTTAAAGCAATGCAACTGTTTAGCAACGTTTTAACAGTGATTTTGTAAATGTTTATATATTTTATTTCTTGTTTACAAAATACTTATTTTTACCTTTGTTTTTGTATTTAATATTTAAAATTGTTGGAATTTTGTTTAAAAAATATTCTTAAATCGAAACAATGCAATACACTTTAGTATACAAAATTGTTTAAACGATTTAAGATCATTTAGAAAAACGTTTCTGTTGTCTAAGGCGGTAGATATCATTTACCGGTGGAGCAGGGGTGGGAGCTTCTTCATCACTGTCATCACCACCAGGCAGCATGCGTCGCCTTTTAACACTTGAACCGGCTGAAGTATCACCCGCCAATGCACTTTCATCAACAATCCAGTGAACTGACTTGGCTAAGTCAAAGATTTTAATATCGCAACCAGGATCGCCGGAGGGTATGGGGGCAGCTGATAAAAAGTTGTCAATCAAATCTTTAAATTTTTAAAATTAAAAAAAATACTTACCATCTGTCAATTTAATACGATTGAATATATCAAATAACATTTCAATAGAAACAAAAGGTCCTCTAAAACAAACTGGTGGGGGTAAACTGGCACATAAAGCGGCCAAGGCTGGTGGTTGGGGAAATGTGCCGCCTGCCAGCGGATGAGCTCCGGGATAAGCATTCGCTTTGGGTTTAAAGGGTATAAATTGCGAAAAGTCCGGTTTAGGTAATTGCACAGCAGGTTCATTTTCAGGCTCTTCCTTAACTGCGGGCGCTCCAGGGGCTCCAGCAGCAGCGGGCAATTTGTTCAAAGTAATGCCCACATTCTTTGAAATACAAGCAAATTAATAAAATTCGATGTCAAAAATATTTAAAACAAAAAGCTTACCTCTGTATAACCTATTGACCTCAGCTCTACTGTGGTACAAGGATATAAATCCAAAAACTTATAACGATCTACTAATTGGGCCGTTTCTTTGCCTTCATATTCTTTTAGCTGTTAAAAAAAAACAAGAGTACTGAAAAAAATCTTAAATTATATAAAATAAAAACCTTACATTCTCCAACACTGCACTTCTTCTTCTCTCCACCTTTACAATACTCGACAGATCTCCGATATTTGATTCAAATTCTAAAAATCTATTCCATACATTTACACTTAATTGGGGCGTTAAACCTCCCGATGACAAAACCCGTTCGAACAACACTCTTGTATTGTTGTCTTCATTCAAATGAGATAAATAGTCAATGTAACACATGACATATTCCGGACTGCCTCCAAAACGTTTTAGACCCAATTCGAATATACGAAAAGCTATATCTTTGTCTTTGGAACAGTAGTATTCCATAAGAGCTGCCGCCACAAAGACATGATAACGCGAACGCACATCCTCGCGAGCTTTTTTGAAAATAGCTCGAGCTGATTTGATGCCTTCGGCACGGCGAGCAAATTTCATGTATTGGACGAACGCCTGAAAATATGCCAAGTTTTTGTTTTAAATTTTTATCAAGAGTTTTAAAATTAATTAGTATTGTGGTTATTTTATTTAATGCAAATTTTGATATTTTAATCAGGCTTAAGTTCGTTGAATTTTATTTTCATTAAATAATTATTATGAAGAAAGGAGTTTTACAACATGAAATGAATTAAGTTTTATTGATAATTTTTCATTCTTGACTGAGCTCGGAATTGAACCCAGGTTTTCACGGATAGGCGACATGTATCCAAACAATCTTCTCAGAGGGATTTGCCGTTTAACACTCACTGCCATCGACGACGGTTGGTAGATGGAAATTTTCATTGAATGATTACATATTTCAAATGATTTACATGTTCTTCCTTACTTTACGTACTTTTTGTAAAGAATTCTTCTTGAAGTCCAAAGTAAATTTCATGTTTTTACTTTCTTTTTCTTGTTGACTTCTTCTAAGAACAACTTGAAGGATAAATGTAAACATAGAGCTTGTGCCTTAGCTGTTAACAATATTAGTATTGTGGTTATTTTATTGAACTATTAATGGTTTTTAACCCAAACGTTGATATTTTAATCAGGCTAAAAGTTCAATGAATTATTTTTATGAAGAAAATTCTGTGGTGTTCATGGGCAACCGCGTATGTCCATTTTTACCATTTTGAGATGTTGATGCCATATTGCTTAAAATTAAACGCTCCTTACATGGTTCTCAAAATTTCTGAAAAAATCTGGACCAATACCAAATCTTTTACGTAATGACCAATTTCAAAAAGTTCAATACCTAGCCCCTAGGCTGATGTATAATGTTTTTTAAGCTCTCTTGAATAGTTTTATTTTAAGACATACGCGGTTACCCATGAAAACCACAGAATTGTAAAATTCCGCTCTTCATAAAAATAATTTAATGAAAATTAAATTCAATGAACTTTAGCCTGATTAAAATATAAAGATTTTAAAAATTTCTCTATTTTTTTCATTAAAAATAATTTTGACAAAATTTTTTCTTCAAGCTAATTTGTTTCTTTGGTTGTACTCGATTTAGACCCTTCTGGCATGGGATACCCTGCCGGTCGTGACTAAATTCGCTACTCATCGCGAGAGAAAATTTTTTGTAAAAGTTTAGAAAAATAAAGATTTTTGTAAAAAGTTGTATTAATTTTTCGCTTACCAATGTTGGATCTATATCCGGTATAGATAAAAACTTATTGTACATTGCATGTACCTTATCATATTTCATTCTTCCTTCTTCAAAATCGGCAAAGGCAAAGTACAACAGGGAGTTCTTATTAAGAACACCGTTAATAGAACGCTCCAAAATGTTGGCACATTCATCGCCAAAAATTTTGGCAGCTTGCGTATCCTGAATGGGAAAATTAAATAGAGAATTTTAACAAAATTATAACCAATATAGAGATGTAAAAAATTTATATTTAAGACTAAATTGAGAAAAACACAAATTAATAAATCGATGTCATAATAAGCATCAAAGAAATTGCATTTTATTAAAATTAGAAATTTTGCAATTAATAACTTAATTTTGATCTTAAAAAAATATTTTTTTACATTAATCCCAAGGAAAGTTAAAAGTTCTTGGATATATTTTCTTGTGTCAATATAAAATTACGTTTACTCTTTTTCCTCTTTCAATGCAAGTTCTTGAATACAAATAGACATCATTTTATGTTCGTTAAATAAAAAGATCCATTTGTTTTGTTTGTGTTTGTAAGCTAACAAGAGATATAAAAATCTCAAAATTTATTAAGTGTTTGATCAACCAGACTCTGATTAAAGTACTTAGCGAAACCAATTCTTGGCTGCTTATTTTTTCGTTGTAAAAAGTCCTCTGAAATTGAGAAATGTTAAGGTATAAAAACACTATACGCACGCCTTTATCAGCTAAAGCTTTTGAGCTTTGATCTAAAAATTGTGCTGCTTGATGCCATACAGCTGGATGATGTGTTAACACAAGTAAACACTGTTCTGTTGCGAACATAACACGTCGAGTAATAAGGGCCGTATCCTCAGTTCTTAAAGGATTGGATTTTTCAAAAGCAATAAATTTTTTCCAAAGTTCGACCTAAAGCGAAAATTCTTTCTTTAATATTTAAAAAAAAATAAATTGGTATTTTTGCCATAAACCTGTTTAACTTCCTCTTTGGATAGATTTGGCGGTATGGCGGGTAAATTACGGTTCAAGCCTTTAGTAATGTTTTCCAATTCCTTGGCTACTCTACGGGCATTCATGTAGTCTCTATTTATTATAAAAATGATTGGTTAATTAGAATTTCATTTTGTTTTATAAAAAATCTAGCTCACTTTGATCTTTCCAAGCTCATTTTTTCCGATATTATAGGATTGATATTGTGCTCAAAAGCTATATAATCTTTCCAGAGAATTTCAATGCCTATTATAGGTGTTATGACAGCTTTTTGATAGACCCTTCTTACAGCTGTAATCTTTTGATTTTCTGCATAACTACCTACAGCCTCCACGCTCCGCAGGAAGGATATATAGTCTTGCCATATGGAAAATGAGTGTAAATCCATGCCAATTTTTTCCAAAGCAAAATCGTAGGCTTGGGCCAACTTTTCTCTGAAAGAGAAATATGTACATAGAAAAAAATATTTTAAAAAATTTTTGTTATTAATGTTTTACTCACTTGTGTGTACTTAAACCAGCCTTAGTCTCCTTAACATAAGTCAAATATAATTTCCACAAATCAATATTTAAAATCTTCACCAAAGACCGTTGAAATAATTTTTCCACTCTCTCGAAGTTGCGTCCCTTCATTTCCTGCTCAATGTATATTTTCCAGTAGCGTGCAGTTGTAGGAAAAACATTAACCAATGATTCATATAAAGTGCGCACCTCATTCACCGGCCGCATTTGAGCCTCACGCAACAATGTCGACCAAGATTCAATATCATAGGGGCGCATTTCCACGACTTGTTGGGCGCGCACCAAACGTTCGTGGCCCCATTCCTTAAAAAAATTCAATTAATATTTTAGAAAATGTAGATACAAATAAAAATTATATGTATATATTTTTTTAACTTACAATGTCAATTTTTATTTGATCTCTTACAGACATATTGTTCAAAATTGTTGTGCACGTTTTTTTTAATTTCACCAAATTCAATATATTTGTTTATACCTCAACAAAATTAACTTTATATACATAGGCTTAAGTACAGTTTACCGACGCAGCTCCAAATAAAAAAAAAAGTACATAGGGTGATAGAAAATTGAAAAATAAGAAGAAAAAATAAAATGGCAAAATTCTCGGAAACGCATAGTTTCCGAGTTATGGACCTCGGAAGTTTTCATATGAATTTGCGATTTCCCATTACATTTCTGAACATATATGGTCAATATTGGTATCATTTGAAAGCTTTTGAATAGATCTTTCTGGATATAAACATTTTATTTAAAAATTCTTAATCCATTAAGGAGCTGCGATGAATTTTCGAAAAAACAAAATTTTTTAGTAAGCATAAAAACCAATATATGTATTTATGTTTTAAATTTGTTTTTTAATTCACTCTTTTCTAAAATAAACTTAACTTTTATACATACATACTTATTTCTAACTATACTAAGAAATTACAAAAAAAAATTATTCGCATGTGTATGTGCATACATGTATTAAGGTTTTTCTGATTCCCTATTTTGCTTTATTTTATTTAAATATTTGTTGGTTTACTTACGTATTAATTACTTTGCAGGGAAGTTTTAGTAAGTGATAGAGGTGGTAGAGGAGAAAACCTATGCAGAAAAGCATTAGTAAGCGAAGCCGGTGTTTGTTATACCATAGAGGAGAAAATCTGTTCATCCGGCCGAAGGCCGGCTATGCGAAGAAGCTTTATTTAGCGAAGCCGGTGTTTGTTATACCATAGAGGAGAAAATCCTTGCGCCCGGCCGTAGGCCGGCTATGCGGAGAAGCTTTATTTAGCGAAGCCGGTGTTTGTTATACCATAGAGGAGAAAATCCTTGCGCCCGGCCGAAGGCCGGCTATGTGGAGAAGCTTTATTTAGCGAAGCCGGTGTTTATTATACCATAGAGGAGAAAATCCTTGCGCCCGGCCGAAGGCCGGCTATGTGGAGAAGCTTTATTTAGCGAAGCTGGGATTTTTTTGATAAAATTTTTATTACCTAGTGCACCTCCGTAACATTTTGATATAAAATTTTGTAAAAACTGTATTAGGAGCTAAAGAGTTAAAAAGTTTTAAAAAAATTTTGCATATCCAGAAAGATCTGTTCAAAAGCTTTCAAATGATACCAATATTGGCCATATACGTTCAGAAATGTAGTGGGAAATCACAAATTCATATGAAACTTCCGAGGTCCATAACTCGGAAACTATGCGTTTCCGAGAATTTTGCCATTTTATTTTTTCTTCTTATTTTTCAATTTTCTATCACCCTATGTACTTTTTTTTTTATTTGGAGCTGCGTTGGTAAACTGGACTTGTTCCTATACATATATGTACTTTCTTTATATGATTAAATTATTAAAAACCCCCATAAAATATTTATTTTTTTTAAGAAAAATGCCGCTTTTTTTGACTCGGCTTGCGTTGGAAAAAAATTAGTAGCAAATGTCCCAGTGTTGCAAAATAAAAAATTATTATATGGTACTGAGCTTCAACTAAAAGAGTACTCTTTCCTACCCAATGGTACTTTTTGTTAAAAAATAAAACAATCATTGATAAAAATAAAAGGAACAAAAAATATTTGGCAAAAGTGCACTTTACGGGGCGTACGAAAAAAAAAAAAAAATTGGACCCCCTCTGGAATAAAAAAAGAAAAAAAACAAAATTAAAATTTAAGGGGACTGAGGCCCCTGGGACCCCATGGATCAAAAAAAGCGGCCCGCCCACTTAGTGGTATGTGTGGGTACTCAAATTAAAGGTAATTGTGTAAAAAATACGAAATTAATAAAATTTAGGTCGAGCGGGACTTCTGGGTCCCTCTGGGGGTAAAAAAATTGCCCGTCCCACCCTTATAACTATGTGTGGGTACTCGAATGAAAGGTATTTTGCTTACGATTGTAAATATTTTGTTTTTATTTTGCTTTTTTAATGTTATACCTATGCGCCGTAGACAAACAATTTGTTATAAAAATCGCGGGATTTTTTTTATTTTTTTGTGGTATAACAAAGACCGGCTTCGCTAACTAAAGCTTTTCTATATAGCCGGCCTTCGGCCGGGCGCAAGGATTTTCTCCTCTATGGTATAACAAAGACCGGCTTCGCTAACTAAAGCTTCTCTGTATAGCCGGCCTTCGGCCGGGCGCAAGGATTTTCTTCTCTATGGTATAACAAAGACCGGCTTCGCTAACTAAAACTTCTCTGCATACCTATAAAAGATACATAAATTAACCTAGAGGAAAATATTAAACGAATACAAAAACAAAATACATATTTGCAATCGTGAGCAAATTACCTTTAATTTGAGTACCCACACAGATATACATAAGTGTTATGGGGGGGACACTTTTTTTGCCCCAGAGGGCCCTAGGAGTGCCTCCCACCCAAAATATTATTATTTTCGTTTTTGTTGCACAATTACCTTTAATTTTTTTACCCACACATACCATTCAGTAGGCGGGGCGGTTTTTTGGATCCAGGGGTCCCCACGGGCCTCAGCCCCCTTAAATATTAATTTGGTATTTTTTTTTTTATTCTGGATCGGGTGGCATATTTTTTATATTTTTTTTCGTACGCCCCGTAAAGTGCACTTCAGCCAAATATTTCATAACAATTCATTGAATACCTAAATAATACAAGGTAGTGGTATTTCTATTACCAACAGCATAATTTTTTCAAAAAAGTGCTTAAATGTTCTACAGCTTGTGTGTTAGTTCTGGTTCGCACTCTTCAAGTTGTATCCATCAAGTCTTGAGTTTTTGGGAGAGAGGAAAACAAAGGGCAATTTATTTTCCATATGCAAACCATGTGCCGAGCTGAGGAAAACCGGACGAGTCACAGTTTGCCGATAATAAACGGCATTTGTTATAAAGGTTAGCTGTGAAAGTGTTTTTTATCACAAATAAGCAGTCCCGAACACTCACCACCGACATCGTTGGCAACATCGACAAGATGAGTGAGATCCACCTTTCAATTTATACTCCTCTAAAATCGCAATATCTGTTCACCTAATTGGTGCGGCTGCAAGCGGACGTATTAAGCAGTTCGATATACAAACGTGGGATATGTACCGCCAGTCTGATGGCTACGATGGTAGCCCCATGATCAGAATTGGATGCAGTACACTAATCATTGCTTATCTGAGATACCATGATTAAAATGAATGGAGGCCCTATGCTCCTAATACGATCAATGGCAATATATATATATAAAAAAAAGTCCTAGATTTATTTTGTAACATTTTTTTGTATTACAAAATTAGAAAAGCTAGTAAACATTTATAATATAATGTTTAACATAGGGTCTCCACCTGAGATAAGATATAAGGAAAATACGTATGAAAAATTCAAAATATTCAAAATTTCACTGACATCATCTTATGCACAATAATTTCCGATATATTAATAGTATAGCAGCATACGGTTTCTATTTGTAACCCCTCTCTGAAAAAGGTGGTTTTAGACGCATACTTATCATACTAAGCAAGTGATTTGAAAAACAACGTTTACAAATCGTAGAAATTTATTTTCAAAATTTAGCACTTCGTCAAGCTTGTGATAAGGCTAATTTCTGGCTTAACTTGTATGCAAAGGACAGAGCACAATCCTCTTTAAACTCCATTACATTCCAAAACAAAATGACTGGTTGGTGCGGCTTACATGCCGAAGGCGTGTCATTTTATGATGTAACATTCCATCCTTCATTAAAAAATTATTTAATGTAAATTAATGGCACAAACTCAATATGTATACATTTTTCCTTCAAGTTGTCTAAAAAAAAGGTTAACGAAAAAAAACATTAAAGCAAATGTGCTTCGGTTTTCAAATCGAAGTCTTGACAAAAATTACGAAACAATGAAGTAAGATCTGTTTCGCACTTTTCAAGTTTTAGCCGTTAAGTCTTGAGTTTTTAGGAGAGAAGATAAAAGATATTAATTTTAAACTGTGATACCAAAAGAAAGAAAGTTCATCTGTGATATATTTTATTTTAATTTATTATTTATTTTATTTATTTTTGTGTTTTATGTGGTATTTGTTGTATTGTTTAAGAACAAATTTATTTAAAATTATAATGTAAGGATTATATATTCAATAAAATTTAAATCCCTGAGGAAGTTGAAAAAATCTCAACGAAACGTCGGAGGAGTAAAATTATGAATAAATAGTCTTTTATTTTTCATTTACTGTGACCTTGAAAGCCTGACTTAGATAATTCTAAGAAAAAACAAGATAATGTCATTTCTTTTCCTCTCTCTCCTAAAAACTCAAGACTTGACGGCAAAGACTTGAAGAGTGTGAATTAGTACTAAGGAAAAGGCGATTTCTTTGCTTTGTTTTTATCATATTTTTATATGAAATAAACCGACGGCAAATGTGGTGTAGACAATATACCCTAGGAGATTCTACATTAATTTCATTTTTCAATTCTCCAACCATAGACCAAAAAGTTTCAATGTCAAAGCGATTGCAATTTTTAAATTGTACTAAACATGTTATTGGAGTACCTCAGTACTTTTGCAATGCCTATAGTACTAAAAAAAAGTACAATTATACTGACTTTATCATCCCTGGAGTAGTTATGTATTTGGCAATCAGCTGTTTGGCCAACGGCCTTGTAAACGTCAATTTTATTTTGACAATGAATCAGTGAGGAGGTGCTAATCTTAAATTTCTGTATTGACGAACGAAAATTTGTGAAAATTTACGATAAAAACAACGAAATAAAAAAAATACTTTTAGGGAAAATTTCTCAAAATTAAGTCTGCTAAAATGGCAGATAAATTTTCCTATCAAAGAACGGTCCAAAGTTTGGCGAGAGTGCTGGCGCAAATAAAACCAACGCCCTGGGAAAAGGTTAGTCGACTTTTTTCAATAAGAATTCTGTGGCCTTATTGAATTAAAAATATTGACTTTTCAATTAACTGGCTTTTGATATTGAAATAAAATTTTAAATGTAGTGGAATTTGAACTTGTTTTAAAGTTAAAAAAAACCTTAAACAATACATACTTAGTTATTATTTCTCTTTTTTTTTAGTAAAATTTTCTTAATTACTTATTATTTTGATTTAGGTTCAAGCATTATTTCGCTATTGCCCCCAAGAAAATGCTGCTGGTGTATTTTGTTTAGATTCCCGGTCACAAGATGCTGTTATAGCCTTGGGCTTGTATTTCCTAGAAAGTGGTTGCCAACATGAGGATCGCATTGTGCCCTATTTATTAAGATTGGCGAAATGTTTACCGAAAGCTGTCTGGGTAGATGATGGCAAATGGAGTAAAACCGATAGTAAGTTTAAAATCAGTTAATTACATTCGATTTTTATTGTTGTGTAGGATGAGTAATAAGTGATTTGCAAATAATCGCTATTTGGCAAATTTATATTCAAGCCGCAAACTAAGAATTATTTATGGCCTGCTCATCAATTTCAAAAGAAGACTTTGCTCGTACATGTAAAACAAAATAAATATTTTATAATGCTTTTGTTTTAAATGTAAATTAAGTGAACGGATCTTCATTAGAATAAGATGTACAGACAGTTGAAGTTTTTTTTCTTTTGAACTTCTATGGCTTATCTTGTATTTCTTGCAAAACAGAAAAGAGGCTTAAAAAATTTAATGAACTTTAAGAAGTTTACCAAATTATTTGAAAGTCAGATTAAATTAATTTTGCTGACTTTTAAAATGCATATCCACGTCATAAAGTTTATTTAAGCAAATATAATAACAGGTTCTCAAATAACCGGTATTCAAATTATTCATTGTAAACCGTCGTCAAATGCATTTTTGTCTTTTTTTATAAAGGCTCAACCTTTATAGAAAATGAGGTCACTTCAGTCAACATAAGCAACTGTGCGAATACATATAAAACATATAGAGCCAACTATAATGTACTTAATGAAACTTTTCGTTAAGTCTCGTCAAATGTCATCTTCTTAAGCAAAGTGTTAAACTGAACATTGAACATTGAATTTACCTTAATTTTTCGATATGTTAATAGTATCTATTTACAAAAAACTTGGGCTTACAATTCTTTAGCGTTAGGCGAAAATATCTTAAGTCAGAAACTGTAGTTTTTCGTAATGTTAAATTGAAAAATATTTATTTGGTGTATTTCATAGACATTTTTCCTAAAGAGCAGATTATAACGATTATAAGCAGTTGTGCTAGACTTAAGATATTGATACCAATGATGCAAAATGCGGCACAATTGGGTTATTTGTGCCACTGTTGAATTTTTGATGGCCCTGTGGTGCTTTCTAATCTATTTTAGCCCTTTTAGATCTAAATAACTATTATTAAAAGTTCAGTACATTTTTCAATATAATTTTCTAACTGTTTCAAACACGAATTTCATTTACATCATTGTTGTGTTTGTTAAAAAAAACTTCATAACTTTATTCGCAAACCTGAATTGTCTTAAATAGGAATTCTTTTTTGTAAGTATGTATGTATGTATATCCAGTTAATACCAAATATCACCGTAGTAGACTATAAAATAACTTCTCTTCTGTCATTCTTGTATCCTATTGGAGCATAGGACCTCAACCATGCACCTGTATTCCCCTATATTATTCGCTTCACTGTGATTTGCGGACGCAGCTCCTCATCGAAAACTCTCCTCAACATTTTTTAAGGGCGCGACGGAGCGTCCACTACCTTTAGGGTTTCATGTTTTGCTAGTATAAGAATAATCCATCGCAATTATCGACATTCTATTTAGTTTCTGGTGCCCTATCAAAGGGTTATGGCCCTTTTAAATGGTTAATTTGGCCCAAAAATTAAAAACTCAAAATGCATCACTGATTGATACCAAACGAAAGAGAGTAAAATTGAATTAAAGCCAATCAAAAACTCAAAATGCGTTTTTTTAACTTAAGACCTTTTTGCCGAACGGTAAAGAATTAGTCGTTAAATTTTTTCGAAAATTAGCATATAAAAAACATTCTGGAATACCTACATATTTTTATTTTATAACTAGAAATTTTAAATCGGATGGATCAGGTTTGCTATAAAAAGAAATGTAATTTTTTAACGTTTTTTTTTCAAAAATTGTTTGTATCTGAAAAACACTGGTTACGAATAATCGCTAGTGTTACATCATTAAAAATGTTTTATTCCATCAAAAAAGTTTTGGTTAAAAACTATTGAAACTTTCAACAAAAAGTTTTCCGGGCTTTCGATTATTCGCTTTGTATTGACTTTGATTAATACTCTTTTTTTTATTGTAAGAAAAAAATTCCGGTCTTAATAAAAATAATTTAATGGAAATTAAATTCAATGAACTTAAGCCTAATTAAACATATCTAAATTTCGATTAAAAAGAAAAGTTCAAATCAAATAATCGTTCTTACTTATTACCTAAATTCTTTGAAAGTTTATAGTTAATTTAATTTAAAAAACTTGACAAAGTTTAAAGCGATTTCATTAACTTTAAATTTTTTGCATATTACGAGTACATACTTATTTATTGCAGAACAAATCCTTATGATATTTTTTCAAATATTTAAAATGTTGCCTAAATATTTCTTTCTTTTTTCTTTTAGGAATCCCTTCTGCAGAAAAATTCGGTTTCTGCTTAAACACTTTACTATCCGATATTGTGGTCAAATGTCCCGATTTAAGAGAAGAAATCACACTAAATCAAGTAGAAACTTTAGGTGCTCTCGCCAACATTATAAAGTCTAGCAAAGAAAGTAGCTCTGCTCCACCTCCTATTATTCTATGCAAAGCTACGGTACCATTGCTATTTGGTTTGGCTCGTTCTATGGGTCGCTATGCCGCTCAAGATCCACCTTTATTATGTCGCATCTATCCCAGAGAAGAAATGCCTGTGGTTAGGCAAAATTCAAGAGAAGGAGGTAGTTATAGTTCCAGTGAACGTTTGGCCTTTTTACAATTTCGCCCTATAATACCCCGTTCTATGTCGGGCAGTTTAAGCCAGGATTCCAATGAAATACGAATGCGCCAGATATCGGTTATAGCCAATCTAAATAAACATAAACCCCAACTGCACACATATTTCTCAGTACCCTACGATCCTCGTACACATTTCTTTACACGCTATGGTTCCAGTTTTAATCAGTTTCCAAATATGCGTGTTATCGATACACCCACTAAAATACAAAAACAGATAATTATGCCTCCGTTTCCTATCCAGCATTTACAGACTATATTTTCGGTAGCCAAAAAGCTTTTGACTAAAGAAACTCTAGAGCATTTGGACGAACAAGCCAGTGATATATTTGCTTTACATCAAATCAAAGGTTATTGTTATAAAAGTTTTTCGGAAACTTTAAATCTTGTATTGGTGACTTTGTTGCGTGAAATTTTACAACATCAAATCGATTTGCCAGCACCTTTTACCAAAGATGTGCAGGAATTTGTTAAGCGTTTGTTTTTAAATGGGCAAACAGAATTGCAAAATAAACAACAGGATCAGGAGCGTGAGAAAAGGGAAGAGAACGGCATACCTGTGGTAAATAAATACAAAGTAAATGTTATGGCTAATGCGGCCTGTGTGGATTTATTAGTTTGGGCCATACGTGATGAAACCGGTGAGTTGTTTTTTTTTTTTTTTAAATAAGAAACATTAGAATAACTTGAAATTTTTAAGTATTTAGATTTAGAGTGTATTTTCCAGTAGTATTTTATCAAAATTAATTTTTTTTTTTTGTTTTCTTCTTAATTTTTTTTAATTTTCAGTTGATGAGGAGTACAATGTACCTTCATTGCAGTATGCTTTGTCTTATTTAATGCAAAAAGGTTATGTTGGTTTTGTTTGGTTTTTTTAATTAAATCAAAGTGATTGTATTTTTACCCCCTTATGCAAAAAAAAAAAAAGTTATTGTTCACATTGGTTAACTAGCACATTAAGCCCATACACATTTTCTGGGCTTAATGTGTTGATTAACTAATGTGTACCTTAAATTTTTTTTGCATAAGGGTGTAAGTGTTTCCCAATTTTTGGAGTTTTTTATTTACATATTTGGTTTTTATATAATTTTTTCATTATTGATTTATTTCTTCCCTATTAATTTCCCCCTATTTGTTGTTTCTTTTAAGAACTTGTTTTCTTTGTTTCTTAACTATTTTTTCAATTGATTTTTCTATGTTATATGATTCCTTGGTGTATATTTTTATTTCAAATTCATGATTATTCAGTTTTAATATAAACATACATACATATCTATACTGTGATGATTTATTTGAACTATTTTTTTTAACTAAATTGTATATAAAGCATTCAAAAGTCTAGAAAAAAACTAAATTTAATTTTAAATCCTTAAGAAGTATTGCAAAAAATAGATTGTTGTTGAGTCAGGGCAAATTCTTTTTACATTTGCTAAATTATTTATTGAATTATTAATTCAATTTCGATTTATCGTAAAATTTTTTAATTTCAAGTTAAAGTTTAGCGGCCTTATTCATAAAAAAAGAACAGGTTTATGAAACGAATTTTCTATGAAAATTTGCTTAATAAACCTTTTATTAACCTGTTTTATTTTTTAATGAACAAGGAGGCAAGACCCATTAACTTGTAAAAATTTAGACAAGTTTTTTCACTTAAAGTTATAAAGAATTATTTTTAGGCGATCCACAGTCTCAGCTGAAAACGCTAAAATTTCGCAAAAAAAAACTAAATCTTTAATGTTAAAAAGGTCGGAACTTATTTTTAGTCCTAATAAATCATCGTCTCAAATTTTTTAAATTGAGAAACTACGTATGTATGTGTTCTTAAGTATATTGTTATCAAATTAAAGTATTTGTTCGAAAACTTTAGCATGACAATCTGAAAATCTGAGCTTTAAATTTAAGTACAATATACCATCGATTTAAATTTAGTTCGACTAACTTCTCGATAAGTAATGTGAAGATTTGTTGTCTCCTTTTTTGAACTATGTTTTGTAAATGGCCTTAAAATCATCGATTGCTGCTAGTAACATTTTTATATTGACTTTGACATTTTCTTTGAAAGTTCACAGAGAAAAACTACTCAATGAGTAACAAAAAAATATTTCTTATAAACGCTGCTCATCATTACCAATATATTGGCGTCGATTTCGATGTTTTTTCTCATGTTATTTTAGGCCAAAGGTATTAGCAAAGAGTATAAATAAATTTATGTATATTTATAGTCTTGGGTCTCATATCAAAAAAAAAAGAAAGAAGCCCGCCCTATAAAAAATAATCGGTGCCGCCCATCAATGATACAGCTTTTAAATCGCAGTAAAAAAAGTTTATTTATCCTCTTAAAATACATTTTGCCATTACAAATAACACTGCTACTCGCAAATTTTAACAAGCTGGGCTGTTTTAGAATATCCGGAAAAAAATTATTGAAAATTACACTGTACACGAATTAGACATTTTTCTTTAAAGCTGGGCACTCTACCATTAAAACTAATTTGAGTACGCTAAATTCAATGATGAATTCCGTTTTTCGAAGATAGCACTCGTATTTGCGATAATCGCGATTAAAAATGTTAATTCAAATGAACCATAAAACGATATTTTTTATACTTTTGGGATGATTCAACTCTATGAAATACAATTTCCGAGGAAAATTTTTTTCGCGATTTTTGAAAAAAATTAATTTCTTAACTCTATTGAATATTTTTCTGAACCCTATTAAATATATACAAAATAACATAACAATAACATATTCGCAAAATTTTTAATTGATATTGAATTAATTGCAAATTCAAAACAAAAAAATTTAGCGAAAAAAAAATTTGCTTTAAAGAAAAATTACAGCTTCTTTAAAAATTTTAAACGTATACAAGGGCTTACTTTGAATTCAGCGTACTCGAATAATTTATTTATAATTAGTCAATTCACAAGGTATCCTAACATGTCATATTGTCAAAATGTCCTAATATTTCACAATGGTTTAAAAATATTGTTGTACGGCTCAGCCGCTCAGCGCTGGACTTTTCTGATTAATTACGACAGCACAATAAACACAGCAAGCAACGTTCTATTTATTTAAGACACTTTTTGTTAACAAACCAACAACAATATTTTTAAACCATTGTGAAATATTAGGACATTTTGACAATATGACATGTTAGGATGGATACCTTGTGAATTGACTAAATGTATTTTTCTCGAATAAGCTTTACCAGTAGGGTGCCCAGCTTTTTAAAATTTGCCACTAACACAGTGTACTCTATAGAGTTAAAAAGAAATTTGTTTTAAAAACAATTGGGAAAAAACTTTTGCCGCGAAAAAAAATAATGAAAAATTGTGAAGAGCTTTTTTTTCACTACTTGTAGCAGAGTTAAGCCTGCGGGACGGATCATCCCTAGGTGATGTTGCTACTCAAAAGATTCTGCTGGCATAAATATTTCCAAAAGTAGCGGAGGTTGTATAGCTCAAACTCCTAAGCAATCCTGCAAGATTATTCACTCAAATTGCTACCTGTGTATGCTGGTTACTCCCACACTCAGGGGTGGTTGGCCATATGGCAGGCCATCATCTAAATATTTTCCACATATTTCTGCGGAACGATATTGTCGATCTTCTAGAATTATAGGGTTTTAACAAATTTTGGTCAAACAATTTATTCTACGAGATAAAATCTCAACTTTAAAACGTAAATCGATCCGAATCGAAATATTCTAAATCAATAAGCGATCTCCTACTAAATTCTACTAAAAACTCAATATTGATTTTAAAGTCTACTTAGAAAAAGGATCTTCAGATCTATCTTTTTTTGAAATTTGTGGCCATATTTTCAACTTTACTATTTTAATATTTCTTATTGTATTAAACAAAATTTTTATATAATTTAAAATAAAAATACTTCTATTTAGAGAACATAAAAATTATCTTTTTTTTATAATTTCATTGTAAAAACCCGTTTCCTTTTTATCATGTTTGGAATGATTTGTTATGCAACCTTCGACCTCCCAGTATTTTTTATTCTTGTACAATTCCTTTCTTGATTTTCATATATTAATTTAGCTCTTTGTTCTGTTTATTCTTAATCTTGCCTTCCATAGAGGCCGATAAACTGTGTGGACGTCTTTCGCAAAAGCTCAATTCCCAACTATCCCATAAAATCGTTATGGATCATATGCCTTTGTTAATGGTTTGCCTAGAAGGCCTAGGCAAATTGGCCCAGAAATTTCCTAATATTGCTAATACATCAATATCTTACTTAAGAGATTTCTTAGTAGATCCCAGCCAGATTTTAGCTAAACTACATGCCCATTCTCAGCAGTTAATGGCTTTGCAGAAGAAGGAGAAGGAGGTGACACCTTTTAAAATAGTGGTGCAAAATAGTGAATCGCGTTCCACAGTTGATATATTTGGCGAAAGTAAAAAGTATGCCCCTTTGAGAACAGGCCAAGCAGCCTTTGAAGCTTTAAGAGATGCAGCCATAGAAAATTTGAGTATAGCTTTGAGAGCAGCACAACCGGTGGATCAATTTTGTGTGCCCGCCTTAGTGGCAAATGTCTCAAATCGTTTGTTTACCGCCGAAAAACATGAATCGTGAGTATACTTTTAACAACAAAAAAGTGGTTTTAAAAAAAAAGATGTTTTTTTTTTAATTTCACTTTAAAACAGAGAATCTACTTTAGTAAGTTTAAATATTATTGTTATGTTGGGCCATGTTGCAGTGGCCTTAAAGGATACTTCAAAGACAACTCAAAATATTTTGCAATTTTTCATACAACGTTTTTGCAAAGTACCCTCTGAACAAAATGCCCTAATTGTGGATCAATTGGGCTGTATGATTATTTCCCAGTGTGAACCTCATGTCTTTGAAGAGATCATGAAAATGTTTTCACGCGTTACAGTGCAATCGGCCTCATTGGCCTATACCTCAGATCCGGAACATCGTAAACAGTTCTTTAGTGTTTCGGATGCTGTAGTCAATGCTCTGGGTAATATTGCAGCCAATATACAAGGTGACGACGAGAAATTAGAACTGTTGGGCAAATTGCTTGAACTCTTTGTACAAATCGGTCTTGAGGGAGAGCGTTCCTATGACAACACGCCTGGGGCGCCCAAGGCCAGCTCTAGTGCTGGTCATTTAGGTATGTTAATACCGGTAATTGCAGTACTATTGCGACGCCTTCCGTCCATAAAAAATCCTCGCTTGCGTTTGCACAAACTATTCAAAGATTTTTGGGTCTACTGTGTGGTCATGGGTTTTACGAACGCTCGTCTCTGGTCACCCGAGTGGTACATGGGAGTTCAACAAATTGCTGCCAAGTCGCCACTGTTGATATCACAAACTACCCACAAATCCGATATGCGTGAGCTAAATTATACCTCGGCGATTAAAAGTGATTCGGTTAGTTTGAATGAATTGCGCAGTCAAATATTATTGTTGCTGGAGCATCCTGCAGCCGAGGTTACAGCCTGTATTAATAAATTAACTTTTGCCCAATGCACATATTTGTTGAGTGTCTATTGGTTAGAAATGTTGAGAGTGGAGAATGCAGAAGAGCCTAGTTTGGAGCCGATATTAACCTATTTATGTGATCCAGCTTTACAAAAAGATAAATCCGGGATTTGGCAATGTGTGAAATGGTGAGTTTTCCGTAACATCTTCTAATAAATATACAAAAATAATAATCTATACTTTTCTTTATTCCAGTGTGGCTGATCAGGTCTTTGAAAAATTTCGCAATGTTTTGTTTACTCGTGATGAAATACGAGAAAAGGTGTTGGAATCCCAAGCCACTTTGCTTTTAGTATATTTCAATCACATTCACAAACAAATTCAAGTGGTGGCCGATCAATATCTTTCCCAATTGGTAGATAAATTTCCTCATTTATTGTGGAATCGTCGTGTTTTATGGTGCATGCTAGATATTCTGCAATTACTGGCCTTTTCTTTGACTTTGGATCCTAATGAGGAGACTCCTACTTTAAGAGTGGTTTCTACACCCTACACCTTGCAGTTAATGGACTCTTTGCCTGCGCGTGAAGGACGTCTTAAAGATTTTGCCGATCGTTGTCAGGGCATTGTTAACGAAGCCATGAAATGGGCTCCTCGTTCCACCAAATCCCATTTACAAGAATATCCCAATCAAATACCCACCCATGTATTAGCTCATCATAGTGGCTTGGCTTTAGCATTCGATTCTGTAGTTAGTACGAATACCTTTTATCCCAATGCTTTACCCTCCATTAGTAAGAGACCGAACTGCGTACGCTCGGATACTCCTAGATTTGTGTCGGTTTTATGTTTGCGCAGCAAATATGCTGGTGAAATTTCTGGCCTGTTGTCAGTGCTTAGTGAAGAGGAAAAAGCTGGTTTGGCAGATCGTTTGGTAAAGGATGTCTGGGATGCCTGCAAAGAGAAAAGTGATGCTAGACATCGTGGAGCCTTGTGGAGAGCTACGGCCTATTTGATTATATGCTCGGATATTAATCGAAAACTTTTACATGCAGTGGGTAAGAATTTAGATTTTTTTTTGTCCCAAAATATTTTCTAAAATTTTTGGCACAAATTATATATTATATTATGGGTCCTTATGAGTAGCGAAGTTTATTTACCGATGTCCGTCAGTCCGTCTAACCGTTAAAATGGCTTTTACGAAGCCCCCAGATATGATGGGGACTAGGTTGTTATATATTTAGGACACATATAGTTCGGAATTGTTTGATATTTAAATTCAGCCTGATCGGTCTACAAATGGCTAAGATATGAGCAGAAAACCACGACTGCATATAATTTTACCCATAAATCCATAATTTTTGTTTTTTTTTTTAATTAATATCTGAAGAACGGAAAGAGCCAAATTGGAGAAGTGTGTGTGGTACGGTAAGAGAAAATTTGGTACACATATCTGGGTCATCAATTACACAATCTCTCTAAATGGGCAGGATTGGAGAAGTTGGCGTGGCGCTTTCCGTTCGAAGATAATTATAGATTTATGTATATCCGAAGAACGGACAGAGCCAAAGTTTCAGAAGTAGGTAGAAACAGCTTGGTCATAAATATACATCATCTAACAAAATGTTGGGGGTATTGGAGAAGTGGACGTGGCACAAATAAATTTGTTTAAATCTGTTCTTATCGCACCTTGTGCAGGTGAAGGGTATATAAGTTTCGGCATAGTCGAATATAGCAATCTTATTTGTTTTGAAAATGTGTCCCACTTTAAATTATATAAACAAATTTGATTTATATAAACAAATGATGTCGATTTATTTTTGAATTTTTATTGTTCCAAATCATTTGGAAAAAACTGTCCCAATTAATTTTTTTTTTTTTTTTTTTTTTTTTGTAATATTTCGATTCTCTTTATAATTTTCTATAAAATTTTTTTTTTGTTAAAATTAAATTTTTATAAAAAAAAATTGTGTAACAAATCAATTTTTATAAAAAATTGTTATTGTCCCAAATCATTGCAGGGCGGAATCGAAGTTGAAGTGGAGTCGGAGTTGAGATTTAGAATGGTTTTATCCTAATTCAATTTCTTTAGAATTTTTTTCTATGAAAGTTTTTGTTAAGTTGGCAAAATTAAATTTTTATAAAAAAACATGTGTCCCAATTCAATTTCTGTAAAAAAATGTTTGGTTCCAATAAATTTCTTTGAAAATATTTTTATCCAAATTGAATTTCTATAAAAAAAATTTTTTAGCCAAATTTTCAATATTAGGATTTTAGTTTTTCTAAAACTTATTTCTATAAACAATTTTTTTTGCAATACAATTTTTATAGAATACTTTTACTCCTTATGCAATTTCTAAATAGAGTTTACTTTCAAAATTGATTTTCTATTGAAATTTGTTTACTCAAATGTCTATTAAATATTTTTTCCACTTCAACTTTAATAAAAAAAATTTTTGTTGCAATTTAAATTCGTTACAAAAATTATTGTCCCAAGTAAATTTTCACAGAAATTTTTGGTCCCAATGTAACATGTTTTGTTTTACCTTTAAAATTGTCTATCCCCTTATTAAACAGCCACCTCTCAAGTGGGTCTTTTCACGGAATCCGCCATGGAAACTGCTGTGGAATGTTGGCAATGGGTATTGACTGCTCGCCAAGATTTAGAATTATGCTTTATACAAGAAATGGTTTCAGCCTGGCAGACCACGTTCGAAAAGAAAATCGGCCTGTTTGCAGAAGAAGGTGAAATCTCCAGTCCTTTAGCTGCTTATGAAGGGTGCAAACTGGTACCTAAACCGATACTAATTGAGCCCCATCTAATATGGTTGCAATTACTCTCCGAAATGGTGGACACAGCCAAATACTGCAACCGTGACAAAGTAGAAATGTTTTGCTTGTTGCTTCATCGTTGCCTCCCAATAGCCAAAAATAGCAAACAGAATCGTCAAGTGGCCACCATTGGCTGTCGTTTTAAATTACTACAATGTGGCCTGTCATTGCTGCAGGGCAATACCATTCCCAAGTCATTAGCACGCAACATTTTACGTGAACGTATTTACAGCAACGCTTTGGATTATTTCTGTGGCCCTCCTACTTGTCCGAATCAGAGCAAAGAACAATTACTGGATGATATTTTCATATTGTTGAAATTCTGGCAAACCATGCGTAGTGAAAAGAAGCATTTGGTTACTTCAGAAGTGGGAGATTACGACATACCCTCATCTACACCTAATCACATGTTGTCTGTTAACAGAAATCCAGAAACAGCATCTCTAATCAGTACCGGAGAAATGGGTAGATCTTCTTCTATTGCTGGTGCCGGGGGAGGTTGGTATAATACTATTCCTCATTCTACCTCCACATTGTCGAAGAGATCCACCCGTTCTAAGAGACTGCCCTACCAAAAAGATTCTTATGACAAGGACTACATGAAGAAACGTAATTTGATTTTAGAATTGTTGGCGGTGGAGATAGAACTTCTTATTACTTGGTACAATCCGAACAGCTTACCCGACTTGGCCATACCAGGAGAAGAACAAATCACCGAATGGCGCAATCGTCCCTATAAAATTAATGTCTGGCGTGATTATACCCGTTTGGCTTGGACATACAATCCAGCCTTAGCTGTCTTCCTACCCTCACGCATTAAAAATGCGGAATCTATCGAAGAAGAGGTGACGCGTTTAGTGTGCTCTGATCCAATAGCGGTATGCGAAATACCTGAGGCTCTTAAATATCTGGCCACGACCAAGAATTTATTACAAGAAAGTCCGGATTTAATGTACATTCTTGCCTGGTCTCCCGTCACTCCCATACAGGCTTTATCATATTTCTCTCGCCAATATCCTTCCCATCCTCTAACAGCTCAATATGCGGTAAAGACTTTGAATCACTATCCCGCCGAATCCGTACTACCTTACATTCCACAATTGGTACAAGCCTTAAGACATGACACTATGGGCTATGTTTCTGAGCTCATTAAGAACATTTCCAAACGTTCACAAATTGTAGCCCATCAATTGATTTGGAATATGCAAACGAATATGTATATGGATGAGGATCAATTGCATAGGGATCCTAATTTGTACGATGGCTTGGAAGCTTTAAGTCAAAATATTATTTCTTCCTTCTCGGGTGCCGCCAAACGTTTTTATGAGCGTGAATTTGATTTCTTTGGAAAGATTACCGCAGTATCAGGAGAAATACGTTCGTTTCCTAAGGGACCTGAACGTAAAAATGCGTGCTTGGCTGCTTTAAGTAGAATAAAAGTGCAATCGGGTTGTTATTTACCCTCTAATCCGGAGGCAATGGTCTTAGATATTGACTACAACAGTGGAACGCCTATGCAGAGTGCCGCCAAAGCTCCTTATTTAGCCAGATTCCGGGTATATAGGTGCGGCATAACTGAATTGGAAACTAGGGCCATGGAAGTGTCCAATAACCCGGTAAGATTACCTTTGATCTTGTTTAAGAATATAAAGATAGGCAATTAGTTAGTTTTTTTCAGCATTAAAATTCTTTCCTTTCTTGGATCCAGGACAGATTTAAACCACAATTACATATTTTCTTTTTCTAGAACTCCCAAGAAGATGCCAAAATGTCTTTAGGTGTAGAGTCATGGCAGGCAGCCATTTTTAAAGTGGGTGACGACGTTAGACAGGATATGTTGGCCCTGCAAGTGATTACCATATTCAAAAATATATTCCAACAAGTTGGTTTGGATCTATTCCTATTTCCCTATCGAGTGGTAGCAACAGCACCAGGGGTAAGTAAAATAAAAAAATTATTATAAGCCAGCAAAAATATTCAGAATTTGTATTATTAATAAAGAAAAAATGTTACTTCACATTTCCTCGAGATTTTTTTCTAGCCCGCAGATATGGTTTGAAGAATTTGTTAGCTTATAGAAAATTTATCAAAAATGTAACTTAAAAATCGAGAAATTGTTATTAAGAACTTTTCTAGTCTAAACACGGAAAATGTCATTGAAAAGCTATTGTGAACTTTTCTAATCTATATATAGAAGTTCTCGAGAACTATTTTAGTCTATAGAAAACCCACGAAAAACATCAAAAACTTTTCTAGTCTATAGAAAACTTATTCAACCCAATTATGAATAAAAATTACCTGGTAGTTCTTTTTCCTTCTCCCATTTTTTCCTATTTAAATTTAATGCTGAAAATGGGAAAAGGGACAAAACTCACGAGGAATTTTTATCCATAATTAGGATGATTGAAAACTTTTGTGGTTTTAAAGATATAATTTATATTATTTTTCATGCTTTTAGTGCGGTGTTATTGAATGTGTGCCAAATGCCAAGTCTCGTGATCAATTGGGCCGTCAAACCGATACCGGTCTCTATGAGTACTTCTTACATCAATATGGCGATGAAAGTTCAAGAGAATTCCAAGCGGCTCGTGCCAATTTTGTTAAATCTATGGCAGCCTATTCCTTAATAGGATATTTGTTGCAAATCAAAGATCGTCATAATGGCAATATCATGATAGATAAAGATGGTCACATCATACATATAGGTAAATTTAAATTGAATTGGGTTGTTCACGAGAGGCTGCTTATCAGGTTATATGGTTATGTAGTTATATAAACAGCAACAAAAAATATTTAAAGAAATTTTCATAAATGTATTCTGTTGTTGTAAATATTACTTAATAACCATATAACCTAATAAACAGCCGCCCGTGAACAACACAAATATTTTATAAAGAAATAATAATTCTTTTAATTCAAATATTTTTCCTTAACTATTTTAGATTTCGGTTTTATGTTTGAATCTTCTCCCGGTGGCAATATAGGCTTCGAACCCGATATGAAGCTAACCGATGAAATGGTCATGATTATGGGTGGCAAAATGGAGGCTCCTGCCTTTAAATGGTTCTGTGAATTGTGTGTCCAGGCCTTTTTGGCCGTTAGGCCCTATCAAGATGCCATTGTTACATTGGTCTCGCTAATGTTGGACACTGGCTTGCCCTGCTTTAGAGGTCAAACAATTAATTTACTTAAACAGAGATTTGTTTCTACCAAAAACAATAAAGAAGCTGCTGCTCATATGTTGGCCGTCATACGTAATTCTTATCAAAATTTCCGTACTCGTACCTACGATATGATACAGTATTATCAAAATCAAATACCATATTAAAGACAAAATTTAATAATTGTTTCAATTACAATATTTGTATTCGGATCATTGTACTGTAAGCAAAATATTTAGTTTGGTTTTTGTATATTTTCTATAAATTTGGGGTGCTTTCAAATTTTATAATTATTTTATTGTTATTAGTTTAAATAATATAAATTATATTATTGCTATTGGAAAAATCTATTTAATTTTTTTTTTTTTTTTTTTTTAATATATGTTTTTCCTGTTTGTTTATCTTTAATTTTAATAAATTATACTTTGTTTAATAATAATAATTATTAAAAAAATATTTAAAAAGTTAAGCCTTAAGTGTATGTTGATTTATTAAAATACGTTTTATTTTTGAACAAAATAATTATTGTTGTATTTATTATTCATTTAAAATAATAAAATTTAAATAAAACTTAATGTTGCAAAAAATTTTATTTAAAATTAAAACAAATTTTTTGAAGAATAGGAAGTTTCTCTACAACTTTTTTTAACGATAAAGACTAATTTTTCTGCAGAAGTTTAATTGGTATATTATAGGTAGGCTATATTCCAAAGATAAGATCAATTCTCAATAACTATTCTATAGACTAAAGAAGTTTTTGATTATTTTTTTTAGTCTAAAAAAGTTTTTAATATATTTTCCATATTTTTCTATTTTCTAACGTCCTAAGTTATAAAAAAAATAAAACAGGTTATTAAAGGGTTTATGAAACGGATTTTGTATGAAAATCCATTTCATTTATTAACCAGTTTTATTTTTTATAACTTAGGCCGCAAATATCTAGAGAACTTTTTCAAAGTCTGAAAAAATTCAACGATAAATTGTTTATAAACTAAAAAAAGTTTTCAATAAACCTTTTTTTGTAGTAGTGAACAATTTTAAATGCCATCTTCCAGACGGGTGTGGAATTTACTTTACCACTTCTTTCCCTGTCATTAAAAGTATACAGATCTTGTATATGTTTTCTTTATGTTACGAAATTGTTTAGAAAATATTTGCTTTTTCAAACAGCAATTTTTTTAGATTTCAATGTGTACATTCGCTTTTGTGCCATAAAATGTCTTCCATACATCGGTTTATTTTGTCAGACAACTCTGTGCAAGTTGAGCACACATCTACTCTTGGAAGTTTGAAGCCATGATTGAATTTCGATTTGAATATTGAACGAAAGCAACTTGGCGTTACTTTTAATTCCGGATGACTATTTTCATTATAAATTTCATATAACTTTTTTATGGTTAATTCACTTGAAACATAAAGGCCGTTTGTCTGTATTCTGGAATAGAGTGATTCAACACATTTTACAGAACTTAAAAAACTTTTTACAGCTGATTTTTTTAGCTCATTTTTGTGACTGCAATGATCTCCACCACGTCTTTCAACAGGTGGCTTTCCTTGTTCATGAAATATCTTCATAATATAGTTTAATCTAGTTCGGGTAATGCAGAGTACAGAAAGGAAACTCTTCTGACAAACAGGCACTAAACATTTGGTATTTAATTCGGGGACAAAGCATTTTGTTTGGAAAATTTTTGAAGCCCTGTCACATGTTGTGGGTCTTCTTCTCTGTATTGATGATGTGACACAGTATTTTAAAATAAACTCATCCTGGTTAGCTTTTGTTTTATTCGTATAAAACATATCGTGAAAGCTTTGTATGTCCTCTTGTTTAAGCGAATTGCAATTATAAGCATTGCTTTTATGGTTACAATTTATCTTTGGCGCTTGTTTTGAGGAGTACCTATTGAAAAATTAAATGTACGAGCTACAAGCTCTAAAATATTTTAGAATTTTTATACAATAAATAGCTTTCAATTTTTGCCAAATTCTTTTTCCATTTGTTGGGATTTCTCGTCCTTTTTCTGACTCCATTTGGTGATATTTCAGAAGAAATCAGCTCCATTCAATTCAATTATAATCTATGAAAATTCAAGCGACTAAATTTGCTTGTTTAAAAGAAATTCTGTTTCGTCTAAATTTATTTTAACACTTATTCACAAGTTGTATACCTAGTACAGCTGAATGTCGAATTATCTACATATTATGCATTTATAAATTAGTTTGGGTTTTTACGTATAAAAAAAATCATTTTCATAACTTTTATAATAATCTTAATAAATGTAGTGTTTAAATTTTAGTCCTTGAGAATTTAAAAAATTTACTATGTATTTATTTTTTTCTAAATTAAACAATTGGATCTCAATTTTTATTCATTTTGTTTTTTAATCTATTTATTTACCCATCTCTGTAACCTAGTTGGAAGTTTTGCAGCTAAAGTAAATTTTTAATAACCCTACAAGAACCGTGACAATCATTTGACCGCTTATATGAGTGTCATTGCTCACACTACCTTCGCCACAGAGTACCTCTGAGCCATCTCGTAGAACAACGTCGACTTTTCCTATTATTTTCTTACCTCCGGTCTAGGCCAGAGACAAATATCTCAGCAATTCGGCAATAACCAAGGCGAATTAAAATTTTTATTTTTTTAAATTTTACACGGTGTTTACCAAGGCGAATTTACTTCAGGTGGCGGCGAGACTACAACAAGTCAACAACACAAAAAACAACATGGTATTTTGTTTTTGTATTTCGGTCATGGAATGTCAAAACCAGGGCAAATTAATATATAAATGAATTCGCCTTGCATAAAACAGTTGACTAAAGCAGGGCTACCAGAATTGGGGTTATAATCTCAAATTAGATAAAAAAATTTTATTCGGGATTATTTTGAGGATGGAAAAAATTTTTTTTTTCTTTTTGGCTAAATTATTTAAAGTTTTGTTTATTTTACAAGATAACCTAAATAAAAAGGCTAATATTTTTTATGTAAAAAACTCCTTTAATACAATTTTATTAAACAGATTATAACGCAAATTCAATATCTGTCGGCTGAAAAATCTGATTATGCTGATCGCCACATCAGTTTTTTATTCAAAATGTTTCTGCAGCAACATTTTTTATATCTTAAAAAATATGGTCGAATGACTAGGTCACGCAAAACTACATCAATGCATCGATAGGAAAAACAACACAAATTTTGTTTGTGTAAAACATGATAAGGATGTCAAAACCATTGCACAAAAAAAAAACAACACCTTAAATGGGCCATTCAACATGGATTTTCAGGCTGAAACCATTAATTCTAAAAGTATGTTTGACAATATGCACATGTTCCTTTAGGCCCTAATCATATAATACGCAGCGCAACGCCAAAGAATAACATTGAAAGCACAAACAATGTCATAAATATTTTGTAATTTTGTTGTTGCTTTCAACAGAAATTCATGTACCGTGTTTTAAAATTTTCAACGACACAAGCTATGCAGCGTTTGAAATTTTAAAACGCAATGTGAATTTCTGTAGAAAGCAACAACAAAATTACAAAATATTTATGACATTGTTTGTGCTTACATTGTTATTCTTTGGCGTTCTAGGGCCTTAATTATATTTAAGCAGGCAGTCATACAGGAAATTTAAAATACATATATTTATATTTTGAATTAACTGAATGATCCATTTTCCTTAATGCCGTATATTTTTGGTCAGAATTTGAAAGATAAGTACCAAATTGTGAAATTTCTTAAAATACACTTAGTCAATTCACAAGGTATCCTAACATGTCATATTGTCAAAATGTCCTAATATTTCACAATGGTTTAAAAATATTGTTGTTGGTTTGTTAACAAAAAGTGTCTTAAATAAATAGAACGTTGCTTGCTGTGTTTGTTGTGCTGTCGTAATTAATCAGAGCGGCTGAGCGGCTGAGCCGTACAACAATATTTTTAAACCATTGTGAAATATTAGGACATTTTGACAATATGACATGTTAGGATACCTTGTGAATTGACTAACTATTGCTTTAGGGTGATTATGCTAATATGAGTTTAAAATACAAATTTATAAGATAAAAATAATCCCCACTGATAAATAATATTAAAACATTATTTTATTTAAGAAATTTTTATTTTAAATTTGGGAATGAAGAAAGAATGTATGTGGCAGCCCTAGCCTAAAATAAACAAAAACATTTCAGTCAAAAAATATAAAATACAATAAATTATATTTAGAATCAAGAAAATAACAGTTTTTATAACATAAACTCGTGCAATTTTTGTGAGCACCTAATTGCAAATTCGGTGGAAGTGAACGTGACATTGAAATAAATTTAAACCGTTTCTTTTCTGTATTCATTTTATGCATTTGAACATTAAAACAGCACATAAACATTAAAAACCTTTAAGATATAGTGATAATGGTAAAAATTTGTTTTCGTGACCAAAAAACGATCTGTACCTTATTCTTACACATAGTTTAATTAATCGTCCCTTTATTTTTTAACTTTTTCATTAATAATTTGCAAACTAAAATTTAATTTAAAAACACAATTTTAAAAAGCACATGTAAACAAAACTTTTGACAATTCTGGCAAGACTAAAAAAAAACAGGCTGTCTCTTCGCCACCACCTGAAGTAAATTCGCCTTGGTGTTTACATTTGCCGGTACTGTCAAGACAATTGCAATACATGCAAACTTTTTCACTAATACATGTACACTTTTCCAACTGTCTTATCTACTGTCTTGCAAATTTTGCAGACAGTAAAATGGACAGTGATTTGACATTTGCTGACAGTAATTTGAAGTTTTGTTTGCAAAAGTAAAAAAAAATGAACATTCACGTTAGACATTTTTTTAAAGTGAACTGTCTTACTTGAGGGTTACACGATCAAGTTTTGTCTATCAAGTTTTAATACACTCACACTTTTTTTACCAATACACTCATACTTTTAAAAATTGAAGCTAACTTGCCTTTAAAATTCTCTTACAAGTGAGTGTATCAATTTAAGTTTAAGAAAACAGCTGATTACAAGTTTGGTGAGAAAATTTTTTGTTTGTCTTTATAAATTGTTCTCTTGATGACATCTTGAAAGTAAATTGCGTGCAGCCTACGTCACAGCTTCCAATTTTGACAATCTGTATATGTTAAAGCCTATCAAGAACAACTTGATCATGTGGCTGCTGTTAACTACTGTCTGGACGCCTACGTCACGAAGGCAGCAAGTATTGTTTTTGGCAGCTAATATGTATTTGCTTACTGTCTTGCCAGTACTGTCAAATGTAAACGCTGAGTTAGGGGTCAAGCACAAGGAGAATTTAAAAAGGTAAGTGCAACTCCTCAGCCGTTCATCATCTGTGTCCACGGCGAATTCAAAATATTATTCCCAAACGACAAAAAATACTTTTGCTTATGTTCTGTGCCAAAGTAACCAATATAACCAGAATAAAACTGTTGACGAAACTTTATCACTCTCTTTCTCTCACTCAGCAGATTCATTAATTTACAATACATACGAAGAAGACACTCACGTTTTGTAGTATAAAATTATTTTATAATAAACAGAGTTGTGCACTTAATACCGCTATTGTCATTGCGTGGAATTTATTTGGAATATCCATGCTTCTACCACGGTCAATTATGTTTCCTTGGGAAACCATCCGGCGATATCACCAGAACTGCCTTAGAGTGTAAGCCCCATGACCAAAGGCGCGTTGGAAGCCCATCGAACACATGGATGAGGCAGATTGAGAAAGAAGTCAGGTCGACTTCACGCAGCTGGGCCGAAATAAAATAACTAGCTAATGATAGGATTGCTTGGAAGAACTTTTTAATGACCCTATGTTTCTTATATGAATTGCAGGAATGAATGTATATCGTGTTCACGTGTAGGCAAGCCATCATTTCTCTCTTTTACACTACAAACAAAAACAAAAAATGTTGGTTACGAAAGAGCTCTACGATAGTTTAAGTTAAATCATAGGATTTATAAATAAAATACAAGTAGAATAGAAAATTTTTTAAAAAACTTTGTTTCATTTCTTATTTTAAAAATTTGTTATTTTGTTTTGCCTGACGAAGCAAGCACAGGGTCCGGTGGTAAGATTATAGAAACAATCCAAGACGAATTCACTAGAAGGTGAGGTCAACTCTACAACACTGCTCTTGTAGTCTGATTGTCAAAAATATTGCTAGTAAAAAAGGTGTGTTTACATAAAAAACTAGTTTGTATTCAAACTTTGACAAAAAAAAAAAAAAACAAATGCTGACTTGACCCCCACTTTGTAGTGAATTCGCCTTGAAACAATCCTTCAAATTGTATTGCAAATTCGAAAAAGTGGCACCGCTGGTAGCAAAAATTTAATACAAAAGTTTTGCAAGTGTGTAAGTAAAAATATTTTTGTTTCGCTTTCATTTAAATAAATACGATAACATTCCCTACAAGCAAGGCGAATTCATGTATACGGTGGTGTCGATACTACAACAAGTAACAACACCAAAAACACAACAATTAGTCAATTCACAAGGTATCCTAACATGTCATACTGTCAAAATGTCCTAATATTTCACAATGGTTTAAAAATATTGTTGTTGGTTTGTTAACAAAAAGTGTCTTAAATAAATAGAACGTTGCTTGCTGTGTTTATTGTGCTGTCGTAATTAATCAGAAAAGTCCAGCGCTCAGCGGCTGAGCCGTACAACAATATTTTTAAACCATTGTGAAATATTACTGAGCTACCTAAATAAGAGCGGCAAGCGTTTTTTGTATGTCAAAACTTTTAATATGTATAAAGTTTATACGTAAAAAACCTTTAGAACGGGAATTCGACACCACCCGGCTGGAAAATCCTATTTGACAAATCGCTATGTCGATTTGTCTTATTGAAAATGTATTTGAAATAGAATTTTTATGTTTAAAAAAACGCTTGCCGCCCTTATTTAGGTAGCTCAGTTAGGACATTTTGACAATATGACATGTTAGGATACCTTATGAATTGACTAAATGTATTTTTTGTTGCTTTCGTTGATCGATATGTCAAAAACACAAGCAACTTTTGACGTTTCTCTCTCTAAGTAAGAAAAAAATGTAGCACAGCTGTGCCTTCAACGCCACCTGGTAAATAAATTCGCCTTGCCTACAAGAATTCTTGAGTCATGTTAAAATTAAGAACACATGTTAAATACATATGTACATACACATACATACTTCATCGTTTTTTTTTTTTTTGACAAAGTATAATTTTTTTCAATGTATGTATTATGAATGAATATTAGACTAGAATTTATTTTCATACAAAATTCTGTAGAATTTGTAATGTTTTTTCTTAAAATCAATAAAAAAAAATATCCTACTTTTATTAATTGCTTGTTAAAACCGGCACTTAAAATCTCTGTTAACTAACTTTAACAGCAAAATAATACTGTCGTTAGTAAACATTTTTTGTTTTTATTTCTTTTAAGTTATGATAATGAAAAGTAAACTCTGTAATTTCTTGTCTTTTGTTTTGTTACATTTTTTTTTATCGTTTTTATTGCATATTTCTATTTGAAATTAATTAAAATTAACTTAAAAATTATTTAAAACAAGGTAACTAAATTAGTTATTAAGTAAAATATTTTAAAACAACTTTGTTGTACACAAATTTCGAGTAGACATAGGTATTTAAAGGAATAAGTTTTAATTGTTAATTTATAAAAATAACATTAAGGACATAGTACATAATTTTGGTTAATTTTTCTGTAGTTTATTGTTAACAGTCATTTTTACGACAAGCAGTGTAGGTGGCAAATAATAGATTGTAAGAAGGAAAATTGCACGATTGCATATCGGCCCTTTGCCATTGGCTGTAGGTGGTATTTTCCAATTCACGCATGGTGGCATAAGCTTCGGATGATTTAGAAGCAAATATAGTTATAATAAATTTGGAAGGTAAAAATGTGCGTAGAACACGTTGTATCAATTCGGCGTAGTTGGCCATAGCTACATTAGATTCAAAACTTACATAGGAGAACTCCTTTTCCGGTGTTATATGTATGGTCATATATTCACCCAACTGGTTAATACCATTCATCGAATAGCCACAGGGTTCGAATAGAAAATCGTCAATTTCCATATCGGGTAAAATATCATGAATTTTCGATTTGACTGTGGCATCTTTGCCATCCTGGCAGCAAACTTTAGTAAAAATGTTCATTATTTCAGAATTCAAATTCTCCATAAGTATTTCTATTGTTTGGTCGGGTTCCGCGTGATGTTTTCGCTCAATTTTAGGCAGTTCTATAATTTCTCCTTTGAGTTTATTTCCCGGATGACTTAAAGTATAAAGGTACCAACAATCCTTATTGATATGTCCCAAACAGTACGTCTGACCACCCTCAAAAATTGAGTCCAAGAATTTCACCTCCTCACAGAACATGCGATGTGGTAATAATTGCAATTCTGGTCGGGCAAAGTTTTTGCGTGAGTAAAAGAAATCCGAAATTTCATTGAATCCCATATCGGCGGCTAGTTTCATTAAGGGTTTTAAGCAGTTCAGGGGTGTTGTAGTTCCACATGTTTTTAATATCCAACGTCTTTTTGACACAAACATGCTGGACTCGCTTAAAACGTATGCATCCACTTCGGAATTTTTCGTAAAACTTATAATTTCACATTTAACAGCCTGCAATTGCTTGTCCCACACCTCCTTGGTAATTTTTCTTAAGTCGGACTCATCGTCCAAAGGTGGTTGCTTAAACCACACTTCCACCAGTTTTTCCACACCCTCAAAATAATGTTGCTGTTGTGTATTCTCACCCATTGTCAAATTGTATTTACGTCTATCACCAACTGGAGCTTATCTCTTACTAAATTATTGTCTTTAGTAGGTTTACAAATCAGAACTTCCTCGATGTTTACTACTCGACTTAATTTCGTTTAACCCATACACGTGTAATAATCTATATATTATCACCTAATTTCGTATTACTTAAGATTTTTTTCAGAATCTTTTGAAAATTGTCTTATTTTATTCGTAGGTATTTACAAGAATTTTTCATGTTGTTATTGGGCAAAAAATTTCTTTATCTGCTAACATTTGTTTGTTTTTATTGTTGTTGCTGTTATTTGTTATAGTTTTTGGACACAAATAGTTTGATTTTTATAATTATTTTCTATTCCTCCTTTTATAGGTAGTCGTCTGCCGTGAACCGTGTTTACACAAATAATTGATAAGAACCAATAGATTTTACATGGTGGATTTACTTAATATGGCATCGGTATTACATCAAATACATTTTTTTTCATATGCAATTTGACAATCATAATGCACTATAGTGACCATGGTCCAATGATAGTGACGTACACAATATACCAATTTCAATACCCTTTATACATAAACACACAAAAGCAATCAATAAACAGTTGGCTTATGGGGGCCACCCTCTAATAATAACCCCATGCTTGTTTTCTTGTTATCATTTGTTTTATTACAGATGTTCATTGAAATGTTATAAGCAATTCTATACTTATGTTATTAACATGGTTATAGAAACTAAGCAGCACTTTTTTATAGAAAACGCTTAAATGTAGCGATAATTTGATTGCAAAGCGACGAACGTATATTACACGTGCTGAAATAAGTGCGGCTCACTTTGGGAGTACGTGGTACTTCGGAACTTTTTCAGATTTATCTTTATATAGACATCGCCGCTTTTTCATTGATTAACACCAACCCACAAAGTGTATTTCTTTATCAACGAAATCAGCACAGGAACCCCTTTTTCTCTCCTGCGAACACTGGTCGAAATCCCTGATCTAGCGATGTTTAAGTCGTAAATGTAAATTAACAAAGCCAAAAAGTTATTTCTGACTATAAAATGCGCTAAGTATATAAAAACAATTTTTGCTAGAGCACCCTATTTAGGACCCGTGGGCAATCATGGACCCTCCTAAACAAAATTATTCGGATAGGCAGAAATTGCCCTCTATCTCCCCTCGTGGTCCTATTTTTTAAAAATTGCACCGCTTAGGTGTTCATATAAATATGGATCTATTCTATATTCAGGGAAGCATCCTGTAACGGGGCTATAGGCTTGGTCCTTGTGCCAATTAGAACCTATGTACCAAATTTCATCAAATTATCTTCAAAATTGCGACCTGGGGGGTTACCGTGTGTTTCGATTCGAAAGAAATAATTTACGAGTTCGAACAATTTGTACTGTGTATTACAATTTTCGTACAATTTGTTTCGAATGAACGGAAATTTTTATACACTATCGAAAACAAAAAATCCCTTTCGAAACGGCAACTCCCTATTACGAACAATAAAAATCCCTTTCGAAAGTGCAACTCTGTATTACGAAAACACGAGCTTGTTATGCAAAAAGCGTTAGGAAATTATTCGAAAGCTGTTTTGTTAGTGACAAAGGGAAAGAAAAATAAAAAATGTTAGTATTTAAATTTCTTTTGTCTTGGGATATTTTCGTCCATTTTGGTATTTTAATAGCAGTGCTACCAACTTTTAATCAAATTTCCCATTTGTTTATAAATTCGACTCTGTTATCGTTTCGAACGAGCTACGTAGTACGGTTTAACTTTCGAATCGGAAATTGCTTTCGAAAAATTTTACTTTTCGAATTGAAATGCCCTGCAGCCCCCCTGTATTTTGCGCTCTGAGTAGATCGGTACACTTTAAGGTGGGTCTAGGACCAATATTTTAAGGTGTTACACGCATTAGCACAAATGCCGAATACCCTCTTCTCTATTGTGGTGTGGATACAATTATTATTTTATTAAGCTTTTTCTTTTGTATTGCCTCTTCTTAATCCGTTGAAATAAAAAACGTTATTTTATTTTTCTAGATCAATATATTTTGAACATACAGCTCATCTTCAGGATCTATACAAATTTTTAATACAATAATTAGTTTTATTTATACATATAAATTTTATAAAAATTTAACAAAAAATTGAAAAAATTACCTGAATTTATTAAAAAAATATATATAAAATGTTTCTTAAATATATTAAAAATACAAAAATATTAAAATTAAAACAGATTTAAATAGTTCCAATATTTTAAAAATTTTCGATGACAATGGAGTTTAAATATTGTCGACTTTCGTCTGAAGGTTTTATCAGCAACCATTTAGTGTACAAGTTTTTTACTTTTTTTTAGAGATTTTATTGCAATCTAAAATTGAAAATACTTTTTATAACTGTTATAGACATAGATTTGAATTCTCTTTTATTAAATCTTAGACTTAAGCGCTCAAGTAACACCCTGATCTGTTATATTAGGCGTAAAACTTTAAATGCTCCAAATGTGACAGGGATTATTTCAACATCAAAATTTTTAAGCTAGTGAATATTTCTGTTTCTTAAATGAAAATTGAAACCAGTTTTCAAAAATGTTATTAACCTAACATGAAAATTCAAAATTACATATCTTCAAAACGAAATCAAGTGATTTGTAGAAAACTTATCTAGCTTTTATTTTCATCTAATCTAGACTAGAGTACGTAGGAATTGAATATGCTATGAGGGGTCAAACTGGAAAATCAAAATATTTTAATATATTTTTTAGATACTGGTTTCTTAGTATTTATATCTTGATTTTTTTGTTCAAATTCATAATTTTGTATTTTTAGTCGTAATCTAGTTGATCACTTTCAGATATCATAAAAATATTTTACCGACCAACAAAAAAGTTATATACTAAGATTTTGTTATTAGAGAAACTCGTTTATCAGACCTTTTAATTTTTGATCTTCAACGTTTTTGTTACATTCAAAACATCTAATTTTTGCTTTGAGAATAACATTTGATATCAAATTGATAAAAAATTGTATGTCAAATGCTTACATTCAAATCATTATCAATTTGAATTCAAAATTAATATCAAATAATTACAAAAGGTTTGAGAATTGTGTTTGATGTCAAATGACAAAGTCATTTCATATTAAAGATTTTTTTCCTATACTAGTCCCGCGAAGCTCTACGCCTGTCTGCAGGAAAGAAACAAGGGGGGCTACTCTCTATTGCGATGCGAAAGAAAATTGTAGTAAATCTAGTGATTGGTACTCTTTAATGCGTTTGCGCATTTGTGTTTCACATAATTTTATTTTTTTACTTTCGCAAATCATCATCATTTCTCTTATTTAAACTTTCCAATTTCCATTTTTTTTTTACATATTTTGTCATTTCATTACTGGAAATCTGCACTATCTTTGATTCTTAATACCAGTATTGCTTAATTTTTAAGCAATTTTGCGAAAGTGATAGAGGGTACCAAGTTGACATTTAGCTTTCGCATCGAAATTGTATTCGCTTCGCAATAGAGAGTAGCCCCCCAGAGTTTCTAGCGGGAATCGAACCCGCTGTTATAAAATTTGCTTCCCAATTGTGTGTTGCAATTTACAGACAAGAAAACAGCTGATTGCAATTTTAATGAGCAAATTACATCTTTAAAATAACTTTGTTAAGAATTGGGTGCATCCAAGCAAGCAGTATATGTAAAAAACTATTAAGAAAAACTAGAACATTTTCTTTTGTGTTTTGAGTGTGATTTTATTTAAAATATATTAAAATGTAAGTAAAAATTAAAAATATATTATTTAATACTTTTATTAATATTATTATTTAATAATTATCACTTAGTTTTATTTAACATGCACAAGGTGAATTCAACTACAGGTGGTGTCGATACTACAACAATCCAAAAACAACAGAAACAACAAAGGGTTTTTAGCATTGGATTGTTAGTGTTTACTGTCCAAAATGTCAACCATTCCTTACAAAACACTAACAAATCAATACAAAGTAGCTCGAACTGTCAAAATCAGATGGCGTTTCGACACCACCTGTAGTTGAATTCGCCTTAAACATGCATTTTTATTTTGTTTTTTTCGTTGATTAGATTTTTTTAGAGATCTAGTTCAGATAAACTAACAATAATTGTTTTCAAAATTGGAGATGATAGTACTTTTTTCCTGTTTCGCAGTATGTTTCAAAATGAAACGACTTGTTTCGCTCTCGAAATTTTGTGCGGCAAAACAGGTTGTTTCAATTATGTTTGGGTTGTGAAACAGGAATGGGAGAGCGGAACACGAATATTGCTGTCCGTGTGAACATGGTATAAGTGCGAACATTTTTCGTTTGTCTTTATAAATTGTTTTCTTGATGACATCTTGAAAGTAAAATGCTTGAAAATTGCGTGCAGCCTACACCACGTCTTCTGATTTTTTTGTTTTTCTAGTGTTGCATTGTTGTAGTTTTGCGCAGACCTACTAATTGGACCATGGTCACAGCTTTCAATTATTGGAAAATTTGACAAACTGTATATGTAAAAGACTATCAAGAAAAAGCGGCTTGTTAAAACTGTTAAAAATAATATTGATAAAATAAATGAAGTAGGTTATAAATAAAACATAATGCAATTTTTGATTGCCTATTTCTTTTTATGTCGGCTGTTGTTGTTATGAAAACAAAATCTCGCTTGTCAAAAAAGTATAACTTAAACGCACTAGATTTTGAGGAAGATTTCAAATAAAATCTACTACATTCCGTTGTAATGTAAACGCCATATAAAGAAAATGTTATTGAAGCATTAGAACTTTTTGTGTTAAATATGAATTAATAAAACCATTAGCTACTGTATTCCTACCTTCCCTTTTTGAGTATCTAGAAACGGAATCAGTACTTAGCACCCATTTTAGCAACTACTCAATACTTTTACAACCCTACCTTGAAATCTGTCAGTGTATGCGTGCCAGTGCGGTAGTGGAAAGAAGAAAAAATTATAATTTTGTACAACGTCGTTCATCGTTCGTCGCCAGTATAAAATATTGGAGAAAAATTTGGTGTTTCTAAGTTTTTTAATCAATAACAAATTAAATAAAGCCAACAAACGGCAACAGCCTGCAGTTTAGAAGAAATTAAACGGTAAAGGTTGTATTAAAGTAAACGCAACATTAAAATTTTCGTCTAACAACATACAGAATGAAAAATTTCTAAAGATTTTTTCTTTCTACGTGCGAGAAGGTGATGGCTGCCTTTTTTCAGTTTTTACTGCCTACAAAAAAAAATCATATATATGCAGACGAGTGTAGTATATGCATGTGTAGCTGAAAGGCAAAGAATACATATACATTGCTGAAAAAGAGAGTGCTTAAACGAAAAAGAGTGTGAAGAGAAAAGTGCAATAAATTGTGAGACAAAGAGCCGCTATCGAAACTAAAAAAAAAATGAAATAAAATACATATAATAAAAAGAATAATCGAAGAAAAAATCGAACAAACGTTAAAAGTGACAAGTTGAATAAAAGAAAAAGAAAAGGAAAAACTCGACAAAACCAGGAAGAAGAAGCAACAAATTTTATTATAGAAGTGAAAAAATTTTTATAGATGAGAATTTGTGAAGTTAAAAAAATAAATTTTAAAGTTTAGTATTAAAAAAAATTGTGAAAAAACTAATGAAAAAAATTTGATTGCTAGAAATTTGACAAATTATTTAAAAAGGTTCAATTCTAAGTTTTGCTAAAAAAAAAAGAAGTGTATCTACTGTGGTGGTGTTGGAAGTAAAAATTTGGTTAACAAAGTAAAATCTAATGGAAGCTACAAAATAATTATAAAATCTTAAGCCAGGTTTTGTTGAAATTTTTTATTAAAAACAAAGTGAAAGAAGAAAAACGCCTAGTTTTATACAAGTTTAAAATTTACTCTAACGGGTGAGCTTTTTAATTTAAACAAATCATGAATTATTTAATTAATAGAATAATGAATGTATAAGAATTTTTTTGCTTGAAAATATCCTTGAAAATTTTCTACAGTGAAAGAAAAAAATGCTTTAGGAAAGGAAAAGATGAAAATTTCTATACTTAAAGTATAATTAACATAAGAAAGAAAGAGATGACTGTAGCGTTTTCCTCGAATAAAATGTGTTAAAACTTAAACAAAAATACAACTCTGCAGCACAATTAGACTTTGACACTTGTGTGTATGGGTGTGTGTATTTTTTAGCAAGTGTATGTCACCAACAGCAAAGAAGAAATGGAAAAAGAGAAAGACAAAAAAAAAATACAGCAGTCAAATGAAACAGTGAAATTTAAAATAGTTTTTGAAATAATAGTTCAACAAAAAATAATAAATCACTAAAAGATATTAGAAAATAATAATTTAATATTAATTTCTTGGTGTAAAATCGCTTTCAATAGTTAAATTATTTAAAATAATATATATAAAAATTTATAACCTATTACATGCATACTTGCCTACAGTGCGTTTGCTACTTTTTAATGCCAGCGTTGCTGTATTTCTATATTTTTTTTTAACAGAAGTTTGTTTTTAAACTATTGCGTCTTAAATTAAAATGTATTTTTAATTTGTTTTGGGTTTTTTAATATTTAGTAAAATATATGTTTAAAAAAAGTTAAAAAAATTATTTAAATAATATTAAATATTTTCTTCCATTTCTACTTTGTTCCACTTTTTTTTGTATAATTGTTTATACTGATTGATTATCTGTTATAAAGTGTTTTTTTTTTTTTGTTTTGGACTGTTCTAATCAGGAGAAGGTATTCTAAGGAAAGTTATTTTCTAAACTGATTTTCCGTAAAACCTAGTTGAGAAAAAATCGATTTAGATTCCAAGCAACTTCCTTAAGAATTAATACTTAGAAAAGGTGGCGTCTTCTTTCACAAATACAGATAATCGGGCATGTTCTAAAAATCGAAATCAAGTGGAAATGTAATCGAACATTATTTTGGTTTAAATTTTATACAAAATTACATTAATTTTTCATGTTTTTGAGAGTTGTTCTTGTTAAGATAATTGGTATATAATTGGAATATTTTTATGAACCTTCTTTACATACTCGTCAAAATTTGTTTGATTTAAAATCCACTTCATTTCGATTTATAGAACATGCCCGAATATCTCTCTACTTTTGTAAATATTTTTCTTATTTCTTCATGAACTTCTGTTTTTATTTCGCTTCCGTAAGAAATAACTATTTAAATTAACTTGTGCATTTTGAATTTTTATTGATTTCTAATCTTATCAATAAATAAACCTATTCCATTATAGTCAATAGACTACTTGGCAGTAATAACACCAAAAAATCGGTTTTTATACCTAGGTATATACCTATTTTTTTTTATTATGTTTATTGAAAAATAAATATGTACGTACCTATTACATCCATTTCTTATTTAAAGCCTTAGCACCATATAGGCTTTGTGTAGTAGGTATGTATGTTCAGTTATGGTTGCTTTTACAATTATTGTCTTTTTCACAATAAATAGGTGGGTAAATAGAAATTTTTTGGAAAGCGTCAAATTTGTTTTTTTTAGGGATTTCCATAGTTTCTATAAAATTAACATTAATTACAAATTAATAACCTTAAAAATCTTATACAGTTGTAATCGTTTCTAAACTTTTACCTTTTATTTCTATAAATTAGAACTCCAAAATTCTAATTTATAAACAAAAAATAAACTATTTTTTCAGTTATAGGTAGTGTTTTTTTTTACTTTTAGCTAATTGCTTAGCATTAGAATTGCGTGCTTTTTGTTAATAAAATTTGGTTTGCTACTTTTTCATCAATAGGTATTTTATTATCGTTTCTTGTAAAACAAAATTTAAAAAGTTATTTTACTTTTACCTGCACAATAAAATATTTACTCAATCTTAGCTAAATTTAATAATACCTACGAGTCTACACAAAAATTTCTTACATATTTCTTAAAAATAACTATTAATTAAAACTTTTCTATGGTAGAATTAAACGAAATAAAAGTAGTTTTAATAAGAAATGAAGGGAAGAAAAAATTTGAATAAAATTGGAGTACATACTTCATATGTACATAAATACATACTATGTAGTATATATGTTGTTGTTTTAACAGTTCGACTTGTGCTGGTGTTGCTGAGTTGACAGTCTTTGCTCAGTGAATATGATGCTCCGAGTCGTTCCGATAAGTACACCCAATTGGGTCGGGAACGTATATAAGTACTTTAGGGTGGTAAAAAAGAATTAATTTTGGATTTTCCACGGTCTTGACTCCTAAAATGTGCCAATTGGCTAGACAATTTGATTGACAAAGTTTCAGCTCAGTCTGATAATATTAACACGTGCCCATTGAGGATAAATTCGAAAAAAGCGAGTTTTTAAAAAATTCTAGTTTTTGTATTTAAAATCGAAACCATTTTTTTCTAGGATATAACTCTGTTCTTATATGATAGCACATTTTATTATTATTAATTTTGAGTTGAGCCAAAACTGATAGATCCGGTGGCGTTTAGCATTTACCAGTTCAGGTCGTAGTAAATATATTTAAATAGGAATTTCCATGTATATTCAATTAGGTATAGGTATCTGTTTCAAATATATTTTATTAATTATCATATAGGTACCTATATTTAATTCTATTGTTGAATAGTGTTTAATAAATTTTATGCAAAAATGCAGTTTACTGGGCACCAAAAAAATTGGACCCCCTCTGGAATTAAAAAAAAAAAAAAACCACGATTAAAATTTAAGGGGGCTAAAGCCCTTGGGCCCCCTGGATACAAAAAACCAGGCCGTGTGGGTACTCAAATTAAAGGTAACTGTGTAAGAAAAACGAAAATAATAAAATTAGGATAGACGGGGCTTTTGGGGGCGCTCAGGGTCAAAAAAGAGGACCCACCCCTATTTATATCTTTGTGTGGGTAATCACATTAAAGATAATAAGCTCACGATTGTAAATAATAGCGGTGCAGTCGGAATCTTTTTTTGTAACTTAGGCTTCTCTGCAAAGCCGGCCTTCGGCCGAGAGCACGTATTTTCTCCTCTATGGTATAACAAACACCGGCTTCGTTAACTAAAGCTTGTCTGCATCTAAAAGTTTCCTAAACCAATCGAGTGGGTGCAGTTATTTTGCGCCCGTACTAAATTTTATTATTTTCGCTTTTCTTGTACTAAATGGGCGAGGCGTTTCTTTGGGTCCAGGGGGCGTCATGGGCCTCAGCCACCTTAAATTTGGTTTTTTTTTAATTCTGAATGATTATAATCGTTTACATACGGTAGCTCTGAAGAGTCTGAAAAAAGATCATTCTGATACAACTTGTAATAAAAACTGTCGTTGATCTTCATCTTTTTTCAAGGATGAGTAGAAATCTTGGATTTATTTTACTCCTCTTTCAGTTATGTCATTAACTTTACTTAAACCAACCACTATTATTTTAGCTGTTAAATAATGTTGATTTTCACTCCATACATAAGGATCAGTACTTAAAAAATATGTATCGATTTCAAAACCCCTTAAAAAAAATTTAAGAGCCCGAGAAGAAAGAAAATAAACGATTTATTTGTCCAGCAAATGATCAACTTCTTGGAAATTAAGTTTTGATTTTAGATCCCTGTTATCAAATTTTGAGGAAAACATCGTAAAAAACTCAAACTGACTAAGCTAAATCGTCATTGTCAAAAACCAATAACCAATAAGTTTTGAAAATCAATTGTTATTTTTAGTTTCCGTTGCTACACAGAAAAAAGTTTTCTATCAATTAAAAAAATGGTTTAAAAAGTACGAGTATTTAAATTTAATTAATGTGATAATTGAATCAATTATTTTTTTTAGTTAAAAGAAAATTAAAAATATAATTTTGATTTAATTAACATTTTAGTTGTTTTGAAATAAATTTTTAATTAAAATATTAATTAAATATCAAAAAATGTTAATTGATTTTTTTCGTTTAAAATAAAATAATTTAAACTTGAAAAATTGTTGTTGGGAACTTTCAATATTTAATTAAATAAATTAACACATTGTTTGAAATGGCAAAGTTTTTTGATCACTTTTTTAATTAAAATTAAAAATATCATTTATTGAAAAAAATTTTTCAACATTTTAAAATTTGTAATAAGCAATATAATCATTTTGGTAATAGGTCCAAAATCAACAACTTGTTGTTTGCTTCATATTATGAATTTGGAAAAAATTTGGTGATTAGAGAAAATTTTTTCTGTGTAATAAAATTTCAATATATTCTGCCTGTTTTTGAAATACAAATAAAAATTTTCGTTTAGAAACTTATTTTTAAAGTAAGACAACTAAACATTTTTCAATAATATTGGCATTCATAATAAAAGTAAGAAAATAAACTACATAAAACCAAAAAATATCAAACAGATATTTTACACGTCGAAAATTCTGCTAAAGTGCTTAAGCCTGGGTTCACACTATGAAAGATTTCTTTCAGAAAAACTGAATAGCAGATTAACGCGAGTGGTTGCGTTATATGATGAACAGCTAAGACAGAAAAATTACTGCCAATCAAATAAATATAAGTATCTAAGAAGCTAAAATAAAATGGGAAATTACAAAATTGTACAAAATTTATCATTTGAAAAATAGTAAAATTTGGGGTATAAATCGTCCAATAGTCAATAGAAAATTTTTGTACCCAAAAATTGTCAAAATGGGGATAAATCTTAAAATCTGGCAACAGTGCTTATCAGCCAGCAAAATAGTCCGAAGTCATCCATATATCTGAGAAACGTCGACAAAAAAGACGCTATTCGAATTCTCAGATTTCTGGCTCAAAAAATAAAGTGGTTGATACGAATTATGACAGACTTGTTTTTCTGGTTTTTGGCGACATTTCTGATAGATATCTGACAAAAGTCTAATGAAAAAGACATGGGAAATTCTGATGTGTTAGCCGACATTCTTATTTTTTTCTGGCATATAGCAGAATAAATATGGAAGAACATTCTAATCTATTAATCTCACAGATTTTTGTAAGAAGTCTTTTATATTATGCAAAAAAAAAGGGTTTATCGGACTTGTTTTGAAAATCAAGTGTGATTTTGTGGTTCTCTGAAAATCATTTCGTTTTCGTGTTTCTCGGTATGCTTTCTGCAATTGAAAATCACACCAAAACACAAAAAACGGTACACAAAAATATTACATGTGAGGTTTTAAAAGGTACGTGTGATTTGAAATCACGTGAGTTGAATAAAAGTGATTTTCAGAACAGGTCTGTATTATTACAAATTTTACATATTTCTACATACATATAGACGTATAATTTTTTAATCGTTTTTTAAACAATAAAATATATAAAATAAAATTATTTTCAACTTAATGAAAATTTAAATAATGAGAATTATTCAAAAAAAAAAAAAAAAAAAAAAAATAAATACATATAACAACTAAGAAATATCTCAATGAATCCAATTTATCCATGCGACATCGATAAGAAAGTAGCCAGACAAAACGTATATTCAATGTCTGTCAGAAATCTGAAAGAAGTCGCTAAGAATGAGGTCAGAAATTTCCAACGAAATTTCTTATTCAAACAACGTCGGATTATTTTGTTGACTGGGAAAACATAAAATATTTTATTTAAGGCCCTAATCATGTACAACGCAGCGCAACGCCAAAGAATAACATTGAAAGCACAAACAATGTCATAAATATTTTGTAATTTTTGTTGCTTTCAACAGAAATTCATGTACCGTTTTAAAATTTTCAACGACACAAGCAATGGAGCGTTTTAAATTTTAAAACGCAATGTGAATTTCCGTAGAAAGCAACAACAAAATTACAAAATATTTATGACATTGTTTGTGCTTTCAATGTTATTCTTTGGCGTTGCGTTAGTTCTGTGCCGTTGCGCTGCGTTGTATATGATTAGGGCCTAAATAATCCCACATAGAGATCGTGGTAAGTTATTTAATAACACATATAAGATGTTCATATTCTTAATAAATTTTGTTTCCATATCTTTTGTTTGTACGAAACTTGTGCAACTAAAATTAATTTATTTTAGAAAGTCCGCAGAATTCCATATAATATAGAGGCGGAAATCCTTTTGAGAATATATCCTCTCACCGTGGGCTGTTGACACTTGTTTTGACAAATTTGCATACGTTTTTTTTAAATGCGGAAATGGTTCAGAACCAGCGCAACATTTTGTACTAAATTTGATGTAAATTTTTTTCTTTCAAAAGGTATTATAATATTGACGCATTAGAACATTTTCAGCAAAACTAAGCTGTTTCGTCAAAAATTTGTGTACAAATTTGGTAATGGCGGCACAAATCTGTTTTTAGATTACTTAAACCTAGTTTAACTGAGATCTCAAAAACCTAACCTAAATGTTTGTTAATCATATTCATAATACAATAATTCGAACAAAATTTAAGATTAAAAAACTGTTTTTTGAAATAAAAATCTGCAAGAAATTTTTTCACTTAAAAAAACTGCTAAAAACAGATAAATCTGCATATTTGTTAAAGCAATTATGTTCCTTTCGATATTTACTCGTTATACATCTCTCTCCCTCTCTTTAACCTGGGTGTTTTTTTAAATCTGTTTCATATTTTTAGGTTTTCTAACCGTAAACTACATCAACAATTAGTATTTTATTTGTAAAATTGCTTAAATTTTGTTTTACCCTTTAGGTTATTTTACTATAAAAATAATATTTTTCTTTCCTTTTCAAAAAAAAAAAAAAAAATCTATGAATAGTTAATTGAATTTTATTGTTTCACCCAAGTTTGACTGATGTTGGCAACAGCAGAAAAAAACACCTATTAAATTTAGATTTTTTTTTTGTTTTTTATATTTTTTTGCATTTTATTTTTGAAGTACCCTTTTTTCAATTCTATACAAAATGACGTTGTTTGCTGCAAGTGTTTTATAGTTGGCAAAAACTTAAAATTGAAATAGTAAATTATAAATTTTATAAAATAAAATAAATAGAAATTCTTCACAATAATGCTAATTTTTTTATTCAAAAGAACACAAAACGAGGTCGTATGAAATTAACTTTAATTTGATTAAATAATTTTGAATACCTACTAAAGTATGTTTATTCTCTTTAATTTTATTTCTATAAAAAAATGTTGGTTTTTCTTTATATACAATTTTCTTTTTCTAAATGTAGATGTATAATTTTCTTGTCACTCGACTGTCATTAACAAATACTTACTTTAATTTGTTATCCTTGCTTATGTGTTATTTTTTTTTCTGCTGCTGCTCAATCAGGCATATACTTATTAAACGCACTTGATTTATTCTTTTAGACTTTTTTTTTCCTGCACATATTCTTATAACGCCCACCCGCATTAGAAAATTAATCATTTGCGGCAAGATCTACATAAATTAATAATTCAAATCTTGCAATCGTATGTTAAAAATATTTTTCAAAGTATTTTTTTTTTATTAAGTTTTATAAATATTTTAAAACTTATACATAATATGCAAACTACGTTTAAAAAAACACAATACGTGAATTAGTGCAAAATTTCGCATTTTTGCAAGACTAAAAGTGGTGACGTGTGTAACTCTATTATATACATTCTCAGGTTTGTGATGAAAAACCATTTTGAAAACAAAACGGGTTTAAATCGATAATGTCGTTTTCAGTATCTTTATAACTGGATTTTCTATATATTTTTCTCCTTTCTCCCGTGTATATTATTGTTGAATTTATATTCACCCCTATTATGAAAGTCGACGGCACCGGAACAGTAGTTGTATTTTCTGAGTCGTTATTGACAATAATCGATTACTATTGACGGTCACTTGATATTTTCTAAGGTGCTTTTAAGTTGACGTCGAGTAGAATGGTCTCTGTTTTAGTCGACAGGAAATTTTGCGACGACTCAAATGAAAGTTAAAGAAATTTTTTAGTAGAATGTAAACATATTTATTAAATACGTTAAAATGGAAATTTAAAAGAAGTGATGAGCACAAATTTTATTAGTAAATTAAACGCACAAATTAGGTAAAGTTTGCTAAAATAGCGAAAATGCGCAAAAATGTTTAATTTAAGACGTATTTGGCTCAAAGAGCAACAAAACTATACGAAAACGTTTAATATTTTAAACAAGCCATACAATTAATTAAAAGTCCCTGAAACTAAAGGGTGTTTTTTTAAGCCCGATAGAACTTGAAATTGTAAAAAATAACACAAAAAATTAAATTGTAATCAACATTTTTTTTTTATTCGAAAGATCAATACGTGACATTAACATTTGAAAATGATTTCGGGCATATGGGCACCGCGGCTGTTCTTGACGAAGCGCATTCTGGACGTCCAATTTTGGGCCACTTTTTCGAGCACTGCTGGCCGTATGTCACGAATAACACGAACAATGCTGGCCTCCAAGGCGTCAATTGTTGCTGGTTTATCAGCATAAACCAGTGACTTCACGTAGCCCCACAGGAAATAATCGAGAGGTGTCAAATCGCACGACCTTGGAGGCCAATTGACAGGTCCATTTCTCGAAATCAACTTATCGCCAAATTTTGATTTCAATAAGTCGGTGGTTGCGTTCGCCGTATGGCACGTAGCGCCATCCTGTTGAAACCACATCTCCTCCGGATCAATGTCATCCATATTTTCAAACAAAAAATCATTGATCATGGTGCGGTAACGATCTCCATTGACCGTAACGCGAGCTCCGGCCTCATTTTTGAAGAAATAAGGTCCGATGATGCCACCAGCGCACAGTGGCGCCATTTGAGTTTTTTCGTTGCAAAAATCATATCTTTTGAACCGAATAAGATAATTGAACAGTTTAAACAGCATATGATAGATAACTGTTCAGCCTATGAAATGAGCGTTTGGAAAGGGTGCTACGCTTTGTAGGGGCCTACTTATGGGTTATCAAAGTTAAAATTAGTAGAAAAATCAATTTTATGGTAACTAAAAAAAATTATTTTTACATTTTTAGATTGTTTTTATTTTTTTTCTTAAAGGTTTTATGTTTTAAATTATTACCCAATAAATTAAAAAAAAATTATTTTTTTTTTTAAATTTATTTTTTAAATTTTCTGTAAAATATTCATCACAATTCGTAAGAGAAGGTATATCTAAAAGACTAACCATTTCTAAACTATAATTATTTTGTAACTCTATTCGTGACTTCACATGCCGCAGGGAAGAAATAAGTGGATCGGAAGATGCTGCCAACATGTTGAAGAGGTCCTCATTTTGCCTTACCCTTGATGCTTTGAATGTGTTCTGCAATCTATATTTTTTTATAAAATTTGTTAAGAGACTCCTGTGCTTCTTCAGAAAGCTCTTCAATTGGCAAAGACTGGTACTCAATTATATCTTTGCCATGCGCCAATATTTTATGGACGGTCGGGGTCAACTTCTTCTGCGGATACATTTCTGCTAAAAGAGATGCAGTTTTCGACGCATATTCTCCATATTTTGTAGAATTGACATTTTCTTTGCAGTTTAAAACACCCAAGATCGTTCCCAATCTTTTCACGATTTGATTGCCAATTCCAATGATTCTAGTTATTGCCTCATCATTTTCAAAAAATCTCCTAGAAGTGTTTCCATCGTTTGAGTTACCGTATCCGTGCTTGGGACAGTCTACTTTTAATCCAACTTGTTTAAAAAAAGCATCCTGTATTTGCTTCTTTCTGATCTTTTCCTTATCCTTTATTGATGTATTTTCATCGAAGTTTTCCTCCTCTTGTGGTAGGGTATATGCCAGTTTTAGCAAGAATTCCATAAACCTTATCTTTGCGTGGAATGGTGACATTCCATATTCGTAATTCTACCATGCCTAAAAATTTACCTCTTCCCTGCATACATATGGATTTAGGCTGAATAATGCAATTTTGATATTATGCACGTGTCCGAATAAGATTTGTGCCTACCTGTAGGGACCATAAGTCAATATTGTTCCTGACCATTTGTACGCCAAAGTATTGTTTATGTGAGGTACGTACCTGCTAATTTCAATGAGTAGTTTTTTTCAAACTATTAGATCAAACTACTGTCAGTCAAAACATATAAGGGATGGACGCCATACAATTTCTGCAACCATGTCTTTTTAAACTTTTTTACCTCTAGAAGCCAAACGGGCACGTACGGGCAGATAAAACCTTTTGCATTATGTAAAGAAATAATCAAAGAACAGGTTTTGCAAATATGGCAAATATAGAAAAATATAGTTTTTTTTTATTTTCCGTCAAAGTTGAAAAATAGTGAAAAAACGGATAGTTTTTAAATAGTGATTTACCAGGAGAAACACAAAGCAAACAGTTAATTTTTTTTTTATCATTATACATTTAATAAATACATCAATCAATACAAACAGAAAATAAGGCGATTCGTTACCTATATTTCGTGATATTACACCTGAAATCGCAACAAATTGACTAAAAATTGTGTGTTTTTTTGAAAACCGAAAGTCGGTCAACTTTGAACGGTTATATCTTCTAAACTAAAAATGTGATATTATTAAGAGTGGCATATTTGAAATCGTTGAAAAGTTTCCTATAACATGGGTTTATTCAAAACTTCGTCGGCACTCATGAAAATTTTGATTTTTGCAACCTCGCTTGCTCTACGGGCGCCACTGTGCAGCGTGAAAACCGCACCAAACGCACATTCCTTCGACGTGTTGGTGTTATTGCATCCTCTAGAGAGTATGTGGTACGAAATCTATCCACAGTTCGACGAATGGCTTGTTCAGATGGACGATTATGTACGCCATAAAAATGACGAAGTCGTCTATAAGTTGCGCGAATCGACGACTGATTTTCAAAGTAAATTTGGATAATTTCGTAGCGTTGTTCAAGCGTGAGTCTATTCTTGATGATTTGTCAGAGTATACTGAAACGATAAAAAAAAATATTTCATCAAAATTTAATTTTTTGTGTTACTTTTTACAATTTAAAGTTCTATCTAGCTTAAAAAACACCCTTTATAAGGAATGCCAACAATTCTGTAAAAATTGCAAAATTAGCGGAAATTCGCAAAAATTTGCTAACAGCGGCATGATAGCAAAGTCTTATATTTTTTAATAATCGTTAAAGCTATAAAGAATCCGAAATCGTACATGAAAAAAATTCGCGAAAAAATCACAATCGGAAACAAACTCTAAAATTAATTTGAAATCGCTAAGTCGGTTAAAAAAAAAACAAAATGTCGGAAAATAGCATTAATAGCGTAACTAAATTAGCTTTAATGATGAAGAACAAAAATAATAAAAAAATAAATGGATGGGATTTTTTTTATCCGATTTTCGATAACTAGTCGAAGTCGACACAACTTTCTTATAAAATACCAAATTAACGTCGAAGTGATGTAGCCGTCGACTTGATGTAACAACAAATAAAAATTAATGTCGACGTCGACAACGTCTTACATAATAGGGGTAATTGTACATTTTAAATAAAAAAAAAAAATTGAACTGTATTTTAAACAAAAATTAAAATTAGAAGTCAGAAATGAATTTTTAAAACACCTGCTAAAAACGATCGTTTTAAAATCGATAGATTTTCATCACATACCTGACTATCTCTTATGATTTAAAAAAAATTAATACATCTTATGGAAATTCCATATGTTCTTGATGAATAGAACAATTTTCTAGTCCCTTATAAATATTTTTGTTTTTATTTTTCGAAAATATCTTAATTAATTAGGTCTGTCACAGAAACCAAATTCGTACGAAAGTAAAATTGAAAACGTTTTTACTTTCTCTAGAAAATGTAAAACTTGTTTGCATTCTTTTCTAGTCAAAAAATCAAAACAAAAACTTTCTCTAGATAATGTAAAACTTGTTTGCATTCTTTTCTAGTCAAAAAATCAAAACAAAAACGGTACGAATTGAAAAATTGTAAAATTTCTATTTCGTACAAATTCCGTGACATTATATGTATATTCTGGGCTTTTTATAACAATATAAACTCTTACCCCCATATTTATAAAAAATATTTTTGATTAATAAAAGGTTCATTAAGCAAATTTTTAAGAACATTCATTTCATAAACCTGCTATAAACCTAAAATACTGTAGACACAGTACTTCTGCCGAGACTAATATCAACATCTTTAGCTGTAATATTTTAACAAATCGATAAGGGACACAGCATTTGGATACGACAACGGATCCCAAGCATCCCTTAATGTACGCCGACGTAATTTTGCATGAGTGTTTTGGTCACTCTGTGCCTCCATTACTGCAACTATTGATACTCCTGGCATTTTGTGAATTTTTGAAAATTTTTAATATTTTAAAATGTCTTATCTTTTTTACATATGATTTTTGTTTTTCTACGCTGAACATTGCCATACTTAACACAAAAATCATATGGTTTTTATGTAAAGTTGCCATATCCAATTGTTAAACCAGAGTTGTTATAAAAAAAACACATTTAGCAAAATCGATCGAAATCTGAAGAAGCTAAAACTAAATCGATCGGAATTGAACATACGGAATTAAAACCATTCCGATCGGAATTTGTGACATGCCTGTAATATATTTTTTTATGACTATGGGGTTAATGTTGATTTCCTATTTGTTTACAGAAATTTAAGAAACTAGCAGAATGCGCCGATATGGGTTTCTCCATCATTCTACATTGTATATTTGACGTATTTAACCCTTAAGTGTATACCTGGGCTTAACCAGGCATTTTTTGACTTTTTTTCATATAATTATTAAATATAGAAACTGGGAATTATTTCTTTTTCATAAGTTACTTTATTATATTCAACATTTTTTATTTTTCGAATTTATGCTATGAGCTAAATTTCAGTTGTGTATTTTATAAAGCTTTTTGTAATAGTTCTATTCCTTAAATATTTAGGAATGACTTTATACACTACCAGACTATTATCTTGGATCTTCTTGTTACATTTTACCTAAGCTATCCTTTGGATAACAATGAAGTATATTGTATGTACAGAAAAATTTACAATTATTAGACACCAGCAGAATGTAATGCATTTTCTGGCCCACTACGGCCTTCGTCAGCATTCTTTGTGTCACACTGGATAGTGATACTTTTATAAATTGAATGTATTTAACTCAACTATTTTAACAAATAGAAACTGGGAATTATTTCTTTTTCATAAGTTAATTTATTATATTAAAATTTTTTATTTTTCGAATTTAAAAAAATACAAAGTTTTGAATATAATTCATTAGAACGAAATATTATGTATTCCTCAATCAAAGTGTTTTTTACAAGAAAACGAAAAAAATTGTAAATTTAAACACCGTGGGCGTGGCAATTTGCCTAATGAAAATTTCGTTTATATTGTATCCACCTGGGCCTGGCCAGGCCCTGCCCTATTAAATATGTATAATCAAAACGAAACGTATCAAAAAGCATACGCAACACATAAAAATTCTTTCTTTACTTTAATTTCGAAGAATAATTCTAATTGATAACAAAATGTTCTTGCTACAACCATAAAACTCCATACATATAAAAGTGGGCCCAGCCAGGCTCAGGGGTTCGTTAGTGTGAGTTTTTTCGATAGCCACAAAAAACTCCATATAAAATACAAGGGGTCCAAGCCAGGCCCGGGAAGCAGTTTGTGCCACACAAATTAGGTGCCTACATAAGAGTTTTTAAACAAAAAGAATACGGGCATTTTTCCTCTTTTTTTTTTTGTTTAATCATGAAAATAATTTGTCAACTGTAAAACCAACCAAAAATGTAAGTTTTTCTCCTTGTAGTGTTGTTATTATTTGTTTCTTATTTACTTTTGTAGAGTTGTTGTTGTTCCTACAACGAACAAGTACAGGGTGTCTGGTAGCAGATTTATATTTTCAAACTTAAATAAAAAACGTAATAATTTACACAAAATTTTATTAAGAGCATTGAACGATAGAATGGAAATGAGGATTTAATTTTTTAAAGAGTAAGTCAATCATATGTCTTCTATCGAGCTGAACACACTGTTCAAAACGGAGCCTTGTGTTCTGTGCCACACGCTGCAGTAAACTTGGTTCAATTGAGCTGATTTCTCGACGAATATTTTCCTTTAAAGCCACAAGATATTGGGGATTGTCATTATAAATCCTCTCTTTGAGGTAGCGCCATAACCAAAAAAAAAAAAAAAAAAAACCATGGGAGTTAGATCGGGCGACCTCGGTGGCCATGGGATGTCCCCAAAGCGACTGATCAGTTTTTGGGGGAAATTTTCCCGAAGGAAATTCATCGCAGCTCTGGCTGTGTGTACGGTCGCTCCATCCTGTTGAAACCACGTGTGTAAAGAGTACGATGGACGAGCTCGCATGTTTGTCAAAAAGAATTCCGTAATTCCGCCATGTGTCGATAACTTTCGCCTTTGGCTTTCGTCACCTGGCCTCGAGAATTTTCGAAAAAAATGGTCCAATTATCTCATGCGTGGATAAGGCACACCAAACAGTTACCCTGGGGTAATGCAATGGTTACTGATGTTTCAATCGAGGGTTGCGAGTTCTTGGAGACCAGTAACGCCAGTTTTGCTTGTTGACGTGGCCTTTTAAGTGAAAATGAGCCTCGTCGCACAGTGGCTGAAAATCGTTTTTCATCGGCCAAAAATCTGTAACTTTTGAACCGATTTTTGCAGGAGAGAAGACTTCTTGAACTTTTTTGCAGTGTTAATTTTGTTAAAATCGGTTCAGTAGTTGTTGAGAAATTTAAGGTCAAAGTTGAACTTTTGATGTTTTTTATCATTTAGTATGAAAATGCTAATGATTGAGATTGAGAATTATGGTATTTTTTATACAAAAAATGGGATGTTTTTCTGCCCACTGTTTTAAGATCTTTTTAATCTACATAACTGGCAAATTTCATTAATATATCTTTGTTCATGTCAGACTTATAGAATGTCAAACCATAAAATTATTATTTTTTACTCATGTTGAAAGCCCTTTTATTCATTTACACTATATAAATAATAATTTTAATGTTTGACATTCTATAAATCTAACATGAATAAAGGTATCATAATGAATTTTGGCAGTTATGTAGATTAAAAAGTTCTTAAAACAGTGGACTGAAAAACATCCCCATTTCTGATTAAGAAATACCCAAATTCCCAATCCCGGAAAACGGCTTTAAATTTTTTTTTTGTTCAAAAAAGGCAATACAATTTACCACTCGATATTGATCAGAATTTTCTAGAAAATAATGGACATATTAGAAAACATTACTGTTCTAATTGTATAAAAATCGGTGTGTTGAATTATTAGAATTTTTTACTCAAATTATATTTTTTTTTGTTTGAAAAATTTGATTTGGAATAGGGCATATGGGAGTAAACATGTTAAACTGACTAAAAATTGCTTCTACAAGCATACTCATAATGTTTTCTTTCGAAAAATATATACATTTTTATTTATTTCTGGAGAATATTTTTTTTTATCAGCGAAAGAACAAATGAGTATTCGTATTACCTTTATATGCATATACATTCGCCTCGTATATACCATTATACCTTTAAAAAAAAATGCATAGGCATGTAATAATACCTATGATCATTTTGTGAATAGGTTTCTACATTATCAACTCTACAACAGGTTCAACTGGAACCAGTTCCACTGGAATACTTTTTAGATTAAAAAAATAAATAAGTGTAAATTATTAAATGTTTATTTTCTTTTTTATTTAAATAACAATAAGGACAAAAAACATATTTTTTGCTTAAATAACAATAAAAGTTAATTATATCTACTATTCATTCGGTTGGAAAATTGCGTCCAAATATTCCATATTTGGTTTTGTATTACGTCTGTCCTGCAGCAGCCCTTTTGCTTCTTCATCTAAGTCCCGATGTTCTACTTTCCATTGACTACAAAAGTGCATTTGGGTTTAAAGTGGATACTTTCACCTACCTACAGCTAGTAAAATTTCTTTAACCCCTTTTGACCTCATAAATTCTATTCTTCTGAACTTCAATTTGACTAAAATATAGAACCTGAAAAAATATTTAATAACACAGCAGGTATAATCGGTACAGTAATACAACATAACATTGTTTAAAGACTGCTTTACTACCAATATATAAAATTTTGAACCCACTATTGATAACAGTTTGACATAAAACAAAATAAAAATCAAGCCAAAAAATTCGTTTTATCCGAATATCTCCAAAAGCAAAGAAGATAACCTAAACATTTAAGCATATTTTTTGTAACTCAGCTTAAGTTAAATTTTTTTTTTGCAATCCATAAATATATTTTTGAATTTTTTAAAAGTTTGAATTTCCGAGGTTACCAATTTTAGAGGACCGCAAGTCACTCTTCCGACCCTCCATGGACCCGTGTTCTTCCAATTCAACACAAAAGCTACCCGGCCATGACAGTTTAAAATTTCATTCAAATATGTTCAGCCGTTCATAAGAAGCAAAATTATTTTTCAAAACAAAACGCTCGTAAACCATTGTGTTATATTTCAGTCATATGAGCAGCTTAAATAAAAAGAGCAAAAAAAATATTGCGAGTAATTTCATTAAAATGAAAAAAGTGTTCAACAGACAGTTCCAAACAGTTGCACAAGTATATATGGGGTTAAAGAGGACACCTTCAGCTTTCTGATGGTACTAAAATCTCTTTGACCCTAACAAGTTCTACTCCTCTAAAATTCGGATTTAACTAAAATATAGAACCTGGGGAAACATTTAATAACACATCAGGTATAAATGATACATTGATGTAATGATCCATTTCTTAAAGACTACTATCCCATTAATATAACAAAAAAAATTTCGACCAATTATTGATAACGGTTTGCGAGAAATCATAATTTAGTTCTGATCAAATTTACAAAAATTAATTTTTTTCTAAAACAAAATAAAATATTTGTTTCCAGCAGCATGCCACAGCCACAATTACGAATATTTTAATCTAGTTTTTTTGATACCTTAGTTCTAATATGTTTGCTATCGAATGGCATTAAAATTTTTGAAATCGGCGATGACAAAAAATTGGACTTTTGGCCGATGAAATTCAATTTTCAGCCACAGTGCGTCGCTCCCAAAAATGGGTTTTCCAGTGCGAAAACGCTCTAACATAGTTTCACAAAAATGTTTGTGTAAATCATTTGAATTTGAATTTTAAAAGGATGGAACTTCAGATAATTTTTTAAAATTTCATGAATAATCGCTCTTGGAAGTCCCAGTGAGGCTGCTCTTTTCCGTTTTAAAAGTCGCGGATTTTCACGTAAACTGCTTTCAACCCGTTCAATGTTGTCGGGAGTCCTTGAAGATCGACTGGGCCCTGGCCGTGGGACATTCATAGCCGAAGCAGTTGCGCGGAATCTCTGTAACAACGAACGAATTAAATTTACACTCGGTCCATCACGTATTCGCCGAATACCGAACTTTGAACAAAATTGTCGACGAGCATTTACGTAAGATTCATTACTCTTATAAAATGTCTCCACAGCGAACGCGCGATGCTCACTCGACCACCAAGACATCGTGACGGACAAATCCGCACAATCGATAATTCCAATGGCGCCACCCTCCCTCCGCATCGTTTATTACTTTTTGAAATAATCGTATTTAAAAATATAAATTTGCCACCGGACACCCTTTTGTAGTGTTATTGTCTCTATAACAAACGGCGCGCCGCGGCGTCACGTTTAAAGCTGCTCAGCAGAAATTTTATCATCTTTCTTATTTTTCAACGCCTAACAACTAGTTAAAAACTAGTCCAAAATCTTACTAGTAACGATTTTAGTAGCAGGGTATGTATAAAAATATAAATTTAAAAATGTACATTCATATAATTTTATAAAGACAATGTAAAGAATATGACTGTAATGCCGATATGGTATAGTTGGATTCAAGCGCATAAGTACTTGCTATCTGTAAAAGCCTAATTCGGTTATAAGTCTTATGTTTTTAAAGTTTAACCCCCATATTCATAAAAAAAAATTTTGATTAATAAAAGGTTTATTAAACAAATTTTGCATAGAAAATTCGTTTCATAAGCCTGCTATAAACCTAAAATACTTTTTATGAATATGGGGTAAGTGTTTAATATTAAAACTGTTTTCTTAGATTTTCTTTGCATTAACTAAATTTATATAAGAATTTTGGATATCCAAATCACAGCAAAACTGATTAATTTTTCTTATCAAAATATATGTATGTTTTCGCACTGAACAGCCTTTTAATATTTCCTATTAAGTTGTTAAATTGTTATGATAATTTTACCACTTAATTTAGCATCAAAATTCTTTGAATTTCCTTCTCATCTCCCCCATTTTTTTTTTTGCATTTTTTCATTCATTATAATTAAAATATTACACAATTTATTTAACCAAGAAAAATTTATATGGGTTTTTCTTTGAATACTTGAATTTCTCAACATTTTTCATAATGTCTTTGTAAGTAAATTTTTCTTCTACTTTTTGTAAAGTAAAATTCGTTTTAAATTACTTTACGTTTTCTTTCTCCACATGTTTAAGATGAGCATGCGCTAATCATTAAATGTAATTTATTGTACTGTAACTAAGAGGGTTTCTTTTTCGTTTTTTATATTATTATAATATGGCTTTTTTCTTCTTTTTTTTTTTTTTTGAACTGTAAATGTGTGTTAGGAAAATGTGAAGGAAAAATATATTTAAAACGCACTGACTGACATGTCATATGTCAAAATGACATGTTATACTTTGTAGTTTTTGTTTTTTTTTTTTGCAGTGCACAGGAGAAACAATTGTTATTCCGTTTCTACAAAATCGATCTACTGGGGTTCGCCAGGGAAATAGGACGGTTATTTCTGATGGTGGGGGGGGGGGGGGACTGTAGGGTTAGTTTTGTTCTATCTATTTTCTACTAACTATCTTAAATCTATCTGTCAATTCCTTTCTTCTTTATTTCTCTCTTTCTTCTTCCTCTATTTTGAAGGGTTTCACAATGGACCGCATTGGTCTCCGAGTGGAGGTTTACCTTTGGGCGCATTACCCTTCTTAACCTAACCTACATATATATAAAAGATTCTAGAAGAGGAGTTGTTTAAACGATATAAATTTTTCTGTGTGGTTGTTGAAATGGGGTGTCCGAAGACCCCAACAAGTTTTTACTCTGGTTTAAAGAATAGAATTTGTCATAATATCCTCCACAATATGTAAGCCAGGATAATAAAATGTAAGCCAAGTTACATATATTTTTTTCGTAAATATTGGCCGATTCTAACAATTATTTCACCTATTCCCCCTACAAATTGCTTTTCGGAAATAAGAGTTTTTTACAAATACTGTCACGAAAGATATACTGTATATACTTATGGCTTTTTTGATAATTACAATATGTCCAATAAGTCCCCATTATTTCAACTAGCCTCTACACAGAGGATCTTCGCTTCGGTACCACCCGAGTCTTACTCGTCAAATGATAAACAACTATGCAGCAGCTGTATCAACCGGAAGCTTTTCCCTTGGAAAGTACTTTCGACGACAGCAAACCTGTTCCAACAACAACAACAGAAGTCCTCCAAAATACAGATTTTTTTTTCTGATAAATCAACTTTTAAATTTTAAAATTTTTTAAACCCTAAAAGACTTAGGCCCTAATTGTATAAAACGCAATGCAACGCCAAAAATTATATGGAAAGCAAAAACAAAGTCAAAAATATTTTATAATTTTGTTGTTGCTTTCTACAGAAATTCATATTGAATTTTTAAATTTCAACCGCTGCATATCTTGTGGCGTTGAAAATTTTAAAACACAGTATGAATTTCTGTACAAAGCAACAACAAAATTATGAAATATTTTTGATTTTGGTTTTGCTTTCAATGTAATTTTGGCGCTGCGTTGCATTTTACACCATGAGGGGCTTAGTTTTTAAAGCTTAATAATGACTTATAGAACATTTTTGCCTTAAATTTTATGTTCCAATTTTGGAAGAGCTTATGGACAAAAGTTTAAAAATATTGAAAAACATTAATTTTGAAATTCACAAAATGAAACACTTTAGAAAGATGCCTTTATTTACACTAAAGTGAAGGGTATATAAGTTTCGGCAAAGTCGAATATATAACTTTTCCGTGCTTAAAATAAATTATAGTAAAATAGTTTTATGTTTCGTTTTTCCAATTTTATTTTTCTAAGAAATCAATAGAAAATTCCATACTTAAAGTATATAAATGTGTGATTACTTTGATGTACGTTCAAACCCCCAAAAGTATGCCAGAATAAATTGTGTTAAAAAATAAGCTGTATGAAAAATTATGACAAATGCAAGTGTCATTGTAAAAGGAAAGTTTTGTAAACAATTTAAAACTAAAAGACAGTTTAAAGATAAGTTTTTAAATTTAAAATCGTTCGACTTTTAGAAAAAGTAAAATTTGATATTAAATACATATAATAGGGAAGAAACCTATACAGTCTAAATTAGATCAATAGCCTAGCTTTTAGACAATCCTGTCTGTAACATCTTAAACAGTCTTAATTATAGTTTAGTATTTGTTCAAGTCTATGGTCTAGTATATGTATGTTCTGGTTTAAAGTCTTGTTTGTAGTATAGCCTAAAGTCCAGCCTGTAGTCTAGACTGAAGTCTAATCTAAAGTCCAGTTTATTTTCTAGAATGTGATGCTGTATTTCATAACATATTCTAAAATCAGGCACAATTGTAGGTCCATATTATTTTCGCTGGCTATTGAGTAATAATGTTGTGTATAAGGTTTTGTTTCTTCTGCTGCTCCGGCAATATTAAATTCCCCTTCTTTGTTTTATACACATTGTCTTTGATTGCTAAAAAAAAGATTTTGCCTATAATTCCGGATAACAGAGGTAATCCCGGATAATAGAAGTGGTCGTTGAAAAAATTCGTTTTATTTCCCGGATAATTTGCCGGTTAATCGAATTACTAATAATCGAGGTCTCACTGTAATTTAAAGTGTTGGGATGGAGAATTGTTTCTTATGAAATAAGTCCACACATTTTGTAAATGAAATAAAGCCCAATTAATATTTTTTAGTGACTTATTTCATAGGTATATCATTCAAATTGCATTTTACATTTCAAGTATTGATATAGTACATATCGCTCATTTACTTCAACAACGTCATAACTAAAAAAATGAAATTTTGGAGTTAGTGATGCAGAATTGTTCGCTATGTGTTTCTTTATATTGTGTATAAAATTCATCTCTATATATTTTATACTCTTTCCGTTTGAAGAGAATGTATTTTTTTTCTGTGTGGTTAAAGCAAATTTAAAACTTTAAACGCGTTTATCTCGAAATGGATTTTTTTTGAGTTATGTCGTTGTTGAAGTAAATGAGCGATATGTAAATTTTTAAGGGTTAGACTTAAATGCCCGAAACTTAAAATCCCGATTAGCCAACTAAAGCTCGTGCAAAGATTTTCTCATCTATGGTGTAACAAACATCTGCTTCGCTTACTTAAGCTTTAAAATGCGTGATTTGATATCGGGATTGGGGACTTATAACATTGTGAAATATGTTTCCCCTAATAGGGTTTTAGTTCATTTTTGTTTTTGGGGATTTTTTATGTTTTTAGAAATTTTGTTTCATTTTCAAATTTGGGGTTTCAATTCATAATGAACTAATTCCATAACATTCAGGATTAAGTTCATATTTGTTTTCGGGGCTTAGTTCGTAGCGCCCTAGTATACAGTTTATTTTATGGTCTAGTCTTTATTCTAATACAGTCTATTGTAAAACATGCCCGACAGTCAAAAGTCCAGTCTGTTGTCTAGACTGTAGTGTAATCTAAAGTCAAGTAAATAGTCTAGTCTGTGATCAATTTTATAATCCTTTCTGGAACAAATTATGTACTTGGTTTAGTCTTGTCTGTACTCATATTTTAATCTAGTTAAAAAAAATTACCTGTAGTCTAGTCTGTATGCGATTCTAGTGCTTAGTATATAGTCTCATCTATAGTAAATTATAGCTTATTGTCTAGTCAGTGGTTTTTTTCTTCTTCATCTAGTCTCTACCCCAGTGTGCACTTTAGACATTTTTAGAAAAATAGTAATATTTATAATTTAAAACAATTTCAAACACCTAAAAGTAGACAACACAAAGCACTTTAACAATGCAAAGATTTTTTTTAAATTGTTTTATTTGTTAAATCTTTTTGTATTACTAGAAGCAAAGTATAATTCCAAAAGTAAAAAATTATTAAAAAGAAAACTCATATATTATCCCAAAATAAACCCAATTACCTAAATTACTTCATATAAAATAAAAATCTAACCTGCTTACATTTTTATTATACAAAAAACTTCAAAAATAACAAATTCCTTAAATATGATGTGTAGGATGTGATTTTTTTTTAAAGGTGATGTTAACATTTTATATCCCTATAAAAAGGAAATAAACATTTAAAAAGTGTAAAATTATAAACGTAATCCTAAAAGTATACTTAAAATTTTTTAAAAAAAATTTATACAAAGTGTTTTTAACAATATGTGCATTAAAGGGTTCTGTAAAGTATACACAAAGAAAACAAAATAAAAAGCCTTAAAGTATACTTCGAAATAATGGAGTTAAAAGATACACATACACACAAGTTACAAGTCAAATCAGAAATTATGAACTTTCAACAATTGTTATATTTAATAAGCCTAAATAAAACATCTAAAGCCTTAATACAAATCGTAAAATTTTATGTTTTAAATAGGGCTTTTTTTTAGATTTAAGATACAAATAATTTCTATTGTTACCAAAAAAAACTTATGCCTAAAAATATGTTTACAAGAAAAAATTTTTTATAACAAAATCTTTACATTTTTCTACTTCAAGACGACAAAACGATATTAAAGTATTATTAAAAATAACAAAAAAATATAATAAATTTATGTCTCAAATTAAAATCCCTTTTCAGAACCCCTTATAATTTTTATATTAGGCAATAATGTCAAAATTACATAAATTTCTTTAGTCGATGATTAAATATATTATTTTTAAATTCTTAATATTTAAAAACAATAAAAATCTCCCTGCCGGAGATCGAACTAGTACTTAGCTCGTACCAAACTAGTACAAAGATCACCAGTACTACTAGCTAGTTCTCGACTGTCTACTTTTCTATACTATTTTAATGCTCAAATTAGCATTGGGTGTTCTTGGAAAATCACCAGTACCATTGGTTCTAGTCGTGTACCATTACACTTTGACCCAATTGGGAGCTTAACGGCCATGTTCTGGAAATCGAAATTACGTGAAATTGAAACCGTTGGATATTTTCAATTAATTTTTTTTTAAATTGAACGCATCTTTTCCTGATTTGAAAAGAGGTAATGGTAAAGATTAGTGGACCTCAAAATATGAGGCATATGCAAAGAAATATTTTTATAAACTTTAAACACAGGATAAATTTCAAAATTTGTTCGATTTTAATTTCACGTGATTTCGATTTCCAGAACATGGCCGTAAATAAATTTTTTAAAATCAAATTTAAAAATAAGTATCAAAATACGAGTTTTTGTTTTTGTTAAAAAAAATTTTGCACAAAAATGCTATTAGTTTACAAGTGGTGCTCTTGTACTACATCATGTACTGGTACTAATAAGCTCTAGTATTTTTATATAACAACTCTAACACCGTTAACACTAGCGCCTCTTGTTCTAGTAATTGTACTAGTGCCTTTTTGACAATTATCTCCTAAACTCCTGAAGGGCAGAAAAGAATATTATATACTCATACATAGGTTGTTATAGTTGTTGTTACGTTGGAAAAAGATTTATCAAATTATATAGAGAATAATTAAAAAATTTGTGTTTTGAAAAAATACAACAATATTAAAATGCTTTTAATGAATATAAAGAGTTTTTAGAATTTTTCTGTTAAACTCGTTTACGATTTTAATTGGATATAAATAAATCATGAATTCTTCCTTTAAGGAAATTACAAATAAAATATTTAAGACTGCAGTTTATATGGTACGATTATATTTTAGTCTATGGTCTTGTTCAAAGTTCGTCATATGCTCTAAAGGATAGTCTAACTTATGAAATCTTAAGTTAAAGCTGTCCAGACTTTACTTCAGAAATCCAATTGAGGTTATAACAGGCCATAAGTAAAAAAGCTCAGAGGCTAGGGCTCTCTTATAATGATTTTTGTACAACAGAACATCTTCGCTGTCATTTAAATCTTTCGGACCTGACGCTTAACTACTGGGAATTTTGTCAATGTTTAGGTTTTACTATTTTTATATCCTTCAATGATTTTTAGTACACGCACAATTGATGTATCTCGTTACAATTTTTAGCCAAAACGCATTTTTATTGCATCAAATTTTAATGCCAATAGCATTTTCATAATTGGAGTGAAAGTTTTGAAGTCTTAGTGGTATACAGTTTTTGGAAGGGCGATTAGGAACTGAAACCACAACATTACGAAGTAGGAATTCTGAAATAATTTTACGGTTTAACAAATTCAGCAGAAATTTTATTTACTACATATATTTAATAACATATTTTTTTTTACAATTTTATAACCCTTAATCAGCAGTGGTGTATGAAGGTATATTAAGTTTGTCATTCGATGTGAATATTTTTTTTAATATTCAACTAAGTTCCGATAAAGGATTTGTATTGTGGGTTATTCATTTGTTCTTAGCCGATTTAGCCATATGGGTGTCAAATTGTTTCTAGATCTTCTAGGCTGTTTGGGATTGAATTCGTGCAGAATCGCTTCAGTAGGAAAAAAGTTATGCACCCAAATGTGGAACTACCTCCCTAAAATATTAACAAAAACTAACATTAATTTGTGGCGAATGCACCTTTTGTCACTAAATTTCAACAAGTTCGTTTTATAAGGCACCAAATTTCGTAAATATCGGTCCATTATTTACCTACGGCTCCATGTTTAGATTAATCTCGTTAATCATGTAAGTATGGCTTAAAGCGTAACGAATAATGCTTTTGTGGTGCAATTTAGCATAATCTACTTTCATAAGACTCAAAATTACTTAAAAAGCCGCATATAAAGTACAATCTTGGAAAACACTTTACTATGCCCATAACCGCAAAAACTTATACATAGTAGCGGTATTCACCCTTTGTATTAAGTGTACAACTCTGTTATATTTAATACGATTTTATACTTCAAAGCGTGAGTGTCTTTTTCGTATGCATTGTAAATTAATGAATTTGCTGAGTGAAAGAATAAGACAGATAAAGTTTCTTCAACTGTTTTATTCTGGTAAATTCACACACTTTGTTTACTACTACTTTTTGTGGGATTTTTTAACCACAGCGTAGTATATTTTAGTCTAATACATTTTGTTGTTGCAGTGTTGTAAATGCTAGTATTTTTACTAAAATTATAAGATTAACAAGGTCTACAAGGGACTTTACTATCAAGGGTGAATTCCGCTAGTATTATTGTAAAATTTACACTTCAGTTTGATAAGACAAGAAATAAAGTTTCGTGAAAAAAGGTCTTTAATTTATCATTGGCCCTATATAAAGCCCATTCTCAAACGATTAATAAGCCTTTAACTGTAGCAAATGAAAAAATATTGTGGTGATATTAATTTGGATTAATCTACTACAGACAGTAGTCCGACATAGATTTACTAAAGATTAAGTAAAAGATTTTCTTCAAAATTTCCCGGGAATCCCGCAATTAATTCCCGGAAAAGCGGGAATAGAAAACAATTGAAAATACCGGGATTTCCCGTCCCGGGAACACACTCTAGTTAAAATATGCCCACTTCACTATTTGTTAACGATTAGTACTTTTGTAATTGAAAACACAAGTTACTTCTGCGGCTCATTTTGATAAAACTGAAATGTGACAAGAGAATTTCGCAATAATTCAAGTAACGCTAAAGCGAATAGCGGAATAATGTGATAAAAAAAAGAAACATTAATAAAAATCAGGACAATCGACGCATGCCGGTCTTTTTGACATGGGTCAATTTGAAGCGAAATTATAGAAACAGAAATCCACCCGCACAATTGCTGCATAACGGTCTGAAAGGGATATGGCATATGACTCAAATTGCTTGGTCAAAGACACTTTACAGACAAAAGCAGTCTTTCTAAAACTGATTGAGTAGACATTTACTGCCTGTTTAACGTCAACGTTCGCTTAGAAAATTATATTTACTACCAGGCCCACAATGTCGACAAGAACATTTCTTTCGCATTTATTGAAAACAATAATAAAAAACTAAAACTTGTTTTTGCTTTCAATATTAATATATGAAAGAAATGTTCTTGTCGACATTTTAGGACTGGCAGTTAATGCCTGTTCAACAGTTTCGAACGTAAACGTTCGCATAGAATTTTATATGCAAAATATTTTTAAAACAGTGTTTTTCATACAAATTTTCTATGCGAACGTTAACGTTCGAAATTGTTGAACCAGGCAGTTAAAACAAAAACATATTTTAGAATTTTGTTTTTGATTTGATTGAAATTTTCTATGCGGACGTTAACAATCGAAATCGATGAACGGGCTGTTATTTCCTTATTTGTGAGACAGTGTCAGATGATAACACAACGAAAACTTATACTGGACCTACGTGAGCTATGCTTAATAGTGGGTGCCAGTGGATCCCTATCTAGTCTTGTTTAAATTTAAAACTTTGGTCATGTATATACATCAGTGATGGAAAATTCAGTACTATGGTACTATTTTCAGTACTTTTTCCTTTCAAAAATACCACGGTACTCCCACGTCCGTGTTTGTACTCTTTTCTTGTTATACTTCTTTGCTTAGAAATTTAGCTTTGCTATTTGTTTGACATTGACAACCAGGGCTGTGGAGTCGTCTCCAAAAAGTACTAACACCGACTCCAACCGCTGAAATTTCAACTCCGACTCCTAATCTTACCCTAATTCTAAATGTATATGAGACTGGTCCTTATTTGACTTTAAACTCTTTTTTTTAACGCAGTACCTTTTAGATGGTTAAATATAGCAAGAAAATTATTATTTCGAATCAATATTTTAAATATTCCATCGCCAATTTCGAGGTATTTTTATTTTGGAAAATATTTTTTTTAAACGACTTAATTTACATATGTACATACATATTTTTAAACAATTTCTTATTAAAAATTTTTATTACTTATTCGTTTGTCACATTAATAAATTAATATTATTTAAAAAAAAGAAATTTTCCTCTCTTCATTAGGATAATTTAATGAAAATAAAACAAGATGAATCAAAACTTGTATTAAGAATCATAAACGATTCAATTAACCACAAGAAAACTAATTATTGTAAAGCTATGGCACGAGGTCTATGTTTAAAAATTTAAATATCCTTCAGGCTGTGAAAAATTTTAATATAAAAAGAGAAAAAACACAAAAATGAACTTTGGTATTCAAGAAAAATTCTTGACAAAAGTACTAAAAAACACAAGTAAGGAAGAGGCGTAAATAAATTGAAAACTTGATTTTCAATTACAGCGGATTTCGATCCACCAAAAAATTGCGTTGGTTAAAATATTGATGTTTGACTATAGACTGACAGCCGTCGTAGTGGTGGAAAGGGTGAAACTGCAAAAACTCTGATGAAGTGAATGCGGTTATTCTCGAAACATGTGAATTCGTCTCGAGTTCGATCACCAGCTCAGTCAAAAATAAAAATGATCAATAAAATTTTAACTCATTTTGTGTTGTGAAATTCCTTTCTTCATTAGAATAATTTAATGAAAATTTAATTCGAGGAACTTAAGCCTGATTAAAAAAAATTAAAATTTGGTTTAAAACCCATAAACAGTTCAATTAACCCCAAGAAAACTTAAATTCATTTTTATTAATTAAATATTTAGCATAATTTTTTTTTATAAAAATTCAGAAGATTATAATATTGAAAGCAAATTTAAATTTTTTTTTGTTTTAATCTTAGCCGATTTTCTTCATTTTACGATTTAGCAGATTTTATCATATTTTTTTAAAGTTTTGGCAAATTCTTATCAAAAGGTTATGGCAACACAGCTTGTTGATTATTTTAATGTCAGATACCCTCATCAGAATTTTACTGTTGAAAATTATGTACTTAAGTTTTTTATTTTTAAGTTTATTTTCCAAAAAAAAAATATATGTTTGAAAAAAGTACCAAAAGGTTGAAAAAAGTACTCTTTTGCTTGGTGGTCATGACCATATTCAATTTTCAATTTTCCATCACTGATATACATACTTTAGTTCCTAGCCTGTTTTAAAATCTCTTGACTGTGGATTAGTATCAGTTAAATAGAGGGCTATAATCGAGCCCATTATCCCGATTATAGTCGTGCTTAAAGAGTTATCTCTTGTCATGGCTATAGTTAAGTTAAAAGTCTAATCTATCTAATATATAGTTCTATCTATATTCCAGTCGATATTCTCGTCGCTTGTCTATTCATCGTTCTAGTCTGTAGTCAAGTTCATAGTAATATCTATTAAAGATTTGTACAATTAAAAATTTTCTTTAAAAATGACATTTTCAAAAAATTCATGCACTGCTATGTCATGTAAACTCAAATAAGGTGTTATGACATGCTATGCCATAACATCAATCTTGCTAATTTTTTTTTTTTTTGGCTTTGGCTAGATTTCTTATTAATTTTTCGAATTTTCAATGTAAAATACTGCTAAAAAAATGTAAAAAAACCATATTCCAGTATTATAATGTACTGAAGAACTTTGCATTATATTATAAGGAATATTTTGCCTGAGGATTACTTTACTAAGTTTTCTACTTTGTACCAAAAAATGGCAAAAAAAATTATACATTTAAAAAATTTAAATTTTTCGACATTTAAGAAATTTTTAGGAACAACTAGATGCCGTTTTTTCGGGCATGTTTGTTTACACTTATTTTCCTAGTCTGTAGCTACAATTGTCTCAAAATTCAAATTGTTTTCCGAGAATAGCCGAGAATAGTTAGAAAAATAGTATGTTCTTCGGGAAAATCAAGTGTTAGCCAAAATATACATGAGGTCATAAAATCCGAACCGCAGCTAAAACAAGCTAACTCCAAATATTGTGTTGTTACTTTGGATAAGTACATACTTAGAGAAATTTCATACGAGAAGGAGTTTGCACTCGATGACTTCAAAAATGTTGCACTGTGGTACTCTACAACACTAGACTTCGTTTAAGTATATTTTTTAATAAAACTTTAAAAGTAATTCCTTGAAAGTAAAACAATCAAAATCAATAATTTTCTTATTTTATTTGCAGTTTTATTGCATATAAGTATATAATGGCCATGCAAATGATTAGAATGTACTATTACAAACATATGCTGCATATGTCGCATGTGCTGACATGTTTATTTTCTATGTGCATGTGTGCAAGCACTGTAAATCTATATATAGTATATATATTGTGTCCTGTGGTTCCTATTGGGAACAAAAGGGCCATTAAAAAAACTATGCACAAATTAAATTTCAATGTATTCGACAGTGTCTTCATAAGTCGCTGTCAAACATGTATGATTGGTATTGCTTGAACTGGCAATTGGATGCGGTGACACATGCCGCTATGTTCTATAGTTTAACATTTGCAGACTTTTTATATCTATATGTTGTTGTTGTAACAGCTCGACTTGTGCTGATGTTGCTGAGTTGACAATCTTTATATATATATATGTCCTTTATTTATTTAAATATAATATTAATACAAATTGTAGCATAAAATACTTAAATAAAATGTTCACAAAGAACATAGGGCGTCAACAAATTCTCTCCATCTATTTCGATCTCTGGCAAGTAGCTTAATTTCGTTCCATGTTTTTTGAGCTGATTCGTGTTCATTTCGTATGCACCGGATCCATGTATTACGTGGCCGGCCTCGATGTCGTTGACCTTGAGGGTTTCACTCTAGTGCAGCTCTGGCAATATCATTTGCTGGTCGCCTGAGAATATGGCCGATCCATGTCCATTTACGTTTCTTAATATTAAATTCAATGGGACAACAATCTGCCAGATTCCAAAGGGCTTCATTTGATACCCAATTTGGCCAGTATATACGTAAAATCTGTCTCAGACACCGATTCACGAAAGTTTGTATTTTCTTCATGGCCAGTTTTGTAAGGCTCCATGTAGTGCAACCATACAGCAGCACAGATTTTACGCTACAGTTGAATATACGTAACTTAGTTTTCTGGGATATGTTAATAGCGCGCCAAATTTTGTGCAGTTTGAGGAACGCAACACGGGCCTTGTTGATTCGGTCACCAATGTCGGCTACAGAGCCACCGTCTTTTGCGATTTTACAACCGAGATAGTTGAAAGATTCTACATCTTCCATAACGGTACCATCAACAATAAGGGGCGATGAAATATTGGTACCGATACGCATCAGCTTTGATTTTTTAAAGTTAATTATCAATCCTACTTGTTTGGCGTTTTCGGAGAGTCTCGTTATCTTAGCTTCAATATCTGCAAAGCGATGGGCCATTAGACAAATGTCGTCTGCGTAGTCTATATCATTTAGGTACTCCATCATATTCCATCGAATGCCGGTAGGGGCCTCACTATTTGTCTTTTCCATTACACAGTCTAAAAGAAGAATGAATAATGTGGGAGACAGGACACAGCCTTGCCTTACGCCTGTAACGGTTGTGTAAGGTTGGCTTTCCTTTCCGTTAAATCGGACCATACACTCTGCGTCTTTGTACAGCTCGCGTATTAGAGTGACGATTTTTTCAGGTATGCCTTTACCAATTAATGCAGACCACAAAGAATTTCGGGATATTGTGTCGAAAGTACGTTCAAAATCTACGAAAAGCAGGTATAGGGGTGTGTTGTACTCTGCCGATTGCTCAATAATAATGCGTAGAGTATTGACGTGATCGACACAAGATCGTCCAGGCCGAAAACCAGCTTGTTCATAACGATTAGTTTGTTCTACCACTGGTGAAATTCGCTGTAGTAGTAGAGTTGCCATCACTTTCCCTATAGCGTTAAGCACGGTAATACCGCGCCAGTTTTTACACTGAGTTAGATCACCCTTTTTGGGGATTGTGACTACTACACCCTCTTTCCAATCTGCAGGAATTTGATTGTTGAGCCATGCACGTCTTATCAGTGGAGTCAGAACTTCAGCTAATGTATCAGCACCATATTTTTTGTCGGGACCAGACGCTTTACAATTTTTCAGCTGTTTTAATGCCGCTGCAACTTCGGAACATGACGGGGGATCAGTAGAAATATCCCTTCTTGGATTGCGTCGTGTAGAAAACGTTACCGGACCGTATTCAAAAAAAAAATAAAAAATAAGTTTTAAATTTAAAAAAAAAAAAAAAATTTTAAAAAATACAAAAAAAATTTTTTTCGGAAGCTTGAAGAAATAGCTATCTAATTTGTTTGGGACAAATTTTGCTAACACCAATAGATAATAAGTTACATGGATGAGAAAGAACACCGGTTTGGCCAAAATGTCAAATTTTGACCCCCTCTACCTCAGAAACTTTTTGACCGATCTTGTTGAAAATTTGTGTCTAAACTACTATCCAATAAGACTAACCTTGGTGCAAATTTCATCCAAATCGGAAGACATCGATTTCAAAAGTTGGGTCACTTGACATGAAATCCCCCATATATATTATTATAAATTTATAAAATTAGACCTTAAAAAATTCCTAAATTCATATTTTCCATATTTTTAGCTTTTTATTGCCTATTTTTAGGATTAAGTTGTTCTTTGCGAAACTAAATTTTACTTAACATATTTAGTTTAGGTTTTCTAATTTTATTTTCTAATAATTATTATATAATTATAATAATATTATATAATATAATTATAATTAATGTTCAGGTGTTGTTAACTCGGTTGCCTACTTTAAGGATTGTATATTTTTAGCTTTTAATTGTATACTTTTAGATGTTTCTTTTTGTACAAATAATTTTCTTTAAAGCATATAAATTACTTGATTACACATTTTGCTTGTTTATATTACTTTAAGCTTACTTTCTAAATAACTCTCTACTCCAATAAACGTTTGTTTCTGCTGCTCTATTATGGAGGTCACAATGACGACTTTAAGTCTCATAAACAATGACGTCAATTACGTCATCAATATATAAGAAGTTATACAAAACTAAAAATACTCTTTCTTTTTTTTTTTTTTGGTGTAATTTTTTACGAAAATTTTGCCTCGGAATTATTTTAGTTTTTAAAAAACTTTAAAGTTTAACAAAAATGTTATAACAGAGTTTGATGTAGAAAATAAAAGAGATTTATTTGTTTTAAAACAAAGAGTTTAACTTTTTCTGTTACTCTTTTTTTTTTCTTGTTGAGAATAGCAAATAACTGTAAATGATTTCAAACTGCTGTTTGCTGCTGCTGCTTCTTCAAATTCAAACAATTTTCCAAGTATTTTCCATGTTAGTAGTTGTCTTGGTTTCCCTACAAACTGTATAACACACATATAAAATGGAAAAAGAATAAAGTGAATAAATAGAAAGAAGAAATTTTATTTAATAAAATATTTAAAAGAAATAATACGTTAGTTATTTAACGAAGAAATTAACAAGTTTTGTGCAAGAAATTTTTAAATAAATTTTGTTTGAAAATCTTAAAAATATAATCGTGAAAATAATTTTTTTTTGTCAAATTTATGGAAATGTAATGTAAAGAAAGTATTAAATAACCTAACAATAGTGTAAATTCTTTTTTTTAAGGATTTTTACCAAAAAATTTATCGATTTTGGAAAACTTTACTTTAATATTAAATAAAACTTTAATTCTGTTTTATAATTTAAAGGTAAATTTGTAGTACTTCTAAAATGAATTTTGTATAATTTTCGCAATAATATATTGTGAATTTTCCTATACTGGTATTTTTAATTGGAAAATTCAATTTTCTATGACTTTTAACGATTCTGCGCTTAAGTTATATTAAAAAAATTATTTTGAAAGAGCTTAAATAAAAAAAGACAGCTGTTTTTGTTTTAAACTCTCTTAGTTTTTATAACAGTTTAAGGTCCTGTTAACTAACAGTTTACACATTTACATAACTTCCTTTTATTTCCTTTATTTGAAAAAAGCTTTTATACCTAATACTTTTTTTTTGTTATTTAAAAGTAGCAATATAAAAAAGGTACTTTTTGCAACATCACACAAAATTCCAACAACAAAAAAAAAAAAACAACAAATTTCAATATGAAATTGTGTCATTGTCATACTCGTTGTTCTCGTACATACAAAATACATTGCTTCTTTAGTGCAAGTGTACTTAAACGTTTTCATTCTTTTTTATTTTTTTAATATTTGTAATCCTTTGGATAGATGCGTACTTTTTCCACTATCCCCTTTTTGTTTTAAAATCTTTTTTTTTTAATTTAAATGCAGATTTATCATAATTTTTATCGCACATAATAGAAAATGAATACAAAAGAAAATTCAACTGTGGTCACATTTGACCTGTGCCAGTTTGAAAAGGGTCAAGCGGCTTTTAAATATTAATAGCACAATAAGTTTGCTTATTTTCTGAATAGCAGCTAGAGTTTTTTTTGGGTGTGACTCGAATAAAACGTTTTTTTTTTACCATTTTAAGAATTGATTTGTCTTTTTATTTCTGCTTAATTCAAGAAAACTTTTTGAATTTTTCTGGTAATAAAATATTTTTCATTAAGGGTAATCACGATGATCATTGTGCAAATTTACACTTTGTAAATTTTCAGTGCTTGATTGTGAGCATACCACTTTTATTTTTGGTGCAAATCTGCTAATTTTCTAAAAATTTATTCTGGAAACACAAAAAACTTCTGGCAGCACCAGCGTTACCATATATTTAAAAAAAAATCTTATCTCAGAAAAAAAACTTGTTTTCGCAAGAAAAAACTTTTTTTTCAAAAGTCACAAATTTTTAAAGAAAATACCAAAATGTATTAGGAATTTTTTTCGTTATCCATCCTTTCAGTAAAATATGGTCATCGCATGCTTTTACGTAGTTCCCAAGTTTTCTTTTCTTAGGTTTCGTTGAACAACTTGGAGTCTCCGGTTGATTTGTTTCTTCCTCTGTAGTGGTTTCTTTTCTCGGGACTAAAACAATATAAAAAATTTTATTTAAAAATAGGCATAAATATTTTATTTATATTCTTACCTTTTTTCGTTTAATATTTGTCCATGTTTTTTTAATGTCTTCCGCACTACAAAGTTAACTACAAACTATCAATGTATAAAAACGACCTTGTTGTATTTACAGGGAGTATACACAATTAAACACTGTTGCACTAATAAAGGAGTGAGAAAATATAAAATCGTTTAATTGTCTAAAAACATCATTTAATATTTTTATCCAATAAACTGCCAATTTTAAGTTATGTATTTATAAAAAACTGGAAAAACTTTATGTATTTATAAAAAAAACTTGACAAACTTTATATATTTATAAAAAACTTTAAATGAATTAAAATCTTTTTGGCATCTCAAAAAAACTTGCAAAAAAAGGGAAATCTTGACAAATGGCAACGCTGCGCAGCACCATCATAAGTTGTCAAAAATCTTCATTTGTTTACAATTATGCACAAGCATAGATATTAAAATACATTTTTTAACAAAAAGAATGCATAAAACCAGTGAAAAATAATTTTCTTTTTTTTTCTTAAATATTTCCATAAATGAAAATGAAAACCTACTTTATTTTTTTTTGTTCCTACGCAAATCCCCGAAGCTCTACGCTTGTCTGCAGGAGACCAGAGTATCTGGCGGGAATCGAACCCGCAGCCCCGGTACTGATAGACTAGCTCACTACCAGCTACCCTAGTTGTTGTTTACTTTTATTTGCAACTGAGCAAATATGAACTACTATTTTTGTTCAAGGGTTTTTAGTGTAATCAAGGTAAAATGAAGCAAATTGCAAATACGTACATTTTTGTGTTGTGCTATTGTGTGTATTTTTGCACACATTTGCATCGTTTGCACATTTTGCACTACCCATCGTGATTACCCTTATTGTTTATTTTTAAATTCGAAGTTATTTTTCAAAGAGAAATACCTACAAAGTTTTTCATTAAATCTAAAAAAAAAAACAAATTTTAAAATTTGGCAAATAAAAGTCATTCATAAATAAATATGTTTTAAGCTCATTGCTACACACACGGTGACCATATTTTTCAATGCATAAAAAGGACATTTCGAAATGTAGTAAAAATGATGATAGAGTCAAGGTTATTGGATAGTTAATAAGATAATTCAAACAATATCCCAGTTGGCCACGTCTTTAAGGCATCCTTGACGACGGATGTTACGACAATGTTAATTCCTGCACTACATGTGAGGGACAGGCAGAACAAATCGTCAACGATGTTTTCTAACAAGTGTCGCAATAATCGTGCTTGACACAAAGAAAGACATTGTCGCTCTTCATGTCGTTCATTTGATCGAAAGATTACATAGACGACAATGGCGCGTATTTTGTGGGTCATGTTGTCGTGGGTAGATTTTTATAAGGGACAACTTACAAGACACTGACGCTCATACAATTGTCTTGTATAGGTGTTGATATAAAACACCTTACAAGACAATGTCGGTCATGTTGTTGTGGATAGATTTTTATAAGGGACAACTTACAAGACACTGTCGCTCATACTGTCGTCTATAGTTGTTGATAGAGGACTCCTTACAAGAAACTGTCGCTCATACTGTCGTCTATAGTTGTTGATATAAGACACCTTAAAAGACAATGTCAGTCATGTTTTCGTGGATAGGCTTGTATAAAAGACAACTTGGAAGACAATGTCGGTCATGTCGTCGATTATAAACTTCTTCAGAAGACAGTGCACTAGACAATGTCGAGCATTTTGTCGTCCACGACATTTTCCTCAAAATTGTCTTCCAGAAATCCTAAGTTATAGAGGATATGTTGTGCATAAATAGTTGACGACAATGTCGTCGACGGCAGTTTTGCCAACTGGGATGATACTAGCAAGTAGAACTACCACTAAAACAGACTTTTCCGATAATCCAAAAATTATTAGCACATGAAAGTAATCTTTATGTCGGCGCACTAAAGGCCTACAAGCTTCATTATATTTTTTTCTTGAAAAGCAAAAAAAAAAAAAAAATTTAATATAACAAATTTCCATATTTATTGAGCCCTTCCTGAAGCAAAATTTTTAATTATAAAAAGAGTTAAGACTGTTATAAACTTCTTAAAAACCTTTTAGAATATGGAAAATTTGTATGAAAATTTTGTAATATAATTATAGAAATATTTATATTAATCATTATTATTCATACTAATTTCTAACGTTTAACGTCTAGAAAAGTTGGCATAAGAAAACGACTATAGTAGAGATACTCTTGCAAATCATTATACAAAACTCCGTACGTGTGTAGTTACAACAACAAATCAAACACATTTCTGACAAACACAATTATATGCTAGCAACACAATTAACTCGTACGACGCATGAACGTAGGACGTAACGCCATAAATTTTTAGAAACACGCTTGCCTTACTCACAATGCCGCACAGTGCTGTGAGCCGGCCAAAAATAGTAAAATGGAGTGCTTGAAACCCGAAAATATTTTGATGCTATTTAATAGTATACACTCTGACTAAGAAAATTAGAAAAGAATTAAATAAAAATGTTATTTTTAGCCAAAGTTATAGATCGTCAAAGTTGCACTTTGTAAACAAGTTCAATAATTTTTTTTAAAATAAGTAAAATTGGCATGTGCTTTAAAGGTCTAAAAAAGTAAATAACATCGATTTACATGAAAAAATTTTTACTTAATTATTTAGTCTTATATGATTTTAATATGGCAACGCTATTTTTAATTTGAATTATTAATGGCAATAGGAATACCGTAATAATAAAGACAATAACAAAACAGAAATAATTTTTCTGCAAAATCACAATTTTTGACAGAAGCTTAAAAAAACTTCAAGATATATCCCGCAGAACTATTTATATACATAATTTAATTACTACAAGTAATAAAAAAAAAACATAACTTTAGGTTCGCCTAGTTGCAACTATGCGAAATTCGCTAAAAAAAAAAAAAGAAAAAACAGTTCAACTTTTAAAGGTACTTCCACTTTATATAGCGTGTGTCACAAAACTCTATGATCAATTATTTCGCAACAGATACCCGCTAAGAAATTAAAATATATGCCATTCGATAGTACACATTAATGACTCTAAGCACTATGTATAAGATGAAGCTATTTCTTTTTCAAGATCAAAAAATGTTTATATATTAATCAGAAAACGCATACGAATGTAGCATTCGTCACGCAGGATTTGCCCATATGGGAGTGATGCGAATCCTTGCACATAAATTTTTGAAATTTTATATTTGGTTACCATTTACGAATTAAAATATGTGAGCCAAATTTTGACTTTTTGCAATTTCTCTTTTAATTTTTGGCCGCTCGTTATATGAAATGACGACACTGTGTGCCGTCATAAACGTATTTTGTTTGCTGTTGAAAATAAATTAAAAACATTCCAAATTGATTCAAATTATTGTTTATTTTTCCATCCTTTTATTTTGTTATCAAATATTTAATGTGGAAACACAAAAATAGTTTCAATTTATATTTTTCATTTTTTTTTTTTTTTAATGACAAGACGGTCGTAACCGGCGTATGAAATATAATTAGACCTAATATTTGTATTCGCACAGTTGCTTAAGTTGACTTAAGCGCCCTCATGCATATTATGGTTGGGCCTGAAGTCAACGTACGACGTTGAGACGCTTTTATGTTTACGTCAGCTTTTGTGTGCCTTTGTATAAGACATTATACGGTTTATTTTGACAACGTATCTATGTTATACGCTTTTACATTCATACGGTGCAATTGTGTTCCTACGCATAAAGTTGGTTTTCTTGACAGCTAAGAATTGTTTTTTTTTTTTTTTGTTCTAGTCATCGTTTCCAAATATGTAGAATTATCTGTTTTTTGCAGTTTTTTTAAGTCTAAAACAGTGTTGCAGATCTTTACTTCAAAACAAACACAGTTTCTTTTCGAATGACAGAAGATTTAGTTACAAAATGATTAACAAACATTTATTCTAATGCAATAATAGGTCTGTCTGGGTACTTTTCCAGTAGCAAATACTCAGTAAATTTTTTTGGGAGAGTAAGACAAATTTTACTCTTTCGGCTGAAAATATCTCAAAAAGTTCGCAGACAGTATCCAGTGAAATCTTGCAAGAAAACAGCTGATCGGTGTGTAAACAATTGAAATAACAAACGTGAGCCAATATAGCGTCGAAGAAATAGCGTCGAATTTGGGAATTTGAAAACCGGGAAACCAAAATACCCAAATAATGTGTATTTGCAGTATAAACAAAAAGTTAGCGTCGAATTTAGGAATTTAAAATAGGGAAGTACAAATATATTTATATTTTTAATAAAAATACAAAAATATTTACCACAATTTTAGTATTTTTATTAAAAATATAAATATATTTTTACTTCCCCTTTTTAAATTCCTAAATTCGACGCTAACTTTTTGTTCATATACTGTAAATCCCCATTATTCGGGTATTTTGGTTTCCCGGTTTTTAAATTCCCAAATTCGACGCAATTTCGTCGACGCTATCTTGGCACACGTAAATTATTTCATTCAAATAGTAAATAAAAACAGCTGTTCAAACTAGTTGCAAAATCTTACCAGAGGAAATTTCTCCAGTAACATTTTGCAAGTTCTCTAACTTCCAACTGTCAAAAAATTCTCTTTTTGGCTCTCTCGCTGTAAGAGATTTGGAGTACGCAGACAACATTTTGCAAGATTTTGCGACATTTTGTACAAAATTATGCAAAATATGTGTACGCAGACAGACCTAATGTTATAACATATATATGTATATATATGAAAGTATCGACTAGGCTGGCTTCGGATATTAAATCTTGAATTTGTTTCTTATTAAGCATGTTTTCGGATAATTCAGCTTTTACTAATTCTTTACCGTTGCTTGGTGCGTGTAGATTTTAGACCATTAAACGCAAAGTTTTGGTGTCGATACGTTCATCAAAAAATGCTAAGGCAGCCAACTTACCGGATAAGTACCACTGATGCCGCAGAAGATTTTTCAACGTGGCGCGTGCGATTGATTCGTTAAAGCTTCTGTATTCATCCAATTGGAAAAATGGCATACAAACAAATCATTTAATGATGCAAAGAACAACCTCTGCAACAGACTTTCGGAATTTATTGCAGGACATTGAGCTTCATCGTAAAAGCTCTAATAAATAATTGAAAGCTAAAAAAGATAGTTTTTTAATTTTTTTTTTTTTTTTGGGTATGAGAAGTAAGCTGCCTAGAATTTTTTGGACTCGCATTGCTGAAGTCTGTGCAACTGAACAAAAAACCACCCATATTTAATATTTTAAAAGAATACCTAATATCTAAATATCTAACATTAAAACAAATCCGATGCATTACTGGCAAACACATTACAATATTTTTAATATCACAAAATGGGTACAAAACTTAAAAAGGCTACAACTTTGGAACATTAAGAGCAAATTCAAACTGAATCATTAGTTTTTTTTAACTTCAATATAAATTTTAAAAGTTACAAAGCTTTATTTTTTAAATTTATGACAAAATTTACAAAAAAATGTGATTAAGGGGACCCTTCAAAAAAGGTAAGGCACAAAATTTTATTTTTTTTGGTACACACTAATATACATATGTGTCCTGTGCATAGCTGCCAGATAAAATTGGTCGAAAATCGTCAAATTTTGAGGAAAAAATCGTCAAAATCGTCAAATTGACTAAGCTAAATCGTCACAAAAATCGTCATTGTAAAAAACCACTAAAATTTTATAAGTTTTGAAAATTTATTGTTATTTTTAGTTTTCGTTGCTAATAAAATTTTAATATATTCCTCCTGTTTTTGAAATTAAATAAAAATGTTCGTTAAGAAACGTATTATTGAAGTAACACAACCAAACATTTTTCAAGACCAATAAAATCAGACTTTCTGAAAGAAAAGTTTGTCTACCGGAGATCGAACTAGTACCTACTAAACTAGTACAAAGATCACCAGTGCTAGTTCTCGACTGTATACTTTTCTATACTATCTTAATGCTCAAATTAGCGTTGCGTGTGCTTAGAACATCACTAGTACTATTGGTTCTAGTCGTGTACCAGTACACTTGGATCCAATTAGATATTTTCAATTAATTTTTTTTTAAATTGAACGCATCTTCTCCTGATTTGAAAAGAGCCAGTGGTTAGTGGACCTCAACATATGAGGCATATAAAAAAAATATTTTTATAAACTTTAAACACAGGATAAATTTAAAATTTTGTTGGATTTCAATTTCTCGTGACTTCCATTTCCATGGCCGTAAATAGTTTATTTAAAATCAAATTTAAAAATAAGTATCAAAATACGAATTTTAATGTTTAAAAAAATTTTTGCACAAAAATTCTATCAGTTTACAAGTGATTCTAAAACTCTTAAAAATATGCATCGTGCTAAAAAAAACAATCGAATTTTATATGATGAACAGCTAAGACATGAAAATTACTGCCAATCAAATAATTCAATTAAAATTATATTAGAAGCTTAACGAAAACGTGAAATTATATTAAAAATATTTGTAAATTTGAACAAAATTTGTCATTTAAAAAATCGTCAAATTTGGGGTATAAATCGTCCTATCGTCAATAGACCATTTTTGTAGCTAAAAATCGTCAAAATGACGATAAATCGTCAAATCTGGCAGCTTTGGTCCTGTGGTTCCTATTGGGAACAACGGTCCACTAAATAACTATGCACAAATTTATATATGTATATAGATTCACAGTGCTTGCACACATGAACATAGACATAGAAAATAAACATGTCATCAGCACATGCGACATATACAACATATGTTTTTAATAGTGCATGACCATTAAATATATATGCAATAAAACTGCAAATAAAATAATAAAATTATTGATTTTGATTGTTTTACTTTCAAGGAATTTCTTTTGAGCCTTTATTAAAAAAATATTTAAACGAATTCTACTGTAGTAGAGAAACACAGTGCAACATTTTTTGAAGTCATCGAGTGCAAACTCCTTTTCGTGTGAAATTTCTCGAAGTACTCGAATCGACAGTAAGAAACACCCAATTGAGCTTATAAAATAAATTTTGACTAAATTTGAAGCTAGTTGTTGTTATTTTAAAGCATATTCCATATAAAATTTATTACAGAATTTTTTTTTAAAATTTCAATTACATATTAACGAAAATTTTTAAAAATATTTCAACAGTTGTTCTCTTGATTGATTGATAATCGCAAAGAGACGTTAAGGGAACCCCCTCTTTTTATATTGTTTAGCTGATATTTAAAAATAACTATGTACTAACGATTACATTTTAAACAAACCATTTAAAATTGAATAGCAATTTTTTTCATTTTATTTCTTAGTATTTGTTATTATTTTTAAACCAATTAGAAACAACGTATTTTTTTTTTATAAAAAATAATTGTTTTTGAGAAAGTTTTTCTAAACACCTGCTAAAAAAAAAGAAATTAAAAAAAAAACAAATAAAATTAAGAAGAAAAATATTACGAGTGTAATTTTTTTCTAAAATAAAAAAAAATATAAATTGTTATAAAACAAAATAAAGACAATTTATTGATAAATGTATAATAATTTTTTTAAAAACGAGGACATTTTTGTTTGTGTTCAAAAAAACCTTATGGCCTTTGTTTCTAGTACAATAGGCAGTAAAAGTGATTTATGTGCTGCGCCTAAAATTATACTATATTTAAGTTCATACGACAAAAAACAAAGTGTATGCAAACTAGTTTAGGTTAATTTGGTTGTATAGTACTTTTTAAAGCTTTTTCTTTTTATTTTTCGAAATAAAAAAATAAAGCATGCACTTTAAACAAATGTTGTTTTTTTTTTGGCAACAAAAATGCTTAAAGTTTGCCAAATAAAAAAGAGGAAACTAACTAAACCTTCCCCAGCACCACTACCATTATCAGCTCTAGCCAAAGTTCTTACGTTTTAACAAAAAATTAAAAAAAAAAAAAACAAAAATTAACAAAAACAATAATGGGAAAAAGCGCCAAATTGTCTAATTGTTTATGCGCTGATGACTGTGTCTTGTGAATAATTTAAATAAATTTTGAAGTGATTCGTTTTTTTTTTGTGAAAAATAAAAAACAGTTTTTTTTTATAAAATAAATGTGATTGATTATAAAACCGATAAAATATAAATACATTTTTAAATAAAATGGTTCAAATTAAAAAAAAAAAAAAAAAAAAATTAAAAATATTTTAAAAGTGAACAATCTTTTTTACATATTTAATGCAACAAAAAAATAACTAAATAAAAATTAAAAAACCTTAAAAAGTAAACAACTTTTTTACATATCTAGTGCAACAAAAGTAATCTTTAATTAATGCCAAAATTGGAGAGAAAAAACTATAAGGGTAATCACGATGAGAAGTGCAAAGTGTGCAAACGATGCAAAATTACACACACTTGCACAACACAACAACAAAATGTATTTATTTGTAATTTGCTCCATTTTACTTCGTTTGCACTAAAAAAAACCTAGAGCAAATATAGTAGTGCATATTTGCTCAGTTGCAAATAAAAGCAAACAATAAGTTTTGACATACGGGCCGCCAAATTTATTTATTTGTTTTTCACTGGTTTAAGACATTAAAAAAACATTATTTGTTAAAAAATTTATTTTAATACCTCTGCTTGTGCATAATTGTAAACAAATGAAGATTTTTGACAACTTATGATAGTGCTGCCAGAAGTTTTGTGTGCTGCCAGAATACCTTTTTAGAAAAATAGCACATTTGAACCAAAAATAAAAGTGGTATGCTCACGATCAATCATAATATGCACTAACAATTTACAAAGTGCAAATTTGCACAATGACCATCGTGATTACCCTTTATGTATTTAGAAATTTAAAATTGTACTGATTGAAAATATCAAGATATTAAGGTAGAGTTAGCCGAACGTCCACGTCCCCTAACGAAACGTCTGGTCCGTTTTGTTATTTGCTTACAATGTAAATGCTTACAGAATTTAAATGTCACGTAACGGAACGTCTCAATCTGTATAAATTAGAATTTCTTGCCGTCGTTACGTGACAGTTGTAAAACATTGATGGTCTGCTTGTATATTAAATTGAATGCGGGTATTTTGGCTCTTTTTTTTTGGTACTTTTTTCCAGTATATCTATGGACGGTGGCATGTCATAACGTCCAGTGTCATAGTGTCCATGGACGTTATGACACTTTTGAAAGTGTCATGCATTAAACACATTCGAGACAGCAGGCAACACGAAGGCACGACTACAAATGCTGCAGGTTGCAATTGTAGTCGCGTAATCAGCTACTGAATTATTTTGAAGACGACAGCTACAATTGAAAAAATAAAAACAGCTGTGTTTTTTATTATGTATTTACATTTCAGTGGTGCCACTATCATTTTTAATTTTTATAAATTTAACAACATGCATAACTGCAGACTCGTACACAAACTTAATTTAAGCCTACAAAAATATAAATACTTATTTATGATAAATTTTTTAACGTAAAAACAAATGAAATTTATTAAAAAACATTTAAAATATTTTAATTTTATGGTTTTTGGAACTCGTAAATAATATCATATTCATGGAAGGTTGAATAAAAAAATCCTAATATACAGTATAATCGCGAAAAAGTAAACTGAAATGTCCTAAGGGTTGTTAACTTTTTCGTATTATTTATTAACTTTTCTAAATTGTAAAAAATACAATAATAAACATATGTACCTATATTTTTTTCAATGACTTAGTTTTCATCTGTACAAAAAAGAAACTTAGATCTAATTTGTACCGGCTACAATTTATAATTAATAATTATACAATCAGTCATGTATTATGTGTTAGGTGCTACATAAGAAGTTTGTCAGAAAATTAGTTCTTCAAAAATTTTCAGATAGCGAATTCTCGGTATTTTCTAAACATTTGCCAGCCATCCATTACTGACATTATTGTCTTTTCAGGTTGCAGTTACATGAACTCGCGCTTAGCTATTGATATTGAAATTAGAACAGTGATTGCGCAATTACGTTTTCGATGCTTCAAGAAAACATTTATACAAACTTGCTTTAATATCGGCATATTTTGGTCTATGTAATGTTTTCCTGTATGCTTTTTCCTATGTATTCTTCAAAGCCTCGAAAATTTTGTGACGTTTCGTTTTTGTTTTTGAGATGGCAACTTCAGATATACAATAATACAACGCCGATAGTTTTTCTTTAATGTGTTTCTCAATTTTGTTTAAACTCTCAACTTTCAGCTTTAATTAATTAATTAATTAAATTAATTAAAAATTAATTAAATTTAATCTAATTTATTATCGTTTGTACAAATCAATACTTTTACTTATACGATCTGAAAAGTTAACTTAGAGTTAACGTTTAGAGCGGCACAAAAGCGCTAAAATTTGGTTAACTTGACCGCAAGATTACTGTATCGCGATTCTACTGTAATTTTTTGGTTCAACGCACTAAGTTTATGAATTATAGGTTGTAAAGGTTTCAGAGCACTTTATCAATAGTATAGGGAGAAAAATATCATCTGAATCTTTAAAGTATTGGTATCATAATAAAGAATTTCGAAACAAATTTCATATTATGTATTAAATATACCGATTTATTAACCCCTTAAGGATAGTTTACACGATAATACAATGTGTTACGACATGTCAAAAAATTATGTAGAATGAGAAAAATCTTATCATGTAAAAGCCAAATGCATTGAGTAAGAGAGAATACGGATAAAAATATGACAATCGGTCGGTAAATGTTCATTTTCTAAACCATTTTAGAAACTTATGTATTCTCATCACACCAGAGTCGCATTTTAACAGAATATATTCAAGGTGGTAACATTTTTATAACATAACAAAAACAAGCAGAATCAACTCAGGAAATGTTCATGTTGTTTTTGTAAATATTATAAACTGCAACCATCTGATATTTTGTTATTAACTCACTTTGCTTTTATTTTACTTAAACCATCCGTGTAAACATGAAAAATACTTACCAACAGATTTTTATTTTTTTATTTTAAACACGGAGAGAATTTCATAATATTTTGATTCCACAAAGTCGTAATACATTGTATTACCGTATAAACTAGCCTTTAAGAGCATTTATCTTAAAATTTTGTCGATATGTATAATAATATTTCCTCAAATATAGTATGTTATCGAGAACACTTCAAGTTTTTGTATGCTATATTTTTAGAAACTCCATCATATAAAATTTTAAAGTTATTAGGGTTAAAAAATTTTTATTTTGGAAAACTACACAATTTATTTATAAGTTTGATTTAAAATATATAGTGGTAATAGTTTATGCACTTGTTACATATTGAAATATAGTAATATGTAAATATTTGAAAAGTGTTCCGGAAGGCTGAAAACCCGCAATACAGAAAAACTTTATTAATCAAAGTCCTAATAACTTTGGTAACATGTGTATATTATTGTTAAATAATTATTATTATATCGACATAATTTAAAGATAAAGCAAATTTAGTAAAAAAGTCAGTCAAGAAGTATGAGCATTTGAAATGGGCTCTTAATGGGTTACTAAATCGGTGTGCTTTAAACACCACGTGAAAAGCACTTTAAATTTTTCAATGATACCCATACTGCTAAAACTAAGAGCGTTGGCGTGACAAACATCTTCCTATATAACTTCTTTTAAGGATACTAAAAAGTAATAATAATATAGATTTGGTGGTGAGCCGCGCTTATATTCTTGTTTCAATCCGGTTCTTTGCTGTTTTACCAAAAAATTATTATTATATATTATAAGCACTAATTCTTCTAATTTTTGATTATATGAGCAGCACTTTTTCTGTTTTGTAGCGTACAGAAATAGAAATTAGTTTAATTTGACTACAACGACAAAATTAGCATAGACAACAACCTGGAGACATTTAGCCGTGTCGTCGTTAAAATAATCATTTCCATATACACACATGTATTTTATTGTTGACATATTGAAGTCGGTAGTCTGCTGTCTCGAATGTGTTTAAAGCATCATAGTGTCCGTGGACATTATGACACTTTCAAAAGTGTCATAACGTCCATCGAAGAAATGTCATAGCGTCCGCGGACGTTATGACACTTTGCAAGGTGTCATAATGTCCACAACAAGCAAGAATGTAAACAAATTTGGGATCATAGCCGGCCTTCGGCCGGGCGCAAGGATTTTCTCCTCTATGGTATAACAAACACCGGCTTCGCTAAGTAAAGCTTCTAAAATCTGCCTTGTTTCCGAACGAAAGCCGACTATGCAGAGAAGCTTTAGTTAGCGAAGCCGGTATTTGTTATACCATAGAGAAAAAAATCCTTGCGCCCGGCCGAAGGCCGGCTGTGCAGAGAATCTTTAGTTAGCGAAGCCGGTATTTGTTATACTATAAAGGAGGAAATCCTTGCGCCCAAAAGTGTTTTCGTCATATATTTAATATTTACTCCCAGAGAAAAAGCAGGAAAACCATTTTTAAAAATTTTTTTACCATATTATGTTTCATCTAAAAGAATCATTGTCACCGACAACCATATTATGGTTAAACTAGTTTCTTTAAAAATAGTTTTGTTGGTTGGGACCATAATGAAACATGTTTCTCTCTGCGTGTATGCAGATAATTTTTTTGTATTTAACTTATTTAGTAATAATGGACCTAATGACACTTTTGAAAGTGTCATAATGTCCATGGACACTATGACACTTTTTGGAGTGTCATAACGTCCATGGACACTATGACACTGGACGTTATGACATGCCACCTCTATGGACTTTCGACAAAACGACTTACAATACAACATATTTCCATATATATAAATATACATAAGCTTAGATGTACAAAATAAACAAATGCATATGCACATACTAAAAGGCTTTAAATTGTTACAAAATATTGTTTTGTCTATGCACATTTACAAAATAATATATGTAAATGTGTATGTATATGCTAAAATACATATTTGTTTATTGTAAATCTATAATATAAATATCAGATATTAAATTATTAACGTTTTTTTAATTACACTAAATACTGTTTTAATACCATTTTAATCACTTGGTACTTTTTCTGCACAACGCACAGTGGCGCCATTTGAGTTTTTTCGTTGCAAAAATCATATCTTTTGAACCGAATAAGATAATTGAACAGTTTAAACAGCATATGATAGATAACTGTTCAGCCTATGAAATGAGCGTTTGGAAAGGGTGCTACGCTTTGTAGGGGCCTACTTATGGGTTATCAAAGTTAAAATTAGTAGAAAAATCAATTTTATGGTAACTAAAAAAAATTTTTTTTACATTTTTAGATTGTTTTTATTTTTTTTCTTAAGGGTTTTATGTTTTAAATTATTACCCAACAAATTAAAAAAAAAATTATTTTTTTTTTTAAATTTATTTTTTCAATTTTCTGTAAAATATTCATCACAATTCGTAAGAGAAGGTATATCTAAAAGACTAACCATTTCTAAACTATAATTATTTTGTAACTCTATTCGTGACTTCACATGCCGCAGGGAAGAAATAAGTGGATCGGAAGATGCTGCCAACATGTTGAAGAGGTCCTCATTTTGCCTCACCCTTGATGCTTTGAATGTGTTCTGCAATCTATATTTTTTATAAAATTTGTTAAGAGACTCCTGTGCTTCTTCAGAAAGCTCTCCAATTGGCAAAGACTGGTACTCAATTATATCTTTACCATGCGCCAATATTTTATGGACGGTCGGGGTCAACTTCTTCTGTGGATACATTTCTGCTAAAAGAGATGCAGTTTTCGACGCATATTCTCCATATTTTGTAGAATTGACATTTTCTTTGCAGTTTAAAACATCCAAGATCGTTCCCAATCTTTTCACGATTTGATTGTCAATTCCAATGATTCTAGTTACTGCCTCATCATTTTCAAAAAATCTCCTAGAAGTGTTTCCATCGTTTGAGTTACCGTATCCGTGCTTGGGACAGTCTACTTTTAGTCCAACTTGTTTAAAAAAAGCATCCTGTATTTGCTTCTTTCTGATCTTTTCCTTATCCTTTATTGATGTATTTTCATCGAAGTTTTCTTCCTCTTGTGGTAGGGTATATGCCAGTTTTAGCAAGAATTCCATACACCTTATCCTTGCGTGCAATGGTGACATTCCATATTCGTAATTCTCCTCATTTGTAGAATCGTTTAAATTACCAAAGTTCTTCTGACAAATAATAATATAAAATCGATAAAAAAAATATAAAAATAAAACGAAAAAAGGGGTTTAAATAGGTTTTTGCTAAATTTTTACCTCCAATATAATTCTGTCTATATATATGTATATGATAACTAATTGAAATATGTTATAATTAAGCAGAAAAAGATACTAATCTTAAACTCTTTACAACTAATTATATAAAATTGAGATGTAACATATTATATATGAAATAAATTGAATTGAATTGAAAAAAGTTCTTCTGACTCTTTTTGCAAATCGGGCATGACATTGTTGAGGTTGTTCCTGTCAGTTCGTTTACGACTTTTCCGTCAACCATGGTCAGGTGGAACTCGTAATTGCATTCAATATATTTTCCTTCTCCAATTTGCAGCTTTGTAGGCTTAATCTTGCTTATTTGTTCTTTAATGTCCTTCACCGTAGTCCTTATGAGTTCTGCCGATTCCCTTGCAAACTGAAACATTATTGGTCGGCAATAATGCACTGATGACGGACGTGGATTTTTCCAGTATAGGGAATCATCCGATTTTAGCCGCAAAGGAACAACAGATGCCATAAACATATTTCCGTCCGATATTGTAGCGTCATCGGGAGATATCCTTTGCTTATAAACGCTTTGTCCGGATGATCCATCGCAGCCTCATTTGCTGATCAATGTCAACTTCTCAGGAAGAATTTTCACTTCCGTGAAAAACTTTGGTGTGGTTGACTTTCTAAACAGTTCAAATAATTTTAAATTGTACAACGCCATGTTTTCAGTACTTAAATTGTTAAATGGTTTCAGTAATTGTTGCGCCAACTTTCAGGCGTAGACTAATCCAGGCATTATGCTTATTTTGCAATATATAGGCTTATGCTACCATGCCTAAAAATTTACCTGTTCCCTGCATACATATGGATTTATGCTGAATAATGCAATTTTGATATTATGCACGTGTCCAAATAAGATTTGTGCCTACCTGTAGGGACCATAAGTCAATATTGTTCCTGACCATTTGTACGCCAAAGTATTGTTTATGTGAGGTACGTACCTGCTAATATAATAACTATTAGATCAAACTACTGTCAGTCAAAACATATAAGGGATGGACGCCATACAATTTCTGCAACCATGTCTTTTTAAACTTTTTTACCTCTAGAAGCCAAACGGGCACGTACGGGCAGATAAAACCTTTTGAATTATGTAAAGAAATAATCAAAGAACAGGTTTTGCAAATATGGCAAATATAGAAAAATATAGTTTTTTTTTATTTTCCGTCAAAGTTGAAAAATAGTGAAAAAAACGGATAGTTTTTAAATAGTGATTTACCAGGAGAAACACAAAGCAAACAGTTAATTTTTTTTTATCATTATACATTTAATAAATACATCAATCAATACAAACAAAAAATAAGGCGATTCGTTACCTATTTTTCGTGATATTACACCTGAAATCGCAACAAATTGACTAAAAATTGTGTGTTTTTTTGAAAACCGAAAGTCGGTCAACTTTGAACGGTAATATCTTCTAAACTAAAAATGTGATATTATTAAGAGTGGCATATTTGAAATCGTTGAAAAGTTTCCTATAACATGGGTTTATTCAAAACTTCGTCGGCATTCATGAAAATTTTGATTTTTGCAACCTCGCTTGCTCTACGGGCGCCACTGTGCAACGGTCAACATTTAAACCTTTTGATTTCCCATCACTGTGTGTGTTGTTTTATGTATACTATTGCTTTTTTGTTTATGGATATGAAAAACATGATACGTTTTTAGATGTTTTATAAGTGCACCAACGTGCAAGCAGTCCGTTACAGTAAGTTACGGGAACAGCAACGTTCGCCTAACTCAGCCTTTACTGGCAAATTACATAATCAAAGAAATTACATTATTTACAAAAGGTTTTTAAAAGGAGTTCCATTTACTAGCATACGCATACCAGAGAATGACAAAAGTTTCTTTAAGGCCGGATTTTTGAGATGTGGATTAAGTTCAAGTTTAACGTAATCTCAAACTCGTATTTTTCAGGCGCAATGGGATTTTTTTATTAATTAATTTAAGACCAAAATTTTAAGCAAAACAAAGCTGTTCCCTAAAAATCTTGTATACAAATTTGGTAATGGCGGCACAAATCGGGTTTTAGATTAACTAAACCTAGTTTTAAAGAGATCCTTAAAAATAAGCCTAAAATAATTTAAAAAAAATCAAACCCATACACATACATTCCAAAAACAACCCAGTGGTATGGCCTACTAGCTCTGTACGTGTATATTCACTAGCTCATTAAAAACTACCGCTAGTGCCAGTACAATCTACCTAACATGCTTTTGAGTGGCGAACTTAACAAGTGGATGTCCTACGAGTTGGCGATTGAGCTCTTTCTGCGTAACCTTTACCCACCATAAGGGGTGGGTAATGAGTCTTAAAGTGGTCTTATTTTTTGGCTTAAACTACAACCAGTGATATAAGTTTGAAACATTTTTACTTTAAGGACTTACAAAATCGTACTTTTGGGACTTTTTGTAAACAATTTTGCGATTCTTAACTTAAAATTTTTGTTTGTATGAATTAATTACTTTAACTACGTAAAGTACATTTTTAAAAATAATTGAAGCTTATGTTCTTTAACCTAAATTCGAGAGGAAAACATGCTTAACTTTTATACGTTTGCTATTTTTTGTGAATTATTTTTATTTTTTTAAATAATTCACGAAAACTTAAAACTTATGGTCTTTAAGATAAAGGCAGCAAATATGTAAATGATGTAAAGTAAACGAACTATGGGACAAAATGGGTATAAAAAGGGGAAAAAAATTATCTGCTGTAATAAATATACTTGAGATTTTAAATTTCTTATGGCGATTTCTTTTCTGAGAAATATGTTGCATAAATGGTACATGCTCTATCTCTTTTAATAAGATAAAATAAGATAAAATTTGTGTTATTAATCAGTATTCGAAAATAAACATTAAATACTGTTATTTAGTGTTCTGTACGGTAGAAATGTGGAAAAAACAAACGCTTTAAGTGTTTGTGTAGTCAATATCATAAAAAACGTTTTTCTGTTCTTCGGACGTAAAAATTATACTGTACTTATTCAACTCAAAACTTTATTTTAGAGTATATAACAGAAATTTATAGGAAGGGCCCTCCTTCTTATGACGGCTTTAAAATAAAAACAAAAGCAGAACGACTCTTTACAGTACTGCTATTAACGTTCAAAGAATAACCGAAATTGCGAAGGTTTCAGGATACCCTTATACTTCCCGTATGTATCTTTTAGTAGCCACAAAGGCTTCAATAAAAGAATTCAAAATGAACTCTGGAGTATTTCGGAATTTTTCCTATACCACAATCAGTTAGGTTAGGATAGGTTAAGAAAGGTAATGCGCCCAAGGGCACACCTCCACTCGGAATCCAATGTGGTCCATTGTGAAGAAAGAGAGAAGTGAGGAAGAAAGCAAGAAAGAATATGCCAGACTGATTTCAGATAGTTAATAGATACCAGATATAACAAAAACTTGCACTACAGTCCCCTCGTCAGAAACAACCGTCCTTTTTCCCTGACAAACACCAGTAGATGGACTGGATTACATCCAACGATACACCCCAGTTCGTCGTGAAATCTCCTAGTCATTTCAGCCTGAGACCTTGCGTCCTACACTGATAGAAAATGCGTCATAACGCTGATGTTCTGTAATTCTCGCTTCGAGAAACTTTTCGATTGAAATGCGAGAAATTAAACAAAAATGCCATAAATTGAAACAAACAACTGTTTTTCTTACTTAACTGCGTCTGTAACATTTTTAGCGAGTAATAGCTGTCACGTAAGGAAATTACTCGCCAATTTACAGAAAAAGTGTGTCTGTAAAATTTTTGTGAGAAAGTTCCCGCTTCAAACTGTCAAATAAACTCAAGTACAAAAACGGGGTGAGAAAAAATATTACCACTAAAAAATATATTAAATATGCAAAATGCAATGAATAATAACATGGAAGAGATAAGTATTTGGTTTCTGACTGATTTTTTCATTGTTTAATTATTTTGCTTTTAACATTTTTGAAAAATATACGAATGTTTTCAAAGCTATTATTTAAACAACAAAAATTAAAGTCGCACTCTACATTATTTGCTATAGCCGACGGTTGTATTTTCGCCGCCGTCATTGAAAACTTTGCAATTTTAATATTTTTGGCTGCCGTCAACTATATGTGTTACTGGCGTTCTCAACGTCTGCAAGTTCACACCGGCTTCGATTGGAATATTATGACATTTATACGGTAACGACGTAATCTCTTTTGATAGTTTTCGACATGAATTACAGACACACTTTTTTTCTCACTTTGCGAGAAACGATGGAATATTTTGTTTCACATCTTTTCGATGCGAGAAGTTCTCACCAAAGTTACAGAACATGGGTACAGTACTATGACAAGTGTGTTCGTTTTTGACCCCATTACACTTTTCATCTTTGTGGTCAAAAATTGAAATTATGTCATCCATGGGATGACACATCGGCATAACAGAAATTACCGGCGTCAGTTTAATAAAACATGTCATCAGTGCGATGACTCAGTAACATCGTAGGACTCATTGGCCTCATTTTAATGACAAACAAATTGAGAGATTACGATTATTTACTTACCCGTTGCACATGTTTGTTTCACTTTTGTTGTATTCCGCCCTTTGTTTACAGAAGAACTCTCAATTATAAGACACCAGCAGCATGCCCGATATGGTTTTCATAATCATTCTACTTTGAAAATTTAATGTATATAACTAAATAGTTTAAAAAAAATAGAATATGGGAATTTTTTCTTCTTATTTTACTTTTTAAACATGGAAATAATGTTAATAATAAACAAAATGTGACATCGAATTGATGCCACTCTAGTTATAGCATAGCTGAGGCAAAATGACAAAATTTCAAAAATTACAATGACAAAGGATTGATGCCACTTTTGGCCTCATTGATGCCATTTGTAATAACATTTATGCCACAATTCTGATGTTAGGACATTATCAATATGATGATGCATTTTTCTATTAGTGCAAGTCTATAAGTCTCAATGAATAACTCCCAAAATAAATGAAATAAGTCCCAAACTGGAGAAAATAAATACATCCCAAAATAATGAGAGGCCGTCCTCGCAGAGAAGCTTTAGTAAGCGAAGCCGGTGTTTGTTATACCATGGATGAGGAAATCCTTGCGTCCGGCCGAAGGCTAACTGTGCAGTATTAATTTATTATGAAATAACTCCCAGGCAAAATAATGAAATAACTTTATAATGAAATTACTCCTACATTTGTATGAACAATTTTTGGGCCTAATTTCATTTTGTTCATGGAATTTTTTGCTCCTGGGACTTATTTCGCGGAGCCAATTATAGTTTAAAAAAAAATTTTGTTGTTGCGGTGTTTTAAATAATATTACTTGAACTACATTAACAAGATTTACAAGGTCTGAAGTACCCTATCGCTACCAAGAGTGAAAACCTCAAATGCAAAAAACATGTTTAATATTTAAAAATAAAAAATTTTTTTTCAAGCCACTTCTTTAGAAACTTTTCGTTCTGTATGAGTTAAAAAATAATGAAAATTAAATTTTATTTACTATAATAACTTTTATCAAAACATTAATTTTATCTAATTAATTTTTTTAATTCTTTTACAGATTTGCAAACAACAACAACTACAACTAAAAAATAAATTGCATTTTATTTCTTCGATTGTTTTGTTTTTTCTTAAACACTTCCTTCCCCCTCCATAAAAAAACGTCAACAGATAAAGAGAGAACAACTAAACAACTTAAACGTCAAAACAAACATTAAAGAGCATAAAATCTTTTTTTTTTCATGCTGTGCTGTACTGCTGCTGCTGTCTGTCTGTGTGTCACCAGTGTCGATAATTAAGAGCAAAATTTTAAAAACAAATCTATTTATTTTACACAAAAATAACTAAAGAAATGTTTTAGAAATAATGTAAATATTAAAACAACAAATTTGTTTTTTAGGCTAAAATATTTACCGCAAGAGTTAATAACAAAAAACAAAATCTAAAGATTTTTAATAATACAAAAAAAGAAAAGGCAAAAACTTTAAACGGATTTTTTAAATGAGCCTAAAATACAAAAAGAAACGTAAAATTAAAGAAAGACTCTTTAAATTATTATTAACAACTACGTCTTCGCTTTTGCTACATTTATAAATAATTTACTATAATAAAATTAAAAAAAAAAAAAAAAAAACTAAAAAAATCGTGCAATCATTTAGTAAAAAAAACTAATAAAACGTTAAAAAAGAAGAAAACCATACAACTGGAAATTATTTTTTTTGGAAATGAAAATGTAAGTTTTACTTATTTTAACGTTATCAAATTAAGTTGTAAATATTAATAAGTCTGGTTAATTAAACATGCACTATACGTAAAAGTTACTTTCTATGAAAATGAAATAAATTTATTTATTAATTGAAAAGTCTTAAAATAAAGTAAACAATTTTGGATCATAATATCACTAAATATTTAAGTGAATTATGATGTATACCACAAAACTAAATTAAAAAAATTTCGTGAAAACATTTTCAAAGGACTCTCTTTTTACAAAATAATTTCTGAAAGCTCTTAAAGAAAAAAGTTCTTTTAACTGCCTTCTCATCTATTTCCGAACGAAGACTTCGCTCGGTTAACTTACATTTAAAACAAAAGCAAATAATATGGTTTTTGTTTTTTATTTAAGTTAAGCGAACGAAGTCTTCGTTCGAAATCGATGAAGAGGCCTTTAAATATTTAAAAGCTTTTTAATAGGTTCTTAAGCTGTGTGAAAAAGCTTCAAGAAATTATTTTATGTTTTCTTTATATTCAGCCTTATTACGATTGTCGTTTGCGTAACCGACTGTGTCGTTTTTATTAATAGATTTAATCCCCTACAAAAAAAAAAAACGACTTAGTCGTTTACGCTAACGACAACCGTAATAAGGCTAATTGTGTATAAAATGTATCTTTATATTTTTTTTTTTTTTTTTAGTAAATAGCTTGTTTAAATAACTTTCTTTATTAAAATCATGTTAAAATGCTTTTTAGTTATTCCATTGCAAGAAACAGTTTAAAGAAGCTTAAAGTTATTTTAAATTAAAAAATTTACCTTTATTCTATAGTACAAGGCGGAAAAAGAACCAAATTATTTTATATTAAAGAGAAAAAAGTCTGTGCTGTTAAGCTTTTTTGCATAAAAAAGCCTTTATATAAAGCTTTAAAAATATATTCTGTGGTAGAAAAGTGTTTAAACAAAGTCCTTTTTCTAAAACATACTTAACTTGAATTACTTCTGTAAAACAAAAAGTATTCTTTCAAAAAGTTTTTAATAATTTTAGAGCTTTTAAAAAGCTTTAAAGCAGCTACGTCCAAACCCCTTCTTTGCCTGTATTCATTAAAATATTTTAAATTTAATAAACAAATTCTTTATGGAAAATTTCTTTATAAACGTTTGTAAATTTCATAATCATTTATGAATACGGAGGACATACTTTAATATTTGCTTTTGCGGTTAACAGCTTTAAAAGCTTCTAAAATTGTTTGCTGTTTCTTTGCAAAGTAAGCAGCAAACATTGTAATCGCCGAGATCTGATTGGCTGTTGTGATCTTGCCGGTTTGAAAGCACAAAGCTCTTTTGTAAAAGCTCGCATATTGTGCTTATGGCTTTAAATTAATTGTTTTAAAGGAATTCTGTAGCAAAAATGCTCTTGTAAAAGCTTTTATGGGGTTTTGTATAAAAAGCTTTTAGAAATACTATATGAGCTTTTAGAAAAAAATGTCGTTTTATAAAGCTTTTAAGCTTATCTGTACCAAAATAACAGTCTAGAATTAGTCAAATTTAAAGCAGGATTTAAAAGAGCTTTCAAGCTATTCCATAGTAATCCAGATGTAATAATTAACCTCAAAAGAACAACACAATTTTAGAATTTTTTTGAACTTTTTTCTTACTTAATTTTTTTTTATTAAATTTTAACAAATTTACATGACTTAAGATAAATTAAAGAAGAACCAGAATCACCTTGCATATAAGTACCGTTATATCGTAATACTCAATTAATAACAAGATACATATCTCAAACCTATGAAAAATGCAAGCTATAACTGGCTATGAAATATTAAGTCCCGGGGCCGTCCCAAACCCGATGGTAGATAAAATCGGCTATTCTATATTATAACGATATTTAAAGGACCTTTTAACTTTTTTTAAAAAAAAATTTATTTTAAAGCTTTTAAGGTAAATTATTATAAACTTTTCTGCAGTTATTCTCTAACAGAAGAGGGGATATTACAAAAAAGGTTACTAAAGAGCTTTTAAATTATTCTACACTAGAAAGCCTTCAAAGAAAGTTTTATTTCCTTTTTTTTTTTGCTCAAAATCCTTTAACAATGTCTCACTTATTTGCTCTTAATTGATATTATAAAAATAGCAAAGAATTAGCATTTTTTTCGGCTTATGAAAAATTAATATAGTCCTAAAATTATGCAAATTATTTTATTATTCGTCCTTATCGTGATTGCCATTTTGTGCCGAAAGTAAGGCGTTTTTTAAAAATGGTATTGCGTTTGGCAAAAACGGCAATAAATACGACACTGTTATAAAAGTAGTTGGCTTATTTGTTGCAAAAACTGCCGTAAAGTTTTTTTTTATCACGACAGCGTAAAAGTACAAATGTTCGTTCAAATAGGCCTGCCCCAACCACGATAAGGGTGATTGTTTTTTTTTTCTGGATATTAAGGATATACTTTAAACAAATGGCTTTTTTTATATCTTTGGTGTTACACAAAAATGTTTGAACTGTAGTTTTTCGTAAATATTACGATTAGAAGCAGTTTTGCTAGACAAAACTTATTGATATCAAACCAAAAAGAAACAAATTGAATTAAAGCAAATTACAAATTTAAAATGCGTTATTTTTTACTCAAGACATTTTTGCCTAACGACAAAAAAATTTTATAAAAATTTAGTTTTTTTTTCTCAATCTTTTAAAATTTTCTATAATAATTTTCACTTTTCCTCTTTTTTTCTTTGCAGCTTCTAAATTTTTGAATTTCCATTCGAAAAATACTTTCCAAACTAAATTTGAGTCAAAAACATAATCTGTTTTTGTTCCAAATAATAACTTATTTAAACACCAAATAAAAAATATTTAAACAACCAGTTGTTTTGCTTAATTTGGAAAAGAAGCAAAACTATTTCATAACCCTGTAGTTTTATAAATTGAACCGGAAAGTCCAGAAGAAACACCAGAGCATTAATTTTTATATCGTCAAACCAACTTAACCTTCAACTTCAATTTTTTTCTTCCCCGGGTGTTAAAAATAAAAGCAGCCAACACGCAGGCATCAGGGGGCATTGATAAACCCTCAAAAGACACCACTGCATTAGGAGTCGCAGTCGAAGACGCGGACGACGATATGAGTGGGCGTCCAAGGACAACCTCATTCGCTGAGGGCAATAAGCAGTCACCAAATTTAGTACTGGGAGGTGTTAAAACAAGCAGTAAGTATTTATTTTTATTATTTTTTGCTTTTTTTTCTCTAATGTAGTTAATAAGAAAATTAGATAGAAATGATTTAGAAAAAACCAAATACTAGGCGCGGAGATAGCCTTACCGTTGGGGGTGGTTACTTTTTAGAAATATATTAAAAAAAAAATTTAATTTTGGTATTAGCAGTTTATTTAAATATGGTATAAAATATAAATAAAGTAAATATAAAAAACGACAATAAAATTCATATTATATTTAAGCAACAAGTAATTTTAAATATTTGTGTGGTCTTTGGAAACGAGTTCCTCATTACCTGGCAAGCAGGAAAATATCAAAAAGATTATTTCTCAAAGTTCTAAAAGACCTTTCAATCCAGAAGTGCAATTCTCTAACTTTTATCGATTAACGTAAGCCTTAATTTTACCGGCACAGTTTATTGCTTGTGGTAACAATACAGCAATTGAATTTTTTTTAACTCAATTTTAACAAATAGCTAAAAATTTCAATCAGGTGGCATCTTTGTTAAACAATTTGTCAAAATAACGAAAAGAACAAATCGGAATATAAAAAAATCAAAACATTTTATTATAAAATGTAAGTAAATAACGTGAATTTTTATAATGTGAATGTGTGCAATCAGCTAAAAAATATATTTATTTATGAATGGCTTTTATTTGCCAAAATTTTTGTTTTTTAGATTTTATGAAAAACTTTTTAGGCATTTTTTTTTTGAAAAATAACTTCGAATTTAAAAATAAACACAATGAAAAATATTTTTGCGTTAAGTTAGCTTAAACTGCTGGCGTTATGATAGAACATGTTAAAGTTACTGAATAAAATTAACGGCAATTTTTAACCAATTTGATATTTACTGAGAGCAAGGCTGCCATTGCTTCTCTTGCAGCTGTCTACACGACATCTAGGTTAACTGTAGAATGCCGGACGTCTTTGGTCTCCTGCAGATAAGCGTATAGCTTCGCGAGATTAGCATAGGTAATTTAAAAAAAAAAAAAAAAAAAAAAAAAAAAGATAGCAGATGAGCTGGCCAAGGAAGGTGGTCGCATGGATTAATTGGCCTGCCAATGGCTCACTGTAAGTAACTCATTGGGCGCGTGTATTATAGGATTGCGCAGGAGGGATGGACCTGTGAGTCCACCTGCTCCATATCCAGGGCGCTCTGGCCTGGTTATGATGAACGGAGAACTAAATCTCTACTTAGGTTCAATAGGGACCAAATCAGGACAGTGGTGTCGGTTGTGACTGGACACTGGCCTGTTGGGACTCATGCTAGGAGAATGGGTCTGGAATTCAATGACTACTGCAGAAGTTGTCATGATGAGGAGGAAGAGGAGACTGTGCTTCACTTTCCCTGTCAATGCCCTGGGTTAAGGGGCATTAGGGAAAAATACCTGGTAGAGCCGATGATTTCCTGCTTGGAGGATCTATCTACAATAGAACTTAGATTGCTTCTTCTCTTCATTAGGAAAAATAGACGAATTGGCTCAATTCTGCGGTGACGCCATCTGAGTAACTGCTCGATGGCTGCCCATGGAACCTAACCTAACCGATTTGACAGATTTATATACCGACGTCTTTAGGAAAAAATTTACCATTTACTTTTGGAATAAAAGTTGGACTCGGGAAGATCTATGGTTCCCGAAAATAGGTATTTTTTTTTAACAAAATTTATATTTTGGCCAACATTTTTTGGTATTTGAACTAGGGATTTATCGATACGCCTTTTTGCCGATACGATACCGATGCCGATACTCAAGAAGAAATATCGCCGATACCGATACCAATACGAATATAAAATTTAAATTTAACGTAAAATTAACAACACTCAAGTAGAGTAATTTCTCCATTATACAAAATTACAGTGTAAGAGATTAGTAATATTTAAAATTTTGAAAACAACGAAATGAATTTATGTAAATTCATGGTTTAATTAATTAATTAAAAAAAAGAAGATTATAAGTATTAAAAATTAATATTTTTAAAATTTTTGTATAAAAAACAACGTATTCTCAATTTTTGCGGAGATAATTTCTCCAAACTCCGTTTGAAGCAGACTTGCAGTAAAAAATCGTCTCTCAGATGTGACTGAACTCATTTGACAACTTAAACATTTCTGCGCCAATTTTTAGTACAGCATTTAATTGCGCCAGTAAATAAGCGGATCTAGAAAAATAAGAAAATCGAAGGTATATCTAGACTTCTTCTTTAGCTGTGCCACAGCGTACGATCGTCAAAGGATGATCCTTCTCCAAACTTTTTTTTTAAGATTTGCACAAACGCTTCAAAGGTCAGTTCTTTTAGACTTATCAGAACTTTTACCACGAGTAGGGGTCAGTGATGCATTTTGAGTTTTTAATTTTCGGGCCAAAATGACGATTTAAAAGGGCCAAAATACCTTTGATAGGGCCAAAATTTTTCAGCAGAAATATCCTACGTATATAGGGGCCAAGGAAATAAGTCCCCAAAAATGAAATAAGTCCCCAAAAATGAAATAAGTCCCCAAAAAAATACATAAAGCAACAACAACATTTTTTTTTACTTATTTCGTTTTCATATGAAATAAGCCCCAAAAATATGTAATAAAATAAATTCACTACATACGCTTACCATACATAAAAAGGGAATAGTAACAAAATGTCTAATTTCAGAATCCTAAAAAAATTAGGATTATTAGTCCCGGATTTCAGAAATCGTAATCTCTAAGTCCCGAACTTTATAATTTCGAATACGAAAATCCCAAATATAAGAATCCCGATTATTAATAATTAAAGCTATTCTGCATCGCTGGCCTTCGCCCGGGCCCAAGGATTTTTCCGGATTCGCTAACTTAACGGGCCTTATTTCATTTTTAAAATTGGAGCTTTATTTCATATGAAATTAGTCCGCACAAATTTAGGTATTATTTGATTTCTGTTTGTAGACCCCAAAAATTGTGGACTTATTTAATTTTGTTTTTGGGGAACTATTTCCTGGGGACTTATTTCATGCCGCCATAAAAAAGAGTATAAAAAAATAAAGAAAAAAACGCTCTTTCGACAAAAACTCGTCTAATAAAAAAAATTCATCCGAACCTTAATCAAGCCAATCAATAATCAATAGTACAGTAAATACGGATTTTCTTAAATCATGTACAGAATGCTTGATTCAAGTATGGATTATTCAAGTGTCAAATACTTAACTTTAGCCATATTTAATCCCTGATCCGTACTTAAAAAAATGCGAGAACTATAGTTAAATTCATCATATTACGGCTATTTTATATGTTTAAAAGCATATCGTCCGTCCCCTTAATAAAACAATAGTCTATAATTTTTTTTTGCCGTTTTGAGATAATGGAGTTTAAAATTTTTGTGTTATTAGACATCTGGGAAAACAGTAATATTTTAGAAAATAATCGACGTTTTTAAGTTGTGATCATTTAAATATGTGGTGGAATAATCAGGCTACTAGTAGATGATATTTAATTAATTTACAAGTGCTTTAATTGCAAATAAATGGAATTTAAAGTCCCTTAGGCTATTTTATTTGTTTTGTAATATGTATGAAAATAATTATACACTATTTTATTTTGTATGGTATACACTATTTTATTTGAATATTACACCATTTAATATTATATTTTTAATATTATATAGTCCAAAAATTTTGTCTATCAATATAAGTCATTTTTCGATTTTATTTTGGTTTGAAATAATAAAAATAGTGTATGCTCTTTATACACTATTTTTCTTTGAAATTATATTCAGAGTAACAAGTAATTAACACACCATACCCGCACTTACACAATTATTAATGAAAAATTTGAAGCACGCAATTATACGCTCATATATCAATTGATCTTTTGACCCACTTTGTGAAAGTAGAGTTTTACCAAATTTTGACCACATTTAGAGCCACTTTTTGGGTTTAAGATTAAACTTAGTCTTATTCTATAATTAGCTAATCTGAGAATTAAGTTTAACTAGCACTAATTGAATTTGATGTTTTTGGGTAGTGGCTTAAACCATGTAGTGCTACCATACTGAAAACAAATAAATGGCAACATTTTTTTGCAAATGTCAAATTTTTTATCAAAACAACATGGATGTTTTCAAAGAAGAAGAAGAAAATGCGCGAATTCAATATTGTTTACAAGCAACAAGTGTTTAAAGAATTACTAAAGAAAAAGTTTAAAAGAAGAAATAAAGAAATAAAAATATATACAAAAAAATGCATAATCCATTTCTTTTTAATTTTCTTAAAATTCTTTTTTGTTTATATTTTTGCAACAGCTGTTTATGTTAAACATGTGTATATTGACAGTTAAATATTAGGGTTAAACCACCACCATTGGCCGCTTAAGCTAGCAAAAAAAAGTTTAAAAAATACAACTCAAGAAGTTAATACGGAGATTAAAGTTAATTTAATCGCTAATCTCTAACCCAAAAAGTGGCTCTTAGAATCAGTTATGTAGATTCTTATTATGCAATAAAAAAATAATGGTGTACATGCGTATCCACTATTGTTTTATTAAGGGGACTTTGTATACCTAAAACACTAATTTCTTTAAATTTTCGTATTTTAAATGAAATTACCTTGCTACCTTTTGGGGCTCAAAATTACCGTAAAAAAGGGTAATTACCGTACGGTTAACATCATGTATTTGAAGTTTTGTTTGAAAACAAAATCTAAATGTCAAAAACATAAAGAACTGATTTTTATCAGCTGTTCAAATAAATTATATTTATAGCCTATTTCCGAATTCTAAAAATTTGTTTTTGTTTTCAATGTAGTTATACGAAAGAAAGAACTCTTTCGCACATTGGAAATAGGCTATTAGTTTTCTTGATTGTATCAAAAATTATTCCTAAAAAAATAAAATTTACATAGAAATGCCAGGAACTTTTGTTTTATATGTTTTTTTTACACAAGTAATACTGGATATTGGTGGATCCCAGCTAGCATAGGCTGTCTGTTAGACGATTATGTTCAATATACAACTCCTAAAAGAATCTTTTGACGATTATCTGACGAGTTACAAAAACAAAAACATCTACATTTTTTTTTATTTATTACTTTTTTTTATATATTTTTGACATGCTCGTTTTTTAATCTTGGAATGAACCTCTTGTGACTCTCTGTAAGAGTCATATAATAATTACTGAGCTACCTAAATATGAAAATTCTATTGCCAATACAATTTCAATAAAACAAACCGACCTAAGGATCTGTAAAATAAGATTTTCCGGCAGGATGGTGTTGATTTCCCGACCTTAAGGTTTGTTTGGTATAAATTGTATGAAAATTATAAGTTTTGACATGAAAAACACGCTTGATGCCCTTAAATAGGTAGCTCAGTTATACGGCTGAGCATTTCACGAGTTGTAAAATAATCCCTATATGAGTCTCATACGACGCTTGGCATGATTTTTGAAAGACTCGTTAGATAATCTCTACATACATCGTAAACGATTCCCATTAGGGTTAATATAAGAGTCGTTTGCTGTGTTATGGAAGAATCTCTCATAGGAATCAGCACGTGTAACAGTTTCTCCCGTGCGAGGAATCGTCTACAATTTAAAAATGAGCTCGTCGACGATCAAAAACACTCGTCATGAGATTCCCAGTAGACTCCTAGACGATTGAAAATGCTAGCTGGGTTATAAAAAAAATTTTATTAATATTTGTACTAAAATATATGTATTTGTGAGTAAATTGAATTAAGAACACTTCAAACTAAAAACCAAAGTTTTTTTTTATTAAAAATGTTGATCACAAATAGGAATAGAAGTACTCTAATTGAAAACGAATAAAAACATGCGAATGTGAATTGAAGAGCATCAAAAATGCTAAAGTAATCCACTTCGAGTGAATTCGGATTCTAGAAAACACCCGTTTAATCGATTTAAACTCCATTTCTGAATTATAGTCTTAATTTTTGCTCAAATTACAGAAAAATTAACTAAGGAGTTCCATAACAAATCGCAACAATTCCAGTTTTGAAGTTGTTTGTTTTTTTTTACAGAATACTGTTCTACACATTCAAATCTTTATAGCCATTGTTATAAAACTTAACAAAAAACAATAATTATTTTAGTTTGTTTAGCGAGTACTTTTATATTTATGTATATAAAGTGTAAATATAAAAACCAGAGAAAACTAAAATTTAAAAATTGTATTTTTGTATTTTGTTCAGGGACACTAAGGTCGGGATTTTGAGATGTGGATTAAGTTTAAACTAAGTTTAACGAAGTCTGAAATTCAGATTTTTCCGCCGAAATGTGTTTTTTTATTATTTAATTAAATACCAGCATTATAAGCAAAATTAAGCTGTTTCGTCAAAATTTTGTATACCGTCAAAATGTTGTATACACACTTTGTAATGGCGGCACAAATTTCTTTTCAGATTGACTAAACTATGTTTAACCGAGATCTCAAAAACCCAGCCTAACAGTTATAAGATAAACGAGACGAAGAAATCATGTTTAAGAATTAATATTGAACAATTTTATATAAAGGTTTTAACAATTATAAATTTTATTTCGGTTATCGTAACCAATTTAAGTAAGAAATACTTTTTTTTGGGTTTTAAAAAGCTATCAAAGCAACGAAAAAGATTTTTTGGTGAAAAATTTCATTAAAATAAATTTTTTTTTGTCATCAGTAATGAATTATTTGAGAAGGTAGAAATTGCGGTTTATCACTTTTTGAATCGATTTAACGATATCCATCCGTCCGGCTGGCTGTCGAAGTAAAACTTGTACGCAAAGTACAGGTCGAAATTTTGAAGATAAATTGTTGAAATATGGTACGTAGGTTCTAATTGTCATAAGAATCAAGCCTAATGATGAGAACTTTAACATGAATAATAACTTCATAATATAATTTTTTTTTTGCTGGGTCCATTATTGCCCATGGGTCTCAAATCAGGTACAGTCTTTAAAATTTGTCTCTAAATATTGTGGTGTGGGGTATCATAGGGTCGAGTGAGTAATATTTCCTTCTCCCCTGGACAATTAAATATAATTGTTGCTTACCTTCGGCAATTAATACTAAATTTTCAGAGATACTCGTATTACAACCGTTATGAACGTTTCAGTTCAAAGTGTGTTTGTTACTCACTGTACATGGGGTCTTCACCTGTGGGGTCTTCACCTGAGATAATATCTGATATGTGAGAGAACGTCGACAGAATGATTCTAATCCTGTTAATCCTAATCCTAAACAAGGGGAACATGTATCTTATAAGATTTCATAATTTACTGATTTTCGTACAGTAAACTACTTGTATCTTATTTTATTCTTTTTTAGTTTTTTATTTGTTTTTATTGTTTAATATTGTTTTTGAGCACTTTTCACAAGATTTGCACTACTTGCACTAAAAAATTAAACATTTTAATGATAGAGTCTTATTATTGTTTTATATGTACATATGTGTATTTTTGACACCTCATTTTATAAGATAGTTGTTATGAGATTTCTTATAACAACTGTCTCATAACATTCATTAAATATTAATAATAACACTATTTTAGAGTCCACACGTAAAATAATACTCTCTGCGACTGAATTTGACGTTTGCTGATATGAAAATCTTATATCTTATCTCAGGTGGAGACCCTGTGTTATTAAAATTCAACATTAATAAAATATTGCGAACGGTGGGACCGTGTATAATAAAATAAGGAAAACGTGTTAATAGTTGTCATACTAAAGCAAAATATATAAAAAGCTCTTAAATAAAGCCGTGTATAATAAAATAAGGGAAAAGTGTTAATAGGTTACAAATATTTGTCATATTAAAGCAAAATATATTTTTAAAAAGCTCTTAAATAAAGCAAAAAGTTCTTTAAAAAGCTTTTAAGCTACTCTAAAAAAGTGAATTGACTTTAAGAAAAAATATTGAGAGAGAAAAAGTTCTTTTAATAGATTTCAAGTTTTTACATAAAGAAAAAGCTTATTTAAAAACTTTTAAGCTAGTCTATATTAAAGAAGTTTTTAAGGTACTAATCGACTAAACAATATAAGTAAATACTTTATTGCTATTATTATTGTCGTTTTACACCACACTATTCAATAAGTTGCGCAACTTTTTATTCAAAAAATGGATATATCGAGCCGTAACAGCAAAAAAAGCTTAAGCGACAACATTTTCTATTTTCGTTTTTTATAATAAATGAATTCATTGGCAACACCTGTGTCATCTCCTAAAATATCATGGTCACAGAAGGTACCGTTGCGATTTTATAGCAAAAACAATTTTAGTTTAAGCTCCAATTTTCATACAAAATTTTTATGAAATAATTTTAAAAAAAACCTTCTCCTGTAAAATTTAGTTTTTGTTGCTTGAGCTTTTTTTGCGGTTATGGTTATGGTTATGTAAAAGTAAACATAATCAACGCACACATGCGCATATTTCACAATGTTGTCAACAATTTCTTTTTGCGCAATATAATTGAATATACTTTTGATTACACCCAATATATTGTGTCACCCAAATATATTATATACACACAGTCAATTTGATTGTACAATATCAATTGTTGAACAATAATATTGCAAATTTATTAAAGAAAAAATATCTTAAAGAAGCTTAAGCTTAAAGAAACTGCGACAATTTTAATAATCCTACTTGAAAATGTACTCAATTTCCCGTACCTGCACAAAATACCGTGTGTAGGTTTATTTGTACTATGAGTAGTGTATAAAAATAAACTGCACGCAATTGTTTCCTTTCTTTTTTACTTTTCTTTTATCGATACAAAACAACAAAAGTAATATACAATCTTGAAAATATAATACTGCACGAGTCTTAATAATGCAATAAATAAAAAACAAATTAAACAGTGAAAAATCGCAAAAATTCTCACTCTCTTACTCATTTAATGTTTAAGAATAAAAGAATATTTAACGAGAGTCACTCACTTCTACGCTCAATTTATTATTAATTACGAACAATTTATAAGTAACAAAAATAAACTTCCAAATAATATTTGAAAGGAAAATAAAATAGAAAAAAATAACGGCTATAATTTATTACGAATACAAGAAAAGGCAAAGATGGGAAGAGGGGGAAAAATTAAAAGAAAATTAAAGGGGTTCATTTAAACGAAATGTATATCATAATGATTGGAGAAAGATAATATTAATTCTATTTAAGTCGAGTATTCCGAGTTTTGGCACTTCTAAAAACCTTTTAAAATTTACGTTGGCTTTTTTACACCGGACACAGCCGATTTACTACCTTGACCTTCATCGGGGCTGGAATGTTCAGAGTAAAGGATTTAAATGATTTTTTTGACCTCTGGTACTTTGGAATGCATTTATTTATAAATTTAGACCTTTAATTCCCAGTAAAAGAAATGCCTCCTGTCTTTAGGTAATGATATAAATTCCCTAAAGGATTGGTTGGTCGGCAAGCCGGAAGTTCATGGTCCGGTCTGAGGCCTACCTGTTCTCTTCTTAGAGGGGTCGAAATACGATCGTCTAGGATATTGGCGATGATCTTGTTTGCCATGTTGAGTAGAGTGATGCCGTTCCATTTTTTTTTGGGGATGTTTATTATTAAATCCTCTGTGAGATTATCAGGAAATTTTTTATTCAGATATCGACAGTGAGTGGTTTGATTAGTGAAAATGTTAAAGGAACAGCTTTTAAAATTTCAAGTGCATGTGTATCCATCAGGGTCTGCTGTCTTACCAGATTTTAAACGTTTTATTGCTGCAGAAATTTCTCCTTTTTCTTCATTTGGAATGGATACCGTTTTAATACAACTATGTAAAAGTAAAACAAGCCCCTTCTTTGATAATTAATTTAGATTAAATTTTTGTCTCCGTCACTTTGAAATGGTTTCATGTTTTAACCAAAATATATACTCCAATTACTCCAATGTAGTGAGAGTTGGACAATTATGAATACTCCATTTAATTTACTTAATAAAGCTTATGGAAAATTAACTTACCTTGGGCTTCTATAGCACTACCAAATATACGATCCGCTCGGAGATACCATTTGAGTTAAATTTTTGTTGTAAGGATCTTTAGAATTTTTTCATATTTTTCCTCCGTTTCAAAAGTTTACAGTCTAAACGTTAAAAAAACGCTGAACCAGAGTGTAAGTTGCATGCAACCCAATAACGTTGAAAAATTTCTAAACTTTCCGATCGAAAAAAATTGGAATCCTTAACAATATATCCTAATGACGCTAACCAGCTGATTCCAAATGTATTTAATTATATTGTTTTCCAAATTTTCCGGTACACTAAATTTTTTCGGAACTAAAACTAAAACAAAAAACATATCTTTTTAAATGATTCGTTGTTTGAAATGCGTTATTTTATCACCAATTTTTCTGCAATATTTTTTCTTTTTATTACTATTTATTTCTTAGGTATTATTTGAATTAAAATTCCAATTTTTTTTAGTTATTACTTTTTTAATCACTTCATAAGTAATTTACTCTTTTTTTTAAACGGTTTTATCTATCTCTTATTTTTTATTATATCGTTTCTCCAAAAATCTTAATTTGAAGGCAACACCTCTCTATTTAAGGGCAATCGACCTCCTTAAATCAAGTTGAACTTGTGTTTTATTTCATTGATTTTTCGTATTCTCTTTCTAATTTGTTTTTGTACAACTTTTTTACACTTCTATTCTATACCTATAAAGTATTTTATATTTTATATTTATAGCCGTATCAGCGTTGCCGTTGTGCGCCTAAAGTAAGAATTTGACCATTTTTAGAGGCTTTTGCAACTTGCTATGGCTATCAGCTTAATAACTCATATACCTGCCCATTTTTTTTTCATTTTTAATTGTTAAATATGTACGTAGGTATATTGTTTTTTTAATATAAAATAACTGTTTTTTTAATATAAATTTCAACTCAGTTGAGTTGAAATTTAAACAATTGCTAGTAATGAGTTGCAAATTTTCAGTGTTGTTGTTAGCAGCATTATAACAGAGTTGTAAGCCATAATACAAAAACAGTAAAATTTCAACTGAACCAGAGTTGAAATGTTTCAACGGCAACGCTGTTTATTGTCTCTTCTTAGTCATCGTCCAGACTTGCAATTTTTGTTGCAGCAATTCTTGAGTTTATTGGTGAGAAGGGTGAATAGATTGGGGAGGGCACTCAGTTTCATGTACTGTACAATTCCGTTTTGTTTTGTAATTCTCACATTTTTTAACTTGAAGTTGGCTGTAGGTGTATTTGTATTTATATATAAAATATAAAAAGAAGAAGAAGAAAGACAAGATGAAAATTGCAAAACTAGAATTTCATAATCTGGACACTAATGCAATTTCAAAGCAGAATTTAAGAAAATTGCAGTAGCAAAAATTGCAAGTCTGGACGATGACTTACTCGCTGACTCTCAGATCATACAATTTGTAAAAATTACTCTAAATATATGTAGTCACTTATGTTTTTTTTTTCTATTTACATATTTATTTTTTTGTGACGTACTTACATACATATGTATGACTGAAAGTAAATGAAACTGCTATTTCTATTGATGTTGTTTTTGTTCTTGTTTTTATTACAAACTTAAAAAAACAAGTGTTAACAACGATTCTAGAAATAATGAAAATTAGCGATTTTAAACGGTATTTTTTGCTTTAAGAAGAAAATTACAAAGTTAATCTGGAGAGGTTTTTTAAATGCTGCTAGTATATACAAGATATGTATGGCTGACTTCCAAAACGTCAATTGCTTTGTATTAGAACAGAGCATAATGTTTCATAACGCCGCGGTACAAAATATACATATACAATGCAAACTAGAGATGAGCGATCCCGTGATTTTTAAAGATCACCGTGATTAGTGAATGTGATTTAAAAATCACTGCTCCTTTAAACTGTGATTGTGATCACGGTTTATCAGTTTTCTGTTCTTTTAAAGCAATTGCGGCCAAGCTATTTGTACAATGCGCGAGCTTTTGCAAGAGCTTTTGTAAGCACTTTACAAAGAAACAACAACAAATTGTAAGAGCTTTCAAATCTGTTTACTTTCATATACATACATACTTGAACAAATAAATTTTGGCATAAAAAAATTCTAATATGATAGAAGAGAGAATGAAAGGAACAGCAATATCATTCGACATTTCATTCAAAAAACGCTATTACCCACACAAACAGTGAAATATCATAAATTTGTATATGTAACAAAATACAAAAAGAACGACTTAGAAAGTACCTGTTACTTGACAAATTTGGTCACAACTGTGATTCGTGATTTTTCAGTAACAGTAATTAAATCACAGGTACAGAAATATCGCTCATCTCTAATGCAAACCCTTCCAAAACATCACTGTTAAGTATTAGAAACGCAGAAAAACAGCAATCAGGGCATCGGTTTTAAAATTTATGCTTTGTGACATTTAACATTTCATTTGCAAACACTACATGTTTATTTTTAATATTATCCATTGTATCACTTACATTTCAAAACGTTTAAATAAACAAAACACATAGTTGCATTGTTTCGAGATTTTGTACATGTACATGGTTAAAATTCAGTAGTAAAACTGAATACACAAAAACTTTGTATTGGTACGTTTTGGAAGTCAGCCTATGTTTTTTTCTTAATACCCATTTGGCCACGTGTTTAATACATTTTCACCGACAGGTAAAAGACATCAGTAAGTCGTAGAAGACATAATAATGACAGCTAAATACAAATCGTCGACGAAATTGAAATTGACCGCAACATTTACGTATGAGTTACGAGACCTTTAACCAGATATTAATTTTCATAATGTTTGTGATGTTTTTATTTATTCTTAAAATTACTTTTGTATTAAGAAATTAAAAAATAAAGAAAAAATTACTTCACTATCAAAAAATAATTTACTTTGTAAATATATAACACTGCAGTTGACAACACTCTTTCTCTGAAAATGTATCTATTCAACTCAGAGCAAAATTTAATACACTGCACTATAGGAAATTTGCCCTTTTTTTTGGCCAAAAGTACTTAATTTTTTTCTTCGAGTTTCGATTTTTTTTTTCATAATGTACATAAAAACATACTAAAAAAAGCATCCCCGAAGAATAAAGCATCAATGATGCTTTACCGTTATTTTATAAATGCAAAAACATGAGGTTTGTTTATTAAACAAAACGAGGAAGTTACTTTATTAAATTAGACGTGTATTTAAGTTTAAAGTTTTCATTAAAAAAATTCATGTGAAAAAAGTGAAAAATGAACAATAATGCTAAAAGTGAGTACTTTCATAGTAGTTAAAAAGATATTCAACTTTTTTTTTAATTTGGTTAAATCGAAGGAAAGAAAAATACCTTGATGTTATATACTGTAATAATAAATTGCAACTTTACTAAGCTCCGAAAAAAAATGATTAAAAGTGATAGATATAACACTTACGCATTTCGATAGAGCCATAAGTTGTCATCCATTCGCAATTTATTTCAGCTGCATATACTTGCATATGTCTTAAAAAAAGCGTATTTTTCCAGGTAACTTCAGCGTACCAAATGCAGACTTGCGCGTGACAAACTTTTTTCCCCGTGACGGTGCGTGACTAAAAATTTATTAGCTTAAGGAGGAACACTTCCAATAAGCGAATCTAAAAAATCATTTAGGAGGAACACTTCCAAAAAGCGAATCTAAAAAATCATTAAGTTTGGCCCACTCGTTTGGCTAAAAATTAGTTTTGGCCAAAAAAAAGGGAAAATTTCCTATAGTGCACTGTGGGAAAAATTATGTTTTTGTTGTGTTTTGCATTGTTTTTGTTTTGCTGTTGTTAAGTCTTTGTTAGTGTTTTTGTTTTTTGCTCAATATTGTCAGGGTTGTCAAATATTTTTAAAATTATATCCCCAAATTGTAAATTGATAACAAAAAAAAAGCAGCTAAAAATAATTTCTTTCATCCACAAAAATCTCCAATAAATACTCTTAAATTCTAATTAAATTATGTATACATTTTTTTTATTTGGACTTAATTTCATTTGTACTTTTGACGTATATACTTATGTTTGCATTAGTAAATTTTACACTTACTTAATAAGCATAGCTACCAGATAAAATTGGTTGAAAATCGCCAAATTTTGAGAAAAAAGTAGTCAAACTCGTCAAATGGAATTACCCAAATCGTCACAAAAATCGTTATTATAAAAAACCACTAAAGCCTATAGTACACGGCATGTAAAAAGACACATGCGCATGTGGTTCTGACGTAATTTTGACGTCAATGCAAAGCAACAATAAACATTGCGTGTTTTGTATGATCAGTGCGTAAGCAAATGACAGTTAATAAAATTTAACAACAATTTTCCTTAAGTTCAATATGGGTTGAATCATATGATTTACATGTATTCGCACAGTTGCTTAAGTTGGCTTAAGCCAGCTCTTGCACATTTGCTTAAGTTGGCTTAAGACAGATCATGCACATTATGTTTGGGCCTTCAAATGTCATTACTTAGTGAAAAATTTGTCAAACAAAGAATTTTGTTTCAAAAATTATTTAAGTTAAAAAAAAATAAAAAATAAATTAAATTATATACCTATTAAAAAAAAAAAAATCCAAAATTATCCCCAACAAAATTCCCAAATCAATTTTATTATCCCCGCTTTCAAAATGAAATACCGAATTCGGGGATAAATCCCCTATTCTGCCAACTCTTGATTTTGTATCTTTTAATGATTTTTGTTGTTGTTATTTTTATAGCAGCTACCGTTTTTTTGTTTGCTCTTTTGAAATTTTTTGTTATTTTCTATTTTTTTTTTGGTGCTCATGTGTGTGCGGTTGGTTGGTTTTTTTTCTCAAATTTCTTTAGAAAATATTTAGTTTTATTAATTGAGACCGACGTGCAGTTAAAAAATATCGCGCCTCTTTTTTTTTGTTTTCTATTCGTATACTTAATTTAATTTTTTTTAAAAAATTATTAAAAAAAAAAATTTTTGAGAAATTAAGTTTTAAAATTTTGGGACTTTTTTTTTTGTTAAATATTTAAAAAATAGATAACTATCCTATTTAATTACCTAATAAGATTTGCATACTTGCGGCCTTTCAATGTATTCAATAAAATTTAAGTGAATTGTGAACAAAAATCTTGTGGCAAAATTTCGATTTCAAAAATTAAAAAACAAAACAAAATTATAATTAATTCTGTTTTTCTAATTAAACAAAATGAATATTAAAAGTAAAATTATGATAAAAGTTTGAAAAAAAAAAAAAAAAATTGAATTATAGAAAAAAATTGCAAAAAAAAAAATATTTTAGTGCTCTTTACATCACATGCAGTTCTTGTCTATTTAAATTTTGTCTATTTAAATTACCCTAAAAATGCTTGTAAATCGCGGTTCCCTTAGTGAAGAAGGTATTTTTATTTAATTTAAAAATAAGTCCGTGTGGTCGTTTTTTTAACCCATTTAATGTATTTCAAATGTCAAAAACTGTATTTATTGTTTTCAGTTAAGTATTTTTTCTTTAATATCACTCTCTATGTCTCTCTCTCTTAAACTGTTTCTCTTTGTCATTTGCTTGATCATTTGTTTTTCTTAAAGAAATTTCTTTAAAATTGCAAAATGCTACATTTTTGTTAAGAGGGGTTTTCTAATAAACAAATTTAAGAGAGTTAAAAATTAGAAATAGAACTAAGTTTGTTTTTGAATGAATATAGAAAACATGTGTTTAGCATAATTTGACATTTTGGATTTATACCTATTTGTTGTTTTTTTTTTTAATTTTTTGTGAAGCAGTTTCCTTCCTTCTTATTAAAATTTAATTTAAATTTAATTTAATTCTGATCCGTTAAAGTTCGGATTAATTTAACAATTATAATTTTGATTAATCAAGTTTGAATAATTTTATTAAAAAATTTTTTTATTTAAAAAACTATAAAAATGAAGCAAAATTTAACTGTTGTGATGAATAAGATAAAAACAAATTACAACTTTTAATGTTTAAAAACTCATGTAATCTTATGTAAAATCCTGGCAATATTGTACACTATGAGAAGCATGTTTACTATGTGAAGAATATAACGTAATTTATAAAACAAAGAAAACATTTTTGTTCTTAAAATTATTTAAATATTTAAAACTTAAATAATTTAAATTTCTAATTAATCAAATAATCATGATTTTGATTAATCCAAATAACAATCAATCGATTAATCAGTAATCTAATTAAACAAATGTCTGCTTAGTCAAGTAATTGATTAATCATAATTTTAATTAATTGATTTCTTTGATTAATCGATTAATCGCATATCCCTAAACTAAACCGTTGAAAACAATTTTTTTTTTAACAAAATAAATTTTTAATCCAAATTTAGATATTTTTAATTAGGCTTAAGTTCATTGAATTTAATTTTCATTAAATTATTTTTATGAAGACAGGAATTTTGCAACATGAAATTAATTAAAATTTTTATTGATAATTTTTCATTCTTGACTGCGCTGAGATTTGAACCCAGGCGTTCACGGACAGGTTGCCCAGACTAGTTTCGATTGTAACCACACAATCTCTTCAGTGGGGTTTGCCGTCGTACTCACTCGGCTATTGCAGCCGGATGACGTCAATAGTCAAACATCAATCTTTAAACCAAATGGTATTTCACCTTGGTAGATCGAAATTTGCTTTTGAATGAATGATTATCTATTTTAATTGATTTACATGTTCTTCCTAACTTCTGTTTTTTCGTACTTTTTGTCAAGAATTCTTCTTGAAATCCAAAGTAAATTTTTGTTTTTCATGTTTTTGTCTTTTTTTTTCTTGTTGACCTTTTTCAGCACAACTTGAAGGACAAATGTAAACATAGCTCGTGCCTTAGCTGTTATCAATAATTAGTATTGTGGTTATTTTATTGAACTGTTAATGGTTTTTAATCCAAATTTAGATATTTTTAATTAGGCTTAAGTTCAATGAATTTAATTTTCATTAAATTATTTTTATGAAGACAGGAATTTTGCAACATGAAATTAATTAAAATTTTTATTGATAATTTTTCATTCTTGACTGCGCTGAGATTTGAACCCAGGCGTTCACGGGCAGGTTGCCCAGACTAGTTTCGATTGTAACCACACAATCTGAGATTGTAATTAATTTCATGTTGCAAAATTCCTGTATTCATAAAAATAATTTAATGAAAATTAAATTCAATGAACTTAAGCCTAATTAAAAATATCTAAATTTGGATTAAAAACCATTAACAGTTCAATAAAATAACCACAATACTAAAATAAATTTTTATTAAGTGTTTTTAAACGATTGAAAATAAATTGAAAAATTAATCAAAACAACAAATTTGAAAAAAAAATTTTAATAAAAATTCGCTTCATTTACCAAATAAAGTTTCGTTAAGTTGTTGTTAACAACCCTAAACAGGTAAAAAATATTTGTAAAATTGAAAAGATTAAATTAATGAAATTTAAAAAAAAATATATAAAATAAGTTTTTTTTTTATTAATTTAAAACTTCGTTAAGTTTACAAGTGACCAATAACGTGCAAGAATCCTTGAGTTAAAATAGTATATAAAGTTTATTTTATAAAAACCAAAAACTAATACATATGTACACTGAAACGTTTCGTTATAATGAAATAGAGTTTCGTTAAATTGTTAAAATGATCAAAATAGTTATAGCTATTTCTTGAAAATAAAAATAAGCGAATGTGCAACATTTTGTTATAAAAAAATTTTAAAGGGTTAAAAAATGTGGAGAAATTCTTATTTCGTTAAAAAAAATATTCAAGTTTCATGGGTTTTTTTTTCATAATCAAATATATTTTTGTTAAATCTCTGCAGCTATCGGGATGTCTTCAAAGCTAAACAAATGTAATAAAATATTTTTTATCGAATTCGTTGCAAAAAATAAAGTTTCGTTAAGTTTTAAAAATAAAACTTAAAAAGTATCTTTGGAATTTAAAATGTTAATTAACTCTTCACATATAAAAACTATAAGTTTGATAAAACTCTTTTGAAATTTAAACTTAACGAAACTATTAAAGGTTTTAAATTTTTCATATGCAAATAGCTTATTTGCAAATATACTCAACGAAAACTTAATTTTTATAGAGAACCCCTCTATTAATTAAACTCTTTATTGCTTCGCTATAGTAATTTAGATTTCGTTAAGTTTTTAAACTGTTTAAAATTGCAAAAAAAAAAAAATTGATATTTTTGCAAATAAGCTAATTACATATGCAAAATTTTAAATCTTTAAAAGTTTCGTTAAGCTTAAATTTGAGAAGAATATCATCGAATGAACACAAATCGTCGGTTGATAATTTAAATGTCGTATGTGAATTTTTTGCGGTTTTGAGTTAAGATCGATTCCTTAGGTTTTCCGACCTGATCGTTCATTTGGCGTTATCAGTTTTTCGATACCTCATACGGTTTTCGAGATATGGAGTGTTGAGTTTGTCCTATGTGGTATTTGCTGAAGCAATTTTCCAATTAAATGTGTTCAAACTCAATTTACTCGAAATTATCGGAATCCACATACGACAATTAAATTATCAACCGACGAAATATAGAAAAATGTCAACTCAAATTATTTTGGCTTAAACAATTAAATGGTTAAAATTAAGAAAATTACTTTGGGATACATAAAAAATGCTGTGAAAATAAGCCATTTCAAAAATTTCGTTAAGAGGAATAAAGTTGCGATAAGTCTTACGACAAACATTTTAAAATTTCTTTTGATTTATATACTTCTAGATAAATAATTTAAATAAAATTTCTTTTGTGACAGGTTGCATTTAAACAAAATGAAGTTTCGTTTTTATTTTTAATATTTTAGAAAAATATTACTCTAATTAAATAATGTTATGAAAAGATCTATTTTTTCAATTTGTTTGTTAAAAAAAAGTTTCGTTAAATTTTAAAGTATTTAAAAAGATTAAAAATTATGGAAAATGTACAAAAATATTAAAATAAAAGCTGTTTTCTTAAAAAATAATACTTTTAAACCTAGTTTTTTTTTGTTCTTTTCTTAAAAATGTCTTAATTTCTCAATATTTCAAACTTAAAATCATTTAAATTGTAAACACCCTTAAAAAAACAGCTGTTTTCTTTTCTTATAATAATTTTCTTAACCTCAAAACAAACAAACAAACACACAAATTTTGAATGTATACAAAATTTGCAAAATTAATTTTATAATATTACATCCACCTTTAAATTAATTTAATTGTTTGTATTGAATTTCTTTTTTTTTTTCTTAAACATTTAATAATATCTTATTTTTTCCTTCAAAAATTGCACTAAAATTACCCCCAAATAAATTATAATTCAAGATGAAAAACAAAAAGAATTATTAAAGCAAAACAACAATAACCGCAAATTTATTATTAGACAAATATTTAGATTATAAACCTAAAAACAGTTTTCAATAAATTTGGCTTGAGGCCAAAAAAACATGAAAATAAAATTATCGACAATAAGAAATAATCTTTTTTTTGTTTTTCTTTATAAATGTTGGCCAAGAGCATTAGAACAGCAATAATAGAAAAAAATATTCATAAAATACTTTTAACATCTTTAATAAATTTCATAATAAACTGTCACATTAAAAAACTCAATTAGATTTTGAATAGGTCAGATTTTTCTTGTAAAAGACCAACCTAAATCAGCGCGTAATGCGTTAAAGAAGTGAAGTTAGCTGCTATTTACCTATTTTTTGGTCCATCTAGCGATTTTATCTCAATTTTTATTAATATCTTGTGGGTTTTATTAAGCAAGATACATAAGTTCACAATACTGTTCATGATACAGCGTTGACGCTCTTATTTAAGTTTGTCTTTGCAGCGTTAATACTAGGAACACAACTGGGACGAAAGACGAATTTCGCCCAACACGACGAATTTTTCAGTAAAAATTCGCTGAGTAAATTCGTCGTGTTAAGCACAATAACGACGAATAACAAGCAGCTTGTATAATTGAGAAAGTTGATTGCTGCTTGTGCAAAGAGAAAGAAATGGTGTTACCATATTAAAAAAAAAAAAAAATGCTTACAAATTAAAACAATCAAAAACACAACTAAAAACTATTTTTATAGCAAAGTACTTTGTATATTTATTTTAAATGTTATGCAATAAAAAAAAAACAACTATTAAAGTAAAAGTAACTTTATTTACCAAAATACTTTTAAACTAAAACCAAATATGCTCACCTGTTGCTGATTTGTTTGCCGTTTGCCGGCGTATAATTTTTCGAATTTCGCCGGACGCTGTTATTGTGTTTTATTTTTGGCGACGAATATTCGCGGCCACGTTGATTTAGGCTGGTGTGTAAGAAAAATTTTCTATTATAATAACTCTATTCTAGGGGAAAAACGTTTGATTTGAGAGAGTAAGTTCTGGTGAAAGTGCAAAAATTTGCAAATGACGTGAGGTTTTAACCAAGGCGAATTCATGTTCAACATCAGGTAACGGCAATACCACAACATGTTTTAAATATTGCTGTATCCATCCAGTGTTTCCAATGAAGAGTTTGATAATTACCCATGACTGTGTACGAAATTACACATTTGTAGCAAAATAACACACACAAATCTGAAAAGTAGCTTTGCAAGAATGAATTCCTTTGCAAAACCTTATTGATATTCCTTATTTCGAATTAGGTTTACAAAAAAGCAACGAACCAATTGTTGTAGTACGAAACTGGATGAACACGTATCCACGTGCAGTATTTATTTCCAAACATAAGCCTTAACTTCAGCGGAAGAACAGCACAAAAATGTTTTTGCACAAGCCTTACTTCTTAAAATGCGTAATTACACATAGATTGGCAACGCTGGCTGTATCACACGCTCTAGATTTTATTTGTCAAGCCTGGAGTTTTTAGGAGACAAGAACAAAAAAAAATGACATTTCTTTTCCTTTCTCTCTATTAAAAACTCAAAACATAACGACTATAATCGGAAGCGTGTGAATCGCCACTTACCAAGGCGAACTTACTACAGATGTCAGCGAAAAGTCTGCTGACTTTGACAGTTCAAACTAATTTGTTTTGGTTTTACAATGAAGGATTCTCAATAAATTGTGGACCCGCATGGGCGACAGGCCAACCATGTCCCTACTATCGATGACCCAGAGGAACGTATCTCTTTTGGTACCTGCTGTCACAGGACACTGTCTTATAGTTAGGCATGCCGTAAACACTATCAATGCAATGCAATAAAACCTCTGTTGTTTTTGTATCGTTGTAATATTGATGCGACCGTGTAAATAAATTCGCCTAGGTATGTAAAAAAATCAACTTTTCACATTTCTTTTCTCTAACTGACCTACCTAAATTAGAGCGGCAAGCGTTTTTTGTATGCCAAAACTTTTCATTTGCATAAAGTTTATACGAAACAAACCTTTAGAACGCGAATTCGACACCACCCGGCTAGAAAATCATATTTGACATATCGCTATGTCGATTTGTCTTATTCAAAATGTATTTGAAATAGAATTTTCATGTTTAAAAAAACGCTTGCCGCCCTTGTTTAGGTAGCTCAGTAAGTTCCAATTTACACTATGGGCATGTCTTGCCGGACAGGCGAAGTTTGACGCTGTATGCTTACTCTTTTCCTCTCTCGCCAACAAATTTCCGCTGTCCGGCAAGAAATGTCCATAATGTTAATTGGGAATAAGTATGAAAAAACTAGCTGAGCTGTATTTTCATCGCCACGTTTAAAGAGAAGGCGCCTTGTTTTTTAAGCATTTTTAATGTACTTTTTTATTGTTATTCGATTTTAATACATATATACAAAAAAAAATGGATAAATCTTTAACGGATACGGTAAACGCTTCTTTCTGTAAACACCTTGGGCCTTCGAAATTTAATATCTGCAGAATTAATCATATTAAACTTCAGAGCCATTGCAAATAAATTGGCGAAATCTTGATAATAATTTAAGTTTCTGCGCTCCGAATACCGGTCCGTTGACTCGATCTCAGCTTTCTTGTATCGACTATTATCCAGTAAATTTAATTTGACATAATCTTATCGTATATTCAACCTTTTTTCTAACTACAATTTTAAGGCTGAACAAGAAAGAATCCAGCAGCGCAACAGCTGGCTACCTGCCACTTATGTTTTAGATTTTAAAAACAGAGCCAAGGCGAATTCATAACAGGTGGTCCTGACAACTCATGTGATTATTTTTGCTCCTTGCATTTTATCTAGTTTGTTTGTCAAAATTTATTTATATTTGTTTCTATTCTTATTGATTTAAAATAAGTTTGGGCGTCATTTTGTTTTGAAAATTAATATTGTCGTGTAAAAAGCAATTAATTGTTTTAAATTGTGCCAAATTTTTAAATAGATTGAATTATATTCTTTACAATACTTGCTTCTTATTTTACATATATTGCAAAGCGAATTAAAATGATTTTTACATGATATATTCCTGCAGTGTTGCCAGAAAGAAGATTTTATAAAGGGCTTAAACACCAAAGAAAAAAATATGCTTAAAAATCTTAATAATAAATATTTTCTGAATTGAATTATTATTAAAAGCATATTTTTTAAAAACCTTTATGCATTTCATCAAGGAAGATAGTAAATCTAGCACTGAAAATGCTAAAATGTCATTACTGTACTATATATGTATATCATCATGCAAGGCGACAATGCGTCGCAAACTTTGTCCGTAGGCTCTTCAAAGCAGCTTTAAGCCAAGTTTAAGCATTCCTAAAAGAACTCTGTCATTGCTTATATTTGCCGTGGGTTCAATTTATTATTAGTAGTCCTTGAAACATTATAGTGATATAAAAATACTATTTATTAACAGCAATTTCAATTGACTAACACTATTTATGAAATTTTAAAGAAAAAATGTATGGACTCGTATTGAATTTTGTAAACGGATGACAGTTCGTAAAAATTGTACGTTCAGTTATGCCATAATCTCAAATTAAATGACGTGCAACACGTTCACGTATGTCATAATCCAAAATATGTATTTTAACGTGACGAGTTGTATGTTCACGGGTATAACGATTTGGGCGCAGGTGACGGCAATAACACAGCTGAGCTTTATCCGCCAACTAAAGCGACCATAAAAATACAATGTTGTTTTTTTATTGTTTTACTTGTTTCAGAATTGTAGCCACCTGATATATGAGTTGTCCACTTGCAAACACCGCTAAGTAAAAAAAAACTAATAAATTCTGAGAAAATCGATTAAAACAGGTTTTGGCCAAGCCATATGCAGAGTTTTGCAGGAATATTGAGTATTTAACCAGAAATTGCGCGTTACTTACCGAGAATGAGAAAGATAATGGCTTAGGGAGGCATTTTAAAAAACAAATAAAATTGGGGCTTTTACAGAATTTCTATTTTTTTTTTTTATAACTTAGCGGTGTTTGCAAGTGGACTACTCATATAAATTATTTTACGTCTTCATAATGCCCTCCCCTATACTTTATGCTTTAATTTATCATCCTTTAATAACGACTGGAATTTTTTTACTTTCGTATACGTATGTATGTGCTTGTACATGGCTAACCATTTAGTGGTTTCAAAACCGACGGTCTGGCAAGGCTCTTAGCTGTTAAATAAATGTCATCTAAAGTGTCATTTATTTAGTGAAAGGTTTACCATTTACAAATAGAGATCGTTTAGCAGTCGAAGAACGCCTAAAAATAGTTAAAACTTATTCAAAAAGTAGTGGTTGAAACTTGCCACTTTTCGAGTATTACGGGGTGGTAATGGTCGTCATAATCGTCCTACTGTGCAAGGCTTGGCACGATTTTAAAACATTTAGTCTTGTGCATCATCGCAATTTGCGCACTGCTAAAAATATCGCTTCCGTTTGTGAAAGTGTGGAGGATAATGCGAATTGGTCAATTCCGCGGCGTTCTCAGCAATTGGAACTATCTTACGGCTAATTATGGCACCTCCATCCATATTAAGTCCAACTGACGCAACAACTTAAGCCGACTGACCATTCGCAACGCCGTAGATATGCTGATTTGAGTGCAGAGTTGGTCGTGGGAAAGTAATTGCATCCCCTGGAAGAACTGTTACCGGTTATTAAAACTGCTTTGGCCGATATTTTTTTGGCTTGCAAATGAAGATTATGATCTGGGAATATGGAAAATTTCCACAACGCGTAATTTCATGTTTTGGCGACGTCAATTGGCCATCAAGATCATGTGATTTGACTCCGTTAGGCTTTTTGTTTTGTGAGGCTACGCCAAAGGCCGTGTCTACGCGGGTAACGCCCTAACGTGGGAGCAATTGAAAACCAAAATTCGTCAAGATACCGCCCGAAATATGCCAAAACGTGGTCAAAACCCGCCTCAAAAATCTAGAGGCGTTTATTAAAATAATATTGTATTTCTTACGTAATGGCAAGGTCAAAGCATTACTTATAATCAGCCTTATTACGGTTGTCGTTGTCGGCAACGACTGTGTCGTTTTTTGTAATAGTTTAAAGTTACACACCTTCTTCTAAAAAAAACGACACTGTCGTTGACGACAACGACAACCGTAATAAGGCTTAATGAAATAAAAGTTTTATTTAACTTGATGTATGTACGTCTAATGGCTAATAAATCAGTAAGTACTTAAACGCTGGCTTAGTTGAACTAAACTTAAATTTATATGCAGCTTAAACTCAACAGTTGTAAATCAGTGTCCCATGTATTATATGTAGTTAAAAAGTAACATGTGGCAGTACTACGATAAATTATGTCAAATTCATATGGTCTGCATTGGTAGTTTAAACGCCCAATTTTATGCGTTTAAAGATGGTTTATATGGTTACTAATTTATAGATATGTTGGTTTAAACTCATTCACCCTTATTCCAGTTGTCGTCCTCAACGTCGCCATCGTTTTATTGTCAACACCATTTTGTGTCAACATTAACATCAATTCGATAACAACTTATCATTCTATAACAACACTGTGGCGACGTTGATTATTTATCGTTTATTTCAAGATATCAAATACACATCTCTAATTTTTTAATCAGCTGACGTGGGTTTGTTGTTATTTAAAAATAAAAAAAATGTTTTTCACTTTAAGTCTCGACAAACCTATAATTACATTTTATTTTTGTAGTGCAATATTTTCGCCCATTATTTCCTTACCTTTTGCCAACCACCTCATAATCTTATCGGCAGGCCAAGAGAATTTAATATTTTTCCTATTTCTTCCCATTGCTCTTAGTTGGAACACTGGCTCTGCGAAATTCTACTACAAAAGAGGGATTCTTCTGCAACTCTTCCACCAATTTTTTCATCTGAGCTCCATTTGTATCTTTAATTTTTTCTATTTTTTCCATTTTTATTATTACTTCAAATTTACTCAAGTCGTTATCAAAAATGGCGACGACAAGTTCAGAGTCGTCTCCACACAACACCGCCGTCAAATGTTCTTGTGGAATGTAAACCAAATTTTGACAGTCGTCGTAAATTTTCGATAACGACAACTAGAAAGACAATTTGAGGTTGACAACACAAGACAACAATGTTTTGTATCGATGTTGACAACTGGAATAAGGGTGATTATAAACCAAAAACAGAGTTTTACTTGCTACGATTTATTAGGCCTAAGTGTCTTTGACATATTGCAAATCATTTATATTTTGCGTACTTTTTGTGTTTTATTTTAAATATGGATTTATATTTTTAAAATTTTGTTTTTTGGGTCTTGAGGTATGTGGGTCAATAACTTGATGCTTGTTTAAATATACAAACATGAGGGCAACATTATTAAAACAGCAATAACCTCGTTATATATAAAATTTAAAACCCCCACCTACAAAAACATAAAAATAAATGAAAGAACGAAACGGTCAGTGTTGCCAACTTTTGATATTTTTCGGATTTTTTTGTTTGTTTTTGCGGTTGATAAGAGTAAGTGGTACGAAAGAGGCAGAATTTTTTTTTTTTTGAACAATTTGCGTTTGTTGTTTGAAAATTGTTTAATAAAATTTGTTTTCAATGGCGTTTTATGAATATTGTAATTTTTTTTAAACTGTTTTCGTTTAAATTTTTGCGTGTGAAAAACGTCATCCACCTTCTTGAAAAAACAAGACACAATGACTTTATTGTAAATATATATGTATATACAATGTATATTATACATACATATGTATGTATATATATATATAAAAAAAATAAGAATGCCGACTGTGAGCAAGACATTGGCCACATCAACTAAATGACTAAACCATTCGGGCCAAAAAAAAATTATAACAACAAAACTAAAAATGACAGATTCTCACCGGCAGTTAGACAAGAAACAACTTAATTTTCTAATAAAATTAAAAATATTTTTGGAAATTTTGCTTTTCTAAGGGAAAAATTCGTTAAAAATAGAGAAAAACAATTTCACTGTAAAATATATTTAATTTAAAAATATGCGAAATAAGAAATTTTCTTATTTCAACCACTTAATTTTTGTTTGTATTTTAAACTATTTCAAATCTGTGAGAAACTTTTTTATACATATTTTTAAATTAAGAGATTTGAAAAGAGAAAAATATGCACTTTTTTAAATGAATTTTTTTTGCACAAAAATTTGTGTGTGTTATTTAACTAATTCCAATTTGCCAAATCAAAATTTAATTATGTATGAGGAATTAATTAATCATCAAAATAAATATTCAAATTTAAAAAAAGAAAAAAAAAAAAAAAAGCATATAGAAATTTTCTAAAAAAAACTTGGAATATTTGTTTTTCAATAGAATAATCTTAAATTTTAGAAACAAATATCGTCAGCAATAAAAATTTTTAAACAAATTGTGTTAGAAAAAAAATCGCCAAATCTTTTCTATTGGGAAACTATAGAAATCGCCGAAAAAAAAACTAGGAATTTTTGTTTTTTAATAAATATATTTGAAAAGAAATTGCAGAAAATAATTGGGGTATTCACAAGGTAGCCGTAAAGTGGTTAATTCATATGTCTTAAAATAATTACAAGAAATATATATCGATGGTCTTAAGTAGAAAGGCCCTAACTAGCATTTTTTACGAAATTGAGTTTTCCAGTAATTCCAATTAATTTTACACAAATACACCTCGTCACAAAAATGCATTGCAATATTGTAAAGAATAAAGGCTTTACAAGCAGTTGTATGAGCAAGTTTACATTATGATACATACAGTTTCTATTATGTTTTTACCTTCTCCTATACAGTTACAATTATATGAGTTAGGGTCTTTCTACTTAAGACCAATGATATGACTGCTGTGGGCAACCGCTTATAATTTACATTTCTACTGTACAGTTATCAATGAACACAACATTAAAATTTTTATTTTGTTTGAAATACAACAAAATTTTTTTTAAACAATTGTAAAATATTATTTAGGACATTATGACGATATGACTTGATAGCACAACTTGTGAATCCCCCAAATCTGAAATCGTAGAACCAAATATCATTATCAATACAATTATTTTAATTAAAAATTTATAAACATTTAATACTGAAATGGTTTTAAATATCTTAAATATAAATATTATATAGTTTTTGTACAGAAAATATTGTTAAAATAAAAATTAAAATTTAAAGAAAAACCGCTAAAACTAAAATGTTTTGAATATTCCTAAAATCATTTAAAAAAAATGCAATTTTTTGGAAAATATGCCTAAAATTTAGTTTAAAAAAAGATTTTTAATGTTTGATTTTTAATTATGAATTCAATCAAGGCGAACTCACACCAGGTGACCTTGCTACGTAAGCAGCAGCTGATAACTAACCATATGTCAAAATGGTATACCGGTCTGTTGGTTCTGCACAATCTTTCATAAATTTTCATTTAAAATTATGAAATTTTAAACGTTTAAAAAGCTAATAATTATTTTAAAACACACAATTTAAAATTAAAAAAAAAAAAAAAAAAAAAATATGACAGCATATACTTTTGACACACAGCTAATTTCTTCTACAGTGTTGTATTATTTTAACACAACGTTAAAGTTTTTAACAGTGTCGTATTCGTATTCAAAATAAGACCAACTTGTATGATAGTTGGCTAATAGTTTAATAGATTATGGGATTATTGATAATCTATTACTGGAATATTGAAATACAAACAAGTAAAAGTCTTATATTCGGCTGTTCCGTCTTTATAAAAATAATTTAATGAAAATTAAATTCAATGAACTTAAGCCTTATTAAAATATCTAAATTTATATTTCATATCTTGTAAATACTATAAGAGAAAAATCTGTCACGTACGGTATGTTACGAACGATATAACATTTGGTTCATTATAAGACCATCCAGAAAAATGTTTTTCTTTCCAATTACGGATTATAACGGAAAAATATATGGTTTAATGTAAAATATTTAAAAAAGGAAAAATACCTCCCACAATTCGCAGATTTTCGGATTTTTTTACATTCACCCCAAAATCACTTCCGTTTTATGTCACGTACGATATACTGCTATTTTGCTAGGTATTTTGGACAACAAGGTTTCAAATGTAATTTTTTTTCATATATAGTACCCTCTAAAATAAACATAATGATAAATAAGTTTTCCAGTTCCTATTGTTTGCGCAAAAACTCTTTCGCTCGAAGGCGTACAAATTCCACGTACGATGACATGGAAATGCCCATATGGAAGAAGCGTTGTTAAAAAATAGTTTCGGAAAGCTGAAAATTTAAGGTGCAAACAAAATGGGTTGCTCAAGTTAAAAAAGGTGCAACTATGCTATTTTGCATAGTTGCAAGGGTAACAAAAATTGACGTGAATACCTTTAGTATTTTACAGTGTTGTATCCGTATCCTTTGTAGAAATTCGCCTTTAATTTTATCAAGTCCACAATTTTCCGAAAATTTTCTTAATACTTTATTGACTTTTCAATTGCTTTTTTTCTCTCTTCTTTTTTTTGCATTTATTCATATTTATTAAACTTGACCTGTTTTTTTTTATTGTAACATATATAAATTAAAATCAAATAAATCTGTGCCGTCAAACATTTTTATTTAAATAATTTAGTGTTTGTATTTTAGTTAGCCGCACAAGACCATATAATAAACCATCTGCTTGACAGTCTACCAAACAATTTAACTTGCATCATCATCAATATAATATTCATCATCACTATGATATTCTAAACAAAATTTGATAAATCACGTTTGTAGTTGATGATGATCTGATGAAAAGAAAAACCAACATATAAAAAAATCTCTAGAAGGTGACTAAAAAAAAAAAAAATTAATTAATAAAAGGTATAAGTAAATTTCATAAATAAAGGGTGTTTTTATAGAGGTATAAAACTTAAGTTCGCAAGACTTTTTTAACTGGCGGCCATTTTGTCAGCTGTCAAGTAATTTATGTTACGTTTGGTTTGGCATTTGAACATGTTTAGACTGACGCCTGAATAACGCTTTCAAATTGTGAAATTCATGGTTCTGTTCGAAATACGTTTCGCGCGAATTTTGTTTAGCGATAAAGCTCAATTTTGTTTAAATGGGTACGTCAATAAGCAAAACTGCGGTATTTGGAGTGTATGTTGAGACACCGTTAGTTACATCCAGAAAATCTGACTGTTTGGTGTGTTTGATGGGCTGGTGGAATCATTGGTCCGTACTTCCTTAAAAACGATGCTGGTCAGAACGTTACAGTCAATGGTGACCGCTGTAGAGCCATTATTACTGACTTTTTCGTTCATCAATTGAAAAACTGTGATGTGCAGGAGCTGTGGTTTCAACAAGACAGCGCAATATGTCGCAGAGCTCGTGCCACAATTGATTTATTGAAGGAAACGTTTGACACGTGAATTGGCCTCCAAGATAGTGCGATTTAACGCCCTTAGACTTTTTTCTGTGGGAAAGTCGCTAGTCTACGCCGATAATCCTGAAACGATTGACGACTTGGAGGACAACATTTGCCACGTTATTGCCGATATACGGGCACAAATGTTGGAAAAAGTCATTGAAAATTGGACCTCCAGATTAGAATACGACCGAGCCAAAAGATAACCTTTCGAATAAAGTAAATCTCATGTCAATTTAAAAAATTTATATTTGCTTTATTCCATTTCACAGTTCTATTCCTCTATAAAAAACACGCTATATATAAAATAAGAAAAAAGTCATTGAAATTACAAAAAAAACTTTTTCAATTTTTTTATATTTTCTAGCTTATTTTGAAAAGAATTTTGTAAATTTTTCGTTAAAAACAAGTTTTTATGTTTTAGACAATGTAAAATGTTTAATTTGTATGAATTTCATTAAAAGTTATCAGGGTATTTCTTTAAGGGCCATTATTACAACTTACAAACAGTTATTTTTAGGATGCTATCTGACAGATAAATAGTTTTTGGTTATTACAAGTTAACATTAAGCTAAAAAGTGACTGATAAACTAACATCAGGTTTGTCCTCATGGTAACTTTACAAGTGAACTTTAAGAACTTGAAGATGCCATATTTTCTGCTGAAGATATGGTAACTTCAATGACAGTTTTATGTCATTTTAAATTATTTAAGTCGTTGCCACTACGTATTTTAAACAACCAAAAGTAGTCGGTATATACTGCAATGTTGCCACAGTATATAAATTACATTTTTTATTTTATCGGGCAGTTGTAATAATGGAAAACACTTATTGGTCACTTTATCGTTCAAGATAGCTATTGTTCACGTTAACTATCAGCAACTTTATCATTAGGTTGTAATAATGGCCCTAAGAAATTAAAAATTTCCTTTAAATGGGTACTTGGCTGGCATCACTTCAATAAACATCTGCCAAAAGCGCCAGATTATTTTACTGCCTGGCTAGAGTTTTTCTTTTCATTGACTTTTTCATTTCCCGGGAAAGCGGGATTTATTTTTAAATTTCCCTGGAATTCCCGCTTAATATAAAACGGTGCAAAATATAATTTTATTTATTTGGACAAAAAACAAATAACAGTTCATGAGATCTATTAAATAAGTTCATCATGCATTAATCGTTGGTGAAAAAATTAAAAATTTCCGTTCTTTATATGCAAGTCCAAAGGGCACTGACATAAAACAAAAATAATTAAATTATTTAAACAAAATATTTCTTTAAACCTTAAATGGCCGAAGTTTCAAATTTAATACTGGACTTTAAATAAAATTGTGCACTTGAAATTATTATTTTTTTTAACGTTATCAAAATAAAAAAAATAATAGTATAAAAATTGATACTTGCTTTATTTTCGCAATTAAATATATAAAAAAGTAATTTTATTTTTTGTTATTATTTTTTACCTTTATTTGGTGAATAATATAAACACATTGGTTTTTTTTTTATTAAATTTGGAAAATCAGGAATTTGAGGGTTAAAAAAAGGATTTTAGTACAGAATAAGCATTTACAGAATCTTTTGACAGCCTATTTTTAATTTTAATCAAGAAGAGTTGTGTCAAAGAGAAAACACGTTCCTCTACTACGTTTGTTTGACTTTTCAGTCAACGGAACATTATATAATCTCCGACTACTTTCAGTTTTCTCACAACTTCCTTCAAAAACTTGTAACAACTTTTTTAAAGAAAATTATTTTCTTTAAATCAAACAAAGCGTTTTCTTCACTTATTATTGCATTAAAAATTTTCTAAAATGTAAAATTTTCACTTTTGTCATCTTCTCTTAGAGAAATAGAATATACTGCATTTTCAGAAACTTTATGCAGCCGCTTTGCACAAAAAACCATTAAATTTGATGAAGCAAGTGGGAACACCTTTTTTTCGTTCTTAAAAACTAAATCTGGGTCCCTAAAAAAGTTCTCTTAATAGTTCGAAATTTCAGAGCATTAACCATAAAACATTGCCCTTCTTATTAGATTTTAATTTCTATCTATTTTTTTACATAACTTATTTGTTATTATATAAGCAGTTAGGTTGCCATAATTAAATAAAAAATCGCGGGAATTCCCACACAAATTTCCCGGAATTTTTTTTCCCCGAAAAATTTAAATTAAATGTCTTCAATGACATTTAATTTTAAAATAAATTCATGTCACTAAAAGTACGCTCAATTTAAGCGTTTGAGTACAGATGTATTAATAATTTTATAGCAAAACTAGAAAGTTAAATAGTTGTAACCAATTGCATTTTTATAAATATAAACGAACCATGATTCAAAACTTATCCGTACTTTCAATGTTTTTCGTTTTCTAAACGTTTTTAAATTTTTAAGACATTTTTCACAATTTAATATTCAGGTATTAAAAAATAGCATTATCTAGCCCGAAAAGAGCTAAGTTGTAATCACTGCATCTGGCTACACTAAAAATCATAAAACCGTTACAACCTCTTCAAAAGTAAACAAAAACACTTAAAAAATACATAACTGTAAAAAAAGAAGATTGGACGAAATGTTTGTTTTTATACATTGTTGGAAAACAAAATCAAACAAACATGAAAACACACACTCACTCAAACCTGCAAATGACTGTTCTTTTATGTGTTTGTAGGTTTGTAGGCATTTAAATTTGAATGATTGGGTCTGATTATGTATCATATTTAAGTGTCATTAACAAATATCGTGCAAAATGGTACAGTCAAACCGCAATAAATCGTTAATTGAAAAGCCTCAACAGTTCGAAATTAACGGCTGGTCTCTTGAGAAAAACTTAATCATTCGGAAAGTGCCATATATATTGATCCCCTCAGTAATTTTTTTTTGCCCATCCCTAGCAGCCAGTCCCTTCGATTACGCATTATCGGGATTCTACTGTCATACGTATCCAAAAGCACAAAAAAAAGCAAAATTTTAAAAAGCAATTTATTATGGAAAATTCAATAAGAATTATGTTAAATAAAAAAACCACAACAACAAAAACATTAACAGATAAAAAAATAACATTTTTTTATGGAAATTAGAGCGCAAATGTTAATTAAATCAAAATAAGAAACCATAAAATGAGAATATGTTTTTTTTGGAGTGCGTTTAATAGTTTTCTGTGACAGTGTGTATCAGGGATGTTAAAGTTGGTACAATTGTACTTTTTTTTGGTACTTTTTGACCTTCTAAAGTACCGTGGTACTACCGTGACTCATTTGGTACAATTTAAATATTTGTCATAGTGCCCACTTTTTGAATTTTTAGTATAGCAAACAAATTATTGATTCCTTTTTATTGCATTTATGTTGTACAACAAATCGTTAATATAACGGGCGCTTAAATATGCGACTAGTATTGTGGTGCATAGAGCGCTTGGTCCCCTTTTACAATGAAAGACAGACAGACGAAGTTTGTTGGTAAGGGGGCGACGCTGTATGTGTAACATAGTTTACTTTTTTCCTCTCTCGCCTACAAACTTCGTCTATTGGCCTTTCACTTGTCACATTGTAAAAGGGGACTTATGGTACCCACAGACGATTTCTACGAATAATATTAATATTGATATTGTTAAAGAAATTAAAGGAAATGCAAAACAATTTTATATAAAATTTTGACAACCAAAGTCAACGGTTATAACGAAGTTTTAATGTGGTTCCATAAATTTAGTACTTAAATTTAAAACAAGTTGTATTGTACCTCTTCTAGTAAAAATGTTTCCGAATGAAATTGCAAATTTTGATTCAATCAATAATTAATTTAGAGCTTTAGCTGATGTCGAGCAACTTCAGTCGTTAAAAACTGAAAACATTTGTAGTTTTTGCTCGGCAGTAGCTAATTTACAAAATGAGCTGAATGTCCATATGTTTCCTCACATTTCTAGAGTCGTTGCTGTAATTTTATCCAATCCACATTCGTCTGCAAATGTGGAGAGTTTTTTCTTTTCAAAATATAATTAAAACTAGGGAAAGAAACAGACTACATGTGCCAACAAATCTCATACAAACAAAGGATTGGTTATGGTCGACAAATTCACGATGCTGCCATGATGTAAAAATTCCAAATAGTTTATTAACTAAACTAAAATAAGTGGCTGAGTTTGATCTCATATATTTATAAGACTTTTATGTACCTTATTATATTCATACATATAATTGGGGTATTCACAAGGTGTGCTATCATGGTTTATTGTCATAATGTTCTAACATTTTACAATGGTTTAAAAATATTGTTGTTGGTTTGTAAACAAAAAGTGTCTTAAATAAATAGAACGTTGCTTGCTATGTTTATTGTGCTGTCGTAATTAATAGCACATTAAATTATGAGGGGTTGCTCACAACAGTCGTATTTTTTCATGTTATTATTTGAAGACATATGACTTTATGACACCTTGTGAATCCCCCAAATGTATGTTACTGCCTGGCCCACAATGTCGACAAGAAAATTTCTTTCGCACATTTAAATTGAAAACAAAAACAAATTTTAGTTTTTTATTATTGTTTTCAATATAAAAATGCGAAAGAAATGTTCTTGTCGATATTGTGGGCCTGGCAGTTAATGTTAGTTTTGTTTTTTTTTTTGTGTACAATTGAATTTTTATGTACTTTTTTGTTGTTTTAATAAATTAAAAAAAAAAATGGTACCGTGAAGGTCCAAAAAGTACAATTTTATTGGAAGTTGGTACAAAATGTAAAACCCCATTTAACATCCCTGGTGTGTATGTTCCCAACAAAATACAAATGTAAAAATAAAAAACACATTGACTTTTTTTATCAAAAAAAAAAAAAAAAAAAAAAAAAAAAAAAAAAAAAAATCAAAGGCGCCCGCCATTGTAAAAGATTGAAAGAAATGAAAACTACATAACGTTACCTTAATATAAAAAGGCCCCAACTCATTATTTTTGGAAATCCGTTTTTTATTGATTATTGTAGAATGGTTGCTAATACACATTCTATTAAAATTTCAAGCAAATTAGATTAAAAATAAAGAAGTTATAAGCAGAATACAAAAAGCCCTAACTCATACACACAATTTTTCTAAAGAAAAAAAGGCCTAACTCATACACACAATTTTTCGAAAGAAATACATATTATGTATTTCAATCTGAATTCCTCGTTTAATTTTAATAAAGATGTTTTTTGACAATGGTTGTGTAGCTATATTATTTCAGTTTTTATTAAGTTTTTTCCTTCTCCTATAAAAAGTGTTTTTGATGAGTTGGGGCCTTTTTATATTAAGGTAACGATAAGTAGAGACGGTCATTGACTTCAATTAAGTTAGATTCACCCATTGTTTCCAAACAATTTTTTTGTCCGGAGAAAATTTGTATTTATTAGAGAGAGTTCACAATTCACCCATTTCGAACAATTTTTCTGTGAAAACAAAGTTACCATATGAAATACGAGTGTAAACGGGGCGCAAGCTTTAGCGGAATTGATTCGTTTAACTCCAGTGCGTAAACGAGTCGTAAGCTTAAGTGCAATTGATTATTTAACTCCATTGTATTATTTTTCAATTTCAATTTGTTTTTAATGAACATTTTCTATACTCTGTGATTTTTTTATACATATGTATACACTAGTGCCCCGTTTTGCATCGATCATATATGAGTCGTTTCGATTTGCGTTCCTTTTTAAAATTTGGCTAAATCCGCTTTGCATCGTTTTGATTCCGATTTGCGTCGCTACATACGATTGGATTTTTTTTTTAAGTCATGAGGTCATGTTAAGAATTTTTCTATCTGCGTGTAAAAAGGGGAATTCCCAATATATTCCGTTATAGCGTTACAAATTAATCGCTAACGAGATTCTATTTTTTATTTAATGTTTATGTGAATATGGGTAGATAAAATAAATTTTTTTTTTTAATGAAAACATATTTTTTATTGAATTGTTTATGGTTTTTAATCTAAATTTTTATATTTTAATCAGGCTAAAGTTAATTAAATTTAATTTTCGTTAAATTATTTTTATGAAGAAGGGAATTTTACAACATGAAATGATTTAAAATTTATTGATAATTTTTCATTCTTGACTGACCGGGGAATAGAACCCACGTTCACGGACAGGTTGTTGAACAATTTTCAATAAATTTTAATTCAGTTCATGTTGTAAAATTACTTTCTTTTTAGAAGTAATTTAATGAAAATTAAATTTAATGCTTTTAAGTCTGATTTAAATATGAAAATTTGGATTAAAAACATATTTTTTCTTATGCATTTCTTAATTTTTATCTTTCTTTTTAAATACATAAATATGTATATTTTTATATATTTTTTTTTATATTTATTAAATCCGTCTGCTAAAATTAATAGGGGAAAAAAATGTAAATGTCTATCGAGGATGGAAAAAGGGACAGTGTTGAATAAAAGTCTGCCAGGAATACAAATATTGTTTTATAAAAATGTGTAAAATAGACTGTTAAAAGTAAGAGACAAACAAAGGAAGGAAAACTATTCAAGATTTTGGGTATATTTAGCCAAACTGATTGTATTTTGGAGTCAAGTAGAAAAATAATCAACATTTTTAAATAAAATTTAAAGTGTATGCGAATTAAATCTATCACTCACCTTGTATGGAGCTGAAAAAGTGTTATTGTTACCCCTTTGAAAATAAAGCTTGATATGTTTTATGATGATTCCCAAAATATTTTGGTTCTAGCGTTGCCCTTCAGAGCTGGACCATTTTTAAAAAAGGTATTTTTTCAGTTTTTCGAATTTTTTTGTACTTTGCTCCAAGACGACATAAATAATGAAATGAAAAAATTTGATTCCCTTATTGCCTATATATGAAAAAAGATATAATATATTTATTTATTTATTTAATAATCTTGAAGCCACTTAAGGCCAATTGATTACAGATAAATATATCGCTATTTCGCGTTTTATGTGAATAATTACAAAAAAAAAAAAAAAAAAAAAAAAAAAAAAAAAAAAAATATTAACATTATTTTAAAACATATTCAATTTGAAAAGCAGAACATTATTTCAACATATCGTCGGCTGATAATTTAATTGTCGTATGTGGATTCCGATAGTTTCGGGTAAATTGAGTTTGAACACATTTAATTTGAAAATTGTTTCAGCAAATACACCAAATGAAAGATCAGGTCGGAAAACCTAAGGAATCGATCTTAACTCAAATCCGCAAAAAATCCACATACGACATTTAAATAATCAACCCACGATCCGAAACGAAAATATGTATTTAGTTAAATATGTATCAATTAGTCGCAAATGGTCAAGTTTTATATGCCATTAAATGCTGCTTCAAAAACTTTTTTCGATGATACCAAATTTTATTTATATCGTCTTGGAGCAAAGTACAAATAAATTCGAAAAACTGAAAAAATACCCTTTTTAAAAATGGTCCAATTCACGGATGGGCAACGCAAGAACAAAAATATTTTAGGAATCATCATAAAACATATCAAGCTTTCTTTTCAGAGGGGTAACAAAATCACTTTTTTTTTGAGTCACTCTAATACATACATACATATGTACATGTCGCACTTCACCACTAGTGGTGAATGAGGGTATACTAAGTTTGTCATTCCGTGTGAAACTTTTTTATTATGCATCTAAGATTCCATAAAGTATATATATTCTGGTTTCTTGAGTAATTCTAAGTCGATTTAGCCATGTCCGTCTGTTGAAAACACGCTCACTTTCGAAAAACTCAAAAGATAAGAATAATGTTGGTGTAAAATTGCTTCTAGTTATTCTAAGCAGTTTGGGAATGAAAGCCAGCAAAATCCGATTAGTAGGATCAGAGTTATGAATCAAAATGTAGAACCAACACCCTAAAAAATTGCCAATTTTGTTACGAAAAATTACGTAAAAGGCGGCATAATGCAGGGCATAATATACAATTTTGCACAAACTCGTTCTATATGACTAGAAATCATACTGTACGTCTAAAACCGTAATAAATATTGCTATCATATTAAAATGTGGGACTAGAAATCACACTGTCAAATTTGGTAAAGATCGGTCCATAATTTACCATATTCCCCATATAAAGCCTACTCCCGGTAAATAGTTTAGAACGCCTAAAACCGTAAAAAATAATGCTATCATTGGTTCATATGGGTAGAAATAATATCATACAATTTTCTGATTATCGATCCATATTTACCTTATATCTAGAGATGAGCGATCCCGTGATTTTAAAAGAACATCGTGATTAGTGAACGTGATTTCAAAATCACTGCTCCTTAAAACTGTGATTCTGATCACGGTTTGTCAGTTTTTAGTTCTTTTATAGCAAGTGCGTCCAAGCTATATGTACAATGCGCGAGCTTTCGCATGAGCTTTTGTAAGTACTTTGCAAAGAAACAACACATTGTAAGAGCTTTCAAAGCTGTTGACTTGCATATACATACATACTTGAACAAATAAACTTTGGCTTAAAAAAATACTAATAAAATAGAAGAGAGAATGAAAATAACAGCAATATTTTTCGCCATTCATTCAAAAAACGCTATTACCCGCACAAACAGTGAAATAACATAAATGTTTGTATGTAACAAAAACAAAAAGAACGACTTAGCAAGTACCTGTTACGCACTTGACAAATTTGGTCACAACTGTGATTCGTGATTTTTCAGTAACAGTGAGTAAATCACAGGTACAGAAATATCGCTCATCCCTACTTATATCCCATATTAAGCAGCCTTCTGAAAAGCACTTAGGTTAGGTTAGGTTAAGTTCCATTGGCAGCCGTGATCAAGCACAGCTCACGTGGGTCCATTACTTAGTTCCCGTTGTGTTACCATCACGCCGTCTCCCATGGGTCCTATGAAATCTGGCTGCTAGTATTCCCATGCAGCCAACCGGTCGATTCAATAAAGGAGTGGATCCTGTTTACATCAACATCAGAGAGACAAGTTTTGTCCCCAAGGGGTCTTCGACCAAACATTTTGAGTCTTAAGTCTCCGAAAGCCGGGCAGTTACAGAGAAGATGTTGCGTTGACTCTTCCTCCTCCTCATCGCCGCAACTTCTGCACAAGTCGTTATAAGGGAGCCCCAGCCTCTGGGCGTGCCTCCCAATTGGCCAGTGGCCAGTTATAACCGCAGTTAGGTTTCTTAGATGATGTCTGGACAGCTGTAATGCCCGCCGTGTCCTTTTTTCATCTATGATGGCCAGATTTTCCTGGTTTCCCCACAGGTGGTTTCATCGTGCCACCTCTGACTGGCAATAAGATGAAACTTGTGCGCTATAAGTTGCTTACACCTTGGGAGTGAAGCACCTACATATGTGGAACCGTCCCGATTCAAGGTGGTACCTGCATGCGCCAACGAATCCGCCATGCAGTTCCCGTGTATGTCCCCGTGTCCGGGGACCCAATTAAGGGTGACCAGTGAATGTATCGCTATCTCCTCCAGAGACATCCGGCATTCTCTGACAATTCTCGATGTGATGAACACATTCTCCAGGGATCTTATGGCCGCCTTGCTATCGGTAATAATGTGAATATCCCTTCCAGATATTTCACCGTACCGGATGCGTTTCGTGGCTGTGTGGATGGCCATTATCTCGGCCTGGATGACACTGCAGTGGTCCGGCAGCCTTATAGGAATGCTCCAGTTTAGCTGCTCGGAGTATATGCCAGAACCGACACCATACAGTATTTTAGACCCGTCCGTGAAGATTCGAATCGCATTCGCGGGGATTTGCAGGTCATCATAGTGGACCACGTTATCCACAATGCTTACCGTGAAGCCAGGATCAAAGATTGGCTCGGGTGTGACATAATCAACATCCATGTGCCAATTAATATCATTCAGAATGTTAGCATGTCCGATATTATAATCCCTCCATGCTCCGGTGGCCCTTAGTCTTACCGCCGCGTTCGCAGCTAACCTTTTCACCAAAATGTCTGGTGGTAACCAGTTTAGAATCGTAAACAATGCCTTAGAGGGGGTTGTTCTAATGGCACCTATTACCGCTATCGCCACCATTCTCATTATACGTTCAAACCTGGTTTGATGACTCTTCGCCTTGAGCGCCGCACTTGGAATGCTAAAACAAATTTCACTACTGTATTGAAATTTGATCCATTTAGATTTTTAATAACAGAAACTACTCTTAAGGATTTCGTGATGATTAGTTCATAATTTACAATGGTTATAATATAAATTCCCCTCCTGAAAATCATTTTAGTTCGGCATAAACTGTTACGATTCATGATATTTTATTTTAGTTAGCTCAAATTGCTAGAAATAAAAGCATAACATTGGCTGATTGTAGTCCAATTGGTTTAAACCGGACCCACTTTTTATTCTGACGTCCGTTTTTATAAAGATTAATTAATAATTTATAGCTTTCATATGTTCTAACTGTCGGTGGAGGGTATCAAAGATTCGACACAGCCGAATATAGCACTCTTACTTGTTTTTAATGCAGTACCTTTTAAACGGTTAAATATATGAAGAAAATGATTTTGTCAAAATTTAAAATCGATATTTGAAATATTGCATCGCCAATTTCGAAGAATTTTTATTTGGGAAAATGATAGAAATTTTTTTTTAATTTTTTATGCCGAAAAATTTTGGAGTCGTAGTCGCGAGTTTTTGTGGGTACTACGACTATGATTCCGACTCGGACTCCGATACAAAAACCTCAACTCCGACTCCACAGCCCTGAATTTATCTACTTTTTGGAAATGAAACGGTTTGTTTAAAAATTATTTTTCATATGCCTTTAATTTTAAATTAAAAATATTTTTCCTTCTTTATGATCAAGTGCGATATTGATGTCTGTGACAAGAAGGGAAAAAGGGTTCAAATCATCTTAAGTCAAACAAAATTTTAGTTTATCAGGGGTGTTCGGGAAATCGAAAACTCAATAATTTAAGTCGTTTTTTAATAAGATTTTTGTAGTAAAAGAAATGTCTGGTATCAGATTTATATTTACAAACGCAGTAAACTTGGTTCAATTGAGCTGATTTCTCGACGAATATTTTCCTTTAAAGCCACAAGAGATTGGGGATTGTCATTATAAACCCTCTCTTTGAGGTAGCGCCATAACAAACAAAAAACCATGGGAGTTAGATCGGGCGACCTCGGTGGCCATGGGATGTCCCCAAAGCGACTGATCAATTTTTGGGGAAATTTTCCCGAAGGAAATTCATCGCAGCTTTGACTGTGTGTACGGTCGCTTCATCCTGTTGAAACCACGTGTGTGAAGAGTACGATGGACGAGCTCGCATGTTTGTCAAAAAGAATTCCGTAATTCTGTCATGCGTCGATAATTTTCGCCGTTGACTTTCGTCACCTGGCCTCGAGAATTTTCGAAGAAAATGGTCCAATTATCTCATGCGTGGATAAGGCACACCAAACAGTTACCCTGGGGCAATGCAATGGTTTCTGATGTTTCAATCGAGGGTTGCGAGTTCTTGGAGACCAGTAACGGCAGTTTTGCTTGTTGACGTGGCCTTTTAAGTGAAAATGAGCCTCGTCGCTCCCAAAAATGGGTTTTACAGTGCGAAAACGCTCTAACATAGTTTCACAAAAATTTTTGCGTAAATCATTTGAATTTGAATTTTAAAAGGATGGAACTTCAGATCATTTTTTAAAATTTCATGAATAATCGCTCTTGGAAGTCCCAGTGAGGCTGCTCTTTTCCGTTTTAAAAGTCGCGGATTTTCACGTAAACTGCTTTCAACGCGTTCAATGTTGTCGGGAGTCCTTGAAGATCGACTGGGCCCTGGCCGTGGGACATTCATAGCCGAAGCAGTTGCGCGGAATCTCTGCAACAACGAACGAATTAAATTTACACTCGGTCCATCACGTATTCGCCGAATACCGAACTTTGAACAAAATTGTCGACGAGCAATTACGTAAGATTCATTACTCGTATAAAATGTCTCCACAGCGAACGCGCGATGCTCACTCGACCACTGCGACATCGTGACTGACAAATCCGCACAATCGATAATTCCAACGGCGCAACCCTCCCTCCGCACCGTTTATTACTTTTTTAAATAATCGTATTTAAAAATATAAATTTGCCACCAGACTTGCGTTTTGCATTTTCGATTTCCAGAACACCCCTGTCTGGCACCTTTTTAATCTCCATGTTTAAAAGTACCCTTCACGCGATTTAAAAGTTTTCGGCTAGGTTTTAATTTTTTCATTCTTAATTAAAATAAAAAGTGAAAATTAATTAAATACTAATGCCTGGAGGGTTTTTATTGGCAGTAATGGTTTTTTTCATCAGAACAAAGCAAAAACAACACTGAAAATAAATAACAAAATATGAATTGAAAAATAACAAAGTTGCCACTGTTTTCATGAATGAAATTTCCATGTTGGCTCTTTGCACCGTCTTGTTGAAATGACGTATCGTCCAGTTCATAATCTTTAATTTCAGGCCAAAAAAGTCTGTTATTATATGGCCATAGCTCTCTAAGCCGTGGAGTCGAAAATAGTAGATATAATTTACATTATAATTTTTGACAATTTTAAAAGATTACATTTTATATTTTAAAATTATTAATTTGAATATATTTTTATTAATATATGCTTTCTTTCTTGTCTTTTTCTTTTCAGGTAAGTGTCCTTATATTGATAATAAATTTATTAGAAGTATATTAAATTAATTAAAATCCACTTAATAAATCTGGTAAGTTAATACAATTCTTGTAGGAAAAAAAACAATGTAACTACAGTTGAACCTCGATTATCTGGATCGCACTGGATCGGACTATTCACGGATAATCGAAAAACACGGTTAATAGATATAGTATGGAAACACAAAAAATTACATTTTTTTAACTTAAAATGTTCGTATACATTTTACTCAGTTATTTTAAGTTAATACTTTCTATGTATTTGTATGTAATATAATCATGAGTATATACATAACAAAAATTGGGAATCACCAAATTTGACTTATACTTACATATATGTATGTATTTGATTGAAAGATAAAACAATCTTTTGTTTGTTGCACAGATAATAGAGGTAAAGTACTTTTAATAAAGGTACAAAAACGAAGTACAGATAATAGGGGTAAAATCACGGACAATAGAGGTTATAAAAGAAAGCGAGCAGCATGCCGGTTAATATATGTAACCGGTTAATAGAGGCCCGGATAACCGAGGTTCAACTGTATTTCAACTTAAATACAAAAAGTTGTAGAGATTGCAGACCTAGTGATGGTTAACAATAAAAATTGCTATTCAAACAAACTTTATTTTTCCAAAATGTTACTCTCAAATAAACCGTAGCATCACTGCTGCCAGATTTGATAATTTTTTTTCTTAAAAGTGTCGAGTTTATTAAATTTTATTCAAAATATGACTGACTTGTTTACTTTTTTTTAAATGCAATTGTTTTTTTAGTTGTTAAATATTTTGGGTGCCCCGGTAGGCCAGCTGGTAGTGAGCTAGTCTAGCAGTACCGGGGTTGCGGGTTCGATTCCCGCCAGAGACTCTGGTCTCCTGCAGACAAGCGAAGAGCTTCGTGGGATAAGCGTAGGAATAATAAAAAAAAAAAAAAAAAAAAAAAAAAAAATAATAGAAATAATAATTGCATTTATTTTTACGAGAAATTTATTCTATTTTCCCCAAGTTTATTAGACAATCTGTGAGTTAAAACATGATTTAATTAAACTTTGAATGTAAACCCAAAATCAGCAGTTAACAGTTTTAATGTTGAACCCGGTTTTTACCTATTGGTGTGAAAACTCCTAATGTGATTAATTATGAACCAATAAAACCTGTCCTTGCAGTATTATTATGTATACCTCGTTGGGATTTTGGTTGTATTAAAGTATATTTCAAGAGTACGCTTTTTACGGGGCATATGATAAATTATATACCGATTTTTAGGAAAGTGCGACTTCTAGACTTATGAAACGAATATTTGAAAAAATCTCATTAAAAGTAAACGCATTCCGCCACCAACTTTTTTATTTTTATTTTATAGAAATTGTTTCACTAAGATAAATGGATCCAAACATTTATCTTATCCTACTGAACCGATTATGCTTGATTTCAGCTTTAAATCAAAGAGCAAAAAAGATTGCAAAAACTAAAAATTGCACAGAAAAAATAATTAAATTTCTCCATACACCAAATTTATTCCAAATTCATAATATCAAGCAAACAAGTTGTTGATTTTGCACCTATTACCAAAATGATTATATTGATTACTAAAAATTTTAAAATTTTGAAAAAATATTTTTAATTTTAACTAAAAAAGTGATCAAAAAACTTTGCAATTTCAAACAATGTGTTAATTTATTTAATTAAATATTGACAGTTCCCAACAACAATTCTACATGTTTAAATTATTATTATATTTTAAACGAAAAAAAGTCAATTAAGATTTTTTGTTATTTAATTAAAATTTTAATTGAAAATTTATTTAAAAACAACTAAAATGTTAATTAAATCAAAATTAAATTTTTAATTTTTTTTCAACTAAAAAAATAATTGCGTCAATTATCACATTAATTAAATTTAAATTTTGTTTAAACCATTTTTTTAATCGATAAAACACTTTTCTGTGTGTATTAAATATTTTAAAAGGAAATAAGGAAAAAACACTCAAAACTAGTAAAATTTATTTTACATCATAAAAACAAGAATCAATCAGAAATCGAAAATTTAAATTCTTCACCTCAAAAGTTAAAATAATTCGAAGTCATTTTTAATTGCAAAAGTCTTGCAAAGTTTTCTAAGATAAGATGGTAGTTAAACAAAAATTTTAAATAATTTTTTACATTGTTTTTTTTTTTTTAATATGAATTTACTGTGATTTCCCGCAAATAGAAGATTTAAAAGGAGTTATTTTTAGCAATAATAAACATCAATATAATTTTATGTCCACACATTTTGCCAAAATCCTTAAATTCCCTCATGAAAATCTGCCAAATTGTTCAAATTCCCAATTTCTGGACAAAGTATCTCATCTGGCAACACTGAAAGCAAGAGCTTTATTTACTTTTTGTTTTGTTTCCTCATGCGAGTGTGTTTGTGTGAGTTTTTTTTGTGTTTACTAGAGAACTTGGCTTTTTTTTTGTAAATATGTAACAACTTTTTGTAGCATATTTTCAGGATGCACTAATTATTTTAAAAGTTTAAGTTAATTGGAAAAATAAGGTAATCTAAAGGAATCTTAACAGAAAAACAGAGAAAAACCAATTGGGTTTTACAATTAAAATATTTTTTTTTTAGAAATATATAAATACATACATATAACGTAAAAAAGGATTCAAGATACTTTTTAATAAATTGGAAAGAAAAATAATGAAGATTATTTTAAAATTGATAATTAATCCAACAAACAAAATTTTAAAAGTAAAAAAAAAAAAAAAAAAATTAATCCCAACAAACAAAATTTTAAAAGTAAAAAAAAAAAAAAAATTAATCCAACAAAATTTTAAAAGTAAAAAAAACATGTACGTTGAAAATTTCGTATCGACATTTTTTATTCTCAAATATTTCACATTTGTTTTCAAAACAGTACATTTTTAATTCTGCTGTATACCACTGTTTTAAAAGTTTCAATGTATTCGTTAAAGACATTGAGTTCATTTACTACGTAACTTTTAATATTTAAATGTAAACGCTTTAAAAATTCGTAATATGATCGCAAATTTTCTTAATAATTTATGAGTTTATTAACATTTAAATACTGAAACTCAAGTTTAACTTTTGAAATGAAAAGTATTTTATTACAAAACATCAACGTTTGTAATTAAATAAAATCAAGGTACTGACTTTTACGAGTATTAAATAAAGTTTGTTTCTGCTAAAAGATTTATTATAAAAAAATCTGTAAAAATAAAAATAAATTTTAGTCTTAAAAACAAATTAAAAAAATGGTTAAAAAAAATAAATTTGATTAAAAAAGGGTTTGAATTGATTTCAGAATAAATTTATTTTACAAAAATTTAAAAAAAAAATAAATAAAAAGAATGCGAATTTTTCAAAATATCAATTCATGTGGCAAAAAAAAAAAGTTTTTATACAAAATTACTCGAAACTAATTTTTTGTTTCACTTTGTTACAAATAAGTTTTTAATTTTAACTATAAGCCAGATAGCTAGGTAGAAAGGCTAGTGTGAAGTAACTTCTCACCCTCAGCCAGAGAACATTATGGTCCATTGTGACGCTTGAGAAATAAGAGAAATTAGGACAATATAAGAAATAAATGGAAAGCACAAGAAATAGCGGAAACAACCATTAGAAGAGAAGGAAAAACAACCCTAATCAGAACTAAAGTCACTCATATACCTAGTTCCCAGCCACCTGTTATACAGAATCCCGAGACATCCTTCAATTCGCCCATAGACCTACTACCCAGACATCTCAGCCTGCTGTTCTTTTACATATGGCAGTGACACAGAATATGCTCAACTGTTTCTATCTTCTCTGTGTCTTCGCACAACCTGCATAAATCCGACATGTCAGATCCCAGTACACCGGCCTCCTGACTTAGTAAACGAGAATTGGTATTTTTGAGCACCGGCCAAAACTTCAGTGATACTCTGCAGTCTGTTCTTTTCACCCACGCTCGATTAGTCTCGTCAATAGCCTATTCCCTAATCTTTCCCAGATAAGACGCCGGTGAAGTCCTAAATTCCTCCACACGGTAAGGAGCATCGATTTCCGAGCCTAGTATCGCCAACTCATCGGCCATTTAGTCGCCGATGATATTGCAGTGACCCGGTAGCCATCATAGCAGGACCACATACCCCCCTAAGATCTTATTATTTAAAAAAAAGTACCAGCTTAAAAATCGCTAAAAAAAAAATCTACGTTAACAAGTTTAAATAATGAAAATTTTTATATAATAAAAAAATTTTATTCTTGAAAAAATCAAAAATTAAAAAAATTCGTCAAAAACGTGTGTCATATTAAACAAACAAAAAAAAAAAATTTTTTTAACACATTAATCTAAAAAGAAAACTTCAAATTTTATAATTTTACAATGAAAAAAAAAAAAAAAAAAAAAAAAAAAAAAACAACGTTTTATCACTAATTTAAAAAAAAATCTTCAAAAAAAAAAAAATATATATTTATATACATATATGTATATCGTTACCTAAAACGCAAAAGGCCCTAACTAACCAAAATTTAAAAATCGACTTTTTCATTGATTCTGATGTATTGCATCAACACAAATGTCCACAACAAATTTTGGAATCTTTCGACCAAAATTAGCGATTTAATTAACAAAAAACAAAAAGCCCTATCTACAAAATATTATACGATAAACGCTAATAGACATAACTTACAGTTTGCATTATATGCAACATTGTTTTTTTTTTCAAAACCACTGGTAGGTTTAGCAAGAAAAATAGAAGAAAGAATAATTATAAACAGTTTGAGGCAATTTATTAATTTACCATTTTAAATAGTTTTTTTCTTCTCCTGTAAAATTTTCAAAGTGTTAGATAGGGCCTTTTGCGTTTTAGGTAACGATATGTATGTATATATATATATAAATACAATATGTATACTTTTTCAAAAACAAGCTCTTATGTATATGAAATAGAAATCCAAGAAAAACTTTGAGAACTCACTTAAATTACAATTTTAATGAAGTCTTCAGGTTTTCCAAATGTTATGCTAAAGTGGCCTTAAAATTATTTTTAATATATTTTTTTAAACGTATTTTCTCTGCAAAAAGCTTAAGTTGGAAATTGTACTTGAAAATTGTTTTGTGTCTTAAACAGTGTTGCCATAAATGTTTGATGAAAAGTGGCCAAAACTTAAAAAAAAAAAAAAAATGAAGAAATATGAAAACATTTGCTATTTTAAATTTATTAAATAAATCTGCTGAATTTTTAATAAAAAAAAATATGCAAAAAATTTGCTCAATAAAAAGGAATTTTAATACATAAAAACTTTTTCATAAAAACTTTTCTTTAAAAAAACGCTAAAAAAAAAATCCGCTTTTCTAAAAAATAAAAATATAATATAAATAAAATAACCACAATACTAATAAAAATATGCTAAAAAAAAATCTGCTTTTGGACATGGAAATATGCTAAAAAGCGTTTTAACTGCTTCGTTTTAACTGTCTTTCAAAAAAAATATACAATTTCCCAACTAGCAGAAAATATACCAAAATGGTAACACTGGTCTTAAAATCCACATCGTCTTCAATAAAGCAATATTTGAAAGAAATCGCTAGTTTGATTATTTTTAATCAAAAATCAAATGAATGCTTAAGATGTTCTTACTTGAAAATTGTCGAAAAACGACTTTTTATAATTTATTTAATGTGTAAAAATTCACATTGTCCTCCAAAAAGCACTATTTTAAATAAATCGCTAGTTTGATTATTTTAAATCAAAAATCAAATGAATGCTTACGACGTACCTACTTGAAAATTGTTGAAAAACTACTTTTTATAATTTATTTAATGTGTTTAATAAATTCACATTTTCCTCAAAAAGCACTATTTTGAAGAAATCGCTAGTTTGATTTTTTTTATAAAAAACGCTAAAAAAAATTTCATGAGTAGTTAAAATAACTTTAACTAGAAAACAGAAAAGTTATTTTGAACTTAAAATTATATTACAAATTTAGAAATTATTTTAAAAAAAGGACCTTTAATAAAAAGGAAAAATCGCTAGTTGAAATAAAAAAGAGAAATATCAAATGAATATTTTCTAATGAGAATAAAAAAGTTAAAATTAAAAAGCAAAACTATTATTAAGGTATAATTTTGTAAAAAACGCTGTTTTATTTTATTTAAAAAACTGGAGCAAAAAATAATTTGAAATTTGTTTTGTATTATTATTTTAATTGCCTTAAATTAATTTCTTTATAATTGTTGACTTGAAATTTAATTAACTATTTTCATTATATATAATATATTGTATATAATTTTTTGTAATCAGCACCAGACATTTAGTCTCATTTTTATTAAATAGGTATTTGTTTAAATTCATTTCTTTGCCTTTTCTCCAATAACTTTTTTTTGTTATTGAAATTTCATTGGCTTGTTGTCTTATTAATACTTTTAAACAAAAAAAGTCATTCATTGACTGCGTCTACTCTCAATGTTTTAACCGGAAATCACGTTTTATTCATGTTTTTATTTTTGTAGTAGAAAAAAGATATGAGCAGTTGTAGGCGCTTTAAATTCTAAAATATTGATCTTTTTTTTCTTTTGGTTTGAGTGTCAATGGATGAGAGTTGTCTTGCTATTTGTACAAGGTTGGCTAAAAATAAATTCTGAAAATGTTCTGGGTCAGTTATATTTTTTATTAAAGAAAAAAGTAACGTTTTGTTTCTAAAAGACTTTCCTTTTTTTTTTTTTTTTTTTTTTTTTTTTTTTTTTTGTTAAAGAAATTGTTAAAACTTAAAAATCGTAAAAGAAATGTTTTATTGTTAAACATTTTTGCATTTTTTCGCTTTTGTAACTTAATTTGATAAAACATTTTCTAGAAATTTTAATATATTATCCTTTTACTCCTATAAGGAGCATGTGGCCGAAGACAAATTAAAAAAAAATTTACGCCAAACTAAAAAATATACCTATTCCAATTTTCTTTTAGTACACATACAAGTTTTAAAAATCGCTTATATACCCTTTTAAAGCTCAACTGTTAGCTTCTCTTTAAGTATTTTTTTGCTTTACTTTAGATTTAGCAACAAAAATTTTAAAATTAAAAAAAAAATTTTTTTAATAACTACTTTAAAATCTAAAAATAGCTTGATAACCCATTAAAACGCTCAGTTGTCAATATTCCCCTTTAACAGTTGTTTTCATTGTTTTTGTTTTTTTTTTATTTGATCACTTGTTTTGTGTAAAATATTTTATGCTTAGGAGTATGCGTGTGTGTGTGTTTGTGTATTTTTGGCTTCAAATCAATGCTCTAATAAGTTTGTTGGTGGTCTCTTCATCGCGGTATGGTAATTTAATATTTCCTAGTCTTTATTTTTGCTGGTATTTATTTTTAATAATTTTAATTATTTTTTTTTTAATTGTAGTCTAATTACGGCTGAGTTTATTTAAGGTGTTAATTACCTTATAATTTAATCATTGTTTAAAGAGAGCGGATTTTGCAAAAAAAAAAAAAAAAAAAAAAAAAAAATGGAGTATGGTTTGAATAAGGTATGGGAATTCGTGTAATACATCATACATTTAAAATCGTTTTAAATATTATTAAGAGTAAAAATATTATAGAAATTTGTTTGCTTTAAATAAATTTAAATTATTTAAAATCCTTTATTTTTTTTAGAAAAAAAAAAAAAAAATATATCTTAGTAAAAAAAACCTTACACCGGCGATTCACTATCCTATTAACGGCCAATTTCACCAAGATCCATTAAGGTGCCCGTAGACGACATTTTTTTTACATCTGACTTGTGAACTTTTCAAGTCATATGCAATTGTGAATGTCTGTCAAAATTGCTGTTTTACAGAAGGTTTATAATATTTGGTCACATACGTACATGTAATTTGCTTCTGACATTGTCTCTGTTTTTTTTTCTCTGTACTCGGTTTTTAAAAATCGTGCTGCAGCCATAAAAATATTTATTTGCGTCGTAAAGGAGTTCAGCCATCTTAACATTTTTTTTAAATTCGAAGATACCAATTTAGGATTTAATAATGGAACGTTTTTATACATATATATGTAAATAATTTTATTGAATGGAGAAGTGATCATACATTTATTGGTACTGTAAAATATTAACTTCAGTCGGCTAATGATTCCGTCAATAGTGGACCGCCGCTGCCGGGTTTTTTCGGCATAGATTTCTGACACAGCCGATGTCAGATGGTTTGTCAGAAGAAAATAGAATAGAGCACGCTTTAATTGAAATTTTGTCAGATGACTGTGCGTCTGACTTTTACAGATGCAATGTTTTAAAGGTAACACACGAGATGTATGTTTTTTGCTGAGGGAAATTTGACAAGTCAGATGTAAAAAACATGTCGTGTACAGGCACCTATCTTATTACCTACCAGTAATGACTGTCAGAAACAAATTGTTAACTGGAAGTTAAAGTAATGGTTTGTTTTAACTGAACTTGGTGAAGTTGGCCATTAGTCGTACAATTTGTCAAAAAAAAAAAAAAAAAAAAAATTTAGTGACTGGGTTTTTTCACACGTCTGTCAGACTTGCAAATGTTTATGAAAATTTTTCTAAAATAATAGATTTTAAGCAATCAAAATTATATTTTCTTGTCATATGATTTTCCAACTGTTTTTTGTGATAGTGGCATAGACAACAGATTTTGCTACGGACATATTTTTTATGTCGGATAGAATTATGTCAGGGGCCTAATTCTGGCAGTCGTGATCGAGTACTTTCTCGATTCGAAAGCAATTTTATTTCTAATTCTTTCAGTCGATACTGAACGAATCGAAATTATTTTTTCAGTATTGTGAAACTCAAGTTAATGCTTTACAACACTGAAAAAATAATTCCGATTCGTTCAGTATTGACTGAACTAGTTAGATATTAAATTGCTTTCGAATCGAGAAAGTACTCGATCACGACTGCCAGAATCAGGCCCCAGATTTTTGTATGAAAGAATCGTACGATTGTGTTTGATAATGAATCCCGGCCTTTAGTTGTAAAGAGTCTATTAAATGAAAGTATCCTTTTAATTTTAATAATAACTGCACAAAAGATCCTCTGGGTCGTGGCGCTTATGGCCCCCTACACATATACATACATTTTAATAAAAAAAGTTTTTTTTTTTGTATATTAAAAAAAAATTTAATTTAGTTTATTATAAAAAGGTTCCGGTTAAAAATAAAATATGATGTCGGGCAAAGACTTTCCTCCTACTGGCTCGGCAGGCTTCCAATATTTTACTAAAATTCTAAATCACGTTTTTCAAAGCTTTTGAACTGTTGTGGGATTTTTGCTCTACACTTTCGATTTCAAAAAACCCCAAAAAATTGTCTAAAGATGTTAAATCGCAATATCTAGGTGGCCAATTCACTCCTCCTTTACGAGAAATAATGCGATTTTCAAACTTTTCTTTCAAAAAATCAATTGCTTCTCTTGCTGTATGGCAAGTGTCCTCATCCTGTTGAAACCACATATTTTCTACGCCTTTTAATGGAGATCACGATGCAAAATGTTGAATAATGTATTTGATGTTTAATTGCTGCGAACGATGACGAATGGAAGTTTTTGGATCTTCTTCAACACTTCAGCTCAAAGCTGCTACACGACCACTACGTTAATAAATTCTGCTTCTGTTATAATTAACGGAGATGGTTCGAATTGTTGGAGTATTTTCTTTACCGAATTTTGTTCTAATTTTCTAATAACATCTTAAAAAGTTTTGCCGTTTTTACAAAATGTTTGAATAATAAAAACACGATGTTCCTTCGTATAGCGTAAATTTTTTAATAACATCTTAAAAAGTTTTGCCATTTTCACATAATGTTTGAATAATAAAAACACGCTGTTCCTTCGTATAGCGTAACCATGTTAACTAACCGGAATGTATTTAGAATCTGAAAATAAAAATTTTTAATAAAAATTGCAGGTGGAAAAAATGGCAGCAAAATTAAAATGATACTTCAATTTTGGCCACCCTCTATGAACATTTTAATTTTTTTTCTTCTGAAATATATGTAACTATTTCATAATTTCTTTCTCTGTTTTTGCATATTTCTTTTTAAACGTATTTAAACAATTTTGAATATATTATACTGCAATAAAGCGCATTTTGAATTGACAAAAACCAATAAAAATAAGACAAGGATTGGCAAGATCTGTGCTGTAAGGTAATAGAGGTTCAACTTCTTATCCCTTGTATGTATGTATATATAAGCGCTAACTTAGCCAAACAGATATTAAGCGTTTAAACTGATTATGTTTGTTGGCCATGTAGATTGTCGTAATAATAAAATTGTTTATTTCCATCCACAACCCGAAGCAAAAACGCTTCTTTTTTGTGGCATTGGAGGAACATTTCTCGATTTAAATTAATTTATTAAATAGATATTGGGAATTATTTCTTTTTCATAAGCAACTTTATTATATTCAACATTTTTTTTTCCTAAAAAAATTTAAGGAATAGAGCTTTTACAAAAAGCTTTATAAAATACATAACTGAAATTTAACTCATAGAATAAATTCGAAAAATAAAAAAAAAATGTTTAATTTATTAAACAATTTCATTGCTTTTTAATGAATTCCAATGTCTTCAAGCGAAAGAAAACTAACCTGTAGTGTTACTTTCTATAATTCTATACGTTGTTTTTATCTGCGGCCGAGATCTACATCAAGTCATAAAAAAATGACTAGAGTAGCAATCTCTCAAGAGAATAAAAATAAATTAAACGAAATTTAGTTAAATAAACGAAAAATTCCAAAATCAACTTTTCCAACTCTGAGTAGTAACAGAAGGTGTTTATTATGCAAGTGTATAAAAAATGCATTTGTGTGGGAGAGTAAGCAATGTGGATTAACACATATTAAATTATGAGATTATTATTGTTTTTGTTACTGTTTTAATGACGTAAAACCTATTTTAAGGTTTTTTAATATAAAGTAATTTTTGTTGCCTTTTTAAGAAAGAAAAACATCAATTTGTTTGGAAACAAGACGAATTCACTGCAGGTGTCAGCGACATTGTCAGTTCGAACCAATTTGTTGGATTTTTTTTTGTTGGTAATTTTCGTTCCAAAGTGTTGTTTGATTGTAAGATTGATTTTTATGTGTTTTGAAAAAATTTTGTTTTTTTGTCAGACCTGGAAATGTTCGATTTGTTTTGTGAATTTGTAAAAATCTTTTTAGAATGTGATAACAGCACAATGTTTATTCTTCTTAATGTTTAATATATGTTTAATTCATTTTAATTGATAAGCAAATGGCTTATCAATTAATTTTTATTACCATTTCATTTCAAATTAAAACTCCTATACCTGGTTTCATGGTATCGAACAATGTGAATGGCTAATTTTAATAAAAAAGAAGAAATAACTAAAAACCAAGAGTGAAGCAAAAAATTGTAACTATAATAACTAAATAAATTGGTTTTTTTTTAGTTTAATTTTTTTTTTTGTTTTTTTATACCTGATTAATTAAAAAAAATCTTCTTAAATAGTTTACTCAAAGTGAATTGACGTTTTCTATTTTTGACATTTAGCAATACGAACAACCCCGGGTTTTCGAGATGTGGATTAAGTTTAAATTTAGTTTAACGTTGTCTGAAACTCGGATTTTCTGGCGATTATTATTATTATTTCATTAAAGACCAAAATTTTAAGCAAAACTAAGCAGTTCCGACAAAATTTTGTACACAAACTTGTAAATGTTTTCAGATTAACTAAACCTAGTTTAACTGAGATCTTAAAAACCCAGCATAAGTAAAAATACAACAAATTTGTCGATTTACAAGTGCATTAACTAAAATCTTGTTTTTTTAACAATTCACAAGCTGTACGACAGAGCTTGTGAATTGGCCAAATGATTTGTTCAGAAATAGTTGACGTTAATACTTAAGGATCGAATTATTCTTTATTCTACAAAATCGTTCGATTCATTTACACGAAAATCTGACAGAATTCCATCAGACATAAAAAAATTTCAGCAAAATCTGTTGTGAATGCCACGTTACCACACAAAAAGTTGGAAAACCATATGACTCAGCTACTTTAGAAAAAATGAAACTCTGATCGCATATAAACTGTCATTTTATGAAAGTTACCATAAACCAGTGTTGCCAATGAAGAATTCGGAAATTACACATGACTGTGTCCCAAATTATACATTTAAAGCAAAATTACACACTCAAAACGAAAAAATTTGTATTGATATGAAATGGATTCGCCCTGCAGCACCTTTTTGTTATTCCTTGTTTGCAATTGAATAGTTATACTTACAAAAATTGAATAGTTATGCTTACAAAAAAAAAAAAAAAAAAAAAAAAAAAAATTAAAAAAAAAATAACTAATCCTTAAATAAGAAAATATGCACATTTTTAACGGTGCTTCCCTAACATAACCAATAACGTACGCAAAAGAACAGAAAAAGTTTATCTTCTATCTTAAGCCTAGTACTCTGTTCAACATTTCACGTGAAATGCTGTCAAAACTCATATGAAAAAAACTTGTGCGGAATTTCTATGAAAAAGTGTTGATAGAGTTGTACTCTGTTTAATTTGTGAAAACGTTGCGAAATGTATCTGGCAACATTTTTTTTACAACTGCGAAATAATACAAGCTGCACTTATTTCACGTGGAATTTTAAGCAAATGAAAAAAATTTTAACTTAATATTAAAATGAGAACTGCAAAACATAAATAACACAACCGGTAACAGTTTTTCATCAATATTTACTTTCATTTTTACTTAATTTTTTATTTAAAAAAATACTTTTTAGTATAATACATGTGGGTTTTGTTTACATATCCAAAACAATGTCGCATACTTTGAAAGATTAAAAACGTCAAATTTTGCAAACTCTCGAAATAGGTATAACATTGATACATGTCAAATTTTTCGCATGAAATAATAGATGTTGCTGAACATTTTTCACAAATTGGAACAGAGTACTAGGCTTTAAGCAACATAAATTCTTGAAATTCGCTGTGAATTATTCCTTTTAATTGGAACAAATTTATTGACTTGCGGGTAGTCTGTATTACCCACTTGATAGTTTTAAAATAAATTGCGCAAATATAAATTTTTTAATGAAACTTTAGGAACTTACCTCTTAAATTCTAGAATCTATAGAATTTACACACTTTTTTTACTAACTCGCGCAAATAACAAATGCCAAGGAAATGACTATCACATTTGACAGTTAATGTTAAACATTATCTGCCGTATTCATAAAAAATTAAAATGGATTTGAGTTGTATTTTAAGAAAAATTTATCAAATAGATATTGGGAATTATTTCTTTTCATAAGCAACTTTATTATATTCAACATTTTTATTTTTCGAATTTATTCTATGAGTTAAATTTCAGTTATGTATTTTATAAAGTCATTCCTAAAAATTTAAGGAATGGAACTATTACAAAAAGCTTTATAAAATACATATGTAACTGAAATTTAACTCATAGAATAAATTCGAAAAATAAAAATGTTGAAGAAAAATTTATATGAAAATTTTGTCTTAAAATACATTTCAAACTTATTTTATTTTTTATGAATACGGCAGTATTTCTTTAAAAAAATTTTGCAAAGAAAAACTTGGCTCTCAAAAATTAATGCAAAATTGGAGCTCAAAGTAAAATTACACACAGATTACAAATGAAACAAATTACACATGGGCAGAAATTACACTCGAATTGGCAAAAAAAATTCTCACTGAATTTCATTTTTATGTTTTTTTTTGACGAATTGTTGTAGTATTACTGCCACCGAAGTCAAAAAAGAAGTCAGTGTGTGTTCATTATTATTGTAAAGTTCTGGCTGAAAAAGATACTTTTAAAAGAAAAGCATGATAAATAAGTTCTTCTTAACTTAAGCAACATTTTAGTATGGTTTTGTGAATTTGAACTCCTTTTTAGTTGACGTCTCTGTTTGAGCTTCTTTTTTTTTGCTATCGGAATATTTTTGCGATCTTAACACGCCAACATACATAAATACACTTAATGTTTTTTTTTCTTTCTGGGGCTCACACTTTATGCATAAAACATTTGTTTGCTAAGCTTTGTTGTTGTTGTAGATGTTTTTGTTGTTGCTGTTGTATTTTTTTTTTCTTTTTTTAATTTTTGCGTTTACTCGCACTCTAACCATCCAACAGCAGAAGCAGCTCCCCTTTTTTAAATGTGTTGGTTTGTTAGTTTACTTTTGAACGTTTAACCAGGCGCACATTTAACGAAAGTTATATAAACTGAAGTTCGTTAAAGTTAAAAATTTATTTCGTTAAAAAAAACTACGCTACGAAATTTTTGTTGTTGGTTTTTTTTTATATTTCTGTGCATTTTAATTAAAATTCGTACATATTATAAATATAAATAAAAAGTGAATGTTTCATTAAAAGTTTTAAAGATAAAAGACAAATATAAAATAAAAAAGAGAAAATAAATGTATGCAAGAGAGAAATATTATTAAAAAAGAGAGCAAACAAATTGCTGGAAAAAATTTAGAAAATTTAACAAAATTAATCAAAATTTGTGAGGAAAAAAAAAAAAAAAATTAACAAAATTTATATATAAAAAAAAAAAATTTCAAAATTTATATATAAAAAAAAATTTTTAAACAAAATTTATGAAATAATGAATAAATAGTTAAAATAATAAATACCTACCTTCCTATTAAATTTCTCAAAAAAAAGTTAACAAACTTTCTGAAATAACAAAAGCAAATGATAAAAATTCTTTAAAAAATAACAAAAATAAGTAACAAAAATAAAAATATTTCAAAAAATTTAAAATTAAATCTTAATTATATTTTTTTTTAATAAAAAAAGGAAAATTTAGTTTATTTTTTTAAGATATCAAATATTTTTTAAACTCTAAATTAAAAAAAAATCACAAGAAATTTTAATTTGCAAAAACTTTACTAAATTATTTTGCCAAAAAAAGTAGTAAGTCTTTTAAATTAAGAACTTTAGATTAATAAAGAGTATTATTATAAACAAAGCAACAAATAAAATAACGAGATGAAAAAAAGTAAAATCAAATCTGCCATCTAACACTAATCTAACCCAGTGCGCTTCGCGCTACCCTTTTTAAAATAAAATAAGTAATTTTTTATTAATACAGATCTCGTGCATTATTTTAGAAGCTACTTGTACCGAGATGGAATACTATTACTGTTACCATTCACCAGTTACAAAAAAATCTATATGGTATTTGTATTGAAGTTGCCCCGCCTATGCCTGCAATAAGGCCCACTTTTTTTTTACAAATATTTTGCATTCATCACGAAGCTATTTAAACCAAATTTTGTAAATTGTAGCTGTTGCCGTTCTCTAGTTATAGAGAAATATAGTTTGCACCACGCCCACTTCTCCAATTCAGCCCAGTTTTGGACAGGTGATGTGTATTTATAACCATTCCATTTGAGCCAAATTTGGAAAATTTTACACTTACCGTTCTTCACAGATACGGAATTCTATTTTTTATATAGCTCTGCGTGTAGTAACAAAAGGGATACCATTTGAACAACATGGACCTAAAATACAAGCTTATTTGCCAGCTGGCGTTACGTTACAAAAAGTAGATTCTTCGCTGGATATGCCCATATACTAATTTTAGTATTTAATTTACATGGGACGTCCCATATCATCTATACTGTAGACTGTAGCTGTTATAGTTTCTAAGATATAAGAATTTTATTATTTACTTAAAACAGGAGGTGCCACGCCCACAATTAGTCATTTGCCCATTTTTGCCATAAAGATTCATATTGATATTAAAGTTACTCGAACAAAATTTGGTAGCTCTAGTTCACAGATTTACTTCATATAGGAAGTGCCACGCCCACTATTGGTAGTCCGGCCATTTTTGTTCAAAATATTTTTATTGATACTAAAGTTACTCCTACCAAAATTCGAGACTTTAGCTGTTATAGTTTTCCAAAATTACTCATTATTATTGTATTTAATTCAACTTTATTAAATACAGCGTGCTTTTGAAAAAAAAAAACATGTTGTGTATGAGAGTCTTAAGGTGCTAAGACAATGTCTGCCTAAGTCAATGTTTAAATCAAATGTTTTGATCCAGCATCACGATAACTAATTAAATCAGTTGGGCAAGGGCAATTAATTGTTAAATTTTATAATAATAATAAAAAAACAAATTTCCAGAAGTTTCTACATTTATCACAATTCTTCAGAAATTAAGTTTAAAGTTTCCATGTTAACTTTAAGTTTTAATGATTTCCTAAAACCAGAACTTTAATTCTTATAAAAAAGATATTTTCTTTTATTTCGTATTGTAATTAGAGTACATTTCTATTTATATCAATTTTGCTGGATTAAAAAAAAATCCATCTGAAATTTCATCATTCTCACGAATTTTTATCAATGGAAAATTTTCTGCAATCTGAATATTTTGCTTCTCTTTTCATCTTTATATTGCTGAACTATTTTAGCACACATAAAGTTTTTTTTATTGCCAGCAACTTGTTTATTATTGTTACTTCTTCTTCTTTATTTAAAGACTGTTTTGTTTTACTTTTTTTTTTGTCAAAAAACAAGACACGTTTTAATAATAACTCTATTTTAAAAGCAACTCTTTTACTCATTAAATGATCTTAACTCTTTCTAACAAAAATACACAAAAAAAAAAAACAAAAAAAATACTCAATAATGAGTCATTTTTTTTTAAAACGTCGCGCGTGCCTTGACTTTTTGTGTGTTCATTTTGCTTTTTTGACCTTTTTTAGTGTGATTTTTGTTTAATTTTTAAGTTTGAAAGACTTCCCCCAGATCTTTTTGGTGGTTTTTTTAGGTAAATTCAAATTTGGCTTTAAGAGTTGAAGGACTTTCTTTTAGTTTTTGTATGATGAAATTCTTTAAAAATTTAAGAAAATATGCAAATATTTCCAAATGAGAGTTAAAAAAGTAGACATTTATGTTATTTAAAACAAAAATAATTTAAATTAGTTGAAGAATTTAATGAAAATTTTAAAATAATGATTTTTTTTTAAGTATAAGTTTTTTTTTAATTTAACAAAAATTTTCCTTAAAATTTCACAAAATTTTTCTTTTGATAAAACTATAATTTAGAAAAGTAATAAAAAAAAGTTTTTTTAAAATTCTTTACCATCCTGGCCCACGTTATCGACCGCTATTATTCGCGTGCATTTGCAAACAGCTGATTTGCGACTCACTTAAAATTGTTGGCACGACAAGTTGGTCGACCAACTACAGGTTTTATAACAGGTGGTGTCAAAACGCCATCTGATTTTGACAGTTCGAGCAAATTTGTTTTGATTTGTTAGGAATGGTTGACATTTTGAACCGTAAACACTAACAATGCAATGCAAAAAACTCTATGTTGTTTCTCTTGTTTTTGGCTTGTTGTAGTTCCGACACCACCTGTTGTTGAATTCGTCTTGTTGATCGACAATTCAAGCGATTGATATCCTAATAGTTTTAACACAAATTGCGGCCAACTATGAAATATGCGACCACAAATGTCAACATCTAGTCACTTGTGTTGTGGTCGTCGACAGTGGCATTTTCTTGCAACTTTTAATAATTAACACCAGGGGGCAAATTCTGGCAGTCAAGATCGAATCCTTTTTAGATTCGAAAACAATTTAATTTCTAATCCTTTCAGTCGATACTCCACGAATCGATATCACTTTTTCAATGTTGTGAAAACTCAAATAAATCTTTTTAAACACTGAAAAAATAATTTCGATTCGCTCAGTATCGACTGAAAGAATTATAAATGAAATTGCTTTCGAATTGAATTGACTGGCAGAATTAGGCCCAGCACTAAATATTTTTTTATAATAATATTTCTTGAAAACAACACCACTAACAAAACTTCATTATTTTATAAAATATTTTTCACAAAATTCTATTATTGAAAACAGATGTTACTTTGTTTACTGCTTTGTTGATATTTTTAGCAAATCAAGTAGCACAGAGCTGTATTTTAATGGCTTAATTTACATGTTTTGCCGATTTTTTAGTTCCCAACCAGCGTTTAATTTGTGAAATAGTACTATACTATTTTAGAATGAGTAAATGGATTAAGGCTTACGAAGGCGAATGTTGCTGTACCCGTAACGTACCGTACCGTACTGCTGCACGTTGAAAAATAATGCAGGAGGGACGATTTTAAGATTTTTAAAATGTATTTTGGTACTATTTGAGGATATTATCGTAATAATCAAGTTTAAATAATAAATGGCAAATATTGAAGGTCGTTTTATTACGATTAACGATACTGCAAGTGCTTGTCAGCGATCTTACATTGAGTTAAAGCTCGATTTTTTTTATCTTGAAATTTTTGAACCTTTACGAGTGTCATTGGCCTTAATTATTTAAATATCAATATTTAAAGCGTCGCAGCAAAGCTCTAACAATCTCATTCACTCTTCTAAATATCGCTCTATAATCAATTAAAAAATTCATTGTTACGAGTATCGTATCTCCATTTTTAAGTCTAAATGGCTTTTGAAAATCAAAAAAGCAGAGCCTTATGAAATTTGTAAGGCATAAGCAAAATTCTGCGGTAGGCCAGCCCACATTTCTACTTTTTTCTTTATATTTTCCGTTCAGCGACATGAGTTGGTCGTTATGAAGATTCGGCTTTTCTATTGCGTAACCTCTAAAAATTTCAATTCCAGGATTTCCAAAAATATTTAATTATTTTTTTCCAATTTCTTACAGTTAAACACTTATTTTCACACATTCATTTAAAATAATTCAAGAAACACTAAGAATTATGAAATACCTACTAAGACACATTTCTAATTTTTTTCATTTTTAAGAACTGACACAATTAAATTGATTTGGAACGTCTCCAACAAAAATCGTTAAAGCAATTTTCCACAGGTTTCATAATCCTAGACTTAAATTTAACAGTTTTGACGATCTCAGACTTGAAAGAACTTTGAAAATGTTTAATTTGAGAGCAGAATTATTTTCTAGAACTTTAAAAACGATCAGCATTATTTACTCGCTTACAGTTTGTTTATACACTTGGGCTTAAAGCGCTCTCTTATTTAGTATAACGATCAGGGGTGCCAGATAATTTTGATAAAAAATCGACATATTTTCAAAAAAAAAATCGGCATTATCGGCACTTCAATTAAAAAAATCGGCATTTACTTACATATAAACCATATAAAAACGTAAAAATTAATGAAAAAAAAAATATTTTTATAAATAAATTGTAGTTCATTTAAAAAAAATTTGTACATTAGGTAAAAATTGTTATTATAATTAAAAAAAATTTTTCAACCTTTTATTTTCACAAATATTTTATAGATATAGTTAAATTAAATCCATTGATATTAATATCAGAACAGTTTGCATTATCAAATTTTAAGTAAAATCGTTAGAAAAAAGAATTCCTTGAAAAGATTCATTTTCCAGGGAACATCGAAATTTGATTTTATTAAGGTTCACTTAGCTACATATTCTTTTCACATTTGCGGAAGAAGGTGGTAGGATAATAATTTGTTGAATAAACTTTGACAGCAATGGAAATGCATCCGTAGAATCCCCACGTTTTAGGTCTAAAATTGTTTGCCAAAAAGTTTGAAAATTTACTGAAATTCCTTCTAAATCTTCTTAAAAATGTTAAAATTTCAACTCTCTAAATTCAGAGTCTAAAATCTGTTTTTCTTTTTCAGAAATAAAGCTCGATAACTCTTTCAGAATTTCAATAAAAGAAATATTTTCCTTTTTCATAATTTGGTTATGGTTATAATATTTGAAGATTTTTAAGATTTTTGTTCAAAATCAAAACGTTTTAATATTTGATTTGCAAGTTCTATATAAAAATTAATACAGTTATTAGCAATTTTTTGTTAATTTCGCTTTTGCTGAGTTTTGATTTTGATAGTAACTCATTAGCCAATAGCCCAAATACTAATCATAAAAGTTCAAAAAATTCTTTGTGCTCATAAATTCCGTTAAATAAATTTAGTTTTTACTCGTATGTTATACAATTTGTTAATACAGTTTAAAAAAGACTTTCCACTTGGTTTTATAGGTTATGACAAGTGCTCGAAAGTTGCCCAAAATTAACATTTTACACGTTAACAAGCAAGGTTACCGCTGTTTAAGAGTTTATCAAGAAATCGGCATTTTTGGAGCAAAATTCGGCAAATCGGCACTTTGCTAATTTTAAAGCAAAAAATCGACAAATATGGCAGGCCTGATAACGATCGTTTCTCATACTTAAAGTGAGAGCATTTGTTAGATTGCTCTCTTGTCTAAAGGCCATTTATTGTTGTTGCTTCCCCCTTTATGACCAGCGTTGCCAATTATGCAGAATTATCTGCATTTTGCAGTTTTTCTAAGCATTAGGCAGTTTTTCAGTTTTTTGTTAAAAAAAACAAGTTTTTTTTTTTTGTAAATTGCGCAGATTTTTTAATATAAATTTTGTTATATTATTTTTTATTTCTTAAGCCCTAATCTTACCTAAAATATTTTTATAAATAAACAGTATGACAGAGGCAAGCTTTAAGAGTCAAACAAAAAACACAATCGGCTTGGGAAACACGCACTTTTCGTTAACAAATAAACCACCCAAACCTAATTAATAATTTTTCAATAAATTTTAATAAAATACTTTTCTTCTTTTAAATTTGTATGTTTCGTCGTTTCTTTCCTGACTGCAAAAATTTCACTCAATGACTAAATTAAGCACCAGGTACGCGCAAATAGTTTGGAAAATATACAACATTTTGATTTTTCTACAAACATGATTGAATCGTTTGTCAAATACCCCCAACGCTTGAGGATTGTACAAACGTACAATTTTGACATGTTTGCCCAGCCGTTTGAGTAGTTTATTTGACTTTTCTTTTGAAAGTTTATTTATGTCCCTGTTTACATTTTGTGATTTTTGATGTTTCAATTTTAAAGTTGCATTTGAGTTTACATTGTTAAATTATTATTGCAGCATCTTTTCATGTATGTTCACTTGATAAATTGCAAATCTGAGCCCGAACTAAAATTAATTTTGTATTAAATGAGGCAACAAAACAAATCGCAAGACTACATTTCGTTAAATACCCCTCTTAATTCCACTTTCTTTCATCTAGAGTCTAGATTCTAGCCTACAAAGTTTCGATAATAATTTATGTAATATTTTATTTGTTTCTGTATACGTGTATGTAAATTATATATATATATATATATATATATATACTGCCGTATTCATACATATATTTTTAATTTAATAGAGGTTTACAAAACACATTTTCTATGAAAATTTTACTTAATAAACGTTTGTTAAATTTAATAATCGTTTATGAATTCGAATGATATTGTTTTATGCTATTTTTATGTCCGGTTTTTTTTTAAATTCAGTTTTTTTTAAGATGCAGTTATTTTTAAAAAAATTATGGCAACGCTGTTTATGACTCTCCGCCATCATATCGTCATTTTGAAATTTATTGGGTGCTGTTTTATCATTTGTGGGCACAAAGTTTTTTTTATAAGTAGTAGTTGGTTCATATGTATGTGTGTGGATAACCAACAATACCAACAACACTTGACATGTTTTAGCGTGGTTCTTCTTCTATCTTTATTATGTTTTTCGTTCGATTTATTATCGGGTTTGTAGGCTCTCATAAAAATACTGCCTCTCACACTGTGCACTTGCTTGTTACTGTTAAAACAATTAATTGCCCACATTCTTGTTATAACTAATTCCTTTTAATTCATGGACATTGTCCTCTTGTATAAATTGCCAATAGTTTTTTCTTACGTTTCGTTTGATCTTTTTTTTTTTTTTTTTGATTGCTTTGAGTTGTTGGCAATTTAAGCGCCATAGAAAAATATTGCTCAAATGAAACACAATAAATATTTTCACTCAATACGCTTTTAAGTAATTTTATCTCTCAATCTCTCTTTTTTTATCATTGATAGTTAGTGGGACTTTTATTTTTTTTTTTGTTGGCTAAAATCAAACAGTGTTAGCAATTTTGAGGTTTTTGAGTAAGTGCTAAACATACCTACATGGCCCTACTGCATTATGCAAAGCAGTTACCAGTAAAGTCTTACTGCTAACTGAAATAATTACAGAATTCTGTAAATATTTCCTGATTACTGAAAAAAATCAGTATTTACGTTTTAAGACAGTTTTAATAAAAGAAAAATATTTATTGTAAACATTATCAGTTAATTTTTAGACTTTTTTCAGGTAAAATACATAAATTTTTTGCATTTGTTTCAGTAATAGGTAAAAATGAACTGATTTCAGTAATCAGTAAAAATTTACTTAACACTGACATTTCTTATGTAAGCAGTAAAATTTTACTGGAAACTGCAATTTTTTCCGGTAACCAGTAAAATGTTACTGCTTTATCATTTATATTTAAAAATACATTTTTTTAATAATACTTAAATACAGTGTTACCACCAGCTAAATTCAAAATTACACTTGAGATGAAGAAAAATTACCCGATTTAACTTAAATTAAACCTGACTTAAAATTAACGTTTTATTTTTTAAAAACGCTACCATATTATCAAAATTAACTTTAAAAATCCGTCATCTATTCGCACAACTAAAAGGCGACTTTATGATTTTTATAGCTGACATAATCGTCTATCTGACAAGGTTTGTTATGAACAAAACTGCCGCATATGAAATGAGACCAATCTGCAACAGCCTCACCTTTTGGTGTAGTTTACACGCAGGTGTCATCATCAGACCTTATTTTTTTTAAATGAGGCCAAAAGGTTGATTTTGCGAAAAAGACCTGCCAATTAGCCTCCAAGCTTTTGCGATTTGACACCTCTCGATTATGACGTGAGCTCACTGGTTTATGCTGATAAAGCAGCAATAATTAAGGGAACATTGTTCGTGACGTACCGCCAGAAATACTTGAAAAAGTGGCCCATAATTGGACGGCCAGAGTGTGTTTCATCAAGAACCGCCGCCGTGCTCGTAGGGACGAATACATTTTCAAATGTTAATGTCGTGGAATTGTCTTTTGAATAAAATTTATTTTATGTACTTTTTTACAATTTCAAGTTTTATTGGCTTTAAGAAATATCCTTTATGGTTTTAGACAATAGTTCTTGAATCAGTGTTACAACTGTTAAGGGCGCTAAATATGCTCCCAAATAAAGCATTTGGTAGTGGCAAAATAATTATCCGCATAGTGGTAACACTGCTGCTAACACTGATTCTTAATTAGCCAACGTTGCATTTTTAATGCTTAAATTAGACGTGGCATAACCATAATTATAGAAAAACAGCTGTTCAAACCAATTTATGGGCAACACTGTATTTGATTATAGGTGACTTGCCATAACCATACAAACCTTTTGTACTTTGTTTTTTTGCCATAAACGTAAACAGCTGTTACGGCTATGGCATTATGGTATGGCCCGTCTAATTTTAGCTTAAAGTCTACTTAAGTTTTCAACTTGTAAATAAATTAACTTTATGTTTTGATTAAACAGCTGTTTTATATAATTATTTTTATTTTAAAAACTGAAACTATATTTAAAACAACTTAATACGTATTTCAATACAAAGTAATTGTGCAATAATAACAGACAACACAATTATAAAGTTTTTATGGAATAGACTTTTTTGACAAAAAAAATTTAATTTTTTCAACAACGAGTGATTTAAAAAGAATAACGATTTTATGAACATATTATGTCATAAAAACCAGTTTAATTTGTCGTTTGACTATCTTCCTTCGCCATTTGTGATAAACGCCAACTTCGCCTTACCTTAACGCACACACCTTTTTTGGAACTTTGTTTTATTTCTTTCATTTTCAGCATTTTAAAAGTCTATTTTCATATTCCTTTCATGCTTATGAGTAAGAGTATTAACCCACTCTGCTTTTTTTCAACCCCTTCCTGGCCCCCTTAACAATTTTTTTGTGTGGAGATGTTTAGAAAAAATGTTGGCAATTTATAAATAGCAGTAGTACCACTGATTATTATTTTTTTAGTTGTTTGTGCAATTTTTAGTTTTACCTATGAATGTGCATATGTATGTAGTTGTTGTTGCAGTTATTTAGGTATTAAAATTCATTGATTAGTTACACACATAAATATTTAAAAAAAATATACGAGAGCGAGAGAGAAGTACTTTTGTTTTGGATGTCTTGTTGTTGTTTTTTGCACTAATAAAATTTGGCCAATTGCTGTTTCTTCTTCTTGTCTATATTTCTTTTGCTGACTTTGAAAGTGTAGCCAGATGTAAAAAAAAAATGTAAGAATTAACTGTTTTCTGAAGGAAATTGATTAAAATGTTGGGAATTTTAACAAAAATAAAATTTAAAAAGGAGTTCTTTATAAAAAAAAACCAAAATTTGCTTATTATCAAACTAAATTAGTATAATATACAATTTAAAGAAATATATATGTAAAGGAAATAAGACCAAAATTTAAAAAAAATCAACATTTAGTTTTAAAAGAAACTGCAAGCGATATTATCGGTCTTAAATCGTTTTGTTCTTAAAATCGATTTCCATCAGTTATAAACCTAAAACTTTTATTTTATTTTTTGCATTATTTTAGAAATATTTTATTTTTCAAAATGAATTTGGATTAAAAAATAATATCATTTCAATAAAAAATACACATTTATTATAAATTTTAATGCTATTGGTGCGTGTACTTTTTAAGCGATCACACAACAGTGGGCCTTAAATCACTTTTTTTTCACGGTTCATTTCATATCTTCACAACTACAATAGTGAAGCTAGGCTTACTTAATTTAATGTGGGTAGCTCTTAGAACAAACGGAAAGTTTAAACAAAATCTTGATGGTATAGGAGGGGGAGACGGTTGCCCCCATACAAAGTAATTATTATTTTTTCCTATATATGTATGCAGAACTTCAAAAGTGAGGCACACTTAATTTGGTGTGAATAGTTCTTAGAAAACTGCAAAAAACTACAAAATCTTGGTAGTTGAACTATTTTTTTCATTATGTAATTCGTGAAATGATCTCCTTTGGCTGGATCGCAAAAAACTAAAATGCCGTTTCTATAATTTTTCCATGCCCTACACGATTTTTTCTAGTGAGTTATATCCCTAAAGTACATATGTTTAGTATGTATTAACAAAATTAAGTTTCTTTCTCAAATCTGGCAACTTTTAACTTTACCTCCCTTTATGTTTTTCCCCTGTTTATGGAAGGTTTACATTTTTAGGCTCATTTTTTCCGATTTTGTTTTTTAATTTTCTTATTTTATGATTTAAAATGCCTTTTTTCATTATTATAGGTATTAGTTTCTTTTTTTTATTTGCATTTTTCTCAAGTGTGTAAATGTTTGTCCTTACTTGTTAGCAAAAAAAAAAAAAAAAAAAAAAAAAAAAAAAAAAAAAAAAAAATACAAGTACAAGTACAAGCCATATGTATGTATGTGTAAAAGCAAGCAACAACATTAGCAACAAATAAAGAATTCACAGCATAAAGAAAACAGGCCCAGTCATGTTGTTACTTGTTGCTTTTGTTGTTGTTCTTCAACATAGCTGCCCGCCGCCATATGTAGCATATATACCCCCTCTACTTTCCCCTTCGCGATAGTATTACCAACATGTAGTCAGACATACAACGGAGCCATAGACATGTGACGTTTTAATGGAAAATTCCCAAAGTTTTGTGTGTGTTCTTTTTTGGTATATGCGTTTTTTTCTTTCGCTTTTTTGCAGTTAAAATGTTTATTGTAAAAAAGCGAGACAAAAATATCTGCGAGTGATTGCTGAAAGAATTTGTTTTGTTTTTTATACATATAAAAAGAAATTGTGGTTTTTCACAAGAACTTTTTTGTTTAAAAACAGTACAATAATTTATTTAAAAATTTTCATTTTCCTTTTAAATAGTTTTGTTAAAATTTTCACCTTGATTGCCTGCAATGATTAAATCCATAAATTTCTATCCAAAATATCTGAAATTTCCTTAAATTCTTGTATTTTACTCTTTATACCTATTTGTTTATTTTTTTTTTCTAAAATTTTTATAGGTATATAAAACGACTGATTTACCTGAATTCTTAAATTGGGATACATTTTCTTTTTATTATCTATATCTACTGTTAAGCTACGGTCACACTTGTCAAATATTTGACGAAAAAACGATTTTTCGGAAAACTAAAATATAATTTCCCTTAATTCCAATATTTATTTTGTTTATAATACCACATCTTACACAAAACAGTTTTTTGGTATGTCTACTAGTATAATTAGTTATATTTTTTGATATTAAGACCATGTTAAATCTTACTAACTATTAACAAAGTAGTGGTTATGCTTATTTGGTAAAATATTTAATAAGTGTGACCGTAGCTTTACTGTTCCATTTTTTTATTTTAGAAAAATTACCTTTTTGTTATTAATTGAATTTAAATTTGGAAATATTTAAATCGTTTTGCAATAGTTTTGTTTCGATATGGCAACTCTGTATTCTCTACAGTTTCTTTTTATCAACTCTTTTCTTATACCTTTTATCTTGAAAATGTCTCTAAAAAATCTATAAGGTAAAATTTTTAATTGAATTATAATAAAAAAAAAACTGTTGTTTCCTTCAAGCTAAAATAACTAAGAATTTACCATTTCATATTACCAAAGGCAAAAGGATATTACAAGAAAACACAATAAATCTCCCACTGTCAAATACCGCGTATATTGGTCGACAAGAAAATTTCTTTCGCATATTTATATTGAAAAGAATAATAAAAAACTAAATTTTTTTTTGTTTTCAATATACTTATAAATGTGTCTACGAAAGAAATGTTCTTGTCGGCATTGTGGGCTAGGCAGTTAATCAAATTTCCCATTTGTTTATAAAAACGAACAATAACTTTACATTTAATTTCCCCTTTGTTTTTAAGAAGAACCTTGCCACCGTTTCGAATGAGTACGAAAATTGTAATTCACAGTGCAAATTTCGTATCGAAATACGCGGTAACCCCCCAGTTATTTTTTTTATTTAGTCGCAAATTCTATAAATTTTCTAAAAGCTTAAGTTTTTATTATTACTTAATTGCATTACATCCATTAAATTCTTGTATGGCAACACCTTTCAACTTCAAATCCAGTATTTGACTAAAGGCCCAACCCTAATGTGCTTAAGTTGGCTTCAGCAAATGTGCGAATGCATGTAAATCATATGAGGCAAACCATTTTGAACTTAAGGAAACGTTTTGGAAACTGATCGCACATTGCGTACGGAATCAAATGTTTTTTTATTTTGTTTTTGTTTTTTTAAATACATTTGAGAGACTTTTTGTTAATTTTTGACAGTAGGTTAAGCAAGGCTATGAATATTATGGTTGGGCCTTAAAATTCCTTTATGACAGTACTTCTTTTTTCATTCTGTTCTCTAAATAAAAATATTGTTATAAGACTCTAACACCCAGACCACACGAGCAATTTATGATGTCTAACACAAACAATAACGCCCGAAGAATAACTGTGTCAAATTGCCAATGCTCAAGTTTGTATCGTAGAACATAAATTGAAAAATATGCTGAGGAGATGTTGTGTGTTACATGTTTTCATTGCAAGAAAAAGATGTGCGTTAAAAATAAAAATATGTAACATTAATGTTTTTAGCCTGGGGTTTACACATGCAAGTGCAAGTTCGAAAAACTCAATACACTCACACTTTTTCACTTATAGCCTCACATTTTTGTACTTGCAGCTCAACTTGCAACAGAATTTGCTTGCAAGTAAATTTTTGACACTTGTAGCAAGTAAAATGACAATTAAAGAAACAGTGCTACCGTAGATGAGTTTTGTATCAATCTAGTAGTAAGTAGTACTTAGTAAAATAAAAATTATGCTTATATCTGATTTTCTGTGTATTTATAAAAACAAAACAAAAACACTACTATACAGCACAATGTTGCCAGGTAATTATTTTTCTTCCCTCCAAAAACATTTAAAAACCCCCAAATTTAACGTATATTGAAAAAACCCCTAAATGTAAAAGTTAAGCGAATAATTTCAATTCAATTAGTTTAATTTCACTCTGTTTTAATTTAAGATCTAATATTAATACCTAAATAAAGCAAAAATCCCAAAATGTTTAACATTTTACTAAAATTCCCCCAAAAATATTTTTTTTATTTAATAATATATCTTAAAAAACAGTTATAAAAAGTTTAAAAAAGACTGTTACATATGTACCTACATATATAAATCAAAATAGAGTTAGTAAAAACCTACTTTTTTAAATATGGGAATATAGTTTCTTCAAAAATATCGAGTGTTGCCAAATCGTTTTTGTTAACTTTGTACATATTATCGGAACTTAAAAGTTTGAGCATTTCAGGTGTTAGATTATAGTTGTGGCACGTATATTTCCATGAATACTTCATCCTTAAAACGCTTCCTTTTTTTATATTTTTAAATATAAGTTTATGTCCCCCAAATTTTCCCCCTAAGAATTTGTACCCCCTAAATTTGCACCTAAATGAAATAAAACCCCCTTAATCTGGGGAGAAAGCCCCCAACCTGGACACTCTGATACAGCAACACTCTAAATGGTATTTTTAAACATAAATTGCAAGCATTTTGAAAAAAAAAAAAAAATTGTTCATAAAAATAATTTCTCAGGAATTTTATAATATCGGTAACTACGGCAATACTGTATTCACATATTTTAAAAATGTTTTTTAAAACCAAATACAAACCTCTTTCATAAGATGTTTTATCTTCGAGAACATTTGAAAAATAAACTTACAACTGACTGTGTAAACCCTCAAGTTACTTGCAAGAAAGACTTTCGGCTATTTTTTCGACATTTTCGTTGATAACACTATGCGACAGTCAAAATCGGGATGGGATGAACGGGAAATGTTATATCGGTAAAAAAGAAGTTATACGTGTCCCGGCGTTTCGGTGGGTCACGTCTAGGAATCGAGATATATCGATTTGAAGTTAGTAACTATCATATAGGGGAAATTGTGACCTTTGGTGGTCTTTTTTGACATAACTCGAGAACCACTAGTCCGATTTTGCTGAAACAGATTTAAAATTAGGAATTACAATTCCTTTAATCTGTTCATACAACGTTTCGCTACATAAGCAACAGTTTCGCAGTTATAAATAAATGTATGAAGAAAAAAAACTATTTTTTGCCTAAAAAATCGAATTTTTTTATTTTTAATTCATAAAAAATCCAAAACGGTAAAAAAAAGTGTCAAGTCCTATTACTTTCACGTAAAGTCACATAACCTTTAAACAAAATGAGACATAGATCATGAAAATCGATGGACGCGTTTAAACGTGTTTAAAGATAAATGCTCAGCAATGTATATAACATTTGTTGCTGACCACGTATTCTAACACATATTTATAAAGGGCACACGTTAATATCTTGTGTTAGCAATTTGACAGTTGCCACGGCAATAATTACCAAACTTATTGCTCATGTGGTCTGGGGTTTTAATAACTCTATAACTTTATTTTTCGCATGGTAACTCTAGTTATTTCTTGGAAATCAAAGTGGCAACACTGCCTTACTTTTCTCCAAAAATATTGTTAATATAACAAGCGTCATATTAGAACATCATTTAGACGTGGAAATTACAACAAGAATCAATGAATTTTTTGCTACTTTTTTTCTAAATTCTAGTCAGTCCATTATTTTTCTTAAATCGCAATTATTCTGTAAATTTATAAAAAATATTTTCACATTTTATTTATTTACAAAAATATTTTTTTTTTTTGTTACGTTTTACGTTTTTTACGTACACTAGGTTGTTAAGATAAGGTTACTACCGATTTGTGGTATTATAAAAAAATAATAATAAAAAATTGACGTAGTTACACGTAGTTGACGTAGTACAATTTTTAAATGTGTAATATAAAATTATTTAATCTGACGGTGGTTAACCATATAAGTTTTATTATAAATAAATAATAATTATGATTTTATAATATAAAGGTATGTAAGCAAATATTTGACGCCAAAAAAAAAAAAAAAAAAAAAAAAAAAAAAAAATCATGACCAGTAAATTGATCAAACTTTAGCTTTATTTTTAACAATTTCTATTGATTAAATAAGCTTAACTTGGAAAAATATAATTGTGTAAGGTAATTTTGAAACTGTTAAATGGTATTTGATCTAGACAAACGTTCTGCAGAAGCAAATAATTTGTTAATAAAACTAGTGGTTACGTGTAGGACGTCACGTTTTTAATAGGTGTGAACATGGCTTAAGTAGATAAAATTAATAAAAAAAAAAATTATATAAATATCTTAAATACTTACATATGTACATATATACTACAATTTCGTAATACTAATGTAGTTGAAAAAAGGTAGTCTATAGCAAGAATAATTGAATACAAGATTACGTCATGCGCACGATTTCGCGTTAGATAACGTAGTTTATCCGTGACAAGGGTTTCCAAGTCTAAAAGTCCCTAAAATCCAGGAATTTTATTTATAAGAAATGCATGCACTTTATGACGTCATTTGTCCGACATGCATAGAAGATTTCAACCTTGTTTTTGGAATGACGAATTCTTCATTTCTATCATTTATGGTATGCAGTTGTTTTGTAAATTTTTGTTGTTACTTTTACGTACAAAATTCTCTCAATATGAACTTACTTATAATAACGGTATTCCGAAAGAGTAAATAAGTTTATGTGATGCCACATTTTATTCTAAAGGAGAAAAGTGTGGAACAAAATATGGGCAGACAAATTAGTAAAATATTAATCAGGTATAAAAATATCAAGGTTATGGTCAATTTGTGGTACCCAGCGCCACTACGCATCCTACAGGGCAGTAACTCAATACGCGCCACTGCAGAATACAACCAATTCGTCTACCTAAAATAAAAATCGCTTAAGACATTGAATATACACATATTAAATTTAAGAGTTGCCATTTTGTGCTTGAAGAGTTGTCAAATGTTAATTTCTAACTGCCGTATTCATAAAAAATAAAATAGATTTCAAACGTATTTTAAAACTAAATTTCCATACAAATTTTTCTTAAAACAGATTTCATATCCATTTTAGTTTTTTATTAATACGGCAGTTAGTATTTAATGCGTTTAAGTGCTGCCCTACTCAAATATAAAAAAAAAAAAAAATAAGTATTGCCATTAAGCAAAATTATTGCTTTAAATTTTAGAAACGCAAGATAGTGAATACAAGTTTCCTCAAAATTTGTTTGCTTTTTCCCTTAACGTTTACAGCGGTAATCAAAATTTAGAGGGAATAAACTAAACTGTTCACTTTTAATTTACGAAATGCCTGAATTTAAAAGGTTTAAATTAAATTTTCTACTTTTTCAGTAAAAACTTCGTAAACAAATATATTTTAGCAGAATTTTATTTATCCGATAAAAACGGATTTAGATTAAAATTATTGGGGTATTCACAAGGTGTGCTATCATGGTTTATTGTCGTAATGTTCTAACATTTTACAATGGTTTAAAAATATTGTTGTTGGTTTGTAAACAAAAAGTGTCTTAAACAAATAGAACGTTGCTTGCTATGTTTATTGTGCTGTCGTAATTAATAGCACATTAAATTATGAGGGGTTGCTCACAACAGTCGTATTTTTCATGTTATTATTTTAAGACATATGACTTTATGAAACCTTGTGAATCCCCCATATATGTTTTGTGTTTTAAAAATAGTTCTTTAATGCCGTAATCATGTAAAACGCAGCGCAACGCCAAAGAATAACATTGAAAGCACAAACAATGTCATAAATATTTTGTAGTTTTGTTGTTGCTTTCTACAGATGTTCTCATTGCGTTTTAAAATTTCAAACGCTGTATAGCTTGTGGCGTTGAAAATTTTTAAACGGTACATGAATTTCTGTAGAAAGCAACAACAAAATTACAAAATATTTATGACATTGTTTGTGATTTCAATGTTATTCTTTGGCGTTGCGCTGCGTTTTACATGATTAGGGCCTTAAACTTCTACAAAATTTACATGATTTTGTTTTATAACGGGTGCGTTTCAAACCGTTTAGGCTTTGAAAACTGAAAGGAGCAGAAAATTTGCAAGAGTGAATGAAATATTTATTTGGGCCGATAAATGAGTGCCTTTCATGTATTTTTTAAAGATTATTTCATGTTAAAGTTGTCCACGGCTACGCTGTAGGCGGTCCATCTGTGGGCTCCAATGCTGGCATACTTTTCCAGCGTTTCAGCCGGTAGTGATGTTGTCATCCAGGGTTGAAATTGTGGCTGGCTTGTCCCTGTACACGAGATCCCCACAAGAAATATATTAAGGTCAAATCTCATAATATTTAAGGCCAATGGACTGCTACAAAACCTGAGATTAATTGCTCACCTAAACTCGTCTCTCAATACGTTCTTGGTATCGCGTGACGTGTGGCATGTGGTACCGTCTTGTTGAAACCACATATCACCCAAGTCCAATTTTTCCATTTTAGGAAGAAAAAAAAATCGGTAATCATCGCACGTTACTTTGCTGTTCCATTGACTGTTCCGTTGCGATTTTCATCGTTCTTGAAGAAGTACCGCCGACCCACAAACCGTACCAAACAGTGCATCTTTCAGGGCGCATTCGCAGCTCTTGAACTGTCTCGGGCTGCTCTTCACACCAAACTTGGCAATTCTGTTTGTTGACGTACCCATTGAGCCAAAAATTGTTGCCGAAGAAAATTTTTCAATAGAAAAACATTTCTCAGACAGCACGAATTTTTATTATAAAATGCCATGATTTGCAAGCGTTCATGGTGCAAAGACAAACCTTATTGAGCATTTTTGGCATTGCCACATTGCACGAATCTTTTTTTTTTCTTACATGAAAAAAATTTACACTGAAAACCCAAATAGCAAGTAATCACCCTTTAATTATTACAAATTTATTCTAACCCTGTTTTTGGGTGCTTCATTTGTAATTTTTTTCATATTTGGTATTCAAAACGCAATAATTTATAATTCAATTAGTTATTGCAAATTAAGTGATTATTATTTTATTTAAAGGGTAAATAACAAAATAAGTATTTCTATTGTTCATATTAATGCCAATATTTATTTAAACAATTTGAATTTTGAAAAAAAAAAAAAAAATGTTCATAAATAATAAATTGTTTATATAAAAATGTAAATTTGTTTGATAATTAATTTATTTATTAAATAAAATAGCGAAAAAATAAAGGTATTATTTAATTTAAAAAAATCCATTATTAATAATTTCCGCCCATATTTTGTACCTAATAAAAGTTCAAACATAATACCTAGAAAATTTTGAAATAAATGTTTTTAAAACTTGGTTAGTAAATAATTAAAAGTATTTACAGTAAAAAAAGGCCATAAAAATGTATTGAATTTTTAATCAGCATGACTAAGCACGTCATCGTCATACATAAAGGCTATTTTTTTTAAACTTAATGAAAAACCAATTTTTTTTAATGCGATCCAATGTTTTTTTTTTTTGTCATACATTTTTAAAATTGAGGCTAAAACTCTAGCAACTACGCAGATAGACATTTACAAACATCTATTTTTAAAATACTTTTAAATAAAGAAGACATCTGCTTAATTAAATGTTAATAACACTGACTAACTAAAAAACTATGCTTCGGTAGTTTTTAGTACATAATGGGTGGGTTTTTATTACATTTGTAATGGGTTTTAGGATTAACCAGCTAACAAAGTTTTTAATAAAGCCGTTTTATAAAATCCTTATACATTTTTAAAAACTATATATATACGTGTACATTAAAGCGAGTCGGCCTTCATACAAAAAAAAAAAAAATGTTGTGTCAGTCACCCCCTGGAATGAATGAAATATCAATGAATTTTCTAAAATAAGAAAAACATTTTTTTCCGCGCCCCAAAATACAGCAATTTTTGTTTTTTATATATGTATATAGAGTCTATCATATCGCAGATCGTTGTTCATGGACTTTAATTTTAAGCTACCAACTCATTAACGCCTAAATTTCATTATGGCATCTCTTTTTGTCTTAACATCAGAGATGGAATCACTTTATCATTAGCATATACATAACAGCAGTGTTGCCGGAATCCAAATTAAATTTTAAGCAGATGAAGTTTCAAAGTTATCCTAAATTTGTAAATAACCAATATAAACAAATTTTGGTATTGAATTTTCGAATATGAAGAGGATAGCAAAGAATGAGCTATATAGGGTTAATTGTCGACAAATTTTTTATTTATGCGAGTTTTATTAAATTATAAAAAATATTAAAATGGCCAACTTATGTATGTACACTAGAGATGAGCGATCCCGTGATTTTTAAAGATCACCGTGATTAGTGAATGTGATTTAAAAATCACTGCTCCTTTAAACTGTGATTGTGATCACGGTTGATCAGTTTTCTGTTCTTTTAAAGCAATTGCGGCCAAGCTATTTGTACAATGCGCGAGCTTTTGCAAGAGCTTTTGTAAGCACTTTACAAAGAAACAACAACAAATTGTAAGAGCTTTCAAATCTGTTTACTTTCATATACATACATACTTGAACAAATAAATTTTGGCATAAAAAAATTCTAATAAGATAGAAGAGTGAATGAAAGGAACAGCAATATCATTCGACATTTCATTCAAAAAACGCTATTACCCACACAAACAGTGAAATATCATAAATTTTTATATGTAACAAAATACAAAAAGAACGACTTAGAAAGTACCTGTTACTTGACAAATTTGATCACAACTGTGATTCGTGATTTTTTCAGTAACAGTGATTAAATCACAGGTACAGAAATATCGCTCATGCCAAAGAAAACTGTCGAGAAGTTCAGCGGAGTTCAGTTAAAATCGAGTGCACGAGAAAAATGCGTTCGCTGAATATGTCCCTTTTCAAAGACAATAAGGCAACTTCAATATGTGATGTGGTCAGTGGAAACCATAAGGCTGCCCTTAGATGGCCTAACAAAACTTTACAACTTCGAACCTTATGCTCCACCCCCTTAAGGCCATGATACACTATCAGACGTCATTATTTGGACGAAAATGCATCTCTCTGATTTAATTATTGCTTGAAACTTTTCCAAAAAACATTAACAAACTTACCATGACAGGGTTGTATTTTATTGGATTGTCACTTTTTCACATGTTAAATTTGTACATATCGTCTGAACACCTCCAAACACTATCATGTGTTATTTCTCTGTGTACAGTACATATGACATTTTTGATTTAGAACGAGTTTTATTTTCAAGTGACAAAGCATCTGACATCAGCTGGTTCGTATTAACAAAATTGTTTATGGCGGCGAAAATTAATTGAAATTTGGTCAAATATAAATATTAATAGTAAATAAAGAATAAAACAATAAAAAAAAAATAATTATTAATTTTTGTACATATAACCACTCAGCTGTTTTAAAATTGTTTTTCTTGATAGGTTATGTCAAATGTAATTTACATACCAACATTTGAACATGGAAATTATAAACCTTATGTATTACTCAAATTTTCACACCCATATGAAATTACATGTGTGGAGAAAAGTGACATTCCACATGACAAATACACATAATGTGAAACCAGTGATGCAAAATGTGGCACAATTGTGCCATTTGTGGCACTTTTGAATGCTTGATGGCCCTGTTGAAATCTTTTTAGGCCCTTTCAGGTTAAAATTTAAATAACTACTTTTAATCGTTCAATAAATTTTTCAATGTGTCAAACACTACATTTATCTTTTTGATCGTTTTGATTGTTCAAAGCCAAATCAACCATACAAGCGGTTTGATCTGTGATATAAAAAGACATATAAAACATGTTTGTGTAAAATCAACGTTTATTGTAGATATCTTGAAGAATTCGAACTGTTTTGATGGCTGGGTTAAAATGAAGCAAACATGGACAAAAATGCTCTATTGGTCTTATTTAAATATCCAGCCAGCAAAATAGTCCGACGTCTTCCAGATATCTGAGAGTATTTTGCTGCTGGCTGGGTACAAATAAAATAATATGAACATTTTTTTTTGGTACTATCAAAGATATTTTGGCCCTTTTAAATCGTCAATTTGGCCCAAAACAAAAAAACTGAAAATGCATCACTGATGTCTAATGAGTTCAGTAACATCTGAGAGACGATTTTTTTACTGCAGGTTTGATTCAAACGGAGTTGCGAAATTATCTCCGCAAAAGTTGGGAATACTTTGTTTTTTAAACAAAAATTTTATTAATATTAATTTTGAATACTTTTAATTTTTCACATTTTTTTTTAACTAATTAATTTTCTTTAATAAAGAAATCACTAAACTTGAGTTTTGTTTATTTTACCTTGAATTTATATTTTATATTCGTATCGGTATCGGCGATATTTCTTCTTGAGTATCGGTATCGTATCGACAAAAAGGCGTATCGTTACGTCCCTAGTAAAAATGTTTTATTGAAGCGATATTTATCTTATCTATTACACTATGTAAATAATGTGTAAAGTATTAAAGTTATTGAAAATTGTGGAACCTTTGTTTTTTTTCCAAATTTTTAAAAATTTATTCGTTTATTTTCGTATTTCATTATAAAGTTCATTTACATGACTTCCCATTTTGAATTTTAAATTGTAGTACGAGTATATAAAAATTTTTTGCGCTTTTGTGTATTTTTAACTTTTAATTTTTTGCTAATTATAAAGTAATTCGTTTAAACATTTTTTTTTTTTTAAAAAAGTACATACTTTTTTAAAGGCGGAAGTTTTTTAAAGCGCCAAAAAATCAATTTTAATTTTAAGAAAAGAAAAATAAAAAAATCGTAAAATCTATTTCAACTTTTTTTTATTAAAAAATTTTTAAGATTTATTACAAGTTCATTCACTTCTTAAAAATAACAAAAACAATTGAAGTTTTTATTTTTAAATAAATAATATAAAACGTTTCTGTTTGGCTTCTTACAAAGAAATTTCTTTAAAAAAAATAATTTTTTAACCTTGTCTAAATATTTATCTTAAAATTAAAAAAAAAATTAAAAAAAAAAAAAAAAAAAAAGATTTTATAAAAAACATGGAATTTAAGTTTCGTTTTAAAAAATTTTAAACCTTTTGTTTAACGTACGTTGTGTAAATTTTTGTTGTTTTTTATTTTCTTTTAAAACCGCAACGAAAAAGTAAAAATTATACAAGAAACTGAAAAAAAAACTGACAAAATTCCTCTATAATTAAAACTTAGCCAAGCATTTAATATAAAAATTCCAATTGTAATTCAAAGCTTAATGACCAAATAAAAAAAACCAAAAATATGTTTGAAAAAAAAATTTGTAAATTTTTAGGTATTTTTCATTAAAACAGCCTTAAGTTTAAATATTAGGAAAATTTCAAAGCTTTTATGTTTTTATAGAGGGCGCCAGCACATCTAAGTTCCTTTAAAAATTTTATGATTTTACAAAATTTGCTTATATTTTTTAAACAAAACATTAAGATGTTTTGAAAATAAAAAAAAAAGCTGGTGCTAGTAAACTAAATAACTTTAGTCTTCGTTGCAAAAAAGACTTTTTGAGTGTTTGTAGGTAATTCTCATTCCATCTGTAGTCTTCTTTGCTGATAGCTTTGGCTTTTCTAAAATTATTTAGGAGAACGTTTCCTGATGATCTGGCCTAGGCAACCAGTGAAATGTGCATAGGAACAGCTTATCCTCCAACAATAAGTTTCAGTATTTTTTTTATCAATTATTAAAAAAAAGGAATTAAGCAAAACAAAAAAAAATCTTTTAAAAAATATATATATTTTATCACGCTTTGATTTTTGTTTAAGATCATTTTTGACATTTTCTGGGACAAATTTCGATTTTTGTTGTATTTGTTGCCGTAGCGATGCCACCTGTATTATTTCACCATGGTTGATATTATTTTCCCAAATATTAGTAGGCTAGCAGCTGCGTTACTGGCACTACCATTTTCGAACGCAACTGTCTAGCGAGCATTCTCAATGTTTAGTATTATAAAAAATAAAATAAGAAATCAACTGGCAACTTCAATAGTTGAATCTATTTTTTGTATAAGTATGTATATGTTTAAATATACTAAATAAATTATTATTTAAAAAAATATTCTTTTTTTTTTTTGCGGTTTTTTTTTATTTTTTCTCAGTGCAAATTTAGGGGGTATTTTTTGATTTGGGGTTATTTCTTAAAATTTACTTGGCAACACTGGCTCCACTCAATTTACAAGGTACAAGTTAAAATAATTCTCAAGAGGCTAGAAACGGTAGAAGCTAAACTGAGACAGCCAGGCTGGGTTTCGCTCACATCGCAGTTGTGCAGATCAGGCGAAGAATTGCAAAACTACAATTTCATAATCTGGACACTAAATGCAATTTCAAAGCAGAATTTAAGAAAATAGCTGCAACAAAAATTGCAAATGTGGACGATGATTAAGTAAATTTTAGTTATTCCCCTAAAAACTGCTTTTTTTTTTTTTTTTTTTTTTTTTTTTTTTTTTTTTAATTTAAACTTTGTAAATTTATTTTTACCATTTTTAATATTATTTTCAAAATTATTTTGGTTTTAGGGGATTTTTTTTTTTCTTCTTCTTTACAATCAATAAAAACTATAAATTACACACTTGGAATATTTGCACTGACCATCCAATGCACTTTTTTGTTTGAAATTTAAAATATTTTTTTATTTTTTTGCCTTAAATAATAATAAAGCCATTAAAGTTGGAAACTTAAGAAAACAAATCAATAAATCTCTTTTAAGTCACATATAAATTTAAAAAAAATAAATAAACAAAATAAAAAAAAAATTAAGCATTAAAAATATAACGTAAAAATTGCTGACGTCATATCTATAAAACGATAAGATTATTCTTAATATGGCGATTAAGTGTCTAAAAAATTTGGTTGCGTAGTTGATTTATTTTATCAATTGAACGTGATTTGTAAGATAATTGCTGTTAAATAGAAAATAATCAAGGTTAGATAAGTGTAATATAATGATCAATGAAAATAAAGTAACTTTTAAACGATAATATTGTTAAATTAAATTAAATAAAATTTCGAAAATATAAAGTCCTTAAATTTAAAAATAAACCCTTTTTATAAATTACTAGCTTAACCCGGTGTGCTTCGCTACCGCAATCGTTATAAAACGAAGTATTTAATTAGGCTTGCCACCGCCCCTTTGTCCAACCACAACTTTACATAGCCCAGGGCTCATTAATTCATAACAACAGCCTACTGTAAAATTTGTTGACGATCGGTTCAGTAGTTAACTAGATATAATCGACATAAAGGGACGTGGCCCCTCCCACTTTTTTCATGCAACGTATTTTTATTCATAACAATACCATATATACCAAATATCATCATCCTACGCCATATAGTGGCTAAGATATGAGAATTTTATGTTTTGGGGTGTATGGGCATGGCACCGCCCCTTTTTCCAACCACATCTTTATATAGCTTAAAGTTCAGTAACTCAAGGCAGTCGCCTACTGTGGAAATTTGATGACGATCGGTTCAGTAGTTTATTAGATATGGTGGTTTTTACTTTTTCTATAAAAGGCGTGGCTCCGCCCTCTTTTTTCATGGAGCTTACTTATATTCATACTAACACCATATGTACTAAATATCATCATCCTATGCCAAAAAAATGCCCTAGATATAACGATTTTAAAATTTGGGTTGTATGGGCGTGGCAGCGCCCCTTTGTCAACTTTATATAGCCTAATGTCTCTTCCAGGGTCACAGTTATATTCTGTGAAAATTTCAAGATGATCGGTCAAGTGGTTTGGCCTCCTATAAGGCACAAATATATATATATATACAAACATACATTCACTTTTATATATATAGATGTAATTTATTAGGTAGAAAAAGTTTCACAGATTTTGTGAACACTGGAATAGTTCAAAGCTGAAAAATTTTGTTAAAGGATACTTTACATCACACAAGTCTTACGTATTTTAAGGAAAATGCAACCCAGTCATAATAAGTTGTTATTGTTTTTTTTTATTGAAAAGTTCAAAGTACGAGTAATAATTTGATCAGGGAAGCATTTTCATCAAAATACTTAAGACTTGTGTGATAAGTAGTGTAAAACGGCCTTTTAAGAAAAAGTCTTAGCAAAACCTTATTGAGCTTTGCGGGTAAATTTTAAACTAATCCAGAAAACTTTTACTTTTTAATAAAGCACAATAAAATAACAAGATTTTATTTATCTTTATCTTTCAAAAACTTTTTCAAGTTCGAAAATATCTTTAATACTTTAAATGTTATGAAATTTACAATGATAAACATATGTAAGTTAAAATCCAAAGTAAAAGTGGGGAGTAAATAGCTGCGGACACTGCAGGGTTATGAACACGGCAATCTCGAACCGGAGGATTGATCACACCTCCCCGATTTTGTTCACAATCGTCGCTGTAGAACGTTGATACAAGGCCGGATGTCGTGGAGAAACTTGTACCGAGCAAGAGAAGAAGTGTAAAAATCTACACGGATGGCTCTTCGAAGTCACGAGAAGGAGTGGGCTTCGGAGCACATTTAAAGCAGTTCAATATCGAAGACTTCCGGATTACTGTAATAATTTTCAAAAGCAATTATTTGTTTTTATCACTAAATAGTTTTTTTTTTTTATTTTTTTTTATTTTTATAAATGACTCATTTGGTTGCCGAATTAAATATTTTATTTAAATATTAAAACTATAGAATTAAGGTTCTGAAAAAATATATTAGATTTTAGCTAAAAATGTTGCAAGTTGGCCATACTTCTAGGTTAAATTGTCATTTTTTTCTGAAATTACTTATTTTTGTTCAAAAATTTCCATAAATCTTTGCAACTTAAGGTGCATGCACACGACATGTTTTTAACAGGGACCCGAAATAACTCTTATTATTTTTTAAATATCTAATAGGTTATGGAAAAAATAACTGAAAAAAATTGGTCCTGTAATAATAATTATAAATTACCCAGAAAATTGTAGTTCTGCGATTAAAATTATGAAAGATTATTATTTTTTTGATCTTTGATAACCGTTATAAAAGATTATTATTTTTTTTGGTCTTTGATAACCGTTTTGAAAGATTATTAATTTTTTTGGTCTTTGGTAACCATTATGATAGATTTGTATTCTTATTGGTCTTCTATAACCATTATAAAAGATTTTTATTTTTTCTGTCTGCTATAACCACGCTACAGTTCGCAAATCTTAAGATATTTTTATAAAATTTCGCACACTGACTTATATTTGCACAAGGACGAACTTTTTTTTATTGATTTTAATTAGGATCCGCAAATTTTTTGATATTGGAAAACAAAAATGTACTTTGGATTTCAAGAAAAATTCTTGACAAAAAGTACCAAAAAAACAGAAGTTAGGAAGAACATGTAAATCAATTAAAATAGCTTATCATTCATTCAAAAGCAAATTTCGATCTACCAAGGTGAAATACCATTTGGTTTAAAGATTGATGTTTGAGTATTGACGTCATCCGGCTTCAATAGCCGAGTGAGTAAAGACGGCAAACCCCACTGAAGAGATTGTGTGGTTACAATCGAAACTAGTCAGGACAACCTGTCCGTGAAAGCCTGGGTTTAAATCTCAGCGCAGTCAAGAATGAAAAATTATCAATAAAAATTTTGATTAATTTCATGTTGTAAAATTTCTCTCTTCATAAAAATAATTTAATGACAATTAAAATCAATGAACTTAAGCCTAATTAAAAATATCTAAATTTGGATTAAAATTCATTAACAGTTCAATAAAACGTGTTCTAATTCAGTTGGACTAATTAAACTATCTATATTTCCAAAAATAAATTCGGGCCTGATCTGGAGGGTTCAAAAACCCAGAGTTTTTTTTTTCCAAATTTTAGCAGAAAATATTCCTTATATCATTGAACATTGTTTGTAAATTTTGCTACAAATTTAGCTAATTCAATTGAAATTTCAGCTAAATTCAAAGACCGGTTTAAGCTTAATTAATTTTGAATATTTACTAATTTTTTTCTAAAATTTAGCTCATCTAAATATACAGACAATGATTCTTACCTTCATTGATTTTTCTACAGCCGAAAATACTGGTACAGTTATTTCTGCAGAGGTTTCGCTATTTCTACTGACATTTTTTTATGAGTGTAAACAAGAGCTTAAAACTGATGAAAATCTCATCGATTCTAAAGTGAGGGTGAAGAAATCTTAAAAAAACCGCAACAAATGCAAATATTGCTAGTAATACAAATGGTAATAAAAATCATAATTTAATGAAGTTCTTTTTAGAAATGACTTATGAAACTGTATCATAGATTCTATAAAATGCTTCATTACCTGACAATTTATTGTTTCTGTAAAGAGTTTCATTAATTCTATGAAGCTTTTCATAAACATTGACTGTAACGAAACCTGTTTCATAGATTTTATTAGGAGTGTCATTTGCTGAACTCCAACGAATATTTTCATAAAATTTGTGAAGAAATTCAGTAATGAAATGAAGATAATTCCCTAATAACAGAAACGAAAAAAAAAGAAAAGAAAATTTTTTTGAATGGATATGGAAGACCGAAAAAAATAAAATTCTTTTGTAATGGTTACGGAAGACCAAAAAAAATTAAAATCTTTTATAATGGTTATAGAAGACCAAAAAAAATAAAAGTCTTTTGTAATGGTTACGGAAGACCAAAAAAAATTAAAATCTTTTGTAATGGTTATGGAAGCCCTAAAAAAACAAAATGAAACTATAACGGTTATCAAAGACCAAAAAAATATTGGTTATTTGTAACTATTATTCAGAGAGCAGGTTTTAAAAATTCGTGATAAATTATTATATCAGGATTTTTTCAAATATTGGTTATAACGGTTATGTCCCTGGTTTTTACATCTGACTTGTCATATTTTCAAGTCACATGTAATTGTGTATGTCTGTCTAAATTGCTATTTTACATAAGGTTAATACAATTTGGTCACAAACGTACATGTGATTTTCTTCTGACATTGTCTCTATTCTTTTTTGCATACTTATTGCATAAACTAAAGCGGTTGTCGGTTTCAAAATAGCGTGCTGTCGCCACAAAAATGTTTATTTGCGCCGTAAAAGAGTTCAGCCATCTTGAAATTTTTTGCTTTAAATTCGAAGAAACCAATTTAGGATATTATAATGAAACGTTTTTTTTATATATATATATATATAAACATAATTTCTATTCAATGGTGAAATGATCATACATACATATATCGGTATTGTTTATATTATTTTTATTAAATATTAAGTTCAGCCGGCTAATGATTCCGTCAATAGTGCACCACCGCTGCCGGTTGTTTTTCGGCATAGATTTCTGACACAGCTGATGTCAGATGGTTTGTTAGAAGCAAATAGAGCACTCTCTAATTGAAATTTTGTCAAAGACTTTGCGTTTGACTTTTAAAGATGCAATGTTTTAAAAGAAAAGGGGTCTGTACACGGTCAATCATTTCTCATCAAGCGCTCTGGTAGTATTAGAGAAAATATGTTTGACGGCCATGTTCTGGAAATCGAAATCAAGTGAAATTAAAATCGTTGGATATTTTCAATTAAATTTTTTTAAAATTGAACGCATCTTTTCCTGATTTCAAAAGAGGTCGTGGTAAAGGTTAGTGGACCTCAAAATATGAGGCATATAAAAGGAAATATTTTTACAAAGTGTAAACACAGGATAAATTTAAAATGTTGTTCTATTTCAATTTCACGTGATTTCGATTTCCAGAATATGGCCGTGAATGTGTGACACCGACGATGCTGGATGGAAAATCAAACAATTTAGATATGACTGCGAATATTACGTCCAGCACCAGAGTTGCCACTTTGCGGGTATTTACCCGAATTCGGTGTAGTTTTTACTATCGTGGATAGAGCGTGGGTAGTTGGTTTCAGGTATAGATCAGGTGTAATTTGAAATTCGTTCGTTTTTAAACAAAAAATGTAAATATTTATGCCCCTATTGCGGTTCTCCACTCAACTCAGTTTGGTCGTGTGGAAGTCAACCCAACTTATGCACAACCAAACTCATTTTAGGTATTGTGATACCCAACTGTTTTTAGTTGAGTTTGCTATAAAGTTGCCAACTTAAAATATCGATTTGCCAACTTTAAATATAACGTTTGACAAGTGAAAATTTTATAAAATTAAATAATTTTTTAAACTAAAAGTATTTTTAATTGTTGTATTGAATTAAAAGTATTTACAATGGATATTAGTGTCGATTTTTTTTATGATGATGAAAATAAAATCTTTTGTACAGATGTGCTACGTATAAGAAAAAAAATTCCTGATGATTCCAACCCTCTTGAACTACCTAATGCCAAGTAAGAACTTATAATAAGTAACGTGACTAAATAATAATTTAAAATTTGTAGATTTAAAAGTTATTTCCGACTAAACAAGGAAGCGTTTTGTTATTTGCTGGATGAAATCAAAGATCATTTAAAAACCACCTGTTCGCGTAGTGGCTATTCCTCCTATATTAAAGTAATGTGTTAAAGTCCCATATATCTTTACACTGATATTTGGTCCATACCAAATTTTGGTTTTCCACGTGCAATCTCTGGTTTTTTTTCCCATTAGATTAACAAGCCTCTCAAATTGTGCTTTAGTTGTAATTTTCAAAGATCTACGAATGTATTAAATGCTGTGAAATTCTAATATACAGTATAACAAATCTTTCTACTTACGGTTTCTCCATTGTTATTTTTTTTTGCTTTTAAAAATGAAAGTCAACTGAAACTGAAAACAACTCAACTTCTAATAAACAGTTGTGTATTTATAACGTTTCTGTCGACCAAACTTTTACAAAGTTGAAAACGGCAATACCACTAAAAAAACAGATACACAACTGAAAAGCCAACTGCCAGTCGAGTTGAGAATGGCAATGCAAATTTACCAAAGACAACCAAACTGTTACAAAAGTGGAGAACCGCAATAGGGGCATTAATTTCAGAAAAAAAGTATACCACTTAAAATATTGTTTCTAATTACGAAAATATTTCAATCGGAAGTTTATTGCAAAAAGGTATTCAAACTAAAATATATGTTCCCAATGTTTTAAAAAGGAATAAATTTTATATTTTATTGCCACTTTCAAATGCTTTAGTAGGGAGCATATTAAGCGCCCTTAACAGTTGTAACACTGATTTAAGAAACAGACTATCTGTCTGAAACCATAAAGGATATTTCTTAAAGACCATAAAACTTTAAATTGTAAAAAATAAGTTAAAAAAATTAAATTTATTTCAAAAGACAATTCCAAAACATAAACATTTGAAAATGTTTTCGGCCCGCGGCGGTTTCTGACGAAACACACCCTGGCCGTCCAACTATGGGCCACTTTTCAAGTATTTCTGGCTGTATGTCACGAACAATGTTCCTTCAAATGTTGCTGGTTTATCATTGTAAAACAGTGACCTCATGTCACAATCGCACAAGTTTGGAGGCTAATTGGCAAGTCTTTTTCGCAAAATCTATTTTTTGGCCTCATTTAAAAAAATTAAGGACCGATGATGACACCAACGTTTAAACTGCACCAAAAGGTGAAGCTGTTGTAGATTGGTCTCACTCCATATGCGGCAGTTTTGTTTATAACAAACATGTTCAGATAGACGATTATGTGCGCTATAAAAATCATAAAGTCGCCTTTTAGTTGCGCGAATAGATCACGGATTTTTTTTAATTAATTTATACAATTTGGTAGCGTTTTTATAAAACAAAACGTTAGTTTTATATCAGGTGTAATTTCAGTTTAATCGGGTAATTTTTCTTCATCTCAAGTGTAACTTTGAATTTTGCACACGTACACCAGTGAATTCGCCCGCATAACAAGCATTTTGACCGTGTACAGACCCCTTAACCCACGACATGTATGTGTGTATTTTGCAGTCAGATGTAAAAACCATGTCGTGTACGGGCACCTTAAATATTGTTTATAGTTAAAAACGATGATTCACTTTTTTTTAAAATTCAACAAAACGTTCTTTAAAAGCGACCTCAAAACGTTGAAATGATACAATTTAAGGCGTATTTTTTTTTTTTTTTTTTTTTGTTGTTGTAAATAGTACGTATTAACATATTGAGGAGCTATTGAATAATATTTGTTATTGTTAACGCTTTTGTTTACGTTTTCCCCCAGGTCTTACTTTAAAACTCAATATTGAAAAAAAAAAAAAAAAATCTTGTACTTTTTCTTAAAAGTCTCAATCGTTTGTACTGAGGTCGCTGACTTGACTTTTAAGTGAATATAAATTATTTTAAAATCATGTTTACCCCATGATTTCTGGTGTTTTACTTTGCAAATTTATTTATACATAATTGTTTTTGGAACTATTTATTTATTTACAAAACATTGTTATGATTTTTTTTAGTATTTTGCGCCTTTTCGGTTTTCTTATTATTAATATTATTTCTCTAGTCTGTTTTGATTTATAGAAATCGTTAGCGATTCTGGTTTTCTTGTCCAGACTGCGTAATACAATGTTGACGCAAAAATAAGTAAAATCTATAAAAATAAACATTAAAAGTCGTTTTATATTTATTTGGTCCTTTGCATCACAAAAAGACATAAATAATTTTCTTCTACTCTCTAGGGGAGTTGTAAAAAATAAGTTGTGTTTTATTTTTATGGTCATGTTGACCAGACAAGAGGAATTTGTTTTCTTTGATTCTTTTATTTTTGGTCATTAATGCAACAAAAGAAAGAAAAAAAGGAAATTGTTACTGAAGATGTAAAATGAAATTTTCTGGGAAATCAAAGAAAAAGCACAAGTTGTTTGTTTAGTTGTTTTAAAAAGTGAAATTAGTCAAAGACTCGTTAAAAAAAAACTTCATTAAATCCAAAGTTTTAATCATTTTAAAAGTGTAAGAGATGTTGCTAAATATAAAAATTTTTTAAATTTAATAAATATGAATTCTCAATGAATAAAAAGTTATTACAAACATGAATTTTTCTAAGTGTGAATTCCCTCATTGTTTCCGAACAATTTTGTTGATCCGAACAATTTTCTTATCTCTTAAGTCTAGTACTCTGTTCCAATTGTGAAAAATGTTATTTTATTCGAAAAATTTGACATGCATCAATGTTACCTATCTCGCGAGATTGCACAATTTGCCGTTTTTAATCTTTTGAAGTATGTAACATTGATTTGCGTATGTAAACATAACCAACGTGTATTTTACTTAAAAGTACTTTCTTTAATTAAAAATTAAATAATAATTAAGTAAATATAAATTAAAAACTATTACCGGTTTTATCATAAATTATTTTCGGGAATGAAATATTTTATTAATTAATTCATTTATTAATGTTGTGCTAATAATCCCAATTTTTGAATGAAAACACTGAAATTTATTGTTGTGGGAAAGCTAGTTTCTATGCGCATTTCGCTGGTTGCTTAGGCCAGCTCGTCAGGAAACTTTTTCCAAATACTTTAGAGAAGCTAAAAATATTATACAAGTAAGACCATTAAGTGAATAAGGTTTTATTTTTACGTTTTTCAGTTCTCATTTTAATATTTAGTTTAAATTTTTTTGGATTTGCTTAAAATTCCACGTGAAATAAGTGCAGCTTATATTATTTCGCAGTTGTAAAAAATGTTGCCAAAAACATTTCGTAAACTTTTCATAAATTGAACAGAGTACAACTCTATCAACATAATGTCATAGAAATTCCGCACAAGTTTTTTTATACATATGTGTTTTGACAGCATTTCTTGTGAAATGTCGAACAGAGTACCAGGCTACGACAAACTACATATATATAAAAAATTGTTCGGAAACAATAAGTGAATTCACACTAAAAAGTACCCTACAAGAAATGAATAACCAAAACTAAAAAAAAAAAAAAAAAAAAAAAAATACCTACTAACACGCAACAATTTTACATTGAATTCACAGAAAAAAGTTTTTTTATCAATTAAAAAAATGGTTTAAATAGGGATGGGCAATAAATATCGATATATCAAAATATCGATATATAAAAAATTATAATCGATAATCGCCGATATTAAAAATACCCGTATATCGATAAATCGATATTTATCTACGACTATCGAATTCGATATTTTAAAGATCTCTATAATAAAATTCAACATTTTAACCGTTGCTCAACTGCTTACAATAAAGTTGTTTTTTAAGAATTGCATCATATGTTTTTTTACTAATATTAAGAAAATAACGGCGATTTTCCATTGTACATTTTCATAGATTAAACAGTTCAGTTTTGTCTCGGTTTTTTTGAGAGATTACAACAAAAAATTAAGCGCGGAAAAAATATTCTGGAAAGTGTTCCTAAAATTATGCAAAGAATCGCCTTAATGTTTTTTTTTTTGATTATTTTCGTTCAAAATAAAATAATTAAAACTTGTAGAATTGTTGTTGGGAATTGTCAATATTTAATTAAATAAATTAACACATTGTTTGAAATGGCAAAGTTTTTTGATCACTTTTTTAATTAAAATTAAAAATATCATTTATTGAAAAAAAATTTCAAAATTTTACAATTTTTAGTAATCAATATAAATCGTTTTGGTAATAGGTGCAAAATCAACAACTTGTTTGCTTGATATTATGAATTTGGAATAAATTTGGTGATTAGAGAAAATTTTTTAATTTTTTCTGTGTTAATGAGTTAGAGAGAGAGAGAGAGAGACACAATGAGTTGGAGAGAGAGGCAAAATCACATGTACACAAGGTTTCGGTCAGTTTTTTCACTTTGCTCTTAAAAAACTAATAGAAACTATAACCAATATATCGGTGAGCACTACTGGTCATCTAACTAATAAAACGACCGGTAGTTTTCTTGTAGGGTATGCTTTTTGTGCTTGTTTCAAGGCGTTTTCTTTAAAAGGTGGGGTCAAGTCGTATGTATACCAGGGATGGCATTGAGAATTTTATAATTGTAGTAACCTTTCGAAATTGTACTTTTTTCAACTAAATTGCACTAAAATATTTTTTTTTAGTTCAAATTAACTTTATTCATGTTTAAAAAAACACCACAAAAATGTATTATAAATCTTATTTGCATATGCATACTATAAAAATTCAGTTTTGTATATAAACTACTAGCTTTTACCCGTGACTTCGTTCACGTGAAAATTAGAGCAAGATTTATAAAATTTTATGAAGTTTTTTACATCTATACTTATTTTATGTTCAAATATTTCAATAAACAACATTATAGCAATTATTATTTTTCGCGCTCCATACTCTTGAGCAACTGTACATATGAAAAGCTCTAAATATATATAGTTCGGCCAATTTATAGTATTCCAAATTAATCAAAAAGAGAAAAAGCACCAAAATACCAATTTTTTCTATTTTTACATCATAACATTTGTACTATATTTTAATTTACCAAATTTTTTGAAAGGTAAAAAGTACCAAAGGAAATGGTATGGACGTATATTAAGTTAGGGACGAAAGCCAGCTCAGAAACGTCCATTTCCTTTAACATACAAAGGTTTTGTATGTTAATGTAGGCTATAATCTGTATGTATATCAAATTCATCGGAAAAGAAACGGTGCCTTTTGTCCCGTTTTTACCCTTTAAAAGTACCAGTTTTCTCCCTTAAAAGTACTCTATATATTAATCTAAACCATATGCAATCGTCATACCAAATTTATCCAAAAGAGAAAAAGTACCATAGTAACAGTTTTTCACCGATTTAACCCTTAAATACTACATTATTTGAATCTGGGCCATATGTTATCCGTGTATCAAATTTCATCCAAATCCATTAAGCGGGTATCGCGTGATTGAGTCGCAAACTAACAAACATCTAAATATCCAAATATCCAATCTAACAAACTTTCACTTTTGTAACATTAGTAGGATTAAAATATTAAAAATTTGGATTAGTAGGAGTAATAACGTACTGGGTTTCAATTAGATTTCGATAGCAGAATTACAATTTTGATAATTATTTTTTTGGTATATTTTCATCCTAACAATTGCAATTTTGTTAATTGAATAAGTCCTTTGATTGGAGAAAGCCGCAAAGATTTGCGGTTTTTAGTCGGTTTTTCTCTTGGGCTTTGATAATATTTGGGTAAGAAAAGATTCTTTCCATATTTTAAAGATAAATAATGTGGAATTGATAATTTTCATCTCACTATTTTCGAGATATCTGGCAACATTTACTCATTTGCCTTATTTTATATTTCCGAAAGTGTTGCCCATAAATCATTGGTACTTAAATCATTGTTATATTTTAATATTTCAATGTCAGCAAGATCTCTAAATATGGCTGAAATTATGAAATTCCTTATTCCTTAATTGTACTAAATTAGCCAATGGCGTACCATTGTACTTTTTAAGTTTAAATAGAACCAACAAAAGTACAATTGTACTAATTTTTCCATCCCTGATGTATACAACCTACAGTTTTTTATGTAAATAAACCTTTTTTCTTAGCAATATTTTTGACCATCGGACGCATTGTTGTTGTAGAGTTGCCCTCACCTCGTAGCGAATTCGCCTTGGCTTGGTTGAAAGTTTTTATTATCAAAACAGTATTGCCAAATGTTAAATTTTATTTTAATTTCCTAAATATAAATTCCATATGCATAAAAAGTTATTACAACCATGTATTTTTCTAAAAACTATGCCTTTTTTGATAGTTTTTTATGATTAAAGCCGTTTTGTTAAGCCATTTTGTTTTTATTGTTTTCAAAAATATTATTATTCAAATAAATTAATTCGGAATTGATAATTATTTGTTTGCATTACCAGCTTTATATATGAATATTTCTCACTATTCTTATTTATTACGTAGTTAAATTTACAATGTAAACAAAAATTCCAATTTTACGACTTAAAAAGCCTTTTGCAAATAGATCATAATTTATAAATACTTTTTTTCCACATAACTTTCCTTTCAAAACAATTAAAATTGTTTATGCAAATTTATCATGCAGAAAAAATATGGGTGTATTTTTTATTATATACAATAAATTTATTTAGACAGGTGTTGGAGATACATATACATATTTGCAAGTCTTTGAAACAATATGTATAAGCGAATACGTCATTACTATATTGACATATTATTAATTAAAGTAAACTAATTTATAAACACTTATAATTCTATTTAACCCTTTTAAGAGATGAAATAATTGATTTATAAACTACGCAACTGTTATTTAGAAAAGTAAATTATATTTTTATAACCTTCACCACAGGTGGAAAAGGGAGGGTATATATAAGTTCGTCTGTCCGTCCGTCAGTTTGTCTGTTGAAATGCTTTTTCCGGAAACCTCAGCTATGATAGGTTGTTATATATTTATGCCACATATACTTCGCTTAAGTTTGCTATCAAAATTCAGCCAGATCGGTCCATAATTGAATAAGATATGAGCAAAATACCACGACTGACTAATTTGTATCAATAAATCACAAATGTTTATCCATTTACCTATACTTTTTTAAGTCTGATAATTTATGATCCCCATTTTTTCACTTTCTCCTTAAATAAAAGCTTAGTATAATACAAGTAGGGATAATTAACCAAATCGGTTCCTAAGTAACCGAGTTATAGACAAATAACTTCCGGATTCTTCTTCTCTAAATAATGATTTTGGCACAATAGCTCCCATACAATAGGAACTAGGAAAACTAAATTTGGCTAAGATATTTGTTATATATAAGAAGTATTAAATATTGAAAATACACGACATCGGCCCATTATTTCATCTTTCCCCTATACAAGGGTACTCCCAAATTTAAGGCCTTGGTGCGATTTGTAATGCTAAAGTAAAGGGTAGATAATATTCGGCATAGCGGAGTACATAGCGGATCATTCATACTGATTTTTTCAAATAATTTTTTCAAAATATCAAAAGCTGTATGGTCTTATAGTGGTGCTGATTTTAACACAACTAAACAAATACCAAGCGGTGAAAAGGATACCTCATCAAAAAAAAAAAATTATTCAATATCAGAAAAACTTCAATAGCGATAGTCTTCAAATTTGGTGTACGTTATTTTGAAAATAATTTGCATTGTTAAGCATGAGGCGCTGGTCAGCACAAGCCTGGCGGACTACGGACAGGAAAAATGGTCTCCCTTACAATAAGGGGGGCGTGTGTGAAACGGTAGCAAATTATTATGGTACAAAAATATTTCCCTGTGGAGAAAAAATGTCAAAATGTCTAGTTTCTGCTGTGTGAAATTAAAGCTTTTTGACGATATAAAATTTTGACGTTTGTAAAAAATATTAAACAAATACATACATATTTACAAAAGAATGAACAATTTCGGAATATATTTTTATATTCATATATGCATATTATTTCTTTGTTTAACAAATAGAATGTAGGAATTTTTTCATAAATTATTTTTTGTGCTTCTATGAGTTGTATTTCAGTTTATAAAGATTATTACATTAGTCTTATTCCCTCAATATTTCACATACCTTTTTGCTTAAGCCAACTTTTGGTTAACAATGAAGCCTTAGATATGTACTCCTACTTAGGAATGACTGAAATACAACTCATAGAAGCACATTCGAAATAATGGTTAATATTTCTTTATTTATTTTGAAATCATAAAATTTTTATTTTAATTTTTCAATTTAAACTTTTTATTTTCTGCTTGTTAGAGATTTTGTTGGTTGCGTGGAAAATTCTCATAGTCCTCAGGGCTAATGAAATTTTATTTATCTCAGAAGTGTCAAAATTTTAATTATATATTTATTTATTTTCATATTTATTATAATTAAAATTACAATAAATCTTAAAACTAAAAGCACTAGTAGCAATGGCTATCGGCTTACCAAAATTTTAATTACGATATTACTTTGCTATCGTTTTGCACACACCCAACGAGTATTTTTTATATGAAGCAGCCCATACACGGTACAAGCGCACATGTGTAATTTAAGTCATGTTTTTGATTGTGGAAGTGTATGGGTACGTTCGTAAATGCAGTTGTTTCGCATTTCTTGCGCTTTAGGAAAGCTTAGGCCCTTATCATGTAAAACGCAGCGCAACGCCAAAGAATACCATTGAAAGCACAAACAATATCATAAATATTTTGTAATTTTGTTGTTGCTTTCTACCGTTTTAAAATTTTCAACGCCGCAAGCTATGCAGCGTTTGAAATTTTAAAACGCAATGTGAATTTTTGTACAAAGCAACAAAAGCAACAAAATATTTATGAAATTGTGTGTGCTTTCAATGTTATAGCTTATTTCCAATGGCCTTACTGTTCGTGAAAGAATCACTTGTAAGAAACTTGGCATCACTATCATATGTCAAAAGTTTTTTATGCAGTGATGCCGCAGCTTTTGGCGATTATTTTATCATTTAATTTTCTGATGCAATAACTTTTCACATAAAAGAAATCGTTTAATTTTTCTTTTGTGATGATATCTCTAGTAATTTATAAGAAAACTGTCACTTTTTGGTTAAAATTTTTTAATAAAATCGATGTTTTTACATTTTCTTCCATTCCCATTTTTCTTGAATTTTTTTCTTTAAATTTTTACTTCGGTTATATTTAACAACTTCTCCGGTTTCGATTACGTCTGAATTGTAAAAATCTAATTCTGCTAACTTTCGGTTTATGTTTCAATTTACATTTAATCATAGATTGTGCAAAGGTCCGTTAGAATTGGAAACTTTTGAAAAGTTGTGTATTTGTAAATTAATTTTTAAAAGTTAAACATTTTCTCACAATGTCGACAAATTTTAAAATTTTCTAAAATGTATGCTAAAGTTTTGAAACTAGACTGATATTTAATGAAATATATGGCCAATTGTTGGTAAATTTCAAATATTTTTAGGTCGATTACGGATGGCAACTAACTGAAGACTCATTTTAAAATATACAGCATTTTTTTTTATTTTAACATCAGCCTTATTTCGCTGCTGGCAACGCAGCTTTAGTTCAGCTGCCATCCGTAATCGACCCATTAATTTTTTTTTTTTTTTTATATTAAAATTTGTTTCTTTTAACGGGTTAATATTTTTATTTACTTTATTTTCTGTATAGAATATGTTAATATTTGTAAACCAGATTGAAAAAAAGTTGTTTATATTTGAAATTATAACTTCCTTTTTAATATATAAACAAATTAACACGTGTTTTCTGTTTGCAAATTAATATTTTATGATACTGACAAAGAAATAAGTTTTTTTTTATAACTTTTCAATATTTTTGAAATTTTTAAACTTCTTTATTTTTACAAATGTATACAATTTATACATCAATTCGAGCTTAAAACTTTTTTATTTTTGTTATTTTTTTTTTTTTATATACATTTTTAATTTTAATTAAATAATAATTAGTAAGTCTAAAACTGGTTTAATTTATTTTGAATTTTTTATTTAAAAGCAATTGCTTTTGAAATGGATAACTCGCATTTTTAAATCGGGTTTCTGGTCGCTTCTTTTTAAGAAAATAAAAAGAAAAAATCTAAATAAATAAGTTATTAAATTTTTTTTAATAATGTTTAAATTAATTGAAGTATCTTTAAAATTTTAAGCCACAAATTGTAGACTTTTTGTCTAGAAGTTTCTTAAACTAAATATTTATAATATTTTTTTGCTCAGGGGAAGAGGGATGATTTTGTAGGCGAGGTAGTACTCCTTTTGGCCAGAAAATCTTGAGAATTTTCATAAACATTTGCAAGTCGGGCAGACTTGTTATCTGTTACTCAATTTAATATTTAGGTCACACTTTCTTATACCCCTTGCCGAGTCAATTTTCTTGCGCAAGAGTTCTTGATTTGTAGTTGTAAGCGGTTTTCGGGTTAAGGGGGAAAAATTGAGTAGAGACTTTGTTCCGCTCGGTAAATGACTTGCTCAACTAACTTGCTGAGTTTGAAAGTGGGTCATACTATATGAGCACACACGATTTTTTTGACAAATCGTACGACTGAATAGCATAGTGAATCGCTTTATGCCATTTTATACCCTTCGCTGTCACAAAATCGTAGTCGTGCCCGTACTTCCAAGCAAAAATGTCATAATGTAAACTCAGTCTTTGATTTTTTTTTTTTTTTTTTGCTTTAAACAAACTTTTTATATCTCAATTGATATTTTTACTGTTTTTTATATTAAATATTTTTTTTCTTGTTAACCTCAAATTTATTTATTTACGTCCATATTCATAAAAAATATTTTAGGTTTATAGCAGGTTTATGAAACGAATTTTCTATAAAAATTTGTTTAATAAACCTTTTAATAATCAAAAATATTTTTTATGAATATGGGAGATGTTATTTTGAATTCTGTTAAATTTTTTTTTAAATTTTTATAATATTTTTACTTAAAAACTTTCTTATTCCAAGAAATTTTTATAAATTTTTAACGAACTATCAGTTTTTTTAAAAAAACTATTGATTTCGTTTTGGGAAAGGTCGTTTAAATTTAAATGAACTTAAAGCCAAATTAGTCTGACGAAATGTTTTTTAGTCTAGACGCCATAGAATTTTTAAAAGTGTTAACCATTTTTATCAAACAGTTCATCTCTTTCTCTCATCTCTAATTCTATTTTTAGTTTTACGTATTGCATGTGTATTAATTTGGTTATTGTCTCCTTCTTTTTTTTCTTCCAACCCAACGTGTGATTAATAAAATACCCCATATAAACCACATACTATATTTAAAGATACACCTACAGCAACAACTAAATAAAACACATGACTTATAAAAAACATATTAACAAAATTAAAATTATGTTAAAAAGAATGTTAAAGAGCTGCTAATAAATTTGTTAAAATATTCTCACTTGTTTTTCCAGTGCTGCCAGATAAGGGGAGAAAATGTATTTAAGATTTTAGTTTAATTAGCATGTTCTCTAACTACCCGTCTCCACTATCCATCAACTTGGTAAGAACAGCATGTCGCACATGAATTCTACTTGTGTAGACTGTTCATGTTCATGTTTCGTCCATGTGCTGCCATCGTTGGCTAAACAAACATATGTCTTAGAAACCATGTTCGCCATGATGGTCGCCTTACAATGTAATTTTCTGTCTAGAACCAAACGCACAACAACAAAAATTGTGGTAAATCAGAACATGAACATTAAAACATATTCGTCACATACAAGAACATAAACAAATTAATACCGTTGCTCTGCCGGCGTTATGTTCATGTCTTGTTCAAATCGATAGCGCATGGAGACGTGGAGTAAGGCCCAGAACAGACGGTTAAACGCCACTGCAACGAAACTACAACTCCTTGCTATTTTTGATTTTCATTTGAGTTTATACCCATAGATTCCTTTGAAAGACCGCACAAGCCGCGACCATTTTGAAACAGGTCTGCAACGCATTACAAATCAGTTGCATCAAAACCGGCGTGCTGGTAACTCGTGTTTGCGTTTCATCAGTTCTCAAACAAAATTGATTGTGATAATTTGATTGCATTGTGGTAAAATTAAGGTTACGGAGTGTATGAAAAATGTTTGAAACTGGTTTCAAACCAATAATTACAAAACTTTTCGCCGGATCCTGTGTATAGTTATAAAAATAACTAGAAGTTGCAGTTGCGTTTAAGCCTCTAATCTGGATCTTAGGGTTCTCCGACACAGCAGTTTAAATTCCCGTTTAAGGTCCCCGAAAGAAATTATAGTTCTGCATTAGTATTTGCTCCAATTTAGTTTTTTTAATTTTAGAAATCACTCTACCGCGTTTTGTGATGATTGGTGCATAATTTATTATATTACTTATATAAAGGTTACTCCTAAACATTTTTTTACTCGGGAAAGGGTATAAAAAGGGTTGGGGTATAAAAGTACGGGCACGACTACGATTTTGTGTCAGCGAAGGGTATAAAATGGCATAAAGGGATCCACTATCCAATTCAGTTGTACGATTTGTCAAAAAATCATGTATCCATAAAGTATGACCCCCTTTCAGACTCGGCAAGTTAGTTGCCGAGCACAACAGCCGAATATGAAATTATACTGTTTTTTTTTTTTAAGAAAAGTCGACAAATAAAATTTGAAGTTCAAAGTAAATATGTTGTTAAAAAGTTAACATTTGTAGAGCCAATTGGGGATTTAGATTTTAAGCTTGAGATTTTTGGGGACACCAAACTTCGAATTGGTGCAAAAGTGAAACATTTTCTGGCAACATTGTCTACCCCCTCTTTTTTACACTATCTTTTTCTTGGTATCTGTATCGCACTCTCTCTCTCTCTGTCACGTTTGTGTTTACTTATCTGTCTTTATACTGCTTCAATATATATGTATCTCCATTTTTTTTTGTCAGTTTTGTTTAGATTTTAGATTTTAGTTTTTATTTGTTTTTGTTGTTGTTTAATTGGGGTAGTGCTAATAAATACTAAAAATTGCATCATTCTTTGTGGTACACTCGCGATCAAATACAATTGATCTTTAATTGAGTTATTTATATCATCTTTTTTCTGAGTTTTAATGATTTTTTATTAACAAAACTAACGACATTAATGTCTTTCGTTTGGTAATTATTTAAACAAGAATTTAAAAAAAGATTAAGGTCTAAAGTATAAATTTTAAAAATCAAATGAAAAAAAAAACCGTAAAAAAAATGTTGCCAAATTTTAAATTTTTTAATAAATTTTTTAACTTTGATCTCTATAAACTCGAATTGAATTTTTTAAAATTGTAACTTGCTTAAAAACGAGATATACAAAAGTTCTTCAATAGCTATATATACATAAGTAAAACTTTTGGTTAGGTAGAAATGGCAGTCGGTACTCATCTGATATACTTAGACCTGATAATCAATTGTGATTCCATGTAGTTCCACTAAACAGAACCCCAACTGTAAAACCAACACAAACTTCTATCGAAGTTTAAAATGGGCTCCAGTTCAACGCGAGAGATATTATACAACCCGTCAAAGGTGGCGGATCCCACTGCGGTCAGTCGTCTGCTTGCCAGTTCAGGACAGTGACAGGACAGTCTTACGTCCTCCTCCTCATTTTCGTTATACGACGCCAAGCCAATGCAAGATTAAATGTAAAACGGACGAAAAGCAGACAAAAAAATTCGACCTGTTGTCTTAACAATCTTAAAACAGCTTACAAATCCTAAAACAGCTTAGCAGAAGTTTTAGCGTTTTGGATTTCCAGATTGTAAATTTTGCTTTAAAATACTCAATTATGATATTTTCAATCTGAAAATATTATTTAAACTTACAACACTTTGGAAACGATATTAATTTTTTTTTTTTTGTGTTATTTTATACATTAAAAATATAAATTATGATCTTTATTGGGTTGTTCACGAAAGGCGGATTATCAGGTTATATGGTTATGTAGTTGTATTAATAGCAACAAAATATATTTTAAAAAAATTTAAATATATGTATTTTATTGTTGTGAATATAACTAAATAGCCATATAACCCGATAACCATCCTTCGGTGAACAACCCAAATGATCTTTGGAAAATATTTGAAATTATAAAATATTATTTTTCTTTAAAGTATAAAAAAAACGTCTAAATTTAATTACTAAATACTAATAAAATTAATGAATTATTTCAATTCTTTGCTTGCTCCTGCTTCAATAATAAACTGATAGATTAATTGCTTTTTTTATAGCAAAAATTTCCTTTCTTTATCTTTCTAAAATGTCATTAATTTATTCAAAAACTATTAGTTTCATTTAACTTTATAGTTTTCATGTGCTAAAATTTTAAATTGACTATAATTTACAAAATAATCTTTATTTCTTACCACTTTTATATAATGTAGGTGGTTTTTATTACTAATACGCAATAAAATTTTGCCACCCAATATGACAGTTTTCGTTGGGAAAAATAAAATTTTTAACAATTATTTTTTTAATAAATTATAGGAAACTGTCTTTTAAATTTTTGGTTTCATGTTTTATTTTTCTATTATTCATAAAACATATAATTAATAAATAAAAAATGACAACTGATTAGTATTTATTAGAAATATATTTGACACACGTGTTTTATTGTTTTATAATTAGCACTTTATCAACTAAAAAAATAAGCGTGTTTGGCTTATTAAATTCTAACTTCATTTATTAGTAATGATTTCACTAATAAAACTACAAACAAATTATTAAATCTAATAAAAAAATGTATAAAAACTTTGGTTAAAATCACGAAAATGCCGTAGATAACTTAATTTTTATTAAAAAACATTTATTTTAATGCATAATGATCCATTTAATACGTCAACTTTGCTAAGAACTAAAAAAATTTTTTTCGTACAAGTTGTTTACATCTGTATCTTTTGGCAGTAATTTTCTTTAAAAAAAAAGTGGTGGCAACTTCTTGCTGTATTGTATGCAGAGCCCGTTGGCAATTAAATTTACGGTACCGCCGTTTAAACTTTCAATATACAGGCGGCTGCTTAAAAAAGCCGGCAAACAGTAAAAATACTTCAAATAATAAATTTTTAATGTTAAATCATAAATTTTTTTGAATTTAAAAATTTTTTTTAACGAAAGTTCAATTTTTTATAATCTTTGATAAAGAATTGAATAATTTAAACCAAAAATTTAGAATTTTTTTATTTTTAATTAGAAAGAATAGTAGTAGTATCATATTTTTATGATTTAATTTAATCATTTGTTTATTTGTTCCTAAAATTTTTTTTAGTAAATCGTTTCCTTATTTATTAACGTGATTTTTTTTTCTAATAATAATTGAAATTTATTAGTTTCATGCTAATTGCCTCTGGTTTTATGTTATTTTTTTCCTTTTTTATTAAAAGATAAGATTGGCTGGCTATATAAAAAGTGATTAGATAAATTTTGTGTTAAATATCGTGATAATTATTTTGAATTTGATTAAACCAAAATAAATTAAATAAAACATGTTGCCAAGAACTTGAGACAATAAAAGCAATTTATTTTCATTATTCTATACATTAAAAGAATTAAAAGATATTTTATGAAATATTTAGCATTTTAAATTTCGTTAATTTAAAAAATAAATAAAGTGTGGAAATTTTAAAGTCTTTTTTTTGTAGGCTTGATTTTAATAATGAGTTTTTTTCTTTGGGACATGATTTTTAATTTTTCAAGGCTAAATTAAATGTGTAAAAGGCATGCGGAGGATATAGGTTAAGTTAGGTTGTATTGGCAGCCGCAATCAAGCAGAGCTCATGTGGTTCCAGGAATTATAATTTCTATAGTTCCCGTTGTGTTATAATGTCTTGTTCCCGCCATGTTATTTCAGCTAGCCTATTGATTTAATGAAGGAGTGGATCCTATTAAAATCATTGTCAGAGAGAGATAGAAGATATGTAAACAGTATACTTTCCTTGGGTTGATTTCCCAGTTTAGGCCAATGGCCTTTTTATTACAATATAGTGATTTGCAGCCTTCGTGGTCCTGGGCATGAGGTTAATTTTCCAGTTTAGCTTGCTGTCCAATATTAGTCCAAGGTATTTGGCAGTATCGGATAACTTCATTGTGACTCCATTTATTTATTGGGCTAACAAATTGGGGAATTTTGTATCTACTTATTAAGTTTGATTCATTTTAAACGTTGTTAAAAGCTCCCTTAATATTTAAGAATACAACTAAAGCGAATTCCTTGTAGTACAGAGATCTTTCTATTCCGACTAATGAGTGAAGCGCAGTTTGAGTGGACCTTTCTTTCATATCGGCGTTTTGAGCCCCCCCCCCCCAACAAGCGATGATTTTATGTAAACAAATATAATGATCTTCAGTGTTTTTTGTAGAAAGGAGGATAGACTAACTGCTGTAAAGCCTTGCAGGTTTAAAAAACAAATTCTTGAAATTTGCCTTTTTCATAAATATTCTTTATCTATTTAAACAAATTCTTTTAAATTTTAACAATTTGCCTATAATTTCACAAACAACTTTTGAAAATTTGTCTGTTAAACTTTTTTTTAATTTCTTTTTTTAATTTTTAAAATTCTTAAAATTTTACTTTTTCTAAAATGTTAAAAACAAAATGTATTTGTTTATAATAACAAAAATCTCTTACTGGGTCTAGGTCAGTTGCAAAACAGAACGCCATTTTGTATAAATGCGCCAGTCTATAAACTGATTGAAACAATTTTATTATTAAAACCCCCCCTCTCCTCACACATCCTTCGCAAATCTCATAAAAACTACAGTACTAAACAAAATCTAACAAACATTAATAAGATTTAGAGACTATAAACTGATGTTGTCAGGTAAAAATTGGAATCTGTGCTTCCATTATTTTTTTTTTTGGGATTGTCATAGAAAAGGGACATTTGACATCTCAAATTTTATATTTTTGTGTGTTTTTATTAATTAACTTCTATACAATTTTTTTGTTAATTCTGTTATAATTAAAGTGGCAAGTTTCATAATATGCCACACTTTTTCTTGAAATTTAAGGCCAAGTGTAATTTTTGATTATATTCATAAAAAATGGCACCCTTTGATATTGTCATTTAAAGGTGACAGACAAGTGTCATCATTTATTTTAGATGATAATTTATTGACATTCTGTTTAAAATTGTTCGGATTTAAGTAACACAATTCATATTCAGCCTTATTCCGGGTGTCGTTGTCATATACGACTGTGTCGTTTATTGTAGTAGATTAAAGAACACAGGTTGTGTTTTACTTTAATCTATTACAAAAAACGACACAGTCGTATACGACAACGACAACGACAACTGGAATAAGGCTGATTGACATATTTATAAATTTTTTAAATTCCGCCGTAATTTTTCGGGTTTTTTTACATAGTCATAAAAAATTTGACTTTTCTTTATCACTTTATGAATTTTGTTTATTTGTGGCAATTTGCCTCATTGAATAATTTGTTTATAAACCTTTCTACGTTTCTCACCACATTTTTGTCATAATTTTGTCATTTAATAATAATTTTATTCCTTAGTTTTCTCTTTCACTGTTTTTGTTTTTTTTTTAACTTTTACTTTTTGTAAAAAAAATGCGTTTATTTCTATTAATTTTAAAATTCTACGCATTTTGTTTTGTTTTGAAAGTCTATAAATAAATTTTTGAAAAAAGTAGCCTCAATTTAATTATTTTTTGGCATGCAAATTTATACTGCGAAAACGTTAATATTGCCACAAAAAAAAAACATTATTTTTGAGAGTAAAAGTCTTAAGATTATTTATTTTTCTTATGGATTATATGAAAATTAAATAAAAATTAAAAATATTTTTTATTGAATTAATAGAATTTATAATTGATTTTCTTTGCTTTTTAGCTATGGGAGCGTTAAAATTGGTTTAGTTTTATTGCAAAACCTTGCCTTGTTTTTTTAATTGTTTTATTGTTAAGTATTTATTTGTTATATGTATGTGAATCGATAGAAATTAAAAAAAAAAAGGATAGAACACGTGTTATAAAAGGTATGGCAACCTTTAATTTACTGTAAAATAAGAGCTGAGCAAAAGGTAAACAAAGGGAAGTGTGCCGGACATTTTACTTGTAATTCATTAAGTAAATAAGAGATAATATAAATATACTAGTGTTAAGGTCAGACAATGAAAGTACCTGTTGTTATTGATTGTTAAGATAAGAAATTTTTCAAAAATTCTTTAAAGTTAAAAAAAATTACTTGTGTATAAAAATAGTTTTTTTTCTTGCTGGGCAAATTGAATTAAATCACTTAAAAAATTTTAATACGGTTTTTTAATTATTTATATTTGAAAATGATTTAAGAAAGCATTAGGCCTGATACAAATCGAAACAAACTAGTTTAAATAAATTAAACTAAATTTTATGATTTAAAAGTGTTTTTGACTTTTGTTTACTTATTTTTTTTTAATTGTTTCAGTTTTATATTTCAATTGATAAAAACCTTTAAAATGCACCTTTAACGGAAATTTTATTTCATTAAAAACAGAAAAATAAACAAAAATATCAACACCATTTTAATCAGTTAAGGCCACTTTAAACCGTTTACACTGCTTTTTTAACTATTGTTTTCCGCACAAACATATCATCACTAAAAACAACAATTTATTTTCCACCCAACAAATCTCGGCTTATCTGTTATTTGTTTATTTAAATTTAAATATGAACTTTAAAATACAGTCAAATTCTGAAAATTTCCATTTAAAATAAAATTTACAAATAAATAATGCAAATAAATAATGCAAATAAAAATGTTTAACGTTCCTTAATAGATAAAAGAGTCTCGATGATAATTTTGCTATTGTCAGGGAAAAGTGACAAGTGTTATCATGTATTTTATTTAAATATTTGTTAAACTTATTTGAGTTGTTCACGAAAGGCTGGTTATCAAGTTATATAGTTATTTATTTAGTCACAACAACTAAGTACATTTATATACATTTTGTTTTAACCACATAACCAGATACTCCGACTGTCGTGAACGAACCAATATAGGAATTTAAACTATATTGAAAGTATTTTTCAATTTTAGTAACATTTATAGACTTGTATAATTTTCAATTGATTTTAACAATAAAATTAAAACGTTTTTTTATGTGTTTTTTTTTAATAATGTTGTCACTGTCATTTAAAAGTGACTTGTGGCAAATGATGGTATACTAAGTTTGTCATTTCGTGTAAAACTTTTTAAATATTTATCTAAGACCCTATAAAATATATACAAATATTCTGGGTCCTTCAGTAATTCTAAATATATTTAGCCATGTCGGTCTGTCCGTCTGTTTACTTTCAAAAGACTTAACAGAAAAGAACAATTTTGGTGTCAAATTTTTTCTATAGTTTTGAACCAAAATGTGAAACAACCTCCGTAAAAAATTGATATTTTTGTTAAAAAAAAACTAACATTAATTGGCGAGAGAATGCACCAATTCTCATTGAATATTGCACAAATTAGTTTTATACGACAATAGATTGTGTAAAGATTGGTCCATAATTAACCATAGAGCCCAGCCCATGTAAAGCTCATTCTCAGAAAAACCTTTAATACGCCTTAAACCGTTACGAATAACGCTATTGTAGCAAAACTTGTGCTGCCATGGCTAATAAACACTACAAATCACACTGCCAAATTTCGTAAAGATCGATCCATAATTAACCATATGCCCCATATAAAGGGTACTCTTAAAATATACTTTAATACGCCTAAAACAGCAACAAGTTATACAACTGTGAGGTCATTTACATTAGATGATAATACAAGTCGTACGTATTTTGCTCTAATTATTGCTTACAAATTTTCAAAAAACATTAACAACTTATCATGATAGGGATGTACATATTTTCTCAAAATACGTACGACCTGTGTCATCTTATAAACTACCCTTAATTATTCTTAAAATTTCATAAATTTGGTCATATATTTTTGTTTATATTCGTATTCGGATTTTTCGGAATTAAAAGACGTAAATTTTAAATTTTTTTAAACATTTTTAAATTATTTTGTATTATATTTTAATTTAAAAGCCTGACTCACGATGCCGATAACTATCGCATGCTTGAATTTTTCACGACAAACGGCTGATTTTCACCCCACTTAAAATGTTCAGCACGACAAGTGTATAATCGACAAATTTGCTCATCACTATGGAATATTATGCGACCACAAATGTCAATATTCAGACACTTGTGTTGTGGTCTTCGATAGTGACATTTTGTTGCAACGTTCAACGAATTTATTTCTTTAATATTACGTGAAACACTAAATATTTTTTTATACAAATATCTTTTCTATTTTTTTCACAAAATTGTATTGTTGAAAACAGATGTTTTTTGTGTACTGCTTTGTTGTTATTTGTAGCAAATCAAGTAGCACAATAAATTTACATGTTTTGGAAATTTTTATTTTCCATCTAGTGTTTAGCTTGTGTAATAACGTGTGATTTTTTAGCTATTATCTTTTTGGCAACACTGGTTTAAACAGCTGACGCACGTTTCGTGTTTTTTTTTCACTGTCAAAAATCTTCAGTTTGGTCTATAATTTAACCATGAATCGTCTTACAAACGAACAACGCTTGCAAATTATTGAATTTTATTATCAAAAGGCGTGCTCTGTTAAGAAAGTTCATCGCGCCCTTCTTCCATTTTATGGTCAGTTTAATCGACCCATATTTTTGGCTCAATGGGTACTTTATAAGCAGAATTGTCGATTTTGGAGTGAAGATCAGCTAGAAGCATTGCGAGAGCTACCAATGCATCCAGAAAAAGTCACAGTTTGGTGCGGTTTATGGGCTGGTGGCATCATTGGACCGTACTTCTTCAAAGATGATGCGAATCGTAACGGAACTGTGAATGGTGAGCGCTACCGTGAGATGATATCCAACTTTTTTTTGCCCAAAATGCAAGAGCTTGACTTGCATGACATGTGGTTTCAACAAGACGGTGCCACATGACACACAGCACACTCAACAATGGACTTATTGAGAGGCGAGTTCGGTGAACATTTTATTTCACGTTCGGGACCGGTAAATTGGCCGCCTAGATCGTGCGATTTAACGCCTTTAGACTATTTTTTGTGGGGCTATGTTAAAGCTCATGTCTATACACACATGCCCGCTTCAATTGACGCATTGGAAGACATCATTGAAGCATTTATTCATGAGATACCGGCCGAAATGTTGGAAAGAGTATGCCAAAATTGGACTAAGCGGATGGACCATTTGAGGCGCAGTCACGGTCAACATTTGCATGAAATAATCTTCAAACATTAAATTATATGGACCGTACTATCGATTCAAATAAAGATTTCATGTATTTTTCTGAATTTTATGTTTTTTTTTAAAAAAACTTTCCTATAGCTCTTAAAAAATCACCCATTAGTTGATGGGGCAATACAGTCATTTGACAATAAATAAATGGATTACGTTAGAAACGTAACGACTGAAAAGTCGATAGTTAGTGGTGGGGCGCTTATGAGAATGATAATTAGAGACATCTTGTAGCTGCTCGCTTAAGTTGTCGATCTACATCGGGTGCCCGGCTGAATTTGTCTTTCATCAAAAATATTTTAATTTAAAATGGTTATACTTCCCTTGCAAATTTTTGCATATACATTTACACTCATACACTTATTTACATACAGGCACTAGCATACAATTTTTTTTTTTTTTTTCTTTTTTGTAAATGTATAAGTGGCAAATAGTAAATAAATAAAAAGAAAATTTTTACAAAATACCAGAATACAGGATAAGACTAAAAACAATGGAAAAAATATACAACAACAAAAATAAATTAGAGGTGTTATATACACATGACTAGCTCGTTGGATGACTGACTGCCTTAGTGACAAACGGTCATACAAAATTATTTTATGTTATAGTTGCAATGTTAATTTCATAACCATTAATAGAGACAAATTCTAGTAAAAATTATAACAACAACTATATATATACACCCAGAGAAAAAACAAGTTTTAATAAGGTCGCCTCCAACAAAACTATTTTTAAAGAAAATTTTAAACATAATATATTTAATTTGACCATATTATTGTCACCGACAACCATATTAAGGTTAAATTAGTCATTTATCAAGAAGCCACAACCATATTATGGTTGCATCCGAACATATGGGCAATAATAACTAAAATATGTTTAACACTTTAACATAGCATGGTTGTTTTTCAACCAAGGCCTGTTGCTCTTGGAAAAAAGAAAAATACTATTGTGAATTTTGTGAAAATTTCCTTTGAAAATAGTTACATATATTGAAACATGTTTTTTCTCTGCGTGTACATATACACCAAATGCTTAAACACCCATTTTATTTTCTATTTTCCATTCACTCTTATTTGAATACTGAGTAAATGTTTTAGTATTGTATTTGTTTATGCCATTGTTACAGTGGTTGTTATTGTGTATAAACCCTATGCTTGTTCTTATTTACACTATTTTCCCCATACTCAATCCTGCCATAAACAAAACAATTACAAAAAAAAGCAACAGGGTAAAGGGAAGTGAGATTATTAAAAAAAAAAAAATGATCACAACACAAACAAAACTATAATAAAGACTACCGTGTTAAGGTAGTTACATGTAGTGATGCCAGATTATGGCATTTATCCCCAAATTGGGAAATAGGGATTACATTCAATGGATTTGGGTTACGATTTTTTCAGCCTTGTCATTAAAAGTAGAAGATGTGTTTTAATATCTAAAAAGTTTATTTCGACAAATGTCGAAGCGTTTCCCACCAAATCTAAATTTTTTTCAAGACAAACATTTTGCTCCAAATATACATATACTGTTATCCATTAGGGCAGCCTAATTTCAGCGTAGTTAAAAAAATAATTCCAACATGTCCAAATTTCAACCGACATTTATTAATTCAATGGAAGAAACTTTTGTTTGCTAAATGGAAGGACTTATTTAAAGTATAAAGATTTAATACTTTGAGCTATTTTTGGACAAAAGTTTATTAATATCAAGATGCCGTTGGAACACGCACGGCCATTTGAAGATTTAGCCAAGTTGGTATTAACACTGTTTTGTCTACCAACTAAACATTAAAAAAAAATTAAAACAACAAGAAGAATTAAAATGCAATACGAATTGCTACAATCATTATAACGAATAAATACTCACTTTAAACGTAAATCAATTGGTTGCGATATGTTTGAACTATCCCCAAAAATTACAAAGCTGTTTAATTCAAGTTCTATGTACCAAATAATAAAAATATTTCTTGAGGATTTTTGGGGAAAAAATTAAACTTAACTCAAAATGTATTTGAATATAAATTTTAAACAATTTGTAAGTATTTGCAAATGTCTAATTTCATTGTTTTCATTCGCATTCACTAAACCTTTATTCGCCGCACCCCTTAAAGATAGTAAAGCACACTCACACATACGTATGCATAACAGTACATACCACAATACCATCCAGAAAAAGTGTCATAAGACTTTGACGTCGTTTTCTAATTCTAATAATAAACCGTTGGCAACATGACTATGGCAATGAAAGGCAACATCATGTCTTAACAAAGATGGCCAACCAAGTGTAAAGCAAATAAAATAATGTAATTGTTGTTTTTTAAAGAAATTTAAGACAATTTACAAGAAGTTTAAAGATTAAAGAAATTTAAGCTTTAATTTAGAGCATTAACAAAAAAAGAAAAAGAAAAAAAAGAAAAATATAACAAGAGAAAAATTTAATTTTATAGACATGAACAGAATAAATTATTTTTAGGAGTAATTTTTATGTTGTAAAGCCTAGTACTCTGTTCCAATTTGTGAAAAATGTTCAGCAACATCTATTATTTCATGCGAAAAATTTGACATGTATCAATGTTACCTATCTCGAGAGTTTGTAGAATTTGACGTTTTTAATCATTCAAAGTATGCGACATTGTTTTGCATATGTAAACAAGACCCACATGTATTTTACGAAAAAGTATTTTTTAAATAAAAAATGAAGTAAAAATAAAATTAAATATTGATGAAAACCTGTAACCGGTTGTGTTATTAATGTTTTGCAGTTCTCATTTTAATATTAAGTTTAAACTTTTTTCATTTGCTTAAAATTCCACGTGAAATAAGTGCAGCTTATATTATTTCGCAGTTGTAAAAAAAATGTTGCTAGAAACATTTCGCAACTTTTTCACAAATTAAACAGAGTACAACTCTATCAACATTTTTTCATAGAAATTCCGCACAAGTTTTTTTTATATGAGTTTTGACAGCATTTCACGTGAAATGTTGAACAGAGTACTAGGCTTAAATCGGCATTTAATTTATCTAAAGGGTGGTTAAATTTTAAGGGCCGATGTTGATTTTGAAAAAAAAAAACACAAATTATTTAGGAAATTATTGTCATTTCTTTGTATTATGATAATATTGGGTATGGTTAAATTAGGTATGGAACAAAATATCGGCCAAACTGCCTCCATCCGATGGTCCAAATTTTCGATGACGCTGAGGCATACATAATTGAAGTTATATGCCGTTAATGTGCTGAATTATCACATCCTTTACCTGTTGAATTGTTGCTGTCTAATCGACGTACACCTTTTCTTTTAAATAACCCTAAAGAAAGCAAGTCTAACTGTGTCAAATCACATGATCTTGGCGGCCAAATGACATCGCCATGACGTGAAATAACACGGGCATTGAATTTGTCGCGCAAAAAAGTCTGTTGTTTCGTAAGCTGCGTGGCAAGTGGCACCGTCCTGTTTAAACCCCATATCGTCCACATCCATATCTTCCAATTCGGGCTATTAAAAGTTCGTTGTCATCTCGCGATAGCCAACACCATTCACAGTAACTGCCTGACCGGTCTCATTTTGGAAAAAATACGGCACCAAACAGTCACTCTTTGTGGGTGGATTGGTTTTTTAACAATCACTCTTGGATTATCATTAGCCCAAATGCGGCGATTCTGCTTATTGACGAATCCACTGAGGTGAAAATGTGCCTCATCACTGAAGATGATTTTCTTCGAAAATTGACGATATGCATTTTCATAATAAGCCTGAATAACTTTGACGCGTTGCTCGATTGCGCATCTTTCCATGGTTCAAATTGAGTTAGTCTAAAATTGAGAAATATCAAATGAAATGCAGAAAAAAGCTTGACGTTTAGGTGTGTTTCACATTCAACATCGGCCCTTACAATTTAACCACCCGCTACGTTGGCAACTGGCTATAGCCAGTTTAATTTAATTTAGAAAATTTTTAATTGGGGACTTACAAGTTCCAGTTTTGCGGCTGTATTTATCTGAACAAAGCTATATCTATCTTTCTATTAACACAGAAAAAATTCTCCCAAATTTTTCACCAATTAAAACATTAATCAAAAATAAAATCAGTTTTAATTAAAAATTTAATTAAGTAAACTAATTTTTTCTGTGTACATATATATGTTTTTATAAACTTGTAACATTACTGACAGACTGATTCATCATCGCACAGCCTAAACGCCAAAAGCTAAAAAGTTGAAAATTGGACCGGAGGTTGGCCTCTCGCCAAATCGATCCAATAAGACGGGAATTTTGGAAATACGAATGTTTAGGGGATAAAAAGGGTAAAAACGTGTAGTTTCGCTAACCTCATATCTCCTTAACTAAAAGAAATATAAAAAATTTAATAATTATCACTCTTCCTTAAAAAAAATAAGCGGACAGGTGTCTAGTACTATTTTTTTTTTTTTAATTTGGACCTTTTGGGGAGTAAACGGGTAAAACCTGTATTTTGATTTTTTTTTTTAACCCCATCTATCTTTTAAACCAATAAACATAAAAATTATATAACATTCGTAACTTATCTAAAAAATACAAATATAGATTTGGTTTTTTTTTGGAAATTCGAACGTTTAAGGGGTGAAAATCGTACCTATTTTTGGTACTTTTGTTACAAAATAATTTTCTCCTTCCATTCATTGGCGTTTACATATGTATTAAATTATGGGCTCCCACTTCAATATTGCAATTTTTTAAACCTCAATGGGGTAAAAAAAGTATCAAAAAAGGGAAATACGGGAAATTAAGTTTCGATCCTTAACTTTTCCGTTCTATTTTTAAATGTTCTATAATATTGAATGTAGAAACATAAAATTATAGGTTCAGGGTCCTTAGTGAATGAGAACCTTTAAGATAAATAATGTTGGTACTTTTTTGTTAAAGTCTGGAAACATAAACTTTGGCATATAAATATATCCACGAAAAAAAGGGAAACGCTAACATAAAATTTTTCTACCTCCATTCATTAACAGAAAAAATTATTACATTTCTCCAATCATTGATTATATTGATTACTAAAAATTGTGAATATTTTTTTTCAATAAATGACATTTTTAATCTTAGTTAAAAAAAGGATCAAAAAACTTTGCCATTTCAAACAACGTGTTAATTGATTTAAATAAATATTTACAATTCCCAACAACAATTCTACATGTTTTAATTATATTATTTTAAACGAAAAAATTCAATTAAGATTTTTTGTTATTTAATTAAAATTTTAATTGAAAATTTATTTCAAAACAACTAAAATGTTAATTAAATCAAAATAACATTTTTAATTTTCTTTCAACTAAAAAAATAATTGCTTCAATTATTACATTAATTAAATTTAAATACTTTTTTAACCATTTTTTTAATTGATAAAACACTTTTTTCTGTGTTGACATTTATGTATTAAATTATGGGCTCCAACTTCAATATTGAAATTTTTGATATTTCAATGGGGAGAATAAAAAGTATCAAAAAGGGGAAATACGGGAAATAAAGTTTCTATCTAAGATAAATAATGTGGTACATTTTGAATTTTCTTTAAAATTAAACTTAGAAACATAAAATTATAGGAGCAGGGTCCTTGGTGAATGAGAACCTATGAGGTGAAATATGTTGGTACGTTTTCCCTAAAACCGAGAAACATAAACATTGGCATATAAATATGTCTACGGAAGAAAGGAAGACGCTAACATAATAGCGGGTTAAATGCTAGTATTTAATAAACCGTTTTCTTTGTGAAACATAGAAAAACACATTACATTTTTCATTAACGTTTATTAAAACAAACGTTTATTTAGTAAAATTGTAATATAAATTGTAATATAAATTGTAATATAAAATTTGTTTTGTAAAAAAAAATATTTTTATGAATACGGAATTAAAATAATAAATAGTAATAATAAATCTATCGTTTGTTTTTAACAGTCCGTCCAATGACTTAATATCGAGTTTTTTGCTTCTTATTGCAAACTTTAAATTAATATCAACATATTTTTATCCAGTTAATATATTGGCAGCACTTGTTAACGTGTATAGTCATAAACTGAGCTGCCAGATGATTTATTTTAGTAAAACGGCAGTTTAAGAGAATTTAAGTTTGGAAATTAATGAAGATGTGTATTATAGCCTTCACCACAGGTGGAAAAAGTATATAAAAGTTTGTCATTCCGCTTGTAATTTCTACAATATTAATCCTAGAACCTATAAAGTATATATATTTTTGATTCTTATGAGTAGCGAAGTTGATTTAACGATGTCCGTCTGTCTGTCTGTTGAAATGGACCTCAAAATAATAGGGACTAGATTGTTTTGTATTTATGTCACATAGGCTCTATTCAATTTTGTTATGGCTTAGATATTAGCAAATGTATTAATTGATTGAATCGCTTCATATTTATCCTTTTTGTTATGTCTTCCTCATTTTCTTCATTATAAAATAAATGCCTTTTAATTTATTATTAAGGAACAGGAAAACATTTTTTATATACTACATATTTATTCATATGTGACGCCTTTGTCTATTTATATCTATAGAAATATAATACTTAAGCAATATGTCAGCGAACAAAGAAAATATAATAAAAAAAAAACGTAAATAAATGTTTATATGCAAATATGCGAAATGAAAATTAAATTACTTTCTTGATAAAGAAACACACTTAACTGCCACCACCTTCAAAACCCTCCTTCAATGTTTTAGCTTGAATACATTCAACAAATTGCTTTAAAAAGGACTTTTCATAGAAAAAAAAAAACGAATGTTCATGTCCTATACTTGTCTACTCACTTTTAGTATTTATTCAAACTATGAAGAAATTTCTATTATAACATAGTGTTTTTATTAGGAAAATCAATGAGATCATATGTATGCATGGAAATATTTGCTATAACAGCAGTTTTCATTTCATTATGACGAAAATAAATACATTATAGGAAAAAAAGGAAAAATTCCATTTAAAGCAATTTGTAAAGTAAAAAACATAACAAGTTATTGATTTTTCTTTTAAATTTTAATAATAAAAATTTTTTAAACTGTTGAATTTTGCATTTAATAAATAAAGATATTTTTAAGAGTTTTTAATGCAAATCTGGGTACAGTTAGACCTGGTTTGGTCGCGGTACCGTCCCCGTTGGGAGAAATCTCCCCGCTCTCTCTCCAAAAAAAAAAAAAAAAAAAAAAAAAAAAAAAAAAAAATGCAAATCTAGTACATAAAATGTTTTTTGTATTATTGTATAATTTTGTATAACTATGTGGTAAATAAGGAAAATACATCCCAAGAGTCATATGAATTTTGTCCTTGTGCTTGGATTATAACTGACCAAGCCCATTTTTTTCGCTTTTTACCGGAGTGAAATAATAAATGACATAATTTCTTAAGAAAACAAGTAAGAGTGTTATTTTCGGCGATGCCGAATCTTATATACCCTTCACCATGGTGCAATATAAATAGAAAGTTATATAAATACCGTTCTTTAGATATAAATAAATCTGTTTTGTACCCCTCCAACTACTCTAATCCCGCCCGCATTTTGTCGGATGTTGTGTATTGATAACCAAGACGCTTGTGCCTAATTTGGAAACTTTGGCTCTTGTCTCTCTCCAGACATACATAAATCAATAATGTTTTTGTATCGAAAGTGTCATGCCCACTTCTCTAATACACCCCCCCCCCCCCCCCAAAATTTTTTAGAGCGGCTGCGTATTAATAACCCAGTTATGCGTACCAAATTTAGACAATTTTTCTCTTAGCGCTCTTTAGAAATAAATAAATATATTTTGTGTCATGCCCACTTCTCCACCCCCGAACACATTTTTTCGGATGTTGTCTCTTGATAGCCAAGATGCTTGTATCTCATTTGGAAAATTTAGCTCTTGCCGTTCTCCAGATATATATAAATCTATAATATCTCTGTATGGAAAGTGCAATGCTCACTTCTTTACTCCTGCCCCCTTTTTGTCGGATGTTGCCTATTGATAACCAATACATAGAAAAAATTCTCCAAAGTTTTTCACCAATTAAAGCATTAATCAAAAATGAAATCAGTTTTAATTAAAAATTTAATCAGGTGAATTAATCGTTAAATCAAGTGAATTAATCGTTTAATCAAGTGAATTAATCAAGTGAATTAAACGTTTAATTGATACTATTAATTTGTTTACTGGTGCAAATTTAATTAATTTTTCAATCAATATCACAATTTGTTTAAATGAAATAAATTTTTATTTTTTTTTTTCTGTGTATGATTGTGGCTAATTTGGAAACTTGGGTTCTTGACGTTCTCCAGATAAACATAAAATAAAATAAATATTTCTGCCACCGATCGGGCTGAATTTCAATAGCAAACAATTTCGAACTATATGTGACATAAATATATAAACACCTGGTCTCCATCATATCTGGGGTCTTCGGCAAACCCATTTCAATAAACAGACATACATTGTTAAATCAACCTCGCTACTCATAAGGGCCCAGAATATTTTAGCAATTACAAACGGAATGACAAACTTATAAATGTATTCCTTTATTACCTTCGGTGAAGGGTATAAAAAAAGTAAAGCAAAATTTTAAAAGCAATAAAAGCTTACGCACGCATAATTATAAAGAAATTACTAAAGAGCTGTATTCAGTTGAGGATTACGCAATTTTTATAAAAATTGATTGATTCAATGAACAATAACAGAAGTACTTTACATAGAATTAGAACAAAAACTGCAATAATAAAAAACCTTGTCGTCACTAGAAATAAATTTACTAACATTAAAGTTTTAACAGCGTCGTTAAGCAATCTGTCTTGAAAGCTCTTCTATAATTAACCGGCATTTAACCCGGTTCTCATTCACTCAGGACCCTGCACCGGTAATTTTATGTTAAGAAGTTTAATATTATAGAAAATTCAAAAGTACCACATGTAGAGCGGAAAAGTTAAAGATAGAAACTTAATTTCCAGTATTTCCCCTTTTTGATTGATACTTTTTCTTTCTTTCCATCGAAGTATCAAAAATTTCAATATTGAATTGGGAGCCCATAATTTAATACGTAAATATCAGTGGAGAAAAATGTTTTGCAAAAAGGTACCAACAATTTATACTATTTATACAATTTATATACTTTTTAATTAATATTTGTATTTTTTTAGATAAGTTACGAATGTAATATAATTTTTATTTCTATGTTTATTGGTGACAAAAAAAAAACTTCCAAAATACAGGTTTTACCCGTTTACTTCCCAAAAGGGGCAACACTTTTCTCGTTCTGTAAGAATGTTAATCTCGAAGCTAAAAATAGCATTAATTCTGGGAACACAACGGGAACGAACGAAGAATTATTGGCAGTGAATGTACGTCGACAAACTTACCATATATTTATATATATATTTAAATACACACAATCATGTCGTCAACTATAATTCGCCATACGCGGCGAACTCTGCTGGATGTCCAAACCTCGCGTTTAATATGTTGATGCGTTTTATGCATTTGTCAGAAAAGTAGAATCAGTGTAATTGTAGTAACGAACGCGTGAAGTTACATTCTTTTTTTGCATGCGTCTTGAAAAAGGCCAAGAAAGTATGAAACGATAAGAACGAGTGGTGTGGAACTCCAGCTTTAAGCCGGCGAAACAACTTTCTCGATTATTACAGCCGAAAAATTTGTCGTGTTAGGCGAACTCGTCGTTCGTCCCAGTTGTGTTTCTATCCTAAGACTTTTTTAAACAAAATTTAAATAAAACATTGCCATTTCCTGAACAAGTTATGTATGTAAAAAATTCTTCGTTTTAATTTTTAAATTCAACTTATGTTTATAAAAAATAAAATAATAAAACCAACTGACTGACAAATTCCGCTCACACCTTTTCAATCACATAATTCTATCATCTAGATTCGAGAGTCACACATTTCAGAATACATACTATTTCTCTATATCAAAATAATTTAAAAAAATGTGTTAATTTTTCGTAACACATACAAAATTTAAAAAAAAAAAGGATTTTCTTTTCACTATTGGACCCAACTTTAAGCAGCATATCTCCTAATAATTATTTACAATTAACAACTGTACCCTTATTCCCCTCACCTTTGTTGACATTTTTTTCCCATTCAAGATGTTAATTTAATAAACATATTAAACAATTGAATTTAATTTTTTTTTTTTAATTATATTATTTTTAGATTATTCAAGAAAACACTTTCGCTTTTCTATTGCAAGAAAATGCAATATAGCCGAAAGTTTATCAATGATATTGGGATACCGTTATCTTTTGGGACATACATATGTACATTTAGTATGGGAATAATTGGGAGAGAATAAGATGATGTTTTTGTGTACGTGTGCTTTGATTTTAATTTTCATGCTTACGCACTAACACACATGCACACGCGCCAACATTGGGGAGCAAATCACATAAACACGTGTGTGCATGTGGGCGATTAAGCAAAACAAAATGGTGAGTGATGCCATACCTTTATCCCGGGTTTTCAAGGATTTTAATGAAAATGCGGTTTAACGGAATTTACAAGGATTTAATGAAAAAAAGGTTTAAGCCATATTTTAAAACTTGTGAAGGTTTTATAGGTCAATACCAAATATTCACGATATAATAAAGATTTTATTGTCTTTTCAATTATTTGAAACGTTAATGTTCGTATAGAAAATGTCTATGATTTAAAAAAATATTTTCTATATAAAATTATATATGAACGTTCAAAATCGTAGAACAGGCACTTTAAGTTGCTCTACCAGTGCCCATGTTCTGTAACTCCCGCGGCGAGAAACTTTTCGATTGAAATGTGAGAAATGAAAAAAATGCCGTAAATTGAAACAAACAGCTGTTTTTCTCACTTAACTGCGTCTGTAAAATTTTTGGCGAGTTATAACTGTCACGTAAGGAAATTTCTGGCCAATATACTGAAAAAGTGCGTCTGTAAAATTTTTATGAGAAAGTTCCCGCTTTGAACTGTAAAATAAACTCACGCATAAAAACGGGGTGAGAAAAAATTTCAACACTTAAAATGCAATGAATATTCATATAAAACTCGCCTGCGACTGTTTGGTAATAGATTAAAGAGAATGTGAACTTATTTCCTTTAATCTATTACCAAACTGTCGCAGGCGTATTTCAAATTCGCCAACCACGATAAGGGTGATTAACACGGAAGAGATAAGTATTTTGTTCTTGGCAGATTTTTTCATCGTTTTATTATTTTGCTTTTAATATTTTTGAAAAATATACGAATGTTTTCAAAGCAATTTTGTAATCAACAAAAATTAAAGTCGCACTTTACATTTTTTTGGTATAGCCGACGGTTGTATTTTTGCCGCCGTCGTTGAAAATTTTTAAATTTTAGTCAAATTTGGTCGCCGTCAACGATATGTTTGACTGGCGATCTCAACATCTGCAATTTCATATCGGCTTCGAGTAGAATATTAAGACATTTATTACGTAACGACGTAATCTCTTTTGATAGTTTTCGAAATGAGTTACAGACACACTTTTTTCTCACTTTACGAGAAACGATGGAATATTTTGTTTCATATGTTTTAGATGCTTTTTAGAAGTTCTCACCAAAGTTACAGAACATGGGTACAGAACAGATCACTTAAAAACCGAAGTTTTTTTTTTAAAAAAGTGCAATAAAAGATTTTGTTTGTTGTGCTTAATTCCCTTTTTTAATAATTGATAAAAATACTGAAATTTATTGTTGGAGGATAAGCTGTTCCTATGCGCATTTCACTGGTTGCTTAGGCCAGATCGTCAGGAAACGTTCTCCTAAATAATTTTAGAAAAGCCAAAGCTATCAGCAAACAAAACTACAGAAGGAATGAGAATTACCTACAATACCCTCAAAAAGTTTTATTTGCAACGATATCAAAGCTTAAACAAAATACCAAACAATAAAACAGTGATGATTTTTTATCTTTTCTTACATTTCCCACTGTGCAATAAGCAAAAATATATTTTTTGCAATGTTAACTCCTATTTAGCTTATGTACATTTTGATCAAATAATTTCTAATTTCTAATGGTGGGTGGCATCTAAGCCTGAATATGGCAATATTATAAGAAGACCTGCAACTTCAGCTTTATTTTTTTTTTTTGCGAAGAAATGTTCTTTATTTCTTTGTTTTATACGGAACAATTGCTTCAGAAAGACATCGTATTCTTGTGAAAGTTTATAACTTGCACAACCGACAACAGGTGAAAATCTTTGACAAACACCAGTGGATTCTGTAATTTTTAACAATTGTTACAATTGTCAACCTGTTTTCTTATTTGCGCTAACGATTGTGCGATTCTGTAAAAAAATATGACAAATTAACGAAAAGCGCATGGAGGTATAAAAAGCATCCAGAATATGCAGAATTTCTTAGATTACAAAGGCAAACCGTTTAAATGATAAGGAAATGTAAACACATAAGCGTAATAATCTTAAAAATTCAAGGCAACTTCGAAAAAAAGTAAATGAAAACTGACTTTTACGCACATTTTAACTATTCTATCATTTTTGTAATTCCTTAATTTTGCTGAATAAAAGATCCGGAATTTGTAGTAATATGTAAATTATGATAAAAAAAAAACATGTTATTATTGACGCATGCCTTAACTCAACAGAAAACTTTTTATACAGCCAATATACAGTGAAACCTTCCATAACCGGACACTCACAGCCGCGCAGGTTTGTCCGGTTATGGGAGAGGTACCCATTTATTATTTTAAGTATTTTATTTAAAAAGTATAAATTTCATTAAGGCATTGGTAGATTTGACTATTGTGGCTAGGGTTGCCACCTTTTTTCTTTTGCATTAAAGTACATTTGGTTGTTAAAGGTTGAGGAAAAAGTACACAGCATAAAAATAGGACAATTTATTTTTTATTCGTGTTATATTTTAAAACGTATTTTTATTGCTTTTCGCCAGTTTTATCCAATAATTATCATTGCTATGCAATTGCACAGCATCTTTACAGACTAACAGGGGTGTTCTGAAAATCGAAAACGGAAAATGCAAGAATTTAGAAGTTCTTTTATATACACTCTTAATCCAATTATTATAAATTTTCTTATAGAATTCTGTTTAATAGAGAACTATTTGTATTTTATTTTATTTGTATTTCTTTCACTACAAAAATCTTGTTTGCGTTTTGTTTTTTCGATTTCGAGAACACCCCTGTGAATTTAACTTTAAGTTAATAATTAGCTCATTTTTTATCAGATTCAGAGACGCTTTTTTCTTTTGTTTCGCCATTGTTACGTGTAGAGGTCTTAGGAAAAAATCGCCAATCATATAAGCGACAACAAATCGCCATTAAAAAAAACATTTTATCCCTTTCATTTTTCCCTGACTAAAATAAACCGAATCTATTTTAAATTTTAAATAAATCAAGTCATGCGGAATAAAGTATTTTCGCATATTTTATTGTTCTCATATAGTATAGAGTAAAATAACCCGAAATACTTTATTATAAAGTATCGGGTGGCAGCCCTAATGTTGTTGAGAAAAAATGTATTAAAAGTAGACTTTAACTTAGATCGGTTCAACTCGACCTGTTGAATTTCAAACTTTTGGATGTGTTAAAATGCGATAAAGTCGTAAAATTCTTCAAACGGGTAATTTGTTTTTATGCTTCATCATCATAGTTATTTGTGGAATCAGAGATAAATATCTCGTCGTTAAAGTCCACCACTTTGCTTGAATTTAATTTTTCAATACAGTCATATTCAGTGTAGACGCTTTCATCTACATACTTTTTAAAATTTGTCAAAACGATTGGATTGACCGAACAGTTCTTTTATATATGCATACGTTGCAAGTGGAATATTATCCTCGGCATCAAAATCCGGATGATTATAACAAGCTGATAAGAATTTAGCTTTCCGAAAGCCATTTTTAACTAAAAAATAGTTAACGCGAGCTTAACAAACAAATTTTTCAATTCAAAAGTAATTTCATTGCCATCCTTTGTTTAAACTGGGGAATCACCAATTTTATTGGCATTAATATCAGTATATGTAAATCAGAGTTGCAAAAAAAGAACTACTGAGAAAGCAACTCTTGTTGTCGTCCGTCCCTGTGGGAGAGAAATCTTTAAAAAAATGTTAAAATTGAGTGTGCGTCCGGTTATGGGAATCATCTTTGTATGAAAAAAACTAATGATCAGCTTGAATCAACAAAATATGACCGGCTATAGGATGTATCTGTTATGAGAGGTTTCAATGTATTTAGTTGAATTTGAATTTTATTTTTTTAATTTAAACCGGTAAACAAAGGAAATTTATTAGGAATTTTTCAAATGTTAATAACGCTTTACATTTCCTTTAAATACTTAATTAATTCTTCCTAAATTTCATAAAAAATATACACATATGTTCCCTATTTTTTATATGCAAAGATCCACTTATTTTTCTTTTCTTAGTGCTTGAATACCGTTATTTTAAGTGATGCCTCCTTTTGTTTACAATCAAACTCATGGTTTTTTTTTGCTGTATATCTGGCAACTCTTTGCTATAATACTCTCTTTATTAGTGTGTATTTTAACTGATAGTAATTTTCCTTCTTTTTTTTCGTCTGTCCTGTGTAATTTTGTTAGTTTGCCGATATGTTTTTTAGGGATTAATGTATTAGTAGAACAATAACAAGAATATTAAAAGAAAAAGAACGCATTTTATTTAGTTTGTTTTCGTAGTACTTTTACACATCCATACATACTTCTCCATTTTAGCGTAAAATATACTTTTTTAACGCTCACTCATACATAAATACACTTGAAATTAGAGAAACTGAAACACAGAAAGAAGAAGAAAAATATACTAAACCCAAAACAAAGTCTATATGATGATTTTTTTCAACAATTTCAGTACATTTGTGCACTTATGAGAGTCAACATGTTGTTTTAAAAAAATTTAAAAACAAAATTATTAAAACAAAAAAAATTATTTAAAAATTAAAATCAAATGTTTAAGAACTAAAATAAAAATTAGGTAAAATTAAAAAAAAGTGTTAAATTATAGAAAAATTAAATTGTAAAATAAACTAAAAGTGGTTTTTAAAACAAGTAATAACTTAAAAAATTTATATGTACCTATACATATATGTTTATAATAAATTATACAAAATAAATAAAAAAAAAAAGAATTTTTATTTCTTATACAAACACATTAAGAAAATATTCCATAACACATATTTAAAAAACAAAAACAAACTGAATTTAGAAAATACACACATTAAGCAACAGCAGAAAGAATTTAAATAATTGTCAAAAGTAAAAAACAAACAAAAAAATGGAACAAACAAATTTAAAAAAAAATAAAATAAATAAAAAAAGTTAAATATATTTAATAACAATGAAATGAAAAAAGAAATAAAAACAAAAAAAAAAAAAAATTATAAATTATTGAATGAAACATTTTTAAAGAAACTAAAATCAAACATAAATTATCAACAAATATAAAAAAATATATCTATTAAATAAATTGCCAGAATTTTTGCTACATTTTTATAAAATTTTTAAATTTCTTAAAAATCTTTAACAACAAGCCAATTATTTTACAAAAAGTTTCAAAGTATTTTGCGAATTAAAACCATGTCGATTGGAATGTGTGATAGGCCTAATAGAAAATACTACAAAATTTTAGCAATTTTTATAAATTTATCCAAAATTTAAAAAAAAAAAAATTTATTTAAAATTTAAAAAAAAACGTTTCGAATTTTTATGTTTTTATTCATTAAAATTGCATTAAATCAAAATTTCTTAATACATATAATCTTGATTTTTTTTAAGTTAGATTTGCCCGAAAATTTTGTTAAGAAGGAAGTAAAGTGAAACCTCCCATAACCGGCCATATTTTGCTGATCCAAACGGAACGCGGACACTAAATTTAATGCCCTAATTGTGTAAAACGCAAAGCAGCGCCAAAAGTTACATTGAAAGCAAAAACAAAGTCAAAAAATGTTATCATTTTGGTGTTGCTTTCTAAAGAAATAGTGCTGGTTCACACTGTTCAAGTCTTAGCCGTCAAATCATGAGTTTTTAGGAGAGAGAGGAAAATAAGTGGCATTCTCTTTCCCTTTTCTCCTAAAAGCTCAAGACTTTACGGCTAAGACTTGAACAGTGTGAACCAGTACATATTTAATTTTTAAATTTCAAACGCTGCATATCTTGTGGCGTTGACAAAATTATAAAATATTTTTGAGTTTGGTTTTGGTTTCAATGTAATTTTAGGAGTTGGGTTGCGTTTTACGCAGTTAACGTCAAAAAAAATTTTTTATATTTCTCATAAAAGAGTAGAAGCGTTGAAATACCCCTACAAGAGTTGTGTTTTATTAGTATGCATGTAGTTCTTCTTTTTGCAACTCTGATTTATATTTGTGTTAATGCCAATAAAATTGGTGATTCCCCTGTTAAGAAAAAGAGACATACCTGATCATGTCTAGAAGATGGCAAAGAAATTGCTGTTTATTTTGACAAATGGTTTGTTTAACTTGTTTTGTCTGCTTTACAACCTCACAATTGTTTTTGTAAAGCGGGATTCTTATTCATAGGTATCTAAGTAACCTTAGATATCTTTATTTGAGCGTATTGCAATTTGTTCTAAAAAATAATAGAACCCAAGCACGTCGGTTGAGGTAAAACTTTTCATTGGACGTTTTCCAAATACAAATGTGCTTAAAATTTTCAATGTAAACTACACAGAGTAAAATTCCTTAATCTGAACTCTTAGGCTTGGTTTTTTAAGATCTCAGCTAAACTAGGTTTAGTTAATCTGAAATCAGATTTGTTCCGCCATTACCAAGTTTGTATACAAAATTTTAACGTAATAGCTTATTTTTGCTTAAAATGTTGGTCCTTAATGAAATAATAAAAAAAAATCACATTTCGCCGTAAAAATCCGAGTTTCAGCGAACGTTAAACTAAGTTTAAACCTAATCTACATCTCAAAAACCCGGCGTATATCATTTAAAAAAATTAAAAAGCAGTAACCTTTTAATGTAAAAAAAAAACTCGTAATAACTCCCACAATAAAACATTAGTGGCAATTGTAATACAACAAAAACAATCCAACTGCTGTAACACGCACACACTCAACTCACACTCTCTCAGACCTTTATCAAAAACCAGGGATCATAACAAATTGTTTAAAAAAATAAGAAAAGTTATCGGTTTATTACTTAGGTGCTTATACCGGACCTATTCTACCTTTGGAAATGTTGCCTCATTTCTATCTGTCTTGTGCTGCTGTTTTGGCCTTTCGTTTGTCAAAACCGCTTTCTTGGAAGATGTTATCCATTTTGTCTGGCCAAGTTGTTCTTCTGCGTACTCTTACTCTTGACTTTTCTGGTCTCTAGAGTTATTTTTGACAGTCGGTAGTCTAACAGCCTGGCAACGTGCCCAAACCACCTCATTCTAAAGCGATTTATATGAATTTGTAAGGGCTCTGTACCTTTAATGTCTCTTCTGTTCCTTCTGGCAACTTTTGTTTGGTACTTTATTTCAACTGCTTGAAATCGGCTTTGTGTATTCGTCGTTAGTGCCCATATGACTCACAATTGTGAGACGGCTGCAACGGCTTATTACAAAGCAAAAATAAAATATCAGCATAGGGCTATTAAGGGATTGCGTAAATAAACATATGGCAACCTTTTTCAAGTACTAATTAAAAGAATCGATAAAATTAAGGGATTTGAATGAATTTTTAGTAAAAATAAAATTTAACAAATAAAAATTAATTAAATAAAATGAGTTCTTTATAAAAATGTTTCCATTTTTGACATTATTACAAAGTTTAAGTAATTTTTAATATCTAGTTTTCTATAAAATAAAATGGTTTGTTGCTTATTTTTAGTAAATAAAAATTTAAAAAACATAAATTGTTAAAAATAAAAAATACAATAAAATAACTTAATAATGACCTAAAATCCTAAATAACTTTATGAAGCAATTTAATTTTGTTAAATTTTCTAAGTTTTTTTTTCTTTGTTTGTATTACAACTTTATATTACAAACATAATTTTTATTAAAATTTTTTAGTTTTATCTCTAAAACAAAACAAGTGTTATTGTAAAGTTGATTTTAAAAGCCATGTGACTGAAAAAAAGTTCACCCTAAATGAAGAAAAGAAAGAAAAGTGTAAATTTTTAAAAAAAAAAAAAAAAAAAAAAAAAAAATCAAACTTAAATATATACATAAAAAGAGAAACTGCTAAAAATTTTAACCACAAAACAAAAAGAATAATTCTTAAGCCAATTAAAAAAAACAAAAAAAAAAAGAAACTAAAAAACCAACAAAAACAAACTATTTTTAATTGTGAATTGTAAAAAAAAAATATTTAAAAAGATAAAAACAAACACCCGATGGCAACACTAGCAATTGAACAAATAAACGCCCACACCGCCACAACGACGACGACCACAGAGCCCATTAAAATTCCATTTAACAACGAAGAAAGATTTTCCACTCAATTGTCTACCGGTTCGGCAGACAGTGCCTGCGTTGTTAATAATGGCAACTCTACCAACTCTAACTCAGTCTTTTTGACCAACACCACAACTGGTCTTCTTAATAAGAAAGATTCCACGCAATCATTAAATATACGCAGTGCTTCGCTAAGCTTACACGGCTTGACCCATCCCAAGTCCCAGTTGCAAAAGTTGAAACAACCAGCCTATAGGCAACTTTTATCACAAGATAGTGGCATTGATAATGACAGAGATTCGGCTATAGGCTCTCAGCAACAGCTTAAATCGGCTCAATGTTCTTCTTCTAGCAGTGAGTCTTTGGGAGCCAATTCATCTGGGGACTTATCTCAATCAAAATACTCAGAAGATAATTTAGATGCAGAATCTTCAAGTGGTTATTCGGGAAGTGCTCATAGTTTTGGTGCCACTAGACGAATAAAATACAAATCCTGTAATAGTTCCACTACTTTGGGATGTTTGGGTCTAGAAGATCGCATAGATGAAGTAGAAGATTTACATGATGACATTGATGATGAGCAAGAAGAGGAAACCGAGGATCAAGAGGAGGAGGAAGATGCAAGTTCCGCCTCTGCTAATGAGGATGAGGAAGAAGAAGAAGACGCTAATGACAGTGGCTTGCAAATGTTATTAAATCCTCATAAAGATGTTAAAGAAACGAAGCATTCTACGTCATTACAAAATCCTGATAAATTAACACACGTTCACAAAATTTCTACAATTACTCAACCCGATGTTAAAAAATTAACTACAAAAACAAAAACTTCTTCAATACAACAACAAGCAGAACAAACCCATAATAAACAACAAGTTTTAGCCACGGATGGCAATTATTATTTCCCCCTACTCAATATATCTGATGATCCCACCATCAATTCAAAGCTTATCAATAAGAAAGATGGTCTACAAGACTGTATGTATTATTTGGACGAATTTGGCAGTCCAAAATTACGTGAAAAATACGCCCGCAAACAAAAACAAAAAGAACTAAAACAACAGACTAAAGCCCTTAAGAAAAAGTCTGAAGAATCTACCAAAAAACCACCACAACCCAACAAAGTTGAGGTGAAATCCAAAATTTTATTAGAAACTCACTGTGATACTAAAGAAAATAGTAAAAATAATTTAAGTTATGCTAAGAAGCCAGCTGATAATAGTTGTAAGTTGCAAGTAGTAAATGGCGGTGGCGATATTGTGGAAGCCGAAATAGCTGAGGAAGTGGAAGAGGTGCAGCTAAAACAACAACAACAACAGCAAACACTATCATGTGTTAGTTGGACAAAAGTTGTACAAAAATTTAAGAATATAATAGGTAAATTTGAATTTCGTTTCTTTAATCTAGTTATTAATATAATGAGAATGTACAAATCTTTCTGACAAAAATTATAAAAAAATTACATATTTAGATCGCTCATATTTTAAAAATCATTTGCCCTGCTATCTGGCAGCACTGTTTAATTGCCAAAAAAATTAGTAAACAAACAATTAACCATTTTACACACACGTAGACGAGTTATAAAGCACACTTTAGGGCTTATTAAAACAAACAGAGAATTTGTGACAACAACTCAAGGGATAAACAAGTTTTCACACACAACAGCAAACAGTTTAATTAATTAAAATTACTGAACTTCATTAAGCAATATGTGGCGACTTTAATTAAAGCCCTTATTGTGTAAAATGCAACGCAATGCCAATAATTCCATTGAAAGCAAAAACAAAGTCAAAAGTATTTTATAATTTAGTTGTTGCTTTTTACAGAAATTCATATTCACCCTTATCGTGGTTGGCAAAAATACGCCTGCGACTGTTTAGTAATAGATTAAAGAGAACATGAACTTATTTCCTTTAAAATTTAAATTCAAAGAAATTCATATTCAGCCCTGTTATGAATAAAAATTCCCCAGAAGTATTTTTTCCTTTTCCCATTGTTACCATTGAATTTAAATTAAAAAAATGGGAGAAGGGAAAAAACTCCCGGGGAATTTTTATTCATAATTTGGGTGATTGCGTTTTCAAATTTTCAACGCCACAAGATATGCAGCGTTTGAAATTTTAAAATTCAATATGAATTTCTGTAGAAAGCAAAAGCAAAATTTGAAAATATTTAAGGCCCTTATCATGTAAAACGCATCGCAACGCCAAAGAATTATATTTGAAGCACAAACAATGTAATAAATATTTTGTAATTTTGTTGTTGCTTTCTATAGAAATTCATGTACCGTTTTAAAATTCTGAAAGCCTTAAGCTATGCAGCGTTTGAAATTTTAAAACGCGATGTGAACTTCTGTAGAAAGCAACAACAAAATTACATAATATTTATTACATTGTTCGTGCTTTCAATGTTATTATTTGGCGTTGCAATGCGCTTTATATGATTAGGGTAATAGACTTTGTTGTTTCTTTCAATGAAATTTTTGACGTTGCGTTGCGTTTTTCAATTAGGGCTTAAGAACCCGATGCAATAAAAATAAATACTTTGATAATTTTAAAAGAAACACAATAATAATTAGAAAAGTTAAAAAAGTATTTAACAAAAAATATAAAAAAAACTATTTAAATCGCTCATATTATAAAAATCATTTACATAACAATCTGGCAGCCCTGTTTAATTGCCAAAAATTTGAAAACAAAAAATTTAACCGTATTACACACACATAGACGCGTAAGTTGACACACTTTAGGGATTATCAAAACAAACAATTTATGACAATACCACAAGGGATAAACAAGTTTTCTCACACACCAACAAGAACAACAAGCAGTTTGTTTATTAAAACTACTGAAACTCATTAAGCAACAAGTAGCGACCTTTATTTAGCACCTGATATAATAAAAATAAGTATTTATTAAATAATTTTAATAGATACACAATAATTATAGAATTTGTTTATATTATAAAAAAAAACTCTCCCCCAGGAGTTTGTAGGGGTCATCTTAAGAATATTTCACTTTTTGATGTTACAACCTCCGGGAAATTGAGGTGTGCAGACAACATCTGGCACTTGGCAAAAATGTTAAAATGACAGATGATCACAAAATCTGACCAGAGATCGTATCTGGTATCATGGAAGTCAGTAGCCCCCGTTGACACGGCACCGGACTGACAACTGGTTGAGACCTCCGTTAGTATGCTTCTTGCTAGAAATGCTTTCTGTCTTTCAGGAGGATTGTCTTTGCAAAAGTTTCGCTTTTCCGTTGAAAAGGTACTTTCGGGGATCTCGTGGTTGTTGTGGCTTAATACCCAAAGTCGCGGGGAGGAAAATCCTTAAAATACCACTTGAGCTTATTTTTCACCACTTGTGGTAAAAAATCCCTGGGACTGTAGCAACAACAGATGTAGACGTTAGATTGCTTCAACTAAATGGGGTCGAGTGTATAATTTTTCCGGACTAAGCACTCAAATTGCTAACTGAGTATCTTACTTGCGCTCGAACTCGGGGGGAAGTTGGTAAACGCATTGTTTGTCACTCAGTGGTTAAGATCCACCACGAAGTAGGCCCTAGGGCAGGTATACGTGTCAATCTTTTCCACTGCTGTATAAAACAGTATTTTTGTATATGACCGATTAATCAACACAGAAAAAATTCTCCAAGATTTTTCACCAATTAAAGCATTAATTAGAAATAAAATCAGTTTTAATTAAAAATTTAATCAAGTCAATTAATTAATTAATATCTCAAATTTTTTAATTGAAATCAATTTTTATTTTTTTCTGCTAAGTACAACTAAATATATTTCTAAATGCAACAATACGGGTGACAAATTTAATAAAACTACATTTCATTTACCTTTTTACCTATTATAAAATATTTTTGATTTATAATGTCTTATTTTCTCGAAAAAAAAAAAAAAAAAAAATTGCATATATGTACTCGTATTTACTGCCAGGTCATCGATTTCGAACGTTAAAAATTTTATAATTTGTTTTTGTTTTTAATGTTATTTTCTATGCGAACGTTAACGTTCGAAATAGTTGAACAGGCAGTTATAAATATCAATTATTTCCTAAATTAATTTTAATATAAATTTTTATTTTCTTCTATTTTTAGGTAAGTCTTGAAGTTTTTATGGTTTTACCGGTGATAAGAATTGAGCTTATTTTAAGGTAAAGTGAGTGTTTTAAATGATAATCTTTTTTTTTTTCACTTGTATAATTTGCACGGCGACGTTGTGAACAATCGTCTAGAGGGCGTATCAGATATAAATTGTATTAAAGACTATTAAGCAAATACAGTGTAATTACGGTTAACGCAACGCTTGATAAACGCAAGTCCTCGATAATCACAATACCCAAATCCTTAACAGTGGCTAACGCAACTTTTCAAAAAACAAACCCTCAATCAACGTAATTTACAAACAATTTTTTTTTTTTCTTTTAGTTTGTTTCTACTTCAGTTTTTTATGAAAGAATTTACACAGAAATAAATATCTCAAGAAAATTTTTAACAACACAGTTTGTCAAAAATAAAATTTTAGGTCAACAAACTTTTTATTTGATTCGATGAAAAAAATTATCAAAATTGCACCTTGCAAAATAGCACATAATAAAACATATTTAATAATAAAATAAATAAATATTTCTTCATATTTAATAAAAAAAATATTTGAATCAAAGTAAAGACAGTATTTTTACAACTCTTGCCCATTTTTTAATAGCTTTGATGTCGTTGCAAATAAGACTTGAGTGTTTTTAATTCTCATTCGCTTTACAGTTTTATATGCATAATATCTTTAGTTTTTCCAAAGTCTTTGGAAAAAGGGGTCCTGATTAGAGATGAGCGATCATATGAGCTATATGTACAATGCGCGAGCTTTTGCAAGAGCTTTTGTAAGCACTTTACAAAGAAACAACAACAAATTGTAAGAACTTTCAAATCTGTTTCTTTCATATACATACCTACTTGAACAAATAAATTTTGGCATAAAAAAATTCTAATAAGATAGAAGAGAGAATGAAAGGAACAGCAATATCATTCGACATTTCATTCTAAAAACGCTATTACCCACACAAACAGTGAAATATCATAAATTTGTGTATGTAACAAAATACAAAAAGAACGACTTAGAAAGCACCTGTTACTTGACAAAGTTGGTCACAACTGTGATTCGTGATTTTTCAGTAGCAGTGATTAAATCACAGGTACAGAAATATCGCTCATCTCTAGTCCTGATGATCTGGCCTAAAGGCTAGATTACACTATCTCACAAGCCTTACGTATTCCATAATACTTTGTGAGATGGAAATCTAATGAGTTTTGTTGTGACTGTCAAAAAATCTAATGTAACATTACAGTTTGTAGTCACACTATCATGCATGAACATGCTTTTGTTAAAATGCAACCCTGATCCAATGAAAAGTATTAGCGTTTAGAAATTTTTCAAAAAACGATTAAGTCGTATGGGATGTCAAACTTTTTTCGTAATACTTGTGACACATTGCATTCACACTATCACACTTTGTCATATTACTTGAGTTTTTGACATGTATTAATACAAAGTATAATAGTGTAATCTAGCCTTAAGCAACCAGGGATATGCGCATAGAAACTAACTTATCCCCCAACAATAAATTTCAGTGTGTTTATCAAAGAATACAAATTGGGAATTTAGCACGTCATAATTAATGAATATATAAATAAAGATTCTATAGACATTTCCAAAAATTTATTTTAACAAATCACGCAAACATTTTGTTAAAAAAAATTATTTTGGGCATTATTTCTTTTTTCTTGTTGACATTTTTCAGCACAACTTGAAGGACAAATGCAAACATATAGCTCGTGTCTTAGCTGTTAACAATAATTAGTATTGTGGTTATTTTATTGAACTGTCAATGGTTTTTAATCCAAATTTTGATATTTTAATCAGGCTAAAGTTCATTGAATTTAATTTTCATTCAATTATTTTTATGAAGAAAGGAATTTTACAAGATAAAATGAATTAAAATTTAGTGATAATTTTTCAATATTTACTGAGCTGGGAACTGAACCCAGGTCAAATAAAATCAATTAAAATAGGTAATCATTCATTCAAAAGCAAGTTCCGATCTACCAAGGTAAAATACCATTTGTTTTAAAAATTTATGTTTGACTAATGACGTCATTCGTCGCCAATGGCGGTGAGAGCTACAACGGCAAACCCCACTGAAGAGATTGTGTGGTTAGGATCGAAACTAGTCTGGGCTAGTCCCAGCTCAGTCAAGAATGAAAAATTATCAATCAATTTTAATTCATTTCATGTTGTAAAATTCCTTTCTTCATAAAAATAATTTAATAAAATTAAATTAAATGAACTTAAGCCTGATTAAAATATCAAAATTTGGAATAAAAATATTGTTTTATGAAAATGGTCTCAAATAAATAAACACTTTTAATTTAAGTTTCTCTTAACTTTTTAGTATGCACCCAGAGAAAAAACATGTTTCAATATGGTCACCTCCAACAAAACTTTTTTTAAAGAACATTTTTAAACATATTATGGTGAACTTAACCATGTTATTATCCCCGGCAGCCATATTATGGTTTAATTCCTTCATCAAAAAGCCACAACCACATTATGGTTGCCTCCGACTATGTCATCGTTAATAATGAGAAACATGTTTAAAACTTGTAAAAGCATGTTTGAAAAAAATACTATTGTTAATTTAAATAAAATTATTGTTATATTTAAGCATAACATGTTTAGAGGCAACCATAATATGGTTGTGGTCTCGTAATGGAGGACTAATTTAACCAAAATATGGTTGCCGGTGTCAACAACATGATGAAATTCACCATAATATGTTTTAAAATTTTCGTTAAAATTAATTTTGTTGGAGGTGAACATATTGAAACGTTTTTTTTCTGAGTGTGCACAATAATTACATTTCTGGTTTTGTCTTCTTAATTTGTAATTAATATTTTCTTATAAAGTTTTTTCAATTAAAAAAAAAGCATTTATAATTTGGTTATATTTTTTCACATTTGGGAACTTTTTGAAAATATTTGGTTTTAGCAATGTTATTAGTCGTGGCAGCACTGGTTGCCGTATTAACTCTTGTAATAAATAGTACTTTTTTAAGGAAAGCACCAATTAAGCGCTTTTTTTTAAGTATTGTTTGGTATTTAATTAAAAAAAAATCCTACAATTTTTCGATCTTAAACCAAAGTTTTATCCAAAATTTCTAAATTTTTACTAAGTTTTCCAGTTTTTTTTTTTTTTTTTTTTAATATATATACATTAGAGCGACTCAAAAAAAAAAGTAATTTTGTTACCCCTCTGAAAATAAAGGTTGATATGTTTTATGATGATTCCCAAAATATTTTGGTTCTAACGTTGACCATCCGTGAGCTGGACTATTTTTAAAAAAGGTCTTTTTTTTTCAGTTTTTCGAATTTTTTTGTACTTTGCTCCAAGACGACATAAATAAAATTTGTTATCATCGAAAAGGGTTTTTGAAGCAGCATCCAATGGTATATAAAACTTTTCCACTTGCGAACTACATATTGAGATATTTAACTAAATACATATTTTCGTTTCGGATTTTCATACAAATTCTACGTATTTTTTTATTGTATTTTTCACATTTTGATAAATTAAAAAATGAAAAAGTTTTATACCCATATTGTCTATATATGTATATGAAAAAAACATAAAATATATAGCGATTTTCGCGGTTTATGTGAATAATTACAAAAATATATAAATTAACATTATTTTAAAACAGATTCAATTTGAAAAGCAGAGCGTTACTTCCACATATGTAGAATTTGTATGAAAACCCGAAACGAAAATATGTATTTAGCTTAATATCTCAATTAGTAGGCCGCAAGCGGTCAAGTTTTATATACCATTGGATGCTGCTTCAAAAACTCTTTTTGATGATACGAAAGTTTATTTATGTCGTCTTGGAGCAAAGTACAAAAAAATTCGAAAAACTGAAAAAAAGACCTTTTTTAAAAATGGTCCAGCTCACGGATGGTCAACGTTAGAACCAAAATATTTTGGGAATCATCATAAAACTTATCAACCTTTATTTTCAGAGGGGTAACTAAAACACTTTTTTCGGCTCCATACAACTTGAGTCGGTCTAATATACATATATTTTTATTAGTTTTTTTTTTTATATGTATATATATATATATATATAAAATCATTTAAGTTTTTTTGTTTTCTTTTCAATCACTCTCCCACAACATGTCCATAATAAACTTTGTTCTCGTGTTAATAATTATCACCTAATATTTAAAATAAATATACTTTTTGTTGTTGTTATTGTGAATACATACTTATATGAAGTAAATTCTATTAATAATAAAAACAAAAGAATAATAAAACTATTCATACTGTCTTTCACTATGTAAAAATTTCCTTAAAAAATCTTAAATTGCCAAAAGGAATAAAATTGAATACTTTTTACATTAAAAAGATTTTGAAAAATAAATTTAAACACTGTAATAAATTAAGATAAAATTTTGCAAAGTTTTTACTTTTAGATTGTATCAAAAAAACTTGTAATTTTTTTATTTTTTTTTTTTTTTTTATTAAAAAATATATTTAAGAAGTAAATTTGATTTCAAAGTCCCACTGTTTAAATTGTATATGCATATAGTAGTACGAACTTATATTATTAGCAAGAACAAAGAAAAATTGTATAAACAAATTATTAATTTTATTTTTATTGTAACACTAAGATGATAACAAGAGTGACAGTTAAGTATTTGTAGTAATAATAACGGACAGAGTATAATGAAAATATAAACAATCAGTTTTAAAACTTTAATCTAAAAGGAAATGAGGCTGTAAATTTTGCAAAATAAATAGTTATTTTAATGTTATAAAGAAAATATAAGGTTATGGTGTCTTAAAAGCAGGAATACTTTGAGAATTGTATTATACATAAATATACGTATATTGTTTCCTTTCGTTTCATCAGAGGCATAGGGCTTATTTGAGGTATTGGTAATCAGTTGGTTTAAGATAAGTGACCAACTGATCCTGGAACTGGGGCTGCCAGCATGGCCTCCAGGCGGACTCTCACACAAGCAGCTCGCCGCTTGTTACAAGATCCGCCGTTCGCTTCCAGCCGCCCCAAACAAGGGATACGTACGCTGGCAGTTGGTCGTTAAGCCTTGGCGTTCCAAGTATCGTAGGCACTCAGAACTTATAAGGTGCCACCCGGAGACTAGAGATGAGCGATATTTCTGTACATGTGATTAAATCACTGTTACGGAAAAATCACGAATCACAGTTGTGACCAAATTTGTCAAGTGTGTAACAGGTACTTGCTAAGTCGTTCTTTTTGTTTTTTGTTACATACACAAATTTGTGATATTTCACTGTTAGTAGGTAATAGCGTTTTGGAATGCAATAGCGAATAATATGTTGATGTTCCTTTCATTCTCTCTTCTACCTTATTAGTATTTTTTTAAAAGCCAAAGTTCATTTGTCCTAGAATGTATGTTTATCAGTTTGACCAGATCTAAAAAAAAAATTACAGCTAAATCTGGCATTAGACAGGACCAAAAAATGCTAAAAATTATTTTTTAAAAATTCTAAAAATAATGTTAAAAATTTTTAGGGTTACAGCAAACCCCGGATACATGCAAAATATAAACAATTTATTTCTATGATATAAAATTTTTTTACGTCGTTTTATTTGTTATAGTTTAACAAAAGTTCAAGCTTTAGAATTATCCCTTTTCAGCAGTTTAGAGCAAACAAATGTTTCACAAATTTAAACTTTTGAATTTTTATCTAAATACAAAGTGAAATTTCCTTCTACTTTTATATCGCAATATCAAGGGCATTTCTAATATTCCCTTAATATTCTTTTTTTTTTATCAAGTAAGATGTTTCTAAACATAAGAATTATCACTTTTCATACGAAATTTCATTTTCGGTACAACTATTTTTTAGTCGATATTTATTATAATTAATAAAAAAATTCAAGTACAATCAATTAAACTATTCGTCTTAAAATAAATAAAGCTAAAAAAAGCTTAAAACATTTTCTAAAAATGCTAAATAAAATACCAAGTGCTAAATGAAAATTTTGCAGCTAAATAAAAATTTTTAATGCTAAATTTAGCTGCAAAAATGACAAAATGGTCACACTGATGTATATATATGCAAAAAAAAAAAACAGAAAAAAAGAAGCTCTTACAATTCGTTGTGGTTTCTTTGCAAAGTACTTACAAAAGCTCTTTTGCAAAAGCTCGCGAACTTGATATAAAAGAACTGAAAACTGACAAACAATCACAGTTTAAAGGAGCAGTGATTTTTTAATCACGTTCACCAATCACGATGTTCTTTAGAGATCACGGGATCACTCATCTCTACCGAAGGCCCTCCACTCGGACTCACTGATTGTCCGCGACTCCATTAGCAGTTGTTCCGCATGTCTACGTAGATTTCCATTATCCGTAACTGGTGGACGCGCCCGATACCACTCAGTTGTGCTTTCTTAAGCTGTAGAGTGAACAACAAAAGACTCGAACCAGACCATAAACCACATTTTCGTTAGTTTGTCAATCCACTCCCGATGGCGGGAGAATTGTACTGAATATATTTGTAGTTTTCAGTCAATTACTTTAAAAATTGTTAAGAATAGAAGGCAGGCAGTACATAATGATGACCTTTAAACTTAAAGAACATGAAACTATTAGTTTGTTAAGGAAACTCAGAGGTTAAGTTTAGAAATGGGTTTGTTTTTCATGTTTGAAAATCTAAAGTTCGCTTAAAATTGTTTTTTAACTTAGAAAACATAAGATTTTATGTAAAAAAAATAAAGGGTGGCCCAACCAAAATGCAAATAAACAGTTTTCAAAGAATTATTTTACTATTTTGTATTATGATAGAAGAATATAAAATTTATATGTGAAACAAAATATCGGCCAAATGCTCGCCACTGCTTCGGTGGCGTACCTCTTTCCGGTGATCCATATTTTCAATGACTCTGAGACATAATTGAGTTTCAATGTCGTTAATGTGCCGAATTGTCTCATCCTTTAGCTCTTGAATTGTTCTTGGCTTATTGACGTACACTTTTTCTTTTAAATATCCCCAAAGAAAGAAGTCCAACGGTATCAAATCACATGATCGTGGCGGTCAATTAACATCGCCACGACGCCATTGAATTTATCGCAAAAGAGCCATTGTTTTGTTGGCCGTGCGGTTAGTGGCACCATCCCGTTGGCACCAAGAATGATAGAAGAAAGATTACGACAACACGAATCAAAAATTGAATTTTCTGCGCAGGTGGGTTAAATGACGTCACGAAACATACACGAATAGGTAACTCTAGCTTGGGTTAAGCCACGTCATCTAAAGGGAAAACATGCGCATGGCGTAATCTCTTTTTATATCATTCTTGGTTGGAACCACATATCGTCCAGGTTTATATCCTTAATTTCTGGCCACAAGAAGACCGTTATCATCTAGCGATAGCGAACACCATTCACGATAACGGCTTGGCCGACCTCATTTTCGGAAAAGTACGTCCCGATGGCGCCCCCTGCCCATAAACCGCATCAAATAGTCACTCTTTGTGGATGCATCGGCTTTTCAACAATCACTCGTGGATTCTCATTTGCCCAAATGCGGCAGTTCTGCTTGTTAACGAATCCACTGAGTTGAAATGTACCTCGTCGGTGAAATCCCGAAATGCAAGAAATGTTTTTGGATTTGAACACCCATTTTCGTAAAAGGCTTTAACAATTTTAACGCGCTGCTAAATTGTTAACCTCTCCATGGTTGAATTTGTCTAACATTGAAACAAAGAAATGTCAAATTAAGTTGGGCAAAAAACTTGACGTTAAGGTCTGACTCCGTCCATTATGGTTGGGCCACCCTTTATTTGAGGACATGCTTTGTTTCTAGATTATCAAAAGCAAAAATACTTTTCAAATTGTTTTATGTTTTATGAAGATGACTTAAGGTCTTTGGTTTTTTTTTTATCAAAATTTTAGCAAAATTAAGCCTTTAAGTTTTTGAAAAAGTATATGAAAGATATTTTTAAAATGAAAGATAGGGCGAGTTCCAAAACGTCAGTTGCAAAGCAATTCGATTTTTTAACTGCATTTTGCAATGTAACCATAAAGAAGTTTTCAATGTTATATGTCCCAATGTGCACCAAAAAAGTTATCGATGCTTACGCAATAAGCAAACCATGCATCGTTAAACTCTATGATACATTTTTTACTTTGACTGCAAAGTATTATGATGTTTTGAAACTCAACATTCAAGAATTAAAAAAAACCAGTTGGGGGTAGTGCACTAAATATTGATTTAAATCAGCAGTGCACTATCACTAAATAAAACTGCAAAAAAAATTAGTTTGCACTCTTTTTTTATCAGCTTTAGTGATGATTCCAATTTGTTAACTACCATTAAAAAAATTTTCACTATCACTAATTGAATGCAAAAATCTGCACTCAATTCAAATAGTGCAAAATTTGTACTTGCAATCAAAAAAGCTGGATATAAACAGACTCTCACTAAAATTTAAAAAATGTAATTTTGTATGTGCATGGTTTTTCATGGCTTAATCATGAAAAAAAACGAGAGTTTTGTTTGTAAATTTATTGCAAAATTTTAAGTTGCACTCAAATGAGTGAAGATCAAAAAAGTTGCAATAAACTGGCGATTGCTTTTTCTTAAATCAAACTATTTGTTTTTAGAGTTCAAAATTTTTTAACATCACTATCACTCATGTTTAGTGAGGCTGCTAATTTTCAATTCATCACTCAATATCAACAATATGATTGCAATCATTTTGCACTATCACTAACTGTGAGTTGAAACTGCAAAATTAGTGCACTACCCACATCTATGAAAAAAACATACAAGAGTTTGCAGTATTATAAAACTTAAGGCCTTATTTATAAAAACTAATTCAAGTTTATAAAACGAATTTTCGATGAAAATTTGTTTAATAAACGTTTTATAAATCAAAAATATTTTTTATGGATAAGGGGCTTAAATTATATACTCGCAGTTTTTATTTTAATACCTGTAGTATTAAAATAAATACGTCTCCAAACATTGAATTTTTATAGATTTTAGATGAAATTTAAAAGTTCTTAAACCGCAAATAATGAATAATAATACGCTGTAGACTATCAAATGTATGGCAACACTACTAGTTTGATTGGCTGCAGTCGCCTGTATTTAAAATGTTAACTGTAATCGGATTAAAATAATTTGCATAGTCAAAATGGCGGCATTAAAAACGTACATATGTACATTTTAAAGGGATGCCAACTATTTGAAAACTAAATTATTATAAAAAATAAACAATTGAAAATGCTAGGGCTCTTAAATTTATACTTTATTTTTATAATTTACAAAATTTTTAATTTAAATAGGTATAAGAAAAATTGCTTTTTTCAAGTTTTTATTAAGCCGAACTTTACTTTTAACTTTTGTGTTAAAAAAGTTTTATTTATTCGTCATTATCGTGAATAACATTTTCCTCGAAATCTATTCTCTTTCCCCTTAAAAAATGTATGGGGGAAAGCAAAATTTCAAGGAAAAAACTGTTTACGTCTTATTCGCGATAGCCGTAATTGTTTTTGTTTTCCTTACAAAAATAAAACAATAAGTGATAACAATTAAATTTTTTCCTTTTCTTTTTTATACAAAATATTATTGTTGCTACATAACGCCCATCCATAAAAACCCATCATTTTCTTATCGCGTAAATTGTGTCGTGCAAAAAAAATATTATTTTAGCCTTTTTATTGTTATTAATAAAGATTATTGTAAATTAACATATTTTAAAAGGCTTTTTGAAAATAAATTATTTTTTATATAACTAAATTGCTTTTAAATCTTTCACATTTTCTTTTCTTTTTTTATATGTGTTTTTTAATTCTCTTAAAATTTCTAAATTTGTTTTTTAAATATTTATATATGTATTTTAGAATGATTTTGTTGTCTTTGTTTAACCTCCACCTTGATTATCATCTGCTAACAGAAGTAGAATCACCAACAATTTTTTGTCAAATAAAAGAAAAAAAATTGGCTTTTTCACGTCAAAACAATAATTTTTTATTATTGTCATTTGAATGGGGTGTGTCTCTTTTATAACATTTTTTTTGTGCTTTGCTTTTTTTTTAGCTAAATAAAATTTATAAAATTTTGCCAAGTTTTCGTAATACCGTTTTTACTTTTATTTTAAGACTCCTTAATGTATGCTTTAATTTCTTATGAAAATAAACTAACACTTGTAAGTGTTGCCAGTATGTAAACATGTTAGTTTATGCTGCCAATAAATTAATTATAAACAACATGAACTTGGAGGGAAAATTTGGATAAAATATATATATAAACAAAACTCAATTAAGTTTAATAAATTCGAATAAATAAATAAAAATAACTGTATTTTTATTAAATTTTGGATTTTAAGGAGAAATAAAAAAAACCTTAGAAAAACTTTTTTTTAGTTTTCCTAAAACGCGTACAGGAAAGAAAACATACATTTTATTTACGTCTAAGTACAGTGTTGGAAAAAATAATTGGAACATATAAAATTTTTAATATGTACTTTATGAAATTTTTATTTTGTTTCTTAAATAAATAAGACGATTACCCATCTTCTTTCAAAAAAGTTGCGTTTTTTTTTTGTCAAAAATTAAATTTTGAAATATTCCTTGATTATCAATCAAATAGTTGTTTTTGGGAATACATAATTTTTTTCATTAAAAGAATTTATTTTTTCTGCTTAATTTCCTTTTTTATAATTGATAAAAAATACTGAAATTTATTGTTGGAAGATATTTATATCATATGCATACGTGATTTAAATATATGATGTAAATATTAATGTATTAAAAAAATGATGAAATAAAAATAAATTTCTTGGAAAAATAATCGGGACATTTTATTAGTTTTTTTACTTTTTCCTATTAAACACCTATATTATTCTAACATTTTGTAGAAGCTCCTTTCGTTTTAATTACTTCTTCGCATCTCCGCTTCATTGAATTCACGAGATTGGGCTTCTTGCCCCTTTTGTCACATTCAAAACCTGTTTTAAATTTCCTGGAGATGCTCTATGGGAATTTTACAGTTAGTTTCATCAATAAAAGTTCAGTGCAAAATTTTCTACGACATGCTATGTGGAAGGAAGAAATCGTCCATATTATTTCTTCCAACACTGTATATATATTATATTATTTTTGGCGTGGATCTCAGACACAAATTCGACAACCAAATTTCTTTATACATACTTTTGTTTTCTTAATCATGGAAAAATCTATTTTTTATAATTTTAGTATCTAAAAGTTATTGTGTTTTTCTTTCTTGTTTATATCAGTTTTTTTTTTATTTTTTTTTAATAAACAATTTATAATACATATAAAAAAAATTCAAAGCAAATATAAACGGAATTGCTAACGAATAATTTGTTAATCTTAATAAAATATTAAGATTAATCCGGTTTAATAAACATTTTATTAAGCCTTTTATCTTTATATGTAAACAAAATATTTAAAACGAAAGAAAGCGAATTGTTCAATTAAGTTTGAAATCATAAAATTTCAACAAATATTTCATCACAAATTTATTATCGAAAATTTCTATTCCAAAAAAAAAAAAAAAAAAAAAAAAATTAAATCAATTAATTTTTTTTTTTTTTTTTAATCCAAATTTGTTTCATTTTTAAGGCTCTATAGATTTATGTTTTAAAGTTTCCCTTTAAAATATTATTAATTTCAACAAAACCCTTTAAACTTGAATTTGTTGTTGAAATATATAATATATTACTAGAGATGTAACGCCACGCGTTTTTTTCCGATAGTATACCGATACTTAAAAACGATACTGGTGGGTGTTGCTTGCGTTCTATCAAAGTTTTTTAAAATTATTCTAGTTCCCTTGCAATTTTAAGTCACCGAACTTTTTGAGACTGCGATTTACGGAAAACCTATTATGCGATTTGAAGTCAGAATCGCAAATGTTAAGCGTTTTGCGATTGTCAGACTGGCTGACTTCCAAAACGTCAATTGCTTTGTATTAGAACAGAGCATAATGTTTCATAATGCCGCAGTACAAAATATATACAATGCAAACCCTTCCAAAACATCACTGTTAAGTATTAGTAACGCAGAAAAACAGCAATCAGGGCATCGGTTTTAAAATTTATGCTTTGTGACATTTAACATTTCATTTGCAAACACTACATGTTTATTTTTAATATTATCCATTGCATCACTTACATTTCAAAACGTTTAAATAAACAAAACACATAGTTGCATTGTTTCGGCATTTTGTACATATACATGGTTAAAATACAGTAGTAAAACTGTATACAAACCTTGTATTAGTACGTTTTGGAAGTCAGCCACTATGTCCAAAGCAAATATAAAGTACAAAGCAAAACGGCTAAGAATTAAAAAGAAAAAAATTTCATTATTCTGTTTTGATTTAGTTGTTATACAAAAAAAAATAGTTTGAAAATTAAATTGTTTGCTCAAAAAACATTTAAGATGTATCGATAGTACAACATCGGCGATACCGATATATCGGCAAATCTGAAAAACCGTCGATATATCGGTATCGGTTACACCCCTAATTTTTACTATCTCTTATTTATTTAAAAGAAATTGGAAAAGTTGCGCCTTTAGTTCCTCATTTATTTCTGTGAAATAATTGTCTTGCCGTTAATGTCACTTTTTTATTGTTTTTTTTTTTATATAAAAAAACAAAAAAACAACTTCTTTGTTATTTTTATTTTGGTTATTGTTTAAAAAAAAGTACTTTCTTTGAAAAAAATAAAAATTTTAAAAAATAATTTTAATGGTCGCGTGACAGTTAATGATTATTATCATTAACGCCATTCGTTGTTGTCGCTATTGTCGTTGTCCTACTGCTGCAATCTATAAATTTTTCTTTTTTCCTTCACTTGTTTTTTTTTTTTTTTTTTTTTTGGTAAAATTATTTTTCTGTTTAAATATTCATTAACTTACAATATACTATTTTTTATAGCTTTATTTTTGGTTGGATTTTGTTTGGCTTTATTATTAAATCATGTGATGTGATGACGATGGTCGATTTTATTTTTTCGATTTTTTTTCCTTTCGTTTGGTTTATAATTATTTCATTGATTTGTTTTGCAAGTTGTTTAAAAAGTAAATAAATGGTTTAAGTTTAAAAATAAAAGAAAAGTTAGAAGAATAAATTATAAAAACAGTTTAAACTTTAATCATTGTAAAAGATTTTTTTTTTCATATACAAAACATAAGAAATTTTGTAAAATTTAATCTGAAAATTTTGTTCTTTCTTTTTAGTTTTCTGAAAAACAAAAATTTTAAACTGTTTCTCTCTTAATGTTTAGATACATTTGTTGCTCTTTGATAACAATTTAGTTGATTATTATGGCAAATACTATAAATGTTTAACAAAACTTTATTAATGTGTTCATTTATTAAAAATTGTCTAGAAATTTATATGATGCGTTATATAGCATTAAAACAATTTTTTTTTTACCTGGCGTTAAAATTTAATTATGTACAAAATAATTTTTTGAGGAAAAATAAACAAAAATGTTGGCAAAGTAATGAAGAAAAGCTGAAAATCTTTCTAAAATAAATAAATTTGAAATAAAACAACACAATTAAGAAGAAATTTAAAATTACCAGCTAAAATTTCTATTCGTATGAGAAATTTTTTATATAAAATCACAGAGTTAAAAAAAACATTTAATAATACTTTCAACTGTATGGCAACTCCGCTTATTAGTTGTGTTGTTATTGGCAGATTGAATAAAATGGCGTTTAATAAAACATTAAATATGTATAATTATTAGTGCTGCCAACTATCTAAAAATAAAATAATCACTTATACGGGGGCTTATCTTTAAATCGTAACCACTTGGAAATGGAAATAAGTTAAAAAATAATTGGAAAAGTTAATAAAAACAATCTGCCTGTTCGACGATTTCGAATGTTAACGTTCGCATAGAAAATAACTTTTAAAACAAAAACAAATTTTGTTGCTGTTTAAAATGTAATTTTCAATGTGAACGTTAACGTTCGAAATCGATGAACTAGCAGTATGTTTTTATTTCTCAAAAACAATAGTTGAATTCACGCGTTACTCATTTTCTGATTACTTGTTAAATTTGTAAAATGAGTAGTTCACTTGCAAACACCGCTAAGTTAAAAATAAAAAAATAAAATTCTGTAAAAGACGCTATTTTATTTGTTTCTTAAAATGCCTCCCTAAGCCATTATCAATCTCGTTAAAAACTCAGTAAGTAACGTGCAGTTTCTGGTTAAATATTCAATACTCCTGCAAAACTGTTTATGTTGCTTGGCAGTTCACTTTCCAAAAATTGTTTTAATCGATTTTCTCAGAATTTTGTTTTTTAACTTAACGATGTTTGCAAGTGGACTGCTCAAATATCAAATATCTACATTGTGTTTTTATTTTAAAACTAAACTGTTATGCTAGGAACACAATTGAGCCGCACGTTGTATGAACGTAAAACGTAACGCCGTAAATTTTTTAAAACATATATTTTTCAAACAAAACAAAGTATTTTCATATAAAAAATATATGTTTTAAAAAATTTACGGCGTTACGTTTTACGTTCATACAACGTGCGGCTTTGGTAAACTGGATTTATGCCAAAATTTTAATAACTTTTTCAGACGTATAACAAAAATCAGCCGTTAATTTATCGATTTACCAAATAAATAAAAAATTGTACGAATTTCACTATCGAGTTCGTGTTAACGCAACAAACAATTTTGTAAGGCCTTAAAGGCCAAATAAACCACACAAACGGTTACACAAACATATGAAAAAAGTATGTAGCGTGTTTGTATGAACATTAAAAATGTTTAAGTATCACTCAAACATCTTGTTATTGTTGTCAAACTGCTTCTGTCACTTATTTGGCCTTTTTTCAGGTTTATAAAAAGTATTTTCTATTAATGTTTTTCAATAAACTTTTTATTATTCTAAAAATATTTTATGAGTAATAAGGTTGTTAATATTTTGGATTAAATTTCTGCTTAAATTTTTAAACTTCAAATATTTGAAGTAATAACTTAAACAAAAACGATTACAATTAAAAAAAAAGACAAACTTGAAAAATATGCAAACATCTGATTGAAAAATAATTTAACATATGTAGATGAAAAAAAAAACACAAATATCAATCAATTTTATAGCACATCATCATGATAAATGTGATGGCTAACGAAAACAAGAAAAATAAAAAACAAAAATTAAAATCAAATGACAATGTCAAATCAAATGAAAACATTGAGATAAAAGTAAGACCATTAAAAAACAACGTTTATTTTTAGACAGTAAGTAGAAAAATAAAAATATTTGGCAAAAAAAATAAGCAATAACAACCAACACCTTAATTGCAGCCTAAAAAACAAAACAAAATGTTTAACTTAGGCCCTAATCATGTAAAACGCAGCGCAACGCCAAAGAATTACATTGGAAGCACAAACAATGTCATAAATATTTTGTAACTTTGTTGTTGTTTTCTACAGAAATTCATGTACCGTTTTAAAATGTTTAACGCCACAAGCTATGCAGCGTTTGAAATTTTAAAACGCAATGTGAATTTCTGTAGAAAGCCATAACAAAATTACAAAATAATTATGATATTGTTTGTGCTTTCAATGTAATTCTTTGGCAAGGGCCCAAATATTTAATCTAGAAAACCACAAATTCACTCTTGAGTTTATATTTTAAGTAGACATACACGCAGAGAAAACACATTTTTGAATATGGCCACCTTAAACAAAATTATTTTTACCAAATAATTTTTAAACAAATTATGATTACTTAAGTAAAATTTATAAATTTATATAAATTATATGATTTTTAATTAACAATAACATTTTCAAGAGCAACATGTTATGCTGAAAAAAAGAACCAAACTATTATAAGTGGTAAACTTATTATTGTTATTATTAACTATAACATGTTCAGAGGCAACCATAATATGAAGGACTAGTTTTACCGTAATATGGTTACCGGTCACAATAATAGATATGAACTAAGTAACTATAAAATGTTTTTATAAAAAATACTTTTGTTAGAGGGACCATATTAAAAATAATTTTTTTTTTTGCATGTTGGGGTCAAAATTTATTGCAATTTTGCTAATAAATCTATGGAAATTTAATTTAAAAAAAAAATGTTAAAAATAATTAACACTGGCATTTAGCACTGATTAGAAGTAATATTTTTCTTTTTTTTAAACTTCTTTTTCCTTTTTTGTAATAGTTCGATTACAGAAGGTGCTAATTATTAATTTTCACCTCCAAAATAAACAGTAACGATTGGCAAATGTTTATTTCTATAAATTATTTATTTTGTTTAAATTATTATTCCTCCAGATCAAGTGTTATCACATGATCAAATCATTGCAAAAAATATAATTGTGGAAAATGTTAAAAAATATATTTGGACACACTGCTAAAATAAATGGATTGAATATTACTTTTATAAAACAATTCGATTAGGAAGAAATGGCAGTCAGTACTTATATGACAGATTTAGACTCAATGTTCCATTGTGGTACCATAAAGTGGCAAGAGACACAACCCGAACTTCAAAAGAAGTTTAAAATGCACTCCAGTTCAACGCCAGAGATATCAAACAATGGTGTCGAATCCCATTTCGGCCAGTCCCCTTCTCGACAGTGCAGGGCAGTAACTGATAAGGTGTTCTACGTACTTCTCCTTATTTTCGTCATCGAAGATGCAGCCGTAACCACAGTGTCCGGCTGCCAGACGCTCTGCATGTCTACCTCTTAGACAATGTCCCGTGACATCAGATACCAAAGTTAATATGTCTCTTTGGTCATCGTTAGTAGATACATGGGTCGCCCGTCATCCATGCGAGGCCACAATTGCTTAGCAATCCTGCATCCAATATTCGCGGCCCATATGTCATTGACAAAATCGCCGCCAAAGTTCGAGTTTGCAGAATAGCAGAGGCACCCAAACGCTTTCCATATCCAGTGGAACCCGAAAGATAGTGCCAAGTCAAGCAAGTTTATCCGCCTTAATGTTTCCCAGCATAACTCCCTACCCTGGGACCCATATAATTCTGATATCAAACTGTGGCAGTCAAGCTATTCTCGTTCTCAGGGAGAGAGAATCCAATGCCATAACGGCGGTACGACTATATGATGAAACAGAACTGGGGCTGAACGTTGTTTTCCATACAGTTTGACATAAAATTATGCCAGAGAATGCGGTCGAGAAATAAAATCAATTTTATTTTGAAGACGTTTTTTCACATGCTCTCACATATAGACAATTATTCTCCCAACAATGCTACCATACTTTCGTTCAATTTCTTACATTTTGTAAACAAAGAAAAAAAAAGAACAAAAGAAAAAGAAAGAAATTAGAGAAAATTGCAGTTACGGTCGACGTTTTAATTATGGGCTTAAAAATTTTTGCCTGAAGTTGCAGACTCAATTCTGTTTCATCATTATCACTGCACAGAAAAAATTATTAAATTTCTCCAATCACCAAATTTATTCCAAATTCATAATATCAAGCAAACAAGTTGTTGATTTTGCACCTATTACCAAAATGATTATTTTGATTACTAAAAATTTTAAAATTTTGAAAAAATATTTTCAATAAATGGTATTTTTAATTTTAATTAAAAAAGTGATCAAACAACTTTGCCATTTCAAAAAATGTGTTAATTTATTTAAATAAATATTGGCAATTCCCAAAAACAATTATACATCCCAGCAAAAACTTTACTTACCTGGTAAGTTAGCAAGTAATGTTGGAGAAATATAAACACTACTTATTTTTGTTCGAGTTGTCCACAGAATTCAGTACTGACAATACACTTACTAGAAGTCACAAAATATCTAGTTATTATTTTACTACCAGTAAGTTAAATTGTAAGTACTTACAATGTGCTTACTAGAAGCCAAAATATAACTAGTTTTTATTTAATTGGCGCTAGTTAATAGACCTAATAAGTAGTAATGGAACTAGTTCCTAGTAAGTAAATATTCAGTACTAAAAACAACCCAACTAATTAGTAGTTATTGAGCTGATTATTAATAATCAAATATTCAAAAGTGAAAATAATAGAAGTGAAAAGTACTTACTGAGGTCATTACTAGTAAGTACTTATTCAGGCTTTCAGAATAACGACAACTATAATGACAACTACTAATTAGGTAACATATGACATAACTGCTACCTATTAAATTATTTTATTTTAGACGAAAAAAGTCAATTAAGATTTTTTGTTATTTAATTAATATGTTAATTGAAAATTTTTTTCAAAACAACTAAAATGTTAATTCAATCAAAATAAAATTTTTAATTTTCTTTCAACTAAAAAAATAATTGCTTCAATTATCATATTAATTAAATTAAAATACTTTTTAAACCATTTTTTTAATTGATTAAACACTTTTTATTGTGTGTAAACATCCACAGCAATTGAGTTTTAACAAATAAGATACATAATAGTTAATGGAAAAACATTTTTTAGTGTAATTTATAATTAAAATTATTTATAAAACTATTTTTCATTTTGATATTAAACTTTTTATTATAATATGTATTGCAAATTTTTTTTTAAATAATGAAAATGTGCTTAAAAGCGTTTTAAATGCCGGTATAAAAACTGCACATGGGCTACACTGCATAACCATGTTATATTTACTATGTTATTCGCCATTTACTTTGTTTTATCAGTTATGCGTACATTAAACCAGTGTATCAATAACGCGTTTTTTCGCTGCTTTAATTTTTGATTTGTTCGAAGGGTATTTATATCGTTGAAATCAGTTCTTACCATAAGAATTATTGCATTTTAATTGCTTTCTACATTGTAGATTTTTAATAGCGTATGCTCGAGTGCTTAAATATAATTAAATGAATATTTTTCATTTTGCCTAATTATTAACGAAAATTTTATTTTGATTCAGTTATTTACCTATAAAATTTGTCAAGATTTTATTAAAACAAAATTTGTTTTTATCAATCAAATCATTTAAGAAGAAAACATTTGGAATTGATACGGTCTTGAGATTTATTTACATAAGTTGATAAATCAGTTTTTATCAAACTTATTAAAAATTAATTTAAATTTTTAAACGTTTTCCCTCTTGATATATTATTCCGCTTTAAAAATTTTTATTTGATCTACACCTTTATTTGACTTTAAGCAATTTTATTATCATTGATCGAAGGCGGCAACTACCTTAACATGAATATAATTTAATTGTAAGAAAAAAAACCGAATTTGATGCCAATTAAAAATCGGAAGAAATTTTTGAAAAACTATGTATACGTCTCGTGGTATCGAACATTTGCTTTGATTTTTTTAATGTGACAACTACATTTTTTTACATTTTCTTAAATTTCTATTTTATTTAAAAAAAAAAAAAAATAAACAACAAAATAAAACTGCAAATGCGAAAAGAAAATTGCAAAAACTCTTGAGGGTCTAATGTAAAATCTTTGGCTAATATTGAACTAGTTTCAGACAACCATTAAAGCAATTAACCTCTCTCTTTTTAAAAAATAAAATAAATACAGAAATTTTAAATATTTAAAAAAAAAATCAAATATAAACAGAAAATTAAAATATATATAAAAATAAAAAAAAAAAGACAAATTAATTAAATTTAAAACATTTTTTTAAATAAATATTGAAAAAAAATATTTTTATATAAAAAATTCTTATAAAAATCGGATTACGTGATTTTTTGCAAGTGCTCGTAATTTTAAAAAGTCATAGAAAAGAGATAAAACAAAATATTTAACCTTCATTTTTGTTAATTAAAAGCCGCCAAAGTGAATCAATCAACAGGACGCCCGCGTAAAATTATAAAAATTATACGTAAAAAAAAGAAAGACGGTAGTGCAGGCGATTCTGCAACGGCTACCGATACTGAACGTATAAATTCCTTTACTTCATTACGTTCCCTAGAAACCAACGACGACGACAACAACAACAACAATGGTGACACGAATACCTCAAATACTAAAACATGTAATAAATCCGTCTCGTGCAATAACGTTAGACGTGTGGTAACGCGTAAAATTGTTAGACGTAGTAGTTCTATAAATAAAACCAATAGCAATATTGATATCGGAAAAAACTCAATTACCACCAAAACGTCACTAGGACAAAAATCAAAATTTATCACTTCATCGACTTCATCATCGTCTACCTTCTCTTCAAATTCAAAGTCATCGTCTTCGGCAACGTCGTCAACAACAACAGCAACCACTACAAGTTCATCATCGTCGTCATCTTTGTCAACTACGACGCGAACTACAACAACAACAACAACTTCAAGTTTGAAAAAAACCAAAAATATTACGGCTCTAACGCGTTCAAGTAGTGCGCTGAAAAAATATGCCGATCCAAGTAATAGATCAAATTATTATTAATTTTAAATTGAAAACAGCCAGTTTGTCTAAAATGAAACTAATAATGAAAATTTTGTAAAAAAAAAAGCAAAACATTTATTTTTTTAACATTTTCTAGAACTCAAAAAACACAATAGAAAAGCTTTCTCATAAGAAACAGTCTCCAATTGGCCAAAATATGCGTGTTCTATCAATTTAATATGTTGACCACATTGGTCAATAATGCCCTAATCATGTAAAAGGCAACGCAACGCCAAAGAATTACATTAAAAGCAAACACAATGTCATAAATATTTTGTAATTTTTTTGTTGCTTTCTGCAGAAATTCATGTACCGTTTTAAAATTTTCAACGCCACGAGCTATGCAGCGTTTGAAATTTTAAAACGCAATGAAATTTCTGTAGAAAGCAACAACAAAATAACAAAATATTTTAGACTTTGTTTTTGCTTTCCAGATAATTTTTGGCGTTCCGTTGCGTTTTGCACAATTATGGCCTAACAGCCTAATAAAGAGCGGAACGCGTTTTCTAGCTGTCAAAAATCCTCATGCCCATACAATTTGTATGAAGAATCCGTAAATAGCGCGGCGTCAACGCTTTGCAATTGGAAAATCCGATTTTGACAGCGCGTTAAAATAAGCAGTGTTGCTATATTTGTGGTTTCGACAACCATGTTTTTATCGTTTGATTATAAATAATGGCAAATTGGCTATTTTTAGGTCAAATTAGCAGTTTTAATTCCATTTCTTATATGAGGGTTTTAGTAAGCACGAAAGTTAACTCTACTGTTAGTGACACAACGCTGACGCTCTTGTTTAGGTATGGCATATCAGCGTAAATGCTACGCGGAAGAAAACGTTCCGCCATCCGCTCTTGCTTAGGTACGGCTGTAAATGGTTTTACTACTGTCATTGTAGGCCTAAAAACAAAGTCGTCAAACATTTTTGGCGGCTCCAGTTTGTGTATTTTTTCGAACGGCTTTTAGAAAGTAAGGTTAAAACAAATTTCCTTAGTTTTTAATAGTTTCTTATCAGGAGCTCGAGATATCAAGGTCAAAAAAGTCGTCCCTCCTGATCTATTTGCATTTTCTCTGAGTGCGCCTCAACAATTTAATAATAAAAAATAATTAATTTAAGCCGCATTTTTTTGGTTAAAAACTGCTTTTTCTGAAAAATTAATAGTTTTTTACAGCTCTTTTAGACTTGGATTAGCGTCTCGTTTCTGTTTTCTTAAGAGCCAGTTTTTGACTTAAAGATCAGCAATTAAATTAAATTTTATCTTTCAAAGTCATTTTTGAGCAGCCGAATCAGTGCGAACACACGTAAATCATGTGTGTCAAATTGAAATTAAGGAAACTTTTCGAAAATTTTAATGCAACTGTCATTGCGAAACTGATCGCAAATTCCGTACGGAATCAGATGTTTTTTGACTCTTTTTGTTTTTTGAAATGCATTAATTTTTTATTTAATTTTTGGCAGTAGCTTAAGCTAGCTAATGCATATTATATTGGGCCTTTGGTGTTTTATCTGCTGCTAATAAGAAATTTTCATTTGTTTTTTTTTTTATAATTTTTTTATGACTTAATAATTTTCAAAGTTTTTTTTATTATTTTCATTTTAAAAACAAAGATCAGCAAAAATTTTTACAGCAAATTGTTGAAAAATTTAAACGCTTTCTGAAAAATATTTATCCCTTTCATGCACAAAAATCTCATTTCTAAAGGTAAATTTTTGCAAAACATCGGTATATTACAAGAAAAAAAAACGTTTTTAGTTACTTAGTGCTGGTTCACACTCTTTAAGTTTTAGCCGTCAAGTCAATAAATTGCATTCTCTTTCCCCTTCTCTCCTAAAAGCTCAAGACTTGACGGCTAAAATTTGAAGAGTGTAAACCAGCACTAACTTCAGCTTTGCTTTTAACTTGCACATAATTAAAAATGTTTTCTATGTTTTATATTTAACAAGTAGATATTGGAAATTATTTCTTTTTATAAGCAACTTTATTATATTCAACATTTTTTATTTTTCGAATTTATTCTATGAGTTAAATTTCAGTTATGTATTTTATAAAGCTGGTAGTGTATAAAGTCATTTCTAAAAATTTATAGAATAGAAAGAACTATTACAAAAAGCTTTATAAAATACATAACTGAAATTTAACTCATATAATAAATTCGAAAAATAAAAAATGTTTTATATTGAACTTTTGAAAAAATAAAGTTAGACCAAAGACGTTGGGTGCATATGAAAGGGTAAAAGGGGGAGGGAGTATGTAAAATTTTTCAAAGTAATTATTTTACTGTTTAAATAAATTATTATAAAATCATTTTGTACGTATTCTTTTTGCTTATATTTTTATTTAATTGTTGTATGTATTTTTAGTTTAAAATAACACAATTCATTTTGACGTAAAATGCTGTTTCCTTCTAAACTCAAAAACCTTATTGTGCTGCGCCCTCTATCTCGCACTTACTTTGGCTTTTGAATAAAAAAAAAATTACACATCTTTCAATTACATATTTATGCCAAATTTAATTATAAAATGTTTATTTTGTTAATTTAAATTTAGCGTAGTACTAAAAAATTAAATAAACATTCAAAAAAGTATTGAAAACTAAATCAATATATAAATTTCCTTTTCCTCTTACTTAGTCAAGAACAATAAATAGATTTTTTTTTTTTTTTTTTTGTAGTAAACACCTGTCTGCTTTTAACAAAAAACGTCAATAACATATTGGCACATTGGGATCATATTGAAAATAACAATAGAAATTGTTTTTATTTCACCAAAAAATCTAAATTAAAATGTGTTGATTTTTCTTATTTCTCTTAGAATGTATGTTCTTATCAATTCAATAACATCTTATAAACTTGAAACATACATACTTATATTTTTTGTAGTTTTTTTTTAGAATTTTAAGCAAAATTTATTATAATTTTACTTAAAATAATGGGTTTTTGAGATCTCAGTTAAACTAGGTTTAGTTAATCTTAAAAAGAGATTTGTGCCGCCATTACCAAGTATGTATACAAAAATGTGACGGAACAGCAAAGTTTTGTTTAGAATGTTGGTCTTTAGTGAAACAATAAAAAAAAATAACATTTCGCCGCAAAAATCCGAGTTTCAGAGTAAGTTAAACTAAGTTTAAACTTAATCCTCATCTCGAAAACCCGGCCTAAGTATGTCATGACAAAATACATAGGTTCTATTTAAACCCCTTTGTAAAATCACTTAGGCCGGGTTTTTGAGATGTTTAGTTTAAAGTAGTCTGAAACTTGGTTTTTTCCGGCGAAATGTGATTTTTTTTTTTATTATTTGACCCCTTTCGGACTCGGCAAACTAGACGCGCAAGTCACTTGCCGAGTACAACAAAGTCTGTACTTAATTTTCTTTTCCCTTAACCCGACCTTGCCGCTGACATCTATAAACCAAGAGTTGCGCAAGACTTGCTCAACTAACTTGTCGAGTCTGAAAGGAGCCTTTCAATTAATACCAACATTTTAAGCAAAACTAAGCTGTTCCATCAAAATTTTGTATACTGACTTGGTAGTGGTGGCACAAATCTGTTTTCACATTAACTAAACCTAGTTTAACTGAGGTCCCAAAAACCCATTATTTTAAGTAAAATTATAATAAATTTCGCTTAAAATTCGAAAAAAAAACTACAAAAAATAGCCTTAAAAGCAAACAAATCATAAATACAGCCGTGTCACAGATTCCGTTCGGAATGATTGCATTCGGAACCGAAGAAAACATATTAGTTTATTGATAGAAAGTACATTTTGAAAGTCATTTGGTCTTTAAGACACGAGTAATCGCATTCCGCCTATGAAAACAAAAATGGTTTTATTCCGCAAAATGTTTTCGTAAATTTCTGAAGCACCAAAATACGGAATGAATTACGTTTCCGAACGGAATTGTACTCTGTGACATGGCTGATATCTTAAACTATCAGCCATGTCACATATCTAAATAAAATCCGACACATATTTTATATGAATCTTATACTCAATTTCATAATTTTGTTCTGGCGGGTCCATTATTGCCCACGAGTCCCAAATAGGGTACACTTGCAAAAATTTGTTCTTATATACTGTGGTGTTGGGTATCATATGGTCGGGCTTGACCGACTATAATTTCTTACTTGTTTTTAATTTGGTTTTGTTTGGAAAAATTCCACTTAAATCCTATAAATAAAATATATGAAATACTTAATTATTTTCTAAGCTTTTAATTAGTTGAAACAAGCTTTTTATTTCAAAATGCATACCTTAATTTTAAAAATCATTTTTGCCTCCGAGATAACACAACGTTATCATAACTGCCCACTGTTCTATCTACCTTGGGCAAGTCTTATCTAAATCACATTTTATGTATTTAACAAGTTGTTTTGACAACAAAGAAAATTTGATTATAATTTTTTTTTTCTGTGAAATAATTAAAATGTAATTAAAATATTTGCTGATCTTTTTTAAATGTTTATTGTGTGAGTTTCTATCAAAAAATGGGTTTTGTAAAAATGTATTTATTTACAACAGGCATGAAACAATTAATTGGTAAATTAAATGATCTATGGCCCGAACATAGTGTGGCACTTTCCATTCCAAAGGAAATTGATAAATCGACAGAAAAAATACCAGGAGTTGAAGAAATTGAAGGTAAATAAAGAGGAGTGTAAAATAAATTTTCAATATAAATAAGGACAAAGAAAAGATGATAATCAGAAAAGAAATGTATTTGATATAAAAAAAGCAAAAAAAAAAAATAATAAAAGTGAGTTATGGAGTTATTTACCTACCACGCACACAAACACACTGCGCCTATCAAATCAATCAAAACACCCGACAAACACAAAGTCAAACCTTTGATATAAACTGACTTTATCATTTGTTGTCGAGCGCTATTCGCAAACTTTTTTAACTGATTTGAATTTGACAAATTAAATTCAAATTGATAATGATTTGAATATAAAGATTTGACAAAAAAAATGTTTTATCAAATTGTTATCAAGTGTTATACTCTAATTAAAAATAAATAAGGTAAATGTAAACATTTTAAGGCGGCCTTTAAACGATGATTTTTAAGACATGTTTTTTTATTTGTAGACGAATTCGCTACAGAAAAAAGATGGGTAGAAAAGGAAATGAATTCTATTGTTCGTGGTTTTTTTTTTCTAAGATTCTTTTACTGTCATTTCATTCGTTTTTTCGAATTTAAAATAAAGATAAATGTCTCATAAGCCATAAATGTAAAAAGATTTTGGTAGCATCTTGAAAAAAAAAATATTTTAAAAATTTCGCCGAATTATACGACAAATAACGCCAAACCGTCTTTAACAGCCTGGCTCACAATGTCGACAAGAACATATCTTTCGTATATTTTTATTGAAAACAAAAACAAATTTTAGTTTTTTATTAATGTTTTTAATATAAAAATGCGAAAGAAATGTTCTTGTTGACATTATGGGCCTGGCAGTTAAAATTAAAAAAAAATTACTTATAAAAAAATAAAATATAATTCGTCAGTAAAAATGTATTTCTATGAGTAAAAATCTTATTCGCATTTGTTGTATGATCGATGTGCTGCGCAGGGCCAAGAAAATCCTGGAATGAACGCGAGGATTTTGACTTTTTTAAAAATTTACGGACGGAACGCTATTTAATTTTTCAGCTGTAGCGATGGTGCCGAATGTTTAGCTAATAGTTTATTTTATTTAATAACAAATTTTAATTAAAAAAAAAAATTAAAAGAAATATGAAAAAAACAAAATAAAAATTATTTTTTCATTTACATATCCCTCATTTACTTCAATAGTGACATAACTCAAAAAAATCCATTTCGAGATAGACGCGTTTAAAGTTTTTAATATGCGACTTAAAAAAAATAACGAAACATTCTTTTCTGACGGGGATTATATTAAATATATAAAGATGAATTTTATTCACAGTATAAAGAAAAACATAGCGAACACTTTTGCATCACAAAATCTAAAATTTAATTTTTTTAGTTATGTCACTATTGAAGTAAATGAGCGATATTTTTGTTTCACATTATATTACAATCAGCATCTGAAAATAGCGCTTAAAAACAAGTAGGACATAAATGCATTTTATATAATAATTTTCCGTTTTAGTTAAGAATGCCATGTTGATTTTCAATTTGAAATCAAGCCGCTGTGTTTGTTGGGCATAAATAGAAAGAAAAATAATCTAGAAAACATGTAAAAATGAAACAGCGAAAAGTGTACGGGTTTTTCAAACAGTCAACACAAAATGTAAACAAAGTATTTTAAACAATAATGCCAACTACTACTTAACAAAAAATCGTTGCAATAACTTGTAAAAACAGCAGGGCACCGTTTATATAAACAATATTATTAATAAAACTTAATTTTTATATCAAATTCCACATAACTGAAATATTTATGTTAATCGGGCATGTATTAGAAATCGAAATGAAGTGGATTTAAAATCAAACCCATTTTAAAGAACCTGTAATGAAAGTTCATAATCACCCCCATCATAAACAATTTTTCCCTTTTTCACCATGAAAAAAATTAATTCAAAGCAGAATAATAACGTGAAGAAATGATCGCGGGAAAAAATTCCCCTTATCGCGAATAATTGTTTTCCTTGTATTTTTTTCAATTTTCCCTTTGAATTTCTCACTTTAATTTTTCTGGAGAATAAAACATTTATGTAAGTAATTCGAATATTAAAGTTTATAAACTTTATAATCCGTTAAAAAGGCACAAACTTATATTGTTCAACAAATTGCAAAACAACAGGTCGAATGCGTGAGGATTTGTGAAGCTTTTCAAAGACGTGGTGGCAGTATTTTAGAAATTATTTTACATTCTACATAAAAGTGCAATAAGCTAATGTTGCAATGAAACTATCACTCCAATACAATATATTTTACTTTGGGTTTTAAACTTTTCTTTAAAATATAATTGTATATTTTTGAACACAAATTTCTTTGATTTTCTTTCTTCTTTTTACATTCACTGAGAACAGATAGCGCGAAAAATGGATCACGGGAGTTTCACGACAGCATTTTTCTTTTAAGCCTGGTACTCTGTTCGACATTTCACGTGAAATGCTGTCAAAACTCATATGAAAAAAATTTGGGCGGAATTTCTATGAAATTATGTTGATAGAGTTGTACTCTGTTCGACATTTCACGTGAAAATGCTCATATAAAAAAAAATTTGAGCGGAATTTCTATGAAATTATGTTGATAGAATTGTACGCTGTTTAATTTGTGAAAAAGTTACGAAATATGTATGTTTTTTATAGTTGACCTTTTGCGATATATATAAATTATTAGTTGTTTTTGTTTGGCTGTAGGTCCACGTAAATAAATAAAATAAAAAATAAAAATTCGTAATATTTTCGTTTTTTATATTTTTATTATTTTCCCAATATTTCGGTAAGCATCGCTAACCATCTTCAGGGGTCTGAATAAATAAATACAATAATTATTATTATTAACATTAAACAAAAAAAAAACACAAAACATAATATTACAAAGATAATTACATGTAAACAATTAAAAATATAATAAATACAAAACTTCACAATAAACACTTGTGCCACTTCTTATTAGATTTTATTAACTAAATCTATTTTATCGATCGTCTGTTTTTGTTTATTAATTGTCTGTATATGTGTGCACAATTTTCTGTGTCTTGTCGGTAATTTAGACGAAGCTGTGGATTAACATCAATAATATGTAGCATCTCTAATGTAAATCTCTTCGAATAATTCCTCTCTTCATGTACGAAATGTTTCTGGCAACATTTTTTTACAACTGCGAAATAATATAAGCTGCACTAATTTCACGTGAAATTTTAAGCAAATGGAAAAAAGTTTAAATTTAATATTAAATGAGAAAGAAAAAACATAAAAAACACAACCGGTAACAGTTTTTCATCCATATTTACTATAATTTTCTATTAAAAAAAAATACTTTTCAGTAAAATACATGTTGGTTTTGTTTACATACGCAAAAAAATGTTGAATACTTTGAAAGACTAAAAACGTCAAATCGTGCAAATTCACGAGATAGGTAACATTGATACCTACTTGTCAAATTATTCGTATGAAATAATAGATGTTGCTGAACATTTTTCACAAATTGGAACAGAGTACTAGGCTTTAGAGGGGAATACAAATTTCATGGGAACAAAAATTCCGCTTGTTATATTCCCGATAGGGGTGAATATCTATTTTAATATATGTACATTATTATTCTTTTTATTACTATTTTTATTACTATAGAAATAACAAGTAATCAAACTACGGTAATTTTTGAAAAATATTCAACTAAAAATTTCGTTTTATTTCAATTTCACTTCATTTCGATTTCTATGGTTTTAAAAAATTACCAAAATTCTGTGATTTTTTACTTTTTTGAACACTTTTACCTTAAAAAATGTCTCGAAATAATAAGCCATTTTTTTATTATATTTTTCTATATACTGTACATTTTTTTTAAATTTAATTATTATTATTTTTTTTTTTACTAACAGGCAGAGATGGTTCAAAAATCACCACAGTTGTTGCCACCCCTGGCCAAGGTACCGATCGTGTACAAGAAGTTTCCTACACAGATACAAAGGTGATTGGCAATGGCAGTTTTGGTGTTGTCTTTCAGGCAAAATTATGCGATACCGGTGAACTGGTAGCCATTAAAAAAGTTTTACAAGACAGACGATTTAAGGTGAGTATTAAATAAAGTAATTTAAAAAGAATAATTCATAAAGAAAATTTCAGTTTTATAAAAAAAAATTTCCAAAACTAAATTTGTTTATGGACAAAGTCGTCGTCTAAAGTACATACAAAGTTAAAAAATATGTTTTTATTAATATTTACAGAATCGCGAATTGCAAATTATGCGTAAATTGGAACATTGTAATATTGTAAAACTTTTATATTTTTTCTATTCGAGTGGTGAAAAGGTGAGTGTAACAGTTAAAGATTTAACTAGTTTTTTTAAATAAAATAACTTCCTTACTTTCTCTATTCCTAAGTATCAAACCCTTAAATACCAAACTTTCCCCAATTCACTAAAACATTAAATAAAAATAAAAAAAAATTAAGGGCATGCTTTTAAAAGTACATAACTATTATAAACATAAAATATAATAAAACATTAATAACTTTTTTTTTTAAGTAAAAGATTTTCTTTTTTTTTATTTCTCTTTAAACAAAAAAAAATCATTTCCCTTTTACCCCTGTCAGAAAAGAAAACCTTATAAAATAGTTGAATTTAAATTTTTTTTTTTAATTTTCCAACAAAACAAATTTTTTATATTTCTTTTCTGTTTACTTAGTTACAAAACAAAATTTTATTTTTAATTATTTATTTCTCTTATATGTTTGAAACAAAAAAAAAAACAATTTTTCAAATCAAAATAAATTGTTTAACTACGTTCGTTCATCATTATCAACTCTAAATAATCAAATAAAATTGTGATAATTGTCTTGTAATACACCTGTGTATGTGGTTTATATATACAAATATTAAATATGTGTTTGTGTCTGTAACTCTATGCAAATAATAAAAAATCAATAATTTTAAATTATTAAAAAAAACCAATCACATTTTTTCGACACATGTTTAAACCAAAAAAAAAAGTTAGCTGAATTTCCCATTGATGTTGGGATATTTGCTTCGGTTCTTAAACCCCAGGTACCTATAAAGCCATTAGAAAAAACAAACAAAACAAATCAATCAATACAAATTTCATTATAAAAAAAACTTCAAATTCAATATTAAAAAAAAAAAATATATAAATATTTTAATTTCATTAATTCAAATCTTCTGCTCAACAAATACAACAAATCAACCATCAGACAATAAAATTGTGCTAAATATGCTGCATTTTTTTCATTATTTACATTTGTAAATGGCTTAAAAAGAACTCAAAATCAACTTTTTTTCTCAATCACTCACTTTAATCATGTAAAATAATTTAATTAACTAAAAATATTGAAAATAAAATTTTTTGTTTTGAATAATTAAAAAGTCGCATGCAAGTTTTTTTTATTTAGTTGCCTTAAAATATCTTTCATCATGCGATTTATTTCAAAATATATTTTTTGTCAGTCTACACCAAAAGCTGATATTTACTGCAAGAGAAAATAAGAAATAAATGTAAATTCCACATTCTTAAACGTTTCATATTTCCTTTTAAAATTTGATTAAAATATGCTTAAACGACAAATTTAAGTAAAAATTATGTACATATTTTATTTAATTGGTGCTGTATGCAAAATTTAAATTAATTTGTTTTCTACTATTTTTTTTAGCTTTTAGTAGATACATTTTATACTATTATAACAAAAAGTTTCAAAACTGAATTTGTTCTTTACACATCGCCTTCGCTAGCCATCGCTATGTTCAAACAACAAATAATTTCTTGTTCACTGATGGGTTTGGCTCGTGAAGACTGCTGTTGTTAATGTTTTGTTCTTGTTCAAACATTTGTTCAACGGGGTCTTATCTTTACATGTATTGCTACTGTTTTGCCAGTACAGTCAAATGTAAATGCCGTGTAAACCAACATGTAAGAAGGCGAATTCATGTAAACGGTGGTGGCAGTACTACAACAAGTAACATCACCGAAAACAAAACATTGCATTTTGTTGTAGCTTTCGTTGGTCTATATGTCAAAAACACAAGCAACTTTTGACATTTCTCTCTCTAAGTCAGAAAAAACGTAGCTCAGTCGTGCTTTCAACGCCACCTAAAAAATTAATTCTGCTTGCCAACATGTTTCGCCAAACAAAATTTTGAGAGCAAACCATCTTGGCTCGTTTTGAATCGCTCTCCGAACTACGAAAAAAAAACTGCCATCATCTCTTATATTGATAACAAATGTATCCCAAGTTTAACTGAACTAGCACACAAAAGAAAATCAAAACAAAGAAAAAACTAAATAAAAAGGAATGATAAACAAATTAAGTAAAAAAAATAAAACTATATAAATACTATACATTTAAATTTTTGCTTACTTTTTATCTATTTTAAACAAAAATCGCACTGAAAACGAAAACATAAACCAAGAAACCAAATGCATACATTTAAGTATGTACAAAAAATGTCAAAACTAACCAAGGATGACTAGTTTCAACAGCATGGTTGGCAATCTAGGTTCAGAGAGAGAAAACCAAGTGGTTTATGTCGACGTGTGAGCATTGCTTTACCGCCAGACCACAAAAGCAATAAATTTGGCAATTCTTGCCGTCAAATTTTATTAGGCCCAGAACAGACGGTAAATCGCAACTGCAACTGATAGTTTTTTTTTAGTTTCATTTGAGTTTATGCCACAGATTCCTTTGAGAGACCACGGTACCATTTTGAAACCGTTTTAATAGACATTAAAAATCAGTTGCATTGAAACCGGCGTGCAGGAAACACGTGTTTGCTTTTCATCTGTTCTCAAAGAAAACTGAAATCATTGTGATAATTCTACACCATTGTGGTGCAAGTTAGGTTCAGGGAAACGATTGAAACTGGTTTCAAACCAATAATTACAAAAGGGCCCCGCTGCAGTCGCGTTTCACTAACACAAATTATTAACGTGTGCCCAGCATCAAATGAATGTATTTGATGTTATTATCTTTCAACATAAGCTGTCAAATTCAATAGTTATTTATTTTTATTTATTTCTAAAACACTAAAATTAAATAAAACTATATTATTACTAGCTCTTTAAGTGCTCATCTGTTTCTTCAATTTAATTCAATTAAAATAACGCACAATCTCTCATTAGCATATTTTTCATTTCATGTTCTAAGATATGTAGTGTTCGCCACCTCAAGATATAAGCTAGAACATTGGCAATTTTACGCAGTTTTTCTACCGGCGTTATTGCTTGTTTTAAGTCACAAATTGCTTGTATGGTCGGGCGGTTAAGATTAACGTTTAGTACTGTTGCCATTTGAGTGGTGGCCTGCAATTGGCATTACAACTACTGGCAATAATCGTTTAACGTGACAAAAACGTTTTAATGTATTTTTGTAAACACTGGAAAATTAAAAGAATTTTACATTTTAAGACACGAAATATCAGGAAAAGTCGGCTGCTGTTTCTAAATCTAATGGCTAAAATGACAAGTGCTGTAATTTATTAAAGATTAAAAGCCTACACTGAAATCATCCGTACTTAAATCAAGCAAAAGCGGTGTCAATAGTACGGTAATATGTATTTCCTTAAACCAAGCACAGATTGCTTGACTTAAGTACGGATTATTCAAGTGGCAAATACTTAACTTGGACATATTTAATCCCTGATTCGTACTTAAAATAATCTGAAAACGGGATTGACTTAAATAAAAGTAAGATAAAAATAAACTCAATCTGTGCTTCATTCAAGAATTTCTAAGTTGGTTTAATACCGATTCGAAATAATCCGAAATTGAGATTAGTTTCTAACCTACCTAAGCACTTACCCCCAGAGAATCAGAGATAGAGAGAATACTATTATTTACTTACCCGTTATACATGTTTGTTCCACTTTTGCTCCGCCCTTTCAGAAGAACTCACAACTACAAGACACCTGCAGCATGCCCGATATGGTTTTCGTAATAATTCTACTTTGAAAATTTGATGTATTTAACTAAATAATTTTAACAAGTGGAATATGGGAATTATTGCTTCTTATTTTACTTTTTAAACATGAAAATAATCTGTATTTTTCCTCTTATATGTAGTGTTGTTGTTGTTGTTTCTACAACAAACTTTTACAAACACATGCGTTATGCACGCATATTGGTTACTGAAAGTTATCCCATTTTGGATGGTTTTAAGTATTTTTTAGCGTTATTCGTACTTACATTTTATAAAACGACTGGTACTAAAATAAGTAGAAAAAAACTTAAATTTAGTACGAGTTTTTTCTTTCTGTGTAAGAAATGAAAGCAATTTAAAAAACTTATAATGTCGGCCATACACCACACAAGCTTAGTGCTCAATATATTGAAGGTGGTAACATTTTATACAAGTACAAAAACAACCACAAACAACTCAGAAAGTTTTCATGTTGTTTGTAAATATTCAGCCCAATTATGAATAAAAATTTCCCGGTAGTGTTTTCCCTTTTCCTATTTTAACAATAGAATTTAAATAGGAAAAATGGGAGAAGGGAAAAAACTCTCGGACAATTTTTATTTATAATTGGGCTGATAGTAAAACTGTAACCATCTGTTTTTTTTTTTTTTTTTTTTTTTTTTTATAACATGAAAAATATTTACAACGGATTTTTATTTTAAACACGCAGAGAATTTCATAATATTTTGATTCTACAAAGTCGTAATACATTGTATTACACTGTAAAATACCCTTTACTTGTATAGTGCGTGTCACAAGTTTCGTTTACACAGTACCAGAGTTCAGCACTGAACTGGTGTAGTGTACGGCCGGCATAAACCAAGGCGAATTCACTAGAAGGTGGGGTCAAGTCAACATATGACTATTTTTTTCGGTGGTCGATTTGTCAAAGTTTGTATACAAACTAGTTTTTTTTATGTAAACAAACATTATTTTTTACTAGCAATACTTTTGACAATCCGACCACAAAAGCAGTGTTGTTGTAGAGTTGACCTCACCTTCTAGTGAATTCGCCTTGGCATAAACTAAAAAAAACTTTTAAGAAAATTAAAGTGATGCTAACTGTTAACAAAAAAAAAACGCTAAAAAACTACAATTTTAACAAATTTCGGATATTTTAAAACAAATTATAACTTAACTTTGTTAGGAGGCCTTAAAAAGCTACAAAGTCTGTAATTTTAAACACAGCTTTCGGTTTTTAGGGTTTTTACGAAAGCATCTAAAAAAATAAAACAAATACCATAACATATATGTATACTTTGAAAACATTTCTATCATAATACGACAAAAAAATCGTATGCTAGTTTTATAAATACAAACATTTTCAATGGCATGCGATTTTATTATTTGGTAACTTCTTACTTTAACATTTAAACTTTATATTTCATTTAAAACAAAAATTATCTTAAAAAAATTAATGTTGACTGTGCTCATTTTTTCTTCTTAATTTCCTCAGTTTTTATTGGTTTATTTTTGTATTATTTCACATATATTATATATTTTTTTTTCTTCTTTTTAACTAATTTGAAGTAAAATTGATACCTTTATACAAGAATAATTATTAAATGAATTTTTTTTTATAATGTCTCTCTTTTAGCGTGATGAGGTGTTTTTGAACTTAGTACTCGAATATATACCAGAAACCGTTTATAAAGTGGCACGTCAATATGCCAAAACTAAGCAAACAATACCTATAAACTTTATAAGGGTAGGTTTTTCTTGAAATTTTTTTTTTTTTTTTTTTAATCAAATAAATTTTAATGCGTTTTCTTGATATTAATTTCCAGCTTTACATGTATCAATTGTTCAGAAGTTTGGCTTACATACATTCATTGGGTATTTGTCATCGTGATATTAAACCACAAAATCTCTTATTGGATCCAGAGACCGCTGTTTTAAAACTATGCGATTTTGGTAGCGCTAAACAATTGTTGCATGGCGAACCAAATGTTTCATATATCTGTTCACGATATTATCGTGCACCTGAATTGATATTTGGCGCTATTAATTATACCACAAAAATTGGTAGGTTTTGTTAAAGAAAAAAAAAAAAAAACAAATATATACACACATATGTATATTTATATTGTCTTCGATTATTGTTGCTTTAAAGATGTGTGGAGCGCCGGTTGTGTATTAGCTGAATTACTTTTGGGCCAACCTATATTCCCCGGTGATTCTGGTGTCGATCAATTGGTGGAGGTTATTAAAGTTTTGGGCACGCCCACACGAGAACAAATTCGTGAAATGAATCCCAATTATACGGAATTCAAATTTCCACAAATTAAAAGTCATCCATGGCAAAAAGTAAGTTATTTTAAGTCCTAAAATGTTTCCTTACTATATTTATATTAAATAATTTTCATTTTTTACTCTCTTCATTTGTTAGTTTTTAAGTAGTTTTCCATTAAATGGCTGATAAAAATGCCCTGCTTTCAAGTCTTTTTTTCATCTATGTATTTCCAATTTATATTTTGAAGCATACTGCATACATATTTTCTATTTCGTAAATGTTCTAATATAAAGTCGAAAACTATTTACAGTCACTACTTGAACGTACCCAATTTCCAAATGCCCTAAACCAGAAACAACGTTTAAGAGTAAGAACTTTCTCTAAAAAACAGACACCCAGCAAACAAAATGTTCCTTCTTAATTCTACCAATACTATAAGGCAGGGACACAGATTGTGAGAGAGAGAAAGTGAAAGTCTAAGAGTGATAGACAGAGTCTCAGAGAGAGAGAGAGAGAGAAAGCGACTTAAATTTAACTTTAAATCTGAAAAAAAGCAAATCTTTTTTAACCTCTTTGTTTTATATATAAATTACGTTAATTGGTTTCTTTTCTTACTTCTAATAATTGATCATGTTTCATTTCGTTGCTAACCTTTTTACCTACAAAACTCCTTCTCACTCTTTTTTTATTCCTAAAGTTGTTTAACTTTTGAATTTAAATAGCTTAAGCGTATATTTGTTCAAAATATACGCTTCAAAATTTTAAAAAATATTTGATATTGTGTTGTTTTTGTTTTATGGCATTTGACCACGTAACGTATGCTATTACTTGGCGCTCTGTAAATATGCTTAAAAAAAGCTTTGTATGTGTATCTTTGCATGATTGTAAAAAACAGAACAATCTTAGACTACTCTTAAAAAATTTTATTAAAAAATATATAAATAAACAAGAGCTTCGAAGTAATTCATGTTAATTACTTTCAGAAACTACGAGTATTTAAAGTTGTAGTTGTCTGTATTGATTCAAGTCTTAGGGCACTGACCGCAATTTAGTATCGCAATATTTATTGAACGTATAGCATGCAGTATTGAGTATCGCAGGATGACCTAATTTTATGTGATCCATCAAACCAGTAAAATCGATCGCGATCGAAATATCACAATATATATTGAACGTGTACCAGTGCCCTTATAAAAACTAAAGGCCCTGCAGTGCCCTTATAAAAACTATAGGCAATGCGTTTTTTTTTTCACTTTTTATAATACTTGAATTAAGCGCATTTTGAGATTGGTTCAATCTTAGTTTTACTGAAATCAATCTCATTTTCTTATTATATAAAGAACGAATTCGGGATTAAATATGATTAAGTTGAGTATTTCGCACTTGAATAACCCGTTCTTTAATTAATCTTTATGTACTTGATACAAGAAAATCCGTACTGACCGTACTATTGATACCGCTTCGGCCTGATTTAAGTACGTATGGATTGATTTTTCTTTTCAGTGTAGAGTCGGAGATGCAGTAATTGTTTTTCTGTCTCCGATTGGTCGAAGGGTTGAAAAAAAATATAAACCCTGTGGTTTTGATCTATATATGACTCAAATATCATCAAAATTGGTTAGATATTTTCGGAGAGGCAGTTATTCTCCCTTGTTTTAAAAAATAAAAAGCCTATATTTCCAATTTCATCCAAATCGGTTCAGCTATTTAGCCGATAAAGCGTAGCAAACGCAAAAGTCACTTTCGCATTCGGTCAGGGGACGGTCGGGTGCTACGGTAGACTAGCTGGTAGTGAGCTAGTCTATCAGTGGCGGGGTTGCGGGTTCGATTTCCGCTAGAGACTTTGGTCTTCTGCAGACAAGCTTCGCGGGATTAGCATAGGAATATTAAAAAAAAAAAAAATGGAATGGAGGGTAAACAGCGTACTTATGTTAAAATGGTTTTGTTTTTCTTTTGAATAAGGAAACTATTGTTTTATTATATCTCTTCTAAAACGATAATTAATATTTCCTAAGTATAGGAGGGATAGCGCCTCCTGGACTATGTCCGTTAAAAGGTTTTATTCTTCATTTTATTGCAACAATTTTCAAACTTATAATATTTTCTGAGTATAGAAGGTTTTGCGCCCCTGGACCCCAGTCTTAGCACTTTAGTGGAACCTTATATATATTTAGTCAATTCACAAGGTATCCTAACATGTCATATTGTCAAAATGTCCTAATATTTCACAATGGTTTAAAAATATTGTTGTACGGCTCAGCCGCTCAGCACTGGACTTTTCTGATTAATTACGACAGCACAATAAACACAGCAAGCAACGTTCCATTTATTTAAGACACTTTTTGTTAACAAACCAACAACAATATTTTTAAACCATTGTGAAATATTAGGACATTTTGACAATATGACATGTTAGGATACCTTGTGAATTGACTAATTGCCTATGTCCGTTAGGAGGCTCCATTCTTAATTTTGTTGAACAAATTTTTAAAATCGGACCGGTATTTCCGAGTCCGGCTACATAATAAAGGACAGCCTTCATAAAGTGGTGCCAAGTAATTGTTTAGGCCAGAGAGGGTACTACATATGCGACAAAGGGTTAATTTATAACCTAAGAATAAATAAAATTAAACAGAAAACATATATTTTTGACACTACTTCTAGAAATTATCTAATATGGGACTAAACATAAGCAGATTATAGAGAAAGGTTGAATAAAATAAAGGCACATGAAATGAAAACTTATAGTAAATCTTTGGGTTGCTTAGTTTTCTCAATATGGTTAACTTTTATCTCTAGTAACCATTTTAAGACTTTCAATTCTAAAATACGAAATTGTGTCAATAAATTTTTAAATAGAACTCACTAAGAACCCAAATGAAACCCCATAAAACACTCAAAATATGTTACTAATAAAAGATTTTTTGGTTCGAAAACAAAAATGTGTTGTTTCTCAAAAACCATAAGATTTGTTAGTCAGGCACTAACATTTCTTGCTAAAAATTTAGAAAGTTGGCTTAAATGTCTAAATCTTCTTTTAAATAGTGTAAATATTGTATTATTTATTTAACCCAAGAACAACTACTTACTAATATTTAGTCTTTAAACAAAGAGAAAGTTATTTATTATATTTCGACGCTCATTAAGGTTTTCAAAATTATTAGTTTTAATATTTTTTCCCTCCCATAAAAAGTTGCCTTACCTTGTTTTCTTTTTAACAATATTGATGGTTATTTGTTGTTTATCTTTTCTTGAACGTAAAACAATTATGTAGGTTTTCCGTATACGCACTCCACCAGAAGCTATAAATTTGGTATCACAATTATTGGAATATACACCAAGTGCACGTATAACACCATTAAAAGCATGCGCCCATCCATTTTTCGATGAATTGCGTCAGGAGGGTAATATTACATTACCAAATGGTCGAGAAATGCCACCATTATTTAATTTTACCGAACATGGTAAGTTTTGGAAAAAAAAACAAAACTATTTTCAAAAACTTATTTAAATATTTTAAATTTTTTTAGAACTAACAATACAACCAAGTTTAGTACCACAATTGTTGCCAAAACATTTGCAAAATAGCGCACATCGTACTGCTGGCGCTGGTGGTGAAGGTGGTGCCACCTCGACTACAGCAGCTTCATCATCAACAAATGCCACAAGTGCTGCTGCTGCCGCTACGGCCAACAATACTACGCCGGGTGCTGCAGCGCAAGCAGCTACAGGTTAGTTTCTTCATTTTTTCTTAGGGCTAATAAATCAGAGCAAGTTAAACTCTCTTTTTGGTTTAAAATGTGTTTAAACTAACAAATCTATAAATCAGTAAACATAGAAACCATATCTAAACGCATAAATTTGGGCGTTTAAACCACCAATACAGACCATATGAAGTTGACAACATTTATAGTAGTGCTGCCACATGTTATTTTTAAAACTACATATAATACATGGGACACTGGTTTACAGCTGTTGAGTTTAAACTACATATAAATTTAAGTTTAGTTCAACTAAACCAGCGTTTAAACACTCTCGGATTTATTAGCCATTAATAAATTATTTTTAATGTTCTTATTTTTATTTATTTATATTAAAACAAATTAAATTACAAAAACAAAAGAAAAGTTTTTATGATTGTTCAAGTTAGAAGAAAATGGCATGCTTCAATTTTTGTTCTTAGGTTTTTAATTTAATTATATTTGCTTTGGTTTATTACGATAAAAAAAATTTCTATAGTGATTGATAGTTTATACTTTTAAGGAAATAAAGTTTCGTTTAATTTTTAAAGGTTAATAACAAAGAACTTTTAAAAGATTTTGAAAGTTGTCTATACTAAAGGCCTCGTTACTCTTACATAAACGTATATGTTGCGGACAAGCTGTTCCCACATTTTGTCGGATCTCGTCGATATTTTTAGTGAGGTTGTGTTTTGATACTTGTGATTGATTTAGAAACTTTGGCTCTTGGCGTTATCCAGATATATATATGTATATATATAAAAAACAAGGAATTTATGGGTAAAATTAGAGGCAGTCGTGTAAATTCAGTAAAATTCACGTACTGCCTTTTTTTAATTTTTATGCCAAAAAATTCCTTTAATAATTTTCTACTCATTAGTTATACAATAAATCATTAAAAATTGTATATCAAAGTAAAAGCAATCTTTAAAGTTTGTCACATATTTTAAATTAATAACAAAACATAAATTTCAGTTTTCTCTGATATTCATTTTCGAACTTTAGTGTCTTTTTCCTAAGCATGACAGAGCTCCACCTTGTCCCAAGTAAGCGACATGAATTTAGATATTCAATTTTAAAACAACGGTTGTTAGAAAAACATTTGAAAAAGTGACTACAAAATATCGTATTGGGAGATTTACATCCCTCATAGCTTCTACGCGTAATGAAAAATTTAGCTGGCAAGAAAGTGGACGACGGATTATTAAGGTCCATGTGTATGACGAGATTACCATCAACATGGGAGCTGTTATTTCTGTTAGCAGTGAACCGCTAGACAAAATAGCAATAATTATTCTTAGTGGACACCGGGACAGAAATCAGCGTAATTCCCCGAAACAAACAACAGCGCTCCCCCGGCAAAATTGTTTTTTTTTTTTTTTTTTTTTTTTTTTGCAGCAAACAGATCCCCGATTAAAACGTTTGGTGAACAAAAATTAACGCTCAACTTAAATTTAAGCCGATCCATTGCTATGAATTTTGTCATAGCCGAGGTATATCAACCAATTTGAAGCGCCATAATCACCATAATCTTGTCACTAACATGCGAAAACAAAATCTATCAGATGGCAATCAATTGTGTCATTATATGCGCAGTTACAACCGTAGAAACACCAATTTTAGGAATGTCACCCCTTAAAATCGTCTTACATCACTTTTATATAAATATAGCGGGTTTTTATAGAGGTATATAGAACTTTGAAATGGAATAAACAAAGATAAATTTTTTAAATTGAGATGAAATTTACTTTATTCGAAAGATAATCTTCTGGCATTATAATTTAAATATGACTAAATAGGTCGTAGTCTATTCTGGAGGTCCAATGACTTTTTCTTACATTTGTGGCCGTATGTCGTCAATAACGCGGCGAATGTTGTCTTCCAAGTGGTCAATCGTTTCGGAATCATCGGCGTAAACTAGCGACTTTACGGCGTTAAATCGCAGGATCATGAAGGGTTTCGCGGGTCCGAAACGGGAAACTATGCGGTTACCAAACGTTCCCTTCAATAAAGCAATTGTGGCCAGAGCTGTGTGACATGTTGCTCCGTCTTGTAGAAACCTCTGCTCTTGCACATCATGGTTGTTCAATTGATGAACGAAAAAGTCAGTAATCACGGCTCAATTGCGGTCCCCATTGGCTGTAAGGTTCTGATCAGCATCGTTTTTAAAGAAGTACGGACCCATGATTCCACCAGCCCATAAAGAACACCAAACGGTCAGTTTTGTTGGATGTAACGGTGTCTCAATATACACTTCAGGATTATCATCGCGGCATTTTTTCTTGACGTATCCCTTCAAACAAAATTGAGCTTCATCGCAAAACAAAATTTGTATTTCGAACAGAATCATGATTTTCCAAAAAAAAAAATTTGCACAATTTGGAAGCGTTGTGCAGGCGTCTGTCTATTCATGTTAAAATGCCAAACCAAACTAAACTTAAATCACTTGATAGCTGACAAAATGGCCGCCAGCTAAAATAGTGTTGCCAACTTGAAGTTTTATACCTCTATAAAAACACTATACCATCATATATAATATACTTATATATCATATAGAATATTTCTACCAAAAAAAAAAACATTTTAAAATATAAATAATCATCTTGATTTTGATGTAATGAGAGCTTAATCTCACTGTTAAGATGATTAATTCTGCAAATGTGAACATAGCATTACGTAAACGTGAAACATTGCGTGGCGGATGAACTTGATAAAATTAAAATTTGTCTCCATTTTTACGTATCAGCTGTTAAAGATTTTTGTGTTTGTTGTTTATGTTTATTGATAAAACGAACATTCCATCGACGTACTTAAATTTATAAATTATATAAATTTTTGACAAATTTTCTGTTTTCTTGTTAACACATTAATGCTTTTTTAGTAACTTCCAACCATTAAAGTCGAACGCAACGTTTATATATGACATATATGTGTCCTTTATTAAGCCAAAAATAATATGTATACAAAAAATGTAAAATAAAATATTTAAATAAAATGTTCACGGAGAACCTAGGGCGTCAACGAATTCTCTCCATTTATTTCTATCTCTGGCAAGTAGTTTAATCTTGTTCCATGTAAGACGAGCAGTTTCATATTCTTTTCTGATGGTCCGGATCCAGGTATTACGTGATCGACCAGGCTTACGCTGACCTTGAGGATTCCAGTCTAGGGAAGCTCTGGCAATATCAGTTGATGGTCGTTTGAGAATATGGCCGATCCATGTCCATTTACGTCTTCGTATATCACTTTCATTCCACAGGGTTTCATATGATACCCAATTCGGCCAGTAAATCCGTAATCTGTCTCAGACACCGGTTAACGAACGTTTGTATTTTGTTCGTAGTTAATTTTGTGAGGCTCCATGTAGTGCAACCATATATCAGTACAGATTTTACGCTACAGTTGAATATACGTAGTTTGGTCTTCTGAGATAAGTTGTGAGCGCACCGAACCTTATGCAGCTTGAGGAACGCAACACGTGCCTTGTTAATGCGGTCGTCAACATCGGCTACAGAGCCACCGTTTTTTGTAATTTTGCATCCGAGATAATTGAAAGATTCTACATCCTCCAGTACCATATTTCCGAAAATGAATGGTGTTGTTATATTAGTTCCGATGCGCATCAGCTTTGTCTTCTTGATGTTTATTCTCTATTCTAGTTTTTGGCGTTTTCGGAGAGACTTTCTAACTTTGCCTGAATATCCGCAAAGCAGTGGGCCATTAAACATATGTCATATTCATAGTCTACGCAACGCAACGTTTACGTATGAGTAACGAGGATTTTAAATTGAGAAAAAAATGAGAAACTTTCTTTAAATAATTTTATGTTAGGTTATTAGGTTTCACTAAGTTTTTAGAATATGTACGAGGGCGGATCAATAAGTCCGTGACTTTTTGAATGAAACACAGTTTTTTTTTACAAAAAAATAATTATTTTTCAACATAATCTCCTTTTAGCTCAATACACTTAGTCCAATTTGTGTATCCCTTCCAAAAAATAGTATTTTTCGAGGTCCATAAAATAGGCATTTGTTTGACCAATAATTTCATCGTTGGAGCTAAATCTCTTTCCACCGAGCCTTTTTTTCTTTAGGTTCGGAAATAGGAAATAGTCACTGGGGGCTAAATCCGGAGAATATGGCGGATGAGGTACCAATTCGTAGCCAAATTCATGTAATTTTGCCATTGATACTGCACACGTGTGCACCCGTGCATTATCTTGATGAAAAAGAACTTTTTTCTTGGCCATATGGGGTCGTTTTTTTTAATCCTTGTTAAATCGGTCAAATAAGTTGGCATAATATTCGCCGTTTATTGTTTTTCCCTTTTGAAGGTAATCGATGTGGATTATCCCGCGTGCATCCCAAAAAACTTGACATCACCTTATTGGCCGACAAACTTACGTTGGCATTCTTCGGAGCCTGTTCACCCGGAGAAACCCATTGTTTAGACTGTTGCTTGGTCTCCGGAGTTTTGTAATGGATCCATGTTTTATCCACAGTTGCAAAACGCCGCAAAAAATCATTCGAATTGCGGTTAAACAGCTCCAAACAATCCTTTGAAGTTGTCACACGATTACGTTTATGGTCAATTGAGAGCAATCGAAAACCACATTGCCATATGAAATGCCTATGGCGTCAACAATCTCACCATATCGTGAATTTTTTCGACATTTTCGGGTGTATTGACTCCAATTGGCCTTCCAGAACGTTCAGCGTCATTTATAATTGTGCGGCCACAACGAAAGTCAGTAAACCACTTTTTACCATTAAAATCGATGGTGCAGAGTCCCCATTGTATTTATCAAGCTTTTCCTTGGTTTGATTGACGGTTTTTTCGCAAAAAATAATGTTTAATGAGCACACGAACCTCACTTTTTCCGTTTTTAAAAAAATCCAAGAGGTTATATGTGTTGAAAAGCTGTTAACAGGTGGTACTTGATGAGAGCAGTGTTGCATTTCATATAACTACGAGGGAAGTTCGAAAAGTTACGGACTTATTGATCCGCCCTGGTAATAATATAGCGAAAGCTTAAGTTTTATCAACCGTCTAAAACAAAAGAAAATCGAGATCTCTAAATAACATTTTTAGTTAAGAATATAAAACTTCGTTAAGATTATTTTTTAAAAAAACAGCCTGTGCTTTTTTAACGATATCTTGTAAACTTTTTTTGTTACATATAAAGGCCCTGGAGACTATCAAATACACTTACGCATCGTCGGAAATGATTGATGGAAATCAAAACGTTTTTAGTTTTTTATTTGATGGCTTATTACGAGTATTTGATCTGCTCCTGTTCGGATTGACCAAAACATTTCATTTGCTTTGTTACCCCGTTAATATGCTTTTCTTATTTGCAAATAAAACGATTAAACAAAGTTTTATTTGCAAAAACTTAACTCGCTATTGTATACTCTTGATGCCCTGAAGCAAAAATATAGTCATATGGTAACATGGTTTAAATATTATATGTAAAAAATATATTTAATAAAAAACGTGGCGCAGCATCACACCAAAGCGAATTCAACAAGGTAAGTGCAACTCGTCAGCCGTTCATCAGCTGTTTCCACGGCGAATTTGCCAAACGTCAGAAAATACTTTTGTTGTCATGTTTTTCGCCAAAATAACCGAAATATTTTCTGACAAGGCGCATTCATTGCTATGTAATACGTTTTTTTGGCCTTAATGGCTTTATATTACAATATTTATTAATAAATAAATTAATTTTATCGTACGAAAGTTTTTGCCTTGGTCAACTGTTTTTGACAACAAGCAAACAAAATACATGTGGCTTTTTGTAGTTGTAGAGTTGCACTTACCTTGTTGAATTCGCCTTGCATCACACATTTTATTTACAAATAGCTCCTTATTTGCAAATTGTTTTCACAATACAATAAAATAGTTATACGGCAACGCCTTTCACTTTTATTTGCAAATGGCCTATCACACACGGGCATAATTCTGCTGGCGCAAAATGACAGCTTGTTGGCAAGAGAGGCGAGTTTTTTGGTGGCATAATTTTTCAACCATGAAAATAATACATGAAAATTTTCGTAAACAAATGAATGCAAAAAACACTAATACGAGCTTATAAGCCAGAATCCCGTGAGTAACGGAAAGAACAAAAATTGTGCGGCTTAAAAAATGTTCTCATATGTGGTCGACTAATAAGAAATACGTATAAACGGGGTATGTGTTTGCCAGTGTTATCGCCAGTGAATAAAAAAGTTAAACGACTGTTCGCTTTAAGTTGTTCAAAATCATAAGAAAGTAGACATACAAAATTATTGTCGAAAGGTTTTTTTTTTTTTTTTTTTACTTTCGGACCGAGCCATCGTAGCTGAATTTAAACCATATACAGTATTTATCGCTTACTTGAATTTAATTTGTACACGTCTTTTGAGGCTTTAAAGCGAGATATGAAACTAGATATAAAGGCTCACTTATATGCAGTGCTATAGAAACATGTGTAAAGAAGCCTCATTTTGGTAACATTGCAAAAAGATTTAAATACATTAGCTCAAAAATCAGGTTTTTTGAGTAATTACTCTATTGCAGCAACGGCTCTATATGTGTTTAGACAATTGGTTCGTTAAAAGCCTAAATGTAGTTTGAAAAATAAATGTTTGTTAAGTGTTTTAAATCGCCAAGCCATTAGTGTCTATACCAGTCAATTCAAGCCAAAAGATGTTAGTAATAATCTGTTCTGTTTTAGATAAAATTTGGATCGATGACGCCGCCTGCCAAAAATCTACACCAAATAGTGACTGTTTTCATTAACAGCGTCCCAACCCAACCAGAAATGGGCCGGCCTCATCGCTAGAGACGATTTTTCAATGAAAATTAGGGTCAGTTTAGCGTTTTTTTTTTTTTTATTTAATCATTTGTTCGTGTTGTTGCCCTCTATATATGTATATGTACATACGTCCATGGTGATTTGGCAAAACAGACTAATTACCTAAATGGCAGCCAGTTCGACAGATGTAGACAAATTTGTAGTAGCCGTTACAAACTGTCAAAGTTTAGAATATGTTAGACCCTTTATATTAAAATCATTTGTGAATAATTTTGGTTTTAAAAACAAGATTTTATTAGAGATTTTAAAATCGTTACAATTTAAAATTTATTAAGAATTCAAAATCTATTGTTCGTTTAAATTTCTCTTGAAGCGAAAATAAAGTTTTGTTGTAAAAAAAAGCTTTCGCTAAAAAGTTAGGTTTAGCAAATTGAGGATATTTTTTTTATTGCATGCTATAAAAAAAAATTTCGAAATTTTTATTAAAATTGTAATTAACCATTTTATTTTTTAGAAAAAAAAATTGAAAAATTTGTCAATGTCTGGTTGTGGTTTAATTTGCTTTTGTATTGGTTATTGGCTGCTTTTTGTTTAAATATTTCTTTTATTTTATTATTATTAATATCCTTATATGTTTATTGTTTTATTTTTCTTATTTCTATATTATTTGTATCTTTTTTTTCTCTTAATTTCTTGCAGATTCATAGTGGCATAAAATTTTTATATAAAAATAATTAAAAAAAAAAAAAAAACAATTTAAATAGTTCTCTAAACTTTTTTTCATACGTTATTATAAAAAAAAATATAATAATTATTTATATATACATATATATATATAAAAACATAAATACAATTAATTTTTAAAATCAATTATAAAAAAAGAACAACAAAATCAAAAAATTTTACTTTTTAATTAATAATTTTTTTATTTTATTATTTTTTTTTTTTTTTTTTTTTTTTTTAATGTAACAATAATATTTTAATAAATTACAAATTTTTAGTTTAGTTATTCAATATATTTATTTAAAAAAAAAAAAAAAATACACAATAAATTTTCCAATTTTTTTTAATTCTTTATTGTAATCAATAATTTTTTGGTTAAGTTTTTGTTTTTTTTTTTAATTTATTAGAAAAAAAAAATAAAATTTAAATGAACAAACTATTGGAAAAACAATTTTGAGCAGAAAACAATTTTATGTAAAACAAAATTGAGAAATTACTTAAAATGAAGTAGACTTTTTTTTTTGTTAAATTATAAAAAAAAGGAAGAATATATTTAAAATAAAATAAAAAATCTTAAAAACAATAAGAAAACCAAGTAATTTTGTTTTTAATAACACAGGAAATCTAAAACAAATTTCGTAAACCAAAACTTTTCAACAGCAATTTTAATTGACTTAGCAAAGCCTATTTTTAAGGTTAATTTTATTAGTAAAGGAATTACAACAACAACAAAAATTGATTTCCCAAATTCTTCTTCAATATGTTTTCAGTAGCTGCTAACAATTAAGTTTTTGATAATTAAGTTTTTGATTAGACAAGTTTTCAATTCTTAAGCATATACATATATGTATACCAAAACAGTGTAGTATACCTTTAGGATAAAATATTATTTTTATTAAAAAATGTTTTAGTTTTGCCAAAAAATAAACATTTTTTACTGAAATGTATTCAGGTTTTTATAACAAAAGTGAGATTTAATTTTATAAAAATACTTAAACTAACTTAGCAAAGCATACTTTCTTTCAGGTTAGTTCCAATATTAAGGAAAATATAACAAAAAAAAAGTAGTCTGCTGTTATAATAAATTGATTATTTTAGTATGTATTTCAGTTTACAAAGGCTTCTTTTAGTATATATTTAATAACTGCTAAAAATTAACCCCCATATTCATAAAAAATATTTTAGGCTTATAGCAGGCTTATGAAACGAATTTTCTATGAAAATTTGTTTAATAAACCTTTTATTAATCAAAAATATTTTTTTATAAATATGGGGGTAAGTTTATGATATTTAAGTAGAATTCTATATATTTATGTATATACAACAAAACAGAGTTTAGTATACCCTTAGGATGAAATTTAAATAAATTTAATCGAAAAAGTTCGTAGTTTAACAAAATGTTGGAAATAAATGAATTAAATTTTTTATAAAAAAAAAAGTAAGAATTCAATTTATACCAATACTTTTACTGATTTAGCAAAGCATACTTTAAGGTTAGTTTCAATATTAAAGAAATTAAAACAAAAAATTGTACATTGTCTGCTTTTAGAAAAAAATTATAGTATCTTATTAGTATTCACAGGACAAAAAATTACTGAAAAACAGTACTATGTATCAGCAGTCCTACCTAATACTAACATGATTTTAGGGTTAATGTTAGTAAAATTACATTTTTCCTATTAAAGTAGAAATTCTCTAGATTTTTATGTCTTAAGTTTTCTTTAGATTAATAATTACAATATGATAAAAGTTTCTACAAACAAGAAAAATTATAAAAAGAAAATTAGAGTATATTTGTTCTATTCGGTTATAAATTAACAATTCCATTTTTTTATTATTTTATATATCATCACCTTAAATGCAAACGGACGTAACTACACAAAAATTCAAAATTGATTTTTTTTTTTTTTTTCATTTTATTAAACTACATGTGCACGCACATCAAGTTTAATACCCCCGGCAATCAAAGAATGGCGACTTTATTAAAGACATTTTAACGCCAAGAACACCTTGTTATTATTGATTTTGTAATGTTTTTTGCTTCTCCCGTAGATCATGCATTTAAGGTGACGATATATTTTTTAAAACTATCAAAACTTAAATGTATTGTCTGCTTTTAGGACTTGATACAAAAATTTAATAAAATTCAATTTATTTTTTTCGTTTTTTTGCTTCAGTAATAAGAACTTTTTTTTAAAGTTTTTGATGTTTGAAAATTAGAAATTTCAAATATTTTCTTAGTGAAGATAATGTTATAATTATAAACTGTAGTTTACTTTTAGGCTGTAATAAACCTTTTTTTTTTTTTTCTTAAATTTATTTTAATTTTAGTTTCTGTGCTAGAAAATTCTTTAACTTTTTTTTAAGTTTTTAATTACTTTTTATTAAGAAAATTTTGATTATTTTTAACAAAAATAAAGTAATGGCTGAGAAAATCTGTAGTTTACTTTTAGGGGCTTTTTTTACAAAAATGCTATCAATTTGACAACATTTTCGTTTTTAAACAAAGTTTCTTTTTGTTTAATTACACTTTAATTTAAAATTTTTTTTTCCTAAATATTGAAATTTTAACAAAAAGATTAAAAAAAAATTTATAATTCAATTTCCTTAAAACCTAATTAAAAACTAGTTTTATACTTTTCTTTAAGTAAATAAAAGTCTACTTTCTGGTTAAAATTAAAAAAAAAATTATAACAATTTGTATTACTTTATAAAGTTTATTTTATTTTTAATATTAATTTTTTTAATAAAAATTTACTTTATTTTTAGTTGAATAATTTAATTTTGCAAAAAAAAAACACAGCTTTATTAAGTTTTTTATGTAAGAATAGCAAAAGAAAATCAAGATAATATTTTGTTGCATAAAAAATAATAATAATGAACATATCCCTTTATTTTATAAAATAAAAAATTCTTTGAATGTAGTTTAACTTCTTTATAATATAAAAAAAAATACGAAAAAGAATTATAAAATATTTATAAATAAAAAACTTATACATAATTTAATTAAAAAAAAAAAAAACAAAAAATCTTTGGTTTTATGTACTTTTGGGGTTAACAACGAAAATTTCAGGTCTTTAATGCCATCAATTAAAATTGTACACGATTTGTTTTATATTTTCAGTTTAATTTTATACAAAATGTAACTAACGGCTAGTTTACACTATCACACATTTATTACGTATTCCATAATACTTTGTAAGATAGAAAACTAATGAGTTTTGTTGCGACTGTCACAAAATCAAATTTAACATCGCAGTTTGTGTTTACACCATGGCCCAATTAGTTGGTCTGCGCAAAACTGCAACAATGCAACAATAGAAAAAACAACACGTATTTTGTTTGTGTAAATTATATTAAAGATGTCAAAACCCAATGCATTTGTTTGTGTAATAAATGGACAAGATGTCAAAAACAATTGCACGGTAAAAAATACAACTCTACAAAAAATCAGCAGGTGTTTCGAGAAGACCTACTAATTGGGACATGCATCACACAACGTATAAGATATCACACATGAAATAAAATGCAACCATGGTCCAATGAAAGTCGTATGGATGTTATATTTTTTTTTTTTTTATAAAACTTGTCATTTTCGTCACACATGCATTCGCACTATCACACTTTACACATTGCTTGAGTTTTTGACATATATTAATACAAAGTATAATAGTGTAAACTAGCCTTAAATATTTAATGAAATTAGAATAATATTCGTAGTTATTTTGTGACTCTCAATAGTTATTGAAAGTCGTTATAAATAAGTAAAAAGTGTGCCAATATTTCGTATGACATTTGACTAAATGCAAAATGCCACGTCTACACGAGCCAATAATTTACTGCAACAAGAACAACACCAAAAACACAACATTTGCTGTGTTCGTTTACCCCAAAATTTGCAAAAATATGTACAAATTTGTACTGGATTTTACTGAACTGCTGTCGTTTACACAGAAATTTGCAAAAGAGAGCATCTACTGAGAGAGTAAAGTGACAGTTGTCAGACCAAGAGCCTGCAAATTTTTACTGAACAAATTTTTGGCAGTAAAATCCAGTAGAAAACTAAAACATGATTCAATGAGGGATGCAAAATGAGAATTTTCTAATTGTACCAACGTGTTAATAAAATTGTACTTTTTGGACCAAAAAATTTTTGGTGAATTTTTTTTTTTAATTTTTATTTTAACAACAAAAACTTCGTTCATAATAATTAACTAATACATTTAATAATATTTTTAATAAAAGCTAATAGTTTTTACATATTTAAATAAAATTTACAAAACATGGTGCAAAAAAAATTTTCACCAAGGCGAATTTATGTATATAGTGGTGTCGATACTACAACAAGTAACACAACAATGTATTTTTTTGTTGCTTTCGTTGATCGATATGTCAAAAACACAAGCAACTTTTGACATTTCTCTCTCTAAGTAAGAAAAAAATGTAGCACAGCTGTGCTTTCAACGCCACATGAAAAATTAATTTGCTTTAACTTGTACGTTAAAAGAACGTAAAAATTTAAAAAATATAAATATTTTTATCTATTTTATAAATTTTTAAATATTTAAAAGTTACAAAACGTCTTACAATTAAGATAATCATTTATAATAATATAATATTATAATATATATAATAATATGATATCGCACTTAATCAACAAGAGGGTATGATCTCAAAATTTTTATTTTTCCACTTTTTCGAAAAAATCTACACGCTATATTCATATCTGCCCGCTGTAAAAATATCTTGCTATTTTGTATACTTTTTGGTAATGAAACGGTTGGTTTAAAAATTCATTTCCATATGCCTTCAATGTTAAATTAAAAATTGTTTTGCTTCTACTGAAAATGTTTAAATTTTGAGTTAATACCCTCTTGTTGATTAAGTGCGATATATATAATCAATTATAATAATAAGTAAAACAAAAGTGATAAACTGGGAAATTTTATAAATTGTACCATATATGCAATTGGTGTACGTACCATTGTACTTTTTAAAACTCGATCGCACCAAAAATGGTACAACTGTACCCTCTTTTGCATCCCTGGATTCAATTAAGTAAACAAACAAAAATAGGCAAACAAAAAGCATACACTTTGTAATTAAAACATTAAAAAGAACAAACAACACTGAATTAAAAGGATAGCAAAAACTAAACATAAATTAAATAACATGTAATACAACAAGCTTTTTTGTGATCATCTGTTTTGATAAACCTGCAAGTTTTTTGCAATTTTTCCAATCGCTTTTTTGTGCAAGAGACATTTTGGAGAGTAAAATTTTGTAATTGCCTAAGATTTACTTACCTACTGGATTTTACTGGAGAAGTAAACAAACAGACCTATTATGTTTATTTGTTACCAAGGCGAATTAATTTATCAGGTGGCGTTGAAAGCACAGCTGTGCTACTTTTTTTTCTTACTTAGAGAGAAATGTCAAAAGTTGCTTGTGTTTTTGACACATCGATCAACGAAAGCAACAAAAAAATACATTGCTGTGTTTTTGGTGTTGTTACTTGTTGTAGTATCAACACCACCGTATACATGAAATCGCCTTGTTTGTTACTTTCGTTGGTCGGTATGTCAAAAACACAAGCAACTTTTGACATTCTTCTCTCTAAGTTAGAAAAAAAGTAGCATACCTGTGATTTCAGCGCCACCTGACAAATGAATTCATCTTGACGCAACGTTTACTTTGAAAAAGTCGGCTAAGTTCCAAAACGACAGTTGAAAAACAACTCGCTTTTTTAAATAAATTCTACAATGCAACCTTTTAGAATTTTACAATGTATTCTGCACCAAAGTGCACCAAAAAGGTTATTAGCAAACTGTGCATTGTTAACCCTGATGATAAATTTTTGGCTTTGACTGCTAAGTATCATGATGTTTTGGAACTCAGCCGGCTTTTAAATTTCTTTCACTTTTCAACTCAGCGGCACCTGTTCTTCAGGTATCGCTGCTACAACAAAAACAACTATGTATAAATGACGAACGAATAATAAAGGAACGAGTACATACATAAATCTGCACTTATCCCCATCTTTTAGCCTTCTCTCCTACAAACTTAAGACTTTGCAAAGTAAACTTTTCGTGGGCAAAAGGGGTATAAAATATTATGGAAAGAGCATAAAATATTATGTTGCCACTCTTAAATTTAATTAGAATAGTCAAATTGAGTACTTAACCAACAAATGTTACCTTTTGTAAAAAAAAGATTGAAACTTTCCACCGTTTAATAAAATGAAGTATTTGTTACACTTTTCACTTAATTAAAATTTCTATAAACTTTGATTTAACATTTTTATTTGTTCATTATACATATTTAATTTCACCATTTTGTTAAGTAGAAGTTTGTTTTTCTGGTTTTGGTTTTCCTTTCTATTTTTTTTCCTTTTTTTTCAAATATAAAATATTTTTACTACTTAAAGAGTACAAGGCACATTAATTAAGGTATAATCAGGAAATCGGCAAATTAAAAGTATATCTTTAAAGAACAATAAAACATATTTTTATAAACACAAAAAATAACAAAACCGAATAATTTAGCATTAACTTACATATAACCCATATAGAAACATAAAAATTAATAAAAAAGAATTTTTTTTAAAAAAATGTGTAGTTAATTTAAAAAAAAGTTTGTTTAATAGCTTAAAATTATTTTTATAGTTGAAAATTTTTTTCCAACATTTTATTTTAACAAATATTTTATAGATACATATTTGAGTTTAATAGTTTAATTAAATCCATTTAAATACCAACATCAAAACAGTTTGCATTATTAAATTTTTAGTAATCTTTAGAAAAAAAAAGAATTCCTTGAAAAGATTCATTTTCCAGGGAACATCGAAATTTGGTTTTATTAAGGTTGACTTGGCTAAAAATTCTATCCACATCTGCGGAAGAATGTGGAAGGACCATAATTTGTTGTACAAAATTTGACAGCACTGGAAATGCATCCGTAGAATCCCGACGTTTTGAGTCTGAAATTTTTTATCTTAAAAGTTTAAAAATAGTAACTCTCTTAATTCAGGGTCTAAAATTTGTTTTTCTTTTTCAGAAATAAACTGGGGAACTCTTTTAGAACTTCCATAAAAGAAATATTTTAATTTTTCATAATTTTGTTAGATTTATAAGATTTTTTAAAAATCAAAACGTTTTAATATTTGATTTGAAAGTTATTTATAAAAATTAATACAGTTATTAACAATTTTGTTAATTTCGCTTTCGATAAGTTTTGATTTTGATAGTAACTCATTAGCCAATAAGCCCAAATACTCCTTCCTCATCAAAGTTCAAAAATTTCTTTGTGTTCATAAATTCCGTTAAGTAAATTTAATTTTTTAATCCTTTTCTATTAAATTAGTTAATACAGTTTTTAAAAGATTTTCCCTTTGGTTGTATAGGTTATCACAAGTGCTCCAAAGTCACCCAAAATTAATAAATTACACGTTACCGTGGTTTAAGTGTTTATAAAAAATCGGCATTTTTGGAGCAAGAATCGGCAGACCTGGGTATAATGGATCTGAGAGAGTTATTTTAGCTGTCAATCAGGGCTGTCAGATTTGACGAGTTATCGTCATTTTGACGATTTAAAAAAAAGCTCAAAGGCGAATTGAACTACAGGTGGTGTCGGAACTACAACAATCCAAAAACAACACAGGGTTTTTTGCATTGCGGTTCGAAACGGCAACCATTCCTAACAAAACACTAACAAATCAAAACAAATTGGTTCGAACTGTCAAAATCAGATAGTGTTTCGAAACGCCTTTACACATGCAATTGTAATATACATCGAATAAATAGTCGAATGACGTGCAAGTTGCATGAATGTCAAGTTAAGTTCTTTATAATTCCGAGTACCCTGCGCGAAACAGGTCTTTATTTCTAAATAAACAATTGGCATTAATAATTATTAGTACTTTTCCTAATGAGATTGATGTTTTAAAATGTAATCAATTGTCTACTTTATGTTTATTTAAAAAAAAAAAAAAAAACAAGAAATAGTTTTAAACATATCGATCGCACTTGATCATAAAGAGGGTGTTAAATCAAAATTTAAAACTTTTTAATTTAATATTAAAGGCATATCAAAATTAATTTTTATACCAACCGTTTCATTTCCAAAATTTTACAAAATAGGACGATATTTTTACAGAGGGTAGATATGAATATTACCTGTCGATTTTTCATAAAAAGTGAAAAAAAAATTTAAAGTTAACACCCTCTTGATGATCAAGTGCGGTACGTACTTAAAAATGTAAAACTATAGTTATTGTATTTTTACATTTTTAAGTAAGAAATTAATTTGCTGCATGTGTCAAGAAATTACTGTCTGGCGAAACGTTGAGTTGCAAAAGAACAAAAAATTATATTAGCGGAGTTCAGTGTTAAGTGTAAATGGTCTTGCGAAAGAGCAAATGTAACATATCATAGCTCTTTTGCAAAATCCAACAACAAAATACACAGAGTTTCCGTTAGATTTCATAAAAAAGCTACGAAATTTTACATTTGCTCTTTCGCAAGACCATTTGCACTTAACACTGAACTCCGCTATTGTGTTTATTAAAAAGTGCGAGTGTATTGAGTTTTTCGGACTTGCACTTGCATGTGTAAAGGACGGGTTAAAAAAAACATTCAGCTGGGTGGATGCGTATACATAACTGTTTTTAACAATTTTTCAAAATCTTCTTTACAAATTTGTAAAGCTATTTTTGTTTAGTTTTTTTTTTTTAAGCATGTGATGTAGACTAATAAAAAAAATGTAGTTAGCACTTTAACCCCTATTAAAACATAAATGTTGTGTCTATAATTTAGTAAAACATCTAGCATGCGTTAAAAAATTATATAAAGGCCCAACCATAATATGCATAGCCTTGCTTAACCTACTGTCAAAAATTAACAAAAAGTCTCTCAAATGTATTTAAAAAAACCAAAACAAAATAAAAAAACATTTGATTCCGTACGGAATGTGCGATCAGTTTCGCACTTTGCTTAAGCAAATGAAAATTTCATAAAACTTAACAAAACGTTTCCTTAAGTTCAATATGGTTTGCCTCATATGATTTACATGTATTCGCAAATTTGCTCAAGCCAACTTAAGCACATTATGGTTGGGCCTTAAGAAAAATTTGTTTAATATAATAAAAAAAAACCATAAAATATAAAGATTTTCCCCCTAACCCTACGGCCACACGTGCAATTTGTGATGTCTTAACACAAGCAATAACGCCGGCAGAATAACTTCGTCAAATTGCCAATGTGTTTTAGGTGGAGAACACGTAAATATCTTACAACATAAGTTTAAAAACAAGCTAAAGACAGGTTGTGTGTTATATTCATATCGAAGAAAAAGTTTAGCGCTTAAACATAATATACATCGCTTTTAAAATGAATTTATTTTCGGAAAACTTATTTTTCACTTTATTTTGCGCTTTAATTTTAATTATTTATCAGCCACGCGCGTATTTTTGACAAGTTGTATAAAAAAGCTGTCTGTCAAACTTAAACGTCAAAGTTCACATTAGTAACTAGCTATTGCTGGGCTTAATGTGTTGGTTAACTAATGTGAACTTTAACTTTTTTTCGCATCAGGGGGTAAACATTTGTTAAAGAATTTCAAAATATTAACTTAACTTTAACTTTACTTTAATTTAAGATTAAGATTACAGGGGAATCTCTCATTAATTAACACCGCAGGGACAATTGAAATGGGTCCGTCCGAACAAAAACTCACTATTGTCCTAATGGAATTAAATGTTTATTTACACAGTACAACACATGATTTGCCAACTCAATTCTGTGAACTGTATGTGAAATTAGACCCAAAAAGAAGAATTTCTGCATCATTCGTTTTGTCTTCTTACCTGCGATTTGAAGTTAGTATCGATTTGAAGTTAGTACTATCGTATAGGGGAATTTATCACGTTTTAGGCCCTGTTGTTTGACATAGCTCGACAACCCCTAGCCCAATTTAGTTGAAATAAATTTTAAAAAATTAAGAATTACAATTCCCTTAATCTGTTCATATATTGTTTTCCTATACAAGTAACACTTTCGAAGTTAAAAATGAATGTATGAAGGGAAAAAATTATTTTTTGCCTAAAAATTTAAATTTTTTTTTTAAAAATACATAAAAAATCCAAAATGGAAAAAAGTTTCAAGTCTAGTTATTTTTTCGCAAAGTCACATAACCTATGAGCAAAATGAGACAAAATTTCAACTAAATTGGGCTAGTGGTTGTCGAGCTATGTCAAACAACAGGGCCTAAAACGTGATAAATTCCCCTATACGATAGTACTAACTTCAAATCGATACTAACTTCAAATCGCAGGTAAGAAGACAAAACGAATGATGCAGAAATTCTTCTTTTTGGGTCTAATTTCACATACAGTTCACAGAATTGAGTTGGCAATCAATTAACTGAAAAATGTTGTACTGTGTTATCAATTTCAAAAACATATTCAGTCATCATTAGAAAATATTTTGAGGTTTAATTCAAATACTAAAAATAACAATTATTGAAATAAAAGCCCTAAAATAGGCTTTAGTTTTTAAGCGCGGGGGTTTCGGGTTCGATTTCCCGACTCTGGTCTCCTGCAGACAAGCGTAGAGCTTCGCGGGATTAGCATAGGAAAAAAAAAGAACATCCAAACATGGCAATACCAGGGTATTTGCAGAGAAACTAAACAACTGTGTATTCCTCCATGTAATGGGTACCCATCGACCAGTGACACGTAATGATCGAAGGCACTGATCTTAATTGGTCCCTAACAAACCTGAGCAGCGCGCGGATTTTCACTGCATCATAACAAGGCGGTAGAATTCTGGCCAAAGACCAGGTGTTCTCACCTTGCCAGCTCCATTGAACCTTCCATGTCAGATTCAGTCTTACAATAATTTGTTATAAGATCCTTCATTTTTTATAATTTAAAAAAAATGCCAAAATAGTATAGAATACTTTTGGGATGAAGTGAAAAATCAAATAAATTTAGTATTTTATAATCAAATCAGATCAGTGGCCAAATAACGGCATTCGATATCGATCGAAATTGCAATAACATTTAGATGGGGATTTGGATCGATATCTAATGCCGTAATTGGTTGAAAAACTAAATAAATATTAACCCCCATATTCATAAAAATATTTTTGGTTAATAAAATGTTTATTAAACAAATTTTCATAGAAAATTCGTTTCATAAATCTGCTATAAACTTAAATTCTTTTTTATGAATATGGGGTTAAATGTTTTACTAAATTCAGTAAACATTTTGGAAAAGACTTTGTTTTTAGTTAAATAAAATCAAATTTAATTAGTATTGTGGTTATTTTATTGGACTGTTAATGGTTTTTCAATCCAAATTTTGATATTTTAATGAGGCTTAAGTTCATTGAATTTAATTTTCATTAAATTATTTCTATGAAGAAAGGAAATTTAAAAACATGAAATTAATTAAAATTAATTGATAATTTTTCATTCTTGACTGGCCGGGGAATTGAACCCACGTTCGCGTTTGAAATCGGTTTAGCTTAATCTGTTAGATTTTGAAGCGGGCTACTTTTCAGACTATAAATTTTTGTCCAATGTCCACGCTCACCGTATGTTAATAAGCTTTTTATCTAAAAAACGCTTGAAAAACCATGACTTACTGGTAAGCGTTTTACATTTTTTTCAGCCGCTACCTCCTACACGCTTTTTCTGCTCAGCATAAAATTTTCAAGCCTTAATCTCTAAGCGTTTTTAAATTTAACTCAAATTACTTTCGTAATTTGCATTAAAATTATTTTGAAGTAACAGGAGAACAGAATCCAGTAGTAGGTGAATTTCGTGTAAATCTTTTAGCAAAAACGCTTATAACTTCAGAATAACTTAAGCGTTTGAGATCGGTTTAGCTTAATCTGTTAGATTTTGAAGCGGGCTACTTTTCAGACTATAAATTTTTGTCCAAAGTCCACGCTCACCGTATGTTAATAAGCTTTTTATCTAAAAAACGCTTGAAAAACCATGACTTAATAGCAAGCGTTTTAAATTTTTTTCAGCCGCTACCTCCTACACGCTTTTTCTGCTCAGCATAAAATTTTCAAGCCTTAATCTCTAAGCGTTTTTAAATTTAACTCAAATTACTTTCGTAATTTGCATTAAAATTATTTTGAAGTAACAGGAGAACAGAATCCAGTAGTAGGTGAATTTCGTGTAAATCTTTTAGCAAAAACGCTTATAACTTCAGAACTATCTAAGCGTTTGAAATCGGTTTAGCTTAATCTGTTAGATTTTGAAGCGGGCTACTTTTCAGACTATAAATTTTTGTCCAAAGTCCACGCTCACCGTATGTTAATAAGCTTTTTATCTAAAAAACGCTTGAAAAACCATGACTTACTAGTAAGCGTTTTACATTTTTTTCAGCCGCTACCTCCTACACGCTTTTTCTGCTCAGCATAAAATTTTCAAGCCTTAATCTCTAAGCGTTTTTAAATTTAACTCAAATTACTTTCGTAATTTGCATTAAAATTATTTTGAAGTAACAGGAGAACAGAATCCAGTAGTAGGTGAATTTCGTGTAAATCTTTTAGCAAAAACGCTTATAACTTCAGAACTATCTAAGCGTTTGAAATCGGTTTAGCTTAATCTGTTAGATTTTGAAGCGGGCTACTTTTCAGACTATAAATTTTTGTCCAAAGTCCACGCTCACCGTATGTTAATAAGCTTTTTATCTAAAAAACGCTTGAAAAACCATGACTAAATAGCAAGCGTTTTACATTTTTTTCAGCCGCTACCTCCTACACGCTTTTTCTGCTCAGCATAAAATTTTCAAGCCTTAATCTCTAAGCGTTTTTAAATTTAACTCAAATTACTTTCGTAATTTGCATTAAAATTATTTTGAAGTAACAGGAGAACAGAATCCAGTAGTAGGTGAATTTCGTGTAAATCTCTTAGCAAAAACGCTTATAACTTCAGATTAACTTAAGCGTTTGATATCGGTTTAGCTTAATCTGTTAGATTTTGAAGCGGGCTACTTTTCAGACTATAAATTTTTGTCCAAAGTCCACGCTCACCGTATGTTAATAAGCTTTTTATCTAAAAAACGCTTGAAAAACCATGACTAAATAGCAAGCGTTTTACATTTTTTTCAGCCGCTACCTCCTACACGCTTTTTCTGCTCAGCATAAAATTTTCAAGCCTTAATCTCTAAGCGTTTTTAAATTTAACTCAAATTACTTTCGTAATTTGCATTAAAATTATTTTGAAGTAACAGGAGAACAGAATCCAGTAGTAGGTGAATTTCGTGTAAATCTTTTAGCAAAAACGCTTATAACTTCAGAACTATCTAAGCGTTTGAAATCGGTTTAGCTTAATCTGTTAGATTTTGAAGCGGGCTACTTTTCAGACTATAAATTTTTGTCCAAAGTCCACGCTCACCGTATGTTAATAAGCTTTTTATCTAAAAAACGCTTGAAAAACCATGACTAAATAGCAAGCGTTTTACATTTTTTTCAGCCGCTACCTCCTACACGCTTTTTCTGCTCAGCATAAAATTTTCAAGCCTTAATCTCTAAGCGTTTTTAAATTTAACTCAAATTACTTTCGTAATTTGCATTAAAATTATTTTGAAGTAACAGGAGAACAGAATCCAGTAGTAGGTGAATTTCGTGTAAATCTCTTAGCAAAAACGCTTATAACTTCAGATTAACTTAAGCGTTTGATATCGGTTTAGCTTAATCTGTTAGATTTTGAAGCGGGCTACTTTTCAGACTATAAATTTTTGTCCAAAGTCCACGCTCACCGTATGTTAATAAGCTTTTTATCTAAAAAACGCTTGAAAAACCATGACTAAATAGCAAGCGTTTTACATTTTTTTCAGCCGCTACCTCCTACACGCTTTTTCTGCTCAGCATAAAATTTTCAAGCCTTAATCTCTAAGCGTTTTTAAATTTAACTCAAATTACTTTCGTAATTTGCATTAAAATTATTTTGAAGTAACAGGAGAACAGAATCCAGTAGTAGGTGAATTTCGTGTAAATCTCTTAGCAAAAACGCTTATAACTTCAGATTAACTTAAGCGTTTGATATCGGTTTAGCTTAATCTGTTAGATTTTGAAGCGGGCTACTTTTCAGACTATACATTTTTGTCCAAAGTCCACGCTCACCGTATGTTAATAAGCTTTTTATCTAAAAAACGCTTGAAAAACCATGACTTAATAGCAAGCGTTTTACATTTTTTTCAGCCGCTACCTCCTATACGCTTTTTCTGCTCAGCATAAAATTTTCAAGCCTTAATCTCTAAGCGTTTTTAAATTTAACTCAAATTACTTTCGTAATTTGCATTAAAATTATTTTGAAGTAACAGGAGAAGAGAATCCAGTAGTAGGTGAATTTCGTGTAAATCTTTTAGCAAAAACGCTTATAACTTCAGATTAACTTAAGCGTTTGAGATCGGTTTAGCTTAATCTGTTAGATTTTGAAGCGGGCTACTTTTCAGACTATACATTTTTGTCCAAAGTCCACGCTCACCGTATGTTAATAAGCTTTTTATCTAAAAAACGCTTGAAAAACCATGACTTAATAGCAAGCGTTTTACATTTTTTTCAGCCGCTACCTCCTATACGCTTTTTCTGCTCAGCATAAAATTTTCAAGCCTTAATCTCTAAGCGTTTTTAAATTTAACTCAAATTACTTTCGTAATTTGCATTAAAATTATTTTGAAGTAACAGGAGAAGAGAATCCAGTAGTAGGTGAATTTCGTGTAAATCTTTTAGCAAAAACGCTTATAACTTCAGATTAACTTAAGCGTTTGAGATCGGTTTAGCTTAATCTGTTAGATTTTGAAGCGGGCTACTTTTCAGACTATACATTTTTGTCCAAAGTCCACGCTCACCGTATGTTAATAAGCTTTTTATCTAAAAAACGCTTGAAAAACCATGACTTAATAGCAAGCGTTTTACATTTTTTTCAGCCGCTACCTCCTATACGCTTTTTCTGCTCAGCATAAAATTTTCAAGCCTTAATCTCTAAGCGTTTTTAAATTTAACTCAAATTACTTTCGTAATTTGCATTAAAATTATTTTGAAGTAACAGGAGAAGAGAATCCAGTAGTAGGTGAATTTCGTGTAAATCTTTTAGCAAAAACGCTTATAACTTCAGATTAACTTAAGCGTTTGAGATCGGTTTAGCTTAATCTGTTAGATTTTGAAGCGGGCTACTTTTCAGACTATACATTTTTGTCCAAAGTCCACGCTCACCGTATGTTAATAAGCTTTTTATCTAAAAAACGCTTGAAAAACCATGACTTACTGGTAAGCGTTTTACATTTTTTTCAGCCGCTACCTCCTACACGCTTTTTCTGCTCAGCATAAAATTTTCAAGCCTTAATCTCTAAGCGTTTTTAAATTTAACTCAAATTACTTTCGTAATTTGCATTAAAATTATTTTGAAGTAACAGGAGAACAGAATCCAGTAGTAGGTGAATTTCGTGTAAATCTTTTAGCAAAAACGCTTATAACTTCAGAACTATCTAAGCGTTTGAAATCGGTTTAGCTTAATCTGTTAGATTTTGAAGCGGGCTACTTTTCAGACTATAAATTTTTGTCCAAAGTCCACGCTCACCGTATGTTAATAAGCTTTTTATCTAAAAAACGCTTGAAAAACCATGACTAAATAGCAAGCGTTTTACATTTTTTTCAGCCGCTACCTCCTACACGCTTTTTCTGCTCAGCATAAAATTTTCAAGCCTTAATCTCTAAGCGTTTTTAAATTTAACTCAAATTACTTTCGTAATTTGCATTAAAATTATTTTGAAGTAACAGGAGAACAGAATCCAGTAGTAGGTGAATTTCGTGTAAATCTCTTAGCAAAAACGCTTATAACTTCAGATTAACTTAAGCGTTTGATATCGGTTTAGCTTAATCTGTTAGATTTTGAAGCGGGCTACTTTTCAGACTATAAATTTTTGTCCAAAGTCCACGCTCACCGTATGTTAATAAGCTTTTTATCTAAAAAACGCTTGAAAAACCATGACTAAATAGCAAGCGTTTTACATTTTTTTCAGCCGCTACCTCCTACACGCTTTTTCTGCTCAGCATAAAATTTTCAAGCCTTAATCTCTAAGCGTTTTTAAATTTAACTCAAATTACTTTCGTAATTTGCATTAAAATTATTTTGAAGTAACAGGAGAACAGAATCCAGTAGTAGGTGAATTTCGTGTAAATCTCTTAGCAAAAACGCTTATAACTTCAGATTAACTTAAGCGTTTGATATCGGTTTAGCTTAATCTGTTAGATTTTGAAGCGGGCTACTTTTCAGACTATAAATTTTTGTCCAAAGTCCACGCTCACCGTATGTTAATAAGCTTTTTATCTAAAAAACGCTTGAAAAACCATGACTAAATAGCAAGCGTTTTACATTTTTTTCAGCCGCTACCTCCTACACGCTTTTTCTGCTCAGCATAAAATTTTCAAGCCTTAATCTCTAAGCGTTTTTAAATTTAACTCAAATTACTTTCGTAATTTGCATTAAAATTATTTTGAAGTAACAGGAGAACAGAATCCAGTAGTAGGTGAATTTCGTGTAAATCTCTTAGCAAAAACGCTTATAACTTCAGATTAACTTAAGCGTTTGATATCGGTTTAGCTTAATCTGTTAGATTTTGAAGCGGGCTACTTTTCAGACTATACATTTTTGTCCAAAGTCCACGCTCACCGTATGTTAATAAGCTTTTTATCTAAAAAACGCTTGAAAAACCATGACTTAATAGCAAGCGTTTTACATTTTTTTCAGCCGCTACCTCCTATACGCTTTTTCTGCTCAGCATAAAATTTTCAAGCCTTAATCTCTAAGCGTTTTTAAATTTAACTCAAATTACTTTCGTAATTTGCATTAAAATTATTTTGAAGTAACAGGAGAAGAGAATCCAGTAGTAGGTGAATTTCGTGTAAATCTTTTAGCAAAAACGCTTATAACTTCAGATTAACTTAAGCGTTTGAGATCGGTTTAGCTTAATCTGTTAGATTTTGAAGCGGGCTACTTTTCAGACTATACATTTTTGTCCAAAGTCCACGCTCACCGTATGTTAATAAGCTTTTTATCTAAAAAACGCTTGAAAAACCATGACTTAATAGCAAGCGTTTTACATTTTTTTCAGCCGCTACCTCCTATACGCTTTTTCTGCTCAGCATAAAATTTTCAAGCCTTAATCTCTAAGCGTTTTTAAATTTAACTCAAATTACTTTCGTAATTTGCATTAAAATTATTTGGAAGTAACAGGAGAACAGAATCCAGTAGTAGGTGAATTTCGTGTAAATCTTTTAGCAAAAACGCTTATAACTTCAGATTAACTTAAGCGTTTGAGATCGGTTTAGCTTAATCTGTTAGATTTTGAAGCGGGCTACTTTTCAGACTATACATTTTTGTCCAAAGTCCACGCTCACCGTATGTTAATAAGCTTTTTATCTAAAAAACGCTTGAAAAACCATGACTTAATAGCAAGCGTTTTACATTTTTTTCAGCCGCTACCTCCTATACGCTTTTTCTGCTCAGCATAAAATTTTCAAGCCTTAATCTCTAAGCGTTTTTAAATTTAACTCAAATTACTTTCGTAATTTGCATTAAAATTATTTTGAAGTAACAGGAGAAGAGAATCCAGTAGTAGGTGAATTTCGTGTAAATCTTTTAGCAAAAACGCTTATAACTTCAGATTAACTTAAGCGTTTGAGATCGGTTTAGCTTAATCTGTTAGATTTTGAAGCGGGCTACTTTTCAGACTATACATTTTTGTCCAAAGTCCACGCTCACCGTATGTTAATAAGCTTTTTATCTAAAAAACGCTTGAAAAACCATGACTTAATAGCAAGCGTTTTACATTTTTTTCAGCCGCTACCTCCTATACGCTTTTTCTGCTCAGCATAAAATTTTCAAGCCTTAATCTCTAAGCGTTTTTAAATTTAACTCAAATTACTTTCGTAATTTGCATTAAAATTATTTTGAAGTAACAGGAGAAGAGAATCCAGTAGTAGGTGAATTTCGTGTAAATCTTTTAGCAAAAACGCTTATAACTTCAGATTAACTTAAGCGTTTGAGATCGGTTTAGCTTAATCTGTTAGATTTTGAAGCGGGCTACTTTTCAGACTATACATTTTTGTCCAAAGTCCACGCTCACCGTATGTTAATAAGCTTTTTATCTAAAAAACGCTTGAAAAACCATGACTTAATAGCAAGCGTTTTACATTTTTTTCAGCCGCTACCTCCTATACGCTTTTTCTGCTCAGCATAAAATTTTCAAGCCTTAATCTCTAAGCGTTTTTAAATTTAACTCAAATTACTTTCGTAATTTGCATTAAAATTATTTTGAAGTAACAGGAGAAGAGAATCCAGTAGTAGGTGAATTTCGTGTAAATCTTTTAGCAAAAACGCTTATAACTTCAGATTAACTTAAGCGTTTGAGATCGGTTTAGCTTAATCTGTTAGATTTTGAAGCGGGCTACTTTTCAGACTATACATTTTTGTCCAAAGTCCACGCTCACCGTATGTTAATAAGCTTTTTATCTAAAAAACGCTTGAAAAACCATGACTTAATAGCAAGCGTTTTACATTTTTTTCAGCCGCTACCTCCTATACGCTTTTTCTGCTCAGCATAAAATTTTCAAGCCTTAATCTCTAAGCGTTTTTAAATTTAACTCAAATTACTTTCGTAATTTGCATTAAAATTATTTTGAAGTAACAGGAGAAGAGAATCCAGTAGTAGGTGAATTTCGTGTAAATCTTTTAGCAAAAACGCTTATAACTTCAGATTAACTTAAGCGTTTGAGATCGGTTTAGCTTAATCTGTTAGATTTTGAAGCGGGCTACTTTTCAGACTATACATTTTTGTCCAAAGTCCACGCTCACCGTATGTTAATAAGCTTTTTATCTAAAAAACGCTTGAAAAACCATGACTTAATAGCAAGCGTTTTACATTTTTTTCAGCCGCTACCTCCTATACGCTTTTTCTGCTCAGCATAAAATTTTCAAGCCTTAATCTCTAAGCGTTTTTAAATTTAACTCAAATTACTTTCGTAATTTGCATTAAAATTATTTTGAAGTAACAGGAGAAGAGAATCCAGTAGTAGGTGAATTTCGTGTAAATCTTTTAGCAAAAACGCTTATAACTTCAGATTAACTTAAGCGTTTGAGATCGGTTTAGCTTAATCTGTTAGATTTTGAAGCGGGCTACTTTTCAGACTATACATTTTTGTCCAAAGTCCACGCTCACCGTATGTTAATAAGCTTTTTATCTAAAAAACGCTTGAAAAACCATGACTTAATAGCAAGCGTTTTACATTTTTTTCAGCCGCTACCTCCTATACGCTTTTTCTGCTCAGCATAAAATTTTCAAGCCTTAATCTCTAAGCGTTTTTAAATTTAACTCAAATTACTTTCGTAATTTGCATTAAAATTATTTTGAAGTAACAGGAGAAGAGAATCCAGTAGTAGGTGAATTTCGTGTAAATCTTTTAGCAAAAACGCTTATAACTTCAGATTAACTTAAGCGTTTGAGATCGGTTTAGCTTAATCTGTTAGATTTTGAAGCGGGCTACTTTTCAGACTATACATTTTTGTCCAAAGTCCACGCTCACCGTATGTTAATAAGCTTTTTATCTAAAAAACGCTTGAAAAACCAAGACTTAATAGCAAGCGTTTTACATTTTTTTCAGCCGCTACCTCCTATACGCTTTTTCTGCTCAGCATAAAATTTTCAAGCCTTAATCTCTAAGCGTTTTTAAATTTAACTCAAATTACTTTCGTAATTTGCATTAAAATTATTTGGAAGTAACAGGAGAACAGAATCCAGTAGTAGGTGAATTTCGTGTAAATCTTTTAGCAAAAACGCTTATAACTTCAGATTAACTTAAGCGTTTGAGATCGGTTTAGCTTAATCTGTTAGATTTTGAAGCGGGCTACTTTTCAGACTATACATTTTTGTCCAAAGTCCACGCTCACCGTATGTTAATAAGCTTTTTATCTAAAAAACGCTTGAAAAACCATGACTTAATAGCAAGCGTTTTACATTTTTTTCAGCCGCTACCTCCTATACGCTTTTTCTGCTCAGCATAAAATTTTCAAGCCTTAATCTCTAAGCGTTTTTAAATTTAACTCAAATTACTTTCGTAATTTGCATTAAAATTATTTGGAAGTAACAGGAGAACAGAATCCAGTAGTAGGTGAATTTCGTGTAAATCTTTTAGCAAAAACGCTTATAACTTCAGATTAACTTAAGCGTTTGAGATCGGTTTAGCTTAATCTGTTAGATTTTGAAGCGGGCTACTTTTCAGACTATACATTTTTGTCCAAAGTCCACGCTCACCGTATGTTAATAAGCTTTTTATCTAAAAAACGCTTGAAAAACCATGACTTAATAGCAAGCGTTTTACATTTTTTTCAGCCGCTACCTCCTATACGCTTTTTCTGCTCAGCATAAAATTTTCAAGCCTTAATCTCTAAGCGTTTTTAAATTTAACTCAAATTACTTTCGTAATTTGCATTAAAATTATTTTGAAGTAACAGGAGAAGAGAATCCAGTAGTAGGTGAATTTCGTGTAAATCTTTTAGCAAAAACGCTTATAACTTCAGATTAACTTAAGCGTTTGAGATCGGTTTAGCTTAATCTGTTAGATTTTGAAGCGGGCTACTTTTCAGACTATACATTTTTGTCCAAAGTCCACGCTCACCGTATGTTAATAAGCTTTTTATCTAAAAAACGCTTGAAAAACCATGACTTAATAGCAAGCGTTTTACATTTTTTTCAGCCGCTACCTCCTATACGCTTTTTCTGCTCAGCATAAAATTTTCAAGCCTTAATCTCTAAGCGTTTTTAAATTTAACTCAAATTACTTTCGTAATTTGCATTAAAATTATTTTGAAGTAACAGGAGAAGAGAATCCAGTAGTAGGTGAATTTCGTGTAAATCTTTTAGCAAAAACGCTTATAACTTCAGATTAACTTAAGCGTTTGAGATCGGTTTAGCTTAATCTGTTAGATTTTGAAGCGGGCTACTTTTCAGACTATACATTTTTGTCCAAAGTCCACGCTCACCGTATGTTAATAAGCTTTTTATCTAAAAAACGCTTGAAAAACCATGACTTAATAGCAAGCGTTTTACATTTTTTTCAGCCGCTACCTCCTATACGCTTTTTCTGCTCAGCATAAAATTTTCAAGCCTTAATCTCTAAGCGTTTTTAAATTTAACTCAAATTACTTTCGTAATTTGCATTAAAATTATTTTGAAGTAACAGGAGAAGAGAATCCAGTAGTAGGTGAATTTCGTGTAAATCTTTTAGCAAAAACGCTTATAACTTCAGAATAACTTAAGCGTTTGATATCGATTTAGCTTAATCTGTTAGATTTTGAAGCGGGCTACTTTTCAGACTATAAATTTTTGTCCAAAGTCCACGCTCACCGTATGTTAATAAGCTTTTTATCTAAAAAACGCTTGAAAAACCATGACTAAATAGCAAGCGTTTTACATTTTTTTCAGCCGCTACCTCCTACACGCTTTTTCTGCTCAGCATAAAATTTTCAAGCCTTAATCTCTAAGCGTTTTTAAATTTAACTCAAATTACTTTCGTAATTTGCATTAAAATTATTTTGAAGTAACAGGAGAACAGAATCCAGTAGTAGGTGAATTTCGTGTAAATCTTTTAGCAAAAACGCTTATAACTTCAGAATAACTTAAGCGTTTGATATCGATTTAGCTTAATCTGTTAGATTTTGAAGCGGGCTACTTTTCAGACTATAAATTTTTGTCCAAAGTCCACGCTCACCGTATGTTAATAAGCTTTTTATCTAAAAAACGCTTGAAAAACCATGACTAAATAGCAAGCGTTTTACATTTTTTTCAGCCGCTACCTCCTACACGCTTTTTCTGCTCAGCATAAAATTTTCAAGCCTTAATCTCTAAGCGTTTTTAAATTTAACTCAAATTACTTTCGTAATTTGCATTAAAATTATTTTGAAGTAACAGGAGAACAGAATCCAGTAGTAGGTGAATTTCGTGTAAATCTTTTAGCAAAAACGCTTATAACTTCAGAATAACTTAAGCGTTTGATATCGATTTAGCTTAATCTGTTAGATTTTGAAGCGGGCTACTTTTCAGACTATAAATTTTTGTCCAAAGTCCACGCTCACCGTATGTTAATAAGCTTTTTATCTAAAAAACGCTTGAAAAACCATGACTAAATAGCAAGCGTTTTACATTTTTTTCAGCCGCTACCTCCTACACGCTTTTTCTGCTCAGCATAAAATTTTCAAGCCTTAATCTCTAAGCGTTTTTAAATTTAACTCAAATTACTTTCGTAATTTGCATTAAAATTATTTTGAAGTAACAGGAGAACAGAATCCAGTAGTAGGTGAATTTCGTGTAAATCTTTTAGCAAAAACGCTTATAACTTCAGAATAACTTAAGCGTTTGATATCGATTTAGCTTAATCTGTTAGATTTTGAAGCGGGCTACTTTTCAGACTATAAATTTTTGTCCAAAGTCCACGCTCACCGTATGTTAATAAGCTTTTTATCTAAAAAACGCTTGAAAAACCATGACTAAATAGCAAGCGTTTTACATTTTTTTCAGCCGCTACCTCCTACACGCTTTTTCTGCTCAGCATAAAATTTTCAAGCCTTAATCTCTAAGCGTTTTTAAATTTAACTCAAATTACTTTCGTAATTTGCATTAAAATTATTTTGAAGTAACAGGAGAACAGAATCCAGTAGTAGGTGAATTTCGTGTAAATCTTTTAGCAAAAACGCTTATAACTTCAGAATAACTTAAGCGTTTGAGATCGGTTTAGCTTAATCTGTTAGATTTTGAAGCGGGCTACTTTTCAGACTATAAATTTTTGTCCAAAGTCCACGCTCACCGTATGTTAATAAGCTTTTTATCTAAAAAACGCTTGAAAAACCATGACTAAATAGCAAGCGTTTTACATTTTTTTCAGCCGCTACCTCCTACACGCTTTTTCTGCTCAGCATAAAATTTTCAAGCCTTAATCTCTAAGCGTTTTTAAATTTAACTCAAATTACTTTCGTAATTTGTATTAAAATTATTTTGAAGTAACAGGAGAACAGAATCCAGTAGTAGGTGAATTTCGTGTAAATCTTTTAGCAAAAACGCTTATAACTTCAGAATAACTTAAGCGTTTGAGATCGGTTTAGCTTAATCTGTTAGATTTTGAAGCGGGCTACTTTTCAGACTATAAATTTTTGTCCAAAGTCCACGCTCACCGTATGTTAATAAGCTTTTTATCTAAAAAACGCTTGAAAAACCATGACTAAATAGCAAGCGTTTTACATTTTTTTCAGCCGCTACCTCCTACACGCTTTTTCTGCTCAGCATAAAATTTTCAAGCCTTAATCTCTAAGCGTTTTTAAATTTAACTCAAATTACTTTCGTAATTTGTATTAAAATTATTTTGAAGTAACAGGAGAACAGAATCCAGTAGTAGGTGAATTTCGTGTAAATCTTTTAGCAAAAACGCTTATAACTTCAGAATAACTTAAGCGTTTGAGATCGGTTTAGCTTAATCTGTTACATTTTGAAGCGGGCTACTTTTCAGACTATAAATTTTTGTCCAAAGTCCACGCTCACCGTATGTTAATAAGCTTTTTATCTAAAAAACGCTTGAAAAACCATGTCTCACTAGTAAGCGTTTTACATTTTTTACCAGCTACCACCTCCTACACGCTATTTCTGCTCAGCATAAAATTTTCAAGCCTTAATCTCTAAGCGTTTTTAAATTTAACTCAAATTACTTTCGTAATTTGCATTAAAATTATTTTGAAGTAACAGGAGAACAGAATCCAGTAGTAGGTGAATTTCGTGTAAATCTTTTAGCAAAAACGCTTATAACTTCAGAATAACTTAAGCGTTTGAGATCGGTTTAGCTTAATCTGTTAGATTTTGAAGCGGGCTACTTTTCAGACTATAAATTTTTGTCCAAAGTCCACGCTCACCGTATGTTAATAAGCTTTTTATCTAAAAAACGCTTGAAAAACCATGACTAAATAGCAAGCGTTTTACATTTTTTTCAGCCGCTACCTCCTACACGCTTTTTCTGCTCAGCATAAAATTTTCAAGCCTTAATCTCTAAGCGTTTTTAAATTTAACTCAAATTACTTTCGTAATTTGTATTAAAATTATTTTGAAGTAACAGGAGAACAGAATCCAGTAGTAGGTGAATTTCGTGTAAATCTTTTAGCAAAAACGCTTATAACTTCAGAATAACTTAAGCGTTTGAGATCGGTTTAGCTTAATCTGTTAGATTTTGAAGCGGGCTACTTTTCAGACTATAAATTTTTGTCCAAAGTCCACGCTCACCGTATGTTAATAAGCTTTTTATCTAAAAAACGCTTGAAAAACCATGTCTCACTAGTAAGCGTTTTACATTTTTTACCAGCTACCACCTCCTACACGCTATTTCTGCTCAGCATAAAATTTTCAAGCCTTAATCTCTAAGCGTTTTTAAATTTTACTCAAATTACTATCGTAATTTGCATTAAAATTATTTTGAAGTAACAGGAGAACAGAATCCAGTAGTAGGTGAATTTCGTGTAAATCTTTTAGCAAAAAACGCTTATAACTTCAGAATAACTTAAGCGTTTGAGATCGGTTTAGCTTAATCTGTTAGATTTTGAAGCGGGCTACTTTTCAGACTATAAATTTTTGTCCAAAGTCCACGCTCACCGTATGTTAATAAGCTTTTTATCTAAAAAACGCTTGAAAAACCATGTCTCACTAGTAAGCGTTTTACATTTTTTACCAGCTACCACCTCCTACACGCTATTTCTGCTCAGCATAAAATTTTCAAGCCTTAATCTCTAAGCGTTTTTAAATTTTACTCAAATTACTATCGTAATTTGCATTAAAATTATTTTGAAGTAACAGGAGAACAGAATCCAGTAGTAGGTGAATTTCGTGTAAATCTTTTAGCAAAAACGCTTATAACTTCAGAATAACTTAAGCGTTTGAGATCGGTTTAGCTTAATCTGTTAGATTTTGAAGCGGGCTACTTTTCAGACTATAAATTTTTGTCCAAAGTCCACGCTCGCCGTATGTTAATAAGCTTTTTATCTAAAAAACGCTTGAAAAACCATGACTAAATAGCAAGCGTTTTACATTTTTTTCAGCCGCTACCTCCTACACGCTTTTTCTGCTCAGCATAAAATTTTCAAGCCTTAATCTCTAAGCGTTTTTAAATTTAACTCAAATTACTTTCGTAATTTGTATTAAAATTATTTTGAAGTAACAGGAGAACAGAATCCAGTAGTAGGTGAATTTCGTGTAAATCTTTTAGCAAAAACGCTTATAACTTCAGAATAACTTAAGCGTTTGAGATCGGTTTAGCTTAATCTGTTACATTTTGAAGCGGGCTACTTTTCAGACTATAAATTTTTGTCCAAAGTCCACGCTCACCGTATGTTAATAAGCTTTTTATCTAAAAAACGCTTGAAAAACCATGTCTCACTAGTAAGCGTTTTACATTTTTTACCAGCTACCACCTCCTACACGCTATTTCTGCTCAGCATAAAATTTTCAAGCCTTAATCTCTAAGCGTTTTTAAATTTAACTCAAATTACTTTCGTAATTTGCATTAAAATTATTTTGAAGTAACAGGAGAACAGAATCCAGTAGTAGGTGAATTTCGTGTAAATCTTTTAGCAAAAACGCTTATAACTTCAGAATAACTTAAGCGTTTGAGATCGGTTTAGCTTAATCTGTTAGATTTTGAAGCGGGCTACTTTTCAGACTATAAATTTTTGTCCAAAGTCCACGCTCACCGTATGTTAATAAGCTTTTTATCTAAAAAACGCTTGAAAAACCATGACTAAATAGCAAGCGTTTTACATTTTTTTCAGCCGCTACCTCCTACACGCTTTTTCTGCTCAGCATAAAATTTTCAAGCCTTAATCTCTAAGCGTTTTTAAATTTAACTCAAATTACTTTCGTAATTTGCATTAAAATTATTTGGAAGTAACAGGAGAACAGAATCCAGTAGTAGGTGAATTTCGTGTAAATCTTTTAGCAAAAACGCTTATAACTTCAGAATAACTTAAGCGTTTGAGATCGGTTTAGCTTAATCTGTTAGATTTTGAAGCGGGCTACTTTTCAGACTATAAATTTTTGTCCAAAGTCCACGCTCACCGTATGTTAATAAGCTTTTTATCTAAAAAAACGCTTGAAAAACCATGACTAAATAGCAAGCGTTTTACATTTTTTTCAGCCGCTACCTCCTACACGCTTTTTCTGCTCAGCATAAAATTTTCAAGCCTTAATCTCTAAGCGTTTTTAAATTTAACTCAAATTACTTTCGTAATTTGCATTAAAATTATTTGGAAGTAACAGGAGAACAGAATCCAGTAGTAGGTGAATTTCGTGTAAATCTTTTAGCAAAAACGCTTATAACTTCAGAATAACTTAAGCGTTTGAGATCGGTTTAGCTTAATCTGTTAGATTTTGAAGCGGGCTACTTTTCAGACTATAAATTTTTGTCCAAAGTCCACGCTCACCGTATGTTAATAAGCTTTTTATCTAAAAAACGCTTGAAAAACCATGTCTCACTAGTAAGCGTTTTACATTTTTTACCAGCTACCACCTCCTACACGCTATTTCTGCTCAGCATAAAATTTTCAAGCCTTAATCTCTAAGCGTTTTTAAATTTTACTCAAATTACTATCGTAATTTGCATTAAAATTATTTTGAAGTAACAGGAGAACAGAATCCAGTAGTAGGTGAATTTCGTGTAAATCTTTTAGCAAAAACGCTTATAACTTCAGAATAACTTAAGCGTTTGAGATCGGTTTAGCTTAATCTGTTAGATTTTGAAGCGGGCTACTTTTCAGACTATAAATTTTTGTCCAAAGTCCACGCTCGCCGTATGTTAATAAGCTTTTTATCTAAAAAACGCTTGAAAAACCATGACTAAATAGCAAGCGTTTTACATTTTTTTCAGCCGCTACCTCCTACACGCTTTTTCTGCTCAGCATAAAATGTTCAAGCCTTAATCTCTAAGCGTTTTTAAATTTAACTCAAATTACTTTCGTAATTTGCATTAAAATTATTTTGAAGTAACAGGAGAACAGAATCCAGTAGTAGGTGAATTTCGTGCAAATCTTTTAGCAAAAACGCTTATAACTTTAAAATAACTTAAGCGTTTGAGATCGGTTTAGCTTAATCTGTTAGATTTTGAAGCGGGCTACTTTTCAGACTATAAATTTTTGTCCAAAGTCCACGCTCACCGTATGTTAATAAGCTTTTTATCTAAAAAACGCTTGAAAAACCATGACTAAATAGCAAGCGTTTTACATTTTTTTCAGCCGCTACCTCCTACACGCTTTTTCTGCTCAGCATAAAATGTTCAAGCCTTAATCTCTAAGCGTTTTTAAATTTAACTCAAATTACTTTCGTAATTTGCATTAAAATTATTTTGAAGTAACAGGAGAACAGAATCCAGTAGTAGGTGAATTTCGTGTAAATCTTTTAGCAAAAACGCTTATAACTTCAGAATAACTTAAGCGTTTGAGATCGGTTTAGCTTAATCTGTTAGATTTTGAAGCGGGCTACTTTTCAGACTATAAATTTTTGTCCAAAGTCCACGCTCACCGTATGTTAATAAGCTTTTTTGTCTAAAAATCGCTTACTAGTAAACGTGTTGTGAAATTCCTTTCTTCATAAAAATAATTGAATGAAAATTAAATTCAATGAACTTAAGCCTGATTAAAATATCGAAATTTGGATTGAAAAATCAAATATATTTTTAATAAGCATGTGAGTTTCTTTTTTTCTTCTAAGAATTCCTTCAAAATATAAATTTTGTTTAACACAAACTACCAAACTAAATCATATTTTCATTAAACTACATCTTTTAACACTTAAATCAAAATCAAACAAATATTTTCTTTTAAGGTTCACAATCTTCAGCGGGTAATTCAACAAATGCCTCTACATCGGGAACGTCCAGTAATAATAATGCCGCAAGTGCAAATTCGGCCAGTGGCAATGGAGCAGCAGCAGCAATACAATCCTCCGCCGCCACAGCTACCCAAGATTCACAAGCCAACAATGGCGGCGATAACGATAATGGAGCCACAAATGCACCATCCAACTCAGCAGCGGGCAGCACAGGTGGAACACAAATACAACAGTCAACGACGACAATGGGTTAGCGAGATTATACCACAAATAACTCCAGCTTCTGTTATGGGAATAGTTGTTAATGGTGGATATAAAAATAGTTTTATTTTTAAATCGACCAGATGACAAACAATTGCAATGAGGCAATTTTTCTTCTAAATACTTTTTTTTAATGAGTAAAATAAATTCGAGAAAAAAAACAAAAATTTATATATTGAAAAATAAATTCAAAAAATATAATTAATTATAACATTAAATAACAATAATATAAAAAAAAAAACAAACAAATAAAAAACAACTTAATTAAGAAACAAAAACCAACCAACGTTTAAGATGAAACCAAGCGAAAATCTAAAAACAAAAATATATTATTAAATAAATAATAAATTAACTTAAATATAGAAAATAAAAGAAAAAATAAAAAAAAAACAAATGTAAACCAATCCCTACATGAGAACAAAAAATACATTATTTATATAAATATCTAAAACTCCTAATAAGCGTCTTAACAAAAACGATCCAATTTAATCTGAAAATATAAACAGAAATCTTCAAAATCTATAGCAACTCTGTCTTAGTTTTTCCTTTTCCCCTATTTTTAAACATTTTGTAGCAAAAACAACAAAGAAACAAAAGAAAATTAAGTTAAGGCTCTTAGAACTATAAAGATTACTAAAATATCACTTTAAAGCTTTAAATGTTTTAAATATTTTTTTTTAATAAGGATTTTTTAAAAAAAAATAGTATTTTAGATTATGTTATGCAAATTTAGAAATATGTGTAAATAGCATGTTTAAATTAAAAATTTGCTTGGAAAAATTGTAAATATTTTACAATGTTATTTTTAAAAAAACTGGTTTTTAATTACTCAATATTTTACAAAATATAATCATTTTTCAATAACAAAAAATAACGGGTTTTCAAACACAAGTTATTTTTTTTTTAGAGTTCAAACAGAACTGCGTCGAGACTATATTTTCCATACAATTTGACATACAAATTTGTCATCAAATCTATTTTACTCAAAAACATTACTTTTACATAAAACGACTTTAAAGTTTTAAATTTACACACAGCATAATGGAAAAGAAATTTTATCCTTCTTTCAAGAGTGGAGTTTACAATATTTTCATAAGAAATATTTTCAATAGAATAAGTATGATTTACTATGCATTAGTGATATTAAGTCAATATTTGCGACTTATTAATTTGTTGCAGCAAATAAGCGATATGATAAGCAAATCAATTCTGGGGGTCTACTACTCTCTGTTACGATGCGAATGCAATTTCAAAGCGAAATCTAAATTCCATCTTGGTACTTTCTATTACTTTCGCAAAATTGTTTGAAAATGAAGCAAAACTGGCAATACAAATTAAAGATGGCGCAGTCTGCCAGTTATTAAATTTCAAAATATGTAAAAAAAAAAAATTTTAAATTTATATAAAATAAAATAAATAGTGGTGATTTGCAAAAAGAAAAAAAAAGAAAGATACGAAAAACAAATGCGCAAACGCATTAAAGAGTACCAATCACTAGATTTGCTACAATTTTCTTTCGCATCACAATTAAGAGTAGCCCCCCTGTATATTACTCTTTAAAAAAGTAAGTAATTTTGTAAAATCTTAAAATTATATAACATCTTCTAAGTTGTGTGTTTTCCTTATTAAACTTTCGCTTAATATATATAAAATTTTATAAAATTTGAGTAAAAATACTGGGTTATGAATACCCGGTATTTTTTTAGAACCAAAACATAATTGTATACTTTGGCTTTTAAAATAAGTCAACCAAATTTTAATTAAAAAAAGCCATTTTTTAACAAGATTTACTAAAACACTGGTTTTCAAAATTTCAAGATTTTTATTTACTGCCAGGCCCACAATATCGACAAGAACATTTCTTTCGCATATTTTCATTGAAAACAATAATAAAAAACTAAAAATTGTTTTTGTTTTCAATATAAATATACGAAAGAAATGTTCTTGTCGATATTGTGGGCCTGGCAGTTAATTTATAAAACTTCTGCTTCAAATATCGTTAAACAAGATTTGCCAAAAATACTGGTTTTTGAGATTTACCCATCACTTATTAAAATAGTTATATACATATACAATATATATATATATTTATATATATATGTATATATATCGTCACCTTAATTGCAAAATGATGTAACAACACATTTTATTTTTTTTACAGAAGCAAAAAAAAATCTTTAAAAATCAATAACAACAAGGAGTACTTGGCGTTTGAATTTCTTTAATAAAGTCGCCATTTTCGATCGCAGTGACCTAACTAAGTTCAATAAAACGAACAAATCAATCAAAAACTATTTTTAATTTTTTTTTGTTACGCCCTTTTGCATTTTAGGTGACGTAAGGTATATGTTCTTTATCTAAAAAATTATAAAATTGTCAAAATGCAAAATAAAATATTTAAATAAGAAGTTTACGGTGAACATAGGGTGTCGACATAATAACAAGAAAATAGTTTTTTACTGTACAATTATTCCCTATTAAAAAAAAAAAAACTTAATAGCCCTCTATCAATAGCAACTTGATCTTATTTAAAAAAGAAATTTGCGATTTTAAAAAAGTTGGCAGTACTTAAGGAAACTTCAGTATATACATATATTCCTAAAAAAACTGGTTTAATATGTTATTTCTCAGGAAAGTTAGTATTTACTCTTTTTTGTTACTGTTAGAGCAAATATGAGTTAATTCTTAAGAAATTTTTTTTTAATTATACATATACATATTATGTGAAGTACAGGGGGCAAATTATAGCGATATCGAACGAAATTTCGATTTAAATTGTATTGTTGTTTCGTTCATCATCGAATGTCGTAATTTTTCCTCTGGTTTTTTTTTAAGTTGCTATTTTTTTACTTGTAGAATATATTTTGTTATAAAGGGCGCGTGCGAAACGGTAGCAAAGTTTTATGGTGAATTAAAATTGTCAAAAATTTGTACGCTATTGTCAAAATGTATAAATTTTAATTTCTTTAATTTTTAATGTTTTTTAATCCTTCTTCTTTTTTACATTCACTGAGAACCAACCTCTGCTGGTTTTGGGGCTGCCAGAAGAAGCCTCCATGATAGCTTTTTTCCATTCCACTAAAATAAGCCGCACCTAACATACAGCCCAATTATGAAAGAAAAACTCCCCGGGAGTTTTCTCCCTTCTCCCATTTTTCCTATGTTAATTCAATTGTAGAAATGGGAAAAGGGAAAAAACTCCCAGGGAATTTTTATTCATAATTGGGCTGATAGTGAACAGATGCTTCCGAGACACATTTGTATAGTGAGCCGCTTCATCAGTAACTAACATGGTGGAGAGACGCTGATTTATTGGTTTTGTTTCAGGGAACCTATTTACTATCGATACTAATTGTTAACGGCATGCCGCTATCCACCGCTTGAGACCCGTCTGATAGGAGACCAACAACTTCCCCAGAAAAATGTTATAAAATACTAGTTTTTAAAAAACCTGCATGTTTTTCAAAACTTCAATTATCAAAAGAAAAAATTAAAAATAGTTATAGAAATCAAAATATTCAAGACGTTTTAATAATTTTCTTTTAATATTTCGATCGAGATCCAGTATTTTGGTAATTCTTTTTTAAACTAAATGTTTTTATAAAATTATAGTTTCTAATAAACCAGTATTTTTTATTTTTTTAATTCTCCTATTGATCACTGACACTGATCTATATTTTTGAGGAAACTTTTGATTAATTTTGATTGATATTAAATATAACAAACTAAATTTTTTAAACTATTAAATTTATTTAATTATATTTTAAGGAAAACCAGTATTTTGTTAATATACTTCTGATTTATAGTAAATTGATTTAAGTCAATAATAAAGGCCTTTTTAAAACAAAACCCCGGTTTTTTTAACTCTTGCAAAAATCGTTACAATCAATAGTAATCGCAGTTTCCAAAGAAATTTTTGGTAAATTATTGATATAAAATATTTAGTTTTTTGTAATTTTCTTAAAAACTATTGCAGCTATTTTTTTTTTTTTTTAATTCTGGCTTTTGTAAAACCAGTATATTTCAATACTCATTTTCATTCTCAGACGTCTTCAACTATATATGAAAAATTAGAGCTAATTGGTTTAGGAAGCGCATGTGTAGGTTGAAGCGGAAGCGCAGAAAGATTCGTTCAAAGTTTAAAAAATCCGGTGATTGCTCTATATAAGACAAGTACAATGTTTGCTTTTTTACTACGTTAAACGTAAAACAAATAGACATCGTAAGGTTAATTGTTGTTTCTTGGATTTGTTTTTTCATTGCTTGAAGGCATTTTTCAACTGTCGTTTAACACATTCAGTAAGCAAAATAATGTTTTAAATAAAGAGCTTATCTTTGGATTAGGGCTTGAAGAGAACAAAATTTAATATGTATTGAAAATCTTTATTTATTTTATATTGAATCATAAAACAAAAAAAATAGATTTATAACTTTATTAAAAGATATATTTTTTTAAAAATACTGGTTTTTAGGAAATAGTTTTTTATAGTTTTAAGAGTCTTGATTGATTTTTTAAATCCATAAATTATAACAAGAATCTAGCGAAAGTCCTTAAAATAGCATAAATTCTTAACTTAAAAAATAACGGTTTACAGTTTATTAATCATTTAAAAAAGAAAAGAAATCAAAAAACATGAAAATTGTGAGAATAAAATATTAATTAATGAAAAACAACAACAACATATGGCACCACTTTTATTGATAATTATGAAATTAATAAATAAAATTTAAACAAAAAAATAAAAATAAATAAAAACCGTATAATTTTTCTGTATAACAAAAAAAATTAAAACAAATACTATTACTTTTAATTTCGGAAAAATGCAAGAAAACATTAAAAAAATTATTTAGCAAATTTATGCTCTACACAAAAATTAAAATAAATTTTGAATAAAAAAAACACTTATTGTCCTAAAAAAACAAAAAAAACCTCTACTCCTCTAACAAAAGTTAAAAAAAAAAACATAAAAAACAAGCCTACATTAATTAAGAAAACAAACAAAAAAAAAACGTAGCATAGCAGTTTAATTGTAATTTAATTTAATAAATATTATACATATTAACAAAAAAAAAAAAATAATAATAAAAAAAAATTGACAAAAAACTTGTAGCTGCAATTCGAAAAAATAATAATTATAAAAGTATAAAAAACTACCACAAAAATATAATATTGAATAATTAAAATACAACAAAAAAGCCTATAAAATTAAATTTAATTGCTAAATAAATTCTTTTTAGTAATAAGAGTAACAAAAACAAAACAAAAACTATAAAAAAAAAAACATTAACATTTATTCTAATTTTATAATAATTATTTTTTTCATTTAGTGTTAGTTAATTAATATAATTTTTAAAATTTAATTTTAAATTAAATTAAAATTAACCTTAAAAGAAATCAATAATAAGAAAACAATAAATTTTATTCAACAAAAAACTCTATTATTTAAAAATTTTTTGTATTTATTTTCTTCAAAACTTCTAAAATAGTAATTAAAAAAATTAAAAAAATACTAGTTTTACAAAAGCCGTGAATACTTTTTCAAAAATTGAGCCAGCAGATTCCCAAAATCAATAAAATAGGAAAATTACAAAATTTAAAATACCGGTTTTCTGAAAACACAATAATTTTCAAAACTTTATGACAGAAAATGTTTAGACTAGAAAGAGAAATAGAGATAGAAAGTGAAAAAAAAAATTAATTCTGCTCTAAAAAAAACTACTTTTATTATTGGCTTAGTAAAAAAATATATTTATTTTGTTGTAATTTCAACCATACGAAATTTTTAAGAGAAAATTTGTTTTACTTTATGAAAGAGTTTCTACTCTAGTCGTTACTTCATTATTATTGGATTTACTTTTTTCCACATTTGGAAAACACTTAAATATTCTTGAAAACTTTTAAATAGAGTAAGAGATAAGAAACATCGGTTTTTTGTAACAATTTTTTCAAAAGCGATGTAGTTTTTCGACTTTTAAAAAATTAGTACTTTTCCAATTATTAAGCTAGCATATTAATGAAAGTTATTATAATATATACGCAGGATTATAAAAAAATACTGGTATTTTCGAAACAGGGTTTAAAAAAAATGTTATTCTTATTAAAAAAAATACAAAAAGTACCGTTGAAAACTTTTTTACTGTCTATATGTAAAATAAAAAATACTGGTTTTTGCACAAAAAAAAAATTAAGTTTTTCCAATTCTTTTATTTTTCGAAATCTATACAAATAAAAAATTTATTCAAAATTAGTTTAAATAAAAAATAATGGTTTTCCGAAACTTTTTTTAAAAATTATGTAGTATTTCAACTGGTTTTACCAAAACCGGTTTTTCTAAAAAATTTAGCTTCTCCAATGCTTTTATTATAAATTTCTAAGCAAATTAACATTTGTTTAAAAATAGTGGCTTTTTATCTTGTTTTTTATTCAAATATGATGTAGTTTTCCAGTATTTCGACTCAAAGAAGTCCATTTCAGCTTAAAAGAATTAATAAACAAAAAAGAAGAAAAAAACAACTTAAAATATTAAATAAAACTAAATTATTCGTCTTTGAGCAACCAGTATTTCAAAAATTTAGTATTTTTCTAGCTCTTTAACTTTCAGAAATTAAGGTAACTAAAACGCACTATCAAGTATTTAAAAAACGAACCTTAATTCGTTATAAATTTAAAATATCGTCTTTTAAGTAAACCCGTATTTTGTTAAAATGTCGTACTTTTCTAACACTTTAACTCGTAAAAATTAATATAAACTTCAACGCAGTTTTAATAAAATAAATGGCGATAGAGCTGCCATAGGCAACCTATAATATAACATTTTGCGATTGTATGAATTCTACCATTCTAACGTTGTTAAATTCTCTTCAGTGTGTGTGCACACGTACGGTGCCTGGAATTTTCCTACCGCAGCCATAGAGCTACCAGTATTTCTTTAATATTTTATCCTTTTTAAAAGTTTATACATCTTAAATATTCTATCAATAACTCAAGTTAAATATAGTATAAATTAAAAATACTGGGTTTTAGAAAAAAGTTCTAAAATTTTATAAATACTCTCGCATGTTTTTCTTAAAGAAATCTATTAAACTAGAAAAACTTTATTAAAATTCTAACGACAAAAATATACTGGTTTTCCAGAGACTTTAAAATTGTTTCTTTTTTTTTTTTTTTTTTTTTTTGCTTATAAAACAAAAATATTCAACTCAAACAATTTGAACCACCTCTAAATTTTTTAGAAGTAAAAATTCTAGTTTTTAAGAAACCAGTATTTTAAAAAAAAAATGTGCGGTACATACATATATTCCAAAATTTGAAAAACATTCCAATACAAAATAAATGTTTACAAAAAATAAAGTATTTAATAACAATTTTTGTTTTGTACAATAGTTTTAAAGAAAACTCTTACACAATTTAAACTTGTGATAAAAAATTCAAATACAGAAAGAAGTTTTGGCTTCTAGATTCTATAAGAAGTATAGGGCCATGAGCAGGCTATTAGTTTTAAATAAAATACTTGTATTTTTTCCAAATTTTTTTTTATTTCGCTTTAGAAACATTAAAATAAAGAGAATTTATTATTAGGGTCACGATCTTATATCTTCTAATATGTGGTTGAAATTATTACCATCAACATTCACCAAAATTTCTTTGTTTTATAGTTTTATTTAAAAAAAAGAAGCGACTCAGGCTAATCGTGAGATAACAAAGTAAAGCTGTACTGTGTACCGGGTAATTGCAACATCGTGGGTAATAAAACTACAAAATAACTTGCACTCTTAGGGGATGTTTAGGGACAATGATATAATTAAAGGTATGATTGAGAAAATGGCAGAGTATTAGGATTCCGACTAGTTTCCGGGATTTCCCGAAAAAAAATACCGGGAAAGTGAACGTGTTTCTCATCAATCAAATTAGAAATAGGCTGTCAAAAGGTTCTGTAAATGCTTTTTCTGCACTGAAATCTATTTTAAAAGAAAGAATTTGTATTTGTATATCCACAACACAATAGTGGAGAGGGAATTATGAATTTGTGCTGATGTGTACAACACCTTAAATATTTTTCCTAGAACCACCTTGAAGTATACCGATCGACTCAGAATTACTTTCTGAGCAACAAGCCTATTGAAAATGAGGCGAATCGGTCCATAATTTCATATAGCCCCCATACAAGCTACTTTCCGGAATAGGGTTTTGTGACCACTATCAAACCAATTTTAATGAATTTTAAAACAAAGCTAGATCCATATTTATATGGACACATTAGCTATGTATTTTTCAAAACTAGATCCCAACTAGGTAGGTACACTTGCAAAATTTTTTTATATACTGTGGTGTACGGTATCATATGGTCGGGCTTGACCGACTATACTTTCTTACTGTTTTTTTTTTTTTTTTGCTTTTGGTGTTAATTTTATAAGACGAAAAAATCAACGTTACGACTATATTGTATGAAAAATACTGGGATTCTTCTTTTTATAACACAAAATTATTTTTAACGTTTCTCGATTTGTTTTATAAAATCAACTACTTATTAATTGAACTTTAAAGGTTTTATATCAATGCTGTTGGCTCTGCACTAAATATAAACTTTTAATTTTAATTTTTTTCATTTTATTTAATAGATTGAATCCTTTTTGTTCAAATTAATTAAATAATCAGCCCAATTACGAATAAAAATTCCCCGTGAGTTTTTTCCCTTTCCCATTTTACAATTGTATTTACATAGGAAAATGGGTGAAGGGAGAAAACTCTCGGGGAATTTTTATTCATAATTGGGTTGAATAGTTTGCACCGTTTTATTTTTTGTGGGAATTCTCGGGAAATTGAAAAATCAATCCCGCTTACCAGGAAATGAAGAAAAAGTCCTGGAAAACTCTAGACCCAATACATCAGACATTAAAAGGATGTGTAGGGATACCGAGGAGCTGCAGACAGCAAAGCACTATTTATGTCCATGGCCTATGTTACAGGTTAAAAGTATGGACCCTACATAGACAATTTGCTCGAATCCGATGACGATTTCCGTTCCATATCTCTTCTTTCGGCATAAATAAACTGGCTATTGACGATTTAATGTTTTAAAATTCTTAAATTTACTTCAAACACTTTGCGTAAAATAAATGGGATTTTAACCCCGAATGGAAATTTAATTGAATATTTTTAGAAGTTTGTATTTACTTAAATTTTTTCCGAAAATTAAAAGAAATTATAGGGTTGGTTTAATTTAAAAAAAAAATATATAAGAAATATATCTTTTTTTTTAGTATTTCTCTTTGTACATTATTTTAAGTTTTAACTTTAATGTATAATTATTTATAGTTTTTATAAACGTTATTATTATTTAAATAGAAAAAACATGGCAAGCATACATATAAACTTTATATATAAAATACTATATTAATATTTAAACTTTAAACAATTCCTTTTACTTTTCAAACAAACAAATAGTTTATTATAAAAATTCTTTACTTCCTCTTCCTCATTATTACCCTTTTAAATCAATTTGTTTGTATAAAAAGTTTTAAATTTATTAAAAAAAATAATAAGAAAAAATTAATTGTTTAAACAATATTTTTTTAATAAAAAATATTTCAATAATTTATATTATTAAAAAACTAACTTAGTTTATTTTTAGAATTTATTTAATAATTTTCTTTCTTATCATTATTTTTAAAAATATTAAAAGAAAAACAAACAATACTAATTTAAAATACTAAAACATTTAAAAAAAAATCAAACCAACAAATTAAACAAAAAAAAAATGTAACAAACAAATTTTTTTTAGCAATTAATTTCAAATTTTTGTTTTAAGCGCAGAAAATTAAAAAAAAAGAAAATAAACAAAAAAAAAATAAAAATGTTGTCGGGCAATGTCATAAAAATGCTATTTATTATATTTAAATAAAATAAAAAACAACATTTAACAAAAACATTAAAAACCCCATATAAAACAACAACAACAAACAAAAAAGTAAACTTTACTTATGTTAGTTAATCGTAAAAATGAGAAGAAAAACCATCAATAAAACAAATAAAAATTTAAAAAAAAATCAACAAGTGTTTTACTTTTTAAAAATAAATCTAGTTTATATATATTTATTACTTCCAAATAAAATGACTATTACAACTTGTTTTTATTACTTTAAAATTGAAAAATTATGGCAGCTTTGCTAGTTCCAAAATGTTCTCAATAAGTTAAAAGTCTACCAGGCGCCCAGAATCCTTTTCAAAGCAGTTATTTATTTTTTCGCAAGTAAAAATTAAAGCTTAGTCCCAATTTACATTATACGATTTATGTTGTTGCGATTCCTACCTTATAGGCGAGAGGGGAGAGAGGAAATAAAAGGGGTACACAAGCGAGTGTACTCTTCGATTTGTTTTGTTCATTCATTCGTAGTGTCAAAATATATGTATACACAACAAGTTGTAACGACAAAAATCAAACAATGTAAGCATAAGACCGACTCCAAGGCTCTTATCATGTAAAACGCAACGCAACGCCAAAGAATTATTACATTACAGAAATATTCGCCAGATTTCTTGTGCAATTTCGACAGATTTGGCAGAAAATAGACAATATAGACAATTTAATTCAAAGCTGAATTTATTTAATTTAATTAAAATTAAAACAGTTTACCGGGACATTTTAATATTCCTAGAAATATTGCTGTTCAGCTCTTAAATGTTGGGCACATTGATCAGTTGAAAGAGATTTCGGGCTCATTAAGCGTAGTTTATGCCCCTATTATAGTTTACAACTCCACCCAGTTGAGTTTAAACTTAACAACATAACCTTACACCAGCTAGTGATTGGTTATAAATATTTGATGTTTTATTGTAAACTGTACTACCACAGGGTTGTTAACAGTAATACAAAATATTAACTTACATAACTAGGTTTGAGTTGTAAAGCGTAATAGGGTCATTAATAAGGTTTGCGAAAGCAGGGTTTTATTAAGTTACATGTTTGATTTCGATCCAAGTCTGGCTGCAACATAATTTCATAAGTCCCAATTACACTATGGACAGCCGAAGTTTGTTGGCGAGAGAGAAAAAGAGTAAGCCCCATTACCAACCAACTTAGTCTGTCCGACAAGAAATGTCCATAGAGTAAATTGCGACTAAGGACAATTTTAACTGAGATACTGAATTTTCCTTTTAATGACATTTTGAAAATGGGAATAAACAATAGAGCACTTCTAGCTATTAATGTTCGAAAATCGCTGTGCTCATGACTGTGAAGGGCGTTTCTAAATGGATTCGTAAATATACTCATATGTACACATTTTTACCCGAGAGGCTGGTTGGTTGGTTTGACTATATTAAGCCGCGTGTTAAGTAGTCGGTTACCACCAAAAAAATTGAAAAAACCGGGTGCGTGTATAACCTAATCTCAACATAATTTTAAGGCTACCGCATTTGTTTCAATTCTAAAAATAAATTAAGAGGGTTATTTTATAAAGCCCCTTACCTTGCGTTCAGAAATGTTTCATATAAAATTTATTGACTTTTCAAAAATTTGTATGAGAATATTTTTTAAGTGTGATGAGGTGTTTTACAGAATAAGGGGGTAAGAAAATAAAACAACTTGTTCTGTAAAATTGACGTTTATTTAATAAACTTTTTGTTTTGTGAGTTTTTTATTTTAGTTTAAAGTAATGTAAAAGAAATTAAAGCTTGTATCATGAAAAATTTAATAAAAAGTATTGATTAATCAAATTTCTGATTAATCGAATAATTGATTAATCATCATCAGAAATTGCAACAACACAAATGCCCACAAAAAATTGGGAATCTTTCGACTAAAATTAGCGATTTCATTATGAAAAACGGCCCTATCTACAAAAGCGATTATATGATGAACGGTAAAAGACCTAAATAGCCGTTTGCATAATTTGCAACATTGTCAAAAGAACTGATAGGTTTTATTGTCAAACAAATTATGTATTGAAGAAAAATAAATTATAAACAGTTAAAGGCTTTTTAGTATTTTTAAGCCCCTATTACGTACGGTTCGCAACTCAACTCAGTGGAGTTGTAATTTCTTAATTTTTGTATTATGGTTTACAACTTTGCTATATTGAGAAATTCTGATGTTTTAAGGATACCATTGGATATTCTTTTTAAAGGACTGACTTCAAAGTTTAAAAAAATAAATTTTCGCTTTTGATATTAATATGAATATCATATGTAACATAAAAATCATATCATTTGGCTTTAATTCTTTGTGTAGATGTTTTAAAATCAATTATAAATAAATTTTTACTGTCTGCTGTTTAATTTCAAAAAAAAGATATGGGAAATTTTGCCTTATTTTTTATTTATTTTTTTTGAAACCACCTTTAAGGTCCTTATTTTGTCAGGTACATGTTTAAAAGCAATTTATTTTTCATTTAGTTTTAGGGATTTTTGCCTAGTATTAACATTTTTTAGAAAATGTTAAAATTTTTAAACATCAAAGCCATTTTCAAAGGATATCTGATCTGATCATAAAAAACTGAGTATGACGTGTGATTATTTATGTTGCCTATTTTAATTAATATGCACATTTATACATATTGTTAGGCCCAATCTAACATTTTGAACATTTTACAAAAGCAAAAAAAAAAACTATTTAAAATAAAAAGTATAGTTTCAACAAGAAATCTAGCTGTTTCTTTTTTTGTATGTAGTTTTATGCATTTGACATATTGAAGACATGGATTTGGCATTTAGAAGCCTTATCTGCATATAAAAAGGTATATCCAGCAAAGTTTTCTCCAGTGCTGCTACCTAGTGTAAAATTACCTTGGTTTCAATGACAAATTGCCTTAAACTGGTTATAATATATATATTTTTTTTTTTAATAAATAAATTGATTGACAGTAAAACTCACAAGTAAAACTCATGTTGCATATTATGCAAACAGTTAGTAAGGTATTTTAACGCTTATCATATAATCCTGCGATCGGTAAAATCAGGGCGCCGCGTTTTCGCTTTTCTCTTTTAGTACGGCCGTGTGTGAGCATACACATTGAACAAAATTTAACAACATTATATGTTAAATTCATACAACGCATACAATCGTAAAATATAATAGTATAGGTTGCCGATCGCAGATATAATCGCTTATTTAGATAGGGCCGTTTGTTTTTTGTTAACAAACCCGCTGTTGGTCGGAAGATTCCGGTCGGAATTTTTATGGACATTTGTGTTGATGCAATACATCAGAATCAATGAAGAATTGCGATTTTCATTTTTTTAGTGAGGTCCGTTAGCGTTTTAGGTAACGATATGTATGAGTGTCAATTTTTTTTGTTTAATGTGAAAATTAATATAAACAACAAAAAAAAATATAAACAAGACTTCTAAAATGAGATTTTTTGGGCAAAATAAAGAGACACATTCAAGGAGTCTCATCAATAGTTAAATCTACTTCAACTCTTTATTAACGCCTTAAACCTCCTCTGCCATAATGCTTCTTTGTTGTAGCTGCCGCTTGATTATTGTAGGACGAAAACTCGCGTTTATAGGAAGTATTTGAATAATTCTCATTCGGCGTAGCCCTAACATGATCAGATTGGGAAAACCCGGAATAACTGGGATCACAACTAGCGGTGGAAACAGCACCATCATTATTTCTTTTTGCATAGGCTGCGGATCTAGACCTGGGATCATTACGTACCACAAAAGTACCATCAGCCCCTCTTATACTTTGTATAATGGGTTGTTTTGGTAGATCTCTAGGATTAAGAGCTTTTATTATCTGAGGTGGACTATTATTTGTCTTGGTTGTATAACGGTTCATAACCGGAGATTGTGCTGTAGCCAAAGCGGAAGGTATTTGGGACATTTTATATATATCTACAAATTGCAGTTGTATTTTATACATTTCTATAGCTGTATTATTTGGCTCTTTGATAAGCTCTGCAAAGGCATGTATGGCCATTAGTTGATTTTCATTTAAATCCCGGATTATTTTTAATATGGGCGCCTCATCATTTTTGTGTATATCTTCTGTGGGTGATTGAGTCTCTAAAGTTTGGCAGCCTATACTAAAAACACTGGGCTCCACTTGTATACCAATTTCATAACCTTTTGCTTTACGTGAAACATCAAATTCACAAATATCATCTGTTTGGGTCATGGCATTTGAATACAAGGATGATGTGCTTTCTATTAATTCTTCCTCATCGCTGGCTTCCTCTTTATTGCAACCCTGCTTGTCTTTTTTCAATTTGGCGGGTATTTTCATAGTTTTTAGTTTATCGTGTATATATTGAGCATTACAACCTACAAGTTTGGCTATTTTAGCAGCATGTGTGGGAAGTGCAGCCAAACCCCATTCCTCCATATTGAAACGAGAGGCATGGGAATTAAATTTATAACTTACGTTATTTACGGTATGAAGGGGAGAACGATTTTCATAAATTTGCTGTTGAACATAGGAATTACTGGTGGGAAGTTTGCGTACCGTAGACACGAAAGGGAATGAAGAAAACATATTAGAGTTATCACCGGAATAGTCCTTTAGGTGATTAAGCAGGGAAGTAGCTCTTTTAATAGCTGGGAAGAAACAATTTTAATTATTTTAAAAGTTACATTTTTTCATAGATCTGAATAAATTCTTAAGATCAATTTCTACTTACCTCTTTCTTTTCTCTGCTTGGGCGTTAAAACTTCCACGGCTTCTTCAATATTCTCCATAGTAGATTGGCCACCTGTATTTAAAAAAAAATACTTATAATGAAATCTACCAGTTAATATCAATCATAATTTCACAAATACCGTTTGGAAAGTTTTCTAAATCAGTAGATGGAAACTCAGTTTTAATTTTGAATCCAGAAGTCACTCTTATACTTTCCTCTTCCATTAACTCGTTATTAACAAAAATCGAACTTGTAGGCATTTCCTGACGTAAAGGTGACCTTCGTGTACGTTTATTTTTTGCATGATTCGAAAAAATTCTTAAATCCTCTTCAGTACTTTCTCTTGTTTTTTTACCAGGCGACAAAGACCGAGATCTAGAACGTTTTCTTGATTTTTTTTTAGATTTTTTTTGTTTTTTACGGCTCTTGTGTCTCTCCTTTGAACTTTTTTTCATAATTACATTTTCCTTTCGTAATCTTTCTAATGCTTTTATTTTATCAGAATATTTTTCCTCATGTTCAAAATTTTGAGCTTCTTCAATTCTTTCTTTAGAGTTATCTTCTAATAAATCATCAAAAAAGTCCGGCGGAATGGATTCGGCATCCGACATATCCTCACTGTTGCTGGAAATTTCACCGGCTTCTTTATCTTGTTTTTCATTTTCCATCTGCGGAAGAGATGAAGAATCTTCATCATGTTGGGATGTCGAAGGGTGCACGGATAATTCCGTTTTAACTCTTGCACGATTAATAGCTATCAGTGATAACCTAGGAGTGGCAATGCCTTCGGCGACTAAATTTGCGCTTGAATTTGATGATATAAGTGGTGGAGGAGGAGGTGGTGGAGAAATTTCGTAATTCATCGATTCATTTTCGTCGTTAATAGCAGTTTGTTCCAATGGAAACATTCTTAAAGCTTCATTTTGCAAAGTAAATTCGGGTTTAACTCTTAAACGCGGTCTAATTGGCGCTATTGGAGTCTCAATGCCATCTAAATATGCATCTAATGCTGACTTCGTATGATTCTCACCTTGTTGCATATTATTGCCCACATTTGATGTAGAAACTGGCAAAGTATTAGGAGCTTCCATATCAAATGTTAGATTATCTAGTGTATCGTTAACCCGTAGTGGTGTCTTGGCTATTGGCATACCATAGTCGATAACATTATTGTCCTCACTAAAAGGTTCTTCTTTTATTTGAACAGGATTTGGTGCCAGAAATTCGTGATCCTCCGCTGTCGTAGTTGTTGTGGGTTCTTGTATTTTTTCTGTATTTTCTGACGAATCGCATTGTACTGTGATACCACTTACTTGGGTTTGAGGATTAACCTCATTTTCTTGGTTATCCAACGATTCCGTCTTAATTTCTGTGGTATCGGAATCTTTACCCATATCAATTTCATTACTTTTTGGTTGTATTGGTGAAAACGGCGGTCTTTCTGGAGTGGTTTTAGTATTCTCTTCCTCCATTACTTGATCTGAATCTTGATTTGTTTCCGCACTCATCTCGAAAAAAACTTCAATGCAAGTTTCTTTTTTAGGTATGGGTGCACAATATATTTGTACAAATATATCTGGATTGTTTGTGATTGGCAAAACCTAAGTTTATATTATAATTTGTGGTTTATGTGCCAGGACTAAATATTTTGTATATTCTTTCTTCACGTATAGTTCAAGGCGAATTCAGTACAATCAAAATTCTTGTTTCTAGCGTTGCCAGAATGATGATTTTATCGTATGTTTGAGGATTTATACCAAGGCGAATTTAAAAAAGTAAGTGCAACTCTACAACTACAAAAAGCCACATGCATTTTGTTTTTGCAATGTAATTGCTTGTTGTCAAAAACACCTGACGCAGCCAAACATTTTTCTAAGAAATTTTTTCGGTTCCTTTGGCGCAAAACATAAGCAATAGTATATTTTGACGTTTGGGAATTATATTTGCAATTCTCCGTGGAGACAGCTGCTGAACGGCTGACGAGTTGCACTTCCCTTTTTGAATTCATCTTGATTTATACTGCTTTATATTTTGGAAAATTTCATGAACACAAATATTAAATCATTTTCAATAATAACATTAGTACATTTTTTTAAACCAAATCTAACATTATTAGATGTATTTTGCTAAGTTAACTTTTATTTATCTTGAAAGATTAATGGCCAATTTTCAGCATGCCGTCTTCATTTGCCATCGCTATGTTATAACAACAAACAATTTCTTGTGCACACATGGAACTGCTCTCAACAAAATGAGAAAGAAAAAACAGTCAACATCGCCACACACGATGAAACATTGCGTTTGGTAACATAAAGTATCAAAAATGTTTGATATTTGAGAAACCAAAAAGGTAACAAGAATTTCAACCAGAAACATCCCCACACACGTAGCAACATTTTTCAAAACATTACCATGTTTCGACAAATGTTGCCTCGTGTGTGGGTAACTTTAATTAAATAACACTTCAAATAAAACTCAAGAAATCAATCTGTGTTTAAATACGATTCAAGTTTATATGATAACTAACATAATATAGATTTAATTATTAATTGTATTATTACTATTTCTAGTGGCGTTCATTATTTATCCTCTGGACTATAAAAAAATTGTATTCTTAAAGTCCTTACAGTTGAAATAAATACTTTCCTGAAAATCGACTTTAGAAATTACTTAAAGTTTTTAGTTTTCGAACAATTTCCTAACGCTTTTTGTATAATGAATGCTTGTTTTCGTAAAACAAAGTTGAACTTTTGAAAAAGATTTTGATTGTTCGTAATAGAGAGTTGCTTTTCGAAAGTGACTTTTTGTATTAAATAAAGTATAAACAACTTCTCTTTATTAGAAACAAATAGTACGAAAATCGTAATATACAGTACATATTTTCGAATCAAAATACGCGGTAGAAGCCCCTTGGAAAAATAGTTGTTGTTTTTAGTATTTAAGAACAACAAATCTATTGGTTTTTGAAGCTTCAAAAAACAGGGGCTACTAAATACATATTACATATGATGTATATATTTTTCTAATGGATACAAGTTAATTAACGTATTTGATGCTTTATTAATAAGTAGTTATATGTATGTTCATAAATTTTTAAGCGAGTGTTTCTCCTGATTTAAATAAAAGTGAAGATAAGTTGTGCTTAAAGTATAAATATTATATCATGCGGAATCGATATCAGAACATGACTGGAAAAGTACACCAAAGTAGTTTTAGTGTTTCTAATAACTTGAATATAAGTAAAATGTTCTAAATTTACATTATTTCTAGTAGTATATTTTAATATAGTGAAATACACATAGAAATTTTAAAGATTTTTAAAAAATAAATTGATATATAATCTATCAGCCATGTCACAGAGTACAATTCCGTGCGGAAACGGAATTCATTACGTATTTTTATGCATCAGAAAATTACGAAAAAAAACTTTGCGGAATGAAACCATTTTTATTTTCATGAACGGAATGGGAGTTTTCTGTATCTTAAAAGCCAAAAACTATCAAAATATACTTTCTATCAATATACAAATAGGTTTTCTTCGGTTCCGAACGGAATTGTACTCTGTGACATGGCTGTATAATTTTAGAATTTATGGAATTTACTGTAAGAAAATTGCATTAATTTAAGATAATGATTTGGCAATATTTTTATTTTTTTAAAAAACCTTTGACTATCAGTAATATACTTTTTGCCCATTGAATGTACGGTCTGAAATACGAATTTGTTTATATTCGTCATAATATTAATTCGCCATAATATCACAAAATATTTCAAATAAAACAATTTTGAAACAGTAATAATAACAGTTATAAAAATAAAATACAATTTACAAACTAGAGAAACAAGTTATACCCATTTTTATAATATTTTAAAGATATGTAAATTAAAAATATTTAAAAAAAATGCATTCCGCATACCGCCAACAGTTTCCAATTTCGACAAAACCATTGCCATAACGCCAAAAGTAAATTTTAATCGCCAAGAGCATTAAAAAATTGCCACATTTTACAGCCCTTTAGCATTGACAGTTAAATGGCGGAAAATAATTAAATTTTTCTTTTTTGTTATTTATAACTGTGAAGTACAAAGTGCGCTTGTTGTAAAGGACATATTCAAAACAATTCAAATTATAAACTTTCAATTTTGTATGGAAATTTGACGGGTTTAACTCTTATAAAATAAAAATTTTTTACGAAAACGGTCTCAAATAAATAAAACCTTTTTATTTATATTTCTCGTTATTTTTTTTTTTTATATTACCAAGAATTATAATTCTTGTTTTGTTTTCTTAATTTGTAATTAATTTTTTCCTATAAAGTGCAAATAACCTTATAAAACATAACGCAACTTAAAATCATTTTTAACGTTTTTCTCAATTAAAAAAAGGCATTTATAATTTGGTTATATTTCTTCACATTTGGTAACTTTTTCAAAAATTTTGATTGTAAAAGTTATATCAGTCGTGGCAGCACTGCATACCTGTATCCACGGCGAATTCAAAATATAATTCACAAGCGCCAAAATATACTTTTGTTTTGCGCTAAAATAACCGAAACATTTTCTGAGAATTATGTTTGCCTTGGTCAGCGGTTTTAGACAACAAGTAACTAAATTGCAAAAACTTCTCATTAAAAAAAGTATATATTTTGACATTATCGTAGAAATGCTTGACAATTTTTTTTCACCATAAAACTGCTACCGTTTCACACACACCCAAACATTAAAAATTTTTACTAACACATATTAATCACTTGAGTTTGTGCTGGTTCACACTCTTTTAGCCTTCAATACTTGTGTTTTTAGAAAAAAGGGAAAAGAAAATGCCACTTATTTTCCTGTCTCTCCTAAAAACTTAAGACTTGACGGCTTAGACTCTTAAAACTTTAGCCTTCAATACTTGTGTTTTTAGGAGAAAAGGGAAAAGAAAATGCCATTTCTTTTCCTGTCTCTCCTAAAAACTTAAGACTTGACGGCTTAGATTTGAAGAGTGTGAATCAGCACTTTTTTTGTCGTCAACACACTTGGGTTTTTGACAATCGAGTTTCATATCCTTCCCTAAATAAATGCATAACCAAAACTAAAAAAAAAAAATACTAACACATTTGCAACAATTTTACATTGAATTAATAAGTTAGAGAGAGACATAATGAGTTAGAGAGGCAAAATCACATTTACACAAGGTTTCGGTCAGTTTTTATTCAATTTGCTCTTAATAAACTAATAGAAACTATAACCAATATATCGGTTGTGATTTATCTATGACTTTAACACGACATACCTCGACAAATTAACGTCATAAAAAATATATTTTTCACAAACGTTTAAATTTATCTACTAGAGGTATAGTTATGCCATCCTAAAGTACATAATAAGTTTTTCGGTTTGGTCTAAAAATAAATTCATTTTTGAAAAGTCACGATGGGTTTGATAATTAGTTCCTATACTGCCTCAAAAATTCGATTCAACAACCAATTTTTTAAATTGTAATTGCACTATGTTATCACCTTTCAATTTTTTTTATTCAAATCACATTAAAAAAAGTGTTGTCAGCAAAAAAGGAAAAACAAAGAAAAAGGTTTTGCAAAATTTTTTTAAGCAAAACAAAATTTCTGATAAGAAATAAATAAAATCAAAAACATTTTAATCAATTCGCAAAAATTTTATTGTAAACATATAAAACAACTAGCAAAGTAAATAAATGTGCGATTGACCTACTAAATTAGGGAGTTGATTTTTTACAAAAAAAAAAAAAAAAAAAAAAAAAATAAAAAAATAAAAAAAAAAAAACAGAAAACTTTTAAAAATGTTTTTTAACTTTAAAAGCATTTTAATTAATGTCAATGTTTTTATGTGAAGGTTGGTCCATTCAAAACGTATGATGTATAATTATATATAAAACAAAAAAATTTCAGAGAATTATCCTAATTATTATCTTATTATGATGATAGAATATCAATGACTCTGAGACATAATTGAGGTTCAATATCGTTATTGCCGAATATCGTTAGCATTGTTTCGTTGGCTGTGTGGCAAGCGGCACCATCCTGTTGGAACCACATATCGTCCAGATCCATATCCTAAATTTCTGAATTCCCCTTGGTGTATTGATTTTTTTTTTTAAATTCAGCAGATTGTTAGCCTTTTTTTCGTAAAAATGTTGCAAATTTAAAATATTAAAAATTCATTTTACGATTTAGCAAATTTTATCTGATTTTTTTTAAGTTTTTGCATATTCTCTTCCGTCAGTTATTTCAACACTGACCGCACCAAACAGTCACTCTTTGTGGCTGCATCGGCTTTTTAGCCATGACTCTTTTATTCTCATTTAGCCAAATACGGCTTGTTTACGAATTCACTGAGGTCGATTATGCTGACAAAAAAAAAACAAAATATCACGGAGTTGAATTTGTCAAACACTGAAACAAAGAAATGTCAAATTAAGTTGGAAAGAACTTAACGTTAAGGTTTGACTCAAAATTAACACCGTGCATTATGGGTGGACCACCCTTTATAAAGAAAAGTAAGAGATAAGAGTGTGAAGAAGTAAGGCAAAAAAAAATTGTGGAGAATTGATGAAATGGATTAAAACGTATTTAAAATTAGCCCTATAAGTAACAGTCGTATATATTCGTATGTATAACGAAAAGTTGGCATGAAGTAAGCACAGTTTTTTATAAAACTCTGGCTAACGATTTGCTAAACTCTTGTTAACGAGCTGACAAAGGTTTGCCAACTTTTAAAAAACGGCTGTTAAATGTTTACAATATATTTTTTATGTAAAATTATGTTTTTTTTTAATATACTTTAAATTTAAAAAACTTCTTTAAATATTAATATGTGGAGGGAAAACAAAAAAAAAATTTTTAATTTAGCGGTGATTATTGCTAAACGTGTTGCACATTTGAATTTAATGTGGCATTTTTTCTTCCCTTCAAAAAAAAAAACAAATATTTACATTTAACGTATTTTGAAAAAAAATTCACCGAAATGTAAAAGTTTAGACAATAATTTAATTTCAATTAATGTTTTAATTTACGTACTACTATCATTTCCTTAATAAAGCAAAAACGGCCAAATGTTTAACATTTTACTGAAATTCCTCCCAAAAATATAATATTGTTTATAGTTTCTTGAATATTTTTATTTAATTAAATATCAGAAAACAATTTGAAAACAGCTTAAAAAAGACTTTAACCTAATGCATATAAATTATATAAGTATCTGATCAAAGAAAAGTTAGTAAAAATAAAAACCCCTAAATCTGGGGTGAAAACCCTAAACTGGCAACTCTGAAATAACCCTTCGTTTAGAAAGACGAACATTTTTAAAAATCGCTCGTAAGTGTAATAGACTCCATAAAACTGTAACAATCAACTAAAATGTTAACCAATAAAAAAGTAAGACGTAAAACGCGCGAAGGTGGACAAATAAAAACGATCTGATTGCCAGCGGTATTGACAATAATAATATTATAAATTAATAAACAAGTAAAAGTCCTCAATTTGGTAACGCCGAATCTTATATACCCTTCACTATGGAATTGAATAGTCAATTGTTAATATGGGTTGGGCGCTATCGTAGTAACGGGTTCATATTTGTATAGGCGATAGGCGAAACAATATGCTGATTTGGCTGATTTGTAAAGCGAAACAAAAATAGAGAATGTCTGAACTCAATTTTGTCAACCTAGCTTTTTTGGTATTGACCCTATCATACTAAAACACCTAAATTCGGGAAGACACTTGAAAGGGGGTCAGGTGCAATAATGAACCCATTTGGCACATTTTCAAAATTGAGTACATAGGTACTATTTTTATTTAAGTAACATATGAGCCATATGGTATAGACGCTATTGTACCAAAACCTTTATTTTGAAAAGGAAAACGTTGTTATTTGACTATAACTCAACTCATTTAAAAATGTAATGAATTGATTAAGCTGAAATTCAAAAGAAAATTATTTCGCACTATAGGTATGTGATATAAATATATAACAGTATATTCCCTACCATAAATGGGGTCTTTTAAAAACACATTTCAACCAAAAGACAGACGGACATCTTCACATCAACTTCGCTACTCATACTTTATAAGATAAATATTGTGGTGAAGGATATAAAAAGAAAATTATTTAAACAGAAAAATTGGATCTTTTGAGAAATTTTGTAATATTCTCAATCACATTGATAAGGGCACTAAAACTATAGGACAGTAAAACTATAGGACAGTAAATTAAACTGTAAGACAGTAAAACGATCCTTTCAAAAGAACCTAGTGTAAGATTGAGACACCTTAAAAAATCCGAAGTTATCGATAAAAAAAAAAGATTTTTTTTAGGAATTTATTGATGAAAACATTTTTTATTAATTAATTCATTTATTAATGATGTGCTAATAATCCCAATTTTTGAATGAAAATACTGAAATTTATTGTTGTGGGAAAGCTAGTTTCTATGCGCATTTCGCTGGTTGCTTAGGCCAGCTCGTCAGGAAACTTTTTCCAAATACTTTAGAAAAGCTAAAAATATTATACAAGTAAGACCATAAAGTGAATAAGAATTTTAAACACTCCGGTCTTACATGTAACAATATCAAAGCTTCAACAAAGACACAACAATTAACAGTAAATTTTTCTTTCTTACGTTCCCCTACAATTGGCTGGTTTTTTTCCAACACGAATTGTAGTTGTAAGAGGATAGAAAGAAAAAATTAAAATTAAAAAAAAACAAGTTGCTTAAATAAAGCAGTTTGCCATTTCCGTTTTATTTATTTGCCGGGCACATGCAAATTTATTATCAAAAATTATTTTCAAGAATGAAATATTTATTATTAATTAATTCATTTATTAATGATGTGCTAATAATCCCAATTTTTGAATGAAAATACCAAGTCACTTTCATAAAATTTATTTATTTATCAAAAAAATATTTGTTAAAATTTTTATGATTTTTAACAAATAAATTTTTATTTTACTAAAAATAAATTAAACTTTTATTAAAAAAAAAAATAAAAATAGGATGGCGTTTCAAACAAAGTTAAAAAAACAAGTAAGAGTCCTTTATTCTGATATACCGAATTTTTCATAGTCTCCATCGAGTGTTAGAATATTTATGGATTAGGCTTTTTATGGGGTATATGCTAAATTATAGACCAAAACCTATGAGACTATGTCAGACCAAATTTTACCACTAGAGCGTTATTTGTTACAGTTTGAACCGTACTAAAGTGATTTTCAACGCATAAAACTCGTTGCGTGTAACTTGAATTTAGAACCGTATAAAATGCATGAATGCATGATATGGACCTCCAGCTTAAGTCCCTAATCATGTAAAACGCAGCGCAACGCCAAAGAATAACATTGAAAAAACAAACAATGTCATAAATATTTTTAATTTAGTTGTTGCTTTCTACAGAAATTCTCAAAGAATAACATTGAAAACACAAACAATGTCATAAATATTTTTAATTTAGTTGTTGCTTTCTACAGAAATTCTCAATGCGTTTTAAAATTTCAAATGCCGCATTGCTCGTGGCGTTGAAAATTTTAAAACGGTACATGAAGTCCTGTAGAAAGCAACAACAAAATTACAAAATATTTATGACATTGTTTGTGCTTTCAATGTTATTATTTGGCGTTGCGCTGCGTTTTACATGATTAAGCCTAAGTGTTGTCAAAGATAACCAAGCGCAGCTTGGTTCACTCTATAATGCTTAAAAAGACAATACACTAGAGAATTACACAACGAATTTATATTAGCCCCTAACTACATTCGTTGGGTTATTTTTTACCCCACGTCACACTCTTGAATTTATAATTAACTTTGCTAATGCTGGCATCTTGAAATGGATGTACGAAGATCGTGCGACGTCAAATAAAATCTGTGGTAGGTATAGGTATATTGGGGCAAAAACTTACCCCACGAATGTAGTTATGTCATTTATTTTTGAAAGCACTTCATCTAACTTAAAAAATATTTTCCTACAAATTTTAAAAAATTCAAAAAATTTATATGTCCCCTTTTACAATGTGGCAAGAGAAAGACAGACAGACGAAGTTTGTTAGTAAGGGGGCAACGCTGTATGTGTGACATACTTTACTTTTTTCCTTTCTCGCCTACAAAGTTCGTCTGTCTGCCTTTCACTTGCCACATTGTAAAAGGGGACTATGCAACATTTTTTAACGCAAGGTGAAGGGATTTACAAAATAACCCGCTTGGTATTCATTGTTTTTTTTTTTTGTTTTTTTTTTTTTTTGGCAGAATGGAAGCGCTATTTAAGTCTATGTTAAAACAAGTAATTGCTCAACTTCTTGTGGAAGAGCTTGGACCGAGTCAGCAAAAAAGGGCAAAAAGTGCCCGTTGTAATATATGTCCACGTTTTAAAGACGTAAAAAACTACTAAAATAAGTTTCAAGTGCAATAAGTTTATTTGTAGAATGCCTTCTAAAGAACTAAAAGTCTGTACAGTATGTGAAAAGTAAAATTAAATATGGGCATTTCCTGGGGTCACGAACGTACGTTCGTACTAGGGATGCCAAACGGGAAATCCGATTCGGGATTTATCAATCCCGAAAAATCCCGGGATTTATTTTTATGAGTCCCGGGGTTTTTAACATATTAACTTTTATGTACAAAACTGTTCGTTTTTATTGAATTTTTATACTATATACAAAAAAAATTTTAAAAATTATATTTGAGTTATATTTTTTATTGCAAATAATTCTTATTTTTGAGTTTAATTTTTGTTTTTGGAACACTGCGATTATTTAAAATTTTAAATTTTTGCTTGATATATGACGACTATTTCTGGATTTTTGTATTTTTCTTAATAAAAACCATTATTTTAAGTAGAAACTTAATTTGCAGACTCACATCTCAAGCCTTTATTACAATTACGTTTAGCATGTTCAGCTTTGGCTTAAGACATAATTTCAAAATAAAAATGATTATTTTTATGCAAAATATAGAAATCAAGAAATAATAATTGTTATATATCAAGCAAAAAATAAAAACTATTAACGATCCAATTAAAATTTTTTTCAGAAACTAAAGAATAAAAGTTGATATAAATATAACAATTAAGTCGTTATATTGATAAAATAGCTCATATTCCTTCCGGTCGAATAATAATAAAAAATTTGCTTAAAAAACATACGGTAAATAAAATATTTTTTTTTTTTTATAAATAAACACTATTTGACGTATTCACAAATAAATTATTTAAACCTGAAATCTGTTTTAGGAAACATTTGTATAAACATTTTGTTTTAAAATAAATTTCAAAAGAACTTAAATTATTGATAATGAATCTCGCCCTCACCTTGGAGGTGTACTGCACTGCAGTCGATATAGTTTTACAGTTTTTAACTCAGCTATCGAGATCGATGAGGGACTACACTTTGCAGTGTATAAGTGTCGTCACAACTTAATTCACATTAAATATTGAATTGCGGTCAAAAAACCGAAATGAATTGATCTAGAAAAACTAAGAGATACGTATATTTTTTTTTTGCTTTTTTCAGAATCTGATCAGTTTGATCATGGGTGAGGCCAGTGTTATTAACATATGTATAAAATAAATTGTTTTGTTGTTTTCATTTTTAAAAATTTATGTTACGTATATAAAACCTTTTGAATATTTAAAAAGTGTTGTTTATTAAAAAAAGTAGCATTTTAAGGCAACACATTGATCTCGAATTTTAAATTCCCGAATCCCGGGATTTGCAAAAATCAGTCCCGATTGGCATCCCTAGTTTGTACGCTTTTGATGTACAAATAATATGGAAAACAAAACTTTTTCCTTGCATTTTTTTGCAATTCCATAGCATTTTGGTAGCTCTATGTTTAGTGCAAAAGATAGATTTCATCGAGTTTAAGTTTTCATAATGATAGTTATAAACATGTGGTCACGAACGTACGCAAAATAGAAGTCAACTTTGGCTGACAGTAGTAAAAAGTAAAAATCTGCGAAATGGAACGGAATATTCAAACGTGATTAATTTATTTTAAAAGTGTATTAATGTAGGTCTCTATTCAGTATTTACACAATAAAATATCTCTATTGGTTTTTGTTTAATTGGCTTAAGTACCGGTCGCGAACGTGCGATTTTTCCATATGTTTTAACCTTTAATCGAACTTTTTATCTTCTCCTTACACTTTTCTCTTCTTAATTGATTTTAAAGATAGAGTGCAAACATAACAAATTTTTTTGCATGTAAAATAATTAAATAAAAAAGGTCTTTAGAAGTAGCTTAAAACAAAAATATTAAATTTTCCAGTTTCCAGCCCCATTTCCTCAAGTAAAACAGCTTAGATATCATAGAATATCATATATAGCATTCTATTATAAAAACATAGACTTTTTTTATAATTATAAACAATAAAACACGATGATTATCCATATTTTATTTTTCCATCCTCGTTGACCATTCGGAGGAAATGCCCATATACTTTTTTACATGAAAAATACCGTTGGCCAGAATTTTTATGTTATTTTATATATGTACGTATTTTTTTTTAATTTAATACTCTTTTAATATGACTAACTGATGTAAAAACTTTTTTTCTATAAGAATATGCGCTCTTAGGCCGGGTTTTTGAGATGTGGATTTAGTTTAAACTAATTTAACATACTCTGTAACTCGGACTTTTCCAGCGTAACGTAATTTTTTTTTATTATTTCATTAAATGCCAACATTTTAAGCAAAAGTAAGCGGTTCCGTCAAAATTTTGAATACAAATTTTGTTAATGGCGGCATAAATAAGTTTTCAGATTCACTGAGATCTCAAAAACCCAGCCTTATTTTTAAAGTTAGTTTTCTAAGGCGCTCAAAAACTGACTTTTTCTAATTTATGAATTTTTTTTAAATTAAAAAAATTTTATTTTAATAAAAATATGTAAAAGTAATATTTAACATTAATACTTTCTTTTTTTAATGTGTGGTCCTTTAAAATAGAAAGAGTTTTTGATTGGTGTAGAAAATTAAAGTAAAGTAAGTATAAAAAGCGAATTTAGTTAAGGGGAAAATTAATTGCTTACTATTCACTCGACAATTCCCATGTATTTAACCATCTCGCAATGTTTTTCTTATATTTGTTTGTTTTAATTTCCTTTTATTTTACTGCTTAAAAATTATTTGATTTTAGTCAAGGTTCATTTACACAAGGTAGCAGCACTAGGATGTTAGCTGCCCCTTTTTATGTATGTAATTATATGGATTTAACATATAGAAGACATATAAAACTACATACAAAAAAATGGATAGCCAGCATAGGCTTCTCTAGTGAGTAAATATATCTTGATTTTTGTTTCAACAACTTTATTTTTTTAACAGCTGTTTTATTTCGAACGAACACATATGATTCGAAGGAAAAAATAGTTCACGAGACATTTACATATTTCACATTAACGATAGAAAATTGTTATTAGGGCGAAAATATTTTTTTTACGATAAGGGTGGATATGTATTTCCACCATTGTTTGTTTGACACTAATACATTTTTGTTAAATTGAAAGCCTTAATATTCGTCGTACCAAATCCATATAAATTTAAAATCGTTGGAAGCACAAAACTAAAAAAAATAATTTTTCTTAACGTTAATTCGGTTTAATTGTATACATTTTAAAAAATCCAAAAATTACAAAACCCAACAAGATTTATAACGCTTTATCATTTTAAAAAGTAATTTTTATTAAATTAATTTTACACCAGTGCCAGTTTTTTGAACTTGGACTGGAAAATTCTAGTACATTTTTCAAAAACCCTTAAGAGCCTTCAAAAAAAAATATAAAATCAAAGTAAGGGCGTTTAAAATTCGTCTTAGTCGACTCTTAAATGTGCTTTTGTTTAAGTGGGTAATTTGCAATGAATAATGTATTTTGTCTAGAGGTGATAATAAAAAATTTAAGTAGAGCTTAATAGGCGAGAGCCAATTATAAATAATAATCATTCGCACAACGTATGTTTTTATGAACGGACGATTAATGTTTTAAAACACTTGTAACAAATCAAACGGGAGTGTAACGGCCAATTTCAATTAAAATTATAAAGTGAATATAAATGAAAATTAAAAAGCCAAAAAAAATGTGATATAGGAAATAATATATAAAAATTGTATAGAAACTTAAAAAATTTATTTGTGCATATACATTTTTATAAAACGGTAACAAGTAAAAAAAAAAAAAATAAAACAAAATGGAGGTCTATACATCAGATAGCAGCGATACAGACTCACGCGAACAAAAAACTTTGGATTTTGGCCGCATGAATTTATATGAAATCACTTTAGAAGATGACCTTTACTCCGAAACCAAACAGCGCCTCAATTCACAAAAGGACATTGAAATATTGCTGCTTAATCACAATCGTCTTAAAAACATACCCATTTCCATTAAGAATTTCAGCAATTTACGTATATTGGATTTAAGCTCTAACTGCTTAACCGAATTGCCCGAAGCCATAGCTAAATTGCCATTGGTCACTTTAGTTGCCAAAAATAATCAATTAACCAATCAGTCATTGCCCAAATCATTTTGCATGAAAAATCAACAATCCTGCTTGAAGGAACTAAATTTAAGTGGTAACCTTTTAACACATTTCCCCGAGCAAGTGATTGAGTTAAAAAATCTTAAATATTTATATGTGGGAGGTAATCAAATAACCGCAATAAGCAACAATATATGGAAAATGCAAAGGTAAAATTTTAAATGAATTTTGGCTTTTGTTTAACATCTAAATATTTACGTCATTTTCAAAATAACAACTGATACAAACTACTACAAATTAAGCAAATACCAACACTTTATTTATTTATTCTTAATATATATAAACAAATATATAAAAAGTTTATAAACATTGATAAACTTTCTGTATTAAGGGTCATTAGTACTATATTTGTATTGTGTGTTCATATATTTATTTTGCTGATTTTAGTTTAAAGATTATTAATTTATTTCTACTGTTGTTTTTTATTTTTGCAAATTATAATTTATGTCTTATTTTTCATTGTAATTCAGTTAATATTTTAACTTGTATTTAAAATCTTCTGTAATTGGAACATGACTTGATTAAAGAATTAAGCTTGTTTTAAAGACTTGGGGAAAACGTGTCATTAATTGGTTTTTTGATTATACAAATTTTAAACTTATGCATATTTATTCGAAATAATATTTAAAGGCCCCACCATAATATGCATACGTAAGCTGAAAGTATTGTCAAAAATTAACGAAAAGTCTGTAAAAGATATATGAAAATTAAAAGAGACTTAAAGCTGACCATAATCTACTTACATAAACTTAAGATCCATGTTGCATATTTGTGCAATATTTTGCTTTCTTGCGAGTACTTTAAATAAAGAAGTACCAAAAATTACAGTCCTGTATTTGTTTAATTTATCTTTTATTTAATTTGCCAGAGCAAAAAAAAAAAATTGGTGATTGTTGTACGTACTTATTAATAAAAAATGGATACAGAATTAAAATATCTTAAATTCCTCTTTTTTCTATATTCTTGTTTTTCTTAAACCATTTCAATTTATTTTATTTTTTGTAACAACTCACAAGCAGCTGATTCCGTACGGAATGTGCGTTCAGTTTGGCACTTTGCTTAAGCAAATGACATTTGACGAAACTTAACGAAAAGTTTCATTAGGTAGATTATAGTTGGACACATATGCTTTATATGTATTCGCACAGTTGCTTAAGTTGACTTAAGCGGCCTAATGCATATTATGGTTGGGCCTTAATGCTTCAATCGCAACACCAACTAATATTATGTATTAAAATAATCCTATATTTGAGCTTTACGATAAAGTTGAATGTCAAAATTTAAATTACAAAGTTCTCACGAGACAAAAAATTCTTATATCGCTTTCTTTCAGAACTGCCTTTTGCTTCATGTTTCGTTGCAATAAAGAATATGCACTTAAGGCTACTTTACACTATTTTACTTTGTTTTAATAAATGTCCAAAACTCAAGTAATATGTAAAAGTGTGATAGTGTAAATGCAATGTGTTATTAAAATGACAAGTGTAAAAAATTTACATCTCATACGACTTCTTGGGGTTTGAAATTTTTCTAAACAAAAAATGCCGTATTCATTAAAATAAAATAAGTTTGAAATGTGTTTTATGGCAAACTGTTCAAAAAATTTTTTCTTAAAATAGGTACAATTCAAATCCATCTTAATAAGTGCTGCTTCACTCTTCTAGTTTTAAGTGCTGGTTCACACTCTTCTAGTTTTGGCCGTCAAGTCATGAGATTTTAGGAGAGAGAGATGAACTGGCACTCTCTTTTCCCTTCTTTCCTAAAAGCTCAAGACTTGACGGCTAAAGCTTGAAGAGTGTGCATCATTTGACTTTTCATTTGATCAGCGTTGCATTTTAACAAAAGCATGGTTATGTGTGATAGTGTGAATGCAAACTGTAATGTTAAATTAGATTTTCTGACAGTCGCAACAAAACACATCAGATTTTTATCTTACAAAGTACATACTATGGAATACGTAAGACATGTGTGATAGTGGAAAGTACGCTTTAATGCATATACTTAAATACATATATAAGAAATTATTACTTAAAGTTAATATAATTTTCTCTTTGAAGCATAACCAAGGCGAATTCATTACAGGTGATCCTAAAAGCCCTGCTGATACCTTTTTTCTTTAGCTTTATAATTGTTGGATGTCAAAATTTATTTATTATATTTGTTTATGTTTTGTTTTGTTTCGGGTTTTGACATTGTACAATGATATTACAAAAACAAATTGCTTGTGATTTTAATACGAGTTGTACTTGTTGTAGTACCGAGATTACCTGTAATAAATTCGCCTTGAGCACAACTACCTTCAAAATATAATTTAAACAAAATTAAGACGCCAGAGTATACAGCTCTGGTTGTTTCGTGATTTAAATAATATTGGACTACTTGATCCTTACAACATGGTCCGATGTAAGGAAATCATGGACCATGTCATTGTTAAAAGAGTTTGTAGTTAAACGGTATGTCTTCGTTTTTAAACGACTTCAAAACTAATCTTTTGGAGTATACCATGGAGTAGTTTCAAAACTAATCCACTGGGAGTATGTATGAACATGGAGAAGTTTTAAGACAACTCCGTTGTAATGCAAAGCTGCGTTATATGTCCCTGCCCTAGGACATCGTAATTTTAAATAGACCATGTTTTTCAATACATTTGGGTTACCTTTGAACTAGTCGTATTATCTGCAAGGTTGCATTCATTTATGTATGTATGTGTATTAAATGCATCTCTGTCAGTTGCAGTTAACTTGGGGTTCATACACGCAGAGAAAAGCATGTTTAAAAATGGTCACCTCCAACAAAACTATTTTCAGTGTTTTTTTATCATAAATTGGGATTATTAGCACATCATTAATAAATTAATTAATTAATAATTATTTCATTCCCGAAAATAATTTTTGATAACTATTTTTAATTTTGGCCCTAATCATGTAAAACGCAACGCAACGCCAAAGAATTACATTGAAAGCACAAACAATGTCATAAATATTTTGTAATTTTCTTGTTGCTTCTTTTTAAATTAAATTTTCAATACGCTTATACTTTTTCACTAATGCATTCACGTGTTTCAATATACAGTCCAGAAAACAGCTGAATGCAATTTTAATGAGCAAATTATTATTTTGTATGTAGGTATTCATAAATTGTTTTCTTGTTGAAATCTTGAAAATAAATTGCTGAAAAATTTCGTGAAGCCTACGCCACAGCTTTAAATTTTTGTGATTTTTGACAAGCAGTTTATGTAAAAGTCTTGAAAGCAAAACTATCAGTGTTTAAATAATTTTAAAGTGAATAAAATGAGATACATACATTGTCTTTTATTTAATAAAGAATAAAAACAAATACCTTGAAAGCCTGGTAACTATAGGAATAATATTGAATTATCTTTTCTTTGATTTTTTTTTAAACATTTTGACTCAAATTGATTTTATAACTGTAGAAGTATGTACCAGAGCTGTAAATGAATCATTATTTTTTGATTTTAATTCGTAACGAATTGGATAAATTTTGAATTTATTCTTCCACAACAGAAAAGAATTGAATGCAATTTGAATCAATTCAAACGAATTAGGCAAAAATAATTTCAATTCGTTTCCAATTCAAATGAATTTGTAAAATGAGTTGCAATTCGTTTTTAATTCAAATGAATCTGTAAAATTAATTGGAATTCGTTTCCAATTGAAATGAATTTGTTAAAGTGAATTGCAATTCATTCTACAAATTCATTTGAATTGAATTGATTTTGAAATCATTCAAATGAATTAGAACAATGAATTGCAATTCAAATGAATGAAATCAAAAATGAGTTGCAATCAATCGAATTCAAGAGCAGATCTAGGGGGAATGAAGAAATGGAAATTTCTCCTACCATAATGAAAATATTCAGTACAAAAACTTTAAAGCCTTGTCTTGGATCCGCGCCTGATCAAAGAAAACATGGTCATGGTGTTTGGAGTTTGTATCTTCAAGAAGAATTGATTTTTATTTTGAAATACGCTGTCTTTTACATAAAAAATTAGATGAATAACAAAACGAGAGTAATGCTTGCTGTAGATTTAATTACAAAATCAATTCAAATTTCAATCAATTCAATTCAAATGAGTTGGAAATGAATTGCTAATTCCTTTTTCTAAATCATTTGAATTAATTCAATCCAAACGAATTGGATATAGAACTTTGACAAATTAAAATGAATTTGCAGAATGAATTGTAATTCACTTTGACAAATTCATTTGAATTGGAAACGAATTGCAATTCATTTGACAAATTCATTTGAATTGGAAATGAATTGCAATTCATTTTTACCAAATTCATTTGAATTGACTCAAATTTCATTCAATTCATTTTTTTGTGTGAAAGAATTAATTAAAAATTTGATAATTCAGTGCATGAATGATTCGCGAATTAATTCAAAAATGAATGATTCATTTACAGCTCCAGTATGTACATATTAGGGATGCCAATCGGGACTGGTTTTTGAAAATCCCGAGATTCGGGATTTTCCGGGATTTCGGGATTTTTCGGGATCAATGTGTTTGTTTAATAAACAACACTTTTTGAATATTCAAAAGGTTTTATATACGTAACATAAATTTTTAAAAATGAAAACAACAAAATAATTTATTTTATACATATGTTTATAACACTGGCCTCACCCATTATCAAACTGATCAGATTCTGAAAAAAGCTTAACAAGATATGTATACGTAATTCTTAGTTTTTCTAGATCAATTCATTTTTCTAGAGCAATTCAATTTTTAATGTGAATTAAGTTGTGACGACACTAATACACTGCAAAGTGTAGTCCCTCATCGATCTCGATAGCTGAGTTAAAAACTGTAAAACTATGTCGACTGCAGTGCAGTACACCTCCAGGGTGAGGGCGAGATTCATAATAAATAATTTAAGTACGTTTGAAATTTATTTTAAAACAAAATGTTTATACAAATGCTTCTTAAAACAGGTTTCCAGTTTAAATAATTTATTTATAAAAAAATTATTTTATTTACCGTATGTTTTTTAAGCAAAATTTTTATGATTAATTAATTAATTTTTTTGTATATAGTATAAAAAGTCAATAAAAACGAACAGTTTTGTATATAAAAGTTGATATGTTAAAAATCCAGGGACTCATAAAAATAAATCCCGGGATTCGAGATTTATCAATCCCGAAAAATTCCGGGATTTCGGGATTTCCCGCTTGGCATCCCTAGTACATATGTATGTTCATAACACGCGTTAATTCATCAACGAGCTTCGGGGCTTAAGAACTCGCGCGTTATAAACCCTTTCAGACCCAGCCTACACAATTGTGTTAGCTGAATCTGACCGAGTTAATCCATTTTATTGAAAAACGGACAAATATACATATTTTTCGTTATAACAGAAATTTCCCGAATTTATAGGTGATTTTTTATCTGCGGGACGCGTGAAAAATCCTGTGTAGGTTTTAATTTCAATAATCGATGCCAATACAGTGTGCAAATTTCTGAGAAATCCGAATGAACGAAAAAAAACTAATGATATTATTTTTATATTTGCAAAAAAAGTGTAATATCTATTTTATTTTTTATTTTTGGTTGGGTCTGAAAGGGTAAAAGCCATTTTCTGTCGGCTGTTTATTTCTCACCTGAAATGTTTAACACTTTGCTTATAGAATTCCCCTCTGCTTTTTTTCGTTTTTGATTTACAATGATTTACAAATTTGTTTACATAGGATTTACACATGAAAGTAATTTCTGGAAACACTCACACTTCTTCACTAACACATTTAAATTTTTTTACTTTCAGTAAAACTTTCAGCTAGCTTTCAAAATTTCAAGAAAGCGATTTCATGAAAGCAAATGACAATAACTAAGCAGTGTTGCCAATTGAAATTTTTTTTTTGCGTATACATATATGTATAAAGAATTTTAATATATTTTTTTAACTCAATATTAATAACACAATAATACTAATTATATATTATGAAAATTAATAGAATATAGAATATAGAATGGCCCAATTGGGCCATGATATGATTATGATCGAAAGTGTGTTTACTAATTTTTAATAAAATTAAAAAAAGAATAAGCATTTTAAAATCTATATATTTGAAAAAATAATATATTTTAGTCGGGTAACCGTGTTTTTATTTCACTTTCTTAAACAGGGTTCCCAGTTATATATTATGCTTTATCCCCAATTTTGGATTTTTCATCCCCAGAAATAGCAATTTTCTTATGCCCAAAAATCCCCACAGGTCCTTAAAAATAAAATACTATTAAGTCAAAAGAAAAATATGCCTCTATTTATTTATTTATTTAAATCGATTTGTGTAAAATTACTAAAACTTATTTTATTTGCACTTTGAGTTCTAAATATCTACATACACTTGTATATAAAAAGAGTAACGAATATATTTGTCCCAGCAAACTGAATTATTTTTGAAGTGTGTATTTATGTAAGAAGGCCTTATAATAACTCATACTGCACTCAGCTGCAAATTTAGTTTTTGGTTGCATTCATTACAGTAAAGACTCATTTAATACAACTGTTGCTTGTAAGTACAGAAAGCATTGAAAAGTTTTCGAACCACCATCGTCTTGGTATGAAAAAACTTTGGACCTACAAATACTAAAAGTTGTAGCCACATCTTAACCAAATTGGTTTTGTCATTGCACAAATTGCATTTATAATAATAAATTATCCCTAAAAATCCCTAGAGAAAAAAGTAATTTTTCCCCAAAAAATTCCCTGGGGATTTTTATCGCAAATTACAAAAAATTCCCTATTTAGGCACGAATCCCCAATCTGGGAACGGTGTTCCAAATCCTTTTTAAGATTATTCTACAAGTTAATTTCATTAGTCCGACATACATCCATACATAAATATGTAATTCAAAAGTCTTTAGAGTTGCTTTCCATTTTTAGCAAATGATTTCTAGAGATAATGAAATTAAGAGTATTTTGAAATATTCCACAAGTTTTTAATAAGTTTATTGATTACAATTATAAGCAAATATACAAAGTTTGTTACTGTAATTGCAAATGTGTTTTTAATGGAAATATAAAAAATAGCCTTGAGATAACTTACACTAGAAAAAAAACTAATCCAAACTAAAATTTTAAAACTCTGTATTAAATTTATAATTAAAAGACACATTTAGTTTGCTATTACTCGACTGTCAAGAATGGGTTATGGTTTTTGCGGGTGTCTTGTTAGTATTTTAGTTTCTTTATTACCCCATATCGTCCAAACGTTTGGATGAATTTCGACATATGAGTGTCCTTAGATAGGCTTAAACCAAGGTAGTGTTTACTTTGTTTATAGTTTATATTAAATTTGTTGACTCAATCTTGTTTTTGTCTTTTAGCGCATAAAACATTGTCCGTTTTGCGTTAGGTTTTTAGCTTTTTTTTGATATTTATTTAACTCATAACAAAATTCTAATATCTTTCCTTTCTTTGCAGCCTCCAAGTCTTATCCATGGGTGGTAATTTAATAACCGAAGTACCCGAAGCGGTAGGCGTGCTCAGCCAGTTGCAGGCCTTGGTTTTATGTGATAATCTTATTGAAAATCTACCCACTAGCATAGCAAAATTGAAGAATTTAAAATCATTGCTTTTGCACAAAAATCATTTGAAACATTTACCCAAAGATATAGTGGCATTGAAAAATTTAGCAGAGGTATAGCACACATCTAAAATTTATAATACATTTTTAGCTTATATGAATTTCCTTATTCCCCGCAGTTAAGTCTTCGCGACAATCCTTTGGTTGTACGTTTCGTCCAAGATATGGCCTTAAATCCCCCTACTCTTATGGAATTGGCTGCTCGCATTGTTAAGACTTCTGGCATAGAAGTGGCTCCTGGTGATATACCCCAGACCACTTTGGAGTATTTAAATTGTGCCAATTGCTGTGTAAATCCCAATTGCAAGGGTGTATTCTTTAATAATCGTGTGGAACATATAAAGTTTGTCGATTTCTGTGGTAAATATCGTGTTCCCTTGTTGCAATATTTATGCTCGGCAAAGTGCATCGAACATGAAGAGCCCCCGACGTCCAGCAATAATGCCAGTGGTTATATGATGAGAAAAGTTTTATTGGGTTAATAAATTAACTTTTTTAACACCAATTTTTTATACTTTTAAAAGCTATTTTTGTTTGTTTTATTTGTAAAAAAAAATAAATTTTAAAATAGCGAAAAAAGGAAATTTATATGCATTTTCTAAAAGGTATGTATGTATAGCAGAACGACTCAAAAAAAAAAGTGTACTTAAAAACATACTAAAAAAAACATCCCCGAAGAATAAAGCATCAATGATGCTTTACCGTTATTTTATAAATGCAAAAACATGAGGTTTGTTTATTAAACAAAACGAGGAAGTTACTATATTAAATTAGACGTGTATTTAAGTTTAAAGTTTTTATTCAAAAAATTCATGTAAAAAAAGTGAAAAATAAACAATAATGCTAAAAGTGAGTACTTTTATAGTAGTTAAAAAGATATTCAACTTTTTTTTTAATTTGGTTAAATCGAAGGAAAGAAAAAGACCTTGATGTTATATACTGTAATAATAAATTGCAACTTTACTAAGCTCCGAAAAAAATGATTAAAAGTGATAGATATAAAACTTACGCATTTCGATAGAGCCATAAGTTGTCATCCATTCGCAATTTATTTCAGCTGCATATACTTGCATATGTCTTAATAAAAAGCGTATTTTTCCAGGTAACTTCAGCGTACCAAATGCAGACTTGCGCGTGACAAACTTTTTTCCCCGTGACGGTGCGTGACTAAAAATTTATTAGCTTAAGGAGGAACACTTCCAAAAATCGAATCAAAAAAATCATTTAGGAGGAACACTTCCAAAAAGCGAATCTAAAAAATCATTTAGTTTGGCCCACTCGTTTGTCTAAAAATTAGTTTTGGCCAAAAAAAAGGGAAAATTTCCTATAGTGCATCCGTGAGCTGGAACATTTTTAAAAAAGGTCTTTTTTCAGTTTTTCGAATTTTTTTGTACTTTGCTCCAAGACGACATAAATAAAATTTGTTATCATCGAAAAGGGTTTTTGAAGCAGCATCGAATAGTATATAAATTTTTAGAACTTGCGACCTACTTAATGAGATATTTAACTAAATACATATTTTCGTTTCGGGTTTTCATACAAATTCTACGTATTTTTTATTAATTTTATATTTTTTTATTGTATTTTTCACATTTTGATAAATTTTAATATGAAAAAATTTTATACTCATATTGCCTATATATGAAAAAAAGATAAAATATATCGCGATTTTTGCGGTTTATGTGAAAAATTACAAAAAAAAATAAATTAAAATTATTTTAAAGCAGATTATATTTGAAAAGCAGATCATTACTTCCACATACGTAGAATTTGTATGAAAACCCGAAACGAAAATATGTATTTAGTTAAATATCTCAATAAGTAGGTCGCAAGTGGTAAAGTTTTATATACCATTGGATGCTGCTTTATTTTGTTTTTTTTTTTATTTTTTTTTATGTCGTCTTGGAGCAAAGTACAAAAAAATTCGAAAAACTAAAAAAAAGACCTTTTTTAAAAATGGTCCAGCTCACGGATGGTCAACGCTAGAACCAAAATATTTTGGGAATCATCATAAAACATATCAACCTTTATTTTCAGAGGGGTAACTAAAACACTTTTTTCGGCTCCATACAACTTGAGTCGGTCTAATGTATAGATTTTATATTTTACTAAAATTTACCAAAGACCCGAAAACTTTTTATTTTTATTTCCATATCATACATATATGTACATAAGTATATTTGTTGTAAATGGACAATATATTGAATAAACTTTAATTTTATATAAAAAAAATGAGTTGCAAAAAGTGAAAAATATTTTAAAAATGAAATATTTGCAATTGAGTAATGTGTCGTTGTTTGACATTACATGGGTAAATAATGACAACTCTCCCTAATGAACCTACCTGCTACTTATTATACTATGATATTTATTTTAACATATAAATTTCCATCATGATGAAAAAAAAGACCTCTTAAACGACAAATATAAAAAACTTGTCAAAAATATGTAATAGTTTTCTTTAAATTTTTCAAATTTTAAATTAAATTTTTTTTAAGTTTTTATATAAAGCAACTAAAACTCGTAAAAAATAGAACAACCCCAATCGTTGTTAACCCTGCCCAAAAAAGAGGGATGTCACAAGTTTGTAGTGTTGATCTGTTTGTATGTATCTGCTCGTTCCATCGTATCGTCAAAACGGCTGAACCGATTTTAATTTTATTTTATTTGTTTTAATTCAGTTTGCGTTGTTTGAATGTTCGCTTTATATTAAATCTTCTCGTAATTATTATTTCAAAACGCATGATAGTCCTTTCGTCAACTTATCCCTCACTTCATGTTAAAGTAAAGTTGCAAAAATGGAACTTTTTTTATACGGCCGATAAAATCCTACCTTAAGCTATCGGTAAGTTGTGAATACTGTTTTCCATGCGATGAAAAAAATTGAAAATAATTTGCAACTTTTATGATAAATATCATAAACGATTTTTATTTATTTATGTTTCGAAACAAAAGAATGGTTAAATAAAAATTTTTCCCCAATATTTTTTATTTTTATATGAAAAAAATAAAAAAGATGGTTTCAAAAGTATTAAAATACGGTCTCTAAAATTTACTCGTTAAAAATAATATTAGTCTTGCAAAAATCCGAAGTTTTTTTAAACAACTATGTAAAAAATAATTTCGCACTGCCCATGAACAAGTGCGAAGAACCAGTGCAAATTTTTCCACAAATAATAGGTCTGTCTGCGTACACATATTTTGCATAATTTTGTACAAAATGTCGCAAAATCTTGCAAAATGTTGTCTGCGTACTCCAAATCTCTTACAGCGAGAGAGCCAAAAAGAGAATTTTTTGACAGTTGAAAGTTAGAGAACTTGCAAAATGTTACTGGAGAAATTTCCTCTGGTAAGATTTTGCAACTAAATTGAACAGCTGTTTTTATATACTGTTTGAATGAAAGAGTTTACGTGTGCCAAGATAGCGTCGACGAAATAGCGTCGAATTTTGGAATTTAAAAACCGGGAAACCAAAATACCCAAATAATGGGGATTTACAGTATATGAACAAAAAGTTAGCGTCGGATTTAGGAATTTAAAAAGGGGAAGTAAAAATATATTTATATTTTTAATAAAAATACTAAAAATATTTACCACAAAAATATATAGTTTAGACCATGCAAAAGCCTGTGGTTCATTGAATAAATCAGTAAAGATTTTTACTGACCATTTTGGATGAACCCAGATTTCTCGGACTGTCCGAACGATTTTTTGCACGCATCGCTCATTTTGTCCAGAAAACTATTTACTTTCAGAAAATATATAGTTTATACCCTGCAAAAGCCTGTGGTAAATATTTTTTGTATTTTTATTAAAAATATAAATATATTTGGGCTTAAATATAGTTTACCGACGCAGCTCCAAATAAAAAAAAAAGTACCTATGGTGATAGAAAATGGAAAAATAAGAAGAAAAAATTAAATAAGAAAGTTGGCGCAAACGCTTAGTTTTCGAGTTATGGGCGTTTTAAGTTTTTATATAAATATGGGATTTTGCAGTACATTTCCAAATGTATATGGCTAATATTGGTATCATTACAAAGCGTTTCACTAGATCTTTCTGGACATACAGAATTTATTTTAATATTTTTAGTTTATTAAGAGGTGGGACGAGTTTGCAAAATACAAAAGTTTTTTAGTAAGCATAAAAACAAATTTATTAATTTTTTCTAATTCTTTTATGTATGTATATTAGGTTGTCCCAAAAAAAATAAAAATTTGGATTTTCTCGGAAGATCTTTCCTAATTTGGATACTCATAAGGTAAAGTATTTTTGAGAATTTTATCAGATTTTTCGGAAGTGCTTTAGAGGTCGCGCAAACTGATTTTGTACCAAAAATCTAGCGTTTTTGACTTTTATTGAATTATTATTGAAAATTGCTAAAAAATCGGTATTTTTTCAGCTTCTGAGTAAATATTCTTAAAGAAAATTTTCCGATCTTTAATTTTATGTGCATAAATAATAATTTTCGTCAGGGATTTTCCACATTTTGATACATTATATATCAGTTTTTCTTAAATTTTCAGCAAATATGAAAAAAAATGCTTTATAACTTTTAAAATTTGTATTAAGACTAAAAAAACTAATGATGCAGTTTAAAAGATTATGAAGTTTTAAATAAATTAGCAAAAAAAAAATGAATTTTCTCTCACCGTTCTCGAGTTATACCCTTTTAAAGCTTTGTACACATTATATGAAATGTATAATACTATAAGGTGTGAACTAGGTTTGCATTGCTTTAATCTTTAAATAATTGGATTTAGAAAATGTTTTACAAATAAAATAATAGTTACTTACCAGTCATACATAACAATAACATATGTAATTATTACAAGAAGTCCCGTCTTTTTAATTAAAATATTTTGTTAATCTGAAGTTTTATTGCTCCGGTAAGTTGAAATTATCATAAAGTAGTCCAAGAAATATTGGGTAATATTTTTTTAAAATAGATATGCCTTTGTCGAATACAAGGAATGTGTGGTGTGTGGGAAAATGATTGATGACCTTGATACTGCCAAACCGCCGACAAAAAACCAAATACTGCAAAGATTTTTTAAATTGCATTTAGTGGAAAAGTGCACTATTTCCAAAATCGCCAGAATAATAGCAAAGAGTTTGAGAGATTTGTAGAATCCAAATCAGGAACTATGCAATATTTCTCGCAAAATAATAATATTGCACTCAAAGTGGGCAAGGTTATGTAAGGGTAAGTCTAGAAAAACCAAACTCGAAATTAAAAAAAAAAAAAACTTCAGATTAACAAAATATTTTAATTAAAAAGACGGGACTTCTTGTAATAATTACATATGTTATTGTTATGTATGACTGGTAAGTAACTATTATTTTATTTGTAAAACATTTTCTAAATCCAATTATTTAAAGTTTAAAGCAATGCAAACCTAGTTCACACCTTATAGTATTATACATTTCATACAATGTGTACAAAGCTTTAAAAGGGTATAACTCGAGAACGGTGAGAGAAAATTCATTTTTTTTTTTGCTAATTTATTTAAAACTTCATAATCTTTTAAACTGCATCATTAGTTTTTTTAGTCTTAATACAAATTTTAAAAGTTATAAAGCATTTTTTTTCATATTTGCTGAAAATTTAAGAAAAACTGATATATAATGTATCAAAATGTGGAAAATCCCTGACGAAACTTATTATTTATGCACATAAAATTAAAGATCGGAAAATTTTCTTTAAGAATATTGACTCAGAAGCTGAAGAAATATCTATTTTTTTACCAATTTTCAACCGAAATTAAAAAAAACCCAAAAAGGTCGATTTTTGGTACAAAATCAATTTGCGCGACCTCTAAACCACCTCCGAAAAATCGGAAAAAATCTCAAAAATTCTTAGCCTTATGAGTATTCAAATTAAGAATGATCCCCAAAATTTTTTTTTTAATGGGACACACTAATGTATATACTACATACTAATTTATTTCAGAATTTTAATTAAAATACAAGTAAAACCTTCTTTATGTTTATGTTATACTAATGAGGAGAGAATCCTTGCCCATGGGCAAAGGCCGTCTATGCAGAGAATCTTTAGTTAGCGAAGCCGGTATTAGTTATACCATAGGGGAGAAAATATTTGCGCCCGGCCGAAGGCCGGCTAAGCTAGGAAGCTTTAGTAAGCGAAACCGGTGTTTATTATACCATAGAGAAGAACATCCTTGCGTCCTGCCAAAGGCTGGCTATGCAAAGAATTTTTTTTGCGATGCTAGTGTTTGTTATTTTATAAAATTTGTATTACACTTTTATTTAAATAAACTACATTCTTTCCTAGTGCACTTCCGTAACATTTCGACGTAAAATTAAAAAAACTGTAATGTGATCTAAAGAGTTTAATATTTTGAAATAAATTATGTATATCCAGAAAAATCTGTTCAAGAGCTTTAAAATGATACCAATATTGGCCATATACGTTTGGAATTGTAGTGGAAAATCACATATTTATATGAAAACTTTAAACGTCCATAACTCGAAAACTAAGCGTTTGCGCCAACTTATTTATTTTATTTTTTCTTCTTATTTTTCCATTTTCCATCACCCTGGGTACTTTTTTTTTTATTTGGAGCTGCGTCGGTAAACTAGATTTGTTCCTATATTTGTACTTCCCTATTTTAAATTCCTAAATTCGACGCTAACTTTTTGTTTATACTGCAAATACCCATTATTTGGGTATTTTGGTTTCCCGGTTTTTAAATTCCCAAATTGGACGCTATTTCTTCAACGCCATCTTGGCTCACGTTTGTTATTTCAATTGTTTACACACCGATCAGCTGTTTTCTTGCAAGATTTTACTGGATACCGTCTGCGTACTTTTTGAGATATTCTCAGCCGAAAGAGTAAAATTTGTCTTACTCTCCCAAAACAATTTACTGAGTATTTGCTACTGGAAAAGTACCCAGACAGACCTAATATGTTCAGTCAGTTTAATGGCGGGCCAATCTTATAAAATACATATACACTAGCTGACCCGGTCCGCGTTGCTGGCCCTAAGCAAACATTAGTGTTGTATTACCAGACGACTTAAATTGATCTTTAAACGAAATTTATGGCCTTTAAATAAAAATCCATGAAATACCTATCATAAAGTTTTTCTTACGAAAAAAGTGGGCGGGGCAAAATTTTCTTTCCGTAAAAACCTAAGTTGGACCATGGCCATCATTTTAAAGAAAAAATCGTCCAAATCGGTCAAGCCGTTCTCCAGTTATGCGCTTAATAGAAAAAGTGGACGTAAATGTAGGCGTGGTAAATTTTTCTTTCGATGAAAACTTAAAGTTGATTAATACGAATTTTGAAAGAAAAATAAGTCAACTCGATGGAGCCGTTTTCTGATTTTAGGTAAATCGAAAAAAGTGGGCGTAAAAGTGGGCGGTGCAAAATTTTCTTTCCGTAAAAACCTAAGTTGGACCATGGCGATAATTTCAAAGAAAAAATCGTTCAAATCGGTCAAGCCGTTTTCAAGTTATGGATTTTGCCACGCCCCTCCGCCCCCAGGCCATTAATTTAAATATTAACTATCCTATCATCTAAGTTGGACCAAATTACATATATATGTAAATTTTCATGAATATCAGTTGACTCGTTTTTGAGTTTATTCGAAACATACACAATGACACGGATTTTTTATATACATAATATTAAGATAGCTTGTTTGAATAAAAATAAAAACTTTTTAAATGTAAAAAAAATCAAAAATTTCCACAAAAAAATACTATTTTCTTTAAATAAAACGCAATAAATAGTTGAAAATTAAGGGGATAATAAACCTCACAAATAGCTTGGCAAACATGTCAAAATCATACGTTTGTACAAATATTTTTTGTTGTTAATTGGGGTGTTTGCTGTTTGGACAATCATTTGAAGCAATGTTTGTAGAAATATTAAAATTTTTTAATATTTGGCAGACATGTTGGATATTTGTCAAACTTTTTGTTGTGTCTAGTGCTAAAACTAATCATTTCAGCGAAAACTTTGCAGAGTAAAGATGTAGAAAAAGAAGCAATAAAATTATTTTCAGCCGTAAATTCTAATTTTTTAACAGCATTGTTTACCCTAAACAGTTTTTTGTTTAGAGCACTCTTTACCACAACTTATTTTTCTTTCTTTAATAATTCTTCGGGGTTTTTAACAAATAGCCGGCAACATTGCCGCCGCACAATCGTCGTCAGCATTCATTGAAAGTAAAACAAAAATGAAAAATTAATGTTTGTACGATATATGATAGTGTAGTTTATTGGCAAACAGAAGCAAAAACAAAGTGCATGTTTGCCAAGCAATTTGTGTGGTTTATTATGCCCTTTAAGAAAAAAAATCGTTTATCTTAAAGATGTCATCAATAGTAAAATACTAAATTTTATATTTAATTTATTAAAACATTTGTTTAAATATTCAATTCTATAAATGGAAACTTTCTAGCACTATTTTTAATTTCAACGTTTACCAACACTTAAAATGTTATTCATGTTCTGTAAAACAGGAAGTGTCATGTTGTTACCAGTGCTACCAGCAGCAAAATTCAAAATTACAATTTAAATTATGAAAAATTACCCGATTTAAATAATATTACACCTAATATATAATTAACGTTTTATTTTATAGAAACGCTACCAAATTATGCAATTGAGTCATCGATTTGCGCAAATTAAATGCGCCTTTATGATTTTAATAACGCACATAATCGTTTATCTAAACAGTTTGGTTTATAAGCAAAACTGCCGTATATGGAGTGACCATTCCCCAACAGACTCCATTACATAGAGAAAGATGAGAGATGGTTCAGTTGACACGCTGGTGATATCATCGGACCTCAGTGTTATTCAAAAATAAGGACAAAAGGTTGATTTCTGAAAAGAACCTGTCAAGGTTGTGCGATTTGATACCTCTCGATTATTTCCTGTGGGGCAAAATTTAAAATCAATTTCAAAATAAAATAATAAAAAAATACAAATTCTTTTAAAGCAAAATTCATAGAGCTTGTTTGTTTTTAAGCTCTTTAAAATAGCTATTTGTTCGCGCAATTTTTTAAAGTTTTTTGGCATGTAACGTAAGCACCTGAAGCTTTACATACAGACATTGCATTGCTACTAGTCTCAACCTTTCTTGCACAGTCTTCCACAGATGCATTAGGTGACTGCTCAATATTGCTATTGGTTTTTTTGTGATAGGACTGAACTGAGCTAAAATCATCACCGTCAACTGCCTCTATTTTCGTTATTGTAATAATCCTTTGTTTGAAGTGTAAAATTGGTACAGAAGAGCAAAAATAGCAATGTAATGTGCTATATTCGACTATGTCGAATTCTACTTCATATATAGAGTCTAACCAATTTTGGTGAAGCTTATTAAAGGCCGGTATTCACTATCCTATTTAGTCGCACGATATGTCAAAAAAATCGTGTGTGCTCATAATGTATGACAGTGTGGCTTAAAAATGAATTGAGTGACAGATTTTTTTGACAAGTCTGTCCGACTTGGAAATGTTTTATAAATTTTCATAAAATGATAGATTATATGCGATCAGAGTTGCATTTTCTTGTAAAGTTCATGAGTCATTTGAGTTTGCATCTTTTTTGTGGGATAGTGTGGCATTGACAGCAGATTTTGCAGACATTTTTTTTATGTCGGATAGAATTCCGTCAGATTTTTGTGTGAATGAATCGTACGATTATGTAGGATAGTGAATACCGGCCTTAACTAATATCAATCTTAAATGAATGCAGTTCTTTTTTAATAGCTTCTAAATAAACAAAAATACATTATATATCAGTTTTTCTTAAATTTTCAGCAAATATGAAAAAAAATGCTTTATAACTTTTAAAATTTGTATTAAGACTAAAAAAACTAATGATGCAGTTTAAAAGATTATGAAGTTTTAAATAAATTAGCAAAAAAAAAAATGAATTTTCTCTCACCGTTCTCGAGTTATACCCTTTTAAAGCTTTGTACACATTATATGAAATGTATAATACTATAAGGTGTGAACTAGGTTTGCATTGCTTTAATCTTTAAATAATTGGATTTAGAAAATGTTTTACAAATAAAATAATAGTTACTTACCAGTCATACATAACAATAACATATGTAATTATTACAAGAAGTCCCGTCTTTTTAATTAAAATATTTTGTTAAAGTTTAAAGCAATGCAAACCTAGTTCACACCTTATAGTATTATACATTTCATACAATGTGTACAAAGCTTTAAAAGGGTATAACTCGAGAACGGTGAGAGAAAATTCATTTTTTTTTTTTGCTAATTTATTTAAAACTTCATAATCTTTTAAACTGCATCATTAGTTTTTTTAGTCTTAATACAAATTTTAAAAGTTATAAAGCATTTTTTTTCATATTTGCTGAAAATTTAAGAAAAACTGATATATAATGTATCAAAATGTGGAAAATCCCTGACGAAACTTATTATTTATGCACATAAAATTAAAGATCGGAAAATTTTCTTTAAGAATATTGACTCAGAAGCTGAAGAAATATCTATTTTTTTACCAATTTTCAACCGAAATTAAAAAAAACCCAAAAAGGTCGATTTTTGGTACAAAATCAATTTGCGCGACCTCTAAACCACCTCCGAAAAATCGGAAAAAATCTCAAAAATTCTTAGCCTTATGAGTATTCAAATTAAGAATGATCCCCAAAATTTTTTTTTTAATGGGACACACTAATGTATATACTACATACTAATTTATTTCAGAATTTTAATTAAAATACAAGTAAAACCTTCTTTATGTTTATGTTATACTAATGAGGAGAGAATCCTTGCCCATGGGCAAAGGCCGTCTATGCAGAGAATCTTTAGTTAGCGAAGCCGGTATTAGTTATACCATAGGGGAGAAAATATTTGCGCCCGGCCGAAGGCCGGCTAAGCTAGGAAGCTTTAGTAAGCGAAACCGGTGTTTATTATACCATAGAGAAGAACATCCTTGCGTCCTGCCAAAGGCTGGCTATGCAAAGAATTTTTTTTGCGATGCTAGTGTTTGTTATTTTATAAAATTTGTATTACACTTTTATTTAAATAAACTACATTCTTTCCTAGTGCACTTCCGTAACATTTCGACGTAAAATTAAAAAAACTGTAATGTGATCTAAAGAGTTTAATATTTTGAAATAAATTATGTATATCCAGAAAAATCTGTTCAAGAGCTTTAAAATGATACCAATATTGGCCATATACGTTTGGAATTGTAGTGGAAAATCACATATTTATATGAAAACTTTAAACGTCCATAACTCGAAAACTAAGCGTTTGCGCCAACTTATTTATTTTATTTTTTCTTCTTATTTTTCCATTTTCCATCACCCTGGGTACTTTTTTTTTTATTTGGAGCTGCGTCGGTAAACTAGATTTGTTCCTATATTTGTACTTCCCTATTTTAAATTCCTAAATTCGACGCTAACTTTTTGTTTATACTGCAAATACCCATTATTTGGGTATTTTGGTTTCCCGGTTTTTAAATTCCCAAATTGGACGCTATTTCTTCAACGCCATCTTGGCTCACGTTTGTTATTTCAATTGTTTACACACCGATCAGCTGTTTTCTTGCAAGATTTTACTGGATACCGTCTGCGTACTTTTTGAGATATTCTCAGCCGAAAGAGTAAAATTTGTCTTACTCTCCCAAAACAATTTACTGAGTATTTGCTACTGGAAAAGTACCCAGACAGACCTAATATGTTCAGTCAGTTTAATGGCGGGCCAATCTTATAAAATACATATACACTAGCTGACCCGGTCCGCGTTGCTGGCCCTAAGCAAACATTAGTGTTGTATTACCAGACGACTTAAATTGATCTTTAAACGAAATTTATGGCCTTTAAATAAAAATCCATGAAATACCTATCATAAAGTTTTTCTTACGAAAAAAGTGGGCGGGGCAAAATTTTCTTTCCGTAAAAACCTAAGTTGGACCATGGCCATCATTTTAAAGAAAAAATCGTCCAAATCGGTCAAGCCGTTCTCCAGTTATGCGCTTAATAGAAAAAGTGGACGTAAATGTAGGCGTGGTAAATTTTTCTTTCGATGAAAACTTAAAGTTGATTAATACGAATTTTGAAAGAAAAATAAGTCAACTCGATGGAGCCGTTTTCTGATTTTAGGTAAATCGAAAAAAGTGGGCGTAAAAGTGGGCGGTGCAAAATTTTCTTTCCGTAAAAACCTAAGTTGGACCATGGCGATAATTTCAAAGAAAAAATCGTTCAAATCGGTCAAGCCGTTTTCAAGTTATGGATTTTGCCACGCCCCTCCGCCCCCAGGCCATTAATTTAAATAATAACTATCCTATCATCTAAGTTGGACCAAATTACATATATATGTAAATTTTCATGAATATCAGTTGACTCGTTTTTGAGTTTATTCGAAACATACACAGTGACACGGATTTTTTATATACATAATATTAAGATAGCTTGTTTGAATAAAAATAAAAACTTTTTAAATGTAAAAAAAATCAAAAATTTCCACAAAAAAATACTATTTTCTTTAAATAAAACGCAATAAATAGTTGAAAATTAAGGGGATAATAAACCTCACAAATAGCTTGGCAAACATGTCAAAATCATACGTTTGTACAAATATTTTTTGTTGTTAATTGGGGTGTTTGCTGTTTGGACAATCATTTGAAGCAATGTTTGTAGAAATATTAAAATTTTTTAATATTTGGCAGACATGTTGGATATTTGTCAAACTTTTTGTTGTGTCTAGTGCTAAAACTAATCATTTCAGCGAAAACTTTGCAGAGTAAAGATGTAGAAAAAGAAGCAATAAAATTATTTTCAGCCGTAAATTCTAATTTTTTAACAGCATTGTTTACCCCAAACAGTTTTTTGTTTAGAGCACTCTTTACCACAACTTATTTTTCTTTCTTTAATAATTCTTCGGGGTTTTTAACAAATAGCCGGCAACATTGCCGCCGCACAATCGTCGTCAGCATTCATTGAAAGTAAAACAAAAATGAAAAATTAATGTTTGTACGATATATGATAGTGTAGTTTATTGGCAAACAGAAGCAAAAACAAAGTGCATGTTTGCCAAGCAATTTGTGTGGTTTATTATGCCCTTTAAGAAAAAAAATCGTTTATCTTAAAGATGTCATCAATAGTAAAATACTAAATTTTATATTTAATTTATTAAAACATTTGTTTAAATATTCAATTCTATAAATGGAAACTTTCTAGCACTATTTTTAATTTCAACGTTTACCAACACTTAAAATGTTATTCATGTTCTGTAAAACAGGAAGTGTCATGTTGTTACCAGTGCTACCAGCAACAAAATTCAAAATTACAATTTAAATTATGAAAAATTACCCGATTTAAATAATATTACACCTAATATATAATTAACGTTTTATTTTATAGAAACGCTACCAAATTATGCAATTGAGTCATCGATTTGCGCAAATTAAATGCGCCTTTATGATTTTAATAACGCACATAATCGTTTATCTAAACAGTTTGGTTTATAAGCAAAACTGCCGTATATGGAGTGACCATTCCCCAACAGACTCCATTACATCGAGAAAGATGAGAGATGGTTCAGTTGACACGCTGGTGATATCATCGGACCTCAGTGTTATTCAAAAATAAGGACAAAAGGTTGATTTCTGAAAAGAACCTGTCAAGGTTGTGCGATTTGATACCTCTCGATTATTTCCTGTGGGGCAAAATTTAAAATCAATTTCAAAATAAAATAATAAAAAAATACAAATTCTTTTAAAGCAAAATTCATAGAGCTTGTTTGTTTTTAAGCTCTTTAAAATAGCTATTTGTTCGCGCAATTTTTTAAAGTTTTTTGGCATGTAACGTAAGCACCTGAAGCTTTACATACAGACATTGCATTGCTACTAGTCTCAACCTTTCTTGCACAGTCTTCCACAGATGCATTAGGTGACTGCTCAATATTGCTATTGGTTTTTTTGTGATAGGACTGAACTGAGCTAAAATCATCACCGTCAACTGCCTCTATTTTCGTTATTGTAATAATCCTTTGTTTGAAGTGTAAAATTGGTACAGAAGAGCAAAAATAGCAATGTAATGTGCTATATTCGACTATGTCGAATTCTACTTCATATATAGAGTCTAACCAATTTTGGTGAAGCTTATTAAAGGCCGGTATTCACTATCCTATTTAGTCGCACGATATGTCAAAAAAATCGTGTGTGCTCATAATGTATGACAGTGTGGCTTAAAAATGAATTGAGTGACAGATTTTTTTGACAAGTCTGTCCGACTTGGAAATGTTTTATAAATTTTCATAAAATGATAGATTATATGCGATCAGAGTTGCATTTTCTTGTAAAGTTCATGAGTCATTTGAGTTTGCATCTTTTTTGTGGGATAGTGTGGCATTGACAGCAGATTTTGCAGACATTTTTTTTATGTCGGATAGAATTCCGTCAGATTTTTGTGTGAATGAATCGTACGATTATGTAGGATAGTGAATACCGGCCTTAACTAATATCAATCTTAAATGAATGCAGTTCTTTTTTAATAGCTTCTAAATAAACAAAAATAAGAACTCATTTTATATGGGGTAATATTGCCCTGGCCAAGGACCCTGCCCTCGCCAAGGCCATTTTACACTTTTTCACTTATATTCTCTAAATTTGGCACTATCTGTAGTAACAATCCTATAAAAGGGTGATTTGTATCGTTTATTTTTATTGTCCACATTCATTTCTAAAAAGTTGATCATGTATTCTTTTGATTTCCACTGGCTCACTTTCCTCATAGTAACTTTTCCATTCTTTTCACATACAAATTTTCTATGTAAATTTTTTTTTCATATGGAATATTTTGTTTCGTTCCATTTTTTTCATGCGAAAACATTTTTAAGATCTTTTTCATTTTTTCACTAAACAGGAATCAAAAGTACTATGAAAATGTGTAAAAACTTTTCATTTCACAGTTTCATAAAACAAGAATTGGCCCCCTTATCTGTACCTATAAAAAATTACCCACGCTCGACCCACGACAGTAAAAATCATAGACAATGAAGTAAAAATTAAAACCAATTCGGGTATTTAACCACAAAGTGGCAGCACTGGTTGTTACAAAAAATAACAAACAGAAAAACAAAAGTAATCAAAGTCAGCTGTTATACGCACAAAGGCAATCAGATTTTGTGTTACGATATTTCATAATAACACAATTAATTTCTTGCAAATAGTTAATGGAAAAAAATAAATTGTTTAATTATTAAAATATTTTTGTCAAATTTATTAAGCAAATCGGAAACTTTCATACATACAATAAAGACAGTGTAAAAAGAAAATCAAAGAGTACAAAGCTCAACGGGAATCGCATTTTATTATAAAATACACTGTAAGAATAAATTAAGGTTGAATTAGTTTTTGATGTGATTAATAGGTGTCAATAAGGAAAAAGTGCCCAAGTCTAGTTTTTTAGATTTGTAACTTAGACCCCTTTCAGACTCGGCAAACTAGTTGCGCAAGTTACTTGCCGAGTACAACAAAGTCTTCTAATTTATTTTTCCTTAACCAGACCTTACCGCTGGCATCTATAAACCAAGAATTGCGCAAGTAACTTGCCGAGTCTGAAGGGGCTCTAAGTAATCGTCCAGACTTTCAATTTTTTAAAATTCTGTGAAAATTGTATTAGTGTCTAGATTATGAAATTAAAGTTTAGCCATTTTTGTATTGTTATCTCGTTTTCCTCTTCTGCTTTTTATATCTTATATATAAATATAAATACACCTGCCGCCAACTTCAAGTTAAAAAGTGTGAGAACTACAAAACAAAACATGAAACTGAGTACCCCTCCCCTATCTTCTTATCCCTCTCACCAATAAACTCAAGAATTGCTGCAACAAATAATGCAAGTCTGAACGACGAAGAAGCAATTTTGAACTTAATGTGGATTTTGGAAAATTTACTCATATTCTATTATAATCAGCACTTCTATGCGGTCATGGATGTTTTAAGTTTTTATTCTTAAATATTCGTATGATAAGCAATTTTGCTACATATAACTTCCTGAAAAATCTTAAAAAATAATTAAATTTTTGCCCATGTGTACTTTTGAACGTGAAGATTTCAAAGCTTAAGTCAACTTAAGCACATTTTCCTTTTTGTCACAGAAATATTAATGATAAAATTTATTTGTTTACCTTCATGATTTTTCATTTAAAACTAGATAAGCTACATATCTTTTATATTTCAACACATTGATTGGTTTTTTTTTTTTTTTTGTATTCTTTTATGACAGCTTCATCATAACGTCTATTTGTAGATTTTTGTTGGGTTAATAAAAAAAACCTTATCGCGCTGTCTACACACTTCCTAAACATACACCATAACACATTATTAGAAACGATTTCGTACATTATTCTTCTATAGTTTTTTAGTTTAAATCGTTTTGTGTTTTAGCATTTCAACTCATTTACATACAACTTTGGTTTGTAATAATAATATTTTATTGATAAGTACCTATGTATATAATACAAAATACTAAAAAGTACACTGCCATACATTTATAAGTACATATTTTATACAGTTATATCATATTGATTGATTAATTATAACAAAATATTAGTTTAGTTGCACACTCTTAAATAAACATAAAAAAGAATAATTCTATAATAGGTATACCTAAAACATATCTGTAAAAAAATAATTAAATGTCGTCTAGTCTAAAGTATGTCGGTTTAACAGTTTTAAGATCAACAAATTTCAAAACAACAAAAAACTCAGTAACAGCAGTCACGGCAACAGTAGCAGCGGTAACAATAAAATCGTTACATATAACAATTACTTCAAAATTGAAACTAATAACAACTACAAATACACTCCTCCCAATAGCACGCAATTATTCTCAGTTCTCTGCTATTGATCCAAATAGAATTTTGAAAACAAATCAAAAATATCAACAAAAGCAAACAACTGTCAAAAATATTTCAATAAAAATAGAAGAGAAAACAAGATTTTTGAGTTCTTTTCATAAGTAAGTTAATTAATAAAAAAATTAAGTCATAAAAAATAACTAAAGTTAACAAAATAAATGTTTTTAATTTATTTTAGATACAGAAAAATAATGGATGCTCCGCCTGGTATATTTAAGGGTTCTATGGATCGATTTAATGGCGTGACTATAGATTCCTCAAAAGAATTTTCGCCAGAAGATAATTTTGCTGAGAAATTACAAAGTATTTATTTAATTGAAATTTTTAAATATATAAAATTTTAAAATTGTTAAAAATTTTTTATAAAAAAAAAATCAGAATCTTTGGCTTATTGGCAGGAGCAAAAGAGACGAGCCATTTGGTTTCATGTTAAAACGGAACATTCGGAATGGGTACCTCAGTTAACTAAGGTAAATAAAATATGAAAAACAAAAAAAACTTGAAAATTTATTAAGAAAAAAGTTAACATTTGCTTTTAAAATAGAGACAATTTATTGTAAAATTAAATATTTTATGAAAATTTCAAATAAAAATTGGTGTTTGAAATCTTGAATCCAAAGTAAACAACTAGAACAGAAAGAAAGATAAAACACCTTATAGCTTTAAGAAAATCTAACTTTAAGATTGTGCATAAGCAAGTCGTACGTATTTTGAGAAAAATACTACCCTGTCATAATGAGATGTTATTGTTTTTGAAAATTTTCAAACAATAATTATATCAGGGAAGCATTTTCGTCAAAATACGTACGGCTTGTTTGATCGTCTAAGCACACCTTAAGAAATGTGTTTACTTTGTTGTAACTTCACACGGAGTTATTATATTAGCTGCTTTCAACTTTTGTGTTAAGTGTTCAACTATGTTTTATTTAATACGATTTTATACTACAAAGTAGGGGAGCGGCGAATACAGGTATAGCGGATGCGAATAATCACCTTTATCGTGGTTGGCAAATTTAAAATACACACTTATTTATTTTTTACACAGGTTGTCATTGGGAGCAAGCCCTTCCTCACTCAGATGAAGGACTTTTAGAAAGGAACATAAAGAATATTGCGGCCGACTTCAATATTTAGTAGTTACCGAAAATACGTCAAAATTTATATAAGTAATTAAATAAATTTTAGGTTTTGTCATTTGTGCGTTTTGTATAAAAATATAAAAAAATGTTATGAACGTCGATGGAATGATCGGGTTATCAATAAAACGGGGAACATTTTTAATATTATCAGGTTCATCCCCAACGATACTTAACGCTTACGTTACCTTGGTAAGGAAAATTGAGCAGCTGGTCCGCAACGTATTCGTTTACGTAAGAAAAACTACACCAAAAAATATAAAAATAGAACCCAAAGAAGGGAGTAACGAATGTCACTAAGAACATAAAAAATTAAAACTGAACAACTTCGTGTCCGTTCTTCTTAAAGATGGATGTAGCAAATGTATAATGAATATTTTGGAAGATCTTTTTGAAATAAATTTTAACCTTCTAGAGGGCATTTATAAAAGATTACTTTAGGAAGTTTTTAGTTGTCAAGAACTTTTTTCAAAACCAAGATTTTTTTAGTCAATGTCAAGAATTTTGCAGATTTAAAGCTGGCCAGCCTAGAAACGAGTCAAAATAATAAAAAAAAATGCATTTATAATGATAATAATCAAATTTTAAGAATTTGATTGTTATGGAATAGAAATTCTGTTCCATGTTTATGTTTTACGCTAAAAATAATTTTTTATGAATAAGGTCCAAGTTATATGTATATAATACATAAGTTTTGATGCGTTATAACTGTTATTTCGATATGCTTAAATTAGGTTTTTGATGCTTTATTATATAATTTTTTGTATTTTTGACATTTGTTACAATTTATTTTCTTAAAAATTGCTATAATCAAATATTCGCTTTAAATATTCGCATACATTAAAGCGATTGCGAATGCGAATGACAAAAATAAGCGAATACAGTGAACTCGCGATAATATGAACATCTCAAAATATGAACACTTATATTCCTCCATTGACTACTCTAAAATATTAACTCGTGTGAAAGCTTTAAAATATGAACAACTTATAATTATATTTTAAACGCATTTTATCTTCGCGTACAGGGGTAAGTCTAAATCAACAGGGTAAATAAATTTTGATTCAACTGTATAATAATTGGGGAGTTTTCTAGTTGCTTGCCTTTAAATTTCAATCAAAATGTCTTGCATACACGATTAAGTTAGTGCTCACATTCAACTAGAATTCCATTTTCATCTTTTAACATAATTTGAACGTGAATAGTTCTTCAATATGCAAACAAAAAGTATAAGTTTTCAACTTTGAAAAGTCAGAAATATTAGAAGATTTAGAACATTTAGGAAAAGGTGTCAGTGTTACTAATTTAGCTTATAAATTTGTGGTGAAATATTTTACAATATGTGGACAAAAAATAAAAATGCTAACAATACGTTTATTTGACCTGGAAAAAGAAAAACGTGCGGCCTTCCGAGTACCCAAAAACTGAAAATGCGTTCTCCGGATGGGTTTTGAATATGAGAGACAAAAATATCGTTATTAGCGGACACGGAAAATATTTTTGAGGGGAAATTAGTTGCCATTCGTAAATATGAACAATCTTGCAAAAGCGAACTGGTGTGGTTTTAATTAGTTCATATAATCGGGAGTGGACTGTAGTTCGCAAATGCGAATCCTAATATTCGTCGCACACCTACTACAAAGCATGAGCGTCTTTTTTGAAATTATTTTTCAGTGTTGATAAGCATTTATTTGAGATTTTACAACACTAAAAAAATAAATTTGATTCGTTCAGTATCGACTGAAAGAATTAGAAATAAAATTGCTTTCGAATTGAAAAAGTATTCGATCACGACTGCCAGAATTAGCCCCCTGAGTTTATTGGAGAGATGTGAAAATTTTGATTTGATTTTAATTGCAGCCATAAAGATTTTACTCGATTAGCATACATTTTTTATGGTGGAGAACAAACACGCATCTCTTAAATTAAAACTTTAATTTAGTCTGTTAACCTAAATTATAATAAGTTTTATTATAAATAATAAATTTATTTAAACGGAAAAATTAACAATTTTTTTTAAGAATTTTTACTTACACAAATAAAAAAAAATGAGAAACATCTACAGAAATATCCTAAAAATTTTCAAAATTAGGAAACATTTGCAAGTCTCTAAAACAATTTAAAAAAATCCCAAAACAATTTTTTTTTAATTATGTAATTATTAAAATATTATAATTTTTTTATTTTCTTAACTTAAGATGAATTTCGAATTTCATCATGCCAAAAATGGCATGGTTGTCCTTTATCGATGGTTACCCGAAGATGAATATCCCAATTTGCCTGTGTTCTCGCATACCATGCTCGGTGTGGGGGGCCTGGTGGTCAATAATAATAATGAGGTGTTGGTAGTATCCGAACGTTTTGCCTTAATACCTAACAGCTGGAAACTACCAGGGGGGTATGCCGAGCCCCACGAAGATATAGTCGATGCCGCCATACGCGAGGTACGCGAAGAAACCGGTATTGAATGTGTATTCAGTACCATTGTCAGTTTAAGACATGCTCATGGTGGACCCTTCGGATGTTCCGATATATATTGCGTAGTGGCTTTAACACCCGCTACTTTGGAATTGCAAAGATGTGAGCGAGAAATAGCTAAAGTTAAATGGATGCCTTGCGAGGAATATCTACAACATCCCAATGTACATGAGACAAACAGACATTTCTTAAGATGTTTTTTGGATTATAAGAAAAGGGGTATACGTTTTACTTGCGAAAAGGCCCAACATCAAATTTTAAAAAAGGAATATTGTTTGTATTATATGAAGACTATAGAGGATACGAAAAATGATAAGTGTAATGCAGAGCAATTAGGCAAACTGTAACATTTAAATGTTTTTGCGTGTAAAAACTGTTTGTAAAATATTTTTGAGACATTCGTCGTGCTTTTATTTTAAACAAGTATTTTAAGAAAATTTTTAGCTAAAATGAAACTAAATCAATGTATTTAAAATTTATATAAACTATTTTAACAAAAATTAAATTCATTAAAAATAAAAATATAAAAATTGTTGTTATATTAAATTCCATTTTTTTTTTAATATTTTTACTTTTTTATTATATTTGTTTATTTTATACTTTTACATTTTCTTTTTCCTGTTTATTTGCCTTTGTTTGAAGAAAGTTTTTTAATTGCTCTTTACATTTGAAGTCCTTAGGTCCTCTTGAAAAAATAATATATTTTCAATTGGATTTTTTTTATAGGTTTATCTTTTCAATTTTTTCCCCACAAAATCATTCGTTTTTATGTTTATTCATTTAACTTTTTTTCTGATACCTTATTTAAGTTTATGAAAAGCTTTCCAAGTCATTGACATTAATTTATAAATGTATGTGAAAAATTTTTCGTTCTAATGCAGCTACTGAAACTGAAAAAAGGCGGAAGAGTTAGTTAGACAGACAAAAAGATTTTTATTAAAAGCTCAAATAACTTTTTAATATTTTTACATTGTTTGTATAATAAACACAAACTTTTTTTAATATGCCTTTTGTTGATAAACATTTTCCTTTCGTGTTATTTTTATAGAAAGTGGTTTGTTTTCTTTTTTTTTAATTTTTTAAAACTGAAATTAATAAACAGAAGGAAGGGAAAATAACTTTTACTGTCTAAAAAATGGTTAATGGTTTGGTAAACTCCACAAACCAAAAATGTAAACAATATAAAAATTGTAAACAGACACAAATAGAAAATATATTCTTTTCTTGCGTAAAAGGATTTATGTAGTAGTTGTAATATTTTAGGAGATGTTAGAAACTAAGAGAAATTTGTTTAAAAGAGTAAGTGAAATAATAAATTTTTAAAAGAGCAAGGTAAAAAGGATAATAAGTTCAAAGTAAAAACTGCAAAAGAAAAATAAAACTCAAATATCTTTTGTTTATATTCCTTTTATAACTAATATTTAAACTTAAAAATATTTTAAAACAAAAATTTTTTAAAACAAATTTCTGAGAATTCCAAAAATTTTTTATAAAACATTTTTTGAACGCAATTTTATTTTTTTGTGTTTTCTTGTATTTTATTTTGTACTTTATTTAAAAATTGTTTTAAGTTATATTAAATTTAAATATCCTTTTTATTTTTGTATTTAAAAAAAGTAAGATTCATAGCAAGGCGAATTCATACAGGTGACCGCATCCAGCGTTACCGCGACTTCTAAACTAATCGCAAAAAAATTTTTATTTTTGCGACTACTAAACTAGATATTCCTTATCTATCATTTTTATCTTTTCTTATACTTTCGCTATTTATTTCACCTACTTTCCTTCTATCTATATCTAAACAAGGCATCACAATGGACCATATTGGTCTCTGGATGAAGGTGTGAAGGAGACTTCACACCAGCCTTTCTACCTAACTACCAACCTAAGCTAGATTTTCGATAGTACAGTACAAATCAAGGTACAATTTCCCTAATAGCAAACATAACTCAATTACATATATAAATACATATTTCTTATTTTTTATATACATATACATATTTTTTATTTATTAAATAACTTATGGTGTTTTATTTTCTACAAGAAAAATGTGACATTTTATTAAAAAAAAAATGCAATTTGGTGTTCGTTGGTTAAAAAGGTTTTCCTCTCCAAAAGGGCAGCATGTTTTTAAAAAAAAAAAATTCACCCTTACTAATGGCATATAACATTGAACTTTTCGCCCCGAACAATCTGCCTTTTTACATTCTCCAAATATACAGAACATTATAACGTCTTTGTATGAGGTGCCACAACCACTTAAAATTTAAACAAAAATATCAGATCATCAATAATATACTGTAAAAGTTTCATAAAGATCGGTTCAGCAGTTAGACGACTATAATTTAGAAACAAATAAGCATACATATGTACATACATTAATTTTTATATATACATGTATTTTTTTCCTTTTAACTCCTACAAGGAGCATATTTATTTATTATTTCATAAATTTTAGTTATTTCTTAGAATTAAATCAATTATGTTCCTTTAAAAATTTGTAATTTTTTCAAATATATGCTTTTTCTCAATTTAAGCGTATTTTTATAAAATATAGTTTATTCATTCTGATTTGATAGACAGTACTTTATGACCCCTTCCCTGTGTTTTAATGGTAAAAAAGAGAGTTGCGTAAAGAGCGTTTACATTATTGTTTAAGAGAACTTTAAAACTCAAGCTTAATTTATTTAGAAATGCCGGTAATTCTAAAAAAACGTATTCCTCGCAATGGACACACACACATAAAGCATGACAACTGAAAAGAGGAAGCTGGATAAAGTTGAATATATAAAAAAAAAATATTGCAAAGTATTTGAGCAGTTTGGGAGAGTTGCGTTTTATTTTTAATAAGCCAAAAGCATACATATAGGAATACTAACAAGAGATTGTTATATTGGCAGGACATATAAAAAGGCAAAAGCGTAAAATTGTAATAAACAGTTTTAAAAAGGACATGAAACAAGAAGCATTTCATGACTAAAAGTTATATTAAAGAGAAAATGAAGTGGTATAAATAAAGTTAAATGTAAATGGGAATAAAGTAAATAATTTATTTTGTTAAACGGAGAAAATAAAGATTTCGAAATAAAAATTATACAAAAATGTATTAACAGAGTGATTAACAGAGTCTGAAATTATAAAAAATCTACATACAGATAACTATAGTATAAAACTAAAAAAAAGTTGATTTAAAAAAGTTTAAATTAAAAAAAAATCTTCAGTTTTAATTAAAATGGATTCTTCATATCAAGATTTAAGTGAATTAGAAAAATCTGTAAGTATCCAATAAATTCTACTTTTTACATTCTATTAATAATAAATATTGATATTTAAAACCTCATACATACATATGTATAAATGTTGACATTTAAATTGATAACTAATATGTATATTGACCTATATACAGTTACACCCAATCATAACACCATCATTTCACTCCTCCTTCCTCCCAACTTTTCTCTTTTACACTCCTTTTTCTTTGTGTCCTTTACCGTCATGGCACTACAAGCAAATCAGCCCACTAAAACCTCACCCCACAGAAACAAATAGAAGATAACGCTTAACATTTAATAGTGCCAATAAAAATAACCTTTCCTTAAGTAATAACAACAATATAAGTAACCAGCGTTGCCACAACAAGAAAAAATTTTAACATATGTATATGTGATAAATAAGTAACCAAAAGCGAATAAAAGTTACCAAAATTATTAGGTATTAAAAATACTATTTAATTTGTACTTCAATTGAAAAATATACATATCGCACTTAATCAACAAGAGGGTATTATCTTAAAATTTTTATTTTTCCACTTTTTCGAAAAAATCTACACGCTATATTCATATCTGCCCGCAATATTCATATCTGCCCGCTGTAAAAATATCTTGCTATTTTGTCTACTTTTTGGTAATGAAACGGTTGGTTTTAAAATTAATTTCCATATGCCTTCAATGTTAAATTAAAAATTGATTTGCTTCTACTGAAAATTTTTAAATTTTGAGTTAATACCCTCTTGTTGATTAAGTGCGATATGTATATACCAAGGCGGATTCATTCCAGGTAATCTCGGTAGTACAACTCGTACAAAAGCCACAAGCAATTTGTTTTTGTAAAACCGTTGTACAATGTCAAAAACCGAAACAAATCATAACAGAAACAAAGATAATAAACAAAATTTTGACATCCAACAATTATAAAGCTAAAGAAAATAAGTTAGCAGCAGGGCTTTTAGGATCACCTGTAATGAATTCGCCTTGGTATATACATACATACATAAATATATATCAAAAGATGTCTGACATTATATGCAAAGAAACAATATTCTATAAAATGGAAGAAACAATATGCTATGAAATTTTTCGAAATTCTTATTAGACGTAGAAAAGTTAATAATTAATTTCGTCTACTTGAACAAACGTATAAGATAGAGCTTTCAAACGTTGTATAATATGTTTTAAACTTAAAGAGCTCTTTCAAGTAGAACTCTTTATCAGGGGTGTTCTGGAAATCGAAAACGCAAAACGCAAGAATTTTTAAGTTCTTTTTAATACACTTTTAATCCAATTTTTAATAATTTTCTTATAGAATTCAGAAGTTATAGCTTGTCCTTAGTATTGAAATGATGTTAAATACATTAGATGAAATTTTATAAAATAATTTTAAAATTCAAGAAAAACAAATTGCTATTTTGTAGCTAATTCAAGGTTTGCTTTAAAACGATGACAAAAAATGTTTCAAATGCGTGCCTTTTTCTGGAAACACAGAATATATTTCTGCAATCATGGACCCACCAATTCGTTGAAGATTTCTTCGTTCAGAATATTATCTAGATATTTCTACATATATACATAAGATATTTTCGCCTTAAAGTAATTTTATAGACAGGGTTAATATGGGACCTATGGTCTATTCTGGACCCATCAGCACATGATAATGACAGTAATTATAAAAATAATTTAAATTTATAAGCAAGTTATGGCATTAAAAGCTATTCTCGAGACTGGTATTTGTATAGGACGTTTTGAAAGTGGTTTTGAGAAACATTCCACACGTTTTCTTTGTGCAAATTGTGTAAAGTATCAAACAGCTGTGAGAGCATTAACAAAATAAAGAAGACATGCTTCTCATTAGTTGTTATATTTCGATACTGAGTAGGTATTGATACTTTACGTGCGAAACTATCCCTGCTGTTTAGTGAATTAGCAAATATATATAGTTTTAAAAATATTTCAGTTGCACCCTACTTCAGGTAATTATCGAAAATTGTGAGTTTAAAAAATGTATGTCATTATTACAAGAAAAAATGTCACATTTCTGAAATTCATTGCCGAATATATTTGCGAAAAACAAGATAAAGGCGAGATAAAAAAATCTACCCAAAATATTTTTAAAGCTATAAAAGATAACTTAGTGATATAAAATGGAATGTCTTTATCTTCCTACTATCTAATTACAAAGTTCCATTCATTGAAATCTGTTAATATTTGTACAAGTAAATGCCTATGTTTTTTTATTAAAATCTGTTGCGAGAAGCAGAAATTTCACCTACCTCCTATTGCTACTTTATAGGGGAGCGAGACGAGGGGAAAAGAAACAAATACATACATGCATGTACTATCAGTACGCTTTGCTTTCTCATTCGATATTTTTTTTTCTTTATTATTCTTATTTAAAGACTATACAAAAAAAAACACGTCGTCAACATGAATTATTTGAACGCAAATTCATGTTCAAAGAAGAAAAAGGAAGAATCATTTCAATAAGACATGAGCTGTATGAACACAGACTAACGCATATGTATATTGGTTTATAAATCGGTTGAGTGGTTCACGAGTTATAAAAGAAGAAAATAGGGTAACTTATTTTTCTAGCAAAATCTATTTGTGAAATCGATCAAATCGGAATCGTTTTTAATTTTGTTTGTATCAGATGTCCAGCGGGCCGCGGTAGGTTTAAGTTAAAAGTTTTAACTCAATTGATAGCACATGTTATGGACAGCTGCAATTTTATCAAAATTGAACCACTTGTTAACATACTACCATTTTGTTATCCTTTTTTTATTTTGTCACTAAGCATTACTTAATTTTGAAGAGAATTTATTTTTATTTATTTATTTATTTATTTAATTCAATCAGTAATATAACAAGCCTAATTAGGCCAATAAATTTACATTACAATGCAGAAAAAAACCTGAATATGAAAATAAAAAAATTATTCAAAACACAACTATATTCAAAAAGATAAGTTTAATATTTGCATTACCGAATTTTGCATTACCTTAGGCCTTTTCTAACGCTTGATTTATCCGTAGAACATTCTTAAGATATGGTCACACTGTTAGCCAGAGTAAATTTTACTGTTAAACTTCTTCTCCCACTATTAAATGAATTTGTTTTGTAAAATTGTATACATATGTACATATGTATGTATGTATATTATCGCAAAAAAAAAAGACATAGGTATTTGATTTTTGTGTTGATGTATTTTTTCTACTTTCCCTTTTTATTCCTTTAAGGTGGCCCATGCCGGCACACAATTATGTACCATGGCCCACAAACTGCACGAAGTTGAACGTTGCCTGGATTGCAACAACCTTGAGGAAATCGACGATATGTGTGTTTTAGAATTATTAGAATCGATGTCAGAGGTAATAATACATATTAAATCCAAATTTTTCATGTTTTTTTTCTTTTTCACTTTAAAAAATACCTACCTATTTTACATACCTATGAATATTCAAATTTTTTTTTTCATTTCTGCCTTGGCTATTTAAATTTAAGGTACGTAATGAATATATAAATTTACGCAAGGACATACAGGAAGTGCAACAGTTACAACGTGACGTCACCAGTTCAATACGCGGTCAAATGCGTACTATGCACCAAACGTATCAGATGTTAAAAAAGAGATTAGAATTAAAGGCTAAACAAAATTAGGCTTAAGAGATGAATTTGCAACTAAAATGTGGTAGATAAATGTAATTTAGCTTTTTAGAAAATTAAGTTTTTAGCAAAAATTGTTTTTAATTAATTGGTCGCAATAATTAGTGATAGAAAATAAAAAAGAGATAGGTATGTACTTATGAAAGATTATAAATATCTAATGTACCTACCTACCTATTTAAAATTTTTGAAAAAATGTTATTTATAAAATTCTGCAGTAAATTTAAAAGTTTCAAAAACTACATACATATGTACATATTTATTAAAAACCGAACATTTTTCTAAATATTCGATATTTATTGAGAACTTTCAAAAGAAACACAAAATTGTGATGTTAATAAAAAAATGCGTAAATTTTTTTTAAATTTATTTATAAGTTAATTGAAGAAAAGTTTGCATAGAATCAAAAATGTTTAAATAGTTTGGTAAGCGTTTTTAGTAATAAGATTAAAAAGTGTTTAATATTAAACTAATTTTTTTGTTAACCAATTCTGCTAAATTTTCTATATTAAATAATAAAGCTAAAGATTTTTTTAATTTGATCGATATACTTATGTATTAGTTACATTTAAAAAAAATATTTTTATGTATTTCCTTTAAGTTTCTTAGTAATTTCTGATATTTTACCTTAATTTTAATTGATAATTGCCTTAAACAAATTACGCTTTTGAATGTCTATATATTTTTAAGTTAATGTAATATTTTTCTTAGTTTTTATTTAAGATTAAAAGAGTAAATTTTCCCATTGTAAAACGATTGTAAAAAGAATAGCTGGCAGCACTAACACTGCATCCACACGATCAAGTTGTTCTTGATAGTCTATTCATATACAGTTTGTCAAAATTTTAAAAATTGAAGGCTGTGACGTAAGCTGCACGCAATATTGAAGCAAATTACTTTCAAGATGTCATCAAGAAAACAACTAACACAGTGTTTACATTTGCCAGTAATTTGAAGTTTTGTTCGCAAAAGTAAAAAAGAAATCAACAATTAAAAGAAAATTAATAAATTATGCTTTTGTTTTGCATGTTTTACCTAAGGGTTATCTATGTTCAGAAAAAATCGTTGTTAAATGCTATTTTTAATTTGTTAAGTTCATATAAAACTCGTTTAGCTAGAACTTGCACTGCGACATTCACGTTAGACATTTTTTTTTTAAAGTGAACTGTCTTAACTACTGTCTGGACGCCTACGTCACGAAGACAGCAAGTAGTGTTTTTGGCAACTAAAACGCGGTTCAGACGGTGATTTTTTCCATGTTTTTTGGTGTTTGTTGGCGAACGGTGTAGTGAAGCAAGCGGGGTAGAGAAAAAAACACGTTTTCTGATCTATGTGTCTCTTTTTATATTTTTCTTTGAACCCATTCGTATTTTTGTTATGTTGCTTCATTTTATTTTTTATTTCAATGTGGCAACATTTCTTTACAATACAAAACATGGAGCGCATTAAAATTGTTGGTTTTTATAAATAAGCAAGTAAAGAGGAATTACCGATAATGGGGGAAAAAATCAACACTAAAATCATGGGGAAAAATCTTCGTTTGAATCTGTTGTGTTTTTGGAAGCAACTTTCAAAAGGAATTAAAAAAAAGTCATGATTTTTAACACGGTGTTTACATTTGACAGTAAACGTACTGTAAATCACGGTCTGAATCTAGAGTAATGCCATGTTTCCACGACGACTTGAATCACCTGCTTCGCTCTCTGAATCATGCGAATGAATCATGGTGTTTACACGACTTGTCTACTTGCTTCATTTGACAGTTGTCTTTACCTTGCGGCCACACGATCAACTTTTTGTTGATAGTCTTTTACATATACTGTTTGTCAAAATTTACATAAATTGAAAGCTGTGACGTAGGCTGCACGAAATTTTTAAGCAATTTACTTTCAATATGTCATCAAGAAAACAATTTATACTGACAAACGAAAAATTTGCTCACTAAACTTCTAATCAGCTGTTAAATTGAGCGTAAAATTGCCAAACAAATGGATAGTTAAAATTGAGAGCAATCTCGTGATCAATTTAAAAAGTGTGAGTGTGTTAGTGAAAAAAATGAGAGTGAGAGCAAATTGAAAGGAATTGAAAGACAAAAATTGTTCGTGTGGCCTCCAAGTTAATAAAAAAATCAGCGTTGGTAACTGTGAATTTTTGAAACGCGCCAAAATGGAGAAAAAGCACTTAATTTAAAAAAAGCAGCAAGTTTAGACTTTCTTTTTTTATTTTAAAAGCTTATTGAATTAATTTTGCATAATAGTTGAATATTAGAAATACAGTATATACGAAATATAATGTGCTTAAGTTGGCTTAAGCAACTGTTCGAATACATGTATATCATATGGGTAAAACCATATTGAACCATATTTTTGTTAAGTTTTTTGAAACTGACATTTGCTTAAGCAAAGTGCGAAACCGATCGCACAATCCGTAAGGAATCAAATGTTATTTTTTTTTGTTTTTGTTTTTTTTTTAAATACATTTTAGAGACTTTTTGTTAATTTTTGACAGAAGGTTAAGCAAGATTATGTTTATTGTGGTTGGCCCTAAACTGTAACTGCTTGTTTTAGAACACGAGCGCACAACTCATTCGTTTGACTTACATTTAAAACAAAAAAAAAACAAAAATCTGAAATTTTGTTTTAGTTCCAAACACTTTTCTGAGCGTATTAATAAAAAATGTCAACAAATCAGGGCAAAACATCACAAATCAGATTAGATTTTAAGCAGAAAGTGGTACTTTTGAAGTAGCCATCTCAAAAATAAAAATGAAATGCCAAAAAACTCTCGACGCTATGGAAAACACATAGGAATAAGCACATAGGAAAACATTACATGTACCGAAATTTTTTGATATTAAAGTAATTTAAATAAATTTTGTATGTTATTTTGGAAAAATCTTTATTTATTATTGCATTTTTTAGAATAAAATACCGCTTAGAAAAGTTAATAATTCGAAAAACTATAAAACCCCTGAAACATTTCGCGATTCTACCGTATAACAATAAAACAGCCTTTTGCAGTTCAGGTTTTTTTAGAAAAAAGAAAAAAAAACATAAACAAAATAAACAAATTTGCTTGTATTCATTTGTATTAGATAACAAATTATTTTTAATTGCATAAATTCTATACAAAACTTTTTTAAAAGGGATCTACGATTAATAGTACGGATTCAAAATTAACAATAGTTATCTATTTATCCTTTTATTAAAATATTTAAAAAATAATGTTTGTTTTCAGAAGTTTAATACTTTCATATTAAAAATATAACAATAAAACAGCCTTTGATTATCAGAGGTGTTCTGGAAATCGAAACCGCAAAACGCAAGAATTTAAAAGTCGTTTTTTTAAAAAGATTTTTGTAGTAGAAGATTATTATACAGAATTCTATAAGAAAATTATAAAAAATGGGATTAAGAGTGTATTAAAAGAACTTCAAAATATTTTCGTTTTTTCGATTTCCAGACCATCTCTGAATATATTTAGAAAAAAATACCAAGAAAACTTAATAAAAAAGGTGATACATTTTCGTACATTCATTTAATAAATTCTGTTTAGATCTTTTAAAAAAGAGATCACAAATTTATAATAATTATTCCAAATTAATAAAGCTAATATTTTCATCATTATAAAAAGTATAAAAAAGCACCAACAATGGTACAAAACGCACCGAGTTGACAACGCTAACACAAACGATTTATTCAGCTAGTTCAGATAAACTTGCGATAAATATTAGAGAAGAGAGGAATTTTTCCTGCTTCGCAAGTAGATTCAATATGAATCTACCTGATTCGCTCTCAATATTTTGTATGGCGAAGCAAGTTGTGCGTTCATGATTAGGGTGTGAAGCATGAATAGAGAGCGAAGCACGTACCGTGGAAACATAGCATAATATGTATTTTCTTACCGTCTTGCCAGTACTGTCAAATGTAAACGCTATGTAATAAGGACAAATGAAAATGTTTCTCACCAAACTTGTAATCAGCTGTTTTCTTGAACATAAATTGATACACTCACTTGGAAGATAATTTTAAAGGCAAGTTCGCTTCAATTTTCAAAAGTATGAGTGTATTGGTTAAAAAAGTGTGAGTGTATTAAAACTTGATCGTGTAACCCTCAAGTTAAATCGCCCTATTATATCCTACCCTAGACGGATCTAGGGCGAATTCACTGTACAGGTGACGTTGAAGAGCCGCTGAGCTATTTTTTCTTACTTTCTCTGCAGCCGCACGATCAAGCTTTTACATACATGGACTGCTTGTTAAATTTCACAAAAATTAAAAACGGTGACGTAGGCTGCCTGCAATTTTAAAGCAATTTACTTTATGTCGATAATAAAATTTCTCTCTTATATTTACTATATTAAAAAAAAAATCTTAATATCAATTTACGAAAGAAATAGCTTACACAATAGAATTAAATCTATTGCAAACTCGCAGCGTATGACGAACGTCAGCGGAAACAAGGCCTATCCAATAGGTCTGCTTACCGCTACAACAATACAACAGTACAAAAAAACAGGCATTTTGTTAGTGTAGAATTCCTCGCGGTTGTCAAAATCTTACTAATATATGGGGAAAACAAAAGGAAAAACGTGTTTAGTGTGCATGTAAATATCTAAACAAACGTAAACAAAAATATACACATATAAGCAAAATGTAAACAACTTTTGACTTCGTTGAGGAAGAAACCAAATAAACATCTGGCTCCTTGCCTTGCGCAGACCTAACGGATAGATCTTGGGCGAACGCTATTATTGCGTTTTGTATATTTCATATACACCTGATTTTGACAGTTCAAACCGATTTGCATTGATGTTAGGAATGGTTGACATTTTAAACCGTAAACACTAACAATGCAATGCAAAAAATCCTATGTAGTTGTGGTTCCGATTCTACCTCTAGTTGAATTCGCCTTGATATACACCAATATGTTTTATTTTTGCCGACGAATATTCGCGGCCAAAAATTTATCGTTCGACCCAGTTGTGTTCCTAGCATAAAGCCCCACTTAGCTGACAGTAACAGTAAAGTTGCAAATCAGCTGCTTCATTTTGTTGCATGTAAAGCAATTAGAACGATTATAGTTACGTTAAGCGTAGCGTCTAATTCTGTAGATTACAGATTTTTCTTACTTTTTACTGTACGGTTGCATTACTGTTACTGTCGGCTAACTGGGGCTTAAGTAAATTCCAATGTCTTACGTTACAGCTAAATAAAAAAAAGGACACTATACATTTATACTCGAAATTGTGTTTACCTTATTTAAACTAAAAAAATAGTAAATATACCTATAAAAAATAGGTATAAGTACATACATACATATGTATAAAAAATATAAGTAAAAATATTTCAAAATCCGCTTAAAAATTGGCATAATGTAACTAACTATGAAACAAACTAAGTATTTATACATACATATATCATTAAGATTTTATATAAAGAATTTATGTTTCTGTTAATAGTTTTTGCAAGAGCAATATTAATTTAAATTGATAAAAAAGAGAACCATACAACATTATACATAAAAGAAATACTTATGAACGAACGATTTAGGATTCCTTAATTTCTAAAAAAAAAAAAAAATTTACTAACTGTAAAACTGAAAATCTTTATACAACATTAAAATAAAAATTAATTTAAACACTGGAGTTCATCATTATACTTTTTGATAGTAAGTAAAAAATGCTTATATGTATTTCCCTAACCCTGTATTCTACCGTAAATAAATGTTAACTAAATATTCCACAAATAATCCTTAAAACTACATATACGAGTACAAATACATATAAGCTTCTTATTAAATTACTAATAAGATAGAATGAAAGGAACAGTAACATTATTCGCCATTGGATTCAAAAAACGCTATTATCCACACAAACAGTGAAATATCATAAATTTTTGTATGTAATAAAAAACAAAAAGAACGACTTAGCAAGACCTGTTACTTGACAAATTTGATCACAACTGTGATTCGTGATTTTTCAGTAACAGTGATTAAATCACAGGCACAGAAATATCGCACATCTCTACTATGCACTGATTGATGGGTTTATTTGATAGTCTCTAGGGCCCTTAATAAATACAAAAATATAAGCTTAATCAATTATATACAAAGTTATTCATTTAATGAGTTTAAAAATTAAGGAAATTATATCACTCTTTATGTTTTTAAAGTCCTTGTGTAAGTAAATTTATTTATTCAAACTGAGCATAATTTGATTTTGTCACACAGTGTTATTATTTAGCCCTTTGCAAACAAGAAAAACTAAAAGCTGTTATAATTGTAACATACAACATTCCCCATCCCTGTACACTAATTTAAATAACTATTTACTCACATTTTCTTGACAGCCCTCCAAGCAATTGGTAGAGTGTTTTTCGATTGTCTACGAATTTTAACTACTTCGTCACATTTGGTAGTTAAACAGTAGATTTTTCGGAATTAAACAACAACAAAATACGGTAGAATCGCATTCCGAGTTCTTAAATTATACTTTTTCGTCACTTTAGTGAGTTGTTCAGATAATTGTAACAGTTATACAACTGCAACAATGGCACAATTGAATATTTCACATATTATATTGACTTCTTCGCAACGATTTGCTGTTTAATAGTGAATATTACAAAAGCCAAATACGTAAAAGAGCACAGTTTGTATTTAAGTTGCCATGTGATCGGTGCTACGTGCGTGTAAAATAATATTAATATATAAAATCATGTAAAATAGAGTGAAATTTTTAATATTTGAAAATAGAAATAGTTATAGTATTGTACTTAAAATTGGGACTCCGCGGAATCCAAATGTTACCGAAAAAAAATGTTCACGTAAAAATGAGTGCACAAAACTGCCCAAACTTATTCTTCGGTTAGATTGGTTAAAGTTTTAATAATTTCTCATGCATATTTTTTTTAGAGCAAATGAAAATGAAATTGAAAATAATAATTTGATAATTATCTTTTTTAAAGGATATTAGTGATTTTTTTTTAAACTGTCTGTTTATTTAATGACTTTAAAAATTTTAGTGTGAAAATTAGTGTTTTTGTTAAATTTTTCTAGTGAAGATCAACAATAACTTTGAGTGAAGAAAGTTTGTAAATAAAAATTTGCAATAAAAAGATATGGTAGTTATAATATGATGAAAGTTTACAAAGTAAGTGTTTGAACAAATTTGTGATTTTGTGTAGTTTTCTTTAACAAAATTTGTCCACATTAGGTTCTTAACTTTAAAACATTAACAGCTATTTTGATTAAATGTAACGTAGATTTTTTAATATTTGTTTAACTTTAAGCTCATTTTTTTATATTTTACTTAGATTTCCCAAAATCAAACAAAGATAAACAGTAAAATTACCCACTTTTTTATTATAAAGAACAATAAGAAAAAATGTAACTTCAAAAGAGTACTTTTTGGAGCCAACAGCGATACTACTAAATTTAATTGATATTAAACTTCCAAAGCGCTCTAATTCGTCATATAATATAGACACTAAGTGGATTCTTAAAGTAAATATTACCATAGTGGGACACTTCTTCCCGAACGATGTAACTACATCAATAAGAATTGAATAGCAAAAGCGATAGGTTTTTGCTAAATGGAGAAACTATTTAGATTATTTTTCGATCGAAATTGTTTGCAGGGAGGTGATATATGTACTTAAATAGGTGTGTATGTAGGTGTTTATGTGTATCCTTAACAGCAGTTTATTAAAGAATATTTGTGTCTATTTATGATTTCAAAGAGAATCAATGTGTTTAAGGATTAGGGCTGTCAGATTAATTTTAACATTTTTCACCAAATTTATTTTCAAAAATCGCCGAGGCCTTTATTTTTTAGACAATAAAATATAAATAAGTATTTAAAATTATTAAAAAATAAATCCTAACAAAAAAATTTGTTTCGATTCGCTAAAATCAGCTAAAAATAAAAAAAAGACGTCATGATATGTATTTTGCTTAATTTTTTTTTTAACAAAATAAAAATAATTAGTGAACACAAAAAATTTACAATGTTTACTAAACAATATATATATTGTTAGGGAATTAATTTTATTCAACGAAGGTACAAAATAAGTGCATTATGTACTATTAACATTCATTTAATTTAACTCGTAATAACACGCCAAGAAGTTCGTATTGCATTCTACTTCGAAGGCGAGTTTTAGTGAAGCTCATTATTGAAAACACTCTTTTAACACAAAGATTACAAGTTGGATTTAGCAGCATATAAAGAACAGCCAAATAAGTTATTTGAAATGGTGCAAACCTGCCGTATTCTTTTAGCCACATATAAAATTTAAGATTTAATTACATAGGTGGAATATCATCACTAAATTGGTCTTTCCAATTTACAAATGGTACTTTTTTCCATTGTGTTTCATAAACATCCAAAGTTACGTTAGGATTCTCTAACAACAACGAATATTTTTTAGTGATAATAAATTGCCACATTTTATAATGGAAATATGTTCGTAAGCTTTAAATATATTCAAGTTTTAAGGAATACTATTTATTAATTCTTTAAAGAGCATCTAAAAAAATGAAACACAATTTTATCGAAGATTTTCACTTCACTTCAACATTACATAATTTAGATTCAAATATTTTCCATTCATATGAATGCCTGAAATTGAATACATAAAAACACTAGAATAAAAATAATATTATTTTTTCGTATTGATAAAATAAATTCATGGCTCATCAAAAATAGTCAATCAAATTGCCAACTATTTTATAAATCGCTATGTCGCCAATTCAAAAATTAGGCCGCCAAGCATGTTTAAAAATCGCTACATCTGCCAGCCCTGATAAGGATTACGAAAAGGTATAATACAACAACAGCAATGCAAAAACAAAATTAATCCATTATACTTAGTCATGTTTAATCCAGAGAGTGAGTAACAATGAGTAAGTGTTTTAAATAGAATATGTGTAAAAATCTTAATCAATGGGCACGTGTTTTCTACTAAATGAAAGTACATAATAACAACAATTAATCTACAGCAGGGGTGTCAGCGTCATGCACAATTGTGTCAGCAAAACTCACATGTACGCTTACGCTCTTTTATTTTGCGAGCGTAAAATATAATTTTTTACTGCAAAACACTCTCATTCAGCGGGAAATATCGCACGGCCTGTTTTGAGGCCTCTAAACAGAAATAATATATTTATTATTTATTATCTTTGTTTATGTTTTGTTTTATTTCTGTTTTTGACATTGTACAATGATTGACATATAATATCTACATTGTTTTGCATTTAAGCTAACGATATGTGTTTTGTTTGTGAAAAAATTCTTTGTTGCCTTTTAAAGGGTCCCTTTTTCTTTCGTTAAAAAGACGTACCTAAATGCAGAAATTATTAAGAAAAAAATAGCCACAAGAATTTGTTGGTATTTTGTGCTTGTAAAAATATTTTTCTTTCTGTACCAATCGCGTCAATGGGTTTTTTTCCTTTGAAAACACTTTTCTCAAGTAAGTAAAAATATTTAAAAAAGTCTTGTTTTCCTACAATTTATGTGTAAACCTATACACATAAAAGCAAATGTGACAGCAGGTAAAATTTTTGGGTAAGAAGATGTGTATTATTAATGTATTAATGAAACTTTATTGTTTAACGTCCACAAACCTAAAAAATGTTTTGTTGTTTCGAAACTGCAATTTAAATTTAGAAGATATTATTGGTAAATAAAAGTATATTTTTATAGGCTAGTAAAATCTTCTCTTTTTATAATGGTGGTTAATAATTATAGAATATTTTTAAACTTAATGGAGTTATTATTTGCATTAGCATGTGCAAATGAATTTTCATTGTTGGCATTTGCAAAGGTATGTTGAGCACCAAATTAAAAATATTAGAAAGAATTTAATAAGGTAGTAAAATGACTTCAAATATTGTCAAATGCTCAATTTTTCCAAAAAATAAGCAAAGTTTCTGCGAAATGCAGGTTCCAAATTAAATTTATTTAAATAATAACTGAGTGTGTCTGTCCATAACTCAACATTTTTCGATAATTGTATTATTATTAATTGCTCTAAAGTCTTCATAGCAAAATATGTATGTTAATTAGGCCTCGTAATAGGCCTCGCAACCGCAGATTCCTCCCGCTGAGAATGAAAGAGACAAGAGTATTCGCACCAATACAATCATAATTGACACCACTGATCTACAGGCAGCAATCCGCCATTAGGTAAGAAACTATACCACCTGGGTATCGATATTGTTATCGAACAAGAAACATCCATAATATCGGTTAATTCTTTGATATGTTTAAAGCCAGTGAAAACTAGAGTAATAGCATGTTCGCACGGTGCTTTGGATTACTTCGCTCTCTGTGTTTATTACTTATTTGGATTACCGTGTTCGCACGGCACTTTCGTAATCGGTTTTAACAGTTCTTCTTCTTATTTTTATTTATTGCTAAATTTAATTGTTTGTTTGAAGTTAAATGTGTTAAGAATGGAGAGAAAAAGTATGTTAAAAATATTATTTCAAAGAAATATATAAAATAATTATTTTTTCAGTAAACAGAAAAGCTGTTAGCAAATGGAGTCAATGCAGCGAGCGGGCATTGTTGGAGATATGGCGAATTTTTAGTGCTTTGACAGCTAGTGATGGTAAAAAACCGATAAAAATTAGAGCTCACATTGATTTTGAAGTAATCCACAGGGTAATAGAAATAGAATTACGTACAAATGAGATAATCCGCTCTCAAAATTTTGTATGACGAATTATGTAATTTGGACCATAATTGGGCTGTGAATTACGAATAAGAGAGCGAATTACTAAAATACGCTGCCGTGCGAACATGCTATAAATTCAAAGGTATGTAACCCTGCGGCCACACGATCAACTTTTTGATGAGTCTTTTACAAACATATACTGTTTGTCAAAATTTACACAAATTGAAAACTGTGACGTAAGCTGCAAGCAATTTTTAAGCAATTTACTTTCAAGATGTCATAAAGAAAAAAATGTATACTGACTAACGAAAAATTTGCTCACTAAACTTCTAATCAGCTGTTTAATTGAAAGTAAAATTGCCAAACAAATTGATAGTTAAAATTGAGAGCAATCTCGTGATCAATTTAAAAAGTGTGAGTGTGTTAGTAAAAAAAAATGAGAGTGAGAGCAAATTGAAAGACAAAAATTTATCGTGTGGCCTCCAAGTAAGATCTGGCAATGTTCTGACAATATACTGCCAAAGAAAAATTGTTACTAAAAGTAAATTGTCAGTTCAGACGATTGTAAGAAAACCATACCATTTTATTGGCATACAACGGTCTGACAATAAATTCATCTTTCAACAAAAATTGTCAGTTCACAATGTTGTGAGATAATTGTATGGAAGGAACTGCCAGACATGTTTTTAGACATTGTCAGAAAATGGAAACTGCATGTATTTTTATAATATGGAAAAGTGGAAATATTATTATTGAAGGGGAAAAGCAATAGCAAGAATTTAATAATTATTTTATGTCGTTTTAAATAGGTTTCATTAAAATTAATTTAAATTTAACAAAATTAAACTTTTAGGTTTTTTCATTCGGTATGGTGCAGTTTTGTCAGCTGTTTACCCCAGTTAGAACCCAAATCTCAAAAATGTTCCTGTTTGTTTACATATTTTCATGTTTGTTTACACATAGTTAGTGCACGCCATTTTTTTCAATTTGTGTTTTTATTTTGAAGGCACAGTTTTTTGACGTCTCGGTTCAAAATACAAAAACAATTTGGACTGTTGTTTTTGTCTTGTTGTACTTGTTGTAGCAACGAGTTTACCTTGTGTAGTTGTACCATGGGAAAAAGCAGAATAAACATCTGGCTCCTTGCGCAGACCTATTGGACAGGCCTTGGTGCAGTTCTACTTTTTTTTTTGATATGAAACAATTATTTTTGAACGATACGAGTACTTTTTGGCCGATAGAAACTCGGTACTCGGTGCGAAAGTACAGATGCCAAAGTACTCGATATCAAATGAAAAGTATCGAGTAATGCAAGGAACACAACTGGGACGAACTAAGAATTTCGCCCAACACGACGATTTTTTCAATAAAAATCAGCTGAGTAAATTAGTCATATAAAGCACAATAACGGAAAATAACTAACAGCTATTATAACATTGGTTATTGGCTTTCTTTAAAAAAAATGTTCGTAATTAATAAAAAGTTTTTTTTTCTAAATATATATATCAAAAGATAAGTCAAAAAATCTATAATTGGTACCGTCATAATGAGAAATAAAATGTCAGATAAATGACGACTGATTTGACAGCATATTACTGTTTTTTTTTTCATATGCTAATCCCGCGAAGCTCTACACTTGTCAGCAGCAGAAAAGAGTCTCTGTCGGGAATCGAACACGCAACCCCGGCGCTGATAGACTAGCGCATTAAAGAGTAATTAGTGCGAAATGGAGTGCTACTCATGGCAATATGTGGTCCACACGTCGCAAATTTTATGGAGCAATCACATTTGATGTTTGCCGCAATAAATATTGCTAAGAGGCGTTCCGGGGTTAATAATAGGAATTAAAGGGCTGCGCAAAATATTCTTAATGTTCTGTGTTCTACTTCACACAACTATCAATCATATTATTTCACTGTAAACATACATAGCAAAACAAACATAACAACACATTACTCTCACCAAAACAAGCATAACTTGAAAAGTTTTTCTTTTCTGCTTTGTTATTGCTTGTATTATCAAAACAAACAGAATATCAACACAAAAACAGACAATGAAATAAAGAAACGGTAAATTATAGTAAAAGCATCGAGTGCACGTAATTAGGAATTTAAAAAATTTAAAGTGATCTTAGCTTATAACATAAATGGATGCATTAAATGTAAGCAAAATTGATTTGTTTATTTTATTTTAGTCGACCTTTATTATTATATTAGGTAGGTATAACTAAATTATCAAGCTTGATGTCTTTTTTTATTTTTATATAAAACTTTAAACGTTTATTTAACCAATATTTCTAATTAAAAAATTTTTTAATATGTCAGTTATTGTTAAATTTGTTAAAAATTGTTGAAAATTAATAAAAATAAGGAAGAAAAAACCCTGAAGAAGGCACTCAAAGGAGTGCCGAAATATTGGTTAAATAAACGTTTAAAGTTTTATATAAAAATAAAAAAAAGACTTTAAGCTTAATAATTTAGTTACCTATATTATTTCCTAAATTTTTAATAATATTTTAAAGGAACCTACAACCGAACCCATTGAAAACCACTCAAACGAAATTAAATCAAAAGTTTCTCCCTTTGCAATTTTCTCTTTGTTTATGTTTACAATCAAAACATTCAAACATGCTTGGAATGTTCTATTTCTGTTTTAATGTTCTACTTCATCTTTGTTCTAATTCAGCTTTATTTTAGTTCAGCATTGTTCTTGTGCAGTTTTGTTCTATTCTTCTATATTTTGATCGTAAAGCAAAACAATTGTTTTTGGAAGTATGAGTTTTGTAATGAGAGAGTAATATACACATACTATCTACATTTAATGAAACTGCTTGTAAGCAATTTTTCTTGTGCTTGTGCAGCTCTTTAATAGGAATGTTTATTTTACTTGAGGGTTACACGACTAATAGGCCCCATACACGACTACAGTATGCATGTGCAATCAAGTGATTGTGCCAGCTGATTGACCGTGTATGAGCTTGTGGTGTGATTGTACCAGCTGCTGGTGCTAAATCAAAAATAGTTTGATATTTTTATGATTGTACCAGCATGATTGAGTCATGTGTTGTAAATTTAGCTCATAAAAGTTAAATCGTCAGTGCATAAACATCAAAAAAATAAAAAAATTTAAATTGCAAAGGAAAATCGTCAAGGCATAAACATAAAAAATAGAACTTTTTTAACAAAGTATTTTAAATATGAATGCTAAAGAAAAAATATTTTGGGGAGAATTTCTCGAACTTTATAAAACAATGCATTGCCTCTGGAAAGTTAAAAGTACGGAATACTGCAATCGTAAATAAAAAAGCAATGCTACAATAAAATGGTATTTTGTAAAAAAAGATCGAGTCTGGCGATGAAACAATAAAGGAACCACCATGCAAAAAAACGAAAAGCAACAGCGGAAGATAATTTGCTACATATGGCATGCCAACAATTAAGAATTGTACCAGCATGCTGGTGTATTGTGTGCTTCAAGCTTAATAATCATGATGGTGTTGTGTATGGGCCCTATAAGTTTTATCTATCAAATTTTAATACACCCACACTTTTTTTACCAATACACTCATACTTTTAAAAATTGAAGCGAACTTCCCTTTAAATTTCTCTTTCAAGTGAGTCTATCAATTTACGTTCAAGAAAATATCTGATTACAAGTTTGGTGAGCAAATTTTTCGTTGGGTTTATTAGTTGTTTTCTTGATGACATCTTGAAAGTAAATTGCTTCAAAATTGCGTGCAGCCTACGTCACAGCTTTCAATTTTTGAAAATTTTGTCAACTGTATATGTAAAAGGCTATCAAGAAAAACTTGATCGTGTGGCTGCAGTGTTAAAATAAATTTCAACTAGAACTTAAAATTTTAAGACTAGTGTTTTTTTTTTCTAAAGTTACCCACACACGAGGCAACATTTGTCAAAACTTTGGCATGTTTCACTAAATGTTGCTACGTGTGTGGGGATGTTTCTAGTTGAAATTCTTGTTACCTTTTTGGTTTCTCAAATATCCAAATTTTTTGATATTTTATGTTTCCAAACACAATGTTTTATCGTGTGTGGCGATGCTGAATGTTTTTCGTTATCATTTTGTTGAGAGCAGTTGTTGAGTGAGATGCTTTTGTAACTCTCGGAGATAAAATATGAAGAAATAAATCGGAAAATGGCAACAATTGCAAATTGTGAGAGTTGGAAAACAATTATTATTGAATATAAAATTTTTCCAAATTTATGGGACATAAAATATGATAGGTATACAAAGAAAATAAATAAATTTTTTTTTTTGTGTTTTGTAGTAGTATATTCAAAAAACACTCAATACTGATGTTTCGTTGTTAGTGTCATCGTCTGTGGTAAAAACTGAAACATAAATAGTAACACGTTTTTTGACAAATAATGCATCGTCTGTGGGTACCATAAAAATACGCTTTTTTCGATTCTGGTGCGTCTTGAAATGCGAAAGTTGACAACGCTGCTTATAAAGTCTACCTCTGTTAACTAACATAACAGCTGCCAATAATTAACAGAAATAGAAATTATGACATTTGGCCATTTTGACTCTTCGTTACAGCTGTTCAACTCAACAAAAAAAAAGACGCTGAAAAAGTTAACGAATTAGACAAATTTTTGTAAAAAGTAGAAATTGTTTGTTTGTAAAATAATAATTGATTTTAATATTGTTTAAAGGAGAAAATATAGAGTATTTTTGGTAGTAAACTGACCTTAATATAATCGAAAGCAGGTGAGTTGAGTAAATTTATAGAAAATGTGTAGAGTTGGCGCCCAGCTGCTTAATGTGTAATTTTTTCTGCTTAAATGAAAATTTTCAATGGTTTAAAGCTTAATTATTAGTTATTTGTTGTTTTAAAGTATTTAATATAATTTTTAAAGAAAATCTTTTTTTTAAAGCGCTTGACGACAAAATTTAGTTGGCAAAATTTTTTTTGCACAATTGTTCTTTTGCAAACATTGCTCATTTTTTAATTTAAGAGTAAATGGTTGTGTATGTATGTATATATGAGTGTAATTTCTGTAAATCCTGTTGTCTGCTTCTAGCAGTTATGTTAGTTGTTGTTGTTTTTGTTGGGTTCTGTCGCCGTCAACGTCTTTGCAGCTGAAGGTTTAAATTTGAGTTTTGTTGTTCAGTCGCCTGTTCAACGTTGCTGAAGCTGCATCTCATCTCGGAAACGGTATAGAAACAAACACACAGTATTTTTTTTGTAATTCTGTTAATTAAAGAGAAAATTTTTAATTAAAGATCCTGATTTAAAAAAAAATTTTGTTTTTAACAAGATTTTTGCAGAAAAAACTGCAAATTTTAAACATTAAGTGTGTGTTAGTGGCAAATTTAAGGCTGTGTGTTATATTTTATTGAAAAAGCCGGTCATTGTCCTACTCTCATTTTATTTGCCGGAAATATTTTGCTTATCTGGTATATAGAGGAGAAATTAAAAAAGGCTTCGTCTGTCAATTCACAAAAAATAGACGGCTACACTGACTGGAGTTCGTGTTGAAAAAATTTTACGTGTGCAGCTCCAACAACAAAATTTTAAGCAAAAACGACGTCGGCGGCGACAAAACTTGCAGGAAAGCGATAACTACAGCAACAATTTGAAAAGAGATACAAAAATTTAAACAACTCGGGACTGCCAACGACATAATTGTCTCTACACCAAATTTTTAAATTAAAAAGAAAAAAACAAAATAATTAAAAAAAAATTTAAGTTTTATTTAAATTAAATAACTTGCTGTCTTTATCTTAAAAAGCCACGCTATGGTAACCATGGAAAATGCTGAAGAAGTTATGCAAATTTTGGATCGTTTTACCCGACTTAAGCAAAAAGAGATACCCAAGGAATTAGATGAATACTTGGGCTATGTGGCCAAGACGGGTGACACCGTTTTCAAATGGGCTTCCTTAAAATATTTGTTCAGGGAAAAGTTATTAAATGTTATAAAAAATTTTCATGACACCACTCCTCGTATAGATGGTAAGTAAAAAAATCAAAAATTTCTCCATTTTCTGTTTTTTTTTTTAGTTTTACATCCAGTCTGGTCCAACCGGCTTTTTAACAAACCTAAACTCCTGTTTTTTTTTCTACAAAAAGCTACTTTCTCTTATTTTACATAAAATAAACCTGCTTAAAAACGTTTTTATAAATTTTATTTAAATAGGGCGTTCTTTTTTTTTTTATTAAACATTCGCAAAATTCTTTTTTTTTTACGAATTTTTTTTGCCATTTTCGTATTTTTTCTTTTAATTTCACATTATTCTTTTGTTCTTTTAGCTTTATAATATATGTATGTATATATTAGTTCAACTCTGTTTTCAATTTCCTCTTTTTTTTTTTTTTTTAGTCTGTTGTTTGGTTTACTCTTTATTTTTGCTCTTATATTGTGTATATATGTATGCAAAAAAAGAAATAAATAAAAATTCAAATAAATTGAGAGCACTTAAACAGCTCTTTTTAACAGTGGGTTAATTTAGGTTAAGTTTATAACAAATGTGTTTTTGTGTTCATGTTAAAATACTACTAAAGTTAATTCAGTTGATTCTTTTTTACTATTGTAAAAAAGGAAAAGAACTAATTGTTATTGTATATGATCACATTAAATCTATTTATTTTCTTAATTAAAAACAAAAATGTGAAGAACGTGGTCTTAAAAACTAAAATAAAGTTAATTATAAGCTGAAAACTCGTGGCATTAAGTGCTGATTCACCCGCATGCGTTTTAGGAGAGATAAATTTCAAACTAGAATATGCTTTTGTTAGCCTAAGGTAGTTTTACACGATATGTATTTTGCAGTGGTTTGTCAGATGTAAAATTCATACATATGTAATTGCAATGTCTGACAAAATTTACAAATGCTGAAGGTTTATAATTTTTGCTTTCACACGTTCGTTTTTTGGTTTCATCCGGCATAACCTAATATCGTTCATAACAGCAAATTATTTTATTATAGGGTAAGTGCTCCTAAGTTCGGCATGTACCAGTAGTCGGAATATTTTGTTTTAAAACTTAAATAAATAAGAATTGCGGTAGTTATATATTGAAATAATAACACAAAAACTACACAAATATTCTCAACTATCTATGTGAGAAAAATAATTGAGTTTAGAGGAGTAGTTTTTGCAGTGTCTTACCTTTATTCAGTGTCGGTCGCCTAACATTTGCGGTAGTGCTCATTTCTTAGTGAAAAATTAGTGGCAAAGAAAAGTTTGCGAGTCAGAAATTAAGTAGGATAAAGCCCTTTTTGGTCGAAAGTTGTTTTTTTAAGCAGAGAACAGTTGAAATAACACTGTAAATATGAAAATCAAATAACTTTTATTTAATTTCTCTCATTCTTAGCGATGCCGACATTAGGAACAAAAAAATGTTTGATTTTCCAGTATTCGGCACCCTTATGCCGACTACTGGGAAAACATAGTTTTTGTTCAATTGAGCTCAAATTATAGAAAATTGTTCATTACTCACTTTACTTCTCATTTATCACATAAAAAATGAGCTTAGAGTAAATTTACCCAGTAGTCGGCATCGTTTAAAATGAGTGATTTCGATCTGCCGACGACAGGATCATTGTTGCCCTAAAGTCGGCAACAGGTTATACAGCGTGATCCATTTCGAGGTTCCCTACTTTTTTAATGAAAAAAAAACACAGAAAATTCAAATTTAATGGGGAATGTTTATTATCATTTGAAAGATCATTCTTTGGCATTTATTTTTTGAAGATTATGTCTATCAAATGTTGGCCGGTGCTACGTCGAAGATGGTCCATCCGTTGCGTCTAATTTTCGATGACTCGTTTGAGCATTTCGACTGGTAACTGGCGAATAACACGCGTAATGTTTTCCTCTAAGGCCTGAATCGAAGCGGGTTCAAAAAACTTTTTATTTTATTTTTATATTTTTCCAATATTTCGGTCAAAATCTCTGACCATCATCAGGGGAATATTTTAAATAAATAAACAATAAAAGTTTAAAAAACTCGGACAAATTTAACAGAGAATCAGAGAAGTCTTAAATTTGTCCGAGTTTTAAACTTTTATTGTTTATTTATTTAAAATATTCCCCTGATGATGGTCAGAGATTTTGACCGAAATATTGAAAAAATATAAAAATAAATAAAAATAAAATAAAAAGTTTTTTGAATTTTATTTATTATTTATATAGGACCTCAAGCCAAAATAATAAAACAACATTTAAACAATATTTTTTTGTTTTTAATCAGCTTTATTCCGGTTGTCGTATAGGTACGACTCTGTCATTTTTTGTAGTAGATTAAAGAACACTGGTTGTGTTTTACTTTAATATATTACGTATACGACAACGACAACCAGAATAAGGCTGAATATTTCTTGTTTTTTACATTCACTGAGAACTGGTAGCAAGAAAAATTGTTCACGGGAGTTTGACGATAGCATTTTTTCCTTCGAGTGGAATAAAACTTTCATGGAAACACAAATTCCACTTGGTTTTCACGATAGGGGAGGTGTGAATATAAACAAAAAAATGTATCTTAAAGCCAGGTGTTTTACGAATAAAATACGACATATATCATAAAAATCGTAGGATAAATGTTAATTTGTATGTATTATTTATTATTGTGGTCATTATTTCATCATGACTTAAGAACGATTGGTTCGATTTGGAAACAGTTACCAGCGAATAACTAAGAACTAAGTTCCCTTTATCCATCTTAGCAATAGTTTTTCATATTTTCAAGATATGTATTTAGAAAATTTTTTAAAGCAAAAATAAATGCTATTTTATGTTTTAAAGCATTCATAAAAAAAATTATAAGAGCAAAAATTTTACATTTGATTAATTTATCGGAAAGCGAATAAAATAAGCCATAAACCATGAACATTTTATTTTTATTCAAAATTCATTAAAATTTTTATTTATAGTACATACCGTACAGAAATTTAATTAAGAGACTTTCGTGTCTTGATGCAGTGTTATATAAAAATCAAATTGGCAAATTTTTCTAAACAAAAATCTTAACGAAATTAAATTTGGCGAATGTTGGTCATTTTCGGTGTAAAATTGGCGAATAAGGTAAAAATTATGTGACAACCCTGATTTATATATACATACAGGCGTGTTCTCAAAATTCACTTTTTCGGAAATTGATTTGAAATCAATAAAAAGGTGTTATGTGAAAACATTTATACTAATTAGTCAAAAAAAAAAAAAAAAAAAAAGTTAACAACAATTATGAAGTTTGATTTGTTAAATTTTATTATACAAAGGTAAAAAATTAATGAAAATGGCAACAATAAGTAAAGTTCTATAAGCACTGTAAAAAAAGAAGCGCACAGTGGTTTGCTCGTGATTTAGAACAATGAAAATCACTACTAAAAATTAAAAATCTAGTGACTTCCAGAACACCAAAATATTCCTCCTGTGATTTCCAAATCATTCTTGATTTGAAATCACCGTGATTTCAGAACATGACTATATTTTTTTATTTAATTATTTAAAAAAAAAAAAAAAAAACAATTGTAATAGGTATAAATACAAAAACACAATATATTGTGTGGCAGCTCAATTCAACTTTTTGTACAAATTGAAAAAGTGGCATCTCAGTTCATTTTGTTCTGTAGCCCGTTTCTGTATTTCTCGCATCGTAAAATTTCCCGCATGAAACAAGTGAATTATAACAAAAACAGTGCAATATGAAACAAAAATTGGTTTTTCTCACATAAGTGTTTCTGTATATTTACTTTGGGAGAATTATCTGTCATTTAAATAATTTTCCAGCATTTATTGGAAGGATGTGAGAAAAAGTGTATCTGTATTAATATTTTGCTAAAAGTTTCTCACAAGAACTGTCAAAATAAGTTACATTTAAAATTGATGCGAGAAAAATAAAATTTTAATAAATGGAGCACAAATTATGTTTGTATGTACACAAGAATGTGTATTATTATTTTTTTTATTTGAAGGGAAAGAATTTTAATGATGAAAATAAATAAAACACAATTGTTAAATTTTTTTATTTTAATTTTTTTAAGCCCTTCATTGCTTTCGTTTTATGCAGGGCTGCCAGATAAATTTTTGAAAAAATCGTTAATTTCCTAAGAAAGAATAAAAAAAAATCGGCTAATTTGTTCAAAAAAATCGGAAAATTTAAAATTAATTTTGACAAATTTTTTTCGATTTTTATTAAAACATAATCAAAAAAATTGGTAAAGTTCATGGGTAAAATACATATTTTATACATACTTAAACTTGAGATCTATTTAAATAAAATTATTTATTTTATTTTTCTCTTTAATCCGATAACAATTTAAAATTTCAGACTGTTTTTTTTCCTGAAAATATCGCTTAAAGGCGTAACAAAATATCATATTGAACTTGCCAAAAAAGGCCAAAATTTCCTATAGTGCATTGATTAAAAATGGTGTAATAGTTTAATGTATTGATCACATAAACAAATGTATTAAATAATCTAAGGAAATAAAAATTTAGCAGTTTTCCTTCGAAATTTTAATTTTTCCCATATATTTTTAAGCTGCCATGTTTTTAAAGATATCGTTTTTCTGTGGTGCAAAATATATAATCATACTAAACTAATTAAAGTTATTTTATTTCGAAGACTGAATAATATGTTCACCAGAAAAAATCAGCAAATCGGCACTTTGCCAATTTTGGAACAAAAAATCGTCAAAATGACGATAAATCGACAAATCTGGCAGCCCTATTTTTATTATATCTATTTCTTTCGTTGACGTTTCGCTTGCATTTGACATTTAATTACTGGAAGTATTCCAGTTAAAACAGAATCTGTGTTGTCTGTTCTCGCAATCAAATACAGAAACACTTTTTTCTTACAAATCGAGAAACGATGGAATTTTTTGTTTCACACTTAATGTGAGAAATTTTGCAATACGAGAAATACAGAAACGAGCTACTGAACAAAAATTAAACCAATTCAAGAAAAAAATTGCCGAACAAAATTATGTCTTTCTCTCTCAAAAGTAAGACGACAAACTCAATATAAAAATAATTTTGTCCGGGCAAAAAATATTGCTCGGGACGCATGGGTTGAATCCATTAGTTGCAGACCAGTATACCAAAACTTCAAAAAAATCTGCTTAAATCTGCTAAATCGTAAAATGAAGAAAATATGCAACAAATCTGATAAAAATTGAACATACATAAATTTTTTAATATTTCAAATTTACTAAAAATATGGTACATTTTTACAAAAAAAGAATATGCCTTTCATCTGATGAATTTTTATAAAAGAATTATGCTAAAATCTGCTAAATAAAATGGAATTAATTAGTATTGTGGTTATTTTATTGAACTGTTAATGGTTTTTAATCCAAATTTAGATATTTTAATTAGGCTTAAGTTCATTGAATTTAATTTGCATTAAATTATTTTTATGAAGAAAGGAATTTTTACAACATGGAATAAAATGGAATTTTAATATATATTTCATAAATAAACTTATTTTTTAAGAAAAAATATGCTGAAAATTCTGCTTTTATAAAAAGTAAAAATATGCAAGGAAATATTATTTATTATTTACATACATACAGTGGTGTTCCTTAAAATAGAGCCACCTTCCACTAAGAATTTTAAATAAAAAAACGACATACTAAATCTTCGGAATAAAGTTTTAGATTTTTTATTTTATGCAACTGAACGAGATAAGAATTAAATAACAATATTTATATTTTGATAAAAACCTTAAAAAATATATTTATACGGAAAAACATTTGTAATTTCTTATTTTAGGTGGGAAAGAAATATAGTCATCGACTTCAACTACCTGTAAGACAACAAAATTAAAACATGACCAAAGTAGTAAATTTAAATCATTTCTAAATTACCTTAGTATTTAGTAGAATATCCTTTATTTTTGATAACGGCCGAGCAACGTTTAGTAGGAATAGAGTCTACAAATTTTTGGCATGTCTCAGTTGAAATATTATTCCAGTGATCTTTATTTGTTTCATGTTTTCCCTTAAGAGCTACCTTAACTACCCACCATAGGTTCTCAATGGGGTTTAAGTCTGGCGACTGACCAGGCCAGCTTAAAATCTACACCCCATTGTTTTCAAACTAATCTTTTGCCCGCTTCGATGAGTGTTTCGGGTAATTTTCTTGCTGAAACACCCATCGAAGCGGCATTTCCCATTCCGCGTAGGTCTTCATAAAATCGTTAAGCAGATTTGTATAAAAAACAGCAACCATTCATTCTTCAATCCGTAATATAGGTCCAATTCCACTGTACGAGAAACATGCTCACACATTATATTTCCCCACCGTGTTTAATTGTTTTTATGGTGTATTGAGGAAGATGTTCGGTGGTCTTCGTACACACTGATTGCTTCTATCAGAGTTAAATAAATTTATTTTTGTCTCATCGGACCACAAAATATTTGGCCATTTGCTGGCAGGCCAGTTTACATGTTCTTTGGCTGTAACCTATTTTTTAAATTAATTTTTTTAAGGAATGGAACTTTTGCAATTTTTGATTATTAATAGTTTTCGTATAGTTGAAGTGGCTACGTCGAGATAATATTCTTTTTTTAAGGCGGTAGATGTGATTTTTTTATTTTCTTCCTCTTTTTTTCTTCTTTATACTCAAATTTTATTGCATTTTCCTTCATTTTATTAGATTTTATTTTTTATAATTTCCCTACGTTCGTGTGCTCAATGTTTAGATCCACCCATTCTTGATTTTTACAATTTGAAATTATAGGAATGAACATTTAAGTCTTTAAGGAAATAAACTTACGTTTCTATGGTAAAAATTTTAAATACAATAAAATTTTAAACTTTTACAAAATATGTTTATGTAACGCCTCTATTTTAAGGAACGCTTAATTAACATCGCTCACTAAAGAGGAATGAGATAATTTTTTAAATTATTGATGCAAAAATGTTAATAAAAATAATGGTTTCATACCTAAACTTTTGCTTGTCACAGTTTCCTCAAGCAAAATAAGTACAGTAAAATACAAAAAGATAGGCTGGCTCTATTTTAAGGAACACCACTGTATACGGCACTATTACAATAGTCATGCCTATAGGCATTTAACCGAATTCGAATATAATGAATATAGAACATGAAAAATTAATATATAAATTACACCGACATCAGGTTTATGGTTTTACAACAGAGTTGCATACTGTTAAAAAAAGTTTAAAATAATAATAAATAGGTATTTCATAACTAATACCAACCGATACTATTCTTAATGCACTATTCTTAAGCGTGCTAAAGCATTTCAGTGTATGTTTATAAAAATGTCATTCATACTCCCGGGTGAGCGCAATGTACATAATTCTTTAATGTCTTTGTATAGGAGGTGCCCCCACTTAAAACTAAAAAAAAAATATATATAACCTATAGCACCTCCCAGGACTGTAAAAGTCTCATTAAGGTCGTTTCAGAGGTTAAGGAGATTACCTCCTACAAACAAACAAACATTACCTGTTTTTAATAACTTCACGTTTACGTAAGAGTACCTACATATACATAAGCTTTGTTCGGAAAACGGAACTGCTGATTATACGTTTACGTAAGTATAACGAGACCAAAAAAATATAAAAATTAAACAAATTTTCCTTCCCAAAAACGGTATTAAAAATGTCACTAAGTAAAAAGAAAATTTAAACTTTACAGCTTCGTTTCTCCCTTCTTGGGCTGGGTTTTTGAAATTTAAGTTATTACCAATGTTGAACAGTTTGGTTTTGCTTAAAAAGTTGGTCCTTAATGAAATAATAAAAAAAAAAAAAATCACATTTCGCCGGAAAAAACCGAGTTTCAGGCTACGTCAGCTTTGTCAGAAAGAAATCTACATATGTATATATGTATGTATTTATCTTTGTATATCAAACACTATTATTATTTAAGCACTTTTAGTTGTATTTTTTTGTCTGGCGCTAAAAAGTCTTGTTTAGACTATTATACTTTAAATTAATACATGTCAAAAACGATAGTAATATATAAAAGTGTGATAGTGTGAATGCAGTGAATTATGGAAATGAGAAGCATTACGAAAAAAAATTTGACATCCCATACTTCTTCATCGTTTTTTTGAAATTTTTCAAAACAATAATATTTTTCATTTGATCAGGATTGAATTTTATCAAAAGCATGTTCATGTGTGATAGTGTGAACACAATGTGTGATAGTGTGGCAGCCGCAACAAAACTCATTAGATTTCTATCTTACAAAGTATTATGGAATACTTAAGACTTGTGTGATAGCATAAACTAGCTTTAAGTTAGCGCTTTTAATAAGATCCTATTTTAACGTTTTTTTTTTTTTTTTTTTTTTTTTTTTTTTTTTTTTTTTAATTAAAAAAATAATTTTAAATTTATTATTTATTTTTTTTTTTTTTTTTCTTAATCACATTTTTCTATCTCAACGAAAAAAAAATGACTCAAAATTAATTCTTGGTACCTATTTTCTTTTTTCTTAATTTCACAACATTTTGTGTTGTTGGTGTTTGCTCATCCATCTGCATGCCCGTTTCACACAACTAAAAATAACACACATTGAAAAATTCATTCACTTTAAGTCTGGTTCTAAAAATAGAAGAAAAAAAAAACAGCACAAGGAACATAAAAAAAACTCCCCAAAAAAGTCGACTTTGAATGTAATTTCTTTAAAGCTTTACTTTATTTTTATGGCTTTTGTTTTTGTTGTTTGTGTACATTCATTAAGCTCAAATATCTGCCAGCCTTTTTTTAATTCTTTGGCCATAGTGTTTGTTTGTGGATTATATATTTTTATACATTTTTTATTTTTTTATTTTTTTCCTTTTAAACATTAGATTTGATAATTTTACTTCTTTGGTAGTTCTTTTTCTTTGTGTTTTCTTACATATGTATGTATTTAATTTTAATTATTTATTTTTGCCGGCTGTTTTAATTGTTTGTTTTTTATACCCTTCACCAAAGGTAAAAGTATAACTTTGTCATTCCGTTTGCAATTTCTACAATATTGATCCAAGACCCTATAAAGTATATATGTACATATATTCTGGATCTTTATGAGAAGAGGAGAACAAATCAAGATGTCCTTGTCTCCGTTGAAATTGTTTTTCCAAAGACCCCAAATATGATGATATGTCACATATAGTCCAGAATAGTTTGCTTTTGAAATTCAGCCTGATGGGTTCACAAATGGCTGAGATATGAGAAAAAAACCTGGACTGCCTCTTATTTTACCAATAAATCCCTTATTGTTATTGTTGTTTTTTAATTTGTTTTTTTTTTATATCTGGAGAACGGCAAAGAAGAAGTTCCCAAATTAGGTACAGAATCTTGGTTGCACAACATCCGCCAAAATGTGGCCGGGATTGGAAAAGTGGGGGTGCACAAAATAGATTAATTTATAATTAAAGAACGGCATTTATCAAACTTTCTGTTCTTATCGCACCATGGTGAAGGGTATATAATATTTTCGGCATAGCCGAATATAACACTTATTGTAAAGAATTTCAATTGTTTGTGGTTGGTTTTTTTTTATAATTTATTCTCTTAAGTTTGTTTTTTTAGGTGTATACTATTTAACCCGAGTATTTAAATTTTAAAACAATCTACGAAGTTGATGATAAAAAGTAATTTTATAAAAATATGTATGTATGTTAATTATGTACAGAGGAGAAAGAATATTAAGAAAAAGAGTTGATTATTACTTTATAGGTATTAAAGCCGGTCTTTTGTTAAATTTGAAAATTATAGATAAATTAAATTTTTAAATTTAATTACTATTTTTGTAGGTATATGCTAAAAATGTGTTTAAAATTATACTTAGATTTCATAAATATGTTTCTTAATGACTCAAAGTCTGTTAAAAAATTAAAATTTTTAAAAGAAATGAAAATCCTTTAAAAAAACGTAGCAGAACTGTTACTAAACGCAGAACAGCTTTCATCTATTACATGCAGAGCTGCCGTTTTTGGTTATTTCTAACCAAAATTGGTAATATTTTTTTCTCAATGTGAAGATGTGAATATTTTTTCATTTTGGTTACTTTTTTCTTAAATATAAAATACGTATGAATATGTTTTTCATAATGCACTTTCATCACGTGTTTGGGAATTATAGATCAGAGATCAGCAATGAATCGCTTTTTCGCTACTCATACTGACTCAACTACTCTGATTCACTTACACTCACAAATATGAGTGTGACGTCGACTCATACTCACACATTTAAAAATGACCTCAATTTGATTTGTAATTTCAGGAAAATACTTATAATACTCACATTGATTCAGCTCATTTAACTCATCCAAGTATATTTACAAGTTTAGTCATTTAACAGTTTCTAACTAGTATAAAAATATAAAAAAGCATAAAATTGTTAGTTTATACAGAAACATTTTGGGGAAATTACATTTTTTTTATTATTATTGATATTTATGAGCAGGTTGTAAAAAATGGATAGAAATAGTGCGATAAAGGAAAAAATAAATAGCGGAGTTTTCCAATTAGTGAAAAAACGTAAGGGTAGAAGCCCATTGTGGACTCACATTTTGCTTCGCTTCTACACATTGAGTTCTGTTGAATCTAAATCAACCACTACATAAATGTTCTAAGTATGAGTACGATGAGTAAAATCAAACTTCTGAGTGAATATGAGTTTCGATCGAATTACAATAAGTATGAGTGCGTTATAGATCTCCTTATTTGTTTCAAATGAACAGAAGTTTTTACACTTTATCGATAACAAAAAAATCCATTTCAAACAGCTATCAGATATTTATTAAGATTTTTGTTTGTGATTTTGAATGTGATTTTTATATTAGAAACGGCCATGTTCTGAAGTTGGAATCAAATCAAGTTTTAATCGATGGAGATTTTCAATTAATTTTTTTTTAAATGAGCGTAAGGATTAAAAATTGCCATATTTTATATATTTTACATAATATTATCTATTAAGTGCAAATAACCTTTGTCTTACAATGCAACTTAAAATAAATATCAATGTTTTTTTCAATTAACAAAAGGAATTTTTAATATGGTTATATTTTTCACATTTGGTAACTTTTACAAAAATTTTGGTTACAAAAATGTTATTAGTCGTGGCAGCACTGATTATATGCTTAACTTCTGCTGTAAACTTATAATTATGTGATTTACATGTGAGCAATGATATGAAGATATGTATGTATAACTACCTCAAACCACGGTTGCCAGATTTTATGATTTTCTTGACGATTAACTCCATAATTTTGACAATTTTTCAAACAGCATTTAACAGTCCTAATGCAATAGAAATAAGTGTCTGTTCGGAAATGCCTCAATGCGCAGCGCGTTCGTAAAAGCGTCACTGCAAATATTAAGGGCAACTCCCTAATGCGATGCGAAATCTAAGTGACAATTTGGTACTTTCTATCACTTTAGCAACATTTTTTTAAAATGAACCAATACTGACAAAAAAATAAAAGTGACGTAGATTGACGGTAATGGAATGTCAAATATGTAAAAAAATTTAATTTTAAAATTTTATATAAAATAATCTGATGATTTGCGAAAAGACAAAAAATAAATTAAAAAAAAAATGATGTGAAAGAAAAATGCGCAAATGAAGAGTAAGTGGGGAACAGAATAGTCGCTGTAGTACAACGTTACGAATACGTAGTTGTAGTAGTCGTTTTAGTTGAAGTTTAAGCGCAAAGTTCGAAGTTTTAAACTTTGTTGCCCTACAGAGCATTCGTCAGCTTCAGCTACTACTACAACTACTTTATTCTGTTCCATCCTTAAAGACTACCAAACACTAGATTTTCTTTCGCTTTACAATAGAAAGTAGCTCCCCAGTTGTTCAAAAAAACATAAAAAAGCAGATGATACGCAACGCAAACAAATGTAGAATTTGCATCACAAACTGCATTGCACAAACAAGCATTGGCATCAGATAATTTGCACAAGCATCGAAAACTAATCGCCAATGCGCATCAGATGCAGCGCAGTGATGCATTTCTGAACAGGTCCAAAGTGTATTTAGGAGGATATTACAGGGAAATGGAAACGGCTTCATAAAAAAAATAGTTCCTAAGAGGATTATGGTAGTGATATATCTGAAATAATTTTGGAATTTTAGAAATTCCAGTTTGAAAAAGGTCGTTTTTTACGAAAGTTACTGGCGAGGATTAGGGACCAATTTGAAGAATATGGTCCTCTATAGGACTAAATTAGTGGTATATCTGAAATAATTTTGGAAATTGAGAAAATTAAATTTAAATTAATTGTTTTTTGTTGACGCTTTTTCCTTTTTTTGTGGCGCTTGAAGTGAAGGCTTTTTTAAAACCCTGTGATTTTGGTTTTTTGCAATTTAAGTGCTTTTTGCAACAAAATTATTTGTATACCTATGTACTTTCGTTTTCTTACTCAAATGCAAAAAAGTCGAAAGAACATTAGGCTTAATTAATCTTTTTAAACCAAAGATTATAAATCGACTTTCTTAGAGCTCAGCCAATTCATTATAAAATATTAAATACGGTCTAAAACAAGAATAAGATTGCTGTTGCAATTACAAATTGCCTAAAAATTTATTCAAAGCAAACTTATAAAATATCTGATTATTTATTTCATTAAAACAGTTTTTTGGTCCGATGATGGCGATTATGAAACAGATATATTTGAAAATAAAATTGTTTTTCTTTAAAACGTTTATCTTTATTTTATTTTAATTTTTTTTTTACTCCTAAATTAAATCAATTGATAATAAAATTAAACAGTTATTTAAACATTCTTTTTATATTTAAAATTTATTGGGCCAATTCTACCGTTTTTATGTGTCATGTGTAAACAGTGTTGTCATATCGTAAGATTTATCTTATTTTGCTAGTTTTTGAGATGCAAAAAGTTTTTAAGTTTTCGTTCTTCTAAAATGTAAGTAGTTTACATAAATATAAGGATTTAATACGTGATATAAAATCAATGGATGAATTTAATTTTATTTTTAAGGGTAATCACGATGGTCATGGTGCAAGTTTGCACTTTGTAAATTCTCAGTGCATATTAGGTGTGTTCCACAATATCTCGGGCAAGTTCGGACTAATGAGAGTAAAATGAAAATTACTCTCTGAACTTGCCAAAACTACCCAATATTACTGGAACGGAAAAACCCATTTTTGCACATCTTCAAATACGAATGATGCTTACTTTTCAAATTAAGATCTATTTAAGTGATTTTAGACGATTAAAAGTCATAACATTATAAAACCAAAATATTTGCATCATTGTCATTTTTTATATTTTGTTTTCTTTTATGTTAAAAATTAAGGGAAATATGCAATAATGTATTTACCACTTTAATTTTTTCATTAAAATTTTACATTTTGCTTTCTTATATATTTTTTAATAAAAACTTTTTCTTTTGCTTGTAAATTTCCTGATTAATTTTTCAGTTTCATATGTAAGCAAAAACAGCTGATTGTTTATTCTTGTCCGTACTTACCCAAAGAAAAAGTTCGTGCAAATTTGTACAGGAAATGAAAAAAATACTCTCAATTACTCTCTTAAATGCACAAAAATTGTTAAGTGGAACGCTTTTGGGTAACTTTGTGCAAGTTCGGACTGTTTCGTTATGCATCTGGAACAGAGCTATTATTTGTTTACAATTATGCACAAGCATAGGTTTTAAAATAAATTTTTTAACAAATAAGAATGTCTAAAACCATAAAAATTATTTACTAAAGGTTTTTAAGTGCAAACGAAGTAAAATGAAGCAAATTGAAAATACGTACATTTTATTGTTGTGTTGCGCAAATGTGTGTATTTTTGCACACATTTGCATAGTTCGCTCAGTTTGCACTACCCATCGTGATTACTTTATTTATTTATATATTTCATAGATATTTTTAAGTTCATGCATGTGTGTATAGGTATATTTTTTATGTTATTTTTTTTAATAAACAGAAATAAACCATGCAGTTCTAGAGAATTTTAAAACGATTTGAAAAAAAAAGTTGTTTTGGTCGAAAAAGTTTTTTTTAGAAATTAAAAGATTTTTGAAAAAAAAACATGACAACACAGTTTTTGTTCAAATTAACATTTATTGCTCTTGGCGCTTTTTACTCCTTTTTTCGTAATTTTTTACCCGTTTTTGCAATACACTTGACGACTTTGCTTTAGTTTTAAATGGCAACTCTGATTCGGCTTGCTCTTAACATGGTTTTATGCAATTCTCTTGCTGAAAACTCCTCTTAATTTTATGCTTGGGTTTATTCTTCATGTTATGCATCCACCACATTTGTATATAAACTGTGCGTAAAAATTAAACATGTTATCACAGAGCATAATGTTATGCTAAGTTAACAGATTTATTTTGATCAAAATTTGTTTACATTAAAAAATGTAAACAAGTATAAAATAAGCCTGCCATATTTAATTTTTCCACTTTGTTTTATTCAAAATTATTAACAGTTTTTAAAAATATAAATCCATGTCGACGTTTAAATTTTTAAAGCCATTCATTTATAGCATATCATTAATAACATCAATTGGTTAATTTTGGAATTCAACTGACTGGCTTTTGATCGTTAAATCTCTGCTGATATTGGAACATTCTTCTCTCTTTGTTCTCCTTGCAAAGCATTTTTCAATTCTCGGGTACTCATCTTTCTTTTAGTTGCAACGTTTGTCAGGGCCACTTTTTGTTGTGTAAACAGAAGACTTATGCAATTTATAATTTAGAATATAATGTATGGGATATCCACTTTTAACTTTTTTAATTCCTTATTTTTGATTGTAAGCATTGTAATCAAAATATTTATAAAAGTAGATAACAATTACTGTTCAAATTAAAAAAAAACCTGCAATGTTTAAAATTAAGCTGTCGCAATAACCGGGCCGTCGTAAACACTTCTTTTAAATTAAATTTATTAAACTTTTCAATAAGAAAATTGCGAACTCCATTAAAATGGATCTAAATTTTTGGTCCCTTAATTTGGTTATTACCATATTTATTTATTTTAACCAGTAATATAACAAGCCTAATTAGGCCCATAAATTTACATTACAATGCAGAAAAAAAACCTGAATAATATGAAAATAAAAAATTATTCAAAACACAAAAACTATTCCACCGTAATAAGCTTAAAAAAAATATACAAGTACATACCTATGTATAATTAAACAATTTTCTTAATTTGCCGTACCTTTTAGAGAAAAAGTTAAAAAAATTTAATTAAAATGTTATTAAATTCTCTTACAGAAATTCCACAATATCCAAATGTTGATCCCTTTAATTATGAAAGCATGAAATCGTCTTTACTCGAACGTTTAGAACTTTTTAATGCGGCTCCATTTACCATTCAACGTTTGTGTGAACTCTTAATAGATCCACGCAAGCAATACAGTCGTATTGATAAGTTCATGCGAGCTTTAGAAAAGAATATTCTTGGTAAGTTGGAAAAAAAACTAAAAAATACATTTGCTGTCTTTTTTTCTCACAACTTAACTTATTTTCAGTAGTCAGTACCGTCGAGCCAGGTCGTAAAAGAACCGAATCAGAAAATGGCGATTCTTTGGACTCAGTGGTTAATGGCGATTTATCTTTGGATGTTAATGTAGACATTGATATGGAAGCTGATGGTTTATTCAATAATGCGGAAAATACAAATGGCAATGGTACGGCTAGCAAGGCTGAAGTAGAGGCAGCTAAGGCAGAGGCAAAATCAGAAGAGAAAACTGCTACAAAAAATACTCATGCCAATGATGATGATAATTTACCAAATCCTAAGAAGCCTAAATTAGATTTGCCCGAAGAAGAAGAAGAAGAGGAGCAAACGGTGGAAGAGAAAAAAATCGAAAAGGAATGTATTGAGAAACCTGTAGAGGAAGAAAAGCAAAAGGTGGAAGAAATAAAAGAAGCTAAAGAGGAAAAAGAAGTTAAGAAAATGGAATATGAAGAAAAAGCGGAGGAAAAGATTGAAGTTAGCAAAGAAGAGGTAAAAGAACAACAAAAAGAAGAAGAAAAAGAAAAGTTAAAAGTAGTAGAAGAAGTGGAAAAGCACGAGAAACAAGAGGAAAACAAAAAGGAGGAAAAAGAAGTTAAAGAAACTAAAAGTGCTTCAGTAGAAAAGAAACAAGATTTAGAAGAAAAGAAAGAAGAAAAAGTTAAGAAAGAAAAGGAAACCGAAAAGAAAGTAGAAAAAGTGTCTGATGTCGTCCCAGATGAAAAGCCAGAAAAAACTGTTGAAACGAAATCTATTGAAGTTAAGAAAAAGTCAGAGGAAGATGAGATGGAAGTTGATGGTAAAGTCAAGCCAGCAGATGAAACTGATTCCCAAGAAGTAAAGGAAAAAGAAGAAGAAAAAGTCGCAGTGGTAGAAAAACAAGAATTGGAAAAATGTGAAAAAGAAGAGTTGGCCGAAACTAAAAGTAAAGCTTTAGAAATGGCAGAAAATGGAGAAAAATTGGAAACACAAGAAGAAAGTGATAAAGAAAATCAAGAACAAAATGAAAATAAACAAGAGGAAGCTAAAGAAAACAAACAAAAGGAAACAGAGGTTAAAGAGAATGATAAAGCAGCTCTGAAACAAGACATTCCACAAGAAGAATTAGAGGAAATAAAAGAAGAAAAAAAGGCAAAGGATACAGAAGAAAAAACAGAGAAAGTAATAGATGAAAAGGCTGAGGATACTGCGAAAACAAAGCCGGAGGAAACAGCGGCAAAAAAAACTGAAGAAATCTTAAATTTAGATGAGCAAGAAACTAAAAAGACTGACGAAAAAGAATCCGTAGAGGAAGAAACAAAAACAGAAAAAGAATTAAAGGAAAATACTAAAGCAGATTTAGATAAAGAGCAAAAGAAAGAAAATAAAGAAGAAACAAACGAAACAAAAGACAATTTGGAAACAAAACAAGAAAAAGCAAAAGAAAAAACTGCCACAGCTACCACAGAAAAAACTAATTCCTTGAAAACGGACGCAGAAGATATACAAGAGCCATTGGTAGAGGAATTACCTAAAGAAACAGAAAAAACAGCTGAAGAATCAAAAGTAACAACTTCCACTGCACCTCCCTCTTTAGCATTAAATGATCAGCCCATGGTAGAAGATGTCAATATAGAAGAAGCCCCTCCCACTGTAGAAGAGGTTGTTATGGCTGAGCCTTCTCATAATACTGACAAAGATGCACCTAAGGAAGCTGATGCCTCTACTAATGCTACTGCCATGGCCACTGATGAAACCTCAACCCCTCCAAGCACTGAAGGCAAAGTCGATGAAGAACCCTCCGGCATGGAAGTCGATGATACCAGTCAAGAAGCCATGGATCAATAAATACATTCATTATTCTTTTGAATATTTCATTATAAAAAAACAACAGCACTTTAATATTAAGCCAACAATTAAACGCTGAAAGCGTTTTTACTTCATTCAAAAGATTGATAAAAAATCCTTAAAAACTAAAAAAAAATCACAGAAAGTAAAAATAAAAAAATTTCAGGCATAACAAATAATGCCCAACTTAAATTTATAAAACAAAAATAACTCTTAAACATTTCAATATTAATATTATTAATTATTATTTAAAACAAACAAACCAATTAACTTTATATTTAGACATGACAACAAAACGATTTTGAAATAAAAATAACGGTTTTTATGTCAAAAACACTTATTTTTTAATTCAAGTTTCCTAATAAAAATTACAATATAATTTAAATATTTTTTTAAAAAGTGATAAAAACTTGAATTTTTTTTATTAAAATTTTATTTCTTAAACCTAAAAAGGGAACAATCAGGCATGATTTGAAATCACTGGAGTGGTGTTTTTAATTTTGAGTATAAATTTTCATTGTTCTAAATTACGAGCTAACATAACAACTCGTGCGCTTCTTTCTTTACATTGCTGCCACATTCATTTTGTACTTATTGTTGCCATTTTCAATCAAACTTTATTATTATTTTATTTATTTATTTTTTTTTTTAATTTTATACATTTTTTTTAATCACATGCTACACGACTTAAAAACTTTCTTGCTATGGCAACCGCATACGTCTTTTGATGAACAATATACAAGACTACTAAAAAGGATAAGTAAATCAAGAAAAATGTAAACAAAACTGAAACATCATCCACAAAAAATGCACAAGATCTTCTGTGTAAAATAATTTTATTGTAAAAACCAATAAAGAAAAAATTAATTTAAGTGAAAAAAACTTCAAGGTATTATGCTGACTGGTTTTAAATCACTTCATTTCAAACATTTTTGTGAGCAGAACATCTTTTCAGAGATTTTCAGAACATGCCTGGATATTAAAAAACTTAATTTGAAAAAAAATTTAAAAACATTTAACATTTTTTCTAATAGTATTATTTATTTTTTATTTCTAATTTTTGTGTTGCACTGCGTGTTGAAAGTTAAATTAAAAACGAAAATTTGATTTATCAAAATATGCAAAATTATTTTATCTAAATTCTTTGAAAAAGTAAAAATTATTCGTGGCAATTTTTTGTTTAAAATTAGTGTTTTAATGATATCGCTTAAAAGTATCGCAAACTGTGAATTTTTACGCCCTCGCAAATGAACTGTAAAAAATTTATAAAAATTAATTTACACAAACTTCGTAAATTTGTCTAATCAATTGTGCATTAAAACAGATAATTTAATTCTTACCTTCGTTTTTCCAAAAATTCAAGTGTCAAAATACCACGAACCATAAATTCTTGGTGTGATCTGAGCAATTTATGGGTCGATACGACGGTTGGCAACTGAACTTTAGTTGTGTTGCCAGTAGCGAAATCAGGCAACGCCGCTGATGATATGGAACAAGTGCTGGTTCACGCTCTTCAAGTTTATGATGTCAAGTCTTCAGCTTTTAGGAAAGAAGGGAAAAGATAATGTCATTTATTTTCCTCCCTCTCCTTAAATCTCAAGACTTGACGACTAAAACTTGAAGAGTGTACTAATAAAACCTTTGTTGATATTTTAACATCAGCGGCGTTGCCAAAATTCGCTGCTGTCAACACAACTTCAGCTTAGCTTCCATCCGTAATCGACCCATTAGTCTTTTGGCTTTCTTTATGCATCTTTCAAAACAAATTTACTTTTTAGACAGAAATTTTCGGCCATGTTCCGACAATCGCACTATATGAAATCGCAAAATCCCAGATTTATTTTATGGTATTCTGAAACTAGTGAGTTTTTAAAAATATTCTAGTTCCCTTGAGAACACTTGCGATTTTAAGTCGCTGAATTTCTTGCGATTGTGCATATGTTTTGAGTTTGTCAAAACGTGCTTATAAACTGACAATTGATTAAAATTGCACAAAAGTTTAAAAGATGGTTCACAAATGGCAATTTTAAGCGATTTCATATAAACCCTTATGTAAAATTAATTAATATACAAACTAAGGCGAATTCACTTCAGGTGGCGTTGAAAACAGCTGAGCTAGGGCCTGTTCGTTATTGCATCACTGCTGTGCATCAAACGAGCAAACATTGCTTACACTGCCAATGCAAGTTGACACTTGATTGTTCGGCACCTGGTTTTTAGCAAAATAGTTTAAGACATTTAAATTTTCATTTGCAGCGCAGTGATGCATTTACGAACATACCCCTGCTTTTTTTATATAGAGATAGAAATGTCAAAAGTTGATTGTGTTTTTGACGTATCGACCAACTACAGCAATAATAAAATGTTGTTCTTATTGATGTACTTGTATTGCCATCATCGTTTACATGATTTCGGTATGATACTAACATTGTGTCTGTAAGAAGTCCCAACTCTGCTCTTAGAGTTACCAGATTATTACATTTTTTTGTGTTGTGAAATTAATTATTTTTTTTTTAATTTTGTGTATTTTTAAATTAAAATAAATTTATTTTTTAATTTGTACGAACAAAAATAAACTTAAAAAAAGGAAAGAAAATCTATATTCAAGTAAATTGATATAAATGAAAATAAACAGAATACATGTAATTGATATACGTATTAAAAACATAATATTTCATAAAAGTTGTTTTAATAAAAATAGAAAGTAGGACATAGGTACTTATAATAGATGTATTGCAGACTATAGTCTCAACGTTTTAGTGAAGAAATAAAACTAGTGGGTCATACAATAGGAGCTTACGTACATACAGTTAGTCGAACAATTATTTTTAAAATAATAATCAGCCTTATTCCGGTTGTCGTTGTCGTATACGACTGTGTCGTTTTTTGTAATTAAAGTAAAACACAACCTGTGTTCTTTAATCTACTACACAGTCGTATACGACAACGACAACCGGAATAAGGCTGAATATGTATTTAAAAAAATTAATATGAATTTTCTATTTTTGTATAATTTAAAAATAAATAGGCAAGAATGAAAAAGTTATTCCTTAAATTTAACTGCTGACTATATTTTTATTTTGAAAACATTTGTTTGACTTACTGTATATCGATGGCTTAATTGAAAAAGGCGTAACTCATATTTGTTAAAGGTTTTTTTCTTTTGTTTATTTATTTCGGTAAATAGCTGCCAAATGCATCTTGCTATAAAACTTTAGGGGGCTTTAATATAGTTGTTGGATTTTTTTTAAATTGCAATAAAACTATATATTAAAAAAAAATTTACGGATTTTATTAAGTTTGTCAACTTTGTAAACAAACAAAAAATCAAATTACGCTTCAGTTCGGCGTAAGACTCTTGGGAAAGCTGTATAGAGTACCAAATTAGCATTTAGCTTTCGTTTCGAATTCGCATCGCAATAAGAGTAGCCCCCAGATCTTAAGTTCGTGAATAAAACACTTAACTTTCTTTTTAAATTATATAATTTATTGTTTTTTTTTTCTTTTTTGAAATTCTTTTATGTTTTAATAACTATTAGCAGCTATTATTAAAGAAGAAACCCATAATAATTGAATACTAATCTACATTTAAAATAGAACTAAGTATATAGTTGCAGAGAACTGTTAAAAGAGTTTTACTTTAAGCATTTTTTAATATCCTTAAAGAGATTTACATTTTTTTAAATTATATTCTGTGTAAAGCTTAAGAAAGCGCCAAATCAAGCAGGCATTATTAAAAAAAAACATAATAAAATATAATAAAAAAACAAATATAAATTGAAAAGACATAACTATTTTATAAATACACACTAGTATAAAGCCCAGCACCAGGCTGTTGAAGTTAAGAGTACTTCAGGTTCTCAAAAATGTATTTTGTTACTTAAACACATTATTGCCATATAAATATTGACCTTAGAAAGGCTAAGATGGAACATTAATCAACAATTCCTTTAAATGCCCGCTCTTTCTAATGCTGTTAATTGTTGACCTAATCTTTCTTCTTTGGCCTTGCGTTCCGAACTCAATTTCTTGCAGTAAGTGTAACTTTGCAAAAATGTTTGCACATCGATTTTACCATTCAAAAACTGTTCCACGTGTCGTTCACATTCTGTGTCCGCATTTGAGGCTGCTATTTGTAATAGTTCTCTTATATGTTGGGGATTATATTCCTCCGATTTCTTCAGATATTTCTTATTTAATTGATCACATTTCTCTCCCAGATGTTTCAGAGTGGTAACATCATCACTTAGTTTACGTTTCAATTCAACCAAATGTGATTCCTTAGTTTCATTTTCTTTGGAAATTGATTCTACCTGATTGATCATCGAATCCAATTCTTCATTAAGTTGCTGCACAACAGACATTTCCTCGATGAAATCATCAAAGAACTCAGGATCATTGTCCAGCTGTTTGAGTTCATCCAGGGAAAGGGTGGAGAGGTTTGGAAAATTACTTTCATTTAGGCGGGGTGAAGTTGATTTAGAGGGATCGTGGGGAGAAGTTTCTTTGCTGCTGTTGGTACTGTTGGAGGCACCACTGCTAGTGCCACTGTCCAATGATTTGGCCACTGGTAAAGGATAGGGATGGTGATGATGTGTATGAGAATGTTGATGATGAGATTGATGCAGCATTGATTGGGGTGTAGACAAGGTGGAGTTATTGGCTATTGGTATATTTATGGGACTGTTAGCCCTAATAATTGGTGGAGGAAAACGTTCAAATTCTCTAATAACTGCCTGGACAACACGGCCTAAATCGGAGTGGGGAGAGTACTAAAATGAACGGAAAATATTTATAAAATTAAATTTATTCAATCAAATAATTTGTTATAAAGAGTTATAAAAATAATAGCACTTCACGAAATAACAAACGTTTTTTGCACAAGCTGAGCACCCTACCAATCAAGCTAATTTGAATACGCTGAATTTAATAATGCTAGTCAATTTTCGAAGCGCTCGTATTCACGATTAAAAATGTTAATATTAATGTGCCATAAAATGATATTTTTAGACTTTAAGGTTCATCCAGTGTTGCCAAAAGTAGGGAAAAATCCCTACATGTAGGTTTTTTTATGCTAAAATAAGAGCGTAGGGAAAATTGGACTGATTTTTTATATTCGACAAAATGTAGGTATTTTTCTCTTGTATTATATTATTTCTGAAAGGTTGAAATACAGTTTACGGGGCACACGAAAAAAACATAAAAAAGTTGTGCCACCCGATTCAGAATTAAAAAAACCAAAATTAAAATTTAGGTGGGCTGAGGCCCATGGCCCCCCTGGACCAAAAACCCGCCTGCTTACTTAGAGGTATGTGTGCGTACTCATATTAAAGACAATTGTGTAGGAAAAACGAAAATAATAAAAATTAAGAGCTGGCGGCAATTCTGGAGCCATCTGGGGCAGAAAAAGTGACCCACCCCCACTAATATGTATATGAGGGTAATCAAATTAATTTGCTCACGAATGCAAAAATGCCTTTTGTTTTTGTATTCAATCATTTTTTCCCCCTCTAGATTAATTTAAGAATCTTTTAGATGCAGACAAGCTTTAGATAGCGAAGATATAAGTAGGGGTGAGTCCACTTTTTTTACGCAGAATTTTATTATTTTCGTTTTTCTTACACAATTACCTTTAATTTGAGTACCCACACTTACCACTTAGAGGGCGGCCCGGTTTTTTTGATCCAGGGTGCACACGGTTCTCAGCCCCCTTAAATTTTAATTTTGGTTTTTTTTTTCAATTCCAGAGGGGGTTTTTTCGTGTGCCCATTAAACTGAATTTTTGCCTTTATGAAATAAATGCTAAAAGAAATGTATTTTTAACAATGGTTTCATATTTAAAGTAATGGGATTCTTAAGGCCAGAACATGTTTTTGGAAAAAAGAAGAGGACAAATTTGAGCTATTGTCTAAACAATTTAATTTAAGTATCAACGAACTCATGTATGAGTGAAGAGCAATCGATTTAAAATCAATTTTTCAATTTTTGTCATTTCTTTCTTGAAACTTTTATTTTTTGCAAATACAACTTCAAAAGGTTTCAAATCTGTTAATGTATAATTCGTTGTGGAAGTTCCTTATACAAATCTGTTACATTTCAAAACAAATTATTCTACGAATCGTGTTGACAGTGCAATCTCAAACATTTTTACAGCGTTCCCACGACAATCGGTTCTACGCACAGGAACGATTCGGAGTTCAACGAACACAACCCAAGGATTGCCAACTCAGCAGAACCTGTTCTTCAGGACTCGCTGCTACAACAACAACCTTTTACCGATAGAAAACAAATGTTTCTACGAGTCTTTATCAGGAACAATATAAATAATACCTTACCTGTTACACAAGTTTAATAAGGGAATGGAGGAATTGTTTAGAAAGCTCAATGATAAGAAATACATATTGCCTTGCTCATCGTCATATGATTATGAACTGCCTCTATACTGGGTATATCCAAAGTTGTCTCCATCTTGGTCGACGTTCGGCAATATCTCTTTAGCTTTCCAATGGTATTGAAGGTTCATCCAATACTGTGGGATATGGACTCCAATTCCTGTAGTGTTGATGGCCGCCAAGTGATATTGGGTCGTCCTCTTTCCTACTTTCTTGGGGTTTATAAACAAGAGCGTGGGGGGAAATTTTTTCTAGTGGTTTTTAAGTGTGTGCCCTATCCAGCCAAATTTTGTTCTACGAAAACCTACGTTAATATCACCCATATCAGATTTGTTCTGATACGAAATGCATTATGAAAATTTTAAACCTACTATGAATTATTAAGACTTAATAGAAATTTGTTTATTTTGGTTAAAATAAACTTGCACTTGTAGTTACATACTTCCGATTTGCGCTTATAAAATTTCATGGATGATGTTAATATTCATCAAAATCAATCAAAAAACCGAATTCGCTTTTTTGTTAGTTACGTGGTTTTGCATTTCAGCTCACGATATTATTTATTTATCTGGATTTATTTTTTGTCACATAACTATATTCATCTAAAGGCTAACTTTATTGAAAATAAATAAATAATTTGGAAGTATAAGGACATATCTGACGTTTCCTATCGATTTTCAAGGAAGTAACAAAAATAAAAAATATATTGCCTTCATCTTGACGTACAAGGATATAACCTTGTACATTACTGTGGTTCTCCTATATAATATACTATTTGAGAGTTGTTTATTAAAAAAAGCGAATTTTAGCTTAAAGAAAACTTTAATATTTCGACAAGGTTAATGGTGTGCTAAGCACGTAAAAAAGTTTACTGATAACAAGGTTACTTACATTTAATAGACCAGGAGCGGATTCCACTTCACCCGATGAGGCGTTTACCCACATATGCTGCACTATGGGTGATATAACTAGTTTAGGCTTTTCATTAGGAAAATTTACACCCAATAACACGGACAATATGAAATTGCATCCTCCCGCCTCAAAGTGTAAACAATATTCCTCCAGCTCACAAACCTCTACTACACTGAGATGATGAATGGAATTTCATATAAATTTACAAAACCTAACATTATTTAACTTACTTGTCATTAAATACTTTCAATGTATCAATTTGCCGACGACGATAGTCTAAATTATTAAATTGCTGATTTCGCATTAACATTTTCTTTTAAATTTTTATAATTCCACACAAAAGATTATTTAATTTCTTTAACTTAGGCTAGATGTAGCAACAAACAAATGCGTATAACATTTAAATAAATTTATAATGAAAATTAATTCGTTTTAATATTAACATTTAAATTGAATTTAACAAATATTGTGTTATTTTTTAGAATGTTCTTTAGCAAAAAAAAGTAATTTATTCTTTTTTTTTTTTTGCTTATGATCAACTTTACAGTACAAATGCAAATAAAAAATAGTCAAAATAAAACACACACACAAACACATACATTCACTAAATTATAACACAATTTCATATTGATACTACATTAAGCAACCCTGTTATAAAATTAAAATCAGCCGTAAATGAATCAGCTGTCCTTCACTGTCTCTCTGCCATTTCCTAAAAGTAGAAAATTCACATTGTTTACGGTTTTTCTTAATGTTTAATACATACCAAAATTTTATATAACTTTTGAAGTTTAATTTAATAAATTTATTAAAAATGGGTTTATTTCAAATGAAATGGTTACGCCGCTTAGTTAGACGTAATACGCATCCAATACCAGAATTGGAGGCTGCCGTATGGAAACGCCGTTTAAGTATTGCGTATGCTGTGATAGCCTGGAATGCTTTTGGATTTGTTTGCTACATGATATTTACTGGCCGTAATGATTGGGCCCACTATTATGGATATAAATCGGATGAAGAGAAAAAAGAAACGCCGGCCGTGCAATTTAGTAAACGCTTAAATATTGAAAGGGGTAAAATTATAAGGTATTCAGGAATTACCAAAGTGGATGAGCAAGAATTTGATAATACTAAGAATAAAGAAAAATAAATGAAAAATTTGTTTTTTACTAAGTCTGCATTCACACGTTTCATCTTTTAATGCTCAACTCTTGGCCCAATTAGTAGGTCTGCGCAAAACGACAACAATGCAAAAATAGAAAAAACCACTCATTTTGTTGTGTATATTCATGATGAAATAAACAGGTGGCATTACTACGCCAGATGACGATTTTTTGCTCTTGTATTGTTTGTCTAGTCTCATGTCAAAGTTTTGCTTATGTTTACAAAAAGTTCACGTTTTGTGCTGTGATTATTGTATTGTATTAAAGTTTTTAATTATTTAAATTAAAATTAAATAAGATAGTAACCATAGTGAAATAAAAATTGGATAAGAATTTATTTATTTCATTGCGTTAGGCAGCAAAATTTGATTTTAGTTTAATATAATTTTTGACGTATACGGAGACTTATTTCCCTTTTTTGTTGTATTTGTTGCCGTAGCGCTGCCACCTACTTATTCCACCATGTGTATATTATGTTAAAGATGTCAAAACTCAATGCATTTGTTTTTGTAAAAAATGGCGATGTCAAAAAAAATTGACGCAATAACAATTTCACGATAAAAACACAGCTCTACAAAAAAAACAGCAGGCGTTTCGAGAGGACTTACTAATTGGGCCATGGCTCAACTCTTGCGCTTTTAGGTGTTGGAAGAATCAAGAGGGGGTCGATACGTATGTTTTCATTCGTAGGTACATATATTCACAACAATGCCTGCATGTAAATTTTTTTCTTTTCTTTTTCTCTGGTTTGCTTTGAATAAAATTATTGTTTTTTGAAGCAATAAAGTTGAAACCGATTGTAAACACCCGTTTTGTGTGTATGTATGTGTGGCCAAAAACAAATAACCTAAACAAAAATATACATGGGCGGCATGAAATAACCCCCCAAAATATAACGCCCCAAAAAAAATATGAAATAACCCCCCAAAGTGTGGGGCGTTATTTCATATGCAATAAAACCCCAATTTCAAAAATGAAATAAACCCCCAATGAAATGAAATAACTCCCAAAATCAAAATGAAATAAGTCCCCAATATTTAGGGACTTATTTCATATGAAATAGTTCCCCAATTCCAGAAATGAAATAAGACCCCAATATAATACATATTGTTCAGTTTTGGTTGGGCGCAAAGACTTTTTCCTCTATGGTATAACAAACACCGGCTTCGCTAACTAAAGCTTTTCTGCATAGCCGGCCTTCGGCCGGGCGCAAGGATTTTCTCCTCTATAGTATTCCAAACACCGGCTTCGCTAACTAAAGCTTTAATGCATAGCCGGCCTTCGGCCGGGCGCAAGGATTTTTTCCTCTATAGTATTCCAAACACCGGCTTCGCTTACTAAAGCTTTTCTGCATAGCCGGCCTTCGGCCGGTCGCAAGGATTTTCTCCTCTATAGTATTCCAAACACCGGCTTCGCTAAATAAAGCTTTTCTGCATAGCCGGCCTTCGGCCGGGCGCAAGGATTTTTCCCCTATATTGTATTCCAAACACCGGCTTCGCTAACTAAAGCTTTTCTGCTAACCCGGTCTTCGGTCGGGCACAAGGCATTAGTTAGCGAAGCCGGTGTTTGGAATACTATAGAGGAGAAAATCCTTGCGCCCGGCCGAAGGCCGTCTATGCAGAAAAGCTTTAGTTAGCGAAGCCGGTGTTTGAAATACCATAGAGGATAAAATCATTGCGCCCGGCCGAAGGCCGGCTATGCAGAAAAGCTTAAATTAGCGATTCGGGATTTTCGAATTCGAAATTATAAAGTTCGGGACTTAGAGATTCCGATTTCTGAAATTCAGGACTTAAAAATAATCCCAATTTTTTTAGGATTCTGAAATTATAGTTTTTGATACTTAGTCCCTTTTTTATGTTTGGTAAACGTATGCAGTGAATATAACAAAACACAATTTGTCATCATTATGACTTTTAAAATATGTAATTTAAAAATTAAATAAGTCCCCAAAATATTTTTAGGGACTTATTTCATTTCAGATTTTTGGGGAGTTATTTCATATGAAATAATCCCCCAATTGAAAAAATGAAATAACACCCCAAAAAAAAGAAAAAAACCCCAAAAATCGTTTTTGTTGTTCTCTGTACAAATTTTTGTTGGGTTATTTCATATTTTTTTTGGGGCGTTATATTTTGGGGGGTTATTTCATGCCGCCATATATGTACATGTATAAGCAAAATGTAAACAACTTTTGACAGCCTTAGGGAATAAGCAAAATAAACATCTGGCCGCTTGCGCAGACCTATTGGATAACCCTTGATGTGAGCGAATCGGAAGTTGAATGAATGAAGGATAATGCTTAAAATGATGTAGAAGATGACCTTGTTGACATCATTGAGCCTGATGAGAATGTACCTCAAGAACCTGATAATTTTACTACTTCTTTCGATAGCCGTTATCTTGGCCCACTATAAGACGTAAAGTAAGCACGGCTGGACTACATCAAAGGGTCAAAGCGCTGATCGAATTTCTTCAATTAATATAGTTTGAACGGCAAGTGGACCAACTCGGAAAAGCATGTCACTGTACGTCCCAATTTCATGCTTCGATATTTTTTTACTACCGAAATAATTTCGGAAATTTTTCCATGGCCAAACAAAAGGGTAAACATTCCTACTTTATCAAAAACTTTGCCCGGAAACATTTAAAAAGTTTTACCAGATGAAGTAAACAACAATTGTTGTAGCAGTGGAGAACAGCCTGAATCAAAAAAGAGAACATTCTGTGGTTTAAGATTTGATAATTTTATGAATTTTATTTTTATTATTATTTTCTGTTTAAAAAATATTTTATTTTAAAAGAAATTGATTAAATAAATGATTTCAACAAAAAAAATTATCAATATTATTTTTGGAATTAAATGAAAATACTCAAGCTCGAGGTCTGTTGTATGTAAAATGTTCTTTATTTGCTTCCAATATTTCGATATTCTTTGAATAACATCATCAGGGAATGGTTAATGAAAATTTACATAAACTACAAAAAAAAAAGGAGTAAAAGCTCTTTACGTTTCAGCATCAAAAACGTATAGAGCTATTACTCCTTTTTTTTTTTAGTTTATGTAAATTTTCATTAACCATTCCCTGATGATGATATTCAAAGAATATCGAAATATTGGAAGCAAATAAAGAACATTTTACATACAACAGACCTCGAGCTTGAGTATTTTCATTTAATTTTGAATTTTAAAGGTCGAATAAAAATATAACTTAAAGAAAAAATATTATTTTTGGTGATATCCTTTAACGGCTATAAACTAGCATACATTTTTCAGACGTATCGCTATCTTTTCAATACAAAACAATAACGTTATCTAACTAGGTTTTATTTTTTTATCAGGATAAAGTTCATTAAATTTTTATTAAATAATTTTTATAAAGAAAGGAATTTTACAATGTGAAATGAATTAAAATTGGTTGATAATTTTTCATTCTTGAATGACTAACGAAGTTTGTTAGTAAGGGGGCGACGATGTATGCTTACCATTTTCTTTCTCGCCAACAAACTTCGTGTGTCCGGCAAGAAATGTCCATAGGGTACTGATGTTTCGGTTTTTGTGTCGTCGTCTGTGGTAAAAACTGGAACATAAGAAGTAACATATATTTCGACAAATGTTGCCTCGTCTGTGAGTACCTTAAATTGCGACCTAGTATTCAATTGGCCTTGGGCTAATTCATGTATAAGTGAATTCGCCTTTCACAACAATTTAATTCTATAGCCTGTGGTGAAAGAAATTTACGGAGACAAATCTTCATTCTGTGAAAAAAATCTTCATTTGAAAAAAAAAAAAATTCAAAAATTTATTTTGGTTTTTATTATGTGTAATAATAAAAATATTCATGTAAATATAATAAAGCTACTGTACATATATACATATGTATGTATATTAATTTACTTAAAAACATAAAAAAGACGAGTTTCAAGGCGAATGAATATAATAAAATTAATAACATTGCACATTTATGGGATATAATATGTATGCCTCTGGTTGTTTTTTTGTTTTGTTTATTTATTAGTTCCGTAATATAAGCCACTGAGGCCAAATATATATTACACAGCACTTAAAACCTAAGTAGGTATTACATCAAAAAAAATATATATTTAAGAGAGATATGTATATGGTATAATTATGTTGCATTTTTATGTAAACTTTATAAATTAGCAAATGGCAGCTCGTTACAATACGTTATTTTTATTGAACTAACATTAAGCCGATATAGGTAAATGGCTATATTTAATAAATTTAAAAGGTGTTATGCCCAATTTTCAGGATAGCATTTAAATCTATATTATGTTAATTTTCATAAAAACTTAAATCGTATTTAATTACAGATTGATTTTTTGAGTTTTATATGAAAAGTCTTATTTAATTAAGATAAAAGTATGGTAGCACTACTTAATCCAAAAAAATATCATAAAAAAAGTGTAGTTATTTAAAAGGTGGTCTCAAAAAATAGCTGGTTGTTATTACTTTGTCTGTTGTTTTTGTATTGTTGTGATATTGAGGTTACCTTGCTAAGTTAATCCAATGGAAACTTAAGTTGGATTTAAGTGTACCACATCGGTGATTTAAGTTTCGTTTAAGTGTTTTGTGAAGAAGAGAATTTTGTATTTAAAACGATTTTAAACATAAATGTGTTTTAATGTTAATCCTGAAAATTGGCTATTAAACAACTAAATATCAAAAAATCTTAATTTTGGGAAAAAAATCTTCAAATCTTATTTTGACTACAAAATCTGCAAAATAAAGGTAAATTCTTCATTCTGGCATCGCTGTCTATAACATTCACTTTAAAAAGATAACACCAACAACTACAGCAAACAAATAGCGCGCCTTTGGGCATGGAAAATTATATGCTTTTGGCAAAATAAACGCGAATTTCTATATATTTTATATCTACATAATGAGTACTTGCATTTTATGCAAATCTTCCAAAAAAGATGATGTACAATATGGTGAATTTTTAAAAAACAGTAATTTCGGTGTACACACATATTGTTTGGTAAGTAAGCTAAAAAAAATGGCAGCGGCAAAGTTTGTAAATATTTGTGTTTTTACAGTATCTGTCTTCAAACTTATCACAAAATGGTAACGATGACGAAGGCTTCTTGGGTTTCTTAGAGGTCGATATTAGGAAAGAAGTAAGGCGCATTTCTTCATTGGTACGTCTTTTTTATGTTTGTGCAGTTTTGTTGTTATTTCAAATTAATTTTCTATCTAGAAATGTTTTTACTGCCACAAGTACTACGCCAATATAGGGTGCTGTAACAGAAAATGCCGCCGTTGTTTCCATTTGATATGTGGTTTGAAAAACAATGTCCAAAATCAATTTTGTCGTGATTTTCGTTCCTTTTGTCATCGTCATGTAAGGAAATATCACCAGCATCCTTCTGGAAATGAAAATTGTTTAATTTGCTACGATAATTTAAAAGCTGCAGGAAAGAATTTTAGTATTGTTAATATGATTTTAACACCTTGCTGCCGTAATGGATGGTTTCATAAGATTTGCCTGCAAGAGTTCGCGAAGACGGCGGGTTATTTTTTTAAGTGCCCCCTCTGCAATGATGCTAATATTTTTCGGGAAAAGCTGCGATCAAGAGGAATTTTTATACCAGATCAGTAAGTTTTGGGGAATAGTTTGCAAGAAAATTTCAATCAGTTATATGGGTTACTTTATAATTTGATTCGGAATGTAAAGCGCCAACATTTTTTTAAAATATAACAAGTGTAGTCGGACAATACCGACCATAATCTTCCCTACACCACATTATTTAAAAACAAATTTTCGAGAGTGTGCCCAATTTAGAAACCATAGGCAATCATGGACCCACCATAACAAAATTATATGAGGTTAAGATTCATCTAAAATTGTGGAAAATATGTATTATTTAGATATCTTTATTTAAATGAGATTTGTTTGCCTTATAAGTAAATTTTGGAAGGAGGTCCTATAGTTAATTTTGTACCGACCAGCATAATAATTCGACATGACATAGTAGCATCACAAAAATTATTGACGCCAATTTTTAAATCAATACTATAATTTATAAGGAAGTTACGGCATTAAAAGCTTTTTTCGGGAGTACTATTTGTATGGGAGCCATGCTCAAATATGGACCGATTCCAATAAAATTTAGTGAGCTGGTTTAGGTTGTAATAAAATAATCTCGGAATTTAAACTTAATACCAATATATTAACTTTTTTGTGTACACAAAGATCCGTTTTCCGGAAAGAAGCTTTTACGGGCGCTATGTGAAATTGTCGACCGATTCTAATCATTTTTAAAAGACTTAGTCCTCCTGACAATTAGAACCTATGAACCAAATTTCATCAAATTATCTCCACCTGTGATTTGCCCACATTATTAACATGAACAGCCAGCCGCACGGACGGACATCGTTAAATCTAGTCAGAAAATGATTCTGAGTCGATCGGTATATTAAGAGGTGGGTCTAGTACCAATATTTTGGGGTTTTACACACATCAGCACAAACTCACAAAACCCTCTCCTGTATTGTGGGTGGGTATTAAAACTACCAATTTCGTTAAAAGTCAAAATTTAGATTCCATGTATTATATATCGGTATTAAAATTAAATAAACCAAAAACAGCTTTTTTTTTTTAGAAAGGGAAATTGTAAAAATATGTAGCTCTTCTGTTAAATCTAAGGACAGAATACACGGTGTTTTAGTTGGATTTCATAAAAGAACTACGCTTTTCTTTAGCTGTTAAAAATTGCGACTAAGGTAAATTTAATAATTTAATTCTTTTTTAATATAGAACAAATTTTAACCCGTTTGGTAGGGGAACTTTTTAAAGTAGCGTAAAAGGAAGATGGTGCTTCATTAATATTTTCTTATGGCAATTTTGGCTAGGGCATGTCAAATTTGATATTTGCAAAAAAAAAAATTAAAAAGTCATGACCCTAATGTACATATACATACAAATATATGTATATATAATACGTGATTTTTTTTTGGTTTGGATCAGCACTCAAGGGATGACCCCTACTAATGCATTGTATTGTGTTGGAACTTGGAAAATAGGTTATGGGAAGGAGGAAAGAAGGAGAAGTGCTTGTGAACATTCGACTTGCATTTATTCATGTTTAAAGAGAGAGGGAAGACTTCGGCCGGAAGGTTATTCCACATACGAACAGTCCGGCCAAAAAACGAATTTTCCTTGTAATGCGTTGAACGAGGCCGGTGACTCGACCACAATAGGATGGCCTCTTGAGGAAAAACGTGTATTACGAACAAAGGTATGGGTTTCGGGAACCAAATCCCTAATTTCATCAGAACACATCCCGTTGTAGTAACGATAAAACAGACAAATCCAACCCACATTGCGACGGTGCTCAAGGGAGTCAATTGAATTGGAAACCCTACTGTCACCAATGAGAACCTTCGCCCTCTCCTGCACGCGGTCAGGTATAGGTAGTATAAATAGCAAGGTGATCAGATGGAGTGAAGTATATCTAACACCGTTTCAAAAAATTGAGGCACTTGAATGCTTCTTTTGACACCTTAAATATATTTTCTGTCCATCGGACATCACATTGTATCCTCATGCCCAGAACATCAAGAGATTCTATTTCCTCAATAATTATACCACCCATATATACAGATGAGGCATCTTGATCCGTCGCGCGTTTATGTGTCAGAAGCAACATTGGGTCTTTCGAGCATTAAACTCGACCCTATTCGCACGACCCCATTCTGAGATTATGTCTAGGTCTCATGTTCTGCCTCATACCAACAACATCGAATACGCTTGGTCTGTAATCAAATGAAAACGAATGGAAAAGGTTGCTATCATCTGCAAAAGAAAAGATAGGGTTGGAAGTTTGACATAGGAGTTAATTTCGAAAAATAAGAAATAGAAAGAACGGAGCCTTGCGGCACCCCTGAATGAATCTTGAACTCGTTTGATGAAACCCCATCTATAACAACTCGTATAGTGCGATCTCTGAGAAAGCCCGATATAAATCGAGTTTAATTATCAACGACACCAAATATATTACGTGATGTTACGAATATTCGTATCGCCGAATATACGCATATTTCATGACTAGTATTCGCCAGTCCAAAAGTGTAGACAGTTACATGAAACAAACCAAAATTATAAATTTTGGATATTTTTTATTGAAAACAAACCTTTGTCTTAAACGCAAAAGAATAATCTATTAGTAAAGTTAAAACAAATAAAATTTATTTCAAGACTAGCATTAACAGGGTAAAGTCTTATTTGTCCATGTCATGTTAAAGCAATAATTAAATCTCAGTGGAGCAATATTAAACTTCAAAATTAAAAGTTTAAAAGCCCTCTCCTTCAACCCTATTGTAATGCGGTGTGTTAATAAGTCCCGCGCGACTAAACATTCGCTTACTTGGAACTCTCGTTGGTGGTTTAACTAAATATTACCTGGCTATAGGGAAGATAAGATTGTATTTTTTCTTATTTACCTTCCACCATGTTAGTAAGTATAAAGATTAAAAAAAAAAAATGTTCAGTAGTTACATTCAGGTGCAAAGTTAATAATTTCAAATTCAGTCATCAGAATGTCATCAAAATAGCGGAATTCACGGTTTCCAAATTTAGACCTTTTACTTCTTGAAGCTTTGGTAAATCTTGATACATTTAAAACACGACAACTACAAAATGCATACATTTTAAATTTAATTTGTTTACACCATCTACAATACTAAAAACTGTAGAAGATTTTGAAAGTGCATTTATCGTAGTATATTTAAAATGGGCTTAGGTTAGGTTATGAGTGAATTATGAGTTCCGTTAATATTAAATACTTTTTTTTTTCAAATTTAAACTAAAAAATCAAACTAAAAAGAATTGTGCTACAAGCATAAAGTATACACCAAGATAATACTTTGTTACATGGACTATCTTTAGATGCATTAATTTTTTTTAATGTGCGGCTTCCACAATACAAGTGATTGAGGGTATAGAATATTTTATATGAAAAGCAATCAAAAAAAACAGTGCTTTCCATATAAATTTTACTACATTTTTAGTGATTGAACACTTATATTGTGGAAACCGCAATTAAATTTTATTTTTTGCTTCTACAATTAATATTATTTCCGCGTTTTATTTATTCCTCAGAAAATAAACGTTATTTATTGATTTTTATTTTTTCTTCAGAAATAAAAGTAATTGTTTGAATTTTATTTTTTGCTTGGAACAAAGTAAATTTTAAAGTGAATAAAATATTAAAAAATTATTTTAATTTAACAAATAATAGTTTTTACACGGACTCTGGGAATCAAATCGTTTCAAAATCGGTTAATATTAATGTTAGCGCAGAAAATTACTTATTTTTTTTTTAAGCAAAAAATAAAATTTCGCTACTGTCAAGTGATCGAAATTCGGTCAACGGGTGAAATGTTTATTTTAAAACCATTTAACTAAGCTCGTTCATATATAATTTCGTAAAAAAGATACAACATAAATATTATGATGGCAAAAAATGTCACTTGCGACAGGTCACATGCTACAATGATTAAAACTAAGTTAAAAAAAAACTATAAATAATTTTGGGTCAAATCAAAACCATTTTTAAGAGACATTAGAGCGTTACATTCTAAAATTTGTCGCATTTTAATATTGCCTCAGGTTTTGCTGAAATTGTCGTTTGCATTTTTGGCCGCGAAAACCACTTCTGTTTTTATCACCTGCGAATGATTTGGTTTTTGAAAACAAAAACAAATTATCAAAATTGACAATGGCACCAATTATAGGTATAATTAAGAGCTATAAGTTAAATCTATTTGTCAAAATTAAAAGCCACTTTAAATGTGTACGAGGGTCACGTTCGACATGTTCGAAATGCCCATTCATCTACATACATTTCAAAGAATGACAACAAGTACCCAAAATAAAAATATACAGAGGTTTTCACTTACGCTTTATTATGTATATACATTTCATGCATTTATTATTGGAAATTATACGTATAAAATAGGCCTTACAAATTCAAAATATGATTTAAAAATTAATAAATTGTGTATTTATTTGCTATAGTCACAAAAGCCCTTGTATCGCTGTTTCGATTGTATGTTGTAAAAAACAATATTGAACTCTATGTATTTTAATAAAATATACAATTGATACAATGATACAAAGGGTTTTGTGAATACGGCAATTATTTAAAGAAAAACTGACCGTGTACCTACTAGAGTACCCACTAGAGTATCTAGTCAATTAATCGTTGTTCGATTAATCGAAGAAATTTTTTGCCATTATTTGATCGAATAGTTAGAAAAACATTTTTCAAATAACGAATAACTCGAAAATTTTTTGTCAATTATTCGATTAAAACTAATTTCATAAAAAATTCTACTTTGTTGATATAAAAATATTTTTTTTTATATGTCTAACTAATAAAAAACATAATCAGGTGTGTTCTGGAAATCGAAAACGCCAAACGCAAGAATTTAAAAGTCGTTTTTTTTAATAAGATTTTTGTAGTAAAAGAAACACAAGTACAATACAATACAAATATTTCTCTATTAAACAGAATTCCAAAAAAAAATTTTAAAAAATTTGATTAAGAGTGTATTAAAAAGAACTTCAAAATTCTTGCGTTTTGCGTTTTCGATTTCCAGAACACCCCTGAATAACTATATAACATGTTCTTATAATCTGTATCTATTGTGTTACTCGCACTTCTAAAAATGTTTTAGTCCCTTTTTAGATGTGGGTGTGAGTGAGACAAATCATATAATAAACGACCAACTACTAATTCCTAACGTAAGAATTTTCGTACTAAAATAGCGCCTTTTGAGTTTAACGTTCATTGTAAAAAAATCATCAGCATTTAGAAATATGTAAACCATACAATGTCAGATTATGGGTTACCTCTTTTTACCCAACCATCAATTTCTTTATTACCTCTTATCATCCAAACAGCTGGATGAATTTTGACATTTTATATATTGTTAGATTCGTCTTAAAACCCGAAGTGTACTTAGATAGGGAGTTGAAAACAAAATCACGGATTGTTGGCGCAATATAGTAATATGTACGTTAAAGAAACAAATTACCCAAACCTATAGAGAAAATGAATTAAATAAGAATTAAAAAGAAGAAAAATAAAGTTATTAGCCATGTTCGGTAAATCCAATGCATTTAAGTGAAATTGAAATCAAACAAACTTTGAAAACAATCCAGTATAAAAAGTTTCTTTATACTTTGAGTGATGATCTTAACCAGAACTTCTTTTAAAATCAGGAAAAATACGGTGTATAAAAAAAATTAACTCTGAACTCCATTGATTTCAATTTTATTTGATTTTCAGGAATAATAAATTAGTTAAATTGAATTGCGAATAATAAATTTGTTAAAATAGGCTGAACCTCTCATAAAAATGCCGCGATAAAAAAGTCTAAAATGAAATAAATAGTTTTAAAATAATTTATAAAAATATGAGATGAAAGCCTTTGTTGAATTGCCGTATTGAGTATAGAAGACGGGACATAATTGCTAAGTAAACACTAAAATAAAATTAATGGACCTCGATTGCTGCTGAACCTAATGCATGTATTGAACTTTTGCTTTCAGATCAATTTCTAGTCTGTTCAACCAAAGTAGTGTTACTTTGTTAATAGTTTTATTTTTACCTTAATCCAGTTTCGGTCTCTTTAGCGCCCTTAAACTGTATGTTTTGCAGCAGGGTTTTTGATTTTTTAAATTTTTATTTCATTTAAAAGTTTTAGAACTGTATGTACAGTAGGGGTATAACTTTTGAACAATTTTTTAAATTATCAAAAAATACCTATCCATGCTATATAGACCATGAAAATCTATGATGAAAAGTAGGGCCACTTTTTCGCGGGCGTTAAAAAAGTTCCCCCCCAAACCACTTTGAAGTTTAGTATTTGGATTTTTTTTGTTTATTAAAAATACAAAATTGCAGAACAACACGCACTTTAACTTAAAGTTTATTTCCTTCAACAAAGATCATTTTTAGTATCTGAAGTTAATATATAGTACATGATTGTATGTATGGTATTTAAAAAATAAAAATTCAAATATTATTAATTTTTGGAAGCTTTTGGAAAAAACGGTTTGGGGGGGAGGTTTTTTTATCCAAATTGATCTCAAAAAACTGTTTTCTTGATATATACATCAGTGCCCACCCCGTCGTGATAGGTATTTTTTTTGGTTATACCCCTAATGTACAGTATAAATGAATTGTTATTTTATTGTTTCACTGTATTTTTATTTTATTGTTTTTTTCTGTTTATTAATATAAAAAAAATAACAAATCAAATAGACATATGTATGTTTGTATTACACAGTACAACACATGATTTGCCAACTCAATTCTGTGAACTGTATGTGAAATTAGACCCAAAAAGAAGAATTTCTGCATCATTCGTTTTGAAGTTAGTACTATTGTATAGGGGAATTTATCACGTTTTAGGCCCTGTTGTTTGACATAGCTCGACAACCCCTAGCCCAATTTAGTTGAAATAAATTTTAAAAAATTAAGAATTACAATTCCCTTAATCTGTTCATATATTGTTTTCCTATACAAGTAACACTTTCGAAGTTAAAAATGAATGTATGAAGGGAAAAAATTATTTTTTGCCTAAAAATTTAAATTTTTTTTTTAAAAATACATAAAAAATCCAAAATGGAAAAAAGTTTCAAGTCTAGTTATTTTTTCGCAAAGTCACATAACCTATGAGCAAAATGAGACAAAGATCATAAAAATCGATGCACGCGTTTCGCTTTTATTCGCAATTGAGTAAAGGTATGAATTTCAAAAATCAGTTATAGCCACCACCCTTAAAATAAAAATAAAAATATAAATTAAAAAATTATCATGCAAAAAAAAACTTTATTTATAAAAACTTAATGAAAATAAAATAATATGCAATTAATACGCAATTATAATATGCATAAAAACAAAATTTAGAACATTTTTTCAATTATTGGCAATATCCATCCTTGTAGAAGTTGACGCTTGTGGTTCTGATGATCTTGTTTTCTTCGTAGGTTGTTCATATTCATGGTCTGAGTCTGTATCGTCATCCGAGATACACATACTATTCAAGGGCGTGTTTCTTTCACTGTGTCCACCAATTTCAATGTCTTCATCTTCGGTGCTTTCTTCAAACTGCATAATTGTGGAACTCCACCAACAAACCTCCGCAAGCAATGCATCCAATTTTTTGCTTTTGAACCGCTTTTCAAATGGCATGGTCACCTGGTGGAACCTCTCTCCTTGTTCGTCTGATTCCTGAGGTGATTGTGCCAAAAAAGTATCGAGGTGGTGGTGCAAGAAATGCAATTTCAGCGTCATGGATGCACCGATTTTTTCGAAATAAAACAGCAACCTGTCCACTCGTTGCTGTATCTCTTCTCGCTGGACACGGTTCTTTCCTAGAACGCCTTCTATTACTTCTTTCAATGCGTTCCATGCATGTTGGTGGTCGTGATGCTCTGAAAGCAAATGTGTGAAAGAATCACTTTTGATCACTTTTGAACAAATTATTGGTAATGCGAATGTATAGAAATTAACAAATTTAGATATGACAATATTGAAATACAGAGTACGATACGTACCGTTTTTAATTTTCTCATCACTGAGTTTCGGAAAGATGGATTTCAAACAGTCAAAGGCGCCGTTAACTTTTTTGACCACCACTTCAACGAATTTCCCAGCTATTCCCAGTTTCATGTGGAGCGGTGGCAACAAAATATCATCCAGGTCCTTTATCATAGGTTCATTGCGTAATTTTAATTGTTTGTTGAGCTCGGGAGTTCTTCCTTTCCAATCTTTACATTGATATTGATTTCCTTTGTATCGTGAATCCCAATTACAAAGGAAGCAGAAGTATTTTGGATATCCGCCCTTTTCTATAATCCCTTGTAGTATGTTGACCACCTTCAGATCGCAACAAATGTTCCATTTGTGTTCATCGTATTTGATTTTCTTCAAAATTTCGCCCAATGCTTCATACGTTTCCTTCATAGTTGTGCTGAATCCCAATGGAATGCATGGTTTTTTATTTTTTTGTGCAGCAGCACAGCCTTCAAACTAGTAACTGAACCATCGATGAATAAACGCCAGTCGCCAGCGATATAATCCATTCCCAATTTTTTCACTAAACCTGGGATATCATGGCAGTACGTGAACGTATTTGCTTCGTCAACGGAGTAAAATTTCTGAAAATCAGCTTGGCGTTGTCGGTATGATGTTGCGCTGACATTTTGCTGTGTGAGTTTTCTTCTCTTCAAAAATGATGTCAGCCATTCGGAGTCGTGTTGTGATAGTCCCAGCTTGGCCACAATGTAATCCATTTCGATTTGTGGTAGCGGTTGCGGTGCACTATTTTCAATATCGGGTATCCAATCAGCATCATCCAAATCGGTCGGATTGGTGAAAACGGTTTCGGCTAGCAGGGACACAGTATCCGCACTCGGAGGTTTAGGTGCATCGGTATCAGCAGGGCGTTGCACTGGAAGTGTGGCAGTAAATGCAGCAGTGTATACTTTTGTTTTCAATTGTTGTCTGTTTAATCCAGGACGAAAATTTATGCATGCATAGCACCTGGATTTATCATGTCCAGTTGTGTCTTCCACCCAAATTACTGGCTTCATAAAAGATAACTTTCTACTTTTTCCGTGAATCCATTTTAGAAGGGTAGTATAACAACTTTTGCACACTGTGTTCGGCGTAAAATTTGCACCACTTAAATCTGCTTCATCGAAATAATTACAATACGTGGTTTTGAATTGCTCAGTAAACAAATTTTTTCGATCTTTTTTCTGTATTTTTCGGACGATATGACCACAAACGTAACAATATTCATCCAAATATGGGCACTTGTTGTTTTCCATATTGATATATTTTATGTTTTGTTGTTATTCACTTTTAAAAAACTGGAGAAAAATCACTTTTACTGTTCGCGTTCGTCGGCACTGGCTGAATGCCAAAAATCGATCAATGCACACCTATAAATACTACGTATTTTTGAATATTTTACTGCCAGGTACTTATAAATGGGCGCATATTTTAAGGGCGGCTGGCTATATACCTGATTCAGCACTTGTACGTTTCAAACTGTGCAAAACTTTCCAAATAATGACCACCCTTAAATGTGGGTGCAATTTCTGTAAAAAAATCATATAGGTAGCCACCGGAAAAACCCAAATAATAAAAAGGTCCACTTTCCGTTTAATTGTCCACGTACATTTATTACCGCAATCATAAAAATCAAATAACCTTTTGTTTATTCCTTTTTTTTTAATTCTCAGAATCATGAAAAAGGTGTCAATGTTTTCTCCAAATAATGTTGTGCATATCTCGAGCAAATTTTTGAAATTCATACATTTACTCAATTGCGAATAAAAGCGAAACGCGTGCATCGATTTTTATGATCTTTGTCTCATTTTGCTCATAGGTTATGTGACTTTGCGAAAAAATAACTAGACTTGAAACTTTTTTCCATTTTGCATTTTTTATGTATTTTTAAAAAAAAAATTTAAATTTTTAGGCAAAAAATAATTTTTTCCCTTCATACATTCATTTTTAACTTCGAAAGTGTTACTTGTATAGAAAACAATATATGAACAGATTAAGGGAATTGTAATTCTTAATTTTTTAAAATTTATTTCAACTAAATTGGGCTAGTGGTTGTCGAGCTATGTCAAACAACAGGGCCTAAAACGTGATAAATTCCCCTATACGATAGTACTAACTTCAAATCGATACTAACTTCAAATCGCAGGTAAGAAGACAAAACGAATGATGCAGAAATTCTTCTTTTTGGGTCTAATTTCACATACAGTTCACAGAATTGAGTTGGCAATCAATTAACTGAAAAATGTTGTACTGTGTTATTGAATAAAATTATTTGAATTATTCGAGTAATTGGAGTAAAGCTCTTATTTGATTAATCGAGCAAAATTAAAATATAAAAATCAATTAATTCCTCACTCGAACAAAACCAAAAGTCAAATAATTGGATACTCTAGTCATAGATTACAACTCTAATACCTACAGTATTTGTTTTTTCCTTTTTTTTATAATTTTGACATAGACTTTAATAGAATTAAAGTTACTATTACTTACAAACATTAAGATTTTGAATAGTAAAATTAATTTTTATAGGCTGTACTAAAAATTAAAATCTATAAATACTTTTAACAACAACGAAATTCAATCTATTCTCGAGGAATTTTATGCCATGCATTTTCTCTTTTTGAAACCAAAAATATGCGTTTTTCCGCACACAATATTCTAGTTTTTATACATACTAAAACATTAGCGGTTTGCACCCTTTGTAGAAAAGTACCCTTGTAGACCTTGTTAATCTTATTAATATAGTTAAAGTATAAACATTTACAACACTGCAACAACAAAATGTATTACACTAAAATTTACTAGGCTGTGGTCCCACAAAATTCTGTAGTAAACTTGAATTTACCAGAATAAAACAGTTGACGAAATTCTATCTCTCTCACTCAGCAGATTCATTAATTTACAATATAAAATAAAGTCATATATAAATTCGTATTTAATAAATAATGAGTTATAAACTTAATACAAAGAAAGGGTGAAAACCGCAAGAATAAAATAATATATATAAAAAAAAACTAAAATTAAATAAATTAAATTTTCTCGCTGTTGATAAAATATCCGTCATAAAAGTATTCCGAAAAAATTGTTTTAAAAAATAACAGCGAAACAAGAATTGAAGGACTTTTATTTAAGTTTCTTTTTTTGTTATTAAGGAAAATATTTATTAACTTACAGAGACGCTGCCTGGGAATTGGAACCCAATGCCTTTGCCGAACTCCTAGAACGCCCAAACGAATGTGCCGCTCAGCAGTGTAAAAACAAAAAAGGACGCAAGGCGAGCAGTGATAATAATCCATTTGTAATATGCACCACTTGTGGTTCTACTGCAATGCACAGGCAATGTTTGCCCAACGATGGTAAACGATTTTATTGTGCCGATTGTACAATTGCTTTAGATGAGGAAGATAGTGGTCGTGAAAGTCTAAATTCTCATTATGATAAAAATGAAGATGAGTTTGTAGATGTATGTCATGTTAGTGATAAGGAAGATTTGGATCTGATTGTTTTAACTAATAGACCAAGAGATAATAAAAGAGATTTCGGTAGCCAGTATAATAATTTTGAAAGTAGTGATGATGATAAAATACCCCGTGCCACAAAAAATGTTAACATGACTCGCAAAATAAGAGACAGTAGTGTAGAGGTAAGCGATGAAGAGGGTTTTAACTCAATTAAAGTGTCACAGAAAATAAGCTTAAGAAATGATTCAGAAGAATCTGTATTGCCAGAAGTTTCATCTAATGTTAAGAATGTAAAGAATAAAAAAAGATTTGATTCGGAAAGTAGCCAAGATACTTCACAAGATGAAGTTATAAAACCTATATGTAAAGTTAATTCAAGGCGTTTAAAATCTGATTCCGAAAGTAGTGAAAATTGCACAAGAGAAAGAAAATCTCCCAGTGTTTATAAAGATTCTGATTTGGATCTGATTGGTGTAAGTACCAGACGAAGAGATATTAAAAGAGATTCCGGTCACCAGTCTCATGATTCAAAAAGTAGTGATGATGATAAAATACTTCGTGTCACAAAAAAATCTAACACAATCTGCAAAATTAGAGACAGTAGTGAAGGGGTAAGCGATGAAGAAGATTTTAACTCAATGAAAGTGTCACAGAAAATATTGATCAGAAGTGATTCAGAAGAATCTGTGTTGTCGGAAGTTTCATCTAATGTTAAGAATTTAAAGAATAAAAAAAGAGTTGATTCGGAAAGTAGCCAAAATACTTCACAAGATGAAGTAATAAAACCTGTATGTAAAGTTAATTCAAGGCGATTAAAAACCGATTCTGAAAGTAGTGAACATTGCACAAGAGAAATAAAATCTTCTAACATTAATATTAATTCAGACATGGAAGAACAACAGTTTAATAACAAGAAGGAACGCGCAAATAGTTTTTCTTCAACTGAAGGGGAAGTTATGACCTTTTCAAGAAAAAGAAAATATTTAAATGTCTTAAGAAATTCTGTGGAAGATCAAGAAGAATTACAAGTAGCAAAACAAAAACGTTACGACAATACGATTGAAAGTAAAACTGACCCTTCGATAGCAGATGAGAGTGATGATGATCCTTTGGAAATTTTTGTCGGAATTTTAGAAAAAGATAAAAATAGTTGTAACGCCTTTAATACTAAAAGATCTCAGCAATTAACTGAAAACTTAACTGAAAATAAATATAAAAATAATGGAACAAAATTAAAAGAAATGGATTTAAATGTAAGACCAACACAAAAGTATTCTACACAAGAAAACGGATTGGATATTTCGTGTATAGCAGGAAGGACACGACGTAAATCTTTGACCAGCCATAGGGATAACATAAAAAATTATAAGAAAGAAATTGAAAATCCTTTAAATATCTCGTGTATAGCCATAAGGACTAGACGTAAAACAATATGTGCCCAAACAAATTTTAGCAAAAAATATTTATTTGAAACGTCCCAAGTTTATGAAAAATTACATGAATCTAATGAAGAATGGGAAAACTTTAACGAAAACAAAGAGGAAACTAAACAAGAAATGGAGTTAGTTGAGGTCTGTGTTGATACGGATTTGGATAACTTTATAGTTAATAATGGTTATGAAGAAAGGGATAGTAAGTTTGACATATCATGCATAGCAAATCGTACACGCCGGCGAAAGTCATTGAAATCAAATAACCATCAAATGCAAAAAATTAGTGAAGATGATGATTGCAGCTCTTTTTCATCAAACTCATCAGATTTTTGTAATAAAAATTTAAGAAAACGATGTACTAGGCGTATATTATCTAGTTCCTCAGAGGAACTTACAAACCCCTCTTCTTCACTACCAAAAAATATTAAAACTAAACCCATTTCACCCAATCTACTGCTCGACAAATTTCCTCAACATAATTATGCTGCCTTTTTAAAACATAATTACTCCAAAAGATCCTCAAGTTCAAATCAAAATGTATTAAGAAAGTAACCTCAGTTCTACAACAATGCAATAATTGAAAAAAAAACGACATTTTGTTGCTAGAATTATGACGGTAAATGTCAAACTAAGCTAATTCGCCTTTATAAATAATGTAAATAAAAAAAAAATTTACATTAACGTCACACCCATTTTATTATTGCATAATGGTTCAGATAATATACATAACTGTTGTAAGTTCTGTATTAAGTATGACAGTGCTTAACACTCATACGGCCATATTTATATCCAAAATTAATAATAAAATTATAATTGGTATTATTAATAAAGTATTTCTTATCCACTTGCTAAACATAAGTTAACAAACAATGAAACACTGGGTTAGGCTGGGTTTTTGAGATCTTAGTTAAACTAGGTTTAGTTAATCGGAAAACAAGTTTTCGCCGCCTTTACAAAGTTTGTATACAATTTTTTGACGGGACAGCTTAGTTTTGCTTAAAATGTTGGCCTTTAATGAAATAAGAAAAAAAATCACATTTCGCCGGAAAAATCCGAGTTTCTGAGAACGTTAAGCTAAGTTTAACTTTAATCTACATCTCAAAACCCCTGCCTTAGTGTCTGCAAAAGAGCTGTTTTGTGTGATTAATTAAAAAAATTTCTTATTAATTCGAATGTGTTTTCTAAGTCAAATTACATTTAATAATAGCTTTCATACTTTAATAGTATGTAATGTAATAGTATTCAATATTTTCAAGGAATATTTTATATGCACTATCAGAATTTTTGTTTGACTTAGAATACACAATCGAGTTAATATGATACTCAACATGAGAACTAAAATTCCCAGATTCTATTTGTAATTAATTAAGTACTTTTGTAAACAACAGTAAAATTTAAGGGGAAAAACCGTAATAGAAATGTCAACAAATGCATCAGAGCTGATTTTCAAATAAGTTGTTGGCTGCACATAACACTTTTCAGAGTTCAGACTCAATGCTTAGCGGAATCGGTCAGATAGTGAAGGGGGACTTAGACGGTAATACAAGTCGTACGTATTTCGACGAAAATGCTTCCCTGATCTTATCATGACAGGGTTGTATTTTTCTCAAAATACGTACTACCAGTGCTGTCAATTGTGACGATTTCTCGCTAAACGTGGCGATTTATAAACATATCTGGCGATAAAAAAATTTTGTTTGGCGGCATAGCGATTTTTTTTTGCCGATATTTATAAAAGTTGGCGATTTCTAAAATGTATTTGAAAGTATTGCCAGACAATTATCTTGAAATTATTAAAAAATTGTTGCTATAGAAATTTCTTAGACTTTCCGATATTTTTCTTATCACAAGTTATCATTTGTTCAAGTATTTATATATACACACAGTAGGCAATATTTCGAGGTATTATCATTCAAGAATGTTAGAAATAAAGATTACGACATCAGGCAGACATAAAAATTGTTAACTGCGCATGTAGGAACTCTGACGTCTCACAACTGGCGTTCTCATTGGCTAATAATTTTAATTTCTTTTATTTTTTTTTATTATGCAATTTGTAACACACGTTACAACATTTAAAAAAATTTTAATTATTGTAATCATCTCCTAATTAGTAGGTCTGCGCACAACTACAACAATAGAAAAAACAACACGCCTTTTGTTTGTGTATACAAATGGTAAAAATGTCAAAAACTTGTCACCTGTTAACCCTCCGATGAGTGACAGTTCTGAACTTCACGGCCGTGTGAAAATTTTGTAAATCATGTTTTTTTCATATAACAAATTTTGTTTGATTTTTTTTTGTTTTTATTGTTTATAACTAAATTCTACATACAAAAATAATTTTTTCAATTTTTTTAATTTTTTTTTTTTTTTTTTTTTTTTTTTTTGCTTGAATTTCTTAAGACTATTATAAAAAAGTTTAAAAATTATTGTTGTTGAGCGTGTACTTCTTGTCCCCCGCCCTGTGCGCAAGTGTTGCAGCGATGTAAAAGTGTGCAATGTTCTCCGCAAACAGCGTTGCCGCAGACGAAGCAGTATGCCCGCGTTTTCCGCTGCCGCCCGTACTCAGAACGGCAAAGGCGACATGACGGTCTACTTGACCTAGCCGCAAACGACGGTGCATTGCCTTCCATCGGTCTTGGTAATACCTGAAATGAAAATAAAAATAAAAAACAAATAAATATATATTCTATTCTTGAATTTGAAGATGTTTTTCTTACCCTGACATCGAATGCTTCCATCGCATTGCGTATCCTTGGATATGAGGTTATATGGTTGTTCAGGGCACGTTCTTCGATATTTGGTGTGGCCAATTGTTTCGTTAGCAGTAACAAGAACGACCGCCGTCTGTCACTGCTTTTTATAGGCTGCATTTCGCTGTAAATCGTAAAAGCAGCCAATGCAGCGACGTCCAGCATATTATAAAACATGGGCTTCCGCTTCTCGGTTTGCTCGTCAACGAGGCAGGTGTAGTGCATTGTGGAGAGCACGTTCACCACTTTATTTTTTTTCGGCACGTATGAGCATAACGCTATATCCCCTTCGTTGAACCCAATTAATGTTCTATTGATGGTGGGCTTCGGGTTCTTCTTGAACTCCTGTGGAATGAATGTTTTGTTGTAGCGCACTGTACCAACATATGCGGTCTTCCTCCTCAACAAAATACGCGCCAAGTCAAAAGGTAAAGAAATTATCCGCGCATATAGTACGGCCAGCATCTAAATATTTTTCCACAAGATCCAGCAGTACGTGCTGCTCTTGGTTTATCTCCCGTTGTTGGTTTGGCAGTTTTCCAGAATATATCGATCCCTTCACAGGATAATAACTCTGTGAGTCGCATAACCACCATACTTTCAAACCATACTTAGCTGGCTTTGACTGAATATATTGTGTGAAGCGGGAGCGGCCTCTGTAAGGGAACAACTGCTCATCAACTGTTAGTGCTTCATGAGGAGTGTAAGCTGCTGCCAAGTTATGTTGCAACATTTGCCAAATATCGTCAATAGCCGCAGTTTTGCTGTTGATGAGTCGCTGTTGTCGAGTATTTCCATTGTCGAATCAAATAAGTTGCTTTATACACATGAAGCGATCGTACGACAACGCAGCTTTGTATATTGGGAAACGCGTCGCGCCCCATAATTCCATAGCTGGTTCATGGTTTGATCTTGTGAGTCCAGCATACAAAAGAATAGCTACAAAGGCGTCAAACTCTTTCACTGTCACTGGCTTCCACTCCTTTTTCTTCGTAGTGGCCGAAGTAGGAGTAATTGCAGTTTGAAAAGGCAAAAAGGTCCCTAGGGACCTTCTCACTCATCGGAGGGTTAAGAAAAATGTGTTTTGTTTTTATAATGTATTTATTTTGTTTCATGAAAATGTTCAACCGGAATTTTGGCGTACAATGCTTGCTTCCGAAAAATGGTCTGCGCAAATTTCACCCCAATTTTCACTTTCCACTGGGTCTTTTGGCACTGAAAATAACGTACCGCATCCACTTTTTAAATGTCTTTTACACCCTGCACAATAACGAATATTAATGTTGTTACACTTTTTTTTTATTATTATTATTGTTATTTAAAATTTTTATTCACAATTTATTTCACAATTATTAGATATTATTTTTATTTTAACGATAAGAAAAAAGATTTCTTGAAATCGAAAAGAATATTAAAAAATTTATAATAAGAAATGTAAACAACTTTTGACATTTTGCCCATTTATGCCTATGTATTATGATTAAAAACACAACTCTACAAAAAATCAGCAGGCGTTTCGAGCAGACCTACTAATTGGGACATGATTGTAATAATATTTATATTTTTAATAAAAATATTAATCAAATTCATAGTTTTTTGTGGCAAAGTAATTGAAGTGTTGCCAATTATCACGTAATACATACATTATTTTATAAGAAATTACGAATTTCGCATATGAAACAGACTTGGTAATCCTTACAAGAGAACTACTACGTCATTAAACGGTAAAACATGCGCAAGGCGTAATCTTTATTTCTATAATTCTTGATACATATTCTTATCAGTCATACGGAAAAACTTGAAAATTTTTAATTTATTTTGGAAAATAAATTCTAAAAACTAAATCATTTTTGATTGCATATGAAATTGAATTTTCAAAAGTTTAATAATAATAATGCATACTGGGTAGTACTCGTAGTATGCAAAACTAGTTGAATTTATATAGAAAATTAATTACATTTAAAAAAAATTTGCATTCATATCAGGTTCTGTAAAATGGTTACAAGCGTAATTTTCAATGTGGTGTGCAGAGCGAAAATGACTCACAGTTTTGTGTACTTTTTGACTCGATTTTTAACGAAATAAAACCAAATTTATTTTAAATATTACTTAGAATATTAAAGAAAAATACATTTTTATTTTTTAATCAGGCTAAAGTTCATTTAATTTCATTTTCATTAAATTATTTTTATGAAGGAAGGAATTTTACAACATGAAACGAATTAAAAGTAAATACCATAAACAGTTCAATAAAATAACCACAATTCTAATTATTGAAAAATAAATTATTCACTTTAAATTTTAGAAAACCCAGATTTTATATAGAATGGAAAACGAATTTTGGGTAAGAAGTTACTTGTTAAAAATAATTATTGTAATGAAATTGTTTAGAAAGCTGTGTTGACTTTAAATATTGGATATTTTCTCGGAAGTCCAATTAATTGTCTAACGTTACATTGTGTTTCGATCAAAATCAAAAAATAAAATTTAACATATTCTGACTTATTTTCACAAAGAAAATCGCGCTTATAAAAGTTGAAATTTTACTCATTTTGCATACTGTCTAAAATTAATTTTTTTGCAGCATTCAATTTATTTTTAAATGGGTATTTCTCCGATTACTTGAAAAAATCTTCATTATACCTTTGCTTAAATCCGGATGTATCTTCCTTGTTATCACCATTCAAACATGGATTTAGAAAAGTTTGCTCGATTTCTACTAATCTTTTGGAATTTAGAACTTCGCTGATATTCTCGTACTATTCTGGGATGCATACTGATACCATTTATACGGATTTTAGTAAAGCATTTGAGAAAGTAAATCATAACTTTTTTATGTTCAAGTAGGATAAAATCGGGCTCTCTCCAATACATCTTAAATAGATGTCTACTTATCTTAAGGGGAGATAACTGCATATTGTTTCGCAGTTGTAATTCTAAAGCTATAACTCTTCTATCTGGAGTCCCTCAAGGCAGTCAATTGGGTGCAGTGTTATTTCTATTATTTATTAATGATTTACCATCGTGTTTTTAATATTCGAAACTATTAATGTATGCAGATGATGTAAAATTTTCCTCAACTACAAAAACTCAACTATGTCTTCATTACTCCAAGATGATCTGAACAGTTTGAGCTTACGGTGTGATTTATATGTGATGGATCTGAACTCGAAAAAATGTAAACATATGTTATTCTACAGAAGAAGTCCAGTACTCTGTAGTACTCTGTATGTTACTTGTATTTTACATATAACGCAGACTATCAACAAGGCCAAAGGTGGCCTTGGACTTATCAAACGTTGGGGGAAGAAGTTTGACGATCCCAATGTCATAAAACAATTATATATTTCATTAGTGAGACCTATTCTGAAATACGCCTCTGGACCCTCAGAATGAGGTACATACTAAAAAACTGGAATCCATACAGAAGCAATTTCTTTTATTCTGTCTTCGAAAACTGCATTAGAATCCAAATACCAATTTACCTCCGTATGAAAACCGTTAAAAACTAATTAAACTTCCAACCTTAAAAAATCGGAGGATATATATGAACATCCCATCCCCTTCATGCTGACTTTGTTAAACGCTGGAATTGTCTCAGAATTCCTACTTCGTAAGGTTGAGTTTTTAATTCCTATTCGTCCTTCCAGAAATTATATACCCCTTAGGCCTAATAAATCAGAGCAAGTTAAACTCTGTTTTTAGTTTAAAATGTGTTTAAACCAACAAGTCTATAAATCAGTAAACATATAAAGCTTCTTTAAACGCAAAAAATTGAGCGTTTAAACTACCAATGCAGACCATATGAATTTGGCAACATTTATCGTAGTGCTGCCACATGTGGCTTTTTAAATTACATATAATACATGTAGTTGAGTTTAAACTACATATAAATTCAACTAAACTAGAGTTTAAACACTCACTGATCTATTAGCCATTAGACTTTAATACTTTCGCTCTAATTATGCAAATTTGGATTCTATCCGCAGAATGAGCTCCGAAGTTAAACATTTTTATACGTATATTGATTTCACGGATCCTATTGGCGTCAAAAATAAACTCTCAAATTTCTTAAGATAAATGTAATGCTAAATTTTTCCCTTTATGTTATGTACTAAAGTATGTAGATTTATTTAGTTTAAGCATACTAGCAAGTAAGAAATATAAGTTTAATTGGCGAATTAAGTAAATAAATAGATAAATTAATAAAATAAATAATTTCACAAACCCTAAGTTGTAAGATATTTATTTCAAAACGTTTAAAATGCTAACTGCCGTATTCATAAAAAATAAAATAGATTTCAAACGTATTTTAAAAAAATTTTCCATACAAATTTTTCTTAAACAGATTTCATATCCATTTTCGTTTTTTATGAATACGGCAGTAAATATATAAACACCCTATTAGAACAAGGCTAAGGGCTAATAAATCAGAGCAAGTTAAACTCTATTTTTGTTTTAAAATGTGTTTAAAACAACAAATCTATAAATCGGAAAACATATAAACCATCTTTAAACGCAAGAAATTGGACGTTTAAACTACCAATAAAAACCATATAAATTTGACAACGCTTATCGTAGTGCTGACACATGTTACTTTTTTAACTTCATATATATAATACATGGGGCACTGATTTACAACTTTTGAGTTTAAACTACATATACATACATTTAAGTTTAGTTCAACTAAACGAGCGTTAAAACACTCACCGATTTATTAGCCATAAGTATAGAAAATTTTAATTAAGGTAAAATTACTCTTGTTTTACTAAAAAAAGGTAAAATTTTGGCGATTTTCGATATACTATTTGGCGATGAAGGTTAATAAAAATCAGACAACCCTGCGTACGACTTATGTGATCGTGTAAACTACCTTTTAGAAGATCGTTGCGTGTGACGTACAAGCAGTGGTTAAATTTTGTTTATAAATAAGGTCGATATAAAGAAGTTACATGATAACTAAATATGCCGTAAATAATTACAGGGCGATTCCTATTTATATAAATTAAGTATGTACTTTACACAACAATGACCATCATCCTGCCAATAATTATTACACCCATAGTAATAATCGTAATAGCTTTTGAAAAAAAGAAACATTTGCATTTTCATAAACAGTGCTTATTTTAAGCTTAAAGTAGATACTAACTATTAAAGGCTTTTTGTTCGAAAAACAACTTTTAAAAATTTATATTCATTAATGTACATTAACAGCCTTTTAACTATTAAATGTTTGAGGCGATTGTATGTTTATGTATGTTATTGCTAGTGCTGAATGAACGTCTATTCTATTTACATCATATTCTATAACTTATAAATTATTTATAATTTGAAATCTCAAATATTATACATATAACATAAACATTGCAGCTGCTAAACGAAATTTAGCAAAAAGAATTTTATAAATGTTTGTGTTAACCTTTTTTAATATACGATAAAAAAGTATTCGAATAAAAGTTTGCTTACTTTTTATTAATATCACTATTATTATGGTTTGTTTTATTTTTAAGCCGTCCACCACTAGTGGTGAATGATATTACACTAATAGTTATATGTAGTTTAAATTCAACAGCGGTAAATCAGTATCCCTTAAAGTAAATGTAGTTTAAAAAATAACATGTGGCAGCACTGCTGATACCTTGGCAGTTCAGCAAATAGACCACGCCATTGCCAAGTTAATCGGGACTATAACGTGGCGGGCTTTCCAATTCCCATACACTCGTGGGATTAAAAATAAAATGAATGAAACCTTTGAAAACAAAATACTGAACAAACATGGACAGGTCGGCATAAGAACGACGATTGACACGGATAAGTAAGCGAAGACGATTCAGTCGGAAGATGTAGCAGCGAACACGGAAGACTGACCGGAAGTAGTAAGGCAACCCGACCAGAAGGCTGTTGCTCCAAAAATTGCGGCGATTTACCTCGTGAACTTCGTTCCAAATACCTCCAAGAATGCAATAGCCCTTTCCCATTTGAGGGGAACAGATATGTGGGCTCTGGCCCATGCCATTAACGCCGAACCATCGAAACCTGAGATCTTGAAGATCATTCAGATCACTCAACTTCCCATACAGGATTGGAAATCAGTGAAAATTTCAGTCACTGAACGATCCTCCATATAGTCAGAAGTATGGCTTGCGACGATGCCGTTAGCTCAAGTGACAAAGATGACATCCAGTCCGCCAGAAGGTGACAAATTAACCTCCACCACTCTAAAACATCATCCGCTGCATTGTTCCTCCGAGTAGCAGAAAGAGGGGAGGAGCTCGTGATGGTTCATGAACGATGGATCGGGTTTGCGGAAATGTACAGGTAACATAAGATCTTGTGTCTTAGCTAAATGAATATCTGCATATCTTCATTCTATCTGATTAAAGTGATGAAGACACGACAACTGTTTCTCTCGAGACATGTGACGCAATGGTCTCGAGCTACATGGCGCATGATCACAGACACTATACACCCACTTGGCTCATCCGTGATGTAGTAGTTAGGGCCGCAGGTAATGGGACACCAATTGTCATCTGTGCCGATGCTAATGGGCACCACACTATTAGGGGTATTATGAACACGAATGTAAGGGGTGAGTCACTATTTTCCTTTTTTTATCAATAATAATGTTACGTTACTGCCTTTCAATAACGTTTTTGGTTTACTTCCTTTATAATAAACCTCTTGAGTTCTTTTATTGTAACTATAATAAAATAAATAAAACACTTTAAACACTTTCCCCCATATTCATAAAAAATATTTTTGACTAATAAAAGGTTTATTAAACAAGTTTTCATAGAAAATTCGTTTCATAAACCTGCAATAAACCTAAAATATTTTTTTATGAATATGGGGGTTTATTAATAGCTGTACTATAAACTATTCACACCAAATTATTTAGAACTATGTCAATTATACCACTTATACTTGCGATCTACACACTTAAATGTTCGTACTAATACTGAATATCGATGCCCACCTTCACTAGTATTTATACTCTGTTCGACCGCTGACATCTAGGTCTGCGAAATGTCTGTAACATTTTCGAAATTTCTGGTCCATTTGAGCTTTTATTATCTTATCTTTTATTATCATTATGCAGTAACACTATGGCTGAATTTAAATTAAGCTATTATACATCAATAAACTAAAGCATACTTTATGGGTTAACAATAATCTTATTCAATTATGTATAATAATTATAACATTACATTTGTACTAGAAAATTCTGTACAGTGATTTTAACATTAGAAATATGCATAACTAATACAATAACAATTTAAACTAATAAAATTACAAGCAAATACAAAATAACTAATAAATTAAACTTATTCTTAACTAAAGTTACTTTCGTAACAATAATTTATGAATAGTAAATAGGGGCTGCGAGCCTACGTTTGTTGTGGGGAATAAAAGTAAGGTTCTTGATGTTACGCTAGTAAGCATTGACCATATTGATATGATCGGAAATTGGGCGGTGTCTAATGATTGTTCGCTTTCTGATCATAGATATGTGGAATTTATTCTGTTTTTTATTCCGTTCTTAATTTCTACAATATTGACCCTGGACCCTATGAACTATTCGAAGACCCTTAGATATATATTTATGTCACATATGCTCTATTATTTGCTATTGAAATTCGGCCTGATCAGTACACAAATGACTGAGATATAAGCAAGAAATCATGATTACCTCTAGTTTTGCCCATAAACCCCTTATTATTGTTGGTTTAGTGTGGAATTTTAGAGCACTTTTTTATGTACAAAACAAACACATACTTAGGCTGATTTCCTAAACGCAATGTTGCGATGCAACACGGAATGGAGTAGCTTCAAAAACTTCAGTTCGTTTCTATAGACAATGCCTTTAGTTCATTATTGCACGGTAACCGTATGCACTGTACAACGGATGTGAAATTTGTGCATTGTATTTTTTGGTGATGCTGTTTCAATTCAATTATTTTTAGTGATGCTTTGCAACACTGTGTTTAGGAAATCAGACATACATACATGATTTTCCGCTAAAATAGAGAAATGTTTAAAGCCGCCAAACCGCTGAAACGATCTTAATGAAACTCTTACAGTATATTACTGATATTCTGGAAGGGCAATATATATATTTGTGAAATTTTAAGTGGGCGTGGCACCTCAAATACAAAGACAATATATATATCTATACATCTAGAGAATAGCAAAAGCCGAAGTTTCAAAATTTTGTATAAATACCTTGGTAATACGAGTAAAAAGACAACATTCGACAAAATGTTGCCTATTGCTTTAACCCTGCATGCTTAAGGCTATTTTTTTACGTTATGACTAATGTTAGTCGATTCGACTAACATGCTCGTAATATGAACTCTGTGGAACGGGCAGTGCTCCTAACCCATAAAAGTTACTGGAAAAGTAAAATAATATCTATACCTTATTGTATACAAAAGCAAAAAACATTTATATTTGTTTTGTTTTTTATTTTATTTATTAATAAATTATTTACTGTCCTATCAGTCAAATCATAGAGAAAGTAACAATGTTAGTCGAAACCATGGTAGAATAAGTACAAGGTATAGTCCATAGTATAGAACTAGTATGTCGACTCTTTGACAGGTACATAACTCAAATGCCAGTGGTACCTAACTCATGTTTGTTTTACACTGCAGCCACACGATCAAGTTGTTCTTGATAGTCTTTTATATATACAGTTTGTCAAAATTTCCAAAAATTGGAAGCTGTGATGTAGGCTGCACGCAATTTTGAAGCAATTTACTTTCAAGATGTCATCAAGAGAACAATTTATAAAGACAAACGAAAAATTTTCTCACCAAACTTGTAATCAGCTGTTTTCTTGATCGTAAGAGAATTTTAAAGGCAAGTTCGCTTAAATTTTTAAAAGTATGAGTGTATTGGTAAAAAAGTGTAAGTGTATTTAAACTTGATAGACAAAACTTAATCGTGTAACCCTCAAGTTACAGCCATACCTAAACAAGAGCGGAACGCGTTTTCTAGCTGTCAAAAGTCCTCATGCCCATACAATTTGTATGTAGCATACCGAAACAACGCGACGGCAACGCAACGGTAGCGCTTTGCAATTGGAAAATCCGATTTTGACAGCGCGTTAAATTAAACAGGGCTGCTATATTTGATGTTTTGACAACCCTGTTTTTATTGTTTGATAATAAATAATGGCAAATTAGGTATTTTTAGGTCAAACTAGCGGTTTTAATTAAATTTTTTATGTCTTTTATGACGGTTTTAGTCGGCACGAAAGTTAACACTACTGTTTATGGCACAACGCTGACGCTCTTATTTAGGTATGGCATATCAGCGTAAAAGCTACGCTAAACATAGTTGTAAAAAATCGTATAGAATGTCGCAAATTTTTTTTTTCCAAAATAACAATTATGTACTTAGTTCAATAAATTTTCAATTTATTTATGCAGCCAACAGCATTTATAAACTTTTAAAAACAATGTTTGCAACATTTTTATTCTGCAATATCGGAAATTTTGAAATAATTTATGATTTCAAATATTATTTTCATTCCACAAAATGCTACTCTGCTGGCTTTAATAATACTAACAACAGAAAAAAATTTGTGTCAAAAATATTTATTTAAAAATTTTTAGTTTGTGAAAAATATGAACATTATGCAAAAGCAAAATGTATTGGACAAATTATTAATTATGTGTTTGTGTCATAAAATTAAACAAAAAGTGTTACATTGTGAAAAATTTTAAATAGAAAAATTTCAAATTTTAAATAGAAAAATTTCAAATTTTCTTTTGTTTTTGTTGTTTTTATGTGTGTTGAATTCACACAGAACGTATATGTGTGAGGGGTCAACTAAAATATTGAGAACGCTCTCTCCAGTTGGCATACTAGTTGTAGATACCTGGTACTTATTATACTATGGTCGAAACGACTATGATTAATCATGCAGGGTTAAATGTAAGTATGTATTACACAAAAATCTTTCAGTTAGCTTTTTTTGTTATGCAAACAACATGGATATTTTACCCAGATATATAATCCATGCTAAAGCCTGTAACTCAGTGAGTTGTTGAAGAATTTAAATTTAAAGAATTTAAGCGCTTTAGTAGCTCATTGGTATAGTTGTTTTGCCATTTGTTTTCGCTCTTATTTCAGGTAATTTCCTTAAAATCGGTGAACTTTTTAAACGAATATTATATATGAATTAAGAATTTAAATTGCACTACAACTTCAAAATTTGCAAAAATGGTTTTTATCGATATTGACAAATGGCCACAACATCTTAAATGTAAGATGAAGAAATTCCCGAAATTGTGCAAGATAAAAATCTGGTGAATACACGTTCTTGTTTAAGTTTTGAATTTTACAGTTTTCTGTAAATTTAAGATTGATCTGGCAGCTCCCCTCGCTTAACACATTCAAATTCACAAAATACCGTTACAACTTTTACTCTCCATATTAACAAACTTGTTTTCCACTCTGAGTAAATACTAAACAAAAAGCTGCGCATTTAACAAGCTTTTTTTATTTATTTCTTATTTCAATATTATTTGTTATTGGCTTAAAAGTTCTACAACGGTAAGCACAGTCAGACAACAGCAACAAAGAAAAATGCAAAAAACACCGAAAAAACAAAACTAAAAAAAAATGAAAACTGTGTTACGCGGCCATCCACCGCTCCAAAAAAAAAAAAAAAACAGTTGCAAATGAAACGCGTAATCGTTAAGTCATCTTGTGGAGTATAAAAAGTAAGAATCACAAGTCAACAAAATAAACAAATTTTTATTACCTATAACAAATATTAACAAACGAAAGTTTGTTCAAAATATAACAATTTTGTTAAAAATATTTGAATGAAAAGTTATTATAAATTGAAGTACATATTTTTAAAATAAAAAAGTCTTTAAGAAAGCAAAAGTTATTAAATAACAAAGTTACATACATATTTAAATTACATGTGTGAATTAAATACTTATGTATTGTATAATTAAAACGAAATTAAGCAGCTGTTTTTTTGCAAACAAAAAAATTAATTATAAAAATATACATAAATATATAGAAAAAGGAAATAAAAGAAGTGCAAATTTCGTGAAGTGTAATCAAGGTTAAATATACAGTTATTTATACTACATGTATGCTTAATAAATATTAATTATACACATGCATATGTATTCAATAAATATTTATACAAAATTTCTTTAAAAGAATCTCTGACTGTCTTGCACATTTAAGGGTAAATATAAAAAAATCTATGTGTATGTAATTCATAAGTATGTATTTCTTTTATTTGGCTTTAAACAAAAAGGAGATAAAAAACAAAAGAAAAATCAAAGTTCTTTGCATAGGTAGAGTACAAAACAATATAAGAAGATGAATAAAAAGAGTTAAAATATAAGAAAAAAAAAATAACTTAAAACATTTTGTTTCAGCCATAATCATTATAAAAACCACATATTTTTGCTTGAATTGTTACGGGTTTGTTCGTTCATTCATTCGAACAACACCAACAAGTGTTACTACAACAACAATAAAAAATAAACGATGGCAACGTCAAAAGAAAAATAACACTCCTTTCAACACACATACTCACACATAATAACTAATCGTAGTCCAAATTCATCGTCCTCTTTATACTGAACAAAAGAATAACAACAATTCCAACCAACAAATTTATAATTTAACCAAACACCCTTCTTACTAAATACACCACAGAAACAAACATACTCTCACACGTATGTATGTTTATGGCAAGGAAAAGAAGAAAAACAAAAACCACATTATTTGACTTGTCAACCGGGATGCCAGTTACCTTTTTTTTTTTTTTTTTTTTTTTTTTTGGGAAATTAAGGAATTACATATTAATATATCTGGGGCAATAAGGAAAAAGTGGTTCAAGCGGCCGATACACTTGCAATATAATTGTAAAATTTTTCGTATTGTACAATTATAACGTCAATGTGTATGTGATATTCGAAGGTGGCACAACATATTGGCAACAATCAAATGCCTTTTGATTTTTATTTCACAACAAAAAGAAGTGTAATATAGTTCTAAAACACCATTATACTTAGCAGCACAAGTCAATAATGTATCATCAAGTTTAGGGATGCAGTTTTCTTATTATGTACGCATCGAATACTTTTTGGTGCACTTTGGGACAAATCTGTGGTTTTCATGGGTAACCGCGTATGTCCATTTTTTCGATTTCGAGATATTGATGCCATATTGCTTAATTTTAAACGCTCTTTACATGGTTCTTAAAATTTCTGAAAAAATATAATCCAATTCCGATTTTTCTACATAATGATCAGTTTCAAAAAGTTCAATACCTAGCCCATAGTGCGATATAGAATGTTTTTTTCGCTCTCCTGATAAATTTGAAAGATTCATGTATACGGTGGTGTCCGATACTACAACAAGTAACAATACCAAAAACACAACAATGTATTTTTTGTTGCTTTCGTTGATCGATATGTCAAAACCAACTTTTGACATTTCTCTCTCTAAGTAAGAAAAAAAGTAGCACAGCTGTGCTTTCAACGCCACCTGATAAATGAATTCGCCTTGGATTTGAAATTATAATAATCTACACGGCTGCATTGCAGCGTGCACTTAAAAAAGAGAGTTGCTTTGCAACCGACGTTTTGTAACTCAGCCATACTGTGAAATGTATTGGCAACATTGTAAAATTTTGTTTTGCTTAGACCCCTTTCAAACTAGCCAAGTTACAAACTAGCAAGTTTCTTGCGCAACTCTTGGTTTGTGGATGTCAGCGGTAAGGTCGGGTTAAGGTAAAAATAATTTAGTACAGACTTTGTTGTATTCGGAAAGTATCTTGCGCAACTAACTTGCCAAGTCTGAAAGGGGTCTTATAGGTTTTGTTTTTCTTTTATTAAAGTTGCGCCATATTTTAATTAAAATCAATGGGCAACTTACTGCATAACATATACAATAATATTGTGCAATGGATGGGGAGCTTAAGTTTTGTAGGTGAGCAATTTTAAAATTCAAAGTTTTTTTTTTTTTAAATTATATTTTCATTATAAAAAAATCATCACTTCTCTTCGGTATAGATCGGAACAAACTTAAGTCTTTATTCCAAGTGTTATTGCATATTAAAAAAAAAAAAAAATAAAATACGCCAAAAATAATTTTGCTAAAACTTTCTAAAAAATTGTACAAAATAATTGAAACTTTTTCCAGGGGTACTTTTAAACACGGTGATACTCAAATTTTGCTTAAGTCGACTTAAACACTTTTTTCTTTTTGCCACAGATATAATCAAATCAGAACGCTAAAGGCGACATTGCACTATTATACTTTGTATTATACATGTCAAAAACTCAAGTGATAGTGTGAAAGCAAAGTGCTTTGAAAATGACAAGTATTACGAAAACAAATTTAACATGCAATAAAACTTCATCGATTTTTTTAATTGTTCTTAACAATGACACCCTTATGAAAAAAGTTAAAGTTCACATTAGTTAACCAGCACATTAAGTCCATACTCTTTCATTTGATCAGGGTTGCATTTTAACAAAAGGATGTTCATGTGTGAAAGTGCGAATACAAACTATAATGTTAAATTAAATTGTTTGACAGTCGCAACAAAACTTATTATATTTATATTTTACAAAGTATTATGGATACGTAAGACTTGTGCGATAGTGTAAAGTACGCTTAAGCGCGGCAGTATACACTATAACCGAGACTACAGATTAATGTTACTGTCATAAAAAACAAACTACTGAGAAATTCAAACAGGTAAAAACAAAAACTATTGATTTAGAAAAACAATTATAATTTTATGGCACAAAAGAAAGCATTTTTTCACAATTCATTTCATTAAAAGAAGAATAAATGAGACGTAAAAACTCAATAGTTATGTGTACATTTTTCTTTCTTTTTTAACTCGGTACCCAATGCAACGTAGGTAAAATCTTTTTGTTTTTCTTTCTTTTTTCGTCATTGTGGTTTATTTTTATTACTTTCTTTAGAAACAGTGTATGTGTGTTGTGTTTAAGCAAATAAAGCAAGTATTTTTGTTATTTGTTGTTTCTGTTTTTCCCAATAAAGTCTACAAATAAGCTATTGCACTAATAATAAAATTTCGTTGTTTGTAGGCTTGAATTTATTTTTGAATTTTCATTCATAGATTAGGTGGAACAACGTGTGTAAATCCATTCACCTCAATGAATTAAAACACATACAAAAATACAAAAGTCTAATAATAAACAATATCAACTTTTGCTCAACAAAAAATTACACATGGGTATTTTATACGCAAATTCTATGTGAGTCTAAAAGGGCACATTTCTTAAGTTAAAAGTGAGAAGTTAATAAACCCAATATACGTATTTGGTTTTTTTTATTTCTTATCGAAATAAAAAGAACACACGGTTCTAATACTTGCAAAACTGGTAGCACGTTTTTACCACCAAAGGTAACTTGGCAGCATCTATTTGTGCTTATACCTGAATTCTAAGAAAAAGGATTAGGTCATTGCCCAGCCTTGCAATTTTTGTTGCAGCAATTCTTGAGTTTATCGGTGAGAGGGGTGAAAAGTTCATGTACTTTGCAATTCAGTTTTGTTTTGTTATTCTCACAGTTTTTAACTTGAAGTTGGCTTCAGGTGTATTTTTTAGTTTATATATACATAAAATATAAAAAGGAGAAGAGGAAAGACAAGATAAAAATACAAAAACTTCAAAACTATTATTTCATAATCTGGACAATAATGAAATTTCAAAGCTGAATTTTTAAAAATTGCAGCAACAAATATTACAAGTCTGGCTGCCGTATGAATTCAGTAAACAATGAGCAACAACTCTTTTTTGTAAGAGACATATAATTGTCTCCACATTCAATTTGTCTCTTACAAATATATTTGTTGCTCATTCTTTGTGTGGTATCCGATGGATATCGAAATATTGGAGAAATTAATGAATAAATAATATATATTATTTTTTACAAATAATTGGCCTCGAGCTTGAAAAAACTTTTTATTTTTAATAAAAAAAGGTCGAAGGAATTAAACTTACTGAGCTACCCAAATAAGAGCGTCTAAAAAAATATTTTCGATTCGTTCAGTTCCGACTGAAATAACTAGAAATAAAATTGCTTTCGAATCGAAAAAGTATTCAATAACGACTGCCAGAATTTGCCCCCTGTATTTTATATGTATATAAGAGTTCGAATCACACGCCAGCCAGCCTGGCTTCGAATCCCAGGTCAGTCAAGAATGAAAATTATCAATAACAATTTTAATTAATTCTCCATGTTGTAAAATTCCTTTCTTCATAAAAATAATTTAATGAAAATTAAATTTAATGAACTTAAGCCTAATTAAAAATAGTAAAAATTTGGATTAAAAACCATGAATAGCTCAACAAAATAACCACAATACTAATTATTGTTAAAGCTAAGGCACAAGCTCTATGTGTTCATTTGTCCTTCAAGTTGTGCTGAAAAATGTCAACAAGAAAAAAGAGAGACAAAAACATGATAAACAAAAAAATGTACTTTGGACTTCAAGAAGAATTCTTGACAAAAGTACGAAAAAACAGAAGTAAGGAAAACATGTGAGATCAATTAAAAATGGATAATCATTCAAAAAGCAAATTTCGATCTACCAAAGGTTAAAATACAATTTGGTTTAAGGATTGATGTTTGACTACTGACGTCAGCAGTCATCGATGGCTGCGAGTGTAAGACGGCAAATCCCTCTGAGGAGACCTAGTGGTTGAGGTCGAAACATGTCAGGGTAACCAGCCGCCTGGGTTCGAATCACACGCCAGCCAGCCTGGCTTCGAATCCCAGGTCAGTCAAGAATGAAAATTATCAATAACAATTTTAATTAATTCTCCATGTTGTAAAATTCCTTTCTTCATAAAAATAATTTAATGAAAATTAAATTTACTGAACTTAAGCCTAATTAAAAATAGTAAAAATTTGGATTAAAAACCATGAATAGTTCAACAAAATAACCACAATACTAATTAAGAGTACAAATATTTACAAAAAAATTTCTATAAATTTTTAATTTTTTTGAATAATTAAAAGAAGTCTTTAGAAATCTGAAATATTTCGAAATACTTAACAAATTTTCACTCCATAATATTAAATGTTGTTTTTCTAATAATAAATTCTAATTTTCCTTATCTTTTTGGTTTTTTTGTTTACATATGTATATTTAATTAGATTTTTGTTATAGTGTATGTTTATTTTTAATTTTGAGACTATATTTATTAAAAGCGCACCAGAAGTATGATTGTCGTTGATGCTTTTCTTACTAACCGGGTCGTTTGTTAAGTGATAACAGAGTCAAGTCAATAAATTTAGACTGTCAACATCAACATCTTGACCCTGACTTTGATATTACTTAATTATAATGTGTTTGCTTGGGTCATGTTATCAATATATTTGAATTATAAAAGTTTATTAAAATAAAGGCAATAGAAAAAATAAAAATCTGAAATGCTTTTTTTAAGTGAATTAGAAACGCACTAGAAAAGTATTTAAGACACTTGTATGGAACAAAATATATTTTTTTGTTAAATATTATAAATTATTATATTATTATTGTATAAATTTACAATTAACTGGAAAATAAGTTCAAGACTGGAATATAAATAGGATAGAAAATGTTCAAGACTACAATTATGTTTGGTTCGGAAAAATACGGTTATTTCCAGCTTTGTGAAAAAAAATTTGTAGCTAAAAATTGTGGAAAAGAGTAGCAAGCGTAAGCTTAGAAGAAACTTGGAACTAGCTAAGATGTATAGATATGAAGAAGGCCATACGCTCCGCGACCCAGACGATCTTTTGTGCAGCCTGTGTATGTCACCATGTCAGGTTCAGGCGGCGTAAAAAGCCTATCACCCTGCCCGGTGAAATATCGTATATTTCAGTTGGGTCCATCATTACCCCCCATTAATTGGTTTAAAAGATGGATGGGGTGAAAAAAGTTCCAAAATATATGTTTTACCCGTTTTCTTCCCAGAACGGCTGAATTTCAAAAAAGTACCTGTGTCCTGCCCGCTTATGCGTTTTTATGAACAACGATATGTATTAAGCTTTGTTTGTATCCCTTTTAGTTTAGCAGATATGAGGCAAGCGAATTTACACGTTTTTACCCCCAAAACATTAGAATTCCCAAAAATCCTGTCTTAGAGGATCAATTTGGCAAGGGGCCAACCTCCGGCTCAAATTTTCACTTTTTATCTTCAAGCGTTCAGGCTGTGCGATGATGAATCAAACAGTCAGTCAGAAACGTTACAATTTTGTATTTGGACATTAAAATTAAATTTTTGTTTGTTGTTGGTTTTTTTTGCAACTTTTCCTCAAAAATCCCTCAGAAAAAATGTACTTTCTATCAAAAAAAATTTCCTTTTACAATTATTTTTTGTTATCAAATTGCTTACTTACGCACGAATTTTAAATGAGCCGATTGACCATTAAATGGAATAAGAAAATAAAAGTTGTGGTTCTTTTTTTTTTGTAAATGGATTTGTTTTTGCTCTTTCTTTATATGTATGTGTGGATGGTTTTGTGCAATGTTATGTGTTACATACATACAATTGTGTTTTTTTTCGCAGCCATAATGATTGATGATGTTATCAGTGTTTATGGTTTGCTGGTACTCAGGCTTGTAGGTAATTGTGTTAACAAAAAGATAGTGAGTGCCAAAAAGTTACCAAATTAAATACAGCTGTGAATTGTAGTAGCCATCCAGTGTTGCCGCCAGTTTTTTCCCAAATATTTATTTATTGAAAATTCATATATTAAATATGAACTAACAATAACACAACACAACCAAGTGGAGCTTTTTAATTTTCTAAAATAAAAATAGCTTATCCTTATGTATTTTTAGATGTACAAATACTAGAAATGGTGTAAAATATATAAATATTTAATGTCACTATATCTTTGAAGAGCTGCTATAAAATAAACTAATGATGTTATCTTCATCAGAACTCTCGATTTAACCAGAAACAATGGACAGAAGTCTGGAAAATTTTGGTGTGTTACCCTGTGTATTTAATCAAATTTTTTTTCAATGCTTTATTTATGTCCTGTCAGTGCAGGAAGAAATAAGGCCCTCGACACCCTGCAATCCGTTCTATCCCTCCAGGAACGGTTAACGGCATCACGGAATCTTTACCGTATCATCCCATAGTATGGACATAAGGGGGGCTTTACCCTCTGTCCCTTACCTCTAAGTCCAGATTCTAAACCCCACTGGCGAGTTCTTCCGCCACCTCGTTGCCATCTACCTTGCAGTGTCCTGGTACCCAACACAGCCTTATTGTGAATGCCAACATGAGCTCCCTCAGAGCATTGCTACACCGTGCGACCAGGCACGATCGCACCGTATAATAAGACAGTGCTCTTAGCGCAGCCTGACTATCGACGTATATTGTCATCACAGACCCCTCTATGATGTCAGCCAGTATCATCTCCATTGTTCTCCAGATCTCGCTAGGATCACAGACTGTAAGACACTGCACTCAAGTATTTAAGTATTTAGTATTTTGACGAAAATGCTTCCCTGATGTAAATATTGTTTCAAATTTAAAAAAAAAAAACAATAACAACTTTTATGACAGGGTTGTATTTTCTCAAAATACGTAAGACTTATGTGATAGTATAACGAGCCCATAACCGTTGTTTTGCCCTTACTTTACAGTGATTCGTACGATCCAGTTTGGAGAAAAATCATACATTTTCCATGTCATAAGAGAATATTTTTTTTAGTTTAGAACTTGAACTTTTTGAATTGAATTGTTTGGAAGAAAATCAAAGATCTTCAATACAATTTTGTTTATAAATAGCAAAAACAACAAAATCATCTTGGAAATGTTCATGCTGTTTTTGTAAATATTGTAGAACTGTGACCATCGGCATTATTTGTTAATAACTTAGCTCTTTAATATCTTTGCTTTGATTTTACTTATACCATCCATGTTCATGTTTACGAAAAATACTTGCAACAGACTTTTGTTCACTTTTTTTTAATTACGAAAAGAATTTTATAATATTTTGATTCTACATAGTCGTAATCATAGCTGCCAGATAAAATTGGTCGAAAATCGTCAAATTTTGAGGAAAAAATCGTCAAATTGACTAAGTTAAATCGCCGCAAAAATTGCTATTGTAAAAAACCAATAACTTTAAATAAGTTTTGAAAATTTGTTGTTATTTTAAGCTTTCGTTGCTTATAAGATTTTATTATATTCTGCATTTTTTTGAAATTATAAAATAAACTTTTCGGTTAGAAACTTAACCAGCCGTAAATATTGAAAAATTCGCAAGTGGCATGCGTTTTTGAAATCCTCTATACTCCTTTCTAAAATATTCGCTTCATATCCTGCCTTCAGAAATTTGCCTTCTTGAAGGTAAACATTTATTTTTAAAAGGCCTTCCAAAATATTCAGTAAACATTCGCTACTCCCTTCTTATAGAAGGGAGAAAGGAAGTTGTTTAGTTTTATTTTTTTAGTGACCTTCCTTACTCCCTTCTTCAGGAAGGGAAAGAAGTTGTTATTAAAGGGAGTCTGAAAGGGCTTGCTCCCAATGACAACGTGTGTAAAAAATAAATAAGTATGGAATGCGGCGAGGAGGTCTTGTGTCTGCATATAAGGGCCTAATATTATGCCTCTTTACTCATTCTTTTTACCGCTGGGTATTATTTAAGTAAAACAACCCAACAAATTTCAAAAGTATTGGCATAAATAAGAAAATTAACTAAACCTGAGATATCGAACACCTATTTCACACTTTGAGAATCCTGCTGAAGTGCTTAAAGAGAGTGGTTGTAAAATGGATCTAATAAAAAAATGCATCGTGCTAAAATAAGAAGCTTAAGTAAAATGTGAAATTATAGCGGTTTTCATCCTTTGTATTAAGTGTACAATTCTGTTATATTTAATACGATTTTATACTTCAAAGCGTGAGTGTCTTTTTCGTATGCATTGTAAATTAATGAATTTGCTGAGTGAGAGAAAGAGACAGATACAGTTTTTTCAACTGTTTTATTTTGGTAAATTCACACACTTGTTTACTACTGCTTTTTGTGGGATTTTTCAACCACAGCGTAGTATATTTTAGTCTAATACATTTTGTTGTTGCAGTGTTGTAAATGTTAGTATTTTTACTAAAATTATAAGATTAACGAGGTTTACAAGGGACTTTACTATCAAGGACGAATTCCGCTTATATTAAAAATATTTGTTAATTTGTACAATATTTGTCATCTGAAAAATCGTCAAAATGACAATAAATCGTCAAATCTGGCCGCCATGGATGCAAAGTACGTATTGCATTAGTATGAAAGCATGCCTTTATTGCAACAAGAAATTACGTTTTCGTCCAAGTTAACAATCAATTTAAATTACTTGCTTTTTAGAACATTATAATATTTACATAAATACATATGTATGCACATATTCTCTCACAATAAATAATTAATTTCTACAAAAGTTTATTTAACTGTATTTTCTTTCACAACTCCTGTTTGCTATGTTAAAACTACTAGTTGGAAAAAACTGTGAAAGAAAAAATAAAAATCAATAATCACGTTAAAGAATTCAACACACCATGTGCATTTTATATGAGTCCTAATTTTACTCTTCAGTTTTTTTTTTGTTTTTTTTTTTTTTTGTTTAATTCTTTCCATTCTTATGCTGTTGCTACACTCATATTTTCTTGGCTTAGTTTTTAAGAACGAAAAAAAAAACCTGAAGACTTGTGAAAAAGTAAAACAAAGGCATTCTCACAGTATACCACATCATTCATACAGCCAATAAAGGACAGAACAGCAAAAAAGAAATAAAAAAAAACATAGAAAAGTGTAATCAAAAATTCCAAACTCCTGTAAGAACTGTAAACTTCTAGGTACAGTGATAGATAGAAGTAAAGACGTGGCTAAGACTTACTGAAGCACCTGCCGTGTTGGCCTAATCTCAAGGTGATCTGAGTCACTGAGTGACAAGCAATGCGTTTATCAATCGCCCTCGTGTGTGAGTTCAACCAGCACAGACATGTACAAATTTTGAGTGTATAATCCGGCATAATTATAATCTCGCCCCTTAGGAGCTGGATCTATCAAATCTCCGCTGCTTCTGTTAATATGCTGTCATCTTTTAAGATCCGCCCACAATCCGCTGTCACCTAGGAAGATCCTTTCCCAAAAGTGGTGGAAAATCAACCCTCAAAGTAGGTTTTTTATGATCTCCACTCCTGCGACTTTGGGCCCAAACCACAACAACCACCCGATCCCCGAAAGTATCTTTTCTTGAGAAAAGTAAAACTAGTTGCAAAAAAAAAAAATCTTTTCGAAAGGCAAAGAGCATTTTCTTGCCAAAAGTATGCTTTCCAAAGCCTCAACCAATAGTCAATCAGGTGCCGTGCTACCAGGGGCTACTTACTCCCGTAGTACTAAATATAATCTCTGGTCGACCGCGATCTCAAGAGATCTGTCAATTTCGAATTCTGCCGAATTATATGTATTGGCTGCACCTGTTTCCTCAGAGGATCTATGTAACACCATAAGGTACAATAGTATTAAAATTTGTCTTTACATACCCTTGGGGGGAGGTAGTAAAGAGTAAGTTATTCATGTGCTTCTAAGAGGAATTGTTAAATTACTTATAGACCAACATAAATCAGCGCCGCAAGCGTAACGTTTTCCAAATCAAAGCTTTAACGCTGAAATGACAACGGGTTATCAATTTTTCGGTTTCAAAAGTAAATAAAACACATCAAGCTATGATTTACGGCTCTATGATCCTCATTGGAGTAAAAGGAACCAATATATTTATATAAAGCTATGATTTTGATTAAACTTTTATATCATCATAATGTATGGACCTTGCCATTACGTACGAAATGCAATGTCATTTAAATGACCGCACATTTCGGGGGGTAACGATAACGTCACGAATGTTGATTTTTTAAATGCTTTGACGTAGCCCCACAAAAAAGTTTAACGGCGTTAATCGCATGAAGAAAATTTTGTTTAAAAATTCAGCATTGAAAGCCTGCTCAAGCACTCAATCGGCATATCTGCGACGTAGTGAACGGTCAGTCGGCTTTAATTGTTGCGTGAGTTGGACTTTATATGGATGGATAAAAATTGCTGAGAACGCCGTGGAATCGACACATTCGGAGTATCCGTAACATTTTCAGTAACAGATATTTTCCGTATTGCGCGCAATGCGATGATGCACAGGCCTCATCACATCTGTAACACTTCCACCCTCTTCAAATTGTTTTTATAATTTTCCAATTCCTTTTACACGCGTTAGTGTGCGCGCGCTCTGTAGATTTCTGTCAAAAAAAGGTAAACTAGTATTTTTTCATAGAACAAGTTACATAAAAAACTTTTTGACGCATACGCATCAGAAGGTTGGTTAAGTTTGAACTTTTTAACGCGTTGTGTATTTTTGACAAGTAATCAACTAACTACAAAAAAGAATTATTTATCAAATTTGTGAATCACGGAGGAAAAACTTATTGAAGAGTTTATAAAACATACTGTATCGTATAAAAAAGAGCTGAAACTTAGAATTCTATAAAAAAAAGTATTAAACAAATAAAAAACAGCTGAAAGAATAGGGTTTTATAACGCGAGTTGTGTAACTTGCCATTTTTCACGCGCTAAAGTTTTTAAACGCATGATAATCGTCGACGAACTTACGCGTGTTATGTACTTCTACCTTAAGCGCAGCATAGGATAAATACCTGCAGTACCTCAAAATGGAGTGTTTCTCCTTGCAAGGTTACCATGGGATCGTGCAATATGGATATCAGCGGATTAGCCAAGAGTAAACCTAACGGTGGCGCCCAAAGGTCTTTAAAATATCTACCATCAGAAAACGCTAGGCTAGGGTTTTGTTGGTTGCCTCAACACTATGTGTGGATGCGATGGCCCAATCAGTAACCCATCTTGAACATAACTCGATAACAGAAACATCAACAAGCAATATAAGAAGTGATAACCCTCCCATAACGACCTATGGATTCAAACCCTGGAACATGGAACGTATGAACTCTCAGAATCATCGAGACTTCACCAAGTTCAAAACGAGATGTCAAACTACAGACCTGCTTGATTCAAATTAACTACACTGGCCAAAATTCGGAGCGATAAGGCTCCAGAATGGCTACCATTTTATTTTCTCTAGATATACAGTACACCGAATAAATGGGGCCGCCCTTTAAAAGCAACAAGTAATTTTTTTTTTTGCTTCTGTAAAATTTTAAAAATGTAAAATAGGGCCTTTTGCATTTTAGGTAACAATATATAAGTATATCATCCTAAAAATTTTCATGCTACTTACATTTCAGATAAGCGTTTGTCTTCTCTTTTCTTTTACTGTTTGCCCTTAAATGCCTGATTTTCCAAATTTAATTTTATAAAATATCAATAGCGGTATTCACACCGAGCTTGTTAGTTTGTTAGTCGTTAATAGTTACTTTTTTACACGCATTTTGTTTTTGTATATTTAACGCGCTACCGGATTAACATTTAACAAATTAACGACACGGCACCCCTGATAAAATAGTTGTTAGTTGGTAACTTTTTTTTTACACTTTCTCGTGGCATGTTTTATTTTTTCCAGAATAATAAATTGTGTCAGAACAATAAATCAGTTGTTTTACTATGAAAGTTACCAGACTAACAAAGTTTTAAAAAGGGGTCGTTCACAGTTGGTAACTTTAACAAATTAACAAACTACCGAGTAACAAATTAACAAGTTCGGTGTGAATACCGCTAATGTGTTTTTTATTCGCCAGATAATGGGAAAAATACTAAAAAATAAAATTCATTTTTTATACATTTAATTGTAGAAATTAAGCAAGTATCAATTTTGATGCTATTAATATTTTTTTATTTTGATAATTTTAAAAATTTAATAACTGCAAGTGCACAATTCGATTTAAAGTCCGGTATCAAATTTGAAACTTCAGGCATTTAAGGGTTAACTTCTCTAAAACACAATGCCACCTAATCAAATGTTTCAAACAACAACAACGGCTTAAATAACAGCAATAAAACCCTCGCTAACCAGCTCAAAGAAAGACAAGAAATTCTGGAGCTATGAATATTTTCATGTTGGAAAAAAGAAAACATTCAGTTAAAAAAAAAAATTAACCATTCCTTTGTCGCAAAGTTTGCTATTAATATAATTACAGTTGGTCCCTTAAAACCTGTTGAGTTTTAGTTACAAGGACTTTCATGTTTTTACATGCCCCAAAAGCAGAATAATACGTAATAAACACGTAACGTTATGTCTGGTAATTTGGGAGTTGTTGTTTTTTTCTTCTTTCTTTTACTTTCTTAAAAAGTTAATAAGTTTCAGTTTTCATGGTTGTTTCCATTTATTATTCATATTTATGTGTTTTTCTTTTCTTATTATTTCTTTCTTTTTGTAATAAAACTGTTTCACAAAATATTAATGTTTACGTGTGGATGTACTTTTTTATCATTTTACTCGCGTTTCGTTTACAAGACAGACATTGTACGACCATTTTTAAACAAAATTATTTTTGTTGGATTTTTCAATGGTGTCGGCAAGATTTTATTAATGAACATAAATTCTTCAAAAATTATGATTTGTCTGACTTTTGGAGCTTAATTTATTTTTTACAACAAAATAAAAATTCTGCCTTTAAAGATTTAAAACTAAATGAAGAATTGTAAGCGAAAATTTTGTTGAAATTTAGATAAAATTAAGATCCAATATAAAAACAATTGAGCTTCAAACGTAATAGGTTTGCAAGGGAACAAATAAACTACACAAACACATGTAAAAATTTTGAAAATATAAACATTTTAAGGCCCTAATCATATAAAACGCAGCGTAACGCCAAAGAATAACATTGAAAGCACAAACAATGTCATAAATATTTTGTAATTTTGTTGTTGCTTTCTACAGAAATTCATGTATCGTTTTAAAACTTTTAACGCCACAAGCTATGCAGCGTTTGAAATTTTAAAACTCAATGTGAATTTCTGTAGAAAGCAACAACAAAATTACCAAATATTTATGACATTGTTTGTGATTTCAATGTTATTCTTTGGCGTTGCGATGCGTTTTACATGAGTAGGGCATTAATTTTCACACAAACTTCCTGTTGTTGTTATCAAACTGCTTGAGCCATTTATTTGGCCCTTAATGGATAAATATAAAAGTTTAGGTTGCGGAAGGCATACATTTTATTTGGCAACTTCCCACTTTGAATCAATAAATTTTTGACACAAAAAGCGCATTTAAAACTGGTGGTTGTAACGATCAGCTTTACCTACTGAGTTTTTTTTTTGTTGTTACAATAATTCTTTAATGTTCTCCCTAACAAATCTGCTTCGTAGTAAGGGAATGCCGTGCGCCTTTAAATGTTATTTGTTTTAGAAAATTTGTTAAGAATTCGTTCACTTGTCTTACTGCATCTCTGATGTCTGATTGCGTAGCGGATAATGTGCACTTATTTTAAAAATGCACCATTAGTGCTTCGCAAAATAAGAAAGAACATATTTTATTGAAAACGATTTGGTTATTTTCTTTTAAATGCTCTTTACATTTAAAAGAAAAATTATTTTTCTAAGTTTTAGAATAGCTTTGTGTTATTAAGGACTAATTAAAGCATTTCAAGGAGAAATTTTGTTTGGATAGGGGGGCTACTCTCTATTGCGATGCGAATACAATTTCGATGCAATAGCTAAATGCCAACTTGGTACTCTCTATCACTTTCGCAAAATTTTTTTAAAATCAAGCGATATTGGCAATAAAATTAAAGATGGTGCAGATTGGTAGTAAAATAAATTAAAATTGGAAAATTCGAATAAAATAAATAGTGTTGATTTACAAATAGAAAAAAATTAAAAGAGACGAAAGGTAATAAAGCAAACGCATTAAAGAGTACCAATCATAAGATTTACTACCATTTTCTTTCGCATCGCAATAAAAGTAGCCCCCCCCTAGTTTACAAGGGGGTTTACTCTCTATTGCGATGCGAATACAATTTCGATGCGAAAGCTAAATGTCAACTTGGTACTCTCTATCACTTTCGCAAAATTGTTTGAAAATTAAGCGATACTGGTAATAAAAATCAAAGATAGCGCAGATTTCCAGTAATGAAATGGCAAAATATGTAAAAAACTTTGAAATTATGATTTGTGAAAAGAAAAAAATAAAAAGATACAAAAGCGCAAACGCATTCAGTGCTGCTACGACTAACAACATTTTGACAACCCAAATTTTTGAAAAAGTTACCAAATGTGAAAAAATATAACCAAATTAGAAATGCATTTTGTTAATTAAAAAAATCTTTAAAATTAATAGGAAAATATTAATTACAAATTAAAAAAACAAAACAAGAAATGCAATTCTTGTAAATATTAAACAAATAACGTGAAACTTAAATTTAAAGTTTTTATTTATTTGAGACCTTTTTCATAAGAAATATTTTTATTTTCTATTTTTATGTCCATACAATATTCTGTATATGTTTTGAATATATAGTTTACAATAAACGAAATTTGTTTATTTGCAAAAATACTGCCAAAAAACATTAAATAAATATACAAAAAATTATATAAAAAATTATAAAATTTTTAAATTCACGCCATTTTTTTTACAGTAAATTCCATAAATTCTAAAATTATAGATTATGTATCAATTAATTTCAATATATTAAGATATACTACCGGAATTAATGTAAACTAAGAACATTTTACTTCTATTCAAGTTTTTAGAAATACTTAAACTACTTGTGTGTACTTTTCTGAAATCGATTCCGTGTGTTATTATGCACTTTCTACTTTAAGTACCACTTTTCTTTACTACTCTTATGGCCGTTTTCTCATTAGACGATTATATTTATCCCAGCAAAAAACTGCATATTAAAGAAATTTGGTTTTCTCAATGCCTCATTTGCTTCTATTCTATCGCAAAGCTGACCGTCACTCATCTGCCAATTATTTATTTGCCATTTATTTGCCGTACAAATAAATTCAATCAGCTGACTCCGAACTTTTACATATATTTTGAGAGGTGATGCCAACTGAAAACAATGTTTTTGTCGGTATATTGAGAAATCCAAAATCGTTAAGGGACAGTTTGTCGGTCTAATATATTTATGTGGACATTAGGTAACAGGCATTTTGTCGATACATTGAGAAAATTGCCATTCACATTAGGAAAAACTACGCTCGTTTAAAAATAGTTGAAAATCTCCATCGATGAAAACTTCATAAAGGTGCCCGTAGACGACATGTTTTTTACATTTGACTTGTCAATTTTTCAAGTCATATGTAATTGTGAATGTCTGTCAAAATTGCTGTTTTACAGAAGGTTAATAACATTTGGTCACAAACGTACATGTAATTTGCTTCTGACATTGTCTATGTTTTTTCTCTGTAGTTATGGAATAAAACAAAGTAGTTCTTGGTTTCAAAATAGCGTTCTGCCGTTACAAAAATTTTTTATTTGCGCCGTAAAAAAGTTCAGCCATTTAAACATTTTTTTTCTTTAAATTCGAATTTACCAATTTAGGATATTATAATGATGCGTTTTTATTTATATATGTACATTATTTCCATTCAATGGTGAAATTATTATACATATATCGGTATTGTAAAATATTAACTTAAGCCGGCTAATGATTCCGTCAACAATGCACCGCCGCTGCGGGTTTCTTCCCGGCATAGATTTCTGACACAGCTGATGTCAGATGGTTTGTCAGAAGAAAATAGAGTACGCTCTAATTGAAATTTTGTCAGATGACTTTGCGTCTGACTTTTACAGATGCAATGTTTTAAAGGTAACACACGACATGTATGTATTTTGCATTGGGAAATTTGACAAGTCAGATGTAAAAAACATGTCGTGTACATGCAACTTAAGATAACAATTTCAGAACATGGCCGTTTCTAATATAAAAATCACATTTGGTAATTTTTTTCTTAACAAAAATATATGGTAGCTGTTTTCAAAGAATTTTTTGTTTTCGTTCATTCGAAACAAATAATAAGAAAATCATTGTGCAAAGTACACTTTATTCGAAGTCGTAAATAATTCTCTTATGATCGAAATACCCGATGCAAGTGTATCAAGAAACACATATTCATACGTATTTTATATTTTAGAAAAAAGAGTAACCAAAATGAAAAAATATTCACATCTCAACATTGAGAAAAAAAATTACCAATTTTGGTTAGAAATAACCAACAATGGCAGCTCTGAACGCATTAAAAAGTACTAATAACTATATTTTCTACCATTTTCTTTCGCATCGCAATAGAGAGCAGCCCCCAGTTTACAAGGAGTTAAAGGTTTCCTTAAAAAATTAACTTATTCTTAAAGAAATTTTACTTAAAGTGAAAGTAATTTTTCTAAGTGTATTTCAAAAGACAAAACTGAAAGGGTTTTAAGGAACATTTTTATTTAAACTTTAAAATTTATAAGGTTTTAATTAAATATTTTTTTTCAAGGATTCATTTGAAAATTAAACATATATTTTCTTTAAAATGTTTTAATCTTTCAATATTTTTTATGATTTCTCTTAATGCTTGTTCTTTTCTCGCTTTAAATTTTAATTCCAAAGTATCATTTTAATAATAAATTTTTCAGAAAATAATTTATAATTGAAATTTCCGCCTTAATTGTTCTTTTTTTTACTTTCTTTCAAACAAAGTATACAACTAAAATAATCCCAAACAATAGCAATTATCCTTTATTCCGTATGATGAAAAGCTATAAAGTATTTACTGTAATTTACGCAAAATAAAAATTAAAAAAAAAACTGACACTTCCACAGCAAATGACGTAAATTAAGAACAATTACCATAAAAAAACCAACACACTTTTCACATTTAACCATTAAATTTTAGTAACAAGAAAATGGCATGTTTACTTTATAACCACAGAAAATAACAAAAAAAAAAGAAAAAAATGACAGTTAATTTATTGAAAATATTAAGAAAAACGTCATGACTGCACTAGAACGTCATTGAAATAGAAACCTACTTAAAATTTCTTTGAACAAAATGTATTAAAATTTTTTTTTATAATAAATACGTTTTTAAACTTCTTTTTTTTATTATTATTTTAACTTCAATTATAAATAAGACCCATAAATCTTAAAAAGCTTCCAGTTAGCTTAATCAATATCAAAATAATAGCATTACCCATGTCATTTTATTTGACAGTTTGGCAGATTTCGTTTTTTAAACAAAATAACAACGAAAATGGCGCTCGAAGTAAAGTGATACCCACATAGCGGAAATTGAACAGTAAACAAATATTAGAAGAAGAAATCGCTAGTTTTTAAAATTTAATAAATTCTACAACGAAAGCAGGATTTCACAAGCAGTGATGCCAATAAAGTAGAAAGCAAATAGAACAAAAACAAATACGAAAACTCACTGGCTTTTGAAAAAAAAAAAAAAAAAAAAAAAATTGCTTCATTTTGTACGGTTTTCCGTTTAGAGATTTTAATTTACATGTACATTAGACTGGCCATAGCGTTATATAGAAAAAATTAAAAAAAATTTTCAATACCAGTGTTTGTAGATGTTGTGTCAAAAGCCACAATTTGCACTAAATTATCAATCTTCCATTTGCGTAGGAATTTTTCAATGCCTTCAGCAATATTTTCACCACAAGATTCTTCAAGTTTTGCAATGCCAAGGAGTTTTTCTTCGTTCTCTGCGGTTATAACGAGAGCCAATCGATCAACTTTGTCCTTGCCTTTCATATCTGGAAGCATTTTTGCGTCCCAGTGCAAGACAAATACTTCAGGAATCTATGTTGAAATTAAATATTATGTTAATTTTCTTCAAGATATTTATTTATATTTAATTATTAAATATGTACCTTGAATTCATCTATGATCTGTTTCGCTTGTCTGCGCCGATATTCCTTTCGCATTGTTTGAAACGATGTTCGGTTAAAGACGAAATCTTCCACTTTTATGTCGTTTAAGTCAGGTTGCATTTCCTGCAACTTCCGCAAGACGGCTGCAAGTGTAGCAGATGTTAAATGCATTGCATCGCGATCACTGATGCGGCATTTATCCATGCTTGCTAACATTCGATCATCAACGAAATGGATTTTTCCGCGGGTTCGATGGATTCCTTGATGTTGGTCCTTCATAAAATCAACTTCCGGAGCTGAATTGTTCATTTCTACACCTTCGTATATAATAATTTCTGAGGAATCTGTATCAGACGCAACCTCATCTTTGAACAACAAGCTAATTATTGCTAAAATAAAAATAAAAATGCCATAATATTGACCAATACCTTGAACTTCTTGTGACTCTGCTTGATGTTTTCGCTTGCGCTTTTCTGATTCTTTCAGTAGCTTCGCTTTGCGTTCTTGTTTTCGTGACAGCTTCAAATCCTGGCCTGACATACAACCTGGCCGACCCTTTTCTCTTTGCAACAGAAGGAAATCTTTGTCCTCTTCAATAGTCATCGTTTCAAGTGCATCTGCAGATGCGATATCAAATATATAATTTTCTATCTTTTCACAGAATTCGTTCTCATCGTTTCTATATTTGCCAAATCTGTTCTTGGACAAATTTTTCCATTCGGCATAAAGTAATTTAAATTTTTTCATGCAGTTGATTTCGGTCATTGTGGGAATATTTGCTTTTTGCCAAAATTCAAGAGTTGAATGCATTGTATTTTTTATGCTTGCCTTCACAGGGAGTTTTTGCACTCGGGTTTTATAAAAAAATAATTGAAGAACTTGCTTCATATTAGGCAACTTTGCGCCTTTCAGTTCACTTTCGCATTTTCCCACCAAAAATATATCATTATCGGATCGTAGTTTCTTAGATGAGCTTGCCATTATAACTTTATATTGTTTTGTTTTATTTAATTTGTTTTAACTTATTATTCACTGCCCAGTGCCCACTTGTTTCTCTTATCACTTTTACTTTAAAACTGCAAATTTTTCACATTTTTGTAGAAAAAAGACAAAATAGTCTACCTGTTTTGAATGTTCTAGTAAAAAGTCATAAAACCACAAAATTCCGTTACATTTTTAAACAGTTATTGCATGTGTTTTTTTTATCAGAATGGTTGGAAATTTCCATAACCCTTTGACAAATGCTTAGACGTAATCTGATGCAACAACAAAATTATGTATTCGAAATTTTTTACTGATCATAAAAAATTATTTGAAGGTTAAGTTTTTCTTAGCAATTTTCTTTAAAAGAAGAATGGCAACAACAAAATGTATGTATATTTTTATGTTTGTAGAAAAAAGACAAAATAGTCTACCTGTTTTGAATGTTCTAGTAAAAAGTCATAAAACCACAAAATTCCGTTACATTTTTAAACAGTTATTGCATGTGTTTTTTTTATCAGAATGGTTGGAAATTTCCATAACCCTTCGACCAATGCATTGACATAATCTGATGCAACAACTGATCATAAAAAATTACTTCAAGGTTAAGCGTTTTTATTAATTTCCTTCAATGGTAACAACCAAACTTATTTTTTTACATGTAAAAACTGGCAAGTATTTTTCGACATAAGACAAAATGGTCTACCTGCTTTGGATCTTTTAGTAAAATGTTTACAAAAACATAAAACCAAAAATTCCATTAGGTTTTTACTACCAATTCACGAAAACGATCTAGCACAAAATTTGCCTAAAAATTGGAGCTTGTGGTTTTTCATACCTTCTATTATAAATATTTATGCGTATGAGCACAAATTATAGCGTATGAGCTGCAATTTGGAAGGACCAAGAAGAATACTGCACCGCAAAACGAATATGGCAACACTTAACCGTTGTAAATGATCTGGCAGAAAGAGCAATTACTAAAAACTAATTACAGATTTCGACGACGACGAAGAGGATAAGCCAACAAAAAGGCTTCATTAGTAAGTTATCAACAATAAAAAAAATTTTAAAAATTCACCTATTTTTTGGACTTTGGTTTTTGGGTATTCCGGGCAAGATTATCCGTAGTTTATCAGCAGACTATTGCGGCTCGTTGGAAAGGTAATAATTAAAGGTATCGAAGAAATTCAGTTGGGAACATAAAGTCAGATTTTTTTTGTTATTTAAATACAAACAGGAACAAAAATAGTGACAAATGGGTAATGTAATAAAAGTTTGGGCTCAACCCGGAGGTACTCGGAATTAAAAAAAAAAAAAATAAAATATGCATAATTATTTTTATCCCCAACCTCATATTTTTCAGTGCGAAAAATTTAACTTTTCAAAAAAATTTCCACTATGGCCACTCTAATGTACATCACTGACAAAGAATTTCAATGGCCTATCATACACCGGCTTAATTGTGCTGCTTGTCGGCACGAGAGGAGAGGAGAAAAGTTTTTTGCTGGCATATTATTTTCAACCAGCTTCAATCCCGCATTAGCAGCATAAAACCAATACATGCACATTTTCGTAATCAGATTCCCAACAAACACGAAGTCAAACTTTGATATGAAATGACTATAATTCGACGATAAACACAATTCTCAAACCTTTTTCAATTGTTTGATTTAACATTTGAATTTAAATTGATAAAGATTTGAATATAAACAGTTGATATAAAATGTTTTATCAATTTGATATCAAATTGTTATCAAATGTTATTCTCAAATCAAAACTAAACTTGGCAACACTAAAGCGAAAAATAATTGTAAACATTAAAAAATGGCGATTAAAGTAAAATGTATTTTGCAATTAAAGAAAAATTACATGTTACGTGAATTGAATTGGCCTTTAGAAAACCTGAATTTCTTGTGAAAAAATATAAATTACTTGTAAGTAAAAAATTAATTATAAAGTGTTAGAATGAAAGTATAAGAAAATATAAGTTCGTTGTACGATCGCGGTGCTACGCCTGGACAATCCTTAAAAAAATGAAGCCAAGTATTTCGTCTTTCCAAGAATTTAAGGACAGAAAGAACATTATATTAGGTGCGTTTGAGTACTTTTACAGTAAAATGCAGTAAATGAGTAAACTTAAAAATTTGCTCTCACAAAAAGCTGTTGTCCAAAAAAGTACGCGAACGCAAAATTTGTAAAAATTCGTAAAATAAAGGCAACAGTTGATGGCAAATAATTGAAGTGTTTGAAAAATGTTTACACTTTTGACTACTTAACTCGTTTTCTTATCGGAACTCGATTAAATACTTTTTATAACACGAATATTTTTGGAAAATACAAACAAATTATCTTATGTAATCTTACATATTTCTTTGTTTTTTATTTTATTTGAATTTGCTTATTTGTGTCCGGCTAAATTTGATCAATAGTACACGAATACTTTTTTTTTACTATTGATAACTTTAAAAACAAGGGCTGTTCTACCCGAGTACCCGAGTACTTGACACTTTTAAAAAAAAGTTGGTATTTAGCCATATAAATTCTTCACAAGCAAGTTTAATTAATTAATATTTATTAATTTTTTGTTTTTATTTTAGTTTTATTTCAACTTTTCTTTTTTTATACAATTTTTTCACAATTTGTATGCCTTTTGTTTGCTAATTTTGTTTGTTTACCTTTTGAAACATATGTTTTTTTGTTTTACTAAATTTTACTGCAAAAATTTCTACAGTAAAAATTTGTAAGTACTCAGTCAAGAACTGTCACTTAACGCTTTCAATTTGTGTTCTCATTTACTGTATTTTGTGTACGCCAACGCAATTTAGTAAAATGAAGTAAAGTTCAGTAAAAAATAGTAAAAACTTTTGTGTTCTCGAACGCAGCTATTATCTTTAAGCTATGGTGCCGAATGTTTAGCGGACAGTTTATTTAAATAAACAATAAGCTTTCATTTAAAAAAAAATATTTTTCATTTAAGTTCCACAATTTATTAAAATCCACATTTGAAAAATATTTGATAATAACGTTTACAAGCAAGTTGAAAAAAAAACGCATTTCTCAATTTAAAAATAATTTCCCCTTTTTGTTGAGAATGCTATGATTTTCAAATGATTTTCAAATCATTAGCAAAGGTTTGTCGTTTGAGAAAAGGCTTAATTTCAAATCATTTTTAATTTGAAATCAAACCTCAGTGATTGTTGAGTTAATGCAAAAAACACTAATACATATAAAGCTGTGATATAATCCCATGTGTGACGGAAAGAACAAAAATTGTGCGGCTTAAAAAAGAGTCTAGTGTGTGATGGAGCAATTATATTGAATTTTTGTATATGTAAGTCATCGTCCAGACTTGCAATTTTAGTTGCTGCAATTCTTGATAAGAGAGGTGAGAAGATTGTAGAGGGGTACTCAGTTTCATGTACTCTGAAATTCGGTTTTGTTTTGTAATTCTCATACTTTTCAACTCGAAGTTGGCTGTAGTTATATATGTATTTATATATGACATATAAAAAGGAGAAGGGGAAAGCCAAGATAAAAATACAAAAATTCCATTCTAGGAACTGGCTGCCTCGGCCTATGTCCTTTAAATTTATTTTAAATTTTAATAAAAGTTACGGTTTTTAAATACTTCTCAAAAAACTTTACGCTTTTTCCCCTTTAAAATCTTGGCATCACTGTTAAAACGGATAAGTCAAGCGTGGAAAAGAGTGAGAGAATAAGAGTGCGTTGGCGGATATGTTGTTGTATTAATAAAATGCACGCTACAAAAGATTTTCATTTCTATGGAGAAGAAAATCAAAATAAAGATGACAGTTGTTTTCTTTTTAAATGGAATTTCCTTCCGGTATGGATTAATAGCAAGCAAATAGAATTAAATATGAAATTTAAAGAAGGCTTATGGAAGTTGATAAGAAAAACGAATAAATGGCAAGGAGCTAGAAGATTAAATAACCTAAAAGGAAACAAGTGATGAAGTTTCTAAAAGAGGTTTAAACTTAATAAGTAAATATTTAATATTTGAATTCTATGAAATGAATTGAAAGAAATTGTCAACAAATGTTACCGGTTTTTTGAAATTTATTTATTTTAATTTAAATACAAAATCATATAGAGTATACTTAGTAAAATAAATAAATTATGTATTGTGAAAAAATTTTGAAAAATGTGGCATTTAATAATTTTGCCTTTAATGTTTGATTTATTTATTTTATGAAATATGAAAAATGTAAAATTTACATACACATGTATGTATCTATATTCAACTTTATCTTTTTTTTTACTTTTTTTTTTTTTTTTAATTTAAAATAGAATATTTTGCTATCTAGTACAAAACCATAAAATGCAATAATAACTAGGACGTTAGCATTTCAAATTTAGAGTAAAAATGTGTTGTGCACAGATGATAAGCTTTTATAGAGAAAACTTTGTAGGTGTTGCTAAAGCCAAATTTAAGTGAAAACAAATGAAAGTAAAAAAAAACAAAATATACATAAGAAAAATTTACATAAATGTATATAGAACAAAAATAAGATTAAAAATTACATAACTCATTTTTAATCAAAATTTTGTAATAGGTAAACAACAATTTAATATTGTGAAGAAAAGAAAAATTGATCAAAAGGGTCCAAAAAAATATTAAAATTCTTTCAAAATATTTTTCTAATTTTGAGCTTAAATACGTCAAATATTATAAATATTACTTAATATTTCTCTGGCAATAAGGGAAACGTGCTTATGTATATTTTTTTTGGGGGGTTTTGAGGAGAGCAGTTCCCTGCGGTTAGTTTGTTTTTATTTGTTATACCCTCCACCATCACTGGTGGTGAATGACGGTATACCAAGTTTGTCATTCCGTGTGAAACTTTTTTATTATTCATCGCAGGGCCCATAAAGTATATATATTCTGGATCCTTGAGTAATTCTAAGTCGATTTAGCCATGTCCGTCTGTCTATCCGTCTGTTGAAAACAAGCTCACTTTCGAACAACTAAAAAGAAAAGAACAATGTTGGTGTCAAATTGCTTCTAGTTATCATAAGTCCAAGTGTGGAAGTCCAAGTGTGGAACCACCACCCTAACAAATTGGTAATTTTGTTACAAAAACTAACATAAATGCTGTTATAATGCACGGATTGATATAACATTTCGCACAATTCGTTCTATATGATTGGAAATCACATTGTAAAATTTCTTAAACATCGGTCAATAATTTACCATAGGCCTTATATAAATCATACTCTCGGAAAACAGTTTAGTACGCCTACAGCCGCAACGAATAAAGTTCTGGTAGTAAAGTGTGATCCATTTCGAGGTTCCCTACTTTTTTAAAGAAAAAAAAAAATACAGAAAATTCAAATTTAATGGGGAATGTTTATTATCATTTGAAAGAACATTCTTTGGCATTTATTTTTTGAAGATTATGTCTATCAAATGTTGGCCGTTGCTATTTCGCAGATGTTCCATCCTTTGATACCAATTTCCGATGACTCGTTCGAGCACTTCGACCGGTAACTGGCGAATGAAACGCGTGATGTTTTCCTCCAAGGCCTGAATCCAAGCGGGCTTGTCCGCATAAACTTTAGACTTTACATATCCCCACAGGAAAAAGTCTAACGGTGTGATATCACACGATGGCCAATCGACCGGCCCAAAACGTGAAATTATGTGCTCACCGAAGTGTTCTCTCAATAAATCCATTGATTGATGCGATGTGTGGGAAGTGGCGCCGTCTTGCTGAAAACGTCGGATCTTCTTGGAACTTTTCAAGAGCCCATAGAGCGAAGCGATGTCGGTTGGGAAGGTCGAGCGGCTTCAGTTGTTGCACAAGCTGTATTTTGTACGCTTTCAATTTAAGATCTCGACGTAAAATGCGCCAAATCGTTCCATACATCAGTCCGAGTTGTTGCGAACGGCGCCGAATCGACTCTCCACGGTCTTCGCGTACACTCTCAGCTACGGCCGCTATATTTTCATCACAGCGTACTGGACGTGGTCTATTCGGTCGAATTTTATCCAATAATGAATGCTGGGTCTCAAAATGGGTGATGGTGTTGCGAATAGTACGCTCAGTAGGCCGATTATATTGACCATAAGTGCACGAAACACATTCCTCACAGAACGTGAATTTTCATAATAAAGTTGAACGATTTGTAAACGTTGTTCAGGCGTTAGTCTTTCCATTATGAAATGCCAAACAATACTAAACAAAAATAACATGACAGCATGACACATGGCTATTGAAAAAAGTATCTCTACTTGAATCACCCAAAATTTGATATTTCGGTCCATAATTTACCATATTCCACATATAAAGCCCACTTTGGATAATTATTTAAATGCGCTTAAAACTGTAGCAGATATCGATGTTTTGATAAAATTTGGTCCAATTTAGCTTCATATGGCCAGAAATAATACCATGCAATTTTTTAATAGTTGGCGCTCATAAATTTACCTTAGGTCTCATTTTAAGCAGCCTTCTGAAACCCACATTAAAACAATAAAACGCTATAAAAAATTTAACTACTAATTCGAAATTTATTCTAATTTAGGGTTTTTTAATACCAGAAAACACTCTTCAGAATTTTGTGATGATTGGTCCATAATTTACCATGGATCCAATATAAAGCCTCTCGAAAATATTTGTTCAAATTAACTTTTATATGACTAGAAATAAAAGCGTAAAATTACCGTATGTAGGTCTACACCGCGACGAATTTTAATACTGACTTCCGCTTTTAAAAAGATTAATTAATAATCTATAGATCCAAAACAAGGATGAACTAAACCCCATTATTGGAAACTTATTTCACAATGATATAAGTCCCCACTTTAATAGTGACAAAGAGAAGCTTAAGTCAGCGAAATCGTTATTTGTTATAACCAGTGTTGCGGTTTTAAAATTTTATATCCGACCAAAATTGTCTACAAAACGTACCAAAATCCTTTGAAACCGAACAATTTTTTAAATGTTTAAAAACACAATTTTTCAAATTGAGAAGTTTAATTTGAATTAAAGACTTAAACGTTTAGCTACAATTGCAAAATAAAACGTGACGTCTAACCGTATAGGAGTTTTCAAAGGGACACCAAAAGAAAATGGGAATATTGTTACAGCAGCATGTCGCATATTCCGAAAGTGTTTTTTGTAGTTGGTTTCTCTGCTTAAGTATTTACAATTTAAAATTAGGGCCTTTGTAGACAAATCATCTTTAGACAACACTTTTACTTGCAACATTTAAATGTCTTCGCGCTTGAAGTCTAACTAAGATTTTATTTGATTAAAAATCTCAATATAAAATTTAAATATATTTGCCTTCCAAATCCTTTTTTGAACACTTTTTATGTAATTTAAACAACAATATGATTGTTTCTATAATTGAAATCGACTTAAGTATCGCGGTGTATCATCCATATGTTTAAAAAAAATACTTAGAATATGTAAAAAAAAATTTACATTAAACTTGAGTAAAAATATGGCCAACAAGAGTATTCTTTTATTAGGATTATTTATTATGATTAGAATAAAGTATGACAAAAATTAAAAATTATATTTGACTTTATAAAACACCCCATCCATTACTCAATATTATTAATAAGTTTTTCTCCATATTATTGTCAACATTTACCATCGATTTGTAAAGATGTTGACATTTTTCCATAAGAAATACATCAAAATCAATATTTTTACAAGACGTTCCTATCTCATTGTATTCCATTCCCTAGATTTTGCATTATGCTAGAAACACAACTGGGACGAACAACGAATTTCGCCCAACACGACGAATTTTTCAGTAAAAATTCGATAAGTAAATTCGTCGTATGAAGCACAATAACGACGAATAACAAGCAGCTTTTATTATTGAGAAAGTTGATTGCCATTTGTGCAAAGAGAGAGAATAGTGTGACCATATTAAAAAAAATAATGCTTAAAAATTAAAACACATGTGTTGTTTCCAGGTGACAGACAACTGATTGTGTACTCAGTTTTTTGGGGGCTTTTCATATAAATTTTACTACACAATCCATTGCCTGTCACCTGGAAACAGCACAATAATCAAAAACACAACTAAAAACCATTTTTTTAGCAAAATACTTTGTATATTTATTATAAAATAATAAAAAAAAACCATTATTAAAGTAAAAAGTAACTTTATTTACCAAAATACTTCTTAACTAAAACCAAACATGGTCACCTGGTACTGATTTCTTCGTCGGCGTATGAAATATAAATAAATCGATTGCTAAGACGCCGCCGCGTATGACGAATCTCGCCGGACGCTATTATTGTGTGTATTTTCATATGCACCAATATGTTTTATTTTTGGCTAAGAATATACGCGGCCAAAAATTCGTCGTTCGTCCCAGTTGTGTTCCAATGTGGCACAATGGTTTCAATTTGGAAGGCGCCAATTCCACTAAAAACTTCGAAAATTTATAAAGCATATTTATTATACCTTCCCGACTATCAGTAACATACTGTCAACATTTTATAAAAATCGATTTAGAGGGGTAGATGTCTATATATCGTCGGCTGATAATTTAATTGTCGTATGTGGGTTCCGATAGTTTCGAGTAAATTGAGTTTGAAGTTTGAACTCTTATAAAATCCACATACGACATTTAAATAATAAATTAATATTTTGGTCGTTTTATATGGAAATTTGTCGTATGTGACAGTTACATACGACATTTAATTAGAAAATTGCTTCAGCAAATACCACATACGACAAACTCAACTCTCCATATCTCGAAACCCGTATGAGGTATCGAAAAACTGATTTCGCCAAATGAAAGATCAGGTTGGAAAACCAGAGGAATCGATCTTAACTCAAAACCGCAAAAAATCCACATACGACATTTAAATTATGAACCGACGATATGTACCTACTTATATATTATATTTTTTTAATGAAGTGCAAATAAAAAAATATTTTTAATACATATGTACATATATATTTTCCTTACTTTTTATTGCATTTGTTTATTTAATTTTTTCTCTTTGGGTAAACATTTTTTTTGGTCGTGGCAACACTGTCCTTAACACCATTACTTACTCTCTCTGGCTCTTCTTTACCTAAATTACTCCTTGTTTTTAAAGAGGGGTGGTGGGATAGTAGACAAAGCAAATAAAACGACAACAAAAACAACAAAAAATGCACATAAAAATGTGCACAAAAGCAACAAAAGAAAAACTATAGAAAATAGAGACCATTAAACTGTGATTATTTTGTTTAAAAAAGCGAAAATGCTTGTGATTGTTTTTTTTTTTGTTTCTATTATATACTCTATTGTACCAAATACACAGCTTACAGCAAAAATGTAGGTTACTTTATTAAACCTTTAATGGAAGATTACAGACAAAAACGAGACAGTTGTAGGAATAAAAAAATACGCTCAAAATAAAAAGTTAAGAAATAAGAAGCAATTAAGCAGAGTTAAAGAAGTTTTTAATAAGCTGTTCAAATGCAACAGGCTTAGCTAGTTTAGTGTTTAACAACTAACCGAACATTTGTTAGCGTACGGTACACACAACCATAAACAATAGCTACTTTTTAGTGTTTGTGTATTAATACACAACCCTTAACACCGTTCCAACTATTTTTGTTATAAAACAGTACAATTTTAGAGGTTCTGTAGACATACATACATACAATACACATATTTTAATGTTCTGAAGTGTTTTTTTTACATTCATAAAGATATAAGCAAAAAATGGTAGCAACGCTTTTCCCTAGTATTGTTGTTGTTGCTTGTCAGTTTGCACGACCACAGCACGAATATCCTGTGTGTGTGTTTACATGGTTTGTTTTTGTAAAGTTTTTTTGTTGACTTTTTTTTGCTATTAAAACTAATATATTAAAAATTTGATGGAAAAATTATGAGCTGAATTGCAAAAATCATCACTGAATTGAAAATGTTCAAAGGGCTAAGCATAACTTGAAACCATTAAAAGGGGCTTGAAATAAATTTTATATACATAGTAGGGTATTCAATTAATCGGTGGTTTGTTTTAATCGATTAATCACGCGAATAATTTTTATTATAGGCAAAAGTTTAATCAAATAATAATCAAACAATTTAATATTATTCGGTTATTCGAATAATTTTAATTTTGCCTAGTTTAGCAGTTTAAAAATAAGACCAAAAATTATCTTTTTTTATCATTAAAATTTTATTAAAAAAGAAACAACCATTTAACAAAAGGCACTTCATGTAATAAAAGAGGAAAACTTCTTAATAAAAAATTGCATGAAAATTTTTGTTAATCTTCAAAAATAATCTTTCAAACGATTTCGTTCTTTTGTGTTGATGAAACTTGATTTAGAAAAAATTCTTTCACTTATTGTTGACGTTGGAGAGATTGAAAGAAATTCGAGCGTTTTAAAGCATATCAAATTTATCTGTTCTTTTTCTTGTATTTTCTTAAAATTGGTAGTCGTCCATTATACCTCTAGAAGCTCTTTTTGATATTTTAACAATCTTAATACTTTTAATATTCTTGTTAAGGTAGAAGGTTGTTTTTATTCGTCTAAAAAAATAATCTTCTTCATCTGAATCATTGTGGTAAAAATCTGTTCTAAACGTTCTTAAAAATAAATTATTCCCAAACTCTTTGGTTTTAGTGTTTGTAGTATATTTTAAAAAAATTGTAACTCGAAGGAAATGTTCCTGAGTTTAGAACCAATAAAAGGGTATTTATTGTAAAACGTACCGGCTTGTTTTTTTGCCCAAAAGAAAAAAAATAATACTGTAAAACAAATTTTTCGATTAATCGATTAATTGACGAAAAGGTGATTAACAAGTGTTTTACATTTTACCTACAAACAACAAGTTTTTTTTTTTATAAAATAAAACATTTTAACTAATGCTGCTTTGTTTTTATAATTAAAGTCAATTTTAAGCTTGCTGAATTATTAAACGTATAGGTAAACTAGGCTTAATGACATATTTACTTTTAAAGGTTGGCGGTATTGTATATTTAAAATGCTGAATTATTAAAATCTGGCCCGAATTGCATATTTTTTAAATTTATTTTAAAAGAGTAAAACATTTTTTAATGTTTTTTTTACTGGTTTTTAATTATGCTGAATTGTAGTAGCACGAAATATATTAAAAGAATACAATGGTTTTTGAGTTACATTATCTGTCTGCTGAATAACTTTATCTTCAGCTAAACTGAAACCTTGTGGTATTAAAAAAATATTATAGGCCTGTGCCTTAAAACAGCTAAATTATGTTGAAATTTTGCTGAATAAGGTTTTATACAATTTTATTGTTAATTTAATTTAATTTTAATAATAATTCTGCAGCTGAATTTTAGCATTAATGATAAAGACAAATTATTTAACTAAACATTAAATTAGCTGAATTAGGCTTAAACTTAGCTGAATTAAGTTTTATATAGTTTCACCGTAGTTTAATCCAATTTTTTGCATTATGCAGCTCAATTAAACAATATCTTAGCTGAATTAGTTTTATATCCAAATGGGTTAAGGTTTTGCGGTTTTTTACTATTATTGTGCATTTAGTTGCTTTTTTCGTAAAACTAGCACACACATAACAATGTCGCCAAAAAACAAAAAAAAAAAAAAAACAGCACCCATAAAAATGTTGTCTATACCCTGCTATAAGTCTTGTCTTTTTCCCCCTTATTTGCTGCTGATCTCCTGTGTTGAAAAACAAGCAAAAGAATGTGCAATGTAAAATATTACCTTTTAATATTTTTTTTAAACACTGCTTTTTTAAGAAATAAAGTAAACACAAAGGGTAAATAGGTCAAGGGAGCTAAGTGCTTAAGAGGTTTTAATCTTAAATGGAAAAAGCATGTAGGGTATTTGAAGATTTAAATTGTTTGTTTATTTGTTAAGTTAGGAAATATGTATGTAGGTGAAAAAGGTAACCGGTAGTATAAACTAAAAAAATAATTTGTAAAATTTATGATTTGAAAAATTCAAAGACATGAACAAAGTCATTTTTTCCCAAAAATGTTTTTTATTTTATTATAATTTCTATATTGTTTGTATTTTTTATAATTTAATTTTAGTTTTCTCTACTTTTTTAACCCTTTTGTATTTTTTTTATGAATTAAATTAATAGCAAAATAAGAAATAAACGACCAACATTTTATTGTAGTCCAAGAATTAAAGTCAAAAATTCAGCTTGGTGAATAACAAGGCTACAAATGTACTTAAAACTTTTTTTTATCTGGACGTAAAAACCAAAAAAACTTCTATACTGTATTTAGCTAGTTCAAATTTATGTCCATTCCTGTTTAGGATAAAATAAAGTCTTAAGGTCGATACTGCATCATCAACATGAAAACAAAGTGAGTTGAAAAGTAAAATTAGGTCACATTGATAAATCAAATAGATAATCTGATTTTGTAGTTCTAGGATCCGTTTAAATTTTCAAAATCGTTTGGAAAATTAAAATGTTACAACTGTCTTCTTAAAAAACAACTTAATTAATATTAATCATACGCACTGTGGGTTTTGTTTGAGTTTAACTTGGACAAAAGCATACATCTTAAAAACTATTGCATATATTTCAATAAAATTTTGTAGGTCAATAAAAAACTATATAAGCTTTTAGTATTTTAATTAAACGTCTTCTAGTAGGTCTTCATGGATAGATAATGAAAGAAAAAAAATTATTTTTTCTCTAATATCTCAAATATTTCATACATTCTGTTAGATTTTTATTTTATTTTTTTTAGCATATTGGTATATTTTAAAAATTTAATTTATAATTGTATTTTTATTTTATTTTTAATAACATAGTAATATTGAAGACGTAAGTAAAAATATTATGCAAAAAAGTTTGTTAAAAGTTTTTTCTTAGGGGGTTGTTTTTTTACATCTTAAGTCAGTTTTCGAATCTGTTATTTATAAAAAAAACCCCTAAATCTGAAGCTTAAAAATTCCTGGTTAAATTAAAAAATAAATTGTATTTTTCATAAAGTTAAAGGTTTTTTTTTTGAAACTTTTTCTTTTTTATTTTAATTTTACGCATTTTGACCAACCCTGAGACTACTATAAGCTTAATCTTATATCAAAGGCTTATCTTAAAAACTTCGTTAAAATTTTTAAAATCTATTTTTAAATTTAATAGTTATAGCAATATTTTTTAAGCCACTACTAAAATTAAATTAATCATACGCACTGTGGGGTTTTGTTTGGAGTTAAATTTAAAAAAAATTAATGTTAATTTTTTTTGGTTATTCTTTAATTTGCTATCTTGTTTTATAAGTTTAAACATAAATTAAATTTTCTCAAGGAATATACATTCGAACAAACAAACTTTAACATTTTCCATTAAAAATTTATTTATTTTAGTTCGCAGCCCTTTATTATTACAATTTAAAAAGGAACGAATTAAAAATTCACAAAATATTTCAACCTTACAATATTTATATGTAATTTCAATTAGGCTACCACAAAAGTTTATCAAAAACAAACTTTTACTAAGTATTTTAAACACAAAAGGATTTATTGAAATAAAAACAGCGCCTAATAAAAAAATCCCTTTTGCATTTTAAATCTTTCATTAACATACATTATCTTAAAAACATAACGTAAACACAAGTGAAATTACTGAAAAGAAGGCAAAAAGAAGTGATATAAAAACGCAAATACTTTAAACTGTCAGAATAAAAATTTTAATGCCATGATTACTTAACCTGCAAAAGAAAGGAAAAAAGAAAACCAAAAGTAAAAAAACGCCAATGATAAATAATTCCCATTAATATTTTTTCAACTTAACAGCGACCCCAACATTCTCACTCATTCATTCACATGGTCTGGTAGACCTGTTATTACTGGGTGGTAACAGAGGGTGGCCAGATGTTTTTCTATTTTATTTTTCTCAAATAAGGGTCAAGTAAACGGTAAAAAGCTTTTAACTAAGTGACAGGTGAAATATTAAGAAAATTATTAAAAAACTCATTTAAATAACTTAAAGGAAGGTAATGAATGTAGTGTTTAACCAAATAACAATTATAAAGTATTTAAACAAAAGGAGATCAGATAATCAGTTAAATAACTTTTTGGAAAGTTAAATAAAAACACAAATCACAAAAAGACTAAGAAAAATTTTACATTTTTTTAATTAAAGAAAAAACCAATTAAATTTTGTTTCACTTAAGTTAGTTTACAATACAAATAATAATTATTTAAGCATTATTCAAAAAAAAAAGAAAAATTTATTTAGTTTAATATTTTTTTTATTAAAAAAACTTCATATTGCTAAAATGTTTTTTCTGAAAAGTATAAATCTTAAATATTATTATCCGCAGGAATACTGCTGAACCGTTTGAACGTAGTATTGTATGACGTAGATACTTGTGAAATTTAAAAATATAATATTTTTTACGCCAGTTGCGACCGTATTGCCATAGAGAAAGAACAATTTGAAACATATTTTAAATTATATTATTCTATAGCATAGTATAGAACTAGTATGCCGACTGGTGAGAACGTTCTCTTTTTTTTATAACTCTCAACACACATATAGGTTCTGTGTGAATTCAACACACATAAGAACAACAAAAACAAAACAAAATTTGAAATTTTTCAATTTAAAATTTTTTACAATATAACACTTCATGTTTAATTTTATGACTTAAACACATAATTAATAATTTTTTGCAATACATTTTGCTGATTTGCTTTTGCAAAATGTTTTTATTTTTCACAAACTAAAAATTTTTAAATAAATTTTTTTGACATTAAATTTTTTCTGTTGTTAATATTATTAAAGCCAGCAGAGTAGCATTTTGTGGTATATAAATAATATTTGAAATCATTAATTATTTATATATTATCCGATATTGCAGAATACAAATTTAGCAAACATGGCTTTTAAAAGTTTATAAATGCAGCCAGCATTCAATAAATTGAAAATTTATTGAACTAAGAAAATTTTATTTTGGAAAAAAAATTGTTGCCACATTCTATACGATTTTATGCAACTATGTTTAGTGGTGGAAATAGTTTTATACACCAATACATTTAAAAAAAATCTTACTAATTCAAACATAAAATATGTACCACTGACAGTTGAGTTATGTACCTGTCAAAGAGTCGGCATACTAGTTGTATACTATGTTCTATAGGTTTTCAAATTAAAAATTTGAAAACAAAATGAGGAAAAAAACAAACCAAAATTTTAAATAATTTTGAATTGTTTTCATAAGAAAATAAAATACGTTTACAACGGAGTTGTGGGTAAATACGGCAAATTTCGAGAAATGTGGTGCGTTACGTCATACGACACAATTGTGTTCCCAGAATATTGAATATAGGAACGTAGTAATGTACGACGTAGATACATACGTTTTCAAATTAAAAAGTATAAAAATGTATGCAAAAGCACACAATACTGGCGAAAACGTAAAAGCGTTTCTAAGTCGTACGTCGACTAAGAACTAATTCCATTTCATACGCCGGCTGCGACCGTCATATTGAAAGATTGTCATAGAGAAAGAAAAATTATTATATAAAAGAAAATATTGTTGTATTTTTAAATTTAGTATTTGAAAACAAAATAAATGGAGAACAAAATTTAAATATTTTTAGCATTATTAAAAAAAAAAAAAAAAAAAAAAATACGTCCACGACGGAATTGTGGATCCCTTAAGTCGTACGTAGGCTTGCCAGATCCAGATTATCAAAAAGCTGGACATGTGAATTAAAAAAGCTGGATATTAAAAAAAAAGCTGGACATTTTGAAATAAAATTTTCACAAAAAATTACTTGTTTATTGTACAACAAATTTTATTAAAAAATACCCATATGTACGAGTATGACATTAATATTATTACTTTTAGTCAATTCACAAGGTATCCTAATATGTCATATTGTCAAAATGTCCTAATATTTCACAATGGTTTAAAAATATTGTTGTTGGTTTGTTAACAAAAAGTGTCTTAAATAAATAGAACGTTGCTTGCTGTGTTTATTGTGCTGTCGTAATTAATCAGAAAAGTCCAGCGCTGAGCGGCTGAGCCGTACAACAATATTTTTAAACCATTGTGAAATATTAGGACATTTTGACAATATGACATGTTAGGATACCTTGTGAATTGACTAATTGTTTTTTTATAATACTTTACTACAATACTAACATAACAAAATATAACTAAACTTAAATTTTTTCAGTTCATTCATATGTTCTATATATCTACATACCTCTCATTTGCTGGAACAACGTCATAACTCAAAAAATTAGTTTCTTATTTTAATGTAGAATTAATTATCGCTCCTATATTTATCTTAAGTAAAAAATTGATGTAAAAATCTTGCATATTCAGCTCTTGAGTATGGAAATAGTATTGTGATGGAAAAAGTACTGTACATACGAATTAAATCAAAAATAGAAATGATGGCGGTATTGCAGACGCATTATTGTTCAATAAGGAAATTTATAAAAATTATTTTAAAGCAATTAATATTAAGAGCATTTTGTGGAAAATTTTTTTAGCTGGACAAATTTCTTTTTAGCTTGAAACTGGACATTAAAAAGCTGGACAATCCAGCCAAAACAAGCCCGACTGGCAACCCTAGTCGTACGTCTTATTCGACGCAGGTCTAGAACATCTGATGTCGTAACTAAGCATCGCCTTCGAGGAGCTTATTATTGCTCCGTTGGACTTAGTCATTACTAGGGTCAGAATTTTGCTGTAAGTTTTGAGTAAGAGTACTCAATTTAGTCAACCAGCCAGTTTGTGTTTACGTGACTATAGAGTCTAACTGCCAGTTTCTAGCTACGTTGCTTAGTAAACTAAAAAAAGAGTTTACGTCAGCTGTAAACACAGCAGCTTCTATTTTTTAGTCGCAAATTCAGCAGTCTGTGTGCTTTAAATGGAGTCAGTCTGCCGCTTTTTAACGGCTAAAAAAAATAAATAAATTGTGTTACTGTTTTTCAGTAGCTGCGCACAGTTCAACTGATTTAAGTATAAATAAGTATGAAAATTTATGGTTCGAACTTTTTTCAGAAAAATAACAACTGAGGACTGAATTTTAAACACCGATCATCGCGCTACAGTTGCCATTATTTTTCTTAAAAGTCTTATGTGCGTATGATTAATATTAATTTTTGTATACTTTTATAAATTTTTGAATAACTTGAGTATTTTTTACGGGATTTAAATAATTTTAATGGCAATCAAAAGCTAAGAAAATAAACTTCAATTAAAATATTAATTTTGTTTTTTTGATTAATTATATTCCTATTATTTCGACCTTTTTTCAATTAAATATTATATTTCAATATATTTTTATTAAGCTTTAGGTCACTCTTGGACCGTTAGGGACCTTTGGAAATCGGAAATCGAAATATCGAAAAATAAATAATATTTAAATTGTTTTTTATAAAAGAGTGACCTAAAGCTTAATAAAAATATATTGAAATATAATATTTTGTTTTTTTGTTTTAAAATGTGTTTAATACCAATTTCCATTAGTTAGGGACGGAATATATTTTATAGTTCTACTAAATCTCCTAATTTTTTTTTTTTTAATCATACAATTTTGTAACAATACTTTTTTTGCGTATTGTTTGCTATTTTTATTAACCACTGATGCATGTTAAAGTTTAAACAAAAATCGCTAAACGTATTTTGCTATGACTCTTATTTTCTTCTTCCGGTTAATTAAATGTGGGAATTTAAGACTTTTGTTAACTGTTTTATAATGAATTGAATTATTTTACTAAACTGAATATAAATTTAAATACAAATCTAATTTACGTTAAGCCGCCTTGTGTAAAACTAATTAGTTTTAATGATTTGTGTTTTAAATCGCAAAGGGAAAAATTCTAAACGATTTGTAAAATTGTTTAATTTTTTTTTAACAATGAGCATTGTTATTAATGAAAGTTAATATAGAAATTTAAGTTTTTTATAGAAAAAATTTTTTCTTAGACAAAACTCGATAAATATGAATGTTTTATTAATTAGATTTCTCTTTGACGTGCTAATTCCCAATTTTTATTTTTAATAAATACGCTGAAATTTATTGTTGAGGGAAAGCTGTTTTCTTTGCGCATTTCTCAGTTGCGTAGGCCAGATCGTCAGGAAACCTTTTCCCAAAGAACTTAGAAAAGCTAAAAATATAATACATACAAAACTGTAAAGCGAATAAGAATTTTAAACACTCAGATTTTACTTGTAACAATACCAAAGACTAAACAAAACAACAACAAAAAACAGTGAGTTAATATTTTCTTACATTTTCTACAATTGCTCGAATTGGAGTTGTAAGTTGGTGAAAAGAAAAAAAAATTAAAAAAATTTTGTATTCCCAAAAATAACTTTTGATAATGAATGTTTTTCTATATTTTTGTTTAAATAATTTTGTTGTTATTGAAACATAATAAATAATAAAAGAAAAGTATTTAAGCGAAAGCAAAAATATCATAATTTTGATTCATTAGCCATCGTCCAGACTTGCAATTTTGATTGGAATTTTCCTGCAATTATTTAAAATTCTGCTTTATAATTGCATTAGTTAAAAGATTATGAAATTTTTGTCTTTGAATTTTTATTTTTTTTTTTATCTTGTCATTCCTGTTCTCTTTTTTCAAGTTGAAAATATTACACTTTTCAACAATACAATACAAAACAAAACAGAATTGTGGAATTCATGAAACTGATTACCCCTCAAAAACCTTCTTACCTCTCTTACCAATAAACTCAAGAATTGCTGGAACAAAAATTGTAAGTCTGGACGATTAGTTCCGGCCCTTTTCACAATATCTGATTAAATGTTAATCGAAACATTAAGTTAGAAAAATTTGATATTTGCAATTAACGATAAATACATAAACGAAACTATTTAACGTAGAAGTTGTTACATATAACCGAAGAAAAAATCCATGTTAAGTTTTTTATAAAAAAAAAAATCAAAGGAAGTCATTGTCCAGACTTGCAATTTTTATTGCAGCAATTCTTGAGTTAATTGGTGTCGTGAGAAGATTGGCGACGGGTACTCAGTTTCATGTACTCTGCAATTCTGTTATATTTTGTTATTCGCAAACTTTTTAACTTGAAGTTGGCTGTAGGTATATTTGTATTTATATACAAAATATAAAAAGGTGGAGAGGAAAGACAAGATAAAAATACAAAAATTGCAAAACTATAATTTCATAATCTAACACTAATGACACTAATGCCATTTCAAAGCAGAATTTTAAAAAATTGCAGTAACAAAAATTGCAAGTATGGACGATGGCAAAGCAATATAAAAATTAATTTTGAATAATTTGTAATGTAAAATCTGTTAAATGAGAAATAAAAGTCTGCTCACACATCTGCTCACCACATGTATTTCTCGGTATAAATTTTACATCATAAAAAATTTTAAAAAGTTAATATACTTACTATCCCAGTAACGAGCGTGTGTTACACGTTCTGAAATACGTGTGGAATACTTTGTGAGTATGGGGTATTCGGAACTGTATAAACGTTTTAGTGTCTTTCAAACAATTCTATGCATGTACTTTGTATAATCGTTTGTAATCAAAACAAAATATTTTCTCATATATAAACTTAGCGTACAGTGCGCAACAAAATTAAAAAAAAATATTTTAGTTGCTTATTGTTTATTTTTTTTGCTTATAACAATTAATATAATATGTAATATAATTTTAGTAATAACTATATTTAAACATTTACATACAATTCCAATATCTTTAACAACAAAATCAGTACAAGAACACATTTTATAAAGTTGTTCTCCTTTTTTCACTTAATAGCACACCACCACACACTCTATAAATACATTACAGGGTAAACAACAGCGTTACTGCGTAAAGTACTTAGTTAAATGAGAAAGTGTGTTACACTTAATTCTATACCAAACTCCTCAGCCTTCTTTCTCTGTAGCAGTGTCGCCAAAACTTAATGAGGCAAAAATGCTAAATTTTTGTGAAAAAGTTCTACAATGTGCAATTTCATGGTATGAAATTACACGAATTACGGCCAACTTTACCAAGTTCAAGTTCTTTCTCTGTAGCAGTGTCGCCAAAACTTAATGAAGCAAAAATGCTAAATTTTTGTGAAAAAGTTCTACAATGTGCAATTTCATGGTATGAAATTACACGAATTACGGCCAACTTTACCAAGTTCAGTTAAAACTAACTATTACTTTAACTTTCCGTTAACGATCACTCCTATCGTAAATAATTTTTCCCTCGTAATTTGTTCCCTTTTCACGTATTTGCGATCATGAAAAACTCCCATGAAAAAAATTAATTCATAGGAGAATAATAACGTGAAAAAATGTTCGCGGGAAAAAATTCCCCTTATCGTGAACAATTTTTTCCCTCGTAATTTTCGCTTTGAATTTCTCACTTTATTTTTGCTGGGGAACAAAACATTTATGTAAGTAATTCTTCTCATAATTCGTATATTGAAGTTTACAAAATTAATTTTAAGGTCAATTTCCGTTAAAATGCAAAAAACAGGTCGATTGCCTGATGAGTTATGAAGCTTTTCAAAGACGTGGTGGCAGAATTATAGAAATGTTTTTAATACATAAAAGCGCAATAAGCTAAGGTTGCAATCAAACTATCACTCCAATACAATATATTTTATTTTGTTTTTTCTGTTTAACTTTTCTTTAAAATATACGTGTATATTTTTGAACAACATTTTTTTTTTTGTTTTTAATGTTTTTTAATATTTCTTCTTTTTTACATTCACTGAGAACTGATAGCAAGTAAAATTGTTCACGGGAGTTTCACGATAGCATTTTTCCCTCGAAGGGAATAAAAATTTCATGGGAACGAAAACTCCACTTCTTTTTCATGATAGGAATGGATAATTTTTTTAATTTTTGGAACAAAAATATAAATTTTTTAGGCAGGATGTTCCACATTTGAGTTCATAACTTTTCTTCTACTTAGCCGATTTCAGATTTCAATCCCAAACTGCTAAAGGGCATAATAAACCACACAAATAGCTTGGCAAACATGTCGAAATTTTACGTTTGTACAAATATTTTGTGTTGTTAATTAGGGTGTTTGCTTTTTGGACAAACATTTGAAGCAATGTTTGCAGAAATATTAAAAAATTTTAATATTTGGCAGACATGTTGGATATTTGTCAAACTATTTGTGGTGTTTAGTGCTAAAAGTTATCATTTCAGCGAAAACTTTGCAGAGTAAAGACGTAGAAGAAGAAGAAAAAAAAAATAACTTTTAGCCGTAAATTACAATTTGTTTTAGAAGAATAATTTCCCTCAAAACAGCTCGTTGTTTAGAGCACTCTTTGCTCTAAATCCTTTTCTATCTTTTATATTTTTTCTCCGTTTTAAACAAATAGCGAGCAAAACTGCCACAGCACAATCGTCGTCTACATTCATTGAAAGCAAAACAAAAATGAAAAATTATTGTTTGTACAAAATATGATTGTGTTGTCTATTGGAAAACAGAATCAAAATTAAACTGCATGTTTGCCAAGCAATTTGTGTGGTTTATTATACCCTTAAGAGAAACAAGAATGAGCTAAATATCAATATCGTTCTTTTCTGTTGAGTCTTTCGAAAGTTAGCATGTTTCAAACAGACGGATAGGAAGGCGAAGATGACTTAATCGACTAAGAATTACACAAGGATCTTAGATAAATATTAAAAAAGTTTCACACGGAGTATATAAAAAGTCACATTATTTTTTAAAAATCACATATTTTATTTAACATTAAAAAACAATCAAAATTGATGCAAAAATTTATCTTTAGTTAATAAAAAAATAATGCAGCTTTAAAAAATGTATATTAAATCACATTTCAAAGTTAACTTGGTTAAAACAATTAATTTCCCTATTGTAGTTCTCCACTCAACGCAGTTTGGTTGACTACGAGTCGACCCAACTTTCACACAACCAAACTGTTTTTTAGTATTGTGAAACACAACTGTTTTTATTTGAAATTGTTATGGCGTTGCCAACTTAAAATATTGAGTTTGACAGAAAAGCAGACAAATTAAAGTTAAAAATTGAAAAATATATAAATCAAGGAAAAAAGTGTCATTAGAATATGTAAAAAATTTGTATAAAAGTATGCCTCTAAGAATTTTTGAGGTGATTGAAAATAAAGAAATGTCAACACATTATTAAAACTTTATTTTCGCATGTCTTTTTTTTTTATAATAAGTTAGATTAACAAGCCTCTCAAATTGTGCTTTAGTTGTAACTTTCAAAGATCTGCGAACGAATTAAATGTTGTGAAAATCTAATATTCAGCTTAACAAAACTCTACGTACGATTTCTCCATTTCTTATTTATTTTTTGCTTTTAAAAATCCAAGTCAACTGAAACTGAAAACAACTCAACTACTAATAAGCAGTTGTCTATTTACAACGTTTATGTCGACCAAACTTTCACAGAGTTGTAAACCATAAAACCGGGAAAAAGTAGCAAACACAACCAAAAAATAGTTGAGTTGAGATTGACAATGCGAATTTATAAACGACGTTTGGCAAAAATTTAGTTTTGTCCATAAAAAAAGGAAAATTTTCCTATAGTGTTATGTTACTATTTGGCTTACAATTCTGAGAACTCGAAATATTAGTAATTGGGAGATAACACATTGTTGCCATTACATGTTATATTGAATATATGATATTCCAAAAACACACTTTCACAATGACAAACAACTAAATAAGAGATAAAGGGCCCCATATAATGAAATATATTATGCTGGCAGATTTACTGAATTTCTTTTTGCATAGACGAAGCCGTTCAATCGTTTTGCACTATCACTTGATAACATTTGTTCGCTAATATTGCTTATAGGTCGTTAAAACCATAATGTTGGGTGGTTTTCCACAGCTGGCCTAACCAAATTTTCCAACATGGCCCTATATGCACCACCGTTGACAATAATGCTTTTGTATAATAAACCACACCAAATAGTTTACTTAAGTTAAGGGGGGAAGTTATCGCTAATGAACTGCTTTTAGATACTCCTTAATATAAAGTTTTAATAGAAAATGGGCTTTAGCGCGCATTCTCAAATTTTGTATCATGTTTGGATAGTTTACAAATAGTTAACTTAAGATAAGGGGGGAAGTTATCGCTAATGAACTGCTCTTAGATACACCTTAATATAAAGTTTTAATAGAAAATGGGCTTTAGCGCGCATTCTCAAATTTTGTATCCTGTTTGGATTTTTTTTAAACGTTAAATTAAATTTTTTTAGTACATAGGGTTTCTTACAAAATTCTAAAAAAAAAATCATTAAAAAGGTTAAAAGAATTCGCCACCCTATAAGTATTAAAACTTTTTATTTTTAAATAAAATTTAGTAAAAATTCTTTAGTTTTTTTTATGTACTTTTTTAATTTTAATTAAAATTCCTTGTAAATTCTTTTTACAAAGGCAATAAAGTTTTTTTATCCCTACTGTATCGTCCTCTTTTTTGCCTTTTAATTTCTCTAAAGAATTTCTTTTGTTCTTCTTATTTAAATGTAAATAAGAAGACATTAATAATTCCGCTAAATTGTGGTTTTCTATTTAGTATTTGTTAACTTCTGTAGTCATTTTTTATTAAGTAATTAAGGTGTGGGTATTAATATTAATCTTTATGTTTTTTTTTAATGTTAAGCAGAAGAACAAATTGTAATCATCATTTAATTTTCTCTTAATGGTCAAGTTACCAACTGTTGCTAAAGCAACAGTCTCAAACTATTTCTTTTTTTTTATACCCTAAACAATTAGTTGTGATTATTAGTTGTGGGTTTACTTAGTTTGTCATTCCGTGTAAAATTTTAATTTTTTTTTAATAAGACCCCATAAAGTATAGATTTATTCTAGGGTTTTGTTCCCAGTTCGTCTTCCGTCTTTGTTCGTCTGTCCATCTTTTGAAAACACGCTCACCTTTGAACAACTCAAAAGAGAAAAAAAAACACTATTGATGTAAAATTATTTCTAGTTATCCTAAGCAGTTTGTCCTACCAGCCAAATCGGCTTAGTAGGACAAGAGTTTTGAATCCAAATGTGGAACCACCCCCTCAAAAAATGGATAATTTGGTACAAAAATCTCTAACATAAATAGTGACGGAATGCACATTTTGATATAAAATTTAGCACAGATTCGTTCTATTTGACTAGAAATCATACCACAAAATTTCATGAAGGTAGGTCCATAATTTACCAAAGGCCCCACATAAAGCCCACTCTCGGGAAGCACTTTAGTACCCGTTAACCGTTACTAATAACGCTATTGTAATACTATTTGTACTGTCATAATTTCATATGACTATAAATCACACTGTCAGATTTCGTGAAGATCATCTGTCCATAATTTACCATATGGCCCATATAAAGCCCACTCTCGAAAAACACTTAAGTACGCCTAAAACCGTAACGAATAAAGCTGTTGTAATAAAATTCGTAAAGATCGGTTCATAATTTACCATAAGCTCCACACGTAGAAAAAAAATATGGGTTGGCATAGTTACGGCAACGACACTATGATTATTGTAATAATATATTGTTGTCGTACACAAAATATTGTTATTTTTATTTAATATTAACAATATAATAGTTATTGTAAACATGTCAATGTTTATCGCAATTATTAAATTTAAGTCTGGTTTACTGAAAAATAATCATTTTTATAGCAAATAAATAATGATAACTTTGAAAATATATTATATTCCTCACAACCATTTAATGATATTTAATAGCCATAACATGATAACTTTCTATACGTGTACTCATAATATGTTTAAGATGCAAACAAAATATCTTTACTCTAATAATATTTTGTTATCGCCTTTTATAAAATAATTTTGCATCAGTTGTGTCGTTTGTTTTACATATCCCTATCGAATTATTTGTTATTCAGTGGTTAAAAAATTTTAAAAGAAATACCCATTAAAAAAAGTTTAAAGAAATTTTAGGTACATTAAACAAAATAAAATATCAATCCTAAAAAAATTTTAATATTGTTTGAAAATTGTGCAAAAATATTGACCATTATTTTGTGCTTTTTTTTGGAAAAAAGAATTAAAACTCAATATTATAATATAGAAATAATTGCGACCTACGACAAGAATAGGTTTAAAATATTGGCCCATACTCATATTCTAAATAATGTACACTTTAAAGTCAACTCGGCTTTAAATCCATGTGAACACCATTGTTCTAAAGTAAACTTTAGAAAAAGTCGACATTATTTTTGACTATGATTATGGGCCATTATGTTTCAAGTTGCATGTGAAATATCTGTAACAGCTTTACGTTAAGGTTGCCATTAAGTAAATAAGCATAAATATATATTAAAAATATTTTTCGGCTTTAGATTTAATCTACATACGAGTATTATTATGATTAACATGATAATAATATGATTACTTCTTAACTTATTATGTGTTACATGATAATAATATGATTACATATTACATACTATAATATGAAGTAATAATAACAATTTAGGATTAAGGGAAAAATATTATGATGTGATATTACGAATATATTTGGTCATAATATGATTCAAAAATAATCGTAATATGTTGACTACAAACATGAATCTAATCATAGTATGTTGCTCTTACAATATTTGTTTTTTCTTTGCGTGCATACATATAAAGCCCACTCTCGGAAAACACTTAAGTAAGCGTTAAACCGTAACGAATAATGCTATTAAAATTAAATTTTAACAGTGACAGTTTTATAAGACTAGAAATCACACTATCAACTTTCGTGAAGATCGGTCTATAATTAACCATAGGCCCCATGTAAAGCCCGCTCTCGGGAAGAACTTTAGTACGCGTAAAACCGTAACGAATAGTGCTATTATAATAAATTGGTCTGTCATAGTTTTATATGACTAGAAATACCACTGTCAAATTTCGTGAAGATCGGTCCATTATTTACCATAGGTTCCATAAAAAGCCCACTCCTGAAATATTTTATCTGTCGGTAGAGGGTATCAAATATAGCACTCTAACTTGTTTTCTTCTCCCTTTGTCTTTTTACTAGTGTTTGTGTGTGTGTGTGAGTTTAAGAAGCAGCAAAAGAGTCAGCCATTTTTTATTATAAAAAAAAAAAACAACAGAAAGGTTTTTCTTAGGTTAATAAATACAATGTAGTTATTGCCTTTGTTGTTTTTGTTTCGTTTTTCTTACATTTTCTTATCCTGACATGAACAGCAATTACAGTTAATTGAAATATTTGTTGTGGTTTTATATGCATATACTTACATATGCTGCTTCTTGTTTTTGTTTTTATATACTTATGTACATACAATTTGTAATGAGTCCTAAACAGCAGACAGTAAAAACAGTAAAACAACAACATCAACAATAAGGATAATAACGACTAAAAAAGTTATAATAATGATGATGACAAAGATAATAAATATAAACTGTACTAGAGGGTACTTGTTTGCATTAACTGTGTGTTTATTTAAGAGTGCATGTATGGATGTATGTATATGACATATGTCGTATTAATTTATATATATACATACATATATAGATATAAATATTTACGCATATTTGTTGGTGTTCATTAAGGGAAAAAATTACACAGACTTTATAAAAATTTAAAAAAAACGCGTTGCTGTTTAATAAATTTCCTTTTTTCTTAAATAAATAAAATAAAATGTTTATTAAATAAATTTCCATACAAAATCCGTTTCATAAACCCTTTATTAATCTGTTTTATTTTTTATAAATAAGGCCGTTAATATTTTTGTTTTCATAATAAAATTGTTGTCATATGGCATGATTGTGGTGTTTATAGAGTTTATGAAATCAATATTTTTAGTCTATACATATCACTTACATGTATCATTAATATAAGAATTTTAGAAACAATAATAATAATGATATAGTTTCTAACAAGCAACAAATAAAGTAGGCAAAATAAGAAAACAAACTAATATGTATAGGGTGGCGCAAAATGAGTCACGGATATGTTTTTTTATGACTTCTGTAATTATTTTTTTCTTCATCGTTTTATGAAAGAGACTTGGAGATTTTAATACAAATAAGGTGTTTAAAACTCTGTCAGTGCTTGCACATATCAGATGTTGTTGGAAAAATATTTTAAGGCCAGCTAAGAGAAATCCAACCCTGTGGTTTTAACAAGATGGATCCAAATTACATAATGCAGGTGGCTAAGCGGCTTTGGTAAAGGATTTAACTGCTATCAAAAGAAAGAGTGTATGTTGTTTGTTTGATTTTTTTCGTGGAAGAAAGCTAAGAACCATTCCCCAACTAAAAACCAACATTAAAAATAAAATCATGGCCATAACAACCGAAATTTTGCAAAATGTTTTGTTAAAATATGTTAAAAGTAAGCAAAATATACATTTTACTTACATATTTCAGATCTATTTCTAGCTTGCAGTGTAGAGGCGTTTGCAAGGACCTCCCCACTTCAATATATCTTGTGACGCTGCTTTTTTATTTAATGGTTCTAGGGATGGTAGTTTCGGCATATTTCATAGAAACCTTGATTCTTCTAATCAGTTTGTTGTCCACGTTGCTTCTTTAAAGCACCTGTCAAATTTCCCATCGTTTTACCGTATCGAAAGCTTTTTTCCAGCTATATAAGGCAGCAATTTATATTTGTAGAAAAATCTCTGGTTTTTTCGATTTTTTCCCTATCGTGAATATTATATCCTTTGTTTAAAGAGTTGGTTTAAAAGCATACTATTTCTTCTAAACCTTGTCCTTTTTTCTTCATTTCTTCATTTCAGCTATGACCAGGTATTTAACATAAGTTTTCTTAATTTCGACTGCGAGTTCAGCTTCCTTTTACACTCTTTTACGTTGCACGTTCTATAATAGAAAGTCCCCAAGCCGAAAATGGCTTAATAATCAGACTACCGACTTAAAATTCTTGGTTTAGTCGTTCGGTTGGTGTTCGGTGAAGTGATAGGACTGCCTCCTTATAAGGTTTCCCAAGATGATCCTTTCGCATAATTTCACATTATTGTTTGCATGGTTTTGTTTTAATCCACTGCGATGTTCTCTCATAATTGCAACAACAGACAACCAGACAAAAGGACATCGTTAGATCGTCAAAGTTAGAGTCGATCGGTATATTAAAAGGTGGCCCTGATGAATATTTTTATGTACATAAAAATACTTATTTTGCAGTATTTGCGTAAGTAGTGATTTTTTCGCCTCCCGTAAGTAAGAAATAACTACATATTTTTAAACTCTCTAACAGTCGCAATATAACTAGTTACAATTGAAGATGCTGGCAGGCAGCTAAATAATAACTAGATATTTTTTGACTTCTAGTAAGTGTATATGTATGTAGTAAGTACTGAATTCTGTGGACAACTTGAACAAAAATAAGTAGATATTCAGCCGAAAAATAAGTAGTGTTGTAATTTTATTCAAATTAAAAAAAAAGTGTTCTACAAGCTGGCACAAAAGTATAAATGAGATGAAAAGAGGACACTTTCACCTTTCTTCTGGTAGTTTTGTTTGTTCGACCCCTTTTGAACCTCAAAATCTATATTCCTCTGCAATTCAAATTTAATTATTATATATTACAAATAGATATTGGGAATTATTTCTTTTTATAATCAACTTTTATTATATTCATTTTTTTTTAACAAATAGATATTTGGAATTATTTCTTTTCATAAGCAGCTTTTATTATATTCAACATTTTTTATTTTTCGAATTTATTCTATGAGTTAAATTTCAGTTATGTATTTTATAAAGCTTTTTGTAATAGCTCCATTCCCTAAAATTTTTAGGAATGACTTTATAAATTGCCAACGGAAAGCTAAGGTAAAATGTAACAAGAAGATACAAGATAATACTCTGGTAGTGTATAAAGTCATTCCTAAAAATTTTAGGGAATGGAGCTATTACAAAAAGCTTTATAAAATACATAACTGAAATTTAACTCATAGAATAAATTCGAAAAATAAAAAATGTTGTATTATATACAACCTTAGAAAACATTTAATAAAACACCAGGTATAAACGGGACGATGATACAGTACGATGAGAAATATCTTATCAATTTAAAAAAAAAAAAAAAATTAAAAATGCTGTCCAAAACATTTTGAAAATCAGTGATAACAGTTTTCAAAGCTAATCAAAAAATACATGCTGTATTTAAAAAAATTAGTAATAATCCTAAAACAAATGATTAAGATTTTAAACCAAATAAATAGCTCATTCTGCGCCACCCTGTATAAGTTCTCGTGCTATTTAATCTATGTACATAAGACCGACTCACCTTACATATATGGCAAAAAAAAAAAAAGTTAAAGTTGTACCCCCTGAAAATTAACTTTGATAGCCTTAAAACATTTTTGTTGTGAATTTAGGGAATAAATTAATATTTTTTTGCAATTCTTGGTAAATAATATTTCAGCTAGTGGCACAGAAGAGTAATTATTAAATGCTTACCAAAAAAATATTTCTAAAAAATATCCTCAAGAAAATGTTGGTCATTTTGTTAAATTTTGTCATTATTTGATATAAAATGAAAGTATTTCCTAAGCGAGATCTCTTGTTGAATGTGCCTTGGTAGCAATTATATAGTATTTTTTTAATTTTACAACTGGACTTGAATTTTTTCCACTATTTTTTTTTTAATGCCATCTTAAAAATTTTGGTCATGAATGGGTTAATTTAGCTAAATTTAATAATAAAACGTGTTTTCTGCACAAATATATGCCTTTTGTGGTTAGAAAATGGAGGTTTAATGATGCCTAAATGAATGTTATAAAAAAAGTAAATAGTGCAATAAAGGGTTAATTTTTGACTAAAATCTCAAGCGGTGGTCAACACTTTTCTAACGGCGTATAGGAAATGAAAATCGGACAAAAAATTGTTAAGTTATTTTAATTTTCATAAAAATCAAATTGAAAAGAATCAAAAAACTGACTTAAACATCTCGCTATCTCGAGTCTGTGGTTAGATTTTTAAAATGTTTTAATGCAGAATCAAAGAATCCCTAAATATATATTATTTGGACATTCATTGGACAAAATAATTTTTACCGGATTTTTATTCAGGAAAAAAACTATTTTTAGACCCTTTTTGACGGGGTTTAGCTCACGGGAGATAATCGCTAGAGCCAAAATATTTTGGGAATCTTCATAAAACATGTCAAAGTTAGTTTTGAGGGGGGTTCATCAACAACTCTTTTTCTTTTTTTTTTTTTTGAGTCGGTCTGATGTACATATGTTTATAATAAAATTCTAAATACTTTTATAAAAACAAATAAACTATTTTTGCTACGACTTTACATAGAAATTGACACTTTAATAAACAGAATGTATGTACACATATTTGTTTTAATCTTAGCAATGTATGAACATATATACATACATACATATCGATCCTTTGCTGCAATAGTGTCATAACTCAAATTGGAATTTTCTAGCACCTTAAAATTTAATTCTTGTCTCTAGAGTTGAGTATATAAGATATTTGTATGAAATTATTACACAATATGAAGAAACAATATGGCGAATAATTCCACATTATTAGCTAGTATGCGGCCCTATAGGATCCCAGGGCACTCAGGCTGCCCGGGTAACCAGATAGCAGATGAGCTGGCCAAAGGAGGTGTTCGCATGGATGACACATTCATTGATCAATTCATTGGCCTCCTTCCAATGGCTCACTGTAAGTCACTTATCAGGCGCGAGTATTATAGGATTGCGCAAGGTGGATGGACCTGTGAGTCCACCTGTTCCATGAACGGATGAACGGAGAACTAAATCTCTACTTAGGTTCAATAGGGACCAAATCAGGACTGTGGTATCGGTTGTTACTGGACACTGGCCTGTTGGGACTCATGCTAGGAGATTGGGTCTGGAATTCAATGGCTACTGCAGAAGTTATTTCGATGAGGAGGAAGAGGAGACTGTGCTTCACTCTGTCGATGTCCTGGGTAACGGGGCATTAGGAAAAAATACCTGGGAGAGTTGGTGATTTCCTGCTTGGGGGATCTATCTACAATAGAACTTAGATTGCTTCTTCTCTTCATTAGGAAGACGAATTGGCTTAACTTTGCTGTGACGGCATGTGAGTAACTGCTCTATGGGACGGGCATTGGCGCTGGGTATCACAAAGCGACCGCTGAAGGACCCAAGTAAGCTGTTTCTCGATGGCTGCCCATGGAACCTAACCTAACCTATGCGGTTTTATGTTCCACTGAGAATTAAATACATTAGCTGTAATATCAGGGTTTTTGAGTTATGACTCTATTAGAGCAAAGGCTCGATATATTATTCGGTTCTTATAAAAATAAACCTTAAATTTTATTTTATAAACAATTTGATTTATATTTATATAAACTACTTATAGAAATATCGAACCATATTGCTGAGTATTCATACAAAATTTACAAGAAAACTCAATTAATGTTGGCAAAAATAAATGAACAATAACAACAGCAATAACATATAAACAGAGAAAATACACATAGCAAAACACCTGCAGAGAGGGAGTATTAGAAAATAACGGTAAATATAAAGCCAATCATTTGTTGTCAATGCATACATGTGTCGGTATGAATGTGTGGGTATGTCAGTGAGTTTATGTATGCAAACTTTTGTACAGGGATTTGAAATCATGTTTTTTTTTTTTTTTTTTTAATATATTGGTTAATGTAGCTCTTCTTGTTTGTAAACCTAAGTGGCTATACTAATTTTATTAATAAACATTTTTGAAGCAAAAACAATTCTTAAAGGGTATCTAGTGGAAACATGTAGACTAATTTTAAGAGCGTATAGTTGCAACGTTAAAGTGCTAAGTGCTGCTTCTATTTCATATACATAAATAAATTAAATATGTTTTTTTTTAATCAATTCTTATTATATTTTTACAGATTTGCAGCAGATTTTGAAGAGCACCCCCACATTGTTGTGTTGGACTTGTCTCATATATTGCAACTATTGAATTGTAAGTTGCCTCAATTTTTATTTTTAAAACTAAAAAAGTCTTTTTATATTTAGTTTAATAACTGATAAAATATTTCCTATATAAGTTTACAATCTATATATATAAAAATAAGTCCGTATATGTACGTCGCCGAACTAATCATAAACGCGTCGTGCGATTTCAACCAAACTTATACACTACGTAGGCAGTGGCCCATATATGGTTTATATGAAGTTTGGTTGAAATCCGATAACGCATGTGTGTGCGGTGCGTATGTGAAGTGAGTGTGTTTTTGCCGCAGGAAACAAGTGTGTTTCTTTTCTTATTTTGTTTTGCCGTGCGAAGCAGGCAACGGGCCCGCTAGTTTTATATAAAATAAAACAAAAAATCACTAAAAAAAAACACCTGCAAAAAAACAGCCAGGCTATCGCTAGCTTGAACGCCCCACTTGAAATTTTCAACACTACAATCGAGCGATAACATAATAGCGGAGTTCAGTGTTTGATGTAAATGGTCTTGCGGAAGTGCAAATGCAAAATATTGTAGCTTTTGCTTGCAATCCAATAACAAAATACACAGAATTTTAATTGCCACATCATTGCTTTTGCGCAATACTAAAACGTCCATATGATTAAACATTTGAGTTTGATTGTAAAACGCGAAAAACGTATCGAAATGTGTACTTTGTTTCGTGTATAAGCAGTTTTTGTAAGTTTATTTTTAAAGGGAAGAAGAAGAAAGAGAGAAGACATACAAAATATCTAACTAAATGCTGCAAAACAAATATTTCATTGTATGAACACGAATGCAGCTTCAAAAGAGAATCAAAGAAAGTTTTTGCAGCAAATGTTTCATAATATGGATGAGTAGTAAAAAATTATTTAGAATCGTCAAACAAATTTTCTTATGCTTCGATAATATTTTCTTTTGAAAAATTTACAAAAATGTCTGTAAATTTCTGCGACCAAATATTTTGCAGCTAGCATTGCAAAGTTGCTTAAAATACCACTCACTGTCAATGAAAAAATTATTGCAATAGCAAACAGTTGCAAACTAAAACGCACCAAACACTTAATACCGCTAATAGTTTTCATACAAATTTGCTCTCCACTATGAAATGTTATGCGACCGCAAATGTCAAAATCAGTCACTTGTGTTGTGGTTGTCAACAGAGGCATTTTGTTGCAATACTAAATTATTTAAATTAATTATGTCTTTAATATTACTTAAAACACTAACACTAACTATTTTTTCAAATAGAATCTGGGAATTATGTCTTTTTCATAAGTCACTTTATTATATTCAGCATTTTTTTTTTTTTTGCTGGTGTCTAATAATTGTAAATTCTTCTGTACATACAATATACTTCATTGCAATTCAAAGGATAGCTGAGGTAAAGAGTAACAAGAAGATACAAGATAATAGTCTGGTAGTGTTTCAAGTCATTCTTAAAAATTAAGCAATATAACAATTACAAAAAGCTTTATAAAATACATATCCGAAATTTAGCTCATAGAATAAATTCGAAAAATAAACAAAAAAATGTTGAATATAATAAAGTAACTTATGAAAAAGAAATTCCCAGATTCTATTTGTTAAAATAGTTGAGTTAAATACATACATTCAATTTATAAAGTATCACTATCCAGTGTGACACAAAGAATGCTGACGAAGGCCGTAGCGGGCCAGAAAATGCATTACATTCTGCTGGTGTCTAATTCTTCACTTCATTGCTATCCAAAGGATAACTAAGGTAAAATGTAACAAGAAGATACAAGATAATAGTCTGGTAGTGTTTAAAGTCATTCTTAAAAATTAAGCAATAAATACATAACTGAAATTTAGCTCATAGAATAAATTCGAAAAAAAAAATATATTTTCTAATAAAATCGAGTGATTCATTAATGAAAAATAAAACACATGTAAAATAAAACACATAAAATTGAAAGAAAACTTAAAACTTTTATTATCGGTTAAAAGAACAATTTATTGCCTTAACTGTTTGAAAATGATATGAAAATGTTGGCCATAACTACGTCTGAGGTGGTGCGTTCGGAAGGCCCAATTTCGGGCGACTCGTTCGGGCATAGGGACTGGTATCTCGCGAATAACACGAGTAATGTTGGCTTCAAGACCTCAGAGAAAATAGTCCAAAGGTGTGATGTCGCATGATCTAGGTGACCAGGTTACAGTGGCAAGACGTGAAATTAAGTGCTCAACAAAATGATTTCTCAACAAGGGGAAGTAAAACAGATGTTTTTTGTTTACTACTCTATTGTCACTTGTTGCAAATCACATACAGCTCAGAGCTGTATTTTTATTGCTTAACGGTCATGTTTTGCCGATTTATATTATCAAACTATCGTTTAATTTGTCGAAAAATGTAACAATTATATTACAAGTGCTTGTGGGTCGCTTAGAATAGAACTTAATTTGTTTTCTCTTCATAGGGGAAAACAAATTGGTTCGATTCTGCAGTGACGAATATTGAGTAACTGCTCTGTAGGATGGACATTGGAGCTGGAGCCTTATATTTTAAGTTAAACAATTTTACATATTTGTTTTTTTCTGTTCACCGAAACTTGAACAATGCATTAAAAATGTAGTGTTATAAAGGCTCAAGCATTTCCTTAGAACAAGTCTAGTCGCCAAACATTAATTTTCAGTAAAAAAGTGTAGTAGCCAAACATTAAAAATGTCTAGTCGCTAAAGCCTTGACATCTGCCTGGAACAGAGCTTTTATATTGAATTGGCTGTAATAAAATTTATTAACTCATACATTTGTACTTATATAGAAACATAAATATTGTATAGAAGTAAACAATATTATACAAACTTTTTATTGACATACATATTGATTTACAAGTGTGATGATATTTAATAACATATTTTCAGTATGCCATACAATTTTTTGATAAATACTGTCGATATTGTATGCACTTCACCGAAGTTAAAAGGCTATACAAATGTGTATCAGTTTGTAATTCCGATTACAATATTGATCTTAGACCCTATAAAGTATATATATTATGGGTCCTTATAAGGAGCTAAGTTGATTTAACAATGCCCATCTGTATGTTGAAATCGGGTTTTCGAAGACTGCAATCCCTTGATCTTGGTTACCAATACACAACATCTGAAAAAATGTGTCCGGGATTGGAGAAGTGGACATGTCACAAAATAGATTTTTTTTTCTGAAGTGCCATTAGTAAAAACTATGATAACGAAATATGCAGTAAAATAGTTAAAAAGGCTGGAACTGCACCCAAATCCATTAGCTCGAAATATTTAATATTATGGCGGCCACACTCGCTTAAGGAGAAGAGACACTGCAGCACTCACACAATTAGATGAGAGATAAACACCTACACATGTGAACAGAAACCGTGATGACTAAATCTTTTTTGTCTGGCACTGGCAGGACATAAAGCAAATATTAGGATAAGATTTGATTAATTATTGTTAGTTCATATTTAATATATGAAGATTCAATAAATGTGTAAATACTGAAATGAAAAAAAAAAATTTTCTGAAGAACGGTATTTATATAACTTTCTGTTCTTATCGCACCATGGTGAAGGGTATATAAGATTCGGCATAGCCGAATATAACACTCTTGTTCTATAAAATATTTACAAGTATTTTTTTTTTTTTTTTTTTTTTAATTACTGTATACAAGTGAATATTTACAAAAGTTTGATAGTAAATATGAAATACTAAGAGTATTGATAATTTATATAATTAACTCAACTTAAATGAAATGACCTTGCAAGTAATTGTGGTAAACAAAATTCTATATCTTCCCACAAATATTTAAAAGGCAATTTAGTGTTTATAGGATGATTTAAAATAACACCATTTTTTATTTTTCGACTGTGTTCAATGAATGAAGAAGTTTCAGAATTTGTAACTTTTTTGTACAAAAAAAAGTAAAATTAATTAGAAATGTGGTTATTTTATTGAACTGTTTATGGGTTTTAATCCAAATTTTTTATTTTTTAATCAGGCTAAATAAAGTTCTTTTAATTAAATTTTCGTTAAATTATTTGTATGCAGAAAGAAATTTTAAAACATGAAATGAATTAAAATTTGTTGATAATTTTTCATTCTTGACTGACCGGGGGATCGAACTTACATTAAGGGACATGTCGATTTGCCATGTTTCGATAGTAACCATACTATCTCGTTAGAAATCTTTACCGTTTACCACTCACCGCCATTGACGACGGCTGGCAGTCTACATCAATCTTTAAACCAAATGGTAAACAAATGCATACATATACACATACATACAATAAAAAACCTGAAATATGTAAAAGGTTTTTAATGGTGTCAAAGCCTTGTTTTGTGTATGCACATTTGCGAAATAATATATGAACATGTGTATGTACATATCACTCATTTCGTGCAAGACCGTCACAACTCAAAATTTGGCATTTTCGAGTTAGTAATGCAGAAATATTCTTCTCTTAAATCTCTACAAATTGATCTAAGAACGGAGAGAATTATCGAAAAAATAACGGTAATACAGATGCTTGTGACGCTATGACCTCTCGTAACAAACTTGAGCAATTAACATCAACAAGGTCACATTTCAGTTTGTGTTTGGCAATCCTCTTGTACATGTTGTTTTCATTGTAGCAAAAAAGAAACATTTGATTTTATAACTGTATTTTAGTGAAAGAGAAGGTAAAAAATAATAGGTTGGAATCTTAAAAAGGCTCTCCTGTAAAGTTTCAAATTTTGAGTTGTGACGGTCTTGCAGGAAATGAGCGATATATGCTATAATACATATTTGTTTATTGTAAATCTATAATATTACCCTCCAAGCAATTGGTAGACTGTTTTTCGACTGTCTACGAATTTTAACTACTTTGTCACATTTGATAGTTAAACTGTAGATTTTTTGGAATTTAACAAGAACAAAATACGTTAGAATCGAATTATGAGTTCTCAAATTATACTTTTTCGTCACTTTAATGAGTTGTTTAGATAATTGTAACAGTTATATAATTACAACAATAGCACAACTGAAGAATTCCCATACTATATTGACTTCTTTGCAACGATTTGCTGTTTAATAGTGAATACTACAAAAGGAAAATGCGTAAAAGAGCTCAGTTTGTATTTAAATTGCCATGTGATCGGTGCTAAGTGCGTGTGAAATAATATAAATATATAAAATTATGTAAAATAAAGTGGAATTTTTAATATTTGAAAAATGAAATAGTTATAGTACCGTATGTACTTAAAATTAGGACTCCGCGGAATCCAAATGTTACCGAAAAGCGTTCTAGTTCACGAAAGTTGTATAAATGAGTTCACAAAACAGCCCAAACTTTTCTTCGGTTAGATTGGGTGAATTTTTAATAATTTCTTATACATATTTTTTTAGACCAAATGAAAATGAAATTAAAAAAATAATTTGATAATTATCTTTTTTTAAAGTATATTAGCGATTTTTTAAACTGTTTGTTTATTTAATGACTTTAAAAATTTTTGTGTGAAATTTAGTGTTTATGTTTAATTTTTCTAGTGAAGATCAACGTTATTAGTGAATAAAATTTGTAAGGCAATAAAAAGATATGCTTGTTGTAATATGATGAAGGTTTACAAAGTTAGTGTTTGAACAAATTTGTGATTTTCTGTAAATTTCTTTAGCAAAATTTGTCCACATTACCCTTACAAAATCAAACAAAGATAAACAGTAAAATGGCCCACTTTTTATTATAAAGAACAATAAGAAAAAATTTAACTTCAAAAGAGTGCTTTTTGGAGCCAAAAGCGATACTACTAAATTTTATTGATATTAAACTACCAATGCGCACTAATTCGTCATAAAATGTAGACACTAAGTGGATTCTTGAAGTTAATATTACCATAGTGGGACACTTCTTCCCGAACGATGTAACTACAGCAATAAGAATTGAATAGCAAAAGCGATAGATTTTTGCTAAATGGGGAAACTATTTAGATTATTTTTCGATCGAAATTGTTTGCAGGGTAATATCAAATATTAAATTATTTATGTATTTATACATACACGAAATACAGTTTTAATGCCATCACTTGGTACTTTTTCTGCATAGCGGCCACCATTTAAATATTTTTAATTCCCATCGTTGTGTGTGTTGTTTTATGTATACTAATGTTTTTTTGTTTAATTTGTGAAAAACAGATGACACGTGTTAACATGTTCTATAAGTGCACAAACGTGCTTACAGTACGTTACATTGCATTTCATTACATTCACGGTCGGCTAAATCCGCCTTTAAAAACAGAGAGAATGAGAACGAAAAACGTGATATCCTCTTTTTTTTAACCGTTAATTAATAAGTAATAGCTGCGTTCGAGAACACAAAAGTGTTTACTATTTTTTACTGAATTTTACGAAATTGCGTTCGAGTACACAAAATGCAGTAAATGAGAACACAAATTGAGAGTGTAAAGTGACAGTTCTTAATTGAGTACTTACAAATTTTTACTGCAGAAATTTTTGCAGTAAAATTTAGTAAAACAAAAAAACATATGTTTCAAAGGTAAACAAACAAAAGTAACAAACAAAAAGCATGCAAATTGTGAAAAAAATGTTTAATAAAAGAAAAGTTGATATAAAACTTAAATAAAAACAAAAAGTGAATAAATATTAATTAATTAAACTTGTTTGTGAACCATTTATATGGCTAAATACCAACTTTTGAAATTTTTTTCTGTGATGGTAATATTTTGGAGTTGTAAAAGTGTCAAGTACTTGGGTACTGAGAACAGCACTTGTTTTTAAAGTAATCAATAGTAAAAAAAGTATGTATTAATGTACTTTTGAATAAATTTAACCGGACACAAATTAGCAAATTCAAATAAAATAAAAAACAAACAAATATGAAAAATTACATAAAATAATTTGTTTGTATTTTCCAAATATGTTCGTGTTATAAAAAGGATTTAATCGAGTACCGTAAGAAAACTAGTTAAGTAGTCAAAAGTGTAAAAATTTTTCAACACTTCAATTATTTGCCATCAGCTGTTGCCTTTGTTTTACGAATTTTTAAAAATTTTGCGTTCGCTTACTTTTTTGGACAACAGCTTTTTGTGAGAGCAAATTTTTAAGTTTACTCATTTACTGCATTTTACTGTAAAAGTACTCAAACGCACCTAATGTCAACTTGCCAAAAAAGCAAAAAAATCATCATTTATTAAAAACAAAGTTAAAACAGAAAAATTGAATTTTATGATAATATTAATTAAAAATGGCTGAGAAAAAAGTTTAGAAAATATTTTTTCGAAAAATAACTAATTAAAGAGTAATTAAGATTAAAAAAAGAGTTTCATATGAAAATAATTGAGTTGCATTTCAATAAAATTTGTTTAATTTATTTTTTATTAAACTTTAAAAAGAAAAAAAAAAATCTTATATTAATTGGACATTTGCGATTTCACTTTTTTCATGTTTTTATTAAGCTTAATTTCTTTCTTTCTTTCAAATGTTTTTATTAATAAAATTTTTGATCTTGTGACATTCATGTGACACTTGATTAAAAAAGGCAAACAAACCATTCATGTTTTATTTAATTAAAAATTTTATTGAAATTGAAACAAAAAGAAAATAAAAAAAAATTGTCAAATAGAAACAAATATTAATTTCTTATTGTACTCTGACAAATGTTTGTTGCAGCTTTTTTTTTTTTTTTTTTTTTTTTTTAAATTTTTTTTTAAAAAAAGCAAAAAGAAAAATGGAGAAGGTTAATAAACCTTTTAAAAATACATACATATAAATATATTTTTTGTATAACAAACAAAAAATATTACTAATTTAAAATATAATAATACCCTCAAGTAAATGTTACATACAAAGAAAAATATTCCCTATAATAGCAGACATATTTGGAGTGTTGCCATAAAAAATGATAAATATTGCCAACAATTCTATTATTTATAAAATACTAAAAAAAAAATCCCCCAGCAAAAAATTAAAGAAATAATAATGTAAACTGTTTAAATAATATTTTTTAACTTTTATTGCGTCTTTATTTTACATGTATTTTTGAACTGTTTTTGAACTAAAACAAAAGTAGTCATGAACCAAAGTTTAACGAGAACTTAATAAAAACTTATTATAATTAAGCAATCAGTGGAATGTAGATTCCCTCCTCAATCTGGCGCCAAATTACGGCATTCGATATCGATCGAAATTCCCATTTAAATTGTATTGTAATTTCGATCGATATCGAATGCCGCAATTTGTCCCCTGGTCTTCATAGTATTGAAAGAGGATTTCGACACAATTGCCCATTCTGCCAGCACTTACCTGCAAATGCATACCGAGGAAAATAATAGAGATTATCGAAGAAGTTTACAACGCAAACCGTCGTATACTTAATCAGAACTGTATAAGCGATAAGGTTCCGTAGTACTGGACGTTGTTATGGGAAATTCAATGAACAACAACGTCTGGCTCATCTAGCATATGTGTACGACACATGCCATCTCATGCACAACCATTCGGATATGATGGAAATCCTTAAGATGGTAGCTTGAATGAAGCTGCAAAGGTAGGTCTCAGAATAAATATACCTAAAAGTAATAGTCATAAAAGCCACATGCAGCAGACCATGTTTTTTCCAAGACATCCAACTATAGGACCATCAGAACTTGTAGAGCATTTGAACAATTCAGTAGTATGTGGAAATCGCTATCAATCTCCACCCGCACAAAAATTACACTTTTTAATTCTTGTGTAAAATCTGTGCTACTCTATGGGGGCGAAGCGTGGAACATGGCTCTCAAAGATCCGAACAATTTGTAAGCTTTTACCAACAAATGCCTAGGAGAAGATTGAAAATTTTCTGGCCCAACAGGATTCCAAATTTGTAACTCTACACGGAGAGAATTGTGTGCAGAAATTATGCGCTATGGGCACAATTTATGCAAAAATTGTTCACGAAAAATGACTAAGAACAGTTGTTCATAATCTATGCACACTTGTTCATAACTTAAGTTCAGCACTATGAGCATGTTTTATGAACAACTGGGCATAGATTATGAACAAAATTTTCATAGATTCTGAATAACTGGGAAAAGAATATGAACAACTGTGCACAGGTTATGAACAACATTTTCATAGATTGTGAACAATTAGGAAAAATTTTACACTTCCTGCTAATATTAAAGAAACAAAATTTCATTTTATTTTCAACTGTCTTTATTTCAAAGTACAAGTGCTTAATAACTAATATTATATATACACATATTAAAATAAAATAAATCATATACTTCAGTATTAACATGTTTATAAAGTCATTAATTTTTTTACATATCTATAAAATTCTTATCAGAAAACATAGTCTAGTGCTTATTATTGTATGAAGCTCAAAGGGTTTAGGAAATTCAATTTCTGTAATGGATTTTAATACACTTTTTTTGGCATTTATTAAGGACAAATAATACTCTTCTAGTCCATATTTATTTAATAGATGGAAAAATTCAGAGTCTACTTCTACAGTGACAATGTGAGCGGCTGACAAATCTGAATTAAAAGGGGAAAAAATAAACAGAAATGTATTAAGAAAACCAACCCGTATATAACAAATATACAACAAGTTTACAGAAATAACAGCAAATTAAATTAAAATATAAATTAATACCTTCTAAATTTTTAGAAAACATATATTCACTGCTTTGTTGACCTGTGAAGTTTTCCATATTTAGCACTTCAATGGATGTTTTTTGCAAAACACAAACAAAAAGTAAACAAAATCAGCTGAAGCAGAACGCCATAAATAGTTCGTCAAGCAACTACCCAGTCAGAAAAACAATTGGCTGTACATATATGATATATGATAAAACCTACCTCTGGTTTTCTTAATTTGCACAATTATATATTTCTAAATAATATTAAATGATATATAACACACTTCAACTACTGTCGCTTCTAAACACAACCGGCACTCTTGACACAAAGAACATAAGTGAAACTAACTTGCAATTAATACACACTCATTATCCATATGTGTACGCATTGTTCATAACCTATGCATAAATGGGCACAACTTATGAACAAGATACACACATATAAAAATGTTGGGCAAAATCTATGCACAAGTAGGCATAACCCATGAACAATAAGTGTTAATAGTCGTTCATGCACAATGTTCATATATTATGATCAATTGTGTTTAATTTTCAAATAATTAAGCTATGAACAATGTTCACAAACTGTGCACATTTTTTGTGTATAACTTATGCACAATTTAAATAGATTGTACAGAATTTATGATTATTAAGCTGAAGGTCCATGCCATGCATTCTATGCGTTGTTCCTTTTTATGCATATTTCAAAAAGTAGAATCAGTGTAATGGTATGTGACAAGTTACGCAGCATAACGCATAGAATGCATACACGTATCAACGCATGAACGTAGGTTTACTTTCTACTTTTGTATGCGTCGCATGTGTGGTGAAAAAATGTCAGCTGGTTTTGATGGCCATGGATGACTAATCATATTTTATTTTCAATGTTATCGATTAATTTATTTGTGTGCTGGATTCCTTTCTTCTTTTTTTTTGTATTAAAAAATATTTTTAATAAAAGAAAAAGCTTTCGTAATAAAGATTGAAATAACTTTCAGGAACAAAATACATTGAAATTCATCTTTAGAACAATTTTTTCATAAACAAAATTTGCTGTTCTAGTTATCGATTACTTTTATGTTCTGAGTGCCATTTTTGTTGTGCTTATTATTTTTTTTTTACAAATGCCTTGAAGTGGAAACTTATTGACACCATGAAAAATTACGAATTCTTTTGATAATAAAAGCTTACTCCTCTATGAATTCTTATAAATTAATTCCATTTAAATATCAGTTACACCTTCCATTCTTCCCAAATTGTTTTTATTTGATAAACATATTAGCACAACAGATGATAAAAAAACAATTTGGCGCATAAAACGCATTGCATGGAACTTGAATTCAGGAACGCATGAAATGCACAAAAAGTATCATACGCATCTACGCATAAACGCATGGTGTGGACCTTCAGCTTTAACCATAATTTATGCGCAAAGTTGTGTATGTACTATAAAATGTAACTAAACATTTTATAGTTATGAACAGCTTGTGCATAAATAATGCACAACAGTTTTCTCCGTGTAGCACCAACAAAACTATAAAATATTTTTGAATTTGTTTTTGCTTTCAAGGACATTTTTAGCGTTGCGTTTTTCACAATTATGCAGGCCCTTATTAATGAGATTAATGAGGTAAAATGTTGCCACTGTTATGTAATTTTTTTTTTTAAATTAAATTATTCTTATAAATCTAAAGTCTAGTATGTATAACTTTTTGACTATCGTGAGTTTTTTATTATCTGGTACCACAGTTTATCATTTACTGGTGTGTAATTATAGTGATTTTTATTATTCTCTAAATTAAATTGAAATCAATGGAGAATTTTTTTAAATAAATTTAAATATATTTATTATATGCTCTATCAATAAATAACATATCTCAAACTTACTACAACAGAAAATTTTCCAATACTTTTTAAATTAATCAAAAAACAAACATACTTTTTATTGATTTCAATCAACACTTGGCGTTTTTTCGTTTAAATTTGTTTGTATACTTAATTAAAATGTACATTTTTCTAATGTTGTTGTTTAAAGGAATTCATAAATTTCAGCTATATAAATATTTTAATAACGTATAGCAATAAAACTAATCAAACGAAACAAACACACAATTATAAGTTTCACACATAAAATATACAAACAAAATTTATATTATAATTAGACCAACACAAAAAAGGAAGTAATAAAATGTCGAAAAAATTGTTCTCATAATAATTTTGAGTAAAGAGAAACAAATTAAAAAACTTGAGATATTTATCAATGATGCAGATGATATTTAAACAATTATATTCAATAACATCAAATTTTGCTTTTTGTTTTTTTTTTTTTTAAGTAAAATTAAATGACAGGAAATGATGCCATCAACACTTATAAACAATTGTAGTTTAATAATTATCAGCAAAAGATTGTTTGATTTTTTAGTTCTGATTATTTTAATCAAATTATCAAAAATTAGTAATTTTTTTCGTCAACAGCGGTAAACAACAAAATATTGTAAAAAGAAAGTAGTGGCAACTTTGTTTATGCAATTTTTATTAAATAAACTTAATTGTGAGGGAAAGTGGCTCTATTTGTCTGGCGGAAAGCCAAATATCACTCGATTTGACTTGGTGGAGTACCATTTAAAAGTCAGACAAATAACTAATGGAGTGCCATTTAAAGCACGGATTGATAAGTGGTGGATACCATAATACTCTACGAATGTAAAGGTCGTTCAAAGACTTTAGAGGAGGCTCTGAATTTGCTTGATACCTTGGCAATATAAAAACAAATATATTTATATTCATAAAAAATATTTTAGATTTATAAAAGGTTTATCAAACAAACTTTCATAGAAAATTCGTTTTATAAACCTGAAATATTTTTTATTAAAAAGGCCTTTAAAATTTATCAACAACAATGAATACAAATTTCCTTAGAAATGTTATCCTTCTCCTATTTTTGTACTCACACCACAATAGTGGAGAGGATATTATGCGTTTGTGCTGATTGTGACCGATTGTGACCCACCTATAAGTATAACGATTGGCTTAGAATCACTTATTGAATCGACCGTACAATGACCGTCCATCTGGATGCCTAGCTGGGCGTCCATTTAAATCTTGTGCGCATTTGGTCCAAACTTATTTTATTGCTCCCATACAAATACTTCTTCCGAAAATAACTTTTAATGCCATAACTTCCATATACATAAATGTTGGTATTGACATAAAAATTGAGGACAATAACTTTTACGATAGCTTCTATGTTATGCAAAAATGTTATGCTGCTATGTCCAAAATTAACCATACACTGATAGAAAAGGCGTCATAACGCTGATGTATTTTGACATCAGTACTATGACAAGTGTCTTCGTTTTTGACCCCATGGCACTTTACATCACTGTGATGTCAGCCTTAACATCACTTGGTAAAATTGTCATCAGGGTCAAAAGTTTAAATTATGTCACATTGGCGTCACAGAAATGACGAATCGGAGTCGGTTTTATAAAGCATGTCATCAGTGCGAAGACAAACTGTCATCAAATTGAGTCATTGTAATTAGCCTTAAGTCAAATTAAGAGAATATCATTATTTACTTACCCGTTACACATGTTTGTTTCACTTTTGTTGTATTCCGCCCTTTGTTAACAGAAGAACCCGATTTGGTTTTCGTAAAAATTATGCTTAAAAAAATTTGATGTACATATTTCAATAAATAATTTAAAAAAAATTTAATATGGGAATTTTTGCTTCCAATTTAACTTTTAAAACATGAAAATAATGTTAATAATATATTAAGACATGCTATATTATGGCATCGCACTGATGACAGTTTGTCATTGCATTGATGACAGTTTGTCATTGCACTGATGACAGTTTTTCATTGCACAGTTGACAGTTTTTCATTGCACAGTTGACAGTTTGTCATCGCACTGATGACAGTATTTCATCGCACTGATGACAGTTTGTCATTGCACTGATGACAGTTTGTCATTGCACGGATGACAGTTTTTCATATCACTGATGACAGTTTGTCATTGCACTGATGGCGTGGTATATTATATCACCGCACTGATGACAGTTTGTCATCGCACTGATGATAGTTTGCCTGTACTGATGTCAAAATACATCAGCGTTATGACGCCTTTTCTATCAGTGTACACAAAATGTGGCATCGAATTGATGTCACTGTAATCATAGCATAGATGACGCATAAAATATGAAACAAATTTAGGATGACATTCGTCATTGGATTGATGTCACTTTTTGCCTCATTGATGCCATTTGTAATAACATTGATGTCACAATTCTGATGTTAGAGCATCATCAATATGAAGACTAATTTTTCTATGAGTGTAGGTAGGTCCCATACAAATTCCCTTTTAAAAATCACTTGCAAGCAAACAAATTTTATATAGATGAATTTATGTAAATAATTTTCGGCGCAAAGTACTTTTACATGAATCTAAACCTCATAATGTAATTTTGTTCTCGCGGATCCATGATTGCCCATGGCTCCCAAATTCGTACTTGTTCCGATTGGAAAAGAGTAAAAATTTACTGTAAAACTAAAATGCAAAAACCATTTTTACTAAAATACATACCTGTAACACTAATAAAAACAAAAAATCCATTAATTTCGATTTAAAAATAAAAATAATTTACCATTTTCTTCAAAATAACAAAAAAGAAAAAAAATATGAGTAAACCATTGTGGCATTTATTAACGGGCTGGTTGGTACAAAACCCAACAAAAACAAAAAAACAAATATAAAAGATTCCATTTATCTGGACATTACACACGAAAAAATTTAATAAATAACTGTATGTATGTATTTATGTATATATGTATGGATGTATGTATGGATGTATGTATGGATGTATGTATGTATATGTATACTGAACTAAAGCCAATAATAAATTTAAGGCAAATTTGTATAATCCAAATTATTTTTTTTGAAGAACCTCAGCCAAATGAATGAAATTTCAGAGCTCATTTGTATTTATGAAAGAAAGAAAATAATAAAAATTTCGAGAAAAAATACATTAAATAAAACAATAAAACTTAATTTAAGTCTTCTTTTACATTTATGAGTGGAATAAAGATCATAAAAAATTATATAATGATAAAAAAGAAATCCCTAAAACTTGAAAAGAAAATTATTAAACATTTAAAGAGATTAAGGTTGTTAATGTGAAACGATAATAAATTCGTAAGAGGGCACTACTTTATTCACTCATTTAAGTTGTCACATGTTTTTATATCCTTAGGCCCTAATCATGTAAAACGCAGCGCAACGCCAAAGAATAACATTGAAAGCAAAAACAAATCATAAATATTTTGTAATTATGTTGTTGTTTTCTACAGAAATTCACATTACAGAAAAAATTATTATCAAAGTTGTTTGTGGGAATACTATTATTTATTCAAAGATTTTGTTTGTTGTGCTTAATTCCCTTTTTAAATAATTGATAAAAAATACTGAAATTTATTGTTGGAGGATAAGCTGTTCCTATGCGCATTTCACTGGTTGCTTAGGCCAGATCATCAGGAAACGTTCTCCTAAATAATTTTAGAAAAGCCAAAGCTATCAGCAAACAAAACTACAGAGGGAATGAGAATTACCTACCAACACTCAAAAGTCTTGTTTGCAACGATATCAAAGCTTAAACAAAATACCAAACAATAAATCAGTGTTGAGTTTTTATCTTTTTTACATTTCCCGCTACAATTAGTTAGAATTCTCCCAACATTAATTGTAGTTGTAAATGGGTAAAGAAAAAACATATTAAAAACAAAAACAAAGTGCTTTTATTGTTTTCGCAAGGAATTAAAATAAAAACAATTTGCCAGTTCAGTTTTTTATGCACGTGCACTTGCTAAAATTTATTATCAAAGTTGTTTGTGGGAATACTATTATTTATTCAAAGATTTTGTTTGTTGTGCTTAATTCCCTTTTTAAATAATTGATAAAAAATACTGAAATTTATTGTTGGAGGATAAGCTGTTCCTATGCGCATTTCACTGGTTGCTTAGGCCAGATCATCAGGAAACGTTCTCCTAAATAATTTTAGAAAAGCCAAAGCTATCAGCAAACAAAACTACAGAGGGAATGAGAATTACCTACCAACACTCAAAAGTCTTGTTTGCAACGATATCAAAGCTTAAACAAAATACCAAACAATAAATCAGTGTTGAGTTTTTATCTTTTTTACATTTCCCGCTACAATTAGTTAGAATTCTCCCAACATTAATTGTAGTTGTAAATGGGTAAAGAAAAAACATATTAAAAACAAAAACAAAGTGCTTTTATTGTTTTCGCAAGGAATTAAAATAAAAACAATTTGCCAGTTCAGTTTTTTATGCACGTGCACTTGCTAAAATTTATTATCAAAGTTGTTTGTGGGAATACTATTATTTATTCAAAGATTTTGTTTGTTGTGCTTAATTCCCTTTTTAAATAATTGATAAAAAATACTGAAATTTATTGTTGGAGGATAAGCTGTTCCTATGCGCATTTCACTGGTTGCTTAGGCCAGATCATCAGGAAACGTTCTCCTAAATAATTTTAGAAAAGCCAAAGCTATCCGCAAACAAAACTACAGAGGGAATGAGAATTACCTACCAACACTCAAAAGTCTTGTTTGCAACGATATCAAAGCTTAAACAAAATACCAAACAATAAATCAGTGTTGAGTTTTTATCTTTTTTACATTTCCCGCTACAATTAGTTAGAATTCTCCCAACATTAATTGTAGTTGTAAATGGGTAAAGAAAAAACATATTAAAAACAAAAACAAAGTGCTTTTATTGTTTTCGCAAGGAATTAAAATAAAAACAATTTGCCAGTTCAGTTTTTTATGCACGTGCACTTGCTAAAATTTATTATCAAAGTTGTTTGTGGGAATACTATTATTTATTCAAAGATTTTGTTTGTTGTGCTTAATTCCCTTTTTAAATAATTGATAAAAAATACTGAAATTTATTGTTGGAGGATAAGCTGTTCCTATGCGCATTTCACTGGTTGCTTAGGCCAGATCATCAGGAAACGTTCTCCTAAATAATTTTAGAAAAGCCAAAGCTATCAGCAAACAAAACTACAGAGGGAATGAGAATTACCTACCAACACTCAAAAGTCTTGTTTGCAACGATATCAAAGCTTAAACAAAATACCAAACAATAAATCAGTGTTGAGTTTTTATCTTTTTTACATTTCACTCAACACTGATTTATTGTTTGGTATTTTGTTTAAGCTTTGATATCGTTGCAAACAAGACTTTTGAGTGTTGGTAGGTAATTCTCATTCCCTCTGTAGTTTTGTTTGCTGATAGCTTTGGCTTTTCTAAAATTATTTAGGAGAACGTTTCCTGATGATCTGGCCTAAGCAACCAGTGAAATGCGCATAGGAACAGCTTATCCTCCAACAATAAATTTCAGTATTTTTTATCAATTATTTAAAAAGGGAATTAAGCACAACAAACAAAATCTTTGAAACAATTATTAAATTTCTCCAATCACCAAATTTATTCCAAATTTATAATATCAAGCAAACAAACTGTTGATTTTGCACCTATTGCCAAAATGATTATATTGATTACTAAAAATTTTAAAATTTTTAAAAAATATTTTCAATAAATGATATTATTAATTTTAATTAAAAAGGTGATCAAAAAACCTTGCCATTTCAAATAATGTGTTAATTTATTTAAATAAATATTGACAATACCCAACAACAATTCTACATGCTTAAATTATTTTATTTTAAACGAAAAAAGTCAATTAAGATTTTTTGTTATTTAATTAAAATTTTAATTGAAAATTTATTTCAAAACAACTAAAATGTTAATTAAATCAAAATAAAATGTTACATTTTCTTTCAAATAAAAAAATAATTGATTCAATTACACATTAATTAAATTCAAATACTTGTTTAACCATTTTTTTAATTTTAATTGCGTTTTAAAATTTCAAACGCTGCATAGCTTGGGGCTCTGAGAATTTTAAAACGGTACATGAATTTCTATAGAAAGCAACAACAAAATTACAAAATATTTATGACATTGTTTGTGCCTTCAATATTATTCTGTGGCGTTGCGCTGCGTTTCACATGATTAGGGCCTTAATCTCAGGCGGAATTTAAAAAAGGCCTGAGTTACAAACAAATTTAAAATCGGCTTTAAATGATTACACAGGGGAACAAGGTTTTTGTTGATTAAGAACTGAATGTTGTTTTTAAGGTTATTAGGAACGCTGTATCCAAATCTGCACTTGGTTTTTTTTTATCAGCTCGACTTTTCGCAATATACCGTTATGTCCAAAATTTAGGCATTTCCGCTATATGTATTGGAATAACCTCAAAACGTTTCACCATATTCAGTAAAAAAAATTTTTAAATTCGCCAACATTATTATCTTTAAGCCGCACTTCTATTGGTTTGAAATTTGCCCAGCAGTTTCTGAGATATCGTTAAGTTTTGAAAAAAAAATTTTTTTTGTTTTTTAAAAATTCATAAAAAATTAAAATGGAACAAAAATCACAGTTTTGTTCTAAACACATTTAGTTAAACATATTTCGAATGAAATGAGCTTTATTTCATTGTAACCGTAATTTATTTTATTCACAATTTACTGAGAAAACTGAATTGATAAAAATCGCGATTTCCATACAAAATTAACATTTTTTAATGTGTTTGCTGCTGTTCTATTTATGGACGTTGTTTTCTTCACTTTAAAATGAGGTACTTTTACTTAATTGTGAATAAAAGCCAAACTCGTTTATCGATTTTTATGATCTATTTCTCATTTTGTTCATATGTTTGTGACTTTACGCGAAAGTAATAAGACTTTAACTTTTTCCCATTCTGGAGTTTTCATGATTTTTAAAAATTCAAAATTTTAAATCTATGTGAGTTTTAAAATTTTGATTATTTTTCAAAGCTAAATGTTACTACGTTTATACGTAGCCAATTCGCAAATAAAAATTTTTTGCGATTAACTAAATTACTGTTTATATGTCAATTTTCTTACAGAAAATTCTTATTATTATGTGATGCCGGGTGTAAAATTGAATCATTTGGTAGCACCGTATGTATATAACCTTTTTATTTTTTTAAATGAAAAAATTGCAAATAGTGTCGTTAATCAGGAATTGTTTTCGTGAGTTAGCTAAACGAAAATTCGAAAAAATTTAATTCACTGTTTATGCGGCAATGTTCTATACTTGCAATATATTTATTTGCGAATAAGTCTTACGTACAAACGTAGTACGTTACATCTTAAAAAAAATTTTTTTTTTCGAAAATCGCTTAATGAAGAGTAAAGTTATGATTTTTTGAACTTTAAATTTTTGAGAAAAAGTTAAAAATACAATTAGTGCCTGTAACTTAAAAATGCAAGCTGTACCCATATTCTGTATCTTTGGTGAGAACTTTTCGCATCGAAAACATGTGAAACAAAATATTTCATCGTTTCTCGAAAAGTGAGAAAAAAGTGTGTCTGTAACTCATTTCGAAAACTATCAAAAGAGATTAAGTCGTTACGTTATAAATGTCATAATATTCCACTCGCAGCCGATTAGAAATTGCAGATGTTGAGAACGCCAGTCAAACATATCGTTGACGGCGACTAAATTTGACTAGAATTTAAAAATTTTCAACGATGGCGGCGAAAAATCAACCGTCGGCTATACCAAAAAATGTAAAGTGCTTGGAAAACATTCGGTATATTTTTAAAAAATGTTAAAAGCAAAATAATTAATTAATGAAAAAATCTGCGAAGAATATAATACTTATCTCTTCCGTGTTAATATTGTTTGCATTTTGCATTTTTAATTTATTTTTTAGTGTTACAAATTTTTCTCACCCCGTTCTTGCGAGTGAGTTTATTTGACAGTTCAAAACGGGAACTTTCTCACAAAAATTTTATAGACACACTTGTTCAGCATATTGGCGAGAAATTTCCTTACGTGACAGTTCTTACTCGCGAACAATGTTACAGACGCAGTTAAGTGAGAAAAACAGCTGTTTGTTTCTATTTATGACAATTTTGTTTCATTTCTTACATTTCAATCGAAAAGTTTCTCGCCGCGGGAGTTACAGAACATGGGCACTGATGGAGAAAAAACGGAGATTTGATTGAAAAAAAGTAAAAATTTCATCCAACTTCCAATCAACACAAAAAAAGTTCAATTTTGTTCCCCTGTATTATGATGCACCATCTAAAAATACATGTTTCCGGAAAACTTTACACTCCTATAGGAATAACGTATACCTTTTTAAGAAATTCCGGGATTGGTTTTCGAAAGAAATCCCATTAAGGATTTTTTAAATACGTTTTAGAGTTATTCGTACTTCAAATTTTAAATACGACTCGTACTTAAAGAGGTTATAAAAAAACTTTACTTATCCCGAGTGTTTTTCTTTCTGTGTACAATTAAAAATTAAAAGGGGCTATACATTTGTTTTTCTAAAAGCCTTTTATTGTTGTCTTGCTTCAATGCAAATATTTTATTTTAAAAATTTATACATACATTTGTAAACAACAATAAAACTTTTATTTTTTTCATAAATAAACATTTATGTACCAAGTATACAATACAAAGAAACCCATAATACATATACATATCGTTACCTTAAACGCACAAGGCCCTATCTAACATTTTAAATATTTAACAGAAAAAGCAAAAAAACTATTTGAAATTATAAATTGATAAATTGCCTTAAACTGTTTGTAATTATTTTTTTCTTTTAAGCCCTACCAGTTGTTGTGACAGTGTTGCATGTTACACAAACCGTTAGTTTGGTATTTTATTGTTTATCATTTCGCACCTATTCATCAAAAGTAACACAACTCAAAATTTACAAGGTTTCAGTAGAGGCAAAAAACTAATTCCGCCAATATAATGGAATAATTGTTATAAACAAATATACCGTTGTAAAGGAAACTCAATAATATTTCAATAAAATCACAAAATTTATTTCTCTTCTTCCTTTTTCCGAAATTATTACGGATTTTTGATTTAATACAGTTTTCATGAAATTTGTTGATCTATGAACATGTCAATATTATTTCAAGTTGTGCTTCTACTAAAGTATCACAAATCAAAATCAACAGCTATTGATAAACAGATTTTTAACATGAACAAAATAATTTTCTTGCAAATTACGAAAGTAATTTGAGTTAAATTTAAAAACGCTTCGAGATTAAGGCTTGAAAATTTTTTGCTGAGCAGAAAAAGCGTGTAAGAGGTAGCGGGTAAAAAAATGTAAAACGCTTACTAGTTAGACATGGTTTTTCAACCGTTTTTTAGATAAAAAGCTTAACAACATACGGTGAGCGTGGACTTTGGACAAAAATTTATGGTCTGAAAAGTAGCCCGCTTCAAAATCTAACAGATTAAGCTAAACCGATTTCAAACGCTTAAGTAGTTCTGGAGTTATAGCGTTTTTGCTAAAAGATTTACACTAAATTCGCCTACTACTTGATTCTGTTCTCCTGTTACCTCAAAATAATTTGCTTGCAAATTACGAAAGTAATTTGAGTTAAATTTAAAAACGCTTCGAGATTAAGGCTTGAAAATTTTATGCTGAGCAGAAAAAGCGTGTAGGAGGTAGCGGGTAAAAAAATGTAAAACGCTTACTAGTGAGATATGGTTTTTCAACCGTTTTTTAGATAAAAAGCTTAACAACATACGGTGAGCGTGGACTTTGGACAAAAATTTATAGTCTGAAAAGTAGCCCGCTTCAAAATCTAACAGATTAAGCTAAATCGATCTCAAACGCTTAAGTTATTCTGAAGTTATAAGCGTTTTTGCTAAAAGATTTACACTAAATTCACCTACTACTTGATTCTGTTCTCCTGTTACCTCAAAATAATTTGCTTGCAAATTACGAAAGTAATTTGAGTTAAATTTAAAAACGCTTCGAGATTAAGGCTTGAAAATTTTATGCTGAGCAGAAAAAGCGTGTAGGAGGTAGCGGGTAAAAAAATGTAAAACGCTTACTAGTGAGATATGGTTTTTCAAGCGTTTTTTAGATAAAAAGCTTAACAACATACGGTGAGCGTGGACTTTGGACAAAAATTTATAGTCTGAAAAGTAGCCCGCTTCAAAATCTAACAGATTAAGCTAAACCGATCTCAAACGCTTAAGTTATTCTGAAGTTATAAGCGTTTTTGCTAAAAGATTTACACTAAATTCACCTACTACTTGATTCTGTTCTCCTGTTACCTCAAAATAATTTGCTTGCAAATTACGAAAGTAATTTGAGTTAAATTTAAAAACGCTTCGAGATTAAGGCTTGAAAATTTTTTGCTGAGCAGAAAAAGCGTGTAAGAGGTAGCGGGTAAAAAAATGTAAAACGCTTACTAGTTAGACATGGTTTTTCAAGCGTTTTTTTAGATAAAAAGCTTAACAACATACGGTGGGCGTGGACTCTGGACAAAATATTGTAGTCTGAAAAGTAGCCCGCTTCAAAATCTAACAGATTAAGCTAAACCGATTTCAAATGCTTAAGTAGTTCTGGAGTTATAGCGTTTTTGCTAAAAGATTTACACTAAATTCACCTACTACTTGATTCTGTTCTCCTGTTACCTCAAAATAATTTGCTTGCAAATTACGAAAGTAATTTGAGTTAAATTTACAAACGCTTAGAGATTAAGGCTTGAAAATTTTATGCTGAGCAGAAAAAGCGTGCAAGAGGTAGCGGGTAAAAAAATGTAAAACGCTTACTAGTTAGACATGGTTTTTCAAGCGTTTTTTAGATAAAAAGCTTAACAACATACGGTGAGCGTGGACTTTGAACAAAAATTTATAGTCTGAAAAGTAGCCCGCTTCAAAATCTAACAGATTAAGCTAAACCGATTTCAAACGCTTAAGTAGTTCTGGAGTTATAGCGTTTTTGCTAAAAGATTTACACAAAATTCACCTACTACTTGATTCTGTTCTCCTGTTACCTCAAAATAATTTGCTTGCAAATTACGAAAGTAATTTGAGTTAAATTTAAAAACGCTTAGAGATTAAGGCTTGAAAATGTTATGCTGAGCAGAAAAAGCGTGCAAGAGGTAGCGGGTAAAAAAATCTAAAACGCTTACTAGTTAGACATGGTTTTTCAAGCGTTTTTTAGATAAAAAGCTTAACAACATACGGTGAGCGTGGACTTTGGACAAAAATTTATAGTCTGAAAAGTAGCCCGCTTCAAAATCTTACAGATTAAGCTAAACCGATTTCAAACGCTTAAGTAGTTCTGGAGTTATAGCGTTTTTGCTAAAAGATTTACACTAAATTCACCTACTACTTGATTCTGTTCTCCTGTTACCTCAAAATAATTTGCTTGCAAATTACGAAAGTAATTTGAGTTAAATTTAAAAACGCTTAGAGATTAAGGCTTGAAAATTTTATGCTGAGCAGAAAAAGCGTGCAAGAGGTAGCGGGTAAAAAAATGTAAAACGCTTACTAGTTAGACATGGTTTTTCAAGCGTTTTTTAGATAAAAAGCTTAACAACATACGGTGAGCGTGGACTTTGGACAAAAATTTATAGTCTGAAAAGTAGCCCGCTTCAAAATCTTACAGATTAAGCTAAACCGATTTCAAACGCTTAAGTAGTTCTGGAGTTATAGCGTTTTTGCTAAAAGATTTACACTAAATTCACCTACTACTTGATTCTGTTCTCCTGTTACCTCAAAATAATTTGCTTGCAAATTACGAAAGTAATTTGAGTTAAATTTAAAAACGCTTAGAGATTAAGGCTTGAAAATTTTATGCTGTGCAGAAAAAGCGTGTAGGAGGTAGCGGGTAAAAAAATGTAAAACGCTTACTAGTTAGACATGGTTTTTCAAGCGTTTTTTAGATAAAAAGCTTAACAACATACGGTGAGCGTGGACTTTGGACAAAAATTTATAGTCTGAAAAGTAGCCCGCTTCAAAATCTTACAGATTAAGCTAAACCGATTTCAAACGCTTAAGTAGTTCTGGAGTTATAGCGTTTTTGCTAAAAGATTTACACTAAATTCACCTACTACTTGATTCTGTTCTCCTGTTACCTCAAAATAATTTGCTTGCAAATTACGAAAGTAATTTGAGTTAAATTTAAAAACGCTTAGAGATTAAGGCTTGAAAATTTTATGCTGAGCAGAAAAAGCGTGTAGGAGGTAGCGGGTAAAAAAATGTAAAACGCTTACTAGTTAGACATGGTTTTTCAAGCGTTTTTTAGATAAAAAGCTTAACAACATACGGTGAGCGTGGACTTTGGACAAAAATTTATAGTCTGAAAAGTAGCCCGCTTCAAAATCTTACAGATTAAGCTAAACCGATTTCAAACGCTTAAGTAGTTCTGGAGTTATAGCGTTTTTGCTAAAAGATTTACACTAAATTCACCTACTACTTGATTCTGTTCTCCTGTTACCTCAAAATAATTTGCTTGCAAATTACGAAAGTAATTTGAGTTAAATTTAAAAACGCTTAGAGATTAAGGCTTGAAAATTTTATGCTGAGCAGAAAAAGCGTGCAAGAGGTAGCGGGTAAAAAAATGTAAAACGCTTACTAGTTAGACATGGTTTTTCAAGCGTTTTTTAGATAAAAAGCTTAACAACATACGGTGAGCGTGGACTTTGGACAAAAATTTATAGTCTGAAAAGTAGCCCGCTTCAAAATCTTACAGATTAAGCTAAACCGATTTCAAACGCTTAAGTAGTTCTGGAGTTATAGCGTTTTTGCTAAAAGATTTACACTAAATTCACCTACTACTTGATTCTGTTCTCCTGTTACCTCAAAATAATTTGCTTGCAAATTACGAAAGTAATTTGAGTTAAATTTAAAAACGCTTAGAGATTAAGGCTTGAAAATTTTATGCTGAGCAGAAAAAGCGTGTAGGAGGTAGCGGGTAAAAAAATGTAAAACGCTTACTAGTTAGACATGGTTTTTCAAGCGTTTTTTAGATAAAAAGCTTAACAACATACGGTGAGCGTGGACTTTGGACAAAAATTTATAGTCTGAAAAGTAGCCCGCTTCAAAATCTTACAGATTAAGCTAAACCGATTTCAAACGCTTAAGTAGTTCTGGAGTTATAGCGTTTTTGCTAAAAGATTTACACTAAATTCACCTACTACTTGATTCTGTTCTCCTGTTACCTCAAAATAATTTGCTTGCAAATTACGAAAGTAATTTGAGTTAAATTTAAAAACGCTTCGAGATTAAGGCTTGAAAATTTTTTGCTGAGCAGAAAAAGCGTGTAAGAGGTAGCGGGTAAAAAAATGTAAAACGCTTACTAGTTAGACATGGTTTTTCAAGCGTTTTTTTAGATAAAAAGCTTAACAACATACGGTGGGCGTGGACTCTGGACAAAATATTGTAGTCTGAAAAGTAGCCCGCTTCAAAATCTAACAGATTAAGCTAAACCGATTTCAAATGCTTAAGTAGTTCTGGAGTTATAGCGTTTTTGCTAAAAGATTTACACTAAATTCACCTACTACTTGATTCTGTTCTCCTGTTACCTCAAAATAATTTGCTTGCAAATTACGAAAGTAATTTGAGTTAAATTTAAAAACGCTTAGAGATAAAGGCTTGAAAATTTTATGCTGAGCAGAAAAAGCGTGCAAGAGGTAGCGGGTAAAAAAATGTAAAACGCTTACTAGTTAGACATGGTTTTTCAAGCGTTTTTTAGATAAAAAGCTTAACAACATACGGTGAGCGTGGACTTTGAACAAAAATTTATAGTCTGAAAAGTAGCCCGCTTCAAAATCTAACAGATTAAGCTAAACCGATTTCAAACGCTTAAGTAGTTCTGGAGTTATAGCGTTTTTGCTAAAAGATTTACACAAAATTCACCTACTACTTGATTCTGTTCTCCTGTTACCTCAAAATAATTTGCTTGCAAATTACGAAAGTAATTTGAGTTAAATTTAAAAACGCTTAGAGATTAAGGCTTGAAAATTTTATGCTGAGCAGAAAAAGCGTGCAAGAGGTAGCGGGTAAAAAAATCTAAAACGCTTACTAGTTAGACATGGTTTTTCAAGCGTTTTTTAGATAAAAAGCTTAACAACATACGGTGAGCGTGGACTTTGGACAAAAATTTATAGTCTGAAAAGTAGCCCGCTTCAAAATCTTACAGATTAAGCTAAACCGATTTCAAACGCTTAAGTAGTTCTGGAGTTATAGCGTTTTTGCTAAAAGATTTACACTAAATTCACCTACTACTTGATTCTGTTCTCCTGTTACCTCAAAATAATTTGCTTGCAAATTACGAAAGTAATTTGAGTTAAATTTAAAAACGCTTAGAGATTAAGGCTTGAAAATTTTATGCTGAGCAGAAAAAGCGTGTAGGAGGTAGCGGGTAAAAAAATGTAAAACGCTTACTAGTTAGACATGGTTTTTCAAGCGTTTTTTAGATAAAAAGCTTAACAACATACGGTGAGCGTGGACTTTGAACAAAAATTTATAGTCTGAAAAGTAGCCCGCTTCAAAATCTAACAGATTAAGCTAAACCGATTTCAAACGCTTAAGTAGTTCTGGAGTTATAGCGTTTTTGCTAAAAGATTTACACTAAATTCACCTACTACTTGATTCTGTTCTCCTGTTACCTCAAAATAATTTGCTTGCAAATTACGAAAGTAATTTGAGTTAAATTTAAAAACGCTTAGAGATTAAGGCTTGAAAATTTTATGCTGAGCAGAAAAAGCGTGCAAGAGGTAGCGGGTAAAAAAATCTAAAACGCTTACTAGTTAGACATGGTTTTTCAAGCGTTTTTTAGATAAAAAGCTTAACAACATACGGTGAGCGTGGACTTTGGACAAAAATTTATAGTCTGAAAAGTAGCCCGCTTCAAAATCTTACAGATTAAGCTAAACCGATTTCAAACGCTTAAGTAGTTCTGGAGTTATAGCGTTTTTGCTAAAAGATTTACACTAAATTCACCTACTACTTGATTCTGTTCTCCTGTTACCTCAAAATAATTTGCTTGCAAATTACGAAAGTAATTTGAGTTAAATTTAAAAACGCTTAGAGATTAAGGCTTGAAAATTTTATGCTGAGCAGAAAAAGCGTGTAGGAGGTAGCGGGTAAAAAAATGTAAAACGCTTACTAGTTAGACATGGTTTTTCAAGCGTTTTTTAGATAAAAAGCTTAACAACATACGGTGAGCGTGGACTTTGAACAAAAATTTATAGTCTGAAAAGTAGCCCGCTTCAAAATCTAACAGATTAAGCTAAACCGATTTCAAACGCTTAAATAGTTCTGGAGTTAAAGCGTTTTTGCTAAAAGATTTACACTAAATTCACCTACTACTTGATTCTGTTCTCCTGTTACCTCAAAATAATTTGCTTGCAAATTACGAAAGTAATTTGAGTTAAATTTAAAAACGCTTAGAGATTAAGGCTTGAAAATTTTATGCTGAGCAGAAAAAGCGTGCAAGAGGTAGCGGGTAAAATAATCTAAAACGCTTACTAGTTAGACATGGTTTTTCAAGCGTTTTTTAGATAAAAAGCTTAACAACATACGGTGAGCGTGGACTTTGGACAAAAATTTATAGTCTGAAAAGTAGCCCGCTTCAAAATCTAACAGATTAAGCTAAACCGATTTCAAACGCTTAAGTAGTTCTGGAGTTATAGCGTTTTTGCTAAAAGATTTACACTAAATTCACCTACTACTTGATTCTGTTCTCCTGTTACCTCAAAATAATTTGCTTGCAAATTACGAAAGTAATTTGAGTTAAATTTAAAAACGCTTAGAGATTAAGGCTTGAAAATTTTATGCTGAGCAGAAAAAGCGTGCAAGAGGTAGCGGGTAAAAAAATCTAAAACGCTTACTAGTTAGACATGGTTTTTCAAGCGTTTTTTAGATAAAAAGCTTAACAACATACGGTGAGCGTGGACTTTGGACAAAAATTTATAGTCTGAAAAGTAGCCCGCTTCAAAATCTAACAGATTAAGCTAAAACGATTTCAAACGCTTAAGTAGTTCTGGAGTTATAGCGTTTTTGCTAAAAGATTTACACTAAATTCACCTACTACTTGATTCTGTTCTCCTGTTACCTCAAAATAATTTGCTTGCAAATTACGAAAGTAATTTGAGTTAAATTTAAAAACGCTTAGAGATTAAGGCTTGAAAATTTTATGCTGAGCAGAAAAAGCGTGCAAGAGGTAGCGGGTAAAAAAATGTAAAACGCTTACTAGTTAGACATGGTTTTTCAAGCGTTTTTTAGATAAAAAGCTTAACAACATACGGTGAGCGTGGACTTTTAACAAAAATTTATAGTCTGAAAAGTAGCCCGCTTCAAAATCTAACAGATTAAGTAAGCTAAACCGATCTCAAACGCTTAAGTTATTCTGAAGTTATAAGCGTTTTTGCTAAAAGATTTACACGAAATTTACCTACTACTGGATTCTGTTCTCCTGTTACTTCAAAATAATTTTAATGCAAATTACGAAAGTAATTTGAGTTAAATTTAAAAACGCTTCGAGATTAAGGCTTGAAAATTTTATGCTGAGCAGAAAAAGCGTGCAAGAGGTAGCGGGTAAAAAAATGTAAAACGCTTACTAGTTAGACATGGTTTTTCAAGCGTTTTTTAGATAAAAAGCTTAACAACATACGGTGAGCGTGGACTTTTAACAAAAATTTATAGTCTGAAAAGTAGCCCGCTTCAAAATCTAACAGATTAAGCTAAACCGATCTCAAACGCTTAAGTTATTCTGAAGTTATAAGCGTTTTTGCTAAAAGATTTACACTAAATTCACCTACTACTTGATTCTGTTCTCCTGTTACCTCAAAATAATTTGCTTGCAAATTACGAAAGTAATTTGAGTTAAATTTAAAAACGCTTCGAGATTAAGGCTTGAAAATTTTATGCTGAGCAGAAAAAGCGTGTAGGAGGTAGCGGGTAAAAAAATGTAAAACGCTTACTAGTTAGACATGGTTTTTCAAGCGTTTTTTAGATAAAAAGCTTAACAACATACGGTGAGCGTGGACTTTTAACAAAAATTTATAGTCTGAAAAGTAGCCCGCTTCAAAATCTAACAGATTAAGCTAAACCGATTTCAAACGCTTAAGTAGTTCTGGAGTTATAGCGTTTTTGCTAAAAGATTTACACTAAATTCACCTACTACTTGATTCTGTTCTCCTGTTACCTCAAAATAATTTGCTTGCAAATTACGAAAGTAATTTGAGTTAAATTTAAAAACGCTTCGAGATTAAGGCTTGAAAATTTTATGCTGAGCAGAAAAAGCGTGCAAGAGGTAGCGGGTAAAAAAATGTAAAACGCTTACTAGTTAGACATGGTTTTTCAAGCGTTTTTTAGATAAAAAGCTTAACAACATACGGTGAGCGTGGACTTTTAACAAAAATTTATAGTCTGAAAAGTAGCCCGCTTCAAAATCTAACAGATTAAGCTAAACCGATTTCAAACGCTTAAGTAGTTCTGGAGTTATAGCGTTTTTGCTAAAAGATTTACACTAAATTCACCTACTACTTGATTCTGTTCTCCTGTTACCTCAAAATAATTTTCTTGCAAATTACGAAAGTAATTTGAGTTAAATTTAAAAACGCTTAGAGATTAAGGCTTGAAAATTTTATGCTGAGCAGAAAAAGCGTGCAAGAGGTAGCGGGTAAAAAAATGTAAAACGCTTACTAGTTAGACATGGTTTTTCAAGCGTTTTTTAGATAAAAAGCTTAACAACATACGGTGAGCGTGGACTTTGGACAAAAATTTATAGTCTGAAAAGTAGCCCGCTTCAAAATCTAACAGATTAAGCTAAACCGATTTCAAACGCTTAAATAGTTCTGGAGTTATAGCGTTTTTGCTAAAAGATTTACACTAAATTCACCTACTACTTGATTCTGTTCTCCTGTTACCTCAAAATAATTTGCTTGCAAATTACGAAAGTAATTTGAGTTAAATTTAAAAACGCTTCGAGATTAAGGATTGAAAATTTTATGCTGAGCAGAAAAAGCGTGTAGGAGGTAGCGGGTAAAAAAATGTAAAACGCTTACTAGTTAGAAATGGTTTTTCAAGCGTTTTTTAGATAAGAAGCTTAACAACATACGGTGAGCGAGGACTTTGAACAAAAATTTATAGTCTGAAAAGTAGCCCGCTTCAAAATCTAACAGATTAAGCTAAACCGATTTCAAACGCTTAAGTAGTTCTGGAGTTATAGCGTTTTTGCTAAAAGATTTACACTAAATTCAACTACTACTTGATTCTGTTCTCCTGTTACCTCAAAATAATTTGCTTGCAAATTACGAAAGTAATTTGAGTTAAATTTAAAAACGCTAAGAGATTAAGGCTTGAAAATTTTATGCTGAGCAGAAAAAGCGTGCAAGAGGTAGCGGGTAAAAAAATGTAAAACGCTTACTAGTTAGACATGGTTTTTCAAGCGTTTTTTAGATAAAAAGCTTAACAACATACGGTGAGCGTGGACTTTGGACAAAAATTTATAGTCTGAAAAGTAGCCCGCTTCAAAATCTTACAGATTAAGCTAAACCGATTTCAAACGCTTAAGTAGTTCTGGAGTTATAGCGTTTTTGCTAAAAGATTTACACTAAATTCACCTACTACTTGATTCTGTTCTCCTGTTACCTCAAAATAATTTGCTTGCAAATTACGAAAGTAATTTGAGTTAAATTTAAAAACGCTAAGAGATTAAGGCTTGAAAATTTTATGCTGAGCAGAAAAAGCGTGTAGGAGGTAGCGGGTAAAAAAATGTAAAACGCTTACTAGTTAGACATGGTTTTTCAAGCGTTTTTTAGATAAAAAGCTTAACAACATACGGTGAGCGTGGACTTTGAACAAAAATTTATAGTCTGAAAAGTAGCCCGCTTCAAAATCTAACAGATTAAGCTAAACCGATTTCAAACGCTTAAGTAGTTCTGGAGTTATAGCGTTTTTGCTAAAAGATTTACACTAAATTCACCTACTACTTGATTCTGTTCTCCTGTTACCTCAAAATAATTTGCTTGCAAATTACGAAAGTAATTTGAGTTAAATTTAAAAACGCTTAGAGATTAAGGCTTGAAAATTTTATGCTGAGCAGAAAAAGCGTGCAAGAGGTAGCGGGTAAAAAAATCTAAAACGCTTACTAGTTAGACATGGTTTTTCAAGCGTTTTTTAGATAAAAAGCTTAACAACATACGGTGAGCGTGGACTTTGGACAAAAATTTATAGTCTGAAAAGTAGCCCGCTTCAAAATCTAACAGATTAAGCTAAAACGATTTCAAACGCTTAAGTAGTTCTGGAGTTATAGCGTTTTTGCTAAAAGATTTACACTAAATTCACCTACTACTTGATTCTGTTCTCCTGTTACCTCAAAATAATTTGCTTGCAAATTACGAAAGTAATTTGAGTTAAATTTAAAAACGCTTCGAGATTAAGGCTTGAAAATTTTATGCTGAGCAGAAAAAGCGTGTAGGAGGTAGCGGGTAAAAAAATGTAAAACGCTTACTAGTTAGACATGGTTTTTCAAGCGTTTTTTAGATAAAAAGCTTAACAACATACGGTGAGCGTGGACTTTGGACAAAAATTTATAGTCTGAAAAGTAGCCCGCTTCAAAATCTTACAGATTAAGCTAAACCGATTTCAAACGCTTAAGTAGTTCTGGAGTTATAGCGTTTTTGCTAAAAGATTTACACTAAATTCACCTACTACTTGATTCTGTTCTCCTGTTACCTCAAAATAATTTGCTTGCAAATTACGAAAGTAATTTGAGTTAAATTTAAAAACGCTTAGAGATTAAGGCTTGAAAATTTTATGCTGAGCAGAAAAAGCGTGTAGGAGGTAGCGGGTAAAAAAATGTAAAACGCTTACTAGTTAGACATGGTTTTTCAAGCGTTTTTTAGATAAAAAGCTTAACAACATACGGTGAGCGTGGACTTTGGACAAAAATTTATAGTCTGAAAAGTAGCCCGCTTCAAAATCTAACAGATTAAGCTAAACCGATTTCAAACGCTTAAGTAGTTCTGGAGTTATAGCGTTTTTGCTAAAAGATTTACACTAAATTCACCTACTACTTGATTCTGTTCTCCTGTTACCTCAAAATAATTTGCTTGCAAATTACGAAAGTAATTTGAGTTAAATTTAAAAACGCTTAGAGATTAAGGCTTGAAAATTTTATGCTGAGCAGAAAAAGCGTGTAGGAGGTAGCGGGTAAAAAAATGTAAAACGCTTACTAGTTAGACATGGTTTTTCAAGCGTTTTTTAGATAAAAAGCTTAACAACATACGGTGAGCGTGGACTTTGAACAAAAATTTATAGTCTGAAAAGTAGCCCGCTTCAAAATCTAACAGATTAAGCTAAACCGATTTCAAACGCTTAAGTAGTTCTGGAGTTATAGCGTTTTTGCTAAAAGATTTACACTAAATTCACCTACTACTTGATTCTGTTCTCCTGTTACCTCAAAATAATTTTCTTGCAAATTACGAAAGTAATTTGAGTTAAATTTAAAAACGCTTAGAGATTAAGGCTTGAAAATTTTATGCTGAGCAGAAAAAGCGTGCAAGAGGTAGCGGGTAAAAAAATGTAAAACGCTTACTAGTTAGACATGGTTTTTCAAGCGTTTTTTAGATAAAAAGCTTAACAACATACGGTGAGCGTGGACTTTGGACAAAAATTTATAGTCTGAAAAGTAGCCCGCTTCAAAATCTAACAGAATAAGCTAAACCGATTTCAAACGCTTAAGTAGTTCTGGAGTTATAGCGTTTTTGCTAAAAGATTTACACTAAATTCACCTACTACTTGATTCTGTTCTCCTGTTACCTCAAAATAATTTTCTTGCAAATTACGAAAGTAATTTGAGTTAAATTTAAAAACGCTTAGAGATTAAGGCTTGAAAATTTTATGCTGAGCAGAAAAAGCGTGCAAGAGGTAGCGGGTAAAAAAATGTAAAACGCTTACTAGTTAGACATGGTTTTTCAAGCGTTTTTTAGATAAAAAGCTTAACAACATACGGTGAGCGTGGACTTTGGACAAAAATTTATAGTCTGAAAAGTAGCCCGCTTCAAAATCTAACAGATTAAGCTAAACCGATTTCAAACGCTTAAGTAGTTCTGGAGTTATAGCGTTTTTGCTAAAAGATTTACACTAAATTCACCTACTACTTGATTCTGTTCTCCTGTTACCTCAAAATAATTTTCTTGCAAATTACGAAAGTAATTTGAGTTAAATTTAAAAACGCTTAGAGATTAAGGCTTGAAAATTTTATGCTGAGCAGAAAAAGCGTGCAAGAGGTAGCGGGTAAAAAAATGTAAAACGCTTACTAGTTAGACATGGTTTTTCAAGCGTTTTTTAGATAAAAAGCTTAACAACATACGGTGAGCGTGGACTTTGGACAAAAATTTATAGTCTGAAAAGTAGCCCGCTTCAAAATCTAACAGATTAAGCTAAACCGATTTCAAACGCTTAAGTAGTTCTGGAGTTATAGCGTTTTTGCTAAAAGATTTACACTAAATTCACCTACTACTTGATTCTGTTCTCCTGTTACCTCAAAATAATTTTCTTGCAAATTACGAAAGTAATTTGAGTTAAATTTAAAAACGCTTAGAGATTAAGGCTTGAAAATTTTATGCTGAGCAGAAAAAGCGTGCAAGAGGTAGCGGGTAAAAAAATGTAAAACGCTTACTAGTTAGACATGGTTTTTCAAGCGTTTTTTAGATAAAAAGCTTAACAACATACGGTGAGCGTGGACTTTGGACAAAAATTTATAGTCTGAAAAGTAGCCCGCTTCAAAATCTAACAGATTAAGCTAAACCGATTTCAAACGCTTAAGTAGTTCTGGAGTTATAGCGTTTTTGCTAAAAGATTTACACTAAATTCACCTACTACTTGATTCTGTTCTCCTGTTACCTCAAAATAATTTTCTTGCAAATTACGAAAGTAATTTGAGTTAAATTTAAAAACGCTTAGAGATTAAGGCTTGAAAATTTTATGCTGAGCAGAAAAAGCGTGCAAGAGGTAGCGGGTAAAAAAATGTAAAACGCTTACTAGTTAGACATGGTTTTTCAAGCGTTTTTTAGATAAAAAGCTTAACAACATACGGTGAGCGTGGACTTTGGACAAAAATTTATAGTCTGAAAAGTAGCCCGCTTCAAAATCTAACAGATTAAGCTAAACCGATTTCAAACGCTTAAGTAGTTCTGGAGTTATAGCGTTTTTGCTAAAAGATTTACACTAAATTCACCTACTACTTGATTCTGTTCTCCTGTTACCTCAAAATAATTTTCTTGCAAATTACGAAAGTAATTTGAGTTAAATTTAAAAACGCTTAGAGATTAAGGCTTGAAAATTTTATGCTGAGCAGAAAAAGCGTGCAAGAGGTAGCGGGTAAAAAAATGTAAAACGCTTACTAGTTAGACATGGTTTTTCAAGCGTTTTTTAGATAAAAAGCTTAACAACATACGGTGAGCGTGGACTTTGGACAAAAATTTATAGTCTGAAAAGTAGCCCGCTTCAAAATCTAACAGATTAAGCTAAACCGATTTCAAACGCTTAAGTAGTTCTGGAGTTATAGCGTTTTTGCTAAAAGATTTACACTAAATTCACCTACTACTTGATTCTGTTCTCCTGTTACCTCAAAATAATTTTCTTGCAAATTACGAAAGTAATTTGAGTTAAATTTAAAAACGCTTAGAGATTAAGGCTTGAAAATTTTATGCTGAGCAGAAAAAGCGTGTAGGAGGTAGCGGGTAAAAAAATGTAAAACGCTTACTAGTTAGACATGGTTTTTCAAGCGTTTTTTAGATAAAAAGCTTAACAACATACGGTGAGCGTGGACTTTGGACAAAAATTTATAGTCTGAAAAGTAGCCCGCTTCAAAATCTAACAGATTAAGCTAAACCGATTTCAAACGCTTAAGTAGTTCTGGAGTTATAGCGTTTTTGCTAAAAGATTTACACTAAATTCACCTACTACTTGATTCTGTTCTCCTGTTACCTCAAAATAATTTTCTTGCAAATTACGAAAGTAATTTGAGTTAAATTTAAAAACGCTTAGAGATTAAGGCTTGAAAATTTTATGCTGAGCAGAAAAAGCGTGCAAGAGGTAGCGGGTAAAAAAATGTAAAACGCTTACTAGTTAGACATGGTTTTTCAAGCGTTTTTTAGATAAAAAGCTTAACAACATACGGTGAGCGTGGACTTTGAACAAAAATTTATAGTCTGAAAAGTAGCCCGCTTCAAAATCTAACAGATTAAGCTAAACCGATTTCAAACGCTTAAGTAGTTCTGGAGTTATAGCGTTTTTGCTAAAAGATTTACACTAAATTCACCTACTACTTGATTCTGTTCTCCTGTTACCTCAAAATAATTTTCTTGCAAATTACGAAAGTAATTTGAGTTAAATTTAAAAACGCTTAGAGATTAAGGCTTGAAAATTTTATGCTGAGCAGAAAAAGCGTGTAGGAGGTAGCGGGTAAAAAAATGTAAAACGCTTACTAGTTAGACATGGTTTTTCAAGCGTTTTTTAGATAAAAAGCTTAACAACATACGGTGAGCGTGGACTTTGGACAAAAATTTATAGTCTGAAAAGTAGCCCGCTTCAAAATCTAACAGATTAAGCTAAACCGATTTCAAACGCTTAAGTAGTTCTGGAGTTATAGCGTTTTTGCTAAAAGATTTACACTAAATTCACCTACTACTTGATTCTGTTCTCCTGTTACCTCAAAATAATTTTCTTGCAAATTACGAAAGTAATTTGAGTTAAATTTAAAAACGCTTAGAGATTAAGGCTTGAAAATTTTATGCTGAGCAGAAAAAGCGTGCAAGAGGTAGCGGGTAAAAAAATGTAAAACGCTTACTAGTTAGACATGGTTTTTCAAGCGTTTTTTAGATAAAAAGCTTAACAACATACGGTGAGCGTGGACTTTGAACAAAAATTTATAGTCTGAAAAGTAGCCCGCTTCAAAATCTAACAGATTAAGCTAAACCGATTTCAAACGCTTAAGTAGTTCTGGAGTTATAGCGTTTTTGCTAAAAGATTTACACTAAATTCACCTACTACTTGATTCTGTTCTCCTGTTACCTCAAAATAATTTTCTTGCAAATTACGAAAGTAATTTGAGTTAAATTTAAAAACGCTTAGAGATTAAGGCTTGAAAATTTTATGCTGAGCAGAAAAAGCGTGCAAGAGGTAGCGGGTAAAAAAATGTAAAACGCTTACTAGTTAGACATGGTTTTTCAAGCGTTTTTTAGATAAAAAGCTTAACAACATACGGTGAGCGTGGACTTTGGACAAAAATTTATAGTCTGAAAAGTAGCCCGCTTCAAAATCTAACAGATTAAGCTAAACCGATTTCAAACGCTTAAGTAGTTCTGGAGTTATAGCGTTTTTGCTAAAAGATTTACACTAAATTCACCTACTACTTGATTCTGTTCTCCTGTTACCTCAAAATAATTTTCTTGCAAATTACGAAAGTAATTTGAGTTAAATTTAAAAACGCTTAGAGATTAAGGCTTGAAAATTTTATGCTGAGCAGAAAAAGCGTGCAAGAGGTAGCGGGTAAAAAAATGTAAAACGCTTACTAGTTAGACATGGTTTTTCAAGCGTTTTTTAGATAAAAAGCTTAACAACATACGGTGAGCGTGGACTTTGGACAAAAATTTATAGTCTGAAAAGTAGCCCGCTTCAAAATCTAACAGATTAAGCTAAACCGATTTCAAACGCTTAAGTAGTTCTGGAGTTATAGCGTTTTTGCTAAAAGATTTACACTAAATTCACCTACTACTTGATTCTGTTCTCCTGTTACCTCAAAATAATTTGCTTGCAAATTACGAAAGTAATTTGAGTTAAATTTAAAAACGCTTAGAGATTAAGGCTTGAAAATTTTATGCTGAGCAGAAAAAGCGTGTAGGAGGTAGCGGGTAAAAAAATGTAAAACGCTTACTAGTTAGACATGGTTTTTCAAGCGTTTTTTAGATAAAAAGCTTAACAACATACGGTGAGCGTGGACTTTGAACAAAAATTTATAGTCTGAAAAGTAGCCCGCTTCAAAATCTAACAGATTAAGCTAAACCGATTTCAAACGCTTAAGTAGTTCTGGAGTTATAGCGTTTTTGCTAAAAGATTTACACTAAATTCACCTACTACTTGATTCTGTTCTCCTGTTACCTCAAAATAATTTTCTTGCAAATTACGAAAGTAATTTGAGTTAAATTTAAAAACGCTTAGAGATTAAGGCTTGAAAATTTTATGCTGAGCAGAAAAAGCGTGCAAGAGGTAGCGGGTAAAAAAATGTAAAACGCTTACTAGTTAGACATGGTTTTTCAAGCGTTTTTTAGATAAAAAGCTTAACAACATACGGTGAGCGTGGACTTTGGACAAAAATTTATAGTCTGAAAAGTAGCCCGCTTCAAAATCTAACAGATTAAGCTAAACCGATTTCAAACGCTTAAATAGTTCTGGAGTTATAGCGTTTTTGCTAAAAGATTTACACTAAATTCACCTACTACTTGATTCTGTTCTCCTGTTACCTCAAAATAATTTGCTTGCAAATTACGAAAGTAATTTGAGTTAAATTTAAAAACGCTTCGAGATTAAGGATTGAAAATTTTATGCTGAGCAGAAAAAGCGTGTAGGAGGTAGCGGGTAAAAAAATGTAAAACGCTTACTAGTTAGAAATGGTTTTTCAAGCGTTTTTTAGATAAGAAGCTTAACAACATACGGTGAGCGAGGACTTTGAACAAAAATTTATAGTCTGAAAAGTAGCCCGCTTCAAAATCTAACAGATTAAGCTAAACCGATTTCAAACGCTTAAGTAGTTCTGGAGTTATAGCGTTTTTGCTAAAAGATTTACACTAAATTCAACTACTACTTGATTCTGTTCTCCTGTTACCTCAAAATAATTTGCTTGCAAATTACGAAAGTAATTTGAGTTAAATTTAAAAACGCTAAGAGATTAAGGCTTGAAAATTTTATGCTGAGCAGAAAAAGCGTGCAAGAGGTAGCGGGTAAAAAAATGTAAAACGCTTACTAGTTAGACATGGTTTTTCAAGCGTTTTTTAGATAAAAAGCTTAACAACATACGGTGAGCGTGGACTTTGGACAAAAATTTATAGTCTGAAAAGTAGCCCGCTTCAAAATCTTACAGATTAAGCTAAACCGATTTCAAACGCTTAAGTAGTTCTGGAGTTATAGCGTTTTTGCTAAAAGATTTACACTAAATTCACTTACTACTTGATTCTGTTCTCCTGTTACCTCAAAATAATTTGCTTGCAAATTACGAAAGTAATTTGAGTTAAATTTAAAAACGCTTAGAGATTAAGGCTTGAAAATTTTATGCTGAGCAGAAAAAGCGTGTAGGAGGTAGCGGGTAAAAAAATGTAAAACGCTTACTAGTTAGACATGGTTTTTCAAGCGTTTTTTAGATAAAAAGCTTAACAACATACGGTGAGCGTGGACTTTGAACAAAAATTTATAGTCTGAAAAGTAGCCCGCTTCAAAATCTAACAGATTAAGCTAAACCGATTTCAAACGCTTAAGTAGTTCTGGAGTTATAGCGTTTTTGCTAAAAGATTTACACTAAATTCACCTACTACTTGATTCTGTTCTCCTGTTACCTCAAAATAATTTGCTTGCAAATTACGAAAGTAATTTGAGTTAAATTTAAAAACGCTTAGAGATTAAGGCTTGAAAATTTTATGCTGAGCAGAAAAAGCGTGCAAGAGGTAGCGGGTAAAAAAATCTAAAACGCTTACTAGTTAGACATGGTTTTTCAAGCGTTTTTTAGATAAAAAGCTTAACAACATACGGTGAGCGTGGACTTTGGACAAAAATTTATAGTCTGAAAAGTAGCCCGCTTCAAAATCTAACAGATTAAGCTAAAACGATTTCAAACGCTTAAGTAGTTCTGGAGTTATAGCGTTTTTGCTAAAAGATTTACACTAAATTCACCTACTACTTGATTCTGTTCTCCTGTTACCTCAAAATAATTTGCTTGCAAATTACGAAAGTAATTTGAGTTAAATTTAAAAACGCTTCGAGATTAAGGCTTGAAAATTTTATGCTGAGCAGAAAAAGCGTGTAGGAGGTAGCGGGTAAAAAAATGTAAAACGCTTACTAGTTAGACATGGTTTTTCAAGCGTTTTTTAGATAAAAAGCTTAACAACATACGGTGAGCGTGGACTTTGGACAAAAATTTATAGTCTGAAAAGTAGCCCGCTTCAAAATCTAACAGATTAAGCTAAACCGATTTCAAACGCTTAAGTAGTTCTGGAGTTATAGCGTTTTTGCTAAAAGATTTACACTAAATTCACCTACTACTTGATTCTGTTCTCCTGTTACCTCAAAATAATTTGCTTGCAAATTACGAAAGTAATTTGAGTTAAATTTAAAAACGCTTAGAGATTAAGGCTTGAAAATTTTATGCTGAGCAGAAAAAGCGTGTAGGAGGTAGCGGGTAAAAAAATGTAAAACGCTTACTAGTTAGACATGGTTTTTCAAGCGTTTTTTAGATAAAAAGCTTAACAACATACGGTGAGCGTGGACTTTGAACAAAAATTTATAGTCTGAAAAGTAGCCCGCTTCAAAATCTAACAGATTAAGCTAAACCGATTTCAAACGCTTAAGTAGTTCTGGAGTTATAGCGTTTTTGCTAAAAGATTTACACTAAATTCACCTACTACTTGATTCTGTTCTCCTGTTACCTCAAAATAATTTTCTTGCAAATTACGAAAGTAATTTGAGTTAAATTTAAAAACGCTTAGAGATTAAGGCTTGAAAATTTTATGCTGAGCAGAAAAAGCGTGCAAGAGGTAGCGGGTAAAAAAATCTAAAACGCTTACTAGTTAGACATGGTTTTTCAAGCGTTTTTTAGATAAAAAGCTTAACAACATACGGTGAGCGTGGACTTTGGACAAAAATTTATAGTCTGAAAAGTAGCCCGCTTCAAAATCTAACAGATTAAGCTAAAACGATTTCAAACGCTTAAGTAGTTCTGGAGTTATAGCGTTTTTGCTAAAAGATTTACACTAAATTCACCTACTACTTGATTCTGTTCTCCTGTTACCTCAAAATAATTTGCTTGCAAATTACGAAAGTAATTTGAGTTAAATTTAAAAACGCTTCGAGATTAAGGCTTGAAAATTTTATGCTGAGCAGAAAAAGCGTGTAGGAGGTAGCGGGTAAAAAAATGTAAAACGCTTACTAGTTAGACATGGTTTTTCAAGCGTTTTTTAGATAAAAAGCTTAACAACATACGGTGAGCGTGGACTTTGGACAAAAATTTATAGTCTGAAAAGTAGCCCGCTTCAAAATCTTACAGATTAAGCTAAACCGATTTCAAACGCTTAAGTAGTTCTGGAGTTATAGCGTTTTTGCTAAAAGATTTACACTAAATTCACCTACTACTTGATTCTGTTCTCCTGTTACCTCAAAATAATTTGCTTGCAAATTACGAAAGTAATTTGAGTTAAATTTAAAAACGCTTAGAGATTAAGGCTTGAAAATTTTATGCTGAGCAGAAAAAGCGTGTAGGAGGTAGCGGGTAAAAAAATGTAAAACGCTTACTAGTTAGACATGGTTTTTCAAGCGTTTTTTAGATAAAAAGCTTAACAACATACGGTGAGCGTGGACTTTGGACAAAAATTTATAGTCTGAAAAGTAGCCCGCTTCAAAATCTTACAGATTAAGCTAAACCGATTTCAAACGCTTAAGTAGTTCTGGAGTTATAGCGTTTTTGCTAAAAGATTTACACTAAATTCACCTACTACTTGATTCTGTTCTCCTGTTACCTCAAAATAATTTGCTTGCAAATTACGAAAGTAATTTGAGTTAAATTTAAAAACGCTTAGAGATTAAGGCTTGAAAATTTTATGCTGAGCAGAAAAAGCGTGTAGGAGGTAGCGGGTAAAAAAATGTAAAACGCTTACTAGTTAGACATGGTTTTTCAAGCGTTTTTTAGATAAAAAGCTTAACAACATACGGTGAGCGTGGACTTTGAACAAAAATTTATAGTCTGAAAAGTAGCCCGCTTCAAAATCTTACAGATTAAGCTAAACCGATTTCAAACGCTTAAGTAGTTCTGGAGTTATAGCGTTTTTGCTAAAAGATTTACACTAAATTCACCTACTACTTGATTCTGTTCTCCTGTTACCTCAAAATAATTTGCTTGCAAATTACGAAAGTAATTTGAGTTAAATTTAAAAACGCTTAGAGATTAAGGCTTGAAAATTTTATGCTGAGCAGAAAAAGCGTGCAAGAGGTAGCGGGTAAAAAAATGTAAAACGCTTACTAGTTAGACATGGTTTTTCAAGCGTTTTTTAGATAAAAAGCTTAACAACATACGGTGAGCGTGGACTTTGGACAAAAATTTATAGTCTGAAAAGTAGCCCGCTTCAAAATCTTACAGATTAAGCTAAACCGATTTCAAACGCTTAAGTAGTTCTGGAGTTATAGCGTTTTTGCTAAAAGATTTACACTAAATTCACCTACTACTTGATTCTGTTCTCCTGTTACCTCAAAATAATTTGCTTGCAAATTACGAAAGTAATTTGAGTTAAATTTAAAAACGCTTAGAGATTAAGGCTTGAAAATTTTATGCTGAGCAGAAAAAGCGTGCAAGAGGTAGCGGGTAAAAAAATGTAAAACGCTTACTAGTTAGACATGGTTTTTCAAGCGTTTTTTAGATAAAAAGCTTAACAACATACGGTGAGCGTGGACTTTGAACAAAAATTTATAGTCTGAAAAGTAGCCCGCTTCAAAATCTAACAGATTAAGCTAAACCGATTTCAAACGCTTAAGTAGTTCTGGAGTTATAGCGTTTTTGCTAAAAGATTTACACAAAATTCACCTACTACTTGATTCTGTTCTCCTGTTACCTCAAAATAATTTGCTTGCAAATTACGAAAGTAATTTGAGTTAAATTTAAAAACGCTTAGAGATTAAGGCTTGAAAATTTTATGCTGAGCAGAAAAAGCGTGCAAGAGGTAGCGGGTAAAAAAATGTAAAACGCTTACTAGTTAGACATGGTTTTTCAAGCGTTTTTTAGATAAAAAGCTTAACAACATACGGTGAGCGTGGACTTTGAACAAAAATTTATAGTCTGAAAAGTAGCCCGCTTCAAAATCTAACAGATTAAGCTAAACCGATTTCAAACGCTTAAGTAGTTCTGGAGTTATAGCGTTTTTGCTAAAAGATTTACACAAAATTCACCTACTACTTGATTCTGTTCTCCTGTTACCTCAAAATAATTTGCTTGCAAATTACGAAAGTAATTTGAGTTAAATTTAAAAACGCTTAGAGATTAAGGCTTGAAAATTTTATGCTGAGCAGAAAAAGCGTGCAAGAGGTAGCGGGTAAAAAAATGTAAAACGCTTACTAGTTAGACATGGTTTTTCAAGCGTTTTTTAGATAAAAAGCTTAACAACATACGGTGAGCGTGGACTTTGGACAAAAATTTATAGTCTGAAAAGTAGCCCGCTTCAAAATCTTACAGATTAAGCTAAACCGATTTCAAACGCTTAAGTAGTTCTGGAGTTATAGCGTTTTTGCTAAAAGATTTACACTAAATTCACCTACTACTTGATTCTGTTCTCCTGTTACCTCAAAATAATTTGCTTGCAAATTACGAAAGTAATTTGAGTTAAATTTAAAAACGCTTCGAGATTAAGGCTTGAAAATTTTTTGCTGAGCAGAAAAAGCGTGTAAGAGGTAGCGGGTAAAAAAATGTAAAACGCTTACTAGTTAGACATGGTTTTTCAAGCGTTTTTTTAGATAAAAAGCTTAACAACATACGGTGGGCGTGGACTCTGGACAAAATATTGTAGTCTGAAAAGTAGCCCGCTTCAAAATCTAACAGATTAAAATAAACCGATTTCAAATGCTTAAGTAGTTCTGGAGTTATAGCGTTTTTGCTAAAAGATTTACACTAAATTCACCTACTACTTGATTCTGTTCTCCTGTTACCTCAAAATAATTTGCTTGCAAATTACGAAAGTAATTTGAGTTAAATTTAAAAACGCTTAGAGATTAAGGCTTGAAAATTTTATGCTGAGCAGAAAAAGCGTGCAAGAGGTAGCGGGTAAAAAAATGTAAAACGCTTACTAGTTAGACATGGTTTTTCAAGCGTTTTTTAGATAAAAAGCTTAACAACATACGGTGAGCGTGGACTTTGAACAAAAATTTATAGTCTGAAAAGTAGCCCGCTTCAAAATCTAACAGATTAAGCTAAACCGATTTCAAACGCTTAAGTAGTTCTGGAGTTATAGCGTTTTTGCTAAAAGATTTACACAAAATTCACCTACTACTTGATTCTGTTCTCCTGTTACCTCAAAATAATTTGCTTGCAAATTACGAAAGTAATTTGAGTTAAATTTAAAAACGCTTAGAGATTAAGGCTTGAAAATTTTATGCTGAGCAGAAAAAGCGTGTAAGAGGTAGCGGGTAAAAAAATGTAAAACGCTTACTAGTTAGACATGGTTTTTCAAGCGTTTTTTTAGATAAAAAGCTTAACAACATACGGTGGGCGTGGACTCTGGACAAAATATTGTAGTCTGAAAAGTAGCCCGCTTCAAAATCTAACAGATTAAAATAAACCGATTTCAAATGCTTAAGTAGTTCTGGAGTTATAGCGTTTTTGCTAAAAGATTTACACTAAATTCACCTACTACTTGATTCTGTTCTCCTGTTACCTCAAAATAATTTGCTTGCAAATTACGAAAGTAATTTGAGTTAAATTTAAAAACGCTTAGAGATTAAGGCTTGAAAATTTTATGCTGAGCAGAAAAAGCGTGCAAGAGGTAGCGGGTAAAAAAATGTAAAACGCTTACTAGTTAGACATGGTTTTTCAAGCGTTTTTTAGATAAAAAGCTTAACAACATACGGTGAGCGTGGACTTTGAACAAAAATTTATAGTCTGAAAAGTAGCCCGCTTCAAAATCTAACAGATTAAGCTAAACCGATTTCAAACGCTTAAGTAGTTCTGGAGTTATAGCGTTTTTGCTAAAAGATTTACACAAAATTCACCTACTACTTGATTCTGTTCTCCTGTTACCTCAAAATAATTTGCTTGCAAATTACGAAAGTAATTTGAGTTAAATTTAAAAACGCTTAGAGATTAAGGCTTGAAAATTTTATGCTGAGCAGAAAAAGCGTGCAAGAGGTAGCGGGTAAAAAAATCTAAAACGCTTACTAGTTAGACATGGTTTTTCAAGCGTTTTTTAGATAAAAAGCTTAACAACATACGGTGAGCGTGGACTTTGAACAAAAATTTATAGTCTGAAAAGTAGCCCGCTTCAAAATCTAACAGATTAAGCTAAACCGATTTCAAATGCTTAAGTAGTTCTGGAGTTATAGCGTTTTTGCTAAAAGATTTACACTAAATTCACCTACTACTTGATTCTGTTCTCCTGTTACCTCAAAATAATTTGCTTGCAAATTACGAAAGTAATTTGAGTTAAATTTAAAAACGCTTAGAGATTAAGGCTTGAAAATTTTATGCTGAGCAGAAAAAGCGTGTAGGAGGTAGCGGGTAAAAAAATGTAAAACGCTTACTAGTTAGACATGGTTTTTCAAGCGTTTTTTAGATAAAAAGCTTAACAACATACGGTGAGCGTGGACTTTGAACAAAAATTTATAGTCTGAAAAGTAGCCCGCTTCAAAATCTAACAGATTAAGCTAAACCGATTTCAAACGCTTAAGTAGTTCTGGAGTTATAGCGTTTTTGCTAAAAGATTTACACTAAATTCACCTACTACTTGATTCTGTTCTCCTGTTACCTCAAAATAATTTGCTTGCAAATTACGAAAGTAATTTGAGTTAAATTTAAAAACGCTTAGAGATTAAGGCTTGAAAATTTTATGCTGAGCAGAAAAAGCGTGCAAGAGGTAGCGGGTAAAAAAATCTAAAACGCTTACTAGTTAGACATGGTTTTTCAAGCGTTTTTTAGATAAAAAGCTTAACAACATACGGTGAGCGTGGACTTTGGACAAAAATTTATAGTCTGAAAAGTAGCCCGCTTCAAAATCTTACAGATTAAGCTAAACCGATTTCAAACGCTTAAGTAGTTCTGGAGTTATAGCGTTTTTGCTAAAAGATTTACACTAAATTCACCTACTACTTGATTCTGTTCTCCTGTTACCTCAAAATAATTTGCTTGCAAATTACGAAAGTAATTTGAGTTAAATTTAAAAACGCTTAGAGATTAAGGCTTGAAAATTTTATGCTGAGCAGAAAAAGCGTGTAGGAGGTAGCGGGTAAAAAAATGTAAAACGCTTACTAGTTAGACATGGTTTTTCAAGCGTTTTTTAGATAAAAAGCTTAACAACATACGGTGAGCGTGGACTTTGAACAAAAATTTATAGTCTGAAAAGTAGCCCGCTTCAAAATCTAACAGATTAAGCTAAACCGATTTCAAACGCTTAAATAGTTCTGGAGTTAAAGCGTTTTTGCTAAAAGATTTACACTAAATTCACCTACTACTTGATTCTGTTCTCCTGTTACCTCAAAATAATTTGCTTGCAAATTACGAAAGTAATTTGAGTTAAATTTAAAAACGCTTAGAGATTAAGGCTTGAAAATTTTATGCTGAGCAGAAAAAGCGTGCAAGAGGTAGCGGGTAAAATAATCTAAAACGCTTACTAGTTAGACATGGTTTTTCAAGCGTTTTTTAGATAAAAAGCTTAACAACATACGGTGAGCGTGGACTTTGGACAAAAATTTATAGTCTGAAAAGTAGCCCGCTTCAAAATCTAACAGATTAAGCTAAACCGATTTCAAACGCTTAAGTAGTTCTGGAGTTATAGCGTTTTTGCTAAAAGATTTACACTAAATTCACCTACTACTTGATTCTGTTCTCCTGTTACCTCAAAATAATTTGCTTGCAAATTACGAAAGTAATTTGAGTTAAATTTAAAAACGCTTAGAGATTAAGGCTTGAAAATTTTATGCTGAGCAGAAAAAGCGTGCAAGAGGTAGCGGGTAAAAAAATCTAAAACGCTTACTAGTTAGACATGGTTTTTCAAGCGTTTTTTAGATAAAAAGCTTAACAACATACGGTGAGCGTGGACTTTTAACAAAAATTTATAGTCTGAAAAGTAGCCCGCTTCAAAATCTAACAGATTAAGCTAAACCGATTTCAAACGCTTAAGTAGTTCTGGAGTTATAGCGTTTTTGCTAAAAGATTTACACTAAATTCACCTACTACTTGATTCTGTTCTCCTGTTACCTCAAAATAATTTGCTTGCAAATTACGAAAGTAATTTGAGTTAAATTTAAAAACGCTTCGAGATTAAGGCTTGAAAATTTTATGCTGAGCAGAAAAAGCGTGCAAGAGGTAGCGGGTAAAAAAATGTAAAACGCTTACTAGTTAGACATGGTTTTTCAAGCGTTTTTTAGATAAAAAGCTTAACAACATACGGTGAGCGTGGACTTTTAACAAAAATTTATAGTCTGAAAAGTAGCCCGCTTCAAAATCTAACAGATTAAGCTAAACCGATTTCAAACGCTTAAGTAGTTCTGGAGTTATAGCGTTTTTGCTAAAAGATTTACACTAAATTCACCTACTACTTGATTCTGTTCTCCTGTTACCTCAAAATAATTTTCTTGCAAATTACGAAAGTAATTTGAGTTAAATTTAAAAACGCTTAGAGATTAAGGCTTGAAAATTTTATGCTGAGCAGAAAAAGCGTGCAAGAGGTAGCGGGTAAAAAAATGTAAAACGCTTACTAGTTAGAAATGGTTTTTCAAGCGTTTTTTAGATAAGAAGCTTAACAACATACGGTGAGCGAGGACTTTGAACAAAAATTTATAGTCTGAAAAGTAGCCCGCTTCAAAATCTAACAGATTAAGCTAAACCGATTTCAAACGCTTAAGTAGTTCTGGAGTTATAGCGTTTTTGCTAAAAGATTTACACTAAATTCAACTACTACTTGATTCTGTTCTCCTGTTACCTCAAAATAATTTGCTTGCAAATTACGAAAGTAATTTGAGTTAAATTTAAAAACGCTTAGAGATTAAGGCTTGAAAATTTTATGCTGAGCAGAAAAAGCGTGTAGGAGGTAGCGGGTAAAAAAATGTAAAACGCTTACTAGTTAGACATGGTTTTTCAAGCGTTTTTTAGATAAAAAGCTTAACAACATACGGTGAGCGTGGACTTTGAACAAAAATTTATAGTCTGAAAAGTAGCCCGCTTCAAAATCTAACAGATTAAGCTAAACCGATTTCAAACGCTTAAGTAGTTCTGGAGTTATAGCGTTTTTGCTAAAAGATTTACACTAAATTCAACTACTACTTGATTCTGTTCTCCTGTTACCTCAAAATAATTTGCTTGCAAATTACGAAAGTAATTTGAGTTAAATTTAAAAACGCTTAGAGATTAAGGCTTGAAAATTTTATGCTGAGCAGAAAAAGCGTGTAGGAGGTAGCGGGTAAAAAAATGTAAAACGCTTACTAGTTAGACATGGTTTCTCAAGCGTTTTTTAGATAAAAAGCTTAACAACATACGGTGAGCGTGGACTTTGAACAAAAATTTATAGTCTGAAAAGTAGCCCGCTTCAAAATCTAACAGATTAAGCTAAACCGATTTCAAACGCTTAAGTAGTTCTGGAGTTATAGCGTTTTTGCTAAAAGATTTACACTAAATTCAACTACTACTTGATTCTGTTCTCCTGTTACCTCAAAATAATTTGCTTGCAAATTACGAAAGTAATTTGAGTTAAATTTAAAAACGCTTAGAGATTAAGGCTTGAAAATTTTATGCTGAGCAGAAAAAGCGTGTAGGAGGTAGCGGGTAAAAAAATGTAAAACGCTTACTAGTTAGACATGGTTTTTCAAGCGTTTTTTAGATAAAAAGCTTAACAACATACGGTGAGCGTGGACTTTGAACAAAAATTTATAGTCTGAAAAGTAGCCCGCTTCAAAATCTAACAGATTAAGCTAAACCGATTTCAAACGCTTAAGTAGTTCTGGAGTTATAGCGTTTTTGCTAAAAGATTTACACTAAATTCAACTACTACTTGATTCTGTTCTCCTGTTACCTCAAAATAATTTGCTTGCAAATTACGAAAGTAATTTGAGTTAAATTTAAAAACGCTTAGAGATTAAGGCTTGAAAATTTTATGCTGAGCAGAAAAAGCGTGTAGGAGGTAGCGGGTAAAAAAATGTAAAACGCTTACTAGTTAGACATGGTTTTTCAAGCGTTTTTTAGATAAAAAGCTTAACAACATACGGTGAGCGTGGACTTTGAACAAAAATTTATAGTCTGAAAAGTAGCCCGCTTCAAAATCTAACAGATTAAGCTAAACCGATTTCAAACGCTTAAGTAGTTCTGGAGTTATAGCGTTTTTGCTAAAAGATTTACACTAAATTCAACTACTACTTGATTCTGTTCTCCTGTTACCTCAAAATAATTTGCTTGCAAATTACGAAAGTAATTTGAGTTAAATTTAAAAACGCTTAGAGATTAAGGCTTGAAAATTTTATGCTGAGCAGAAAAAGCGTGTAGGAGGTAGCGGGTAAAAAAATGTAAAACGCTTACTAGTTAGACATGGTTTTTCAAGCGTTTTTTAGATAAAAAGCTTAACAACATACGGTGAGCGTGGACTTTTAACAAAAATTTATAGTCTGAAAAGTAGCCCGCTTCAAAATCTAACAGATTAAGCTAAACCGATTTCAAACGCTTAAGTAGTTCTGGAGTTATAGCGTTTTTGCTAAAAGATTTACACTAAATTCACCTACTACTTGATTCTGTTCTCCTGTTACCTCAAAATAATTTGCTTGCAAATTACGAAAGTAATTTGAGTTAAATTTAAAAACGCTAAGAGATTAAGGCTTGAAAATTTTATGCTGAGCAGAAAAAGCGTGCAAGAGGTAGCGGGTAAAAAAATGTAAAACGCTTACTAGTTAGACATGGTTTTTCAAGCGTTTTTTAGATAAAAAGCTTAACAACATACGGTGAGCGTGGACTTTTAACAAAAATTTATAGTCTGAAAAGTAGCCCGCTTCAAAATCTAACAGATTAAGCTAAACCGATTTCAAACGCTTAAGTAGTTCTGGAGTTATAGCGTTTTTGCTAAAAGATTTACACTAAATTCACCTACTACTTGATTCTGTTCTCCTGTTACCTCAAAATAATTTTCTTGCAAATTACGAAAGTAATTTGAGTTAAATTTAAAAACGCTTAGAGATTAAGGCTTGAAAATTTTATGCTGAGCAGAAAAAGCGTGCAAGAGGTAGCGGGTAAAAAAATGTAAAACGCTTACTAGTTAGACATGGTTTTTCAAGCGTTTTTTAGATAAAAAGCTTAACAACATACGGTGAGCGTGGACTTTGGACAAAAATTTATAGTCTGAAAAGTAGCCCGCTTCAAAATCTAACAGATTAAGCTAAACCGATTTCAAACGCTTAAATAGTTCTGGAGTTATAGCGTTTTTGCTAAAAGATTTACACTAAATTCACCTACTACTTGATTCTGTTCTCCTGTTACCTCAAAATAATTTTCTTGCAAATTACGAAAGTAATTTGAGTTAAATTTAAAAACGCTTAGAGATTAAGGCTTGAAAATTTTATGCTGAGCAGAAAAAGCGTGCAAGAGGTAGCGGGTAAAAAAATCTAAAACGCTTACTAGTTAGACATGGTTTTTCAAGCGTTTTTTAGATAAAAAGCTTAACAACATACGGTGAGCGTGGACTTTGGACAAAAATTTATAGTCTGAAAAGTAGCCCGCTTCAAAATCTAACAGATTAAGCTAAACCGATTTCAAACGCTTAAATAGTTCTGGAGTTATAGCGTTTTTGCTAAAAGATTTACACTAAATTCACCTACTACTTGATTCTGTTCTCCTGTTACCTCAAAATAATTTGCTTGCAAATTACGAAAGTAATTTGAGTTAAATTTAAAAACGCTTCGAGATTAAGGATTGAAAATTTTATGCTGAGCAGAAAAAGCGTGCAAGAGGTAGCGGGTAAAAAAATGTAAAACGCTTACTAGTTAGAAATGGTTTTTCAAGCGTTTTTTAGATAAGAAGCTTAACAACATACGGTGAGCGAGGACTTTGAACAAAAATTTATAGTCTGAAAAGTAGCCCGCTTCAAAATCTAACAGATTAAGCTAAACCGATTTCAAACGCTTAAGTAGTTCTGGAGTTATAGCGTTTTTGCTAAAAGATTTACACTAAATTCAACTACTACTTGATTCTGTTCTCCTGTTACCTCAAAATAATTTGCTTGCAAATTACGAAAGTAATTTGAGTTAAATTTAAAAACGCTTCGAGATTAAGGCTTGAAAATTTTATGCTGAGCAGAAAAAGCGTGTAGGAGGTAGCGGGTAAAAAAATGTAAAACGCTTACTAGTTAGAAATGGTTTTTCAAGCGTTTTTTAGATAAGAAGCTTAACAACATACGGTGAGCGAGGACTTTTAACAAAAATTTATAGTCTGAAAAGTAGCCCGCTTCAAAATCTAACAGATTAAGCTAAACCGATTTCAAACGCTTAAGTAGTTCTGGAGTTATAGCGTTTTTGCTAAAAGATTTACACTAAATTCACCTACTACTTGATTCTGTTCTCCTGTTACCTCAAAATAATTTTCTTGCAAATTACGAAAGTAATTTGAGTTAAATTTAAAAACGCTTAGAGATTAAGGCTTGAAAATTTTATGCTGAGCAGAAAAAGCGTGCAAGAGGTAGCGGGTAAAAAAATGTAAAACGCTTACTAGTTAGACATGGTTTTTCAAGCGTTTTTTAGATAAAAAGCTTAACAACATACGGTGAGCGTGGACTTTGGACAAAAATTTATAGTCTGAAAAGTAGCCCGCTTCAAAATCTAACAGATTAAGCTAAACCGATTTCAAACGCTTAAATAGTTCTGGAGTTATAGCGTTTTTGCTAAAAGATTTACACTAAATTCACCTACTACTTGATTCTGTTCTCCTGTTACCTCAAAATAATTTGCTTGCAAATTACGAAAGTAATTTGAGTTAAATTTAAAAACGCTTCGAGATTAAGGATTGAAAATTTTATGCTGAGCAGAAAAAGCGTGTAGGAGGTAGCGGGTAAAAAAATGTAAAACGCTTACTAGTTAGAAATGGTTTTTCAAGCGTTTTTTAGATAAGAAGCTTAACAACATACGGTGAGCGAGGACTTTGAACAAAAATTTATAGTCTGAAAAGTAGCCCGCTTCAAAATCTAACAGATTAAGCTAAACCGATTTCAAACGCTTAAGTAGTTCTGGAGTTATAGCGTTTTTGCTAAAAGATTTACACTAAATTCAACTACTACTTGATTCTGTTCTCCTGTTACCTCAAAATAATTTGCTTGCAAATTACGAAAGTAATTTGAGTTAAATTTAAAAACGCTTCGAGATTAAGGCTTGAAAATTTTATGCTGAGCAGAAAAAGCGTGTAGGAGGTAGCGGGTAAAAAAATGTAAAACGCTTACTAGTTAGAAATGGTTTTTCAAGCGTTTTTTAGATAAGAAGCTTAACAACATACGGTGAGCGAGGACTTTTAACAAAAATTTATAGTCTGAAAAGTAGCCCGCTTCAAAATCTAACAGATTAAGCTAAACCGATTTCAAACGCTTAAGTAGTTCTGGAGTTATAGCGTTTTTGCTAAAAGATTTACACTAAATTCACCTACTACTTGATTCTGTTCTCCTGTTACCTCAAAATAATTTTCTTGCAAATTACGAAAGTAATTTGAGTTAAATTTAAAAACGCTTAGAGATTAAGGCTTGAAAATTTTATGCTGAGCAGAAAAAGCGTGCAAGAGGTAGCGGGTAAAAAAATGTAAAACGCTTACTAGTTAGACATGGTTTTTCAAGCGTTTTTTAGATAAAAAGCTTAACAACATACGGTGAGCGTGGACTTTGGACAAAAATTTATAGTCTGAAAAGTAGCCCGCTTCAAAATCTAACAGATTAAGCTAAACCGATTTCAAACGCTTAAATAGTTCTGGAGTTATAGCGTTTTTGCTAAAAGATTTACACTAAATTCACCTACTACTTGATTCTGTTCTCCTGTTACCTCAAAATAATTTGCTTGCAAATTACGAAAGTAATTTGAGTTAAATTTAAAAACGCTTCGAGATTAAGGATTGAAAATTTTATGCTGAGCAGAAAAAGCGTGTAGGAGGTAGCGGGTAAAAAAATGTAAAACGCTTACTAGTTAGACATGGTTTTTCAAGCGTTTTTTAGATAAAAAGCTTAACAACATACGGTGAGCGAGGACTTTGAACAAAAATTTATAGTCTGAAAAGTAGCCCGCTTCAAAATCTAACAGATTAAGCTAAACCGATTTCAAACGCTTAAGTAGTTCTGGAGTTATAGCGTTTTTGCTAAAAGATTTACACTAAATTCAACTACTACTTGATTCTGTTCTCCTGTTACCTCAAAATAATTTGCTTGCAAATTACGAAAGTAATTTGAGTTAAATTTAAAAACGCTTCGAGATTAAGGCTTGAAAATTTTATGCTGAGCAGAAAAAGCGTGTAGGAGGTAGCGGGTAAAAAAATGTAAAACGCTTACTAGTTAGAAATGGTTTTTCAAGCGTTTTTTAGATAAGAAGCTTAACAACATACGGTGAGCGAGGACTTTTAACAAAAATTTATAGTCTGAAAAGTAGCCCGCTTCAAAATCTAACAGATTAAGCTAAACCGATTTCAAACGCTTAAGTAGTTCTGGAGTTATAGCGTTTTTGCTAAAAGATTTACACTAAATTCAACTACTACTTGATTCTGTTCTCCTGTTACCTCAAAATAATTTGCTTGCAAATTACGAAAGTAATTTGAGTTAAATTTAAAAACGCTTCGAGATTAAGGCTTGAAAATTTTATGCTGAGCAGAAAAAGCGTGTAGGAGGTAGCGGGTAAAAAAATGTAAAACGCTTACTAGTTAGAAATGGTTTTTCAAGCGTTTTTTAGATAAGAAGCTTAACAACATACGGTGAGCGAGGACTTTGAACAAAAATTTATAGTCTGAAAAGTAGCCCGCTTCAAAATCTTACAGATTAAGCTAAACCGATTTCAAACGCTTAAGTAGTTCTGGAGTTATAGCGTTTTTGCTAAAAGATTTACACTAAATTCACCTACTACTTGATTCTGTTCTCCTGTTACCTCAAAATAATTTGCTTGCAAATTACGAAAGTAATTTGAGTTAAATTTAAAAACGCTAAGAGATTAAGGCTTGAAAATTTTATGCTGAGCAGAAAAAGCGTGTAGGAGGTAGCGGGTAAAAAAATGTAAAACGCTTACTAGTTAGAAATGGTTTTTCAAGCGTTTTTTAGATAAGAAGCTTAACAACATACGGTGAGCGAGGACTTTTAACAAAAATTTATAGTCTGAAAAGTAGCCCGCTTCAAAATCTAACAGATTAAGCTAAACCGATTTCAAACGCTTAAGTAGTTCTGGAGTTATAGCGTTTTTGCTAAAAGATTTACACTAAATTCAACTACTACTTGATTCTGTTCTCCTGTTACCTCAAAATAATTTGCTTGCAAATTACGAAAGTAATTTGAGTTAAATTTAAAAACGCTAAGAGATTAAGGCTTGAAAATTTTATGCTGAGCAGAAAAAGCGTGCAAGAGGTAGCGGGTAAAAAAATGTAAAACGCTTACTAGTTAGAAATGGTTTTTCAAGCGTTTTTTAGATAAGAAGCTTAACAACATACGGTGAGCGAGGACTTTGAACAAAAATTTATAGTCTGAAAAGTAGCCCGCTTCAAAATCTAACAGATTAAGCTAAACCGATTTCAAACGCTTAAGTAGTTCTGGAGTTATAGCGTTTTTGCTAAAAGATTTACACTAAATTCACCTACTACTTGATTCTGTTCTCCTGTTACCTCAAAATAATTTGCTTGCAAATTACGAAAGTAATTTGAGTTAAATTTAAAAACGCTTCGAGATTAAGGCTTGAAAATTTTATGCTGAGCAGAAAAAGCGTGTAGGAGGTAGCGGGTAAAAAAATGTAAAACGCTTACTAGTTAGAAATGGTTTTTCAAGCGTTTTTTAGATAAGAAGCTTAACAACATACGGTGAGCGAGGACTTTTAACAAAAATTTATAGTCTGAAAAGTAGCCCGCTTCAAAATCTAACAGATTAAGCTAAACCGATTTCAAACGCTTAAGTAGTTCTGGAGTTATAGCGTTTTTGCTAAAAGATTTACACTAAATTCAACTACTACTTGATTCTGTTCTCCTGTTACCTCAAAATAATTTGCTTGCAAATTACGAAAGTAATTTGAGTTAAATTTAAAAACGCTAAGAGATTATAAGGCTTGAAAATTTTATGCTGAGCAGAAAAAGCGTGCAAGAGGTAGCGGGTAAAAAAATGTAAAACGCTTACTAGTTAGACATGGTTTTTCAAGCGTTTTTTAGATAAAAAGCTTAACAACATACGGTGAGCGTGGACTTTGGACAAAAATTTATAGTCTGAAAAGTAGCCCGCTTCAAAATCTAACAGATTAAGCTAAACCGATTTCAAACGCTTAAGTAGTTCTGGAGTTATAGCGTTTTTGCTAAAAGATTTACACTAAATTCACCTACTACTTGATTCTGTTCTCCTGTTACCTCAAAATAATTTGCTTGCAAATTACGAAAGTAATTTGAGTTAAATTTAAAAACGCTTAGAGATTAAGGCTTGAAAATTTTATGCTGAGCAGAAAAAGCGTGCAAGAGGTAGCGGGTAAAAAAATGTAAAACGCTTACTAGTTTCAAGCGTTTTTTAGATAAAAAGCTTAACAACATACGGTGAGCGTGGACTTTGGACAAAAATTTATAGTCTGAAAAGTAGCCCGCTTCAAAATCTAACAGATTAAGCTAAACCGATTTCAAACGCTTAAGTAGTTCTGGAGTTATAGCGTTTTTGCTAAAAGATTTACACTTAATTCACCTACTACTTGATTCTGTTCTCCTGTTACCTCAAAATAATTTGCTTGCAAATTACGAAAGTAATTTGAGTTAAATTTAAAAACGCTTAGAGATTAAGGCTTGAAAATTTTATGCTGAGCAGAAAAAGCGTGCAAGAGGTAGCGGGTAAAAAAATGTAAAACGCTTACTAGTTAGACATGGTTTTTCAAGCGTTTTTTAGATAAAAAGCTTAACAACATACGGTGAGCGTGGACTTTGGACAAAAATTTATAGTCTGAAAAGTAGCCCGCTTCAAAGTCTAACAGATTAAGCTAAACCGATTTCAAACGCTTAAGTAGTTCTGGAGTTATAGCGTTTTTGCTAAAAGATTTACACTTAATTCACCTACTACTTGATTCTGTTCTCCTGTTACCTCAAAATAATTTGCTTGCAAATTACGAAAGTAATTTGAGTTAAATTTAAAAACGCTTAGAGATTAAGGCTTGAAAATTTTATGCTGAGCAGAAAAAGTGTGCAAGAGGTAGCGGGTAAAAAAATGTAAAACGCTTACTAGTTAGACATGGTTTTTCAAGCGTTTTTTAGATAAAAAGCTTAACAACATACGGTGAGCGTGGACTTTGGACAAAAATTTATAGTCTGAAAAGTAGCCCGCTTCAAAATCTAACAGATTAAGCTAAACCGATTTCAAACGCTTAAGTAGTTCTGGAGTTATAGCGTTTTTGCTAAAAGATTTACACTTAATTCACCTACTACTTGATTCTGTTCTCCTGTTACCTCAAAATAATTTGCTTGCAAATTACGAAAGTAATTTGAGTTAAATTTAAAAACGCTTAGAGATTAAGGCTTGAAAATTTTATGCTGAGCAGAAAAAGCGTGCAAGAGGTAGCGGGTAAAAAAATGTAAAACGCTTACTAGTTAGACATGGTTTTTCAAGCGTTTTTTAGATAAAAAGCTTAACAACATACGGTGAGCGTGGACTTTGAACAAAAATTTATAGTCTGAAAAGTAGCCCGCTTCAAAATCTACGAGATTAAGCTAAACCGATTTCAAACGCTTAAGTAGTTCTGGAGTTATAGCGTTTTTGCTAAAAGATTTACACTAAATTCACCTACTACTTGATTCTGTTCTCCTGTTACCTCAAAATAATTTGCTTGCAAATTACGAAAGTAATTTGAGTTAAATTTAAAAACGCTTAGAGATTAAGGCTTGAAAATTTTATGCTGAGCAGAAAAAGCGTGCAAGAGGTAGCGGGTAAAAAAATGTAAAACGCTTACTAGTTAGACATGGTTTTTCAAGCGTTTTTTAGATAAAAAGCTTAACAACATACGGTGAGCGTGGACTTTGAACAAAAATTTATAGTCTGAAAAGTAGCCCGCTTCAAAATCTACGAGATTAAGCTAAACCGATTTCAAACGCTTAAGTAGTTCTGGAGTTATAGCGTTTTTGCTAAAAGATTTACACTAAATTCACCTACTACTTGATTCTGTTCTCCTGTTACCTCAAAATAATTTGCTTGCAAATTACGAAAGTAATTTGAGTTAAATTTAAAAACGCTTAGAGATTATAAGGCTTGAAAATTTTATGCTGAGCAGAAAAAGCGTGCAAGAGGTAGCGGGTAAAAAAATGTAAAACGCTTACTAGTTAGACATGGTTTTTCAAGCGTTTTTTAGATAAAAAGCTTAACAACATACGGTGAGCGTGGACTTTGAACAAAAATTTATAGTCTGAAAAGTAGCCCGCTTCAAAATCTAACAGATTAAGCTAAACCGATTTCAAACGCTTAAGTAGTTCTGGAGTTATAGCGTTTTTGCTAAAAGATTTACACTAAATTCACCTACTACTTGATTCTGTTCTCCTGTTACCTCAAAATAATTTGCTTGCAAATTACGAAAGTAATTTGAGTTAAATTTAAAAACGCTTCGAGATTAAGGCTTGAAAATTTTATGCTGAGCAGAAAAAGCGTGTAGGAGGTAGCGGGTAAAAAAATGTAAAACGCTTACTAGTGAGACATGGTTTTTCAAGCGTTTTTTAGATAAAAAGCTTAACAACATACGGTGAGCGTGGACTTTGGACAAAAATTTATAGTCTGAAAAGTAGCCCGCTTCAAAATCTAACAGATTAAGCTAAACCGATTTCAAACGCTTAAGTAGTTCTGGAGTTATAGCGTTTTTGCTAAAAGATTTACACTAAATTCACCTACTACTTGATTCTGTTCTCCTGTTACCTCAAAATAATTTGCTTGCAAATTACGAAAGTAATTTGAGTTAAATTTAAAAACGCTTAGAGATTAAGGCTTGAAAATTTTATGCTGAGCAGAAAAAGCGTGCAAGAGGTAGCGGGTAAAAAAATGTAAAACGCTTACTAGTGAGACATGGTTTTTCAAGCGTTTTTTAGATAAAAAGCTTAACAACATACGGTGAGCGTGGACTTTGGACAAAAATTTATGGTCTGAAAAGTAGCCCGCTTCAAAATCTAACAGATTAAGCTAAACCGATTTCAAACGCTTAAGTAGTTCTGGAGTTATAGCGTTTTTGCTAAAAGATTTACACTAAATTCACCTACTACTTGATTCTGTTCTCCTGTTACCTCAAAATAATTTGCTTGCAAATTACGAAAGTAATTTGAGTTAAATTTAAAAACGCTTAGAGATTAAGGCTTGAAAATTTTATGCTGAGCAGAAAAAGCGTGTAGGAGGTAGCGGGTAAAAAAATGTAAAACGCTTACTAGTGAGACATGGTTTTTCAAGCGTTTTTTAGATAAAAAGCTTAACAACATACGGTGAGCGTGGACTTTGGACAAAAATTTATAGTCTGAAAAGTAGCCCGCTTCAAAATCTAACAGATTAAGCTAAACCGATTTCAAACGCTTAAGTAGTTCTGGAGTTATAGCGTTTTTGCTAAAAGATTTACACTAAATTCACCTACTACTTGATTCTGTTCTCCTGTTACCTCAAAATAATTTGCTTGCAAATTACGAAAGTAATTTGAGTTAAATTTAAAAACGCTTAGAGATTAAGGCTTGAAAATTTTATGCTGAGCAGAAAAAGCGTGCATGAGGTAGCGGGTAAAAAAATGTAAAACGCTTACTAGTGAGACATGGTTTTTCAAGCGTTTTTTAGATAAAAAGCTTAACAACATACGGTGAGCGTGGACTTTGGACAAAAATTTATGGTCTGAAAAGTAGCCCGCTTCAAAATCTAACAGATTAAGCTAAACCGATTTCAAACGCTTAAGTAGTTCTGGAGTTATAGCGTTTTTGCTAAAAGATTTACACTAAATTCACCTACTACTTGATTCTGTTCTCCTGTTACCTCAAAATAATTTGCTTGCAAATTACGAAAGTAATTTGAGTTAAATTTAAAAACGCTTCGAGATTAAGGCTTGAAAATTTTATGCTGAGCAGAAAAAGCGTGTAGGAGGTAGCGGGTAAAAAAATGTAAAACGCTTACTAGTTAGACATGGTTTTTCAAGCGTTTTTTAGATAAAAAGCTTAACAACATACGGTGAGCGTGGACTTTGGACAAAAATTTATAGTCTGAAAAGTAGCCCGCTTCAAAATCTAACAGATTAAGCTAAACCGATTTCAAACGCTTAAGTAGTTCTGGAGTTATAGCGTTTTTGCTAAAAGATTTACACTAAATTCACCTACTACTTGATTCTGTTCTCCTGTTACCTCAAAATAATTTGCTTGCAAATTACGAAAGTAATTTGAGTTAAATTTAAAAACGCTTCGAGATTAAGGCTTGAAAATTTTATGCTGAGCAGAAAAAGCGTGTAGGAGGTAGCGGGTAAAAAAATGTAAAACGCTTACTAGTGAGACATGGTTTTTCAAGCGTTTTTTAGATAAAAAGCTTAACAACATACGGTGAGCGTGGACTTTGGACAAAAATTTATGGTCTGAAAAGTAGCCCGCTTCAAAATCTAACAGATTAAGCTAAACCGATTTCAAACGCTTAAGTAGTTCTGGAGTTATAGCGTTTTTGCTAAAAGATTTACACTAAATTCACCTACTACTTGATTCTGTTCTCCTGTTACCTCAAAATAATTTGCTTGCAAATTACGAAAGTAATTTGAGTTAAATTTAAAAACGCTTAGAGATTAAGGCTTGAAAATTTTATGCTGAGCAGAAAAAGCGTGCAAGAGGTAGCGGGTAAAAAAATGTAAAACGCTTACTAGTGAGACATGGTTTTTCAAGCGTTTTTTAGATAAAAAGCTTAACAACATACGGTGAGCGTGGACTTTGGACAAAAATTTATGGTCTGAAAAGTAGCCCGCTTCAAAATCTAACAGATTAAGCTAAACCGATTTCAAACGCTTAAGTAGTTCTGGAGTTATAGCGTTTTTGCTAAAAGATTTACACTAAATTCACCTACTACTTGATTCTGTTCTCCTGTTACCTCAAAATAATTTGCTTGCAAATTACGAAAGTAATTTGAGTTAAATTTAAAAACGCTTAGAGATTAAGGCTTGAAAATTTTATGCTGAGCAGAAAAAGCGTGCAAGAGGTAGCGGGTAAAAAAATGTAAAACGCTTACTAGTGAGACATGGTTTTTCAAGCGTTTTTTAGATAAAAAGCTTAACAACATACGGTGAGCGTGGACTTTGGACAAAAATTTATAGTCTGAAAAGTAGCCCGCTTCAAAATCTAACAGATTAAGCTAAACCGATTTCAAACGCTTAAGTAGTTCTGGAGTTATAGCGTTTTTGCTAAAAGATTTACACTAAATTCACCTACTACTTGATTCTGTTCTCCTGTTACCTCAAAATAATTTGCTTGCAAATTACGAAAGTAATTTGAGTTAAATTTAAAAACGCTTCGAGATTAAGGCTTGAAAATTTTATGCTGAGCAGAAAAAGCGTGTAGGAGGTAGCGGGTAAAAAAATGTAAAACGCTTACTAGTTAGACATGGTTTTTCAAGCGTTTTTTAGATAAAAAGCTTAACAACATACGGTGAGCGTGGACTTTGGACAAAAATTTATAGTCTGAAAAGTAGCCCGCTTCAAAATCTAACAGATTAAGCTAAACCGATTTCAAACGCTTAAGTAGTTCTGGAGTTATAGCGTTTTTGCTAAAAGATTTACACTAAATTCACCTACTACTTGATTCTGTTCTCCTGTTACCTCAAAATAATTTGCTTGCAAATTACGAAAGTAATTTGAGTTAAATTTAAAAACGCTTCGAGATTAAGGCTTGAAAATTTTATGCTGAGCAGAAAAAGCGTGTAGGAGGTAGCGGGTAAAAAAATGTAAAACGCTTACTAGTGAGACATGGTTTTTCAAGCGTTTTTTAGATAAAAAGCTTAACAACATACGGTGAGCGTGGACTTTGGACAAAAATTTATGGTCTGAAAAGTAGCCCGCTTCAAAATCTAACAGATTAAGCTAAACCGATTTCAAACGCTTAAGTAGTTCTGGAGTTATAGCGTTTTTGCTAAAAGATTTACACTAAATTCACCTACTACTTGATTCTGTTCTCCTGTTACCTCAAAATAATTTGCTTGCAAATTACGAAAGTAATTTGAGTTAAATTTAAAAACGCTTAGAGATTAAGGCTTGAAAATTTTATGCTGAGCAGAAAAAGCGTGCAAGAGGTAGCGGGTAAAAAAATGTAAAACGCTTACTAGTGAGACATGGTTTTTCAAGCGTTTTTTAGATAAAAAGCTTAACAACATACGGTGAGCGTGGACTTTGGACAAAAATTTATGGTCTGAAAAGTAGCCCGCTTCAAAATCTAACAGATTAAGCTAAACCGATTTCAAACGCTTAAGTAGTTCTGGAGTTATAGCGTTTTTGCTAAAAGATTTACACTAAATTCACCTACTACTTGATTCTGTTCTCCTGTTACCTCAAAATAATTTGCTTGCAAATTACGAAAGTAATTTGAGTTAAATTTAAAAACGCTTCGAGATTAAGGCTTGAAAATTTTATGCTGAGCAGAAAAAGCGTGTAGGAGGTAGCGGGTAAAAAAATGTAAAACGCTTACTAGTGAGACATGGTTTTTCAAGCGTTTTTTAGATAAAAAGCTTAACAACATACGGTGAGCGTGGACTTTGGACAAAAATTTATAGTCTGAAAAGTAGCCCGCTTCAAAATCTAACAGATTAAGCTAAACCGATTTCAAACGCTTAAGTAGTTCTGGAGTTATAGCGTTTTTGCTAAAAGATTTACACTAAATTCACCTACTACTTGATTCTGTTCTCCTGTTACCTCAAAATAATTTGCTTGCAAATTACGAAAGTAATTTGAGTTAAATTTAAAAACGCTTAGAGATTAAGGCTTGAAAATTTTATGCTGAGCAGAAAAAGCGTGCAAGAGGTAGCGGGTAAAAAAATGTAAAACGCTTACTAGTTAGACATGGTTTTTCAAGCGTTTTTTAGATAAAAAGCTTAACAACATACGGTGAGCGTGGACTTTGGACAAAAATTTATGGTCTGAAAAGTAGCCCGCTTCAAAATCTAACAGATTAAGCTAAACCGATTTCAAACGCTTAAGTAGTTCTGGAGTTATAGCGTTTTTGCTAAAAGATTTACACTAAATTCACCTACTACTTGATTCTGTTCTCCTGTTACCTCAAAATAATTTGCTTGCAAATTACGAAAGTAATTTGAGTTAAATTTAAAAACGCTTCGAGATTAAGGCTTGAAAATTTTATGCTGAGCAGAAAAAGCGTGTAGGAGGTAGCGGGTAAAAAAATGTAAAACGCTTACTAGTTAGACATGGTTTTTCAAGCGTTTTTTAGATAAAAAGCTTAACAACATACGGTGAGCGTGGACTTTGGACAAAAATTTATAGTCTGAAAAGTAGCCCGCTTCAAAATCTAACAGATTAAGCTAAACCGATTTCAAACGCTTAAGTAGTTCTGGAGTTATAGCGTTTTTGCTAAAAGATTTACACTAAATTCACCTACTACTTGATTCTGTTCTCCTGTTACCTCAAAATAATTTGCTTGCAAATTACGAAAGTAATTTGAGTTAAATTTAAAAACGCTTAGAGATTAAGGCTTGAAAATTTTATGCTGAGCAGAAAAAGCGTGCAAGAGGTAGCGGGTAAAAAAATGTAAAACGCTTACTAGTTAGACATGGTTTTTCAAGCGTTTTTTAGATAAAAAGCTTAACAACATACGGTGAGCGTGGACTTTGAACAAAAATTTATAGTCTGAAAAGTAGCCCGCTTCAAAATCTAACAGATTAAGCTAAACCGATTTCAAACGCTTAAGTAGTTCTGGAGTTATAGCGTTTTTGCTAAAAGATTTACACTAAATTCACCTACTACTTGATTCTGTTCTCCTGTTACCTCAAAATAATTTGCTTGCAAATTACGAAAGTAATTTGAGTTAAATTTAAAAACGCTTCGAGATTAAGGCTTGAAAATTTTATGCTGAGCAGAAAAAGCGTGTAGGAGGTAGCGGGTAAAAAAATGTAAAACGCTTACTAGTTAGACATGGTTTTTCAAGCGTTTTTTAGATAAAAAGCTTAACAACATACGGTGAGCGTGGACTTTGGACAAAAATTTATAGTCTGAAAAGTAGCCCGCTTCAAAATCTAACAGATTAAGCTAAACCGATTTCAAACGCTTAAGTAGTTCTGGAGTTATAGCGTTTTTGCTAAAGGATTTACACTAAATTCACCTACTACTTGATTCTGTTCTCCTGTTACCTCAAAATAATTTGCTTGCAAATTACGAAAGTAATTTGAGTTAAATTTAAAAACGCTTAGAGATTAAGGCTTGAAAATTTTATGCTGAGCAGAAAAGCGTGCAAGAGGTAGCGGGTAAAAAAATGTAAAATGCTTACTAGTTAGACATGGTTTTTCAAGCGTTTTTTAGATAAAAAGCGTAACAACATACGGTGAGCGTGGACTTTGGACAAAAATTTATAGTCTGAAAAGTAGCCCGCTTCAAAATCTAACAGATTAAGCTAAACCGATTTCAAACGCTTAAGTAGTTCTGGAGTTATAGCGTTTTTGCTAAAAGATTTACACTAAATTCACCTACTACTTGATTCTGTTCTCCTGTTACCTCAAAATAATTTGCTTGCAAATTACGAAAGTAGTTTGAGTTAAATTTAAAAACGCTAATTAAGGCTTGAAAATTTTATGCTGAGCAGAAAAAGTGTGTAAGAGGTAGCGGGTAAAAAAAATGTAAAACGCTTACTAGTGAGACATGGTTTTTCAAGCGTTTTTTAGATAAAAAGCTTAACAACATACGGTGAGCGTGGACTTTGGGCAAAAATTTATAGTCTGAAAAGTAGCCCGCTTCAAAATCTAACAGATTAAGCTAAACCGATTTCAAACGCTTAAGTAGTTCTGGAGTTTTTATTATTACCTAAGATTTTCTTAGGTATTACTTTTTTGCGTTATTTTCTTTATCCATTATTAAAGTAATATCCCACCAGTGGTTTTCTAAACACTTATTACTTATTTTTCTAATTTTACTGTTGTAATATAATAATCAGTTGAAGCATTTATATTAACATAAATTGTAGGTAATCCATAATCGAAATGTGTTTGCAACACAAAAACACACACGTTAACCTGAACCTTGTTATGTTAGTAATAAAAAAAAATTATAATAATAAACATTCCCTAAGTACTTTACACAAATACACAATAAAAACCAGAAAATGTCCTTAATAGAAAGATGGAGAGAGCATAACATTAATACTTAAAACACACACACACATCCTCTTGTAGGAACACAAAGAACACTAAACAAGTGGTAAACAATGTTTGCACACTTTGGTTAAAACTTGTATCTACATTTTGCACAAGTTGTCGATTTCGCATCCATTGTGTGAACAGAAACGTACAAAGAATTGAATAAAGTGTTGACCAAAAATTGGCACTCTGTCTGGGGAAATTCTACAAATTTTTTAGATTTTTCAGACGGAATTCAATACGAATTCTAGAGAATTTATTATCTTTTCTTGATTCTTAAAGAGATTTTAAATCTTGTAAATCAGGACTGTCTCAATCAGGACTGTCTGGCAATCCTGCTTTCGGCCATTAGACATGTCAGCAAAACTTGGTTACTGGGTATATAAATAACAAAAAAATTTATAACAACAGCAATAAAATATAAGAAAGTATACATAAATGGATGTCAAGATGAAAAATTTGAAAAAAAGCAACAGTTTTATAATTTCTTTAGAGAAATAATGTTTACAAACGTGATCAATAAAAAGTGGCAAGGGTACATTTTAAAAAGCATTAAAAAGAGAAAATCAAAAAAAATTGCCAGTAAACAAAATGTTTTCCGACAGTTATAGTATTATTAAATTTAAACTGAACTTCGTCAAATGGTTTAATTTTTATCTGGCAACTCTTATTTGTGAGAAGATTTTAACCGTTATACTCTGTGTGACCAGATATTTTAGATTTTTACAGCTAAATCTGGCACTAGACACGGCCAAAAAATGCTAAAAATTATTTTAAAAAATTCTTTAAATAATGCCAAATTTTTTTAAAGATTTGTGTTAAAAATGTATTACCACTATGAAATTTTATTCGAAACTAAATACATTTTAGTGACTTATTTTTAAACGAAACTGAAATTAATTGTTATATTTAAACAAGAGGTTAGATTTTGGTAAAACATCAGATACATACATATAAATATGTACTACAGGTAATTGAGATTACATTTTTAATTTAGGTGGTCCGCAAACCCCTGATACATGCATAATTACAAAAACGTTTAGATCATTTTATATCTTATAGCTGAAAGTTATAGAAAAGTTGATATTTTAAAATTATTATTTTTTCAGCAGTTTAGAGCAAAAAATTTTTTCAAACATTTACACTATAGAATTTTATTCTAATAGCCAATTTACACTACATCGAAATCTAGTACTTTTGAGATTTCGAGCCAAATCTAGTTGTTTTTGGCTAGATTTCCCGTAAAAAACAAAATCTACTCCGTAACTAGATTTTGACGAAATCTATTCGAAATCTAGTAGTACTTATTGATGCAACTATGTTTTTCCCCATATAGCACTAAAAACTACTTCCCTGCACAAGAAAAAAATGACATTTTAACAAAAACCAAAACAAAAACAATAATAGCTGCTTGTTAAAATTGTTAAAAAAAATTCAAAAATTTTGTAAAATAGTAAAAAAAAAATGCAAATGACAAATAATATTGATAAAATAGATGAAGTTAATTATAAAGAAAATGTAATGCAAATTTTTAAATGCCTATTTCTTTATATGTAAGTATGTGTTACACAAAAAACTTTCAGCCGTCGGTTTTTGTTGTGAAAACCAAATCTCGCTAATGTCAAACAAGTATAATGTAAACGAACTAGATTTGGAGGAAGATTTTAAATGAAATCTACTAGATTTCGATGTAATGTAAATGCCCTATAAATACAAAGTAAAATTTCTTTGTATTTTTATATCGTAATATCAAAGGGCAAATAATATTTACAATCAATTTGATGAGGGCATTTCTAATATTCCCTGAATATTCTGTTTTTTTAACAAGACAGGTAAGATGTTTCTCAACATAAGAATTAACCATTTTCATACGAAATTTTATTTTTGATCGAAAATTATTATAATTTATTAAAAAAATTAAGCAAAATCAATAAAACTATTCATCTCAATTTTTATAAAAATTATGCTAAAAAAAGCAAAAAAATTTTCTAAAAATTCTAAACAAAATGCCGAGTGCTAAATGAAAATTTTGCAGCTAAATAAAAAATTTTAAATGCTCAATTTAGCTGCAAAAATGCTAAAATGGTCACACTGGTTATACTACATACAATTATTATGTTTTTGTTTACTTATTTATATAACATTTATATATATAAAAAAGTAAATCACTGTTTTGTTTATCATCAAGCAGACAAACGAACTGAAAGAAGCAGCCAAATCAAATGTGTGGCTACATAAAAAACGCCAGTGCGTATGGCGTGGCGTATACGCAATAATTTTATTTTATTATTGCTCTAAAATATATTTTTTACAAGTATACGTAAAAATGATATAAAATTAAAACATTTTTTTTTGCGTTTTAAAGTGTGTCAGTTTGACTTGGTTGTATCTTTCTTTTTGCCAGATGGAACAAAATGTTCTTTTGGTTTTTTTTATGGATTTTTAGGTACTTGCATAAATAAATATTATGTTCGTCATGCGGTTGATAAACGAAAATATTAGAATATGTATTTAAAAATATTATTACAAATATAAAAGAATTTTTATGTTTATTTTAGAATTGCCAAAAAATAAGCAACTGGCTCTAAAAAAAAGAGTATTGAAATTTAAATAATTAATAAACATATTAATATAAAGCAACTTAAATGAACAAAACCTATTCAGAAATTAAATAAAATGTATGTATATGTAGCTTAATCCCATATTATGACAGAAACCAAAAGAAAACTAGTTAAGAGTTTGATCAGAATGTCATAACTAACCAAAATTTACTAGATTGGCAATGCAAAAATAGCAGAACCCAGTAATTAAACTTAAAAAGTAAATTACTTTTATCGTTAAAGCCTGGTACTGTGTTTAACATTTCAGGTGAAATGCTGTCAAAGAACTTCTGCGGAATTTCTATGAGATAATGTTGATAGAGCTGTAATCCGTTTCTTTTGTAAAAATTTTACGAAATGTTTCTGGCAGCATTTTTTGTTAAATAATATCGGCTGCACTTATTTCGCGTGGAATTTTAAGCAAATGGAAAGAAGTATAAACGTATTATTAAATAAGAAAGGAAACGTTTAAATTACTAACCGGTAGCAGTTTTCGTCAATATTTATTTTTATTAAAAAAAATACTTTTTTCACAAAAACATGTGGGTTTTGTTTACAAACGCAAAACAATGTCGCATAATTTGAAGGAAAAACAAAGATAAATTTAGCAAATTCATTAAATTCATTTTGTTTACTCTCACTTTCGCTTTCAAAACTTTCACATTTGTCTTGAGCTTTAATTTTTTTTTTTTTTTTTAATTTATTTACAATAATTTTACAAAATATTTAGAATTTATTTATGCATGTGAATGGACTTTATATACGTGAATCCTTTTTCAATCGCTCAAAAAAAAATTAGTTTTAAATGCAAAATATTTAGAAATCATTATTTGAACATTTGAGGGAATCATATACAAATCTGTTTTCAATCGATTAAGGGATAAATCAGTTTTTATCATAAACCTGATCTGAGAAGGCTCATTAAGGTGATATTTACAAACAGTTATCACCCAAGTGCTAACTTTTTTTAAAATTTCAAGTCATTATTTTTATTTAATTATTTATTAACTGACATACATTACATAAAACAATAAAATTTTATATATATTTTATCATTTAATTTTGACGTTTACACTAGTTTATCGTATTATAATATAACAGGCTGTTCACAATAGCGCTATTACGCCTAAAATAGTATTTTAATACACTTCATAACACTTTCAGCCCAATTATAAATAATAATTCCCCGGGAGTTTTTCCCCTTTCCAATTTTTACAATAGAATTTAAATAGGACAAATGGGTGAAGGGAAAAACTCGCGGGGAATTTTTATTTATAACTGGGCTGTTTGTGAAAGTGCTAATTAATTAATAAATATGCTTAATAAATCACATTAAATATTTTCTTTTCTTATTTGTAGGTATAAATTAAAAGTTTTTTTTATTTAGTTTTGTAGAAATTTCCATTAAATAAATGAAATTATAATTATGCGTATCCAAAAATACACACTAAAAAATTAATCAAAAATTACTTTAATCATTTATTTATCAAAGTGAACAATCGATTAATGTTTTATTGCTTCAGTTTTTTTTTTTATATTATTATTGTCTTTTCTTTTTCGGTACTTGCAATATACGGCGGTTAAACAACAACCACACACTGACATATCAATTAATTAAAGTAAAATCCAATAAATTTGTTACCCACAATAATATATAAAATGAGATACATACATGTTAATAGACTTTTTGTATCTTTCTGTTTATAAAAATGTGTATGTATGTACAAAACCTATACAATCAATAAGCCAAAAAAAAAAATAGCAAAATTTAATTTTACTTAATGACGCCGTACCCAGATGGGATTGTCACATTAAAAACAAAAACAATATAAAAAGTAAACAAAAACCTAAAAAACGGACCCAAATACAATTAAGGCGGTAAAGCGTCATTGGTTAATCTGCTTTTGGCGGCAAAGCAGCACGCGCGTAGCTGTCACAATTTTTTTTTAAGAGCAATCAGGCCGTTTTTTGTTAAACTTTCCTTTGTGAGTTTTGCGAGTAATTTCGCATTGGCTTATGGCCACATGTTTTTAACCATATTTTCCAGCTTTGACTTGGAGAACCATATACATAACTTAGAAGAGTTACTGGTGAAGAACAATCAATAATCAGATTGATTACTGGTGGTGTCCATAATACTCTGGAGCGCGAATTCTAGTAGTTTTTGCGTTTCTAAACGAAGGCTTAGGTCGAGCGATCACTTTTGGAAGAGGCTCGTAAATGACGTCGTGCAATTAGAACTAACACCCTGGCAGTTTGACAGCAAGAAAGCTAGACCATCTAAATTTAGCTCAAAAAAGCAGTAAAGCCGACCTAATTTTCGAAGAAGTACGGCAAGATGACTTTGCCAGCCCAGAATTAACTGGGCGAGCTTGCACAGGTGTTTTCAGATTTCCTACAAACCCGGTTTGCTGAAATTTGCGCACAATTCTACCGATTACATGGATACATTTGGCCGATTATGCTGACCAAACAAATCACAAAGTGTACTTAATGTATTTTGATGTGAACGCACATTTTCGTGAAAGGCTTCAACAATCTTAACGCGCTGCTCAATTGTGTACCTCTCCATGCTTGAATTTGTCAAACACTGAAACAAATAAATGTCAAATTAAGTTGGACAAAAAACTTGACGTTAAGGTGTGGCTCACAATTAATATCATGCATTATGTTTGGACCACCCTTTATTAAAACTAAATTTAATATTTTATTAAAACTAAACTGTATTAAAAATTAATAAGGGGGTTATTTTGTAAAACACTTCACCTAACTTGAAAAATATTTTCATACAAATTTTTGAAAATTCAAAAAATTTTATATGAAAAAATTTTCAACGCAAGGTGAAGGGACTTACAAAATAATCCCCTAAATTCTTACTGCCGTATTTATAGTTATTTTTAATTCAATAAAGGTTTACATCAAAAATTGCACAATTAACGTTTGTTTAATTTATTAATTGTTTATGAATACGGGGGTTAGAAAATATATTTAAGTTTTGCCAATATTTTTCAAATTTGTAAGTCTAAAATAAAAACTGTTTGTGGTTGGCAGTTCTATTGTATCAGTATTTACATATAAAAACTCTTCCATAAAATCTAAATAAACCTTTTTTTAAGTTTATAATATTTATAGTAGATAAACATACTTGAAATAAACTGTAGTTATTTGCATAAATTCTTATTAGTAAAACAAGACAAATTACAATAAAAATTCTAAAACCACAAATTGTATTAATAAAATAATAAAGTACTTGAATATAGACAAATTCCCTGCCGCCACCAAGGTCCCCTTTTAGCTTATGACTATATTCAATTTATCATAAATTACTTATTGGCGTGATAACAATCTAAAATCAGAAACGACTACACCTTTTCCAGTTGTAATTCAAAAATCGTCAATTGTAAGTCATCGTCCAGACTTGCAATTTTTGTTGCAGCAATTCTTGATTTTATTAAAGAGAGGGGTGAAAAGATTGGGGAGATGTACTCAGTTTCATGAACTCTGTAATTCTGTTTTGTTTTGTTATTCTCGCAGTTTTTAACTTGAAGTTGGCTGTAGGTGTATTTGTATTTATACACAAAATATAAAAAGGAAAAGAGGAAAGACAAGAAGAAAAAATACAAAAATTGCAAAACTATAATTTCATTATCTGGACACGTATGCAATTTCAAAGCAGAATTTTCAAAAATTGCAAGTCTGTTCAGATTAGTCAATTGAAATTGAGAAATCGTCAATTGCAATTAATATTATACAATTGAAATTCAGAAGGCGTCAATAGTAATTGAGATAAGTCAATTGTTATTCAGAAAGAATCAATTGTAATTCAGAATGTTATAAGGAAAAGGTTAGGGCCCTATTCTCCGATACTTACTCCAATTGAGAATATTTAGTCTGAAATTAAAGCCTATGCCAAAGCAACATTCATGTTCCAAATATTGCAGGTCCTGGCGTGATTTAACAAAGATTAGTCTACTTGGAGGATCATGAAACGACCACCATAACTGGGGGTGCTTGCGCTTGTGCTGTGCAACACTAAACAGTTCACCAGACAATGAATGACATGGCGGTCGGTCGATAATCTAAATACATATTCAAAAAAAAAATAGGAATACTACATACTTCAAAAAAAAAAAATTTAAATACTACATACTTACGAATGTATTAAGCTCTTGAAAGCACATTTTTTTTTTTTTTAAAATAAAAATAAATAGTTCATAACATAAAACTTGTCTGCTTTCTGAATAACAATTGACACTTTCTTATTTACAAAGATAAATTTAAAATTGACTTATCTGAACTACAAATGACGCTTTCTGAATTACAGTTGACGAATCTGAATTACAATTGGAAAAGGTGTAGCAGTCAACCTAATAATAACTAATAAAATAAAAACACAATAGAAAAAACAAAAAAAAAAAAAAAAAAAAATAAAACCGCAACATAAATTGTTTTCAAATAAACAAAAAAATCTACATCATGAACTTTAAACAATTCCTTCTTTGAACCCCCTTCTTCTGATGCGAACTGTGAACTATTCTTATTTTCCTAACAAAAATTTTGTCATTTACTTTATTTAGTCTTAAACTATCACTGGCAATTGTTACATTCATTGCAATTGCTTTAGTTTACAAATCATTTTGTTTTAAACGAAATGACGGATAAAAATTTTCTGATTTCCGGCGTATCCATTAAGTCGAGTGCTCAAGGTCCATTGAAATTGCCAACGCGTAAATTCTATAATGCTGTTTATTTTCATGACAATCAATATCACCATGAAGTGGCTAATCATTATAGAGATTTTAAATTACGACGCCGTATTAGGCAACGTAGAATAAAAATGAATTTATAGTATAACCGCAAAGCTGAGGCGGGCAAGGAATTGACATATGAATATCAGCAAGAATTGCCAATGGCAACTCATATATTTCCCAGGTAAAAACAAAATAAAAAAATATTTAAAAGAAAATCCTAAAAAAGTCAATACAAAGTTGTAAACAAGTAACTGTGATATAATCGGCTGTGCGAAATCTTGCATAACCTTCACCATAGTAGATATTAAAAAGCCAATTGTTCCCTAGCTAGGGAGATCGAAAGGCTATTCATCGACCGGTTTTTGAGTTGTGCTCAAGCCGGTTATTTTTAAATGTCCATTTATCGAATATCGAACAAACCGGTTCTTTTGGTATTATAAACCGGTTATTTTAATAATGTATAATTTATATACGTCTCCTTACACAGCGTCTAAATTTGACAGTACTGGCAAGACAGTAAGAAAATACATAAAAGTTGGCAAAAACACTACTAAATGTCTTTGTGACTTAGGCGTCCAGACAGTAGTTAAGACAGTTTACTTTTTTAAGAATGCCTTACGTAAATGTCGCAGTGCAAGTTCCAGCAAAACCTGTTTTATATGAACTTAACAAATTAAAAAATAGCAGAAATGTCAAATCACTGTCCAGTTTTACTGTCTTTAAAATTTGCAAGACAGTTGGAAAAGTGTGCATGTATTAAGAAAAAATTTTGCATGTATTGCAACTGTCTTGCCAGTACTGGCAAATGTAAACGCCGTGTCTTAGTCATCGTCCAGACTTGCAAATTTTGTTGAAATTGAGTATTTTGGTGATTCCAACACATTTCACTCAAGTACACCTCGTCGCAAAAATTTAATGCAATAGTAACAAAAATAGCGGGTTTGTAACAAAATTAACATTTTGATGCATACAGTTTCTATAATGTTTTTAGCATTTCCTGTAAAGTAGCAATTATGTGAGTTAGGGCCATTCTACATGAGACCAAAAACGTGTTGCATAAAACTCGACGAAACTCCAAGCAAAAATGTTGTTTTGAACAAGTGCGTGAACACGGCTATAAGTATACATATAGCTACTCACACTATAATTGGGACACCGCAAAAAATGCTTAGTTAATTATTTGATGTATTATGAATTAAAATGGGATATTTTAATTCATATAAAATTAAGTATATTAAATAAAAATCCGCTAGCCAGGAACTAATGTGGTCTATGTTACAAAAAAATTAGACATAACAACTTTAGACCACTTTAAAAGTTGAAAAAAGTTAAAAAGCAATAAATTGTAGCTTACCGAAAACCATATTTTGATGACGTACAAACGTCTAGATTTATTGATTTTCAACTTTTAAAGTGGTCTAAAGTTTGTTATATCAAAATTGTTTTTGTAACATAGACCACTTTAGTTTCAGGCATTCAATTCTTAAATTAAACTGGGGCTTTTATTTTGAGTTCCAAACATTGTAGACTTTCTGTATGTGTCCCACTTTAAGTGTGAGTAGCTGTATGTATGAGGCTAAAAAACAACAATTTAAATTACAAGCAAAACTAACACACCAATGAACTTAATAACAAACAGCGTTTTTTTATTTTTTCTTTGTTTTTAAATTATAAAATTTTAATTATAAATCCCTAGTGAGGTTTATTTTCTTCTACTTGACAATGTAGTGAAAATAATTATTAAGAAACATTTGTTGTGGCAAGAAGAAAAAAATGTTTATGGATAACAAAACGTGGCATATAAATTGAAATCATTTAAAAAAGTTGACAGTGAAATAGTTTTTTTAAAAGGACTAACAATTTTGAACAAGTTGTAATTATTAAAGGAATTTAATAATTGTATATGTAAATTTAGTACAAAAGTACTTTCTAATTAAAAATTTTAAATTAATTCCCTTCCATGAAGTTAATTAAATATTTGAAATAAGGCTGCTACATGATCGCTAATGTGTATAAATGTATACTGTTTGGTGGGAGGCATTGAAACTAGCTAGTCGGAGGGACCTTCTGTCTAAGGCTGAGGTGTGCTTCGATCGGCATGACAGGTGCCTTGAGAAGTACCCCTCAGGCGGCTCTGGATGTTATTCTTCATCTTCTGCCTATAGAGCAGTATGTGATGGGAATGGCAGAGGGAGCTAGGACTGTTGGGAAATTTCACGGAGGGTCACTCGCGGATCATGAGTGAAATAAGTACTAGTGGTTATCGCCTAGGCTCGCCCGGCTCTACGGATTGTTTGAGCGTTTGCCAGAGGTGATATTGCCTTCTAGGGAGAGCTGGTCAGGGCAGAGCAGATTGTATAGGGGATTTGCTATTTTCACTGATGGCTCGAAGATGAAGGGCACGGGTGCGGGGGTGTACATTGTGGATCTGGACATTAGAAGGTCATATAGACTTCCCGACGACTGCATTGTATTTCAGGCGGAGATTCTGGGGGTTCTCATGGCCGTGGAATTGGTAGGGGCTAACATTGCCAAGGGCTCGGAGGTCACTATATATGTGGACAGCCAGGCGGCTCTTAGGGCCTTGATGGGCTGTTATGTGAATTCCAGGCTAGTGGACGATTGCAGGAGGGCTCTAGGAGGAATCTTAGGGAATTATGTTGTGAGGCTCTGCTGGGTACCGGGTCACTATAACATCACCGGCAACGAGATAACTGATGAGTTGGCAAGACTGGGCTCGGAAATGGAGGATCCTGACAGTTTGCAGGTGGTTAGGCCTCCAATGGGCTTCTACTTTGGGAGAATTAGGGAATGGATTCTGAGCGGGACAGATCGGGCTTGGCGGGTCCGAACGGACTGCCAAGTATCGCGCACGCTGTGGCCGATGCTTAGTAGATCAAATTCGGACGCGCTGCTGGGTAAGAGTAGGGCCTGCGTCAGGACCATGATAGGTATTATCACGGGCCACTGTATGATAGGCAGAATGGCGGTGAGAATGGGGTCTGGCTTATCGGGTATATGTAGGCTGTGTGAGGACCCAGAGGAGTTGGAGACAGTTGAGCACTTTCTGTGCCACTGTCCCAGTGCTACCTAGCCACCTCAGCCTGCTGAATTGGGAGATGTCTCTGGTTGCGTGCTCGAGAATCTGACGGGATTCGTAATGGGAATGACCTGGCTGCGCGGCAGGAGGCTGGGGACTGGAAATTTGTAGGGCAGTTTTCCTGTTTGGTAGGGTTGTTTTTGCTTGTTCTGTCCGATTTCTTATCTTCCACTATCTTCCTTGCCTGTGCTTTCACCATTTACTTCTCCTACTCTGTCACACTATATTTCTTTCTCTTCTTTCCTTCTTTCTTTCACTAATTAACGCGTCACAATGGACCATATTGGTCTTAAATATATGTACAAATAAATATAAAGATTACGTTTAAGATTATACTAGTAATTATACTATAGTTAAGACTAGATTATACAATAGATTAATCTATAGATTAGAGAATATATTTTAGTATAGATAAGACTATATATAGGTAAGAGCATAGATTAAAGTTTGTACTATCGACTAGAATATTGATTAAAGTACATATGTGTATTTTATTTACTTTGTTGGCCTTGAAATCTTTATTTGCATTCATCTTGCATATTTACATTATTGGTATTCAGAGTTTGGTGCGTTCAAGGTTGCAGCTGTTTGTTATTCAATAACTTTGTCATTGACCGTAAGCGGTATTATAAGCATCTTTGCAATGCAAGATTCAAATTAGGTAACATATTATATACAGAATTATTGGTAGTTAAAATTTACAAAAAGGTGTTTAATTATTTAATGAGTTTTTTTTAAATGCCACGAAGCATTGCAAAAGAAAATATCGTAGAATTAGTAGTAGATTTATTTGATGATTCTAAATGATTGTTTTCAAATGTCTGCTGTTCGAGCTATACAGCTATACAATGATGTGGCAATTGCAATGATGTGTATTTTGATGTTGGATTGCATTATTTTGAATTTGCCCTTTCACAAGACCATTTGCATAAAACAATTAACCCCGCTATTATTATTTACCATTATAAAATTACTGCCAGGCCCTCAATGTTGACAAGAACTGTTCTTTCGCATATTTATATAAAATTTTTTTTTTTTTTTTTTCCTAAAACTAAAGTTTTTGGCTAACGATTGTAGTCATATTGCCAGGATATCCCACGAAATTTTGGAGCCTCAACCGCAAGTGCTCGTTCGACCTAAACCTTCGTATAGGAAGGCGAGAGCTTCCAGAATCCACTTCAGAGTATTTTTTGGTCTCCACCAGTAAACGTCTGAGTTTTATATGGTTCTCCACCAGTCACATCGAGTTATAAATGGTTCTCCACCAGACAAACACGTTAAAAAATTTAAGGTTAAAAAAGATTGCATCAAGTCAATGCTGACAACCCCAAAAACTGTAACTCGGCACAGTTATACGACGCCAAGCCATTAACTAATGCGAGGTAACACCGCAAAACGCACGAAAAGTAGACAAACAAGAACGACCTGATTGTCCTTAAAACATAATGACAACGAGCGCGAGCTGCTTCCCCACTCGGAGCAGTTTTACGAGTGCATATTAAAAATAAAAATAAAAAACTTATATTTTTTTTGTTTTTAATATATGTTAGTATACGAAAGAAATGTTCTTGTCGACATTGTGAGCCAGGCAGTTAATTTGTTTTTCAACGTGAAGTTAACAATCCTTTTTTTTTTTTTTTTTTTTTTTTTGCTATTTATTTTAATAATTTTATCCAGGATCTTGTTTAAAAAAGTTGTAGTAATTTAAGATTTTTAATTACACATTGGAAATATTATAACAGTACGCTAAAAAGTTAATTGATTTGATTAATAACTTTTAATAAATTTTTTTATACTAATAAAAAAAAAGGAAAAATAATAATTGTTTTTTTATTTATAACAGTTTTGAAAAAGTCTATTCACCACGTGGACGTCAAACACTATGTGAACAACGAGGGCCGGATTCAAGTTACAACGATGCCATTAAACGTATACAAAATTTTAATCAAGATATAGATTTATTAAAGAAATTAGCTAGAAGGCAAGTGGAGAGTGTAAAAAAGGAAAAATTTAATACAAAATGTTTTCTACATGACATTAAATTGCAAAATATTGAAAAACTAAATGAATTTAATAAGAAACATATACAATCAAGACAACGACAAAGTAGTTTGAGAAAATCAGAAAGTGTTGACTTCTCAAAGCGGCAACAGCAACAATTTTCTTTTAAAAGTGGTTGCGGTGTAATACGACCTTTTTCTATAAAAACACAACACAATTTGGAAGAAACTTGGCGCGGCAATAGTGTTAGTAGTAGCAGTGTTAAGAATAGTGGCGCAAAAACGTTAACATATTATATGCAATTGGCAACGGATTACTATCAACAAGGTTTCCTGCAAAACATAAAGTATTTGGAAAACGTAAGAGAACGTAATCAACTAAGACGTACCAGGCAATTACAACTACAGCAGCAATTACCACTGCAACAATACAAACAACTACATCAAACAACTTATATGTTTAACAACCTGTCAAGCAACAGAACGAAAACATCCACTAGTCTAGGGACAGAACGCATAACAACTGCATCGTTAAATAGCAGCGAAATTAAACAAAAACAAATCAATCAAAATAATCCAATTGTGTGGCGTAGACGTCAACAGATTGAGAAACTAACGGTAAATGAATTTCCGCCAAGTGAAAACGCAAATAGAAATTGTGGCATTAGAGTCAATATAAAACCTCAAACGATAAATAACAGCCAACAGGAAAATTTCTTCAATTTGAAACAAGAAATCTATGGAAAAAAGGAAATTGCACTTGAAACAAAGGATTCAAATAGCATGAACGATTATTTGAATGGCAATTTGGTTTATACACAATTACAACAACAGCGACAACAAGAACAACTTTATGATTTACAACAACCTGCTCTTAATCTCGAAAACTGTGTTAACAATCATAATTACCCTTCAAAAGTATTATTATTGGACACTTTAATCGATAATTTAAAAGAACTCGATATACAAGAAAATCGTACAAATTTACCGCGTATAACACTCACCGATTATACCCATAACTATCCCACCGATTTGAATTCGGACTATCAGCCAAACAATTTAAATGTTAATTCTTTTGAAGAAAGAAAAAAACATTTAGATTCTTATCTTTTGAAACAATCCAACCTTGATATACCTTTGCAGCCACATTATCACAGTAAAGCGAGACCACCCTAAGGTAAAGAAAATAAAACCAGTGAAATCTACTATCCCCCTCCGGTGAAATAAAAATTTCGTTGTAAATAAATCGTGAAGAGACACAATTTCTCTTTCACTTTACCATGGTGGCTATTGAACATCGTTCAACTTCAGCAAATACTTCGACATCCATATTATCACCCACCTCTAATACTTCGGCCAATTCGGCATCAACATCAGCTGCTTCAACCTCATTATCCACCTTATCTACAGCTACGGCTAACACACATAAGAAAATGTCTTCTACATCGGATTCGGTATCCGCCTCTAAGAGTGCCGTTAGTCAACGTGATGTTGAAGTCAAGGTTTCCAAAAATAAAACGAACATTGCAAAAGATGGCACAGGTCTGGAGTTGTCGAAAAAAGTTTTGAAATTGGATTTAACGGAAAAGGATGTGGAGGAACATTCTATGAAATCTCCAAAATCTCCAATAGTTGGTGAGTGTGAAAAAAAAAATTTTTACAAATTAGAATATAACTCGAAAATTGAGTCATTGAGACCGAACTGTAAACTTGACCGACTCGACTAAAATATACTTAAATCAAACCTATGGAATGTACTATAGTCAAGCCTATAGACTAGACTATAGTGGAGCGTATAGTCGACGTTATAGACTGAACTATAGAGAGGGTTTATACAGTAGGCGATTGGGGTAGAGAAGAAAGAGGGGTTGTCAAACAGACACGAAACGAGTTTTCATGTTTGTTTTTATGAAATTTCATGTTTTTTAATATGTGTGTATGTGGATATTAGACATGAAAGACATCGTGAAAAGGCAAAGGGTTTTTGGAAGCATGTTCAAAAAAGAATGAATAAAACAGACATGTCTGAAAAGACACCGTGTAAATGCCCCCATAGTCTATAGGTTGGAATTTAGTTGAGACTAACAGGGGTGTTCTGGAAATCGAAAACGCAAAACGCAAGAATTTAAGTCTTTTTTTAATAAGATTTTTGTAGTAAAAGAAACACAAGTACAATACAAATCAAATATTTCTCTATTGAACAGAATTCCATAAAAAAATTTAAAAAAATTGGATTAAAAGTGTATTTAAAAGAACTTCAAAATTCTTGCGTTTTGCGTTTTCGATTTCCAGAGCACCCCTGTATAGCCAAGACAAAGATACTTGGCCTAAGTTATAAAAAATAAAACAGGTTAATAAAGGGCTTATGAAATGGATTTTGTATGGAAATCCGTTTAATAAACCCTTTAGTAACCTGTTTTAATTTTTATAACTTAGGCGGACTAGATTTCAGATATAACTTTAGCTGTGACTATGAAATTACCTTAACAACAAATTATAATATAGCCTAGACTGTAAACCCTCTATTTTTTGTGTTTTGCTCCCTTTAGGCCGCTTACCTCATCAGACATCCCTAACCTCTAGCGTTGACGTTGAAGATCGTAAAACTTTACGTGAAGCTCTTTATCAGGGAATATTCCATCGTCATCGAAGAACCATATTTGCTGTGGGCAGTTTTCTACGCATGTTACGTAGTCGAAACTCTCAATACAATACCATACGCAGCTCATCCGAAGCCGATGATGTTGATGAGGTCAGATAAAATACAATGTCTGAAAATAGTGAAATTAAAACGTAATACAAAAAATATTTAAACGAAAACTTAATTGAAATCATAAAAAAAAAAAATATTTAATAAGAAAAAGTAGTTTTTAAATATTAATATTAACAAAAAAATCCTTAAAAATAAAAAACTTTATAAATAATATTTTTTTTTTACAGAAACAAACACTAAAAAAAGTGGGATCAAATTCTTAGAATTCAAATAATTTGTTACAAAATTCTACAATAATTTTTTACATTTCAAAGAAAGTTGAAATAAAAACAAAAGAAAAGCAGGTAAATTATAATAATTTAAAAAAATTTCTTTGCATTACATTGAGTAATAAATAGATTTAGCCAATAGAATCTTAACTTAAAGCATTTTTTTTAGTTTATTTTGTAGTTGTGTATTCATACAAAATGTAATATAAATATATAAATTTATTGTTAGAAAAATGATTCAGGTTTTAAAGCATTCCATTTTGCAGCTTTTGCTTAAAAATATTATTATATTTTAACCTTCATATTAAATTTTAATGAAATATGTATTTAACATTTTTAATTTGTCTTCAGTTTTTTAATTTAAACATTTTTTTTTTTAAATGTGACACGTAAACCGCTCTAGTTATATGTTGTTCATTTCGCGTACTTGTACGAGATGTCGTATTGTCTCTATTTAATTTTGCTAACTTATTGATAGTACGTAGTACGTAAAGGTTGTCATATTGCAAGGAATAAAATACTGGAAATTTATTAAGATTAAACAGATGTTTGGCCCTTTGTAAATTAGAAATTTTGTTCTATACACATACATATAAAAACTGCTAGAAAATAAATTAGAAAGATGTAGTTTAAATGAATTGTAGTAACATTTTATTTTTATATACATACATACATCCATATTTATGTATATATTTTTGTCTTAAAATTTTCATAAAAAATGTAGCTTATTTTCTTTAAACATTCTGAGAATCGCAAAACGTTTAACATTTGCGATTCTGGTGTTTGAAACCGCATAACATGTGTTCTGTAAATCGCAATCGTAAGAAGTTTGGCGAATTGAAATTGCGAAAATGTGTTCAAGGAGCAAGTTTCATGACACAATTTCAAATCGTGCGATTGTCAGAACATGGCCGATAATTGTGTCTATATGTTTGTCATTAATTTATATAAATCTGCACCTTGTTATCATATTTATATTCGTATTGAAGAAAATATTAAAAAAAAAATTAATAAAGCTGCCCACATACGAATGATTTGTGCGTGTGATTTGTTCGCGTTCCATTTCTTCACACGCGGCGAACAAATCACAATAACCTTAAACGTCAAAAAGAAAACATGAATTGTAAAGCGGATGATTCCATTGCACTTTTGATAATTTATTTGTGTACACAACAAAGAAAGAAATTAAAAAAGAAGCAAATAGACGAATGACTGGCTTTTAAAAAGAAATAGGCCTTTACATGTAATTTTGTTAAAAAAAAAATGGAAACTAAAATGAAAAACTCTAAAATGTTCGAACGAATCACAATAAATTGAAAATTTTCAATTACTTGTGATATGTGCGCGCACAGCCTCATTAAGTATTAACAATACGACGGGCGCATGTTAATCATATGTGTCAAATCATATTGAACTTAGGGAAACTTTTTGTTAAGTTTTATGAAACTGTCATTTGCTTAAGCAAAGTTGGAAACTGATCGTACATTCCGTACAGAATCAAATGTTTTTTATTTTGTTTTTCTTTTTTTAAGTGCATTAAGCTTAAGATTGTTTATGCAAATTCTAGTTGGGCATTCAAGCTTTTTTATTCCTAATGCAATATGGCAACCTTGGGTGTTATCGCGTGTTTCGATTCGAATAAAATAATTTACGAGTTCAAACAATATATTTGTGTGATTCACAAGGTGTGCTAGCAAGTCATATCGTCTTAATGTTCTAAATAATATTTTACAATTGTTTAAAAAAAAATATTGTTCTGTTTCAAACAAAATGAAAATTTTAATGCTGTGTTGATTGATTCGCCATAACTGTAGAGTAGAAATCTAAATTATAAGCGGTTGCCCATTTATTTTTCTTGTAATTATTTTAAGACATATGAATTTACAACTTTATGACTAACTTGCGAATCACCCAATTGTATTATGATTTTATATGTGTATTACGATATTTATATTATTTGTTTCCAATAAACGAACATTTTTTAAACCATCGAAAACAAAAAAATCCCTTTCGAAACAGTAGCCACTCTCTAGTACGAACAATAACTGTTCATCAAATGTCCCATTTATTAATAAATAGAATTTTGCCATTGTTTCGAACGATTTCGAAAATAGTAATACACAGTACAAATTGATTTATATTTCTAAATTAAACTTTTAAGCTAAAAGAAAATATGTACATTTCGAATAAAAGCTAAATTTAATATGCCTTTAAAATTTGCTTAAAAAAACAAAAGAACATTACTTTTGTATATTTAAATATAGATTGTAAAACATTCTTAAACTCATTTCACTTAAGTTTTCATTATTATTTACTTTCACACACTTTGAAATTTCCTTAGAACTTCCATATCAATGTCTAAATATTGAAATCTGTAGTTGTATAAAACATTAACTTGTTCATTTACTTGTTAACTTAACTAATTTTTTTCACTAAAATATGGTTTTGTTTTAAAAAAAAAAGAAAAAGTTTTGATGACAAACTTTGTTTTTAGAATTTTTCATCATATGAAAAACAATGTAAATCTAAACGGACGGACACTAAAGGAAAATTTTACATCAATCAAGTGTTAAAGATACGAAAACAAAACAAAGTTTTTCGAATGAAATGTGCATGTAAAAAACAGTTTTTTAAAAGCGTTTTGATGATTGGGGTTTTAAGAAAGCAGTTTTATTAATTTAAAAAACAAAATAAATTTTCTTTAAATTCGTTATTTAAATAAATCTATAATTTATTTAACAGAGTTTTTAAACTAAAGTGTTTTTATTTTTTTCCACTTTATTTACTAACCTTGCTTTAACATTGCTTTATTTTAATTTTTTGTTTACTTCTTACTTAGTTTATTTAGGTGTTTGTTTAACTAAATATAAACTTTTTTTTTTATAATTTTACCATAAATCCAAAAAGGTTTCAATATAAGAACTTAAGTAATATTTTTTTTTATTAAATAAAAAAAATCCCAATGATATGTAGAAATAAAAACCTGTTCAAACATTTTAAAGCTAAAATTTAAAGAAAAAAATACACACAGTGGCATTTATATATATACATACATACAATTTAAATAAAAATGTTAACTAAAAAATATATAAAAAAACTTACAAAATTTGATGGTAGTTTAAATAGAAAAATATAAAATTGCTGCAGAATTATAATAAAAAAGTATATTAATGAAATTTAACAAAAAAAAAAAAAAAAAAAAAAAAAAAAAAATTGCTTAAAAAAAAAATAAAAAAACAGGATGTTTTAAATTTGTATGCTAAAAACTATCAGCTTTTAAATAAATATTGTTACTATTTACTTTCAATTCCTTTAAAATGGTAAAAATGCATTTTAACCGAACTAACGTTTTATTTCTTTAAAAAGGTATGGTATTTCTATCAATTATTCCAACTTGGCATTACTTGTTCTTTCTACCATCCTGTTAGTGCATGCCAGCAAACACATTTATATAAATCTACATGTAAGCAAACATTGAATATAAAACATAAAAGCAAGCCAAATAAATAAAATTTAAAAAAGAAATCTAACTGAAAAAAAGCCTTAAATTATAAACTAAAAAACCAAATTTCACGATTAAAACCTATAACGTTTTAGAAAAAAGGGGTTAAAAATATATAAAAAATGTATATTGAAACTATAAAAAAAGATATATTTAATGATATGTATATACATAATAAGTAAACGATATACATTGATATTTAAAAAATTATATACCTATTACTAACAATCGCTAATAAACTAATAATATATAAGTTATTAATAAAATTTGTTTTCTTTACTTTTTTGTTAACAATGTTGTAAGCTTTTATTAAGTCATGACAAATTCAATTTGTTTAATAAAATTTGTAGAATATTTTATTTGAAAAGTAGTTTTAATAAAACAAAAGAAAACCAATTAATAAAAAAAAGTATTGATAAAATAAAATCATTGTGTGTTATTTCTGTTTTTGAATTATTCTAGATGTAAAAAATCTCTGAACATTCAGCCATAATTTGTAAATCGGGTTCAAGTGAAATAAAAATCGAACAAATTTTTAAAACCGATATTCTTTAAAAGCTTCACAAAAATATTCCGTTTTATATACGATCAAAAATCATGAAAAACTACGGTTATTTTGAAAAAAAATTTTACTGAAAATTTCCTTCAATTTAAACTGTACCCGATTTCCAGAACATGGCCGAATAATTCGATGTTAAGTTATCATTTGTTTTATTTTGAAGCATAGCTAGCGAATAATATACTTTCAAAACTAATTAGTCCTTTATCTTTTTATAAAAATATTCGCATTTATCAAATTTTATAACTGGCAAGAAAACAAGCAATTAATATAACAAAAAAAAATTTAAAAGAAAACTTAAGAAGACATTTTTGAAAACCTTTTGTTAAAAAAGTACTTTAATGTTATTAACACTCCTGTTTGAAAAGTAATTTAAAACATGCAAAATGAAACAGGTGAAATTAAAACAAACTTATAATAAATGAGTTTTGAGTACCAAGTTAAAAAAATATATGGTAAGTTTATAGAGTATATTACAATAAAATAAGACTTATACTTTATACTTATAGAATATAGAATTGATTAATCAGCTATTTCAAAAAATTAACAATAAAAAACCACAAACAAGTATTACCCAAAAAAATTGAAAAAAAATACAATATACTTCATTGCTATCCAAAGGATAGCTAAGGTAAAAATGTAACAGGAAGATACAATATAGTCTGGTAGTGTATAAAGTCATTCCAAAAATCTTAAGGAATAGAATTATTACAAAAAAGCTTTCTAAAATACATAACTGAAATTTAGCTCATAGAATTCCAAAATTAAAAGAAATGTTGAATATAATAAAGTAGCTTATGAAAAGCAAAATTTCCGATTCTAAAAAAAAATATTAATAAAAGAAACAATAGAAAATGTTGAAAATTTCAAGTACATGCTTGAAATTTCTTTCATACTTGCTTACAAAGCGAATTCATTCCAGGTAATCTCGGTAGTAGAACAAGTACAACTCGACCAAAAACCACAAGCAATTTGTTTTTGTCATTGTACAATGTCAAAAACCGAAACAAATCAAAAAAGAAACAAAGATAATAAACAAAATTTTGACATCCAACAATTACAAAGCTAAAGAAAAAAAGTTATCAGCAGGACTTTTAGGATCACCTGCAATACGTCCATGTTCTGGAAAACGCAAAACGTATTTCAGCATGTTCTGAAAACCAGGCGATTTGCTATTTTTCGATGTTGTGTTTGAGCAAAGAAAAAAACAAAACCAACAAATAAATTTCAAATTAGTTCTGTGAAATAGTGCGTTGGCCGGCGTTTTAAGATTTTTAGCAGTCGGGTCCTTCCAAGGTGTGATCGCCAATGACCTAAATATATGTATGGGCCGAAGCACTTTCTGTAAAGTTTTATGGGACGTACTTAATATTCTTGAGGAAAGGCTGTGCCCACTTTGGATTCAGTTGTAGATGACCGAGTCAGAAGCAAGAGAATCCAAACTGAATTTTTATGAAAAATATAAAATACCCGACGTAATTGGATCTGTTGATGGAACCCATGTGCGACTTATAAAACCTATTGCAGAAAGGGATATTACAGCTTAAATGTATTAATTGTAAATAGTTTAGCATCTCTAAAAATTAACACCACTAGCATTAAATTTTTTTCGAATATCAATTTAATCAGCTGTTTGCATAAATCGCCAGTTTATAAGTAAACTACTGCGACAAACAATTGACAAACTCAAATTTAAATTGCATTTTTTTAATTAAAATCGTGAAAAAATGTTACAAGTTTTTCCTTAAATAAAAAGAAAACATATTAAATTGAAATTTTGCGCCATTTCCTTTTCTCTTTAAAGTGCTGTTTTAATAAAATAGACCAGATCGCTTAGGTATACACTAGCAGTTTGAAAACGCCAAATTTCTAGCGTTTTCGTTTGGCGTTTTCAAATCAAAAAATCTAGTTCTAAGCGACTTGCGTTTTTCAGAACACCTATTTGGCGTTTTCAAATTGAAAACGCAAATTTTAAGCGATTTGCGCTTTTCAGAACATTGGCGATAAATTCGCCTTGCTTGTTTATGTGTAATTTATGTATTTATGTGAACATATTTCATATTAACGTTTTCTTTTGGTGTAGAACTTCGGTTTTTATTGTTCCCGTACTTAGTACTTTTTGTCTTTTAGTGAGAGAAATTTCTGTTTATTTTCATTTTACCGAATTTTACCCGAAAAGAATCCTGTTCGCACCTAATGTCAAAAACCGAAACAAAACAAAATAGAAACAAAGATAATAAACAAAACGTTAAAATTCAACAAACAAAAAGATAAAAAAATAAGTTATTAGTAGGGCTTTCAAGATCACCTGTAATGAACTCGCCTTGACTAGGATTATAAATTTCTTCGTACTTTTTGTTAAAAAACATTATTCTCAAAATAATTTAAGAAATTGTGTATTTTTTTTGGAAACATTTTTTATGCAAAAATAAACAGCCAGCAAATTGACCAGAGAAACAAAAACCTGACTACCACAAATTATAAAAGATCATAAAGGGGGTATTAAGTTAATACTATTAACACAAAAATTAAACATTTTCAGTAGAAGCAAAACAATTTTTAATATAATTTTAAAGGCATATGAATGGCATTAAACCAAAAAGTAGGCAAAATAGCACGATATTTTAACAACGGGTAAATATGAATATTACGTATCGAGTTTGTCTAAAAAGTGAAATATAAGAGTTGTAAGTTATTTCAACATAGCGCATTTAAATTTTTGAGTTAAAAAGCTTTTATTAAAAAACTTACTGAAATATGTACATCTAAAAAAAGCAGGATGTTTTAAAACTCAAGGGGTAGAATCGTTATAAACAATTTTACAGAAAAATTCTTCTAAAATATAATTTATATTACAAAACTAGTATTAACTCTATTAAAATATGTATATCGATGGCTTAATATAAAAAAGGCATAACTAAATTCTTTTTAAATAGCTTTTTTGTTTGTTTTTGTAGACAAATGCCCAACGCATTTGGCTTGATAGTTTCATGGGGCTAAAGTATCAAATTTGTTGTATCTTTTTATTAAAAATTACATTAAAACTCATTTTATATCTAAAATTATACAGATTATATGAACGGGCATGTTCTGACATTCGCAAAACGCTTGACATTTGCGGTTCTGACTTCAAATCGCATAATAGGCGTTGTGTAAATCGCAATCGCAAGAAGTTTGGAGACTTCCTGCCAATTTCACGATGTCAAAAGAACGCTTTCTTTCGCACAAGTACATATAAAACAAAAACCAATTCTCAGACATTTGTTTTTGTTTCAATTGTATTTGTTCAAAAGAAAGCGTTCTTTAGACAAATTGAAATTGGCAGTTCAAATTGCAAAAGTATGCTAGGGTACTAGAATATTTTTAATAATTAAACTGGAAGTTTTTTACCTCCCTTTTAAGCAAACAAAAAATCGATTAACGCCTTTATTTTAATTAAGCCATCTTTTTGTACTTATGTATTCCAAAACCCCATTTTTCTAAGAATAAAAACCTTTAAATAAATTTTGAGCCCAATCTTGCCAAAATTTTTGAATTTGTTCATACCAGTTTGGTGAAGCTGGGAAGGCGGATGGTAGTAAATTTGGTCCCGCGGGAGGATTCAATTCCATAGCAGGATCCTATTGAAATAAAAAAAAAAAGTTATGTATAAAAATAGACAAGAAATGTTATAGAAACTTCACCTGTCCACTCGCCACCACAAAAGTGTTTTCTTCTACCGCCTTTTGTATAGTCTTACGTATTTCCTCGGCCTCTCCCAAGGCTTGTTCATTAACATAAACTGTGGAATCAATGGGAGCATCTTTCTCAGTATCTAACCAGGTAGGTTGTACAACTTGACGAGATAGACGTGTTTCAGACAAACTTGAGGTTTGAGGTACTTGTACGTTTGAGCCATGTTTTGGTTGAAAAATCGGCCAAGGCTAGTTAGTTAAAATAACAAAAGATTATTATTTCTTTCTAATGATTTAAGGCATTACCAAAATAAAATCTATTTCTGAGGCTATGATCAACATATACAAAATTATTTTATTGCGATTGAAATTCATTCTTTTTTTGTGGCAAATAAAAAGTTTTAATATTTTATATATCTTTTTACTTATTTTCTTTTTAATAACTATTTACAGTTAGAGTTGTTGAAAATAAAAAAAAATTACACTGGGTTGCATTTGCAAAGTATGTGCTTCGAATGCTCAAAGATCACATTTGATCAATAAGTATTAACTCAACATTTTTTAATTTTTCACTTTCTGGAAATAAATTAACCAGTTAAAATCAAGTAGCTTTGATAGATATGTAGTTAAGATGATCATCCGTTCTGTATATTATATTGAGCAGTTTTGTAATTTAGAGCTTTTTTCTGTGTATTTTTATATATGTATATAATCTGTATTTGTAGTGTATTATTAAAGGGTAATTTACAGTATCATACAAGTCTTACGTATTTTGAGGAAACGACACCCTGTTATAAGTGGTTATTGGTTTTTGAAAAATTTCAAACAATAATTATATCAGAGATGCATTTTCGTCAAAATACGTAAAGGGGTCTGTATACGGTCAAGCATTTCCCATCAAGCGCTATGGTAGTATTTTTGAAAATGTGGTATGTATGACACCGACGATGCTGGATGATAGAAAATCAAATAGTTTTTATATGACGGCGAATATTACGTCCAGAACACGTACATTTTGACCGTGTACATACCCCTTAAGACTTGTATGATAGTGTAAAACGGCCTTAATAAATACGCTAAAACAAATAAAAATTCCCAATTTATCTGACTTTTCTTATAACTGGACTTGTACAATTTTTCTTTCTCAAACATTTCCAAAAAATTAGTCTGAGGCTAACTCTGGCAGTCTTGATCGAATAATTTTTCGATATCTTTATTTTATTAAATTTCTATTAATTTACTAAGCTTTATTTGTAGGTAGGAAATTGTATAATGTAATTTAGAAACTTTTAAATGATGTTTGATCTAGCAAACGATTTGCTAAAGTAAATCATTTTTTAATAAAACTTGATATCATCGATACAATTAAATTTTTTCTATTTTTGAAATAACGGCAACAGTTTATTAAATAATTTTTATTTGGCAATACTATTTTAAAATATAACAGAATGTCACTTCTATTAAGGCAAAAGCAAATATCTGGAGTATTAAAAGCATAGATTAAAAGCTGTATGTGAAAAATTAAAATTTAATACCGTTCTCAAAACAAATAAAATACTTATTTTGTCCACTAATTTATGTATATACATATGTATCAAAAAGAATGTAAATGGTTAAAATAAAGTAATAACATGTTAAAATTAATCAATTTTTTATTTCCATAAGTAATTTGGCAGCACTTTTATATTGTTTTGACAACCACATTGACAACTCTAATAAGCTGGTTTTGTTTTATTTTTATAGGGAAGCAAATAGTTTAAAATAGAAAAAACAATGTCCAAGACCAAAAAATACCACAAATCTCTTGATTCCGAATCAAGTGATGAAAGCTCCACGAGTTCTGAATCTGCAGAGGAACAGCAGGAGCAAAAACGGGAAAAGAAAAAACGTAAACAGAAAGACAAGAAAAAGAAGAAGCATAAGAAAGTAAAAAGCGTAAAGAAAAAGTCCAAACATAATTCTGATTCTGAAGAAGATTCTTCGGAAAAATCAGCCTCCTCAGATGAGGATAAAGTCGAAGCAAAGAAAAAACTGAAGAAAGAGTTGGTTATGTCTCCTGTAAGAGTTAAAAGAGAACAATTCCGTAGTCGTGAAAAACACAGTAACAAATCTAAATGGGAAAGTCCGCCAAGAAGAGGTAGCAGTCACAGCCGGGAGAAAAACAAATATGACAGAAGTCGTAGCCAAGAAAGACAGAGAAGAGACAGTAGCCGCAGTCGTAATAGGGATAAATCAACAGAACGCTGTCAACGTTCAAATAGGGATTACAGGGAACGTGAGGATAGAAAGGATTATAGAGCCAGAGATAGGGATCCGGGAGGCTCTTATGAGAGAAGAGAGTATGTCTAATGATTTTTATTTTTAATTTTAAAAATTTAATCTTTATTTTTTCTTAAGTCGCAGCCCGAGAAGGGAAAGGGACCGGTCCCGAGAACGTAATCGTGATCGTGATTATGTAAAACGCGAACCACGTTCTCCCAATAGATCAAGAGGTCAGAATAATCGTTTAAAAAGCCAACGCAAAGAAGAGGATGGCAATAATTATGAGTGGGGTAAATCTTCAGATAGCAAAAAACCCCCAGACAATGAACAGGACACAAAAGAGAAGGAGAAACCAAATTTTGCCTTAAGTGGAGCTCTAACCGAAGATGCCAATAAAGTAAATGGTGTAGTGGTGAAATATGCCGAACCCCCCGAGGCACGTAAACCGAAAAGACGTTGGCGCTTATATCCCTTTAAGGGGGAAACAGCTTTGCCCGTTCTTCATATTCATCGCCAAAGTTGTTTTTTGGTTGGCCGTGATCGTAAAGTAGTCGATTTGGCCGTTGATCATCCTAGTTGCTCGAAACAACATGCTGCTCTACAATATCGTTTGGTGCCCTTTGAACGTGAAGATGGCTCTCAGGGCAAAAGAGTTCGTTTGTATTTAATTGATTTAGACTCAGCAAATGGTACTTTCTTAAATAGTAAACGAATTGATGCACGTAAATATTACGAATTAATGGAAAAGGATGTCATAAAGTTTGGTTTTAGCACTAGAGAATATGTACTGTTGCATGAGAATAGTAAAGAGGATCAGGAAGATGACGATATTGAAGTTAAAGAAGAACCTATGGATAATTGAATGAGGCATAACTTTCATTAAACTTATAAAACAGAAGTTGATAAATTTGAATTTTTTTAATTTAATTTTCTTTAAAATTCTTCATGGAAAGGAAGATAGGGGAAAATTTGAAGCAAATGTTTTGAAAAATTCTTGTTTCAATAATACATAATTTCATTAACTTATTATTAAGTGATTTATTGTTGATTTATTATGTAGTTTAGTGAGAAATATAATGGTATAGCCATAAATTTGACTAGAAAAAGGGGCAAAATTTTGAGGACTAGCCCATAACATCGTCTTAGCGAACCATCGCTACGATGTCTAACAATATTAATAATAACCGTCTTGATTTGGATTGTTGCTTTTCACAAAAGTTATCGTGCCAAACATATCGTCAGCTCATATGCCAAAAAGTCGTAGTGGAAAAGACGACAATAAAGGTTTAAATGAAGTTTTCTGAAAATATTCCTGATAGAATTTTTTGTATTTTCACCACTGCTGGCATATATTTTGAAGAAAACATTAAATTTTTGTGAAGGTTCATTAACAAACTTATAAGTTAATAGTACTTATTTTCTTGAAAGTGAAAATAATTCCGCTTTATTGTGTAAAGCGTTGTCGTTCACGGGTGATAGATCAAAGTAACACAATCTGTGTTCCTTAATCTTTTCCAAAAAACGACTTACTCGTTAAAGACAACGCCTTACACAAAAAGGCCGATTGTTTTGTACCGGTAAACGACCGTGTCGTTTTTGTAGTTGATTAAAGAACACAGGTTGTGTGTTATTTTAATCTATTACAAAAACGACAACGCAATAAAGCTGAATACTTAATAAACTTAAATAGTTGATATGGAGCAAAATTATTGCTTGATCGGGTGTGTTCTAGAATCCGAATTCACTTGAAAGTGGGATAGTTCAGAGTTTTTGGTGTTCTGCAATTCACATCCACATGTTTTTATTCGTATTCAATTAGAATCAAACGAGGTTGGTGAAAGTAAAACGAATCGACTTTTATTCTTATATGTGATATGTTTAACAAAAACTAAAATTTCTCTTATTCTATTTAAATGTAAATTCATATTTAAATGTAGTTTTCATATAATTTAATTTGTTTTACATAAAAATCTAATTTGAAACATAGATTAATATTTGAATAGTTTGGTGAAATTATTCATTAATTATGGTCTTAAGTTTAAAATGATCTTTATTCAATTTAATCAAAAAAAAATACGTCACCTAAAATGCAAAAGGGCGTAACAACACTATTTTTTACAGGAGAAGCAAAAAACTACAAAATCAATTACAAGGCGTACTTGGCGTTTGAATTTATTTAATAAAGTCGCCGTTTTCGATCGCAGGAATCTAAATTTTTATGAACATGTTGTTTAATAAAACGAACAAAAATCAGTAAAAAACTATTTCGAATTTTTTGTAACGTCGTTTTGCATTTTAGGTGACGATTTATTAATACAAAAAAATGTTTAACTTTTCCAAAAACTTCCAGTTACATTTATTAAACATTCGGCCTTATTGTGGTTGTTGTTGTAGTATACGACCGTGTCGTTTTTTGCAATAGATTAAAGTAAAACACAACCTGCGTTCTTTAATCTTCTACAAGAAACGAAACTGTCGTATGCGACAACGACAACCGCAATAAGGCTGATTTGTTTTAATTAAAGCTCCTTCAATTTTAAGGCAAAAATTTTATTGACTAGGAATAATTTTTGACACTATCAAGAAATACCTACTGTTTTTTATGTTTTTGTCATTTAGATTTTTTTCGAACAATAACTTGAAATGCACAAAATCATGCGGATTTTGAGAACACCAATTTATGAATTATGCGGATTCAAAAAATTTTGCGTTTTTAATAAGAGTCGAAACCTATAACACACCTAAATATCTTAGAAAACATAAAAAAGTTTGTGAAACAGGTTTTAGGTTCAAAAAAATATGTACTACCTATATAATAACCCATTACTAACTCCATTTTTTTTTTTTTTTTTTTTTGAGCAGACGATATGTTTTATTTACATTATATTTACCTAACTTTAACACATTCCACTGCCAGTTGGAAAAACTCAACACAATCACAATTTTTTACTTACACCCACATTTTTCGCAATGGCAGCTCCAGTAGCAACAAAAATTGCACGCGAGTGGAAAATTGGCACTTGCAAGCCACTAAATGTCAAAACGATTAGCAATGTTACCCTGCTCAAAATTTAATGCAAATCGACCGGATTGTTGTCGAACATTTTTTTAAACTCCTATTAAAAATGCAAGTTTGTTAATTATAGAGCATTCATTTTGCTAAAATAGTGCTCATATAAATAAATGTACACTATTTCCCCAAAAGTAAAACTACGTGATGAAGTCGGTAGCTCTTTTTTGTTTTCTGGTACTTTTTTTAATTTGAGAAGTAAACAAATTATCTCAAGTTGACGCTTCGGCGACATTTTTAAAATGAACTGGCAGTGGCATGTGTAAACAGAAAAGCAAATGGCATGAGATTCGACTATTTCGAACACTTTTTCGCTTACACGGTGTTTACATTTGCCAGTACTGGCAAGGCAGTTGCGATAGATGCAAACTTTATCACTAATGCATGTACACTTTTCCAACTGACAGCAAGTAGTGTTTTTGGCAATTAATATGTATTTTCTTACTGTCTTGCCAGTACTGTCAAATGTAAACGCTATGTTATAATATGTATAGAACAGTGACATGCCACTTCTTGCATGTGTAAAGGCAACGTTATATATCTATAATTTATTAGCCATCGTTATGTGGCCTTTTGTAGTGGTAGAGTTGCACTTACGAAGGCGAATTCATTTTTCAGGTGGCGTTGAAAGCACAGCTGTGCTACTTTTTTTCTTACCTAGAGAGATATGTCAAAAGTTGCTAGTGTTTTTGACATATCGATCAACGAAAGCAACAAATAAGTACATTTCGGCGTTTTTTGTGTTGTAACTTGTTGTAGTAGCGACACCACCGTTTACATGAATTCGCCTTGGACCGATACAAGTACTTTTTGACCGATACATACTTGGTACTCGGTGCCAAAGTATCGATGCCAAAAGTACTCGGTATCGAATGAAAAGTATCGAGTACGTACTTGTAGTTAATTGTATTGTATCGTTTCATCCCAGAGCCACATATCATAATATTAAGCAGGTGAAGTCTCTTTGTCGTTTTTTAAATAAAGCCGAAAAACAAAAGTTATTTTTAGATTGTGAAATTTGATAAGTTTCTCAAAAAAAAGCGATTAAAGCCATTAGTAAGCAAATTATTCATATTTAAAAAGTGGGTTCTACAACTACATACATACATATATTATTTTAGATTTTTGTTCTTACCTCAATAAAAATTAGCCCCGTTAGAATTTAATCCTGTTATTACTTTTCCAAAGTTAAAATGCCACCAAAAAAGAAAGCTGCGGCCAATGGCTTTATGAATTTCACTTTTGATTGGAAATCTAAATATGGAAAACATCTTTCATTAAATGAAGCCACTGCCGAAGCCGGCAAAATATGGGCAGTAAGTTGGTCGAGTTTGTTAAAGAATTGGTAAAAAATTAACTGAGTGCTTTCAATTCCTTTAGACAATGAACGCAGATGAACGAGCGCCCTATAAGGAAAAAGCCAAAGAGCAAAAGTTTGTTCTCAGCACCAGTAAAACTGTGGAAAAATTGACATGCACAGGCACGCCAGTATCGTTTATGGAAAAAGAAAAACAAGATTTGGAGAATAAGGAAAGGCAGATGAAGCGTGATATTGAAACTACAATCAGTCAGAGTGTAAAAAATGATGGTAAGTAAAAGAAAATGGCTATTTATGGCATTTATAACGAAATCCACAGTTTGTTAACCTTCAACTGTGGAGGTGAAATTTTGGGACATAATGACGTGGTTTTAAATTTTACCCCTTTAAATTTTATTAAAAGAAATTTAGTAAAAAATATTTTTTTATAATTATTTATTTTTGAAAAAGAGGGTACTAAATTTTTAATCACAAAAAATATAGAAACCAAAAACTATTTTTGCTTGTTTAAACTAATCAGGTACTTTACTTCATAAACCTTTTTTTTTAATATAAAAAACGATATATCAAAAACTTATCAAAAAAACAAAAAGTTAAAAGGCATTATGCACTTAAAGATATATGTAAGAGAGATCATGAAAAAAATATTTAGGTGTAGAAACTACAGGCCAACCTTTCGGAGTTTTTTACTCATCAAAACCTGCATCCCGTTCACATTGGCTTACTACATTGCAGATAAATCGGCAGGAGCTAAAACTTCCAACTTTGGCCGAAATATATTGGTTATCAATGCACAACATCTGGGCGGGAGAAGTTGGCACGGCACCTCTCATACAAACCCCTTATAGATTTCTGTATATCTGAAGAATGGCAAGAGTCAAAGTTTCGCAATTAGGTACAAGCATCTTGGTTAGCAATACACAATATCCGGCAAAATGTGGGTGGGATTAGAGAATTGGGCGTGGCATAAAATAAATTTTTTTGTATGTAATGGACGGTAATAGAAAAATTTCCATATTTGGTACACACAGCTGGTTTGTCAATAAACAACCCCTCTACGAAAATGGGCGGTTGTAGAATTGGGTGTGGCACCTACAATACAAAGAGATCATAGAGATATGTATAACTGGAGAATGGTAACAGTAAGAGTATTCAAACTTGGTACAGCTTCCCTAACAATGCACGAGACCTGTTTTTAAAAAAAAATGTACATATTTTATTTTAATGAGGGTAGCAAAGCGCACTGAGTAAGCCTGTATCATATAAAATATTTTTTACCAACAAGAAAACGGACGAGTGGTAAAAATAATTCCATGAAATATTACTTAAATTTTGATGGGGTAATATTTTCTACTAAATACTTACGTTAACGCTGACGTGGTGGTAAAATATTTTCGAAGAAAAAATTACATAAATGATGACGAGTAGTAATTTGTACACCAGCATGTCCGTAGCTCAAGCTAAGTCGAGCGCAGCCAAAACACTTGTGAATAACAACGATCACGATATGAGAAGAAACTAAGGGAATTAAATTGATAGAGCGCCATGGAAGAGAGTTTTTTTTTTTAAATTTAATGAGAGGGTAAAATTAACCACCACCTCTACAGTAAAAGGTTAACAAATTATTAAAATATCGTTCAAGACTTCTTTCCGCTGAAGCAAATTTTTATAAACATTAATTTTTTAAAATATATATGATGTGTGTTTGTTTTGGGCACAAATAAGACCGATATTATAAATACGGAAACAAAATGTACATATCAACAATATTAAAATATCTTGCTTGTTTTAAAGCATATATATATCGACTATTTGATAATAATGATATCTGCGGAACTGCTAAATACCATATTTAGTAGGCTTAGCATCTTAAGGGATTTAATCATAAAATTAGTTTCCTGACAAGTTTTGCACTTTCTTCGAGTTAAAAGAAATACATTTTAACTATGAATAGCAAAAAAATAATGGAACACCGATAACCATAATTTATATGTATATAATTTAAACGATCTGATGTACCGGCAATAGCGAATTTGCTTTTTTTAACAAAATTCCTTTGTTGCAGAGTTGGAACTAAAATCGTATTATTTTATAATGGTGAACTATTTCACCAAAACTCTTAAGGGCGGTGTTTATGTGCCAGCTGAGCTATCAGTTTGTGAATATTCTCTTAAGGATGGTGTAAAACGCATGTTTCATACTCTTATAAATCCCGGTAAGTATAGTAAAACCAATTCAAAAATAAATTCCTATTTCTCATTGTAGATTATCCTTTTTAGGTGTAAACATCTACGGCCATCAATACGAGGCTCAACATCATTCAGACACTACCCATAACCTTCCTTTGCCACCAAATGCCTTGGGTGAAAAAAATTTGGGTAGTATTTATAACGACGTCTTAAATTTTATACGTGACGAAGATACCCATGACTATCCACCACTTTATACTCATCGTGATGGTATTCATGTAATTGAATCAGTTTTGGAATTTCTTAAAGCTGATGTTGGTGCGAATAATATAGATTTAAAAATCTATCCAATACAATATTTGTTTTTTATAATGAAAGAGGCAACTTGTGAAGTTGGTGAACTAGAAAAACCGAAAAGTTTTTATATTACGGATGCATTTTTTGAGAGAGACTACTTTGAATATCAAATTGGTATTGCTTGTCAGGTGAGTAAAGTTTTGTCTTTAAAATATTTGGACTTGAAATAATAATGAATGTACAATTAAGATTAAGTTAGTTATATGATAGTACTTAAAAATTCATTTTGGTTTCGTTTAAATTGCATCTTTAGTACCACGAAGATATCGACAAAAGTAAATACTGTACACAATCATATGTTACACGCTGGGCTTATATGTTTTCCGATTATATGTGTCGCGATATAGCAATACCTCTTATAGCAGGACGTCATTGTCCACAAAATACTAATTTAAATGCGATAATAACTCCAGCGCCTAGTACTTGCAATGACAATACTTCTTATATATCTATGGGCACTACTTCATCCTACGCCGTTAAAGCTGTTGCTGGTTCTAAAATATATTATGATGATCAAAAATCTGCTATATCAGACGGTGATAATAAAAATTACACCAATAGTTTTCCTGCTTTAGGAGCACGTAAAAAAACACAAAATACCAAAAATAATTCTGGTCAAAGACACCACAAATGTTCGGCCGCAGAAGTGGTAGCTGACGACGATTGCAAAAATCTTAACCCTTGGACATCACGTTCACGTAATGTGCCCCGTGAACCGGATGCAACACATTTTACCATTGATTATACTAGAGATGAATCGGACTTTGATGATTTCAATTCTGTTGCTAGTTATGGTCGTGGTCGTGGTTCTTTTATTAGCTCAACATTGAATACTTCAAATGTTACTACAGGTTCTGGGCGTGGACGTTTAATGCGCCCATAGAAAGTAAACAGCAAGAGGTAAAATCTTTATTTTTTATGACAAAAGCTGGTTTTGGTGTTTTTTTTTTTAATAATGCTTGAAAAGTTAATTGTTTTTTAGCTTTAACTATTTTTCGAAATGATTTCATTTTTAACATTAAATAAAAGTATATTAAATCAAAAAGAATTTTATTTTTGAAGAATATATTACAATGGTACTGTATTAAAATAATTTTTTAAAAATAGTTGACCTAATTGTTGCTATATAAAGTCTCTGGTTGTTTAAGATAAAATAATTAAGATTGAAAATTATGATTAAACGTACCTAAAAATGCAATTTTTCTCAGTTTTCTACAAATTATTAATTTTTATATCGATGTTTATATATACATAAATATGTATATCGATTGCAAACATTTTTTAATGATGAAAATTGATTCAGGGTATTAAAATTATGTTATTGAACTAGCACAGTGTATTTAAAAACGATAAACAGATGACTCAAAACCAAATCGTACAGCCGTTTTTGGTACAAATAGTGAGTGAATAGTGAGCAAATAGTATTTCTTTCTTTTTACTGGTTTTAATAGTTGTGTTAATTTCATAAAATATTATTTTAGGTGTTTTTAATTGTCAAGAATTCTGTTCAAAATCAAGAATTTTTTTTAGTGAATGTCAAGAATTTTGCAAAATTTGAATCTGGCAAGCCTAATTGCAACATTGCATATACGAAGTCAGCCACACTCTTAAAAATGTCTCTGTAAATACTGTTTTGTAGGTTATCATATAATCGGGCTTGACCGACCATACATAATTTCTTTCTTCATTTTGTATTGTATTTTGTTTTTGACTTTTAAATCACATAAGTTAAGTTTTACAATCAGGGGTGTTCTGAAAATCGAAAACGCAAGAATTTAAAAGTCCTTTTTTTGATAAGATTTTTGTAGTAAAAGAAATACAAATATTTCTCTATCAAACCGAATTCTAAAAGAAAATTATAAAAAATTTGATAGTGTATTATAAAGAACTAAAAAGAACAAAATTATTGCGCTTTGCGTTTTCGATTTCCAGAACACCCCTGAATATAAGGACGAATAAAACTCGTGTTAATCTAGAATTTTATTTCTTCCGTCTCTTATTTTTATTTTTAAAATTTTTTTTTTAAACAATTCAATTAAAACACAATTTTCTTACATATTTTTTGATTTTTAATGTTTTATTAGATTGTACAATAAATAAATTGTGTGTATTGTTTTTAGGCTGTATATATATTTTTTTTTATTTTTTATTATTCGTTAATAATAAAACATACGGGCACAAATCGATATGATGTGGATTTAAAATTTAACAAATTTTAAAAACGAGCCTTTAAAGAAGGTTCATAAAAATATTCCTCTTTACATACTTCATACTTGTACCAATTATCTTTCCAAGAATAATTTTTAAAAACAGAAAAAACTACAGTCATTTTGTAAATATGTATTTGAAAACAAAATTGCGCTCGATTTTAATTCCACTTCATTTTGATTTCTAAAACATGTCCGATAGTTTTTTTCTTATTAGGTTAATAATTTTTTTTTTTTTTAAATTAAATATTTAATTGTAAGCTTTATTTTATACAGAATTGTGTTCTTAAATTAAAAAAAAAAACTTAATACAATTTTAATACATTTATAGAGTAAAATACAATTTTAAGAATAAAACATGAAAAAAATATGAGCAAATTAGAGTTTTAAACAAATTTTTTTCCTATCCTAATCCCGCGAAGCTCTATGCTTGTCTGCAGGAGACCAGAGTCTCTGGCGGGAATCGAACCCGCAACCCCCGCACTGATAGACTAGCTCACTTCCAACTAGCCCTCCGGGGCACTCTTTGACTTAAAAAAGCATTAAATTAAGATGAAAAGTTTACTTAAAATTAAACATAGATAAAAGCTGAGTTTGAAAATCTAACAGATTTTAAAAATTAAACATAACTTAGAGAAAATTCGTTTAAAATTTAAAAACCCAAGAAAAATTTTTAACATTCTTTATACACATATTTTGAATAAAACCCTTAAATAAGACAAAAAAAAGTAACACACTTTCAATAAATTATTACAATACCTGTCATAATTGAGCGCAGCTTATTTATTTGAGCGCAGATTCAATTTTAGCGTTGTCGTACTTAAAATAATTACAATAATAAAAGTTAATTCTTGTTCGAAATTTTTACTTAGAATTACTTATTTTTTACAGATTTCCGAGTAAGCTGCCATTTTTTTTCATCCCTACCAGACCCCCAAACTCAGCCCCTTTTTAAAAGAAATAAATCGTACAATTTTCTTAATACATAGAATATTTTCGTCATCATTTTGGTTAATACTATTAAATGTTTTTTTTTTATTATTATTTCTTATTTTTGTTAATTAATTTCTGGTATTATTTTGTCGTAAACTTTTGGGTTTAACTGTTTTCTTTTTTGGTTTATTATTAAAATTTTTAGAAAAAACACATGAAAAAAAACTTTGTTTAAATATGTTTTAGTTAAGTTCTTTTGTTGAAAAGTTAAAAGGAAACAAATGTTAACAAATATTTGAATTCTAAACTACTAGTCTGATTAGAGAATAATTGATTCAGCTTTCACAAAAAAATGTCAACTTTCTATTAGAAAAGGTCGTTTCTTCCCAGACTACTTTTCTACAGAAAACGAACTTTTTTTTATGGAAAAGTTGACAGAACATTTTTGAGACATTCAGCCATTTCACAGAGTACAATCCCGTTCGGAAACGTAATTCATTCCGTATTTTGGTGCTTCAGAAAATTGTGAAAAAACTTTGCGGAATAAAACCATTTTTGTTTTCATGATCGGAATGGGAGTTTTCTGTATCTTAAAGGCCAAAAAACTATCAAAATATACTTTCTATCAATAAACAAATAGGTTTTCTTCGGTTCCGAACGGAATCATTCCAAACGGAATTGTGCTCTGTGACATGGCTGAATATTAAACTTTTAAAAAACTTTTTCACAAAAAGTTTAGCATTAAATTGAGAGAAATTTTGAAATCATTAAAATTTAAATTTTAATGTCGTTCTAGGCCGACATTCTTTTGTTGCAAAGTAAACTACACCTACATAAGTATTTAGTCAGTTAATGTAAAATAACTTTTTAAATTTGTCTATGTTCTATACTAAATTAATAAGCCTGTTAAAAATATATGAATTGTGTTAAAACTGGACCTTAATACTGTCCTTAAGAAAATTTATTATTCTTTAGCCCAATTATAAATCAAAATTCTCCGGAAGTTATGTCCCATTTTACCTATTCAATTGTTAAAACTCCCGGGGAATTTGTATTCAAAATTGGGCCGATTATTTCCATAGATAAATCCGGGTAATGTGGCATAGGCTGGTAATATGGTACAGTGCTTTTTTTAACTAACAAGTCAAGAATATCGGATCCAATCTGATTGAGTTGCCGCTCTCAAAACAACAAATGAAGAGATCTTTGATATATTTTATTTTTGCAAGTCATTCTAAGTGTCAGTTGCAAATAACTCGAGTAACTATGTAGCCGACTTCTTTTTTTGGTTGCTGTTAAAAAATAAAGGGGTTATTTTGTAAATCTCTTCACCTTTTTCCAAGAAAATTTACTTGAATTTTTAAAAAGTCGTATGAAAATATTTTATAAGTGAGTTGAAGTGGTTTACGAAATAAAGGGGTATGTTTTAATTTTAAATGTGCATTTAAAAGTTCTTAAGCGTAATATTAAATAAATTGGTAATTACCAAATTAATAATAAATAAACGAAACATAAATAAATATATGCATTAAGCCCAAGTGCACCTATTGTGGTGTACCTTAAGTCAGCTAATTTGTTATAGTGTACCACATTACCTTTCAAATAAAACATTAACGAAATTGTAATTTTTTACATGAATTGATTTTTGTTATCTATTTTTTAAATTACATAAAACACCACAACTACTTTTAAAGAAAATACTCTGAGTTGGTAAAGTAGTGCACAAAACTACATTACCAGCATATGGTGTACTACACTACCTCCCAATTTTTTATAGTCGTGTTTAATGGGATTTGACATATTTTCTAAATATCTCTGAAAATGTGGCGCTTAATATTTTTCGCAAATGGCTTCGTGGAAGCTTAACATATTTAGCATGTAGATGGTTAAATCATATTTTAATCAGGCAAAAACTAAAATTTTGGCAATATTAAAACAAATAGGTATACCACATTACCCGCACTTACTCTAATATTGCTTAAAATTTTCGTTAAATTAAGGATTTAAGGTAAAAATAAATTTAAGAAGATTTTTAATTTATTGTTTGTTCTTACCATGGTACAACTACACAAGGTAAACTCGTTGCTACAACAAGTACAACAAGACAAAAACAACAGGGGAAATTGTTTTTGTATTTGAACCAAGCCCTCAAAAAAAATGCAACACTGTGCCTTCAAAATAAAAATACAAATTGAAAAAAAAAACAACACGTGCAGACATTTTAATTATTCGAGTTGTGGTATCTGATTTGACTAATCATGAATTAGAAGTGTTACCCAGAGATTTGCAGCTTTGCTCAGATGTCGGTACTGGTGTCGACTGTTTAGGTCAATTTCAATGGGGTGACTTGGTACAACTAGAGTAAGTGAAAAAGGTTAAAATATATTTGTTAAAGTTTGAAATAACATTTTGATTTGTTCAATAGCGCACAAAATGTGGGAGTTATTGTTCGTTTGGAGCGAAAAAATTTCCATGTCTTGGGTATGCATGGCAAAGTAGTTGAGTGCAAACCTACTGCACTGCACAAAAGAAGGGAAAATAGAAACACAATTGCTCTAGATGCTGATCAAAATCAAATAAGACGGCGTGACATTGTAAAAGTTATGGAAGGTCCCCATGCGGTTAGTATGAATAAAACGTAATAGTTTGGATACATGTTGATAATAAATGTATGACTATTCTTTTGAACCATCAGGGATGGTATAGGATGTATACCACCATACTACACTTACTATACACTTGGCTCCTGTTTTACCAGAAGTTGGAGATGATTTCAAAGTTATTTGTGATGATGAACGGGAATCGGTCGGTAAAGTGGTCTCGCATTCGGATAAAGACACTAGCATATGCGAACTCAATGGAGAAATAAAGATGATACCTACTGCGTATTTGAGCAAAATTAAATCAATCGATTAATTCATAAGAATACATTAAACATCTTTTTTAACGCAAGCTTCGCGGAAACCCAAAATAATTTCAAATACATAAAAAGATTTTTAAAAATCTTAAGAAATACCTGTTTCTTTTATTTTTAATCATACAAAAATATAGTGTTAAAAGATATGGAACATTTGGGGCCCTGTACCAATTATAAATACGGGAAATGAGAGTTACTTTTGCCTCAGCGCATGCAACAGTATGTGCAAAACAAAACAGTAAAGTCAAATTACATTTGACATTGTGTTGGGATTCCAAAATTTTTTGCAGCTTGAATGCCCTCCCAGGTGGAGGCTAATTTTATTAGAATGCGATCCTTTCCAATTCCCATTACTTCGTACAATGAAATCAATTTTAAAGCCTTTTCAACGGTCTTCTCGGTATCAAAAGACAGACGAGCATCTAATCTACTTCAGTCGAAACACGCCCGGGAACAATTTTTAATATTTCACATCCAAATAAAACGCACAAATAATCCATGGGGTTTCAATTTTTTCATCCGCAGATCTGCAAAGGAATAAATGTATCAACATAAATATGTACATACATATTGCATTCGCTGCTTGTTTGAAATCATACTAACCCTCCAGTTTTTTCCCATATCCTACTGCTTTTTGAACAATTTCCTTACAGCGATCCATGGGCTTGTAAAGCTTCATGCCTAGAAAATGATAATGGTATAAGTTTTTTGCTAGTCCGAAAGTGTTTTTTTTTAGAATATAAATATTCAACGTATGCATATATTTTGTAAATATGTACATACATACACATATCTGAGTACGTACGAACATACATCTGCACCACAGCACTAATCTATAGGAAGATCCTACACATGTACATACTTATGTGCCATAATCAAGCTTTTCATCTTGGTTCATTATAATTTATGAAAGTTGGAACTCTTAATTTTTGCAAATCACGCTTTACAATCAAGTATATTCGGAGCACGCACTCCATTTGTGTAACACATTTTATTAATTCTAGAAATGCCCTTTATCTCTGTACTCACTTTCAAAGTCACCGGTATCAGCCACGACAGTAGTGTATTTCTTTAACTGCTCCAAGGCCGACATTTATATCTTTTTAGCTCGACTTCAGATTCCAGTTTTACACCGCAAATTTCACATAAATTTAAACTTAAATTTTTTCACAAATTTAATTAAAAATCACAACAATTTTCTATTTAATTAAAATTTTTCCAAAATCAATGTTTTTCACAATTTTTTTTAATTCAACTGAGTATGTAAAAAAACATAAACAACTTTTGACTTTAAGGTTCAAACTGGGGTAAACAGCTGACAAACATCTGGGCCAACGAGTCTACCTTGTGTATATGTACCTTGGTTCTTACAATATTTTGGAAATTTTGTTTCCATTTTGTATTTTTTTTAAAATACTAATTAAAAAATCGTCAATTTTTATTAAATATATACATATAAGTATATATGTATGTATCTAAATATTATATTTCTTATATGTGTATGTACGTATAATTTATGGAGTTGTTCGTTTTGGGATTTTTATTATAGCTATAATTCTTACATTTTTATCAAGCTATCTAACCCTTTTGTAATTACTCAGAGAGCAAAATACTCCGACGTTGCCTGAATCAGACATTTCTTGCAAATGTCTGACTTCATTCATAGAGACTTCCAAGGTCTATCCATTAGGTCTGCTTAAGGAGCCAGATGTTTATTTGGTTTTTTCCTCAACCATGTCAAAAGTTGTTTACATTTTGCTTATACATGTATATTTTTGTTTACGTTTTTTGTTTTTTGCCACACATACATGCTGTAAAACACGTTTTTCCTTTTGTTTTCCCTATGTAGTAGTAAGATTTTGACAACCGTGAGGAAAATTACACAAACAAAATGCCTGTTGTTTTTTGTACTGTTGTATTGTTGTAGCGGTAAGCAGACCTATTGGATAGGCCTTGGAGACTTCGTTCATCTTTCTGTCAGACATTCATTATACGTACTGTCTGGCCGCTTTCTGATTGATTTCTAATGGATATTCGGAGGGAATTTATGTACCTATATGTCTAATAGATTTCTTATTGAATACATATATGTAGATGTGTCTGAGTTGTTATGTGTGTTTTTTCTTTAAAATAATTACAATTCTCATTAAGTTGAAAATATTTTTATTTTATATATTTTATTGTTTAAAAAAAATATTAAAAAATGAAACGTACATATGTGTGTACGTAAAATTTTTATTTATAAACTTTTAATTTAAAAAAAAAATAAAAGACTTCTTACAGAAATCTCTGTGATTATAAGATTAGAATTTTATTCCATATTCTGTCAATTATCTGCCAGAAAACAATAAGAATGTCGGCTAAAACATCAGAATTTTCCATGCCGTTTTTACTAGATTTCTGTTAGATTTCTATCAGAAATGCCGGCAAAAAAATCAGAATTTCCCACGACATGTCTGCCAGAATGTTAACCACTTCATTAGATGAATAAGCGGCGAGGCAGTACATCCAATAATCAATGTCTGATAGAAATATAAACGAAGTCCAAGACTAAAGTCAGACATTTGCAAGACAACTTCGGAGTGTTTTGCTGGCTGGCATTAAGTTTTGTAGATTTTTTTTGTTAATAAAACAAAAATTGATGTTCAAAATTAAAAAAAAAAAAAAGAAGTAAATTTTGAAAAAAGGTTTCCCCCTAATAAATTGATCTAATTAAATACATATCGTTATCTTAAACGAAAAAACCCCTAACTAACCAAAAAGTAAAAATTGACTTTTTTTCATCGATTCTGATGTGTTGCTTTAACACAAATGTCCTCAAAAAATTCTGGAATCCTTCGAACAAAATGAGCGATTTTATATATATAACATGATAAACGCTAAAAGACCTAACTAACAGTTTGCATAATATGCCACATTGACAATTGTCAAAACAACTGGTTTTACAAGAGAACTAGAAGAAAAAAAATAAAATGTTGAAATGGAATAAATAAATAAATAAATTTGTTTTTTCACAGCATTTAAAATTATAAGCAGTTTAAGTCAATTTATCATTTAAAATTGTTTTTTTTTTCAATATGTTAGGTAGGGACTTTTGAGTTTTAGGTAAAGATATACATATGTATGTCCATAAACATATAGTCACCTTAAATTTAAACGGACGTAACTACACAAAAATTCGAGATAGTTTTTCATTGATTTTGGTTCGTTTTATTAAACTACATGTTCACAAAAAAAATTCAAGATCCCTGTGAACAAGACTGGCGACTTATTAAAGAATACCAACACCTTGTGTTCTTGTTGATTTTGTAAAGTTTTTTGCTTGTCCTGTAAAAAACAAATAAAAATATAGTTACGTCCGTTTGCATTTACGGCATACGATATGTATGCATTGTAAAACTTATTACCAAGATTGTCTGTACTTAAAATGTTCGCTGTTTAAACACAAAACCAGTTAGTTATTGCTATTAATCCCCTTAGGGGTTTGAATATGTCCAAGTCCTAAATAAAATTGGTTTTTATATTTCAACTGTCCTTTTTGTTTGTCCGGTTTTTTTTAACATTTTGGTGTAGCTTAAATTTATTAAAGTAACTTTTGTAAGTTTTAAATTCTAATGTACTAAAGCTTGAGTCTTTGTAATTACAGGGTCCTTAAAATCTTTTACTGCATCTTCTGCTAATAATGTCGTTGTTGTTGCTGTTGTTGCCGTTGTGATATTCACAATATCTTGCGCTTGACTTGTGGCATTTGTATTATGAGTATATGAATTCAAACTAAAATCATATTTGGAGGAGACCTTTGTCGGCGTGGCTGCTTCTGTTCGCAGTGTTGAGGATGATGATGTTGTTGTTGTTGTTGTCTTGGATTCAATGGAGGAATTTTTAGATTTTGTTAATGCACTTGCAGCGTAACGTTGCAGCACCTCGTTTGAGGTCTGCTTAAAATTTTCCTGCATTAATTTGTGTACTTTTTCCATCAATTCCGGTAGATCGTCTTTGGTCAAACCTTCTGTAGATATTGGCGGTAAAGTGGTTATAATAATATTGCCAGCATTTAGTATTTTCTTTTTATCGTTTAGAAAACTACAATACGAACTAAATACAACCGGTAATATAGGAATTTGCTCATCTATGGCCATATGAAAGGCTCCTTTTTTGAAGGAATGTATGTCGCCTGTGTTGCGCCGTGTGCCTTCGGGAAATACCCATAATTTGATTTTTTGTTTTTTAATTTTACTATTGACTTGATTCAAGGTATCACGAGCTTTTTCACCTCGCACACGATCAATGAATATTAGGCCAGCCAACCAGGCAGCCAAACCAAACGGCCAGGCATAAAATAATTCACGTTTAGCCACCACCGTGCACTTGTCCATGACGTGCCAAATGTTGAACATGCCTGGAAAAGAAAAGATCTTTTTTTAATAATTTTTTAAATTTGGATTTACACTATGAATGTTTTCATTCAGGAAGTCTGAGTTTTTTGGTAATAGGGAAGGGAAGAATGGCATGTGAAACCAACTTAATTTAACGTTTTGTTAAAAAGATGACAAAAACTGGTTAAGACATGTCAGGTTTAGCTGAACAGTTTCTCTTTAATTCTTATTTAAACCTGCGCACAGTGGGTTGAAATATAGGTAAACTAAGGATTAGTGTTTAAACAGAATTGAGCCTTCAACTTGAGGCAAAAATCCTTAAGCCCATAATTAAAAATCCTAAAGCCATAAGTAACTTAATATTATCTCTTATTTTATTGTTTTAATTTTTTCTTTTGTTTTTAAATTACTGTTTACAAAATGGGGGGAGGAGGGCCTACCCTATATTGCGAATGCAATTTCGATACGAAAGCTAAATGTCAATTTGGTACTCTACATCGCTTTTCGCAAAGTTCTTATAAATTAAGCAACACTGGCAATAAAAATTAATAATGGTACAAATTAACAGCAACTAAATAACAAAATATGTAAACATTTTAAATTTGAAAATTTAAATAAAATAAATATTGATGATATACGCAAAGACAAAAAATAAAAAGATACGAACGAAAGTGCGCAAACGCGTTAAGCAGTACCAATTAGTAGATTTGGTACCATTTTCTTTCGCATTGGAATAGAGAGTAGCCCCCAGCTTTCGAATTAATCCTTACTTTTAGTCAATTTCAACCCTCTGTACTGTGTTCACGTTTATATGCAATTAGCATTGCCTTTTAATTAAACGCATCCGGTAGGCTAGCTGGTAGTGGGCTAGTCTATCAGTACCGGGGTTGCGGGTTCGATACCCGCCAGAGACTCTAGTCTCCTGCAGACAAGCAAAAAGCTTCGCGGGATTTAGCAAAGGAATAATAAAAAAAAAAAAAAAAAAACAAGAACAAAAGGAAAAAAATGACGAGTACGGTCACATCTGTACCTCTTTTCATTCTCTTTTCCCTTCTCTCCCTAAAACTCAAAATTTGACGAGTTAGCTGGATGCGTGTGAGCCAGCACTACTAAGTAAACAGGTAAAAATACAATTTTATTAAAAAAAATTTTAATCTGTAGACGCGATTGAAAGTTTGAAAGAGAGTTTGAGAGCCCAGACTTAAGAAGACTGAATTCGAAATATGAAAATTGTATTCTCAATTGAATTTTGTATAGAAAATTGTATGCGCAATAAAGAAAAATCATATTGTCACTGTAATGTTCTGTAGAAAATCGTATTTGCAATGGAAAATTTGCAAAACTAAATGGTAAAACAACAGTAAATTTATGTATTTACCTAAAACATCTAACGATGACTGATGATTTGCTACTATTATACAGGCCCGATCCTTTTCTAAATGTTCTTTGCCTCTCAGCTCCCATCTCAGACCAATCAGGGCTGTTATTCGATGACAAAAGGTACTGGCCAAGCTAGAAATAAATACAATAATCTGATTAAAACTTTAGTAAAAATGTTTATTAAAAAAGTAAATTGTTATTTAATCATTAAAAAAATTTTTTTCTTTAAATTTTAAATTAAATTATTACAACTTTGCAACAATTTTCACTGGAAAGTGTTCATGTAAGTGTTGCCGGAATCCAAAATAAATTTTACACAAACAAAGCATCAAAATTATCCAAAATTTTATAATTTAAGCAAAACAAATTTAGAGTTTAAATACATACATATTTTTTGCGAATATATACAGGGTGGCTCAAAATAAACTATATTGTTTAAACTGTTCATAACTTTTTTATTTATGCGTTTATTATTAATTTTTTTTAATTGGTGAATTTTATTTTATTAGCCTAGACAAATTATATCCTGTAAGTATTGACTTGACCATTTTCTGATTCGAACATACCTGTGCTTTTTTCATAATTTACATAACTTTTCGGAAAATTTCTGGTGAAATGTTCCTGGTTTCAATTCGTATGTTGATTTTTAGTTGGAGGATGCTTTGTTGGCTTATATACTCAAATATGTACAAGTAAAACTGTCGGGAGCTATCAAATCCGATGAGATTGGAAAAAATTTGTTCGCCGAATATATCTCTTACCAAAGCCATCGCGGCACCTGCAGTATCTGCTGTAAAACCAGGAGATTGGATGAAAGAAATAATTTACGAGTTCAAACAATTTGTACTGAGGTTGTTTTTATAAACAAATCGGGAATTGTTGAAAAGTTATTATTCGTAATAGAAAGTTGGTTTTGAGAAAGTGATTTTTCGTTTTCCCTGAAGTATTAAAACTTCCGTTTATTCGAAACAAATAGTATGGAAATCGTTATACACAGTACACATTTTTCGAATTCGTAAATTATTTTTTTGAATCGAAATACGCGGTAACCCCCCTGGCCTAACAAAAGTCCGATATCTACAGTTGACAGACATTAAAACATCATTATCATTTTCAAAAATATGAGCAAATCGTCCTTTAGGACGATATACCGCACTAAACAGTAAGTACATTTAGGCAGGTGTAACTGTCGCTGTTAAGCTGCTGTTGGATTCTTTGTAGCCCGAGTCCTACAGTTTGGCTTGCTGACATAGCCATAGCCGATTTTAAACTTAAATCGGCTTTAAATTCATATGGACAACATTGTTCTAAAGTATACTTTAGGAAAAGCCGACTTTATTTTTGACTTTAATTATGGGCCAATTAATCAGAATCAATCGATTAGCTAGTTATGGTTTTTCGCTTATTGAAACTGTCAAAATAAAAGTTTTGTTAACATTATGTTACAGAATTAACATGTTTAACTAGTTAAAGTAACAACAAATTTCCAGTTGTTGTTGTATTGTGGCCACCTGCTTTATACATGAATTCGCCTTGGACATTTCCAATTTGCAAATTTTTGTTTAATTGATTAGTAATTTTAGTTATTCTATCTATCTCTCTCTCTCTCGTTGCATGTTTCTGCCAGTAAAAAGAAAATTAACAGACCTATTGTCTTTAAACAAAAAAAAAAAGGTCGTAAGAAAAGTAACTGTAATCAATTGGACAATCAATAACTTAATTAATGTAAAATGTCATCATTATAAATGACTTATAAACCATAAGTTGTTAATCCCACTAGATTTGTAAAAAAAAATAATTTACAAGTAAAACAGAAAAAGGTTTGTTCAATATGTATTACTAACTATTATGTATGTATGTATGTATGTCTTTAAAATAAATAATGAAATAATTGATTAAAAACTTGACATTTATTTTTATTTTAGTTAAAATGTCACTTAAAGGAAAGAAAGATTTTTTAATTAATTTATGTAATTCTTAATGAAAATAAATAATTAAGAACTTTAAATTTAATTGTATCTAACAAATAATATTAATATTTAAAAAGCATTTTAAAACTGTTTGGAAACACACAACCACTTCAAAATTATCAGTACTGAAATACGTAATCAAATTACAGTATTCATAAACATAAGTCTTTTTTAAGTGGGGTTTTTTATATCCACACCACAATGGTAGAGAGGGTATTATGCATTTGTGGTGATGTGTGTAACACCTTAAAATATTGGTCCTAGCTAGACCCACCTTAAAGTATACCGAAAATATACGATGTACGTCCGGCTGGCTGACTGTCTATGTAGCCTTGTGCGCAAAGTACAGGTCGCAATTTTAAAGATAATGAAATTTGGGATTGGCTATTGAAAATGGAGCGAATCGGTCCATAATTTCATATAGCCCCCATACAAGCTGCTTTACGGAATAGGGCCTTTGTACCCACTATCAAACCAATTTTAATGCAATTAAAAACATAGATAGTAGATCCATATTTATATGGACACAAAAGCCAAGCATTTAAAAAAAAATAGGACCACGAAGGGAGATAGTTGGACAATTTCTGCCTCTCAGAAACTATCAAAACGATTTAAATGAAATTAAAAACATGAATAGAATCCTATTCATCTAGCCATTAGTTATGCATTTTTCAAAACAAGGTACCAAATAGGTACACTTGCAAAAATTTGTTCTTATATACTGTGGTGTATGGTATCATGTGGTCAGGCTAGACCGACTATACTTTCTTACTTGTTTTTTATTATGGCATGTAAGTAATAATTTATTTTTGTTTTTAATATACTCGTAGTAACCATTTGATTTTGAGACCCTTCAACACAAGTAGAAATATAAGGTTGTCAATTCGTTTGCAATTTCTAGAATATTGATGTTAGACCATAAAGTATTTACATGTATCCTTGGTCCTTTTGAGTAGCGAAGTGTGTTGGTTGAAACGGGTTTTACGAAGATGATACATTTGTAACCCATATGCTCCCGGAATAAGAAGTTTGACGCACAGCGTCCATACCACATGAGCTGAGAAATAAATTGGCTCTTCAAAATTATAGTGAAGGGTATACATATAACATGCGGCACAGCCAAATATATGAATTTTAATTGTTTTTTATCATACTGCAATAAATAAAATTTAATTTATTTCGTTGAAAACTTAATCTTTCAAGTACTAGCAATAAAAACCATTTCCGATACGGGTCATATTTGCGTTCCATTAAATGTATAAAGAGCTATAAACAAAGTATAGCAATCGAAGACCAAAATTCATTAATATAAAACAAGAAACTGTTGTAAAAAATATTAATTTTATTTTATTTTAACGATTTAGTACATGGAACAGTAGACTTTAATACATGAAAACAAGAGTTTAACTTAGGCTATAGCCTAAGATGACCGTACTCCATGATCCTAAAATTACGAAGGTGGGTCTAGAGAACGCACGGAAATGTTAAATACTAAACTCAATTTCTGACAAACCACAGGAATTTAAATCAATACCTACACAGGTTTAAACTAAATACGACCGCATTACGAGGCATGATGATCAGGAGAAGAACAGGTCAACATATAATCTTCGAGCGTATAAAGTGATCAAATAAGAGACGGGTGCAGTAAAGACAAGTGGTTGCGACGATAACAGCACAAATCTTTGTTCGAATGTCTGTCTATAGTATACGCTATAGACTAGACAACAATCTAAACTATAAACTATACATACTTTTGTCCAAAATCTAGACTAGACGATAATCAAAATTATTGCCAAGACAAAATTCGATGCTATACAGTCGGAAATAATAAAAGTTCGTAGAAAATTTCGCATTGAACTTTTATTGATGAAACTCACTACTCTCTATTCTTCCATAGAGCAACTCTGTACCCATGTTCTGTAACTTTGGTGAGAACTTCTCGCATCGAAAATATGTGAAACAAAATATTCAATCGTTTCTCGAAAAGTGAGAAAAAAGTCTAACTCATGTCGAAAACTATCAAAAGAGATTACGTCGTTACGTTATAAATGTCATAATCCACTCGAAGCCGATGTGAACTTACAGACGTTGAGAACGCCAGTAACACATATCGTTGACGGCGGCCAAAATTATTAAAATTTAAACATTTTCAATGACGGCGGCGTAAATACAACCGTCGGCTATAGCAAATTATGTAGACTGCGACTTTAATTTTTGTTGTTTAAAATATAGCTTTGAAAACATTCGTATATTTTTCTAAAATGTTAAAAGCAAAATAATTAAACAATGAAAAAATCAGTAAAAAACAAAATACTTATATCTTCCATATTATTGTTCATTGCATATTTAATATATTTTTTAGTGGTAATATATTTTCTCATCCCGTTTTTATGCGTGAGTTTATTTGACAGTTCAAAGCGGGAACTTTCTCACAAAAATTTTACTGGCACACTTTTTCTGTAAATTGGCGAGTGATGTCCTTACGTGGCAGCTATTACTCGCTAAAAATGTTACAGACGCATTTAAGTGAGAAAAACAATTGTTTGTTTCACTTCGTGGCTTTTTTGTTTCATTTCTCGCATTTCAATCGAAAAGTTTCTCGAAGCGAGAGTTACAGAACATGGGCACTGGAGATTCTAAAAAATTAAATTGGGAAGTATAAATCGACAAATAAACAGGTCATTTGGCAAAAGGTTCAATTAAAATCAAACTATCAATTAAAAAATGGTTAAAAACAAAGTATTTCAATTTAATTAATCTTATAATTGAATCAATTATTTTTTTAGTGGTAGCCCTGCTTTAGTCAACTGTTTAAGCAAGGCGTATTCATTTATATATTAATTCGCCTTGTTTTCGACATTACATGACCGAAAAACTAAATACCTTGTTGTCATGGCCCAATTAGTAGGTCTGCTCGAAACGCCTACTGATTTTTTGTAGAGTTATATTTTTACCTTGAAATTGTTCTTGTAGCAATTGTTTTTGACATCTTGTCCATTTATTACACAAACAAATGCATTGGGTTTTGACATCTTTAACATAATTTACACAAACAAAATGCGTGTTGTTTTTTCTTATGCGTGTTGTAGTTTTGCGCAGACCTAATTATTGGGCCATGGTTGTTGTATTTTGTGTTCTTGACTTGTAGTAGTCTCGCCGCCGCCTATAGTAAATTCGCCTTGGACATTAATGGGAATATAATGACAACTCTCCCTAATGCTTATTATACCATTGGTTTTAATAAATACTCTAACCATTTTGATACTGGCAATTCCATGATACACTGACACAACAGCAAATAATACAGCATATTTTACAGATGATCATAATAAAAATGCAAAGTTGCATTTTATTTATTTCCTCTTGCTTTTGTTAACTTTACTCTTTATTGTATTAGTTTTCTTTTAACAATCGTGCAAGTCGGAAGTACATAAATCGAAACATGAGTTAAAATTTAATAATAATTAATAATAATAAAGTGTAATAAATATTTAAAAGTGTTTAATTAAATAATTATCTAAAAAGTGTGTGAATAAGTTGTATTAGTTGTGTTGATAAGGGTTTGGGATGCTGCTTGAATAGAAAATATTTTGAGGAATGGCGGCTGGCTAAAAAAGGCAAGTTATTAAGATTTTTATTTAATGAATGCCATTTTTCTCAAACTGCCTCTACAGGATTTTAATTTTTTTAAGAATTTTAAAATATAATTTATGGCTATCGTTGTTTTGTGTAACATAATTTTTTTTAAAGATTTGTTAATGCAATATTTTGCCTTGTTTAATGGCATGCAAAAGTTAAAATCAGCGTTGCCGTTGTGTCACTAAAGTGTTTTGGCGATTGCCTTCTCTATGCTCCTTCTTTTAAGTACCCTTTTACATAAATCATTTAAAATCAATTCGTGCTACTTTTTGCCCATTTATGACATCATGTCACGAAATTTTTATCAAGAATAAATAGAAGAGATACTAGAATGAATTCTTTTAAGATTTTTAGAACCAGTTTTTATAAATATGCAAACAAAATGTATATAAATATATACTACATATTATATCGTTAGCTAAATTGACAAAAAGGAGTAACTAGCAAATGCATAAAAAATTATCAGTAGTTTTTTATCATTAAAAAAATTGTTTAAAAAGTATTTCAATTTAATAAATGTGATAATTGAATCAATTATTGTTTAAGTGCTTTAGTCAACGGTTTAAGCAAGGCGAATTCATTTATATATTAATTCGCCTTGTTTTCGACATTACATGACAGAAAAACAAAATACCATGTTGTATTTTGTGTTCTTGAATTGTAGTAGTCTCGCCGCCGCCTATAATAAATTCGCCTTGGACATTAATGGGAATAAAATGACAACTCTCCCAAATGCACCTACCTTACTTAAACTTATTATACCATTGGTTTTAATAAATAATCTAGCCAACATGATAACCATTTTGATACTGGCAATTCCATGATACACTGACACAACAGCAAATATTACAGCATATTTTGCAGATGATCATAATAAAAATTAAAAGTTGCATTTTTTTTATTTCCTCTTGCTTTTGTTAACTTTACTCTTTATTGTATTAGTTTTCTTTTAACAATCGTGCAAGTCGGAAGTATGTACATAAATCAAAACGTGAGTTAAAATTTAATAATAATTAATTATAATAAAGTGTAAAATTAAATAATTATCTAAAAAGTGTGTTAATAAGTTGTATTAGTTGTGTTGATAAGGGTTTGGGTTGCTGCTTGTATAGAAAATATTTTAAGGAATTGCTGGCTAAAAAAAGGTAAGTTCTTAAGATTTTTATTTATTGCCATTTTTCTCAAACTGCCTCTACATGTTTTTAATTTTTTTAAGAGTTTGTAAATATAATTTATGGCTATCGTTGTTTTGTGTAACATAATTTTTTTTAAAGATTTGTTAATGCAATATTTTGCCTTGTTTAATGGCATGCAAAAGTTAAAATCAGCGTTGCCGTTGTGTCACTAAAGTATTTTGGCGATTGCCTTCTCTATGCTCCTTCTTTTAAGTACCCTTTTATATCATTTAAAATCAATTCGTGCTACTTTTTTACCATTTATGACATCATGTCATGAAATTGTATCAAGAATAAATAGAAGAGATACTAATATGAATTCTTTTAAGATTTTTAGAACCAGTTTTTATAAATATGCAAACAAAATGTATATAAATATATACTACATAATATATCGTTAGCTAAATTGACAAAAAGGAGTAACTAGCAAATGGATAAATTCATAAAAAATTATCAGTAGTTTTTTATCAATTAAAAAAATTGTTTAAAAAGTATTTCAATTTAATTAATGTGATAATTGAATCAATTATTTTTTAAGTGGTAGCCCTGCTTTAGTCAACGGTTTAAGCAAGGCGAATTCATTTATATATTAATTCGCCTTGTTTTCGACATTACATGACAGAAAAACAAAATACCCTGTTGTATTTTGTGTTCTTGACTTGTAGTAGTCTCGCCGCCGCCTATAGTAAATTCGCCTTGGATATTAATGGGAATAAAATGACAACTCTCCCAAATGCACCTACCTTACTTATACTTATTATACAATTGGTTTTAATAAATAATCTAGCCAACATGATAACCATTTTGATACTGGAAATTCCATGACACACTGACACAACAGCAAATATTACAGCATATTTTACAGATGATCATAATAAAAATGCAAAGTTGCATTTTATTTATTTCCTACTCCTTTTGTTAACTTTACTCTTTATTGTATTAGTTTTCTTTTAACAATCGTGCAAGTCGGAAGTACATAACTCAAAACGTGAGTTAAAATTTAATAATAATTAATAATAATAAAGTGTAATAAATATTTAAAAGTGTTTAATTAAATAATTATCTAAAAAGTGTGTGAATAAGTTGTATTAGTTGTGTTGATAAGGGTTTGGGATGCTGCTTGAATAGAAAATATTTTGAGGAATGGCGGCTGGCTAAAAAAGGCAAGTTCTTAAGATTTTTATTTAATGAATGCCATTTTTCTCAAACTGTCTCTACAGGATTTTAATTTTTTCAAGAATTTGTAAATATAATTTATGGCTATCGTTGTTTTGTGTAACATAATTTTTTTTATAGATTTGTTAATGCAATATTTTGCCTTGTTTAATGGCATGCGAAAGTTAAAATCAGCGTTGCCGTTGTGTTACTAAAGTGTTTTGGCGATTGCCTTCTCTATGCTCCTTCTTTTAAGTACCCTTTTACATAAATCATTTAAAATCAATTCGTGCTACTTTTTGCCCATTTATGACATCATGTCACGAAATTGTATCAAGAATAAATAGAAGAGATACTAGAATGAATTCTTTTAAGATTTTTAGAACCAGTTATTTTAAATATGCAAACAAAATGTATATAAATATATACTAAATAATATATCGTTAGCAAAATTGACAAAAAGGAGTAACTAGCAAATAAATAAACTCATTAAAAATTATCAGTAGTTTTTTATCAATTAAAATAATTGTTTAAAAAGTATTTCAATTTAATTAATGTGATAATTGAATCAATTCTTTTTTTAGTTGAAAGAAAATTTAAAATTTAATTTTGATTTAATTAACATTTTAGTTGTTTTGAAATAAATTTTTCTTCAAATCTTAATTGAATTTTTCGTTTAAAATAAAATAATTTAAACTTGTAAAATTGTTGTTGGAAATTGTAAAAACCTGAGCTATAGTTAATTAAATCAATTAATACATTGTTTGAAACGGCAAAGTTTTTTAATAATTTTTTTAATTAAAAATATCATTTATTGAAAAAAAAAATATTCACAATTTTCAATTTTTACAATTTTTGTAATCAGTATAATCGTTTTGCTAATAAGTGCAAAATCAACAACTTGTTTGCTTGATTTTATGAATTTGGTATGAACAGGGCTGCCAGATTTGACGATTTTTGGTTCCAAAATTAGCAAAGTGCTGATTTGCTGATTTTTTTTCTAAAAAATTACGATTTTATTCAGTCTTTAAAATAAGACAATTTTAAAGTTTTTAATGTTTGTTATTAGGCAGCACAGAAAATTGTAATTTGGCAAAAGGTTCAAAAAGCTTGAAACCAAATTTCCCCGGATACCTGCACCAAACTCGTGAATTCAATGAAGCAGAAATCCGAAGAAGTAATTAAAATGAAAATGTTTTAAATTTTACGACTAAGTTATTGGCTTACTATTAGCAGTCAACTCGCCAGGGTATTACACAGTTTTTGGAGCCTTATCCACAAGTCCGCGTTCGACCTAAACCTTCGCTGAGAGCTTCCACAATCCGCCCCCAGAGTATATTGGTCTCCACAAGTAAAGCGTCGTAAATTTGTTTATGGTACTCCCACCAGTCAAAAAAAACACGTTAAAATTGTGAAGCTATAAACCATTACTTATTTACTTAATCGGCTATTACATAACATTGGTTCCTGTAGCCGAACGTAGAATAGATTGACAAGTAAGTGACACAAGGTTCCAGATATCTTCTTCCACCTGATCTCTCCCCAGGAGTTTGGTCTTCCCCTTTTGCGTGAACCGTCACCAGGTTCTTATTCAAAAGACTTTTTAGCTGGAGCATCTTCATTCATTCTCACAACATGACTTAGCCAACGTCTCCTTTTTTGTGCACGGGACAGAATATACTGAGGTTTCAATCATCGGTTATGCTTTCTTCTAGCCATATTCTTAAAGCAAGCTGATGCACACGCCCTATCAGAGTGTCATCGCCGGTCTTAACCAGTTCAACTGACAATTCATCGGCTCCTTCTACCTTATTATTCTTCAACCTGGATACTGCTATTTAAGCCTAATTCTGGCTACACTAAATACTGTTGTCTGGGATTGGTTCTGTAGTATCTTCGTCGCCGCTGCTATCGGATACCAAAAGGTAAAAGTTGGACAAAATTTTCTTTCCATATCCTTAGCGTACTATCGGTTTCTGTTACCAGATTACCTTCTTTGCCTTTACAGGAGGATGTGCCTGTACCAAAGACCTCTGTCTGGTGCTTCACTCTTTGGCAAAATTCGGACTTAATTCTGGCTCCAGTACCTTGCTATTTCTCTCTTTTTCTTGCGGAATAGACGCTTTTCCTTTTCTACCTCTCCTTTGGTTGGCTCGTTGCTGCTGAATGCAGAGTTCCCCTGTATGCCAAATTCTTCGCTTCAGTAGCATTACTACACTCTCAATCGTACTATGGGTTCATCAGTACCCAGGTATGGATTGTGGAACGTTTTCCATAGAGTGGGTCTGTTGCTGTCTGTTGTACCTGCAGCTTTCCGACGTTCAGCTTCCGTGATGTGTCATCGTACGTTTCTCGCTACATTAAGAAGGGTGCGAACCTTTGGTGCCACTATGTATTGATCTAAATCGATCGTACGTCTAACATACTGGATGAATGCCGTCCAACTATCATAACATAATCAATCTGGTTTCTCGTTGTTTGATCTGGGGACAGTCACGTGGCCTTATGTATATCGAGATTTCGAAATCAGGTGCTGCTAACTACCATGTTTTTTGCGGCGAAGAAGTCTGTTAGCCTCATTCCTTTATCGGATGTTTTTTTATTTTTCCGATTGTTGGACCACAGATATTCTCCTTTCCTATTTAGAACAATTTAAATGTCATGGCCGGGTCAGCGGTCATATGTTCTCTCTAGGCGCTCGTAAAATATAACTTTGGTATGTGCGTCCTTGTCTTCGGTCGGGGCATAGGTACAAATAAGACTGATGTTGAAGAATTCGGCTTTTATACGTATTGTGGCTAGTCTCTTATCCACCGGATACGAGGGGGTTGAGTCTTAGAGTAATCACAAACCCACAGCCTAACTCATATCTTGTTAAATGATAGATATAATACAATATTTTTGGTATCGTTGTGACGTCTTTCCCATTCCATTGCACTTCCTGTAAGGCGGTAATATCGGCGTTGTACTTTTCAAGTACATCCGTCAGTGCGTATACCGCACCTTCTCTGTAGAGAATTCGGAAATTCCAGATGCAGATTCGTATATTGTGTCCTTAAAACATTTGAGGGGGTCGTCAACATCAGGGGGTACATTTATCTTTTTCTTTGTTTGTTCATATTAGGTATATATCCCGACGCCTCAACCATATTTGCGAATGTACCAAAAATTAAAATTATATATGGGCCTGATAGCAAAAAGGTAACAAAATTAAAATATCCCTACTATTTTTTCAGACATAGATACATATCGTTACCTAAAACACAAAAGGCCCTATCTTACACTTTGAAAATTTTACAGGAGAAGCAAAAAACTATTTAAAATGGTAAATTGATAAATTGCCTCAAACTGTTTATAATTAATCTTTTTTCTATTTTTCTTGCTAAACCTACCAGTGGTTTTGACAAATAACAATGTAGCATATAATGCAAACTGTTAGTTATGTCTATTAGCGTTTATCGTATAATATTTTGTAGATAGGGCTTTTTGTTTTTTGTTAATAAAATCGCTAATTTTGGTCGAAAGATTCCAAAATTTGTTGTGGACATTTGTGTTGATGCAATACATTAGAATCAATGAAAAAGTCGATTTTTAGTTTTTGGTTAGTTAGGGCCTTTTGCGTTTTAGGTAACGATATGTATATTTTTAATAACATAAATTTTTCGAATACAGCTGAACTGTAACTATTTCTTAATTTTTGATACATATACAAACTTAATAGTTTTAATTTAATAATTTCATCTTATTTATTAAATACTAATTAAAAATTGAAGAAACTATCACAAATTGTATGTGTTCCTATTATTTCCGACACTATAGATAAGACAACAGGTAAAACTAAAGGCCAGACAATATTCGATACTAAATACTAGATAATAGTTAAGACTATAGGTTAGCCAATAATCGAGGCCATATACTTGACAATAGTCTTTTATTAAAAACTTTCCAATTGAATATTTTATTTTTTAAAAGGTCATTAAACATAAAACAATAAATATTTCGTTCTCAGCTTTCAAGACTCTTGGCTATCATGTTTGTTGCCCTTATCAAGTGTGCACGTGTCAAAATTATGTCATTCTTATAAGTGTGTCATAAAATTTGAAAGGAATAAGAGACATTAATTATATTTATTAATGTCAAAATCAATATATGTATTTACTAGCCCTCAAATGGCCGTCTTCTATTTTATTCATACTATAAATATTTATTTAAGTTTTATTAATTTCAATTGGGCAAACACTACACAAACAAACTATTGCTTATATGTAAACTATTAATTATAAGTTTAAAAATTTTAATTAGTAATTATATACTAGAAAAAGCGTTAAATTTTGTAAATAAGAAATCCAATAAAAAGTTTAGAAAAACTATTTTACTAAAAAGGAATAAAAGGCACGCTACATATTTTTTGAAAAATATTGTTATATATTCAGCTTAAAATTATCAAAAGTTCTATTTTTATACCTTTTTCCACTACGGGGGCGGGACTCTAAACTGCCAACTCTGCTTGGTTTGCGTTAACAACAATGAACACGTTCATAAGACGTAACTGTTGTGCATCCGTTGAGTGTTTGACTTAGTCGTAATTTACACTATGGACATTTATTGCCGGAAAGACCAGGTTCAACTAAGCGTTTCGACTTAGAAACGCTTAGTTGAGCCTCCGCTCAGATCAAAAGTTGCCATTTTTTTCCATCATAAAATTTTTCAGCTACCTAGAGTCAACATGTTGTGCTCAACCTCAATTGCGGATCGAAGAGCCTTATTTATTAATTAAGTTAAGTTAATAAATTTTAATTATTTCTTTTGTCATGCTTTTATTTATTTTTAGTTGTTTATATTTATTAGCTGTTTATTTTGCATTATATTCATGAAGCATTTTCTAAACGTAAATGGTTTGTAGCAGTTTAGCTCAACAGCTACGTCACAAATTATTTGAACTAATGGGTCGATTACGGATGGTAACTGAACTGAAGTTGAGTTGCCAGTAGCGAAATCAGTATGTAACTAGAAAAGTGCCGAAAAATTCTGTTATAACTGTGGCATCACTGACAAAAAGGAGTTTATTTTAAAAGCGTCGTTACCATTAAAAGGGAAACTTGACAAATGTAAACGCTGTTTTCAAAATAACAGAAGTTTTCGGCACTTTTCTAGTGATGACACTATCATAATCCAAAAATGTAGAAAGGAATAAAATGAGATAAGAACATCATGTTAATATGTTAAATGATGTTAATTTTTTGGCTTTATGCATTTCTTATGGGAAGATGTTAATATTTTCACAAATGGATGGCAGATGTTAGATGTTGATCAGAGTAAAAAGGCTATAAACCTGTAACAAATAATGCAATTGTAGCAAAACTTGATTTGTCAAAGTTATAAAGCACTAAAAACAAACACAACCAAACTTAATGAAGATAGTTTCGTAACTTACCATAGGCCCCACATAAAGTGCACTCTCGAAAAAAAATGTTAGTACAGTTTAAAACTGTTAAGACTAACCCACATATTCATAAAAAATATTTTAGGTTTATAGCATCCCAGGAAAAACTTTTTGAATTTTGGTAATAGGTCGTAATTATTTCATACATTACCTGGTAAGTAGTTGTCATTACAATTATCATTATTCTGAAAACCTCAATAGGTACTTGCTAGTAATGACTTCAGGAAGTACTTTTCACTACTGTTTTTTCAATTATGAATATTTGCTTACTAATAATCAGCTAAATAACTACTTATAGGTTAGCTTGTTTTCAATACTGAATATTTACTTACTGGTAACTAGCTCCATAACTACTTATTAAGTATATTAACTAGCGCCAATAAAATAAAAACTAGTTATTTTTTGGCTTCTAGTAAGTATATTGTAACTACTGAATTCTGTGGACAACTCGAACAAAAATAAGTAGTTATTCAGCCGAAAAATAAGTAGTGTTCATATGTCTCCAATATTACTTGCTAACTTACCAGGTAAGTAGTGTTTTTGCTGGGATATTTATGAAACGAATTTTCTATTAAAATTTGTTTAATAAATCTTTTATTATTCAGAAATATTTTTTATGAATGTGGGGGTCATATTGTAGTAAAATTTGGTCTGTCATAGTTTTAAAAGACACAAAATCACACTTTCAAATTTCGTTAAGATCAGTCGATAATTTACCATGGCTCCAATATAAATTCCCCTCCTGAAAATCTTTTAGTACACCTAGAGAAAAAACATGTTTAAATATGGTTACCTCCAATAAAACTATTTTTAAAGACAATTTTAAACATATGATTATTAATTTAACCATATTATTGTCACCGACAACCATATTATTGTTAAACTAGTCCACCATCAAGAAGCCACAATCATATTATGGTTGCCTCCGAACATGTTATGATTAATAATAACTAAAGTATGGTTAACACTTATAAAAAGCATGGTTGTTTTTCAACCATAGCATGTTGCTCTTGGAAAAGAGAAAAATGCGATTGTTAATTTAAAAACAAATTATCGTCATATTTAACCATAACATGTTTAGAGGCAACCATAATATGATTGTAGCTCCTTGATGGAGGACTAATATAATCATAATATGGTTGTCGCTGTCAATTATATGGTATGATTAAACATAATATGTTTAAAATTTTATTTAAAAATAGTTTTGCGTGTAGGTTCTAAACTGTTAAGACTCATGATTGTATTCAAATTAAGTTTTATATGACTATACATAAAAGCATAAACCTTTCGGTTGGTCGGCCAATAATTTAATATAGGGTTCAACCACAACCAATTCCAATACTGACGTCAGTTTTTATAAAGATTGATTGATATTTTATAGATCGCAAATAGAGCCCACTCCAGAAATATTCTAACTGTCGGTTAAGAGTATCAAAGATTCGGCATAGCCGAACATAGCAGTATAACTTGTGCTTTACATTTATATAGTGGAGTTTTCTTGCTCTCAAAATTACCGGTTGTTACCAGGGATGTTAAATTTTGTACAATTGTACTTTTTTTGGTACATTTTGAACTTCTTAAGTACCGTGACTCATTTGGTACAATTTAAAAATGTTTCATAGTTCCCCCTTTTTAAATTTTTAGTATAGCAAACAAATTATTGAGTTCTTTTCATTGCATTTATGTTGTACAACAAATCTTTAATGTAATTGGCGCTTAAATATGCGACTAAAACTGTGGTGTATAGGGCGCTTAGTCCCCTTTTACAATGTGGCAAGTGAAAGGCAGACAGACGAAGTTTGTTGGTAGAGGGCGACGCTGTATACCTGGCACACTTACTTTTTTCCTCTCTCGCCCTCAAACTTCGTCTGTCTGCCTTTCACTTGCCACATTGTAAAAGGGGACTTATGATACCCCCAGACGAGACAGCATTGGTTAAAACCTGTGTTACTACTTTTGTTTCCTTTTTACCACAGACGATGACACTAAAAGCAAAACATCAGTATTTTTTTTTTTTTTTTTTTTTTTTTACTTAATGTAAGAAATATATGCGAAAGAAATTTTTCATATCCTGCTTTTTTTTGTTTTATTTTTATAACTTTCACATTTAATGTCCCCTAATTCTGTAAAATTTTTTAATCCATTTATAAAATTTCTCCATTTTTCATTGTTTTTAATGTTTATATTTATAAAATTTTTCCATTTTTCATTGTTTTTCTTTTTTGTGTACTATTGCAAATTTGTATGTACTTTTTTTGTTGTTTTAATAAATAAAACAAAATGGTGAAGGTCAAAAAGTACATTTTTTTTGGAAGTTGGTACAAAATTTAAAACCCCATTTAACATCCCTGGTTGTTACTATACTTTTCGATTAAGGCCAAAAATGGATTAAAGCCAAAACTGTTTTTTCGAATTTCATACAAATTATTTGTTCTAAGGTCCATTTCGCTTGTAGTCCATTTTTTTTTTAAAGCCAAATTTTCTTTTCCACTCTGTTTTTTGTATTTTTTTTAACAAACTGGCTATATGTTTTTATTAACCTTTTTGACAACTTTTATAAATGTCAAATTATGATTAATTCAGAACAGTAGAAGAAATGAGTAAACGCGTTATATTCAGTGGTTTTGATGAAGAAAATAATTTTTATATAGTCCAAAATGTGGATTATACTAGGATTCACTTATTATCCATAAAAGGGCTTATAAAAAAATCGTTTATAGTCCACAAAAGTTGTGCAACTATAGTAGTGGACTATAAGCGAAAAATACTGTAATTCTAATTGCAAAACGATAACTTAAAGACTCTCCCAAAAGTAATCGGTCGACCTAAACCTTCGTAATATTTTTTTTTTTGCGTATTTTTCTTTTAGAATTTTTGCTTATTAATAGTTCATTTGCTGTACAAATATTGCGAATAGGCGCCATCCAAATTAAAATGATTTTTTAATATATTAGATTACTATAATTATTTTTGGGTTTATTACAAAGATAAGCAAGTATTTTAACTTATATTATCTTAGATAATGTTAAATAACTAAAACAATAACAAAATATCGGAAGCAAACAAAACATTTTTAATAAATTATTTCAAACTAGCATTTAACGCGCTACTTCGTTAGCTTCTGTCTTCCTTTCTGTCGTGGACATAATATTTATATGCCAAAGTAAATTTTTCTTGGTTTTAGCAAAAAACTACCACCAATTTTCATCTTTTACGTTCTCATTCACTCGGGACGCTGCACCTATACACTCATAAAATTATTACAGTAACTGATTGTGGGTAATTAAATTCGTTTTTGAATAAAAATATTGTTATTTTACGAGTAACTTTATTTTTAAAAATTTATGTTTGTTATTCAAAAAACAAACTACCAAAAAATAATGATTTCCATTTTAATATTGTTATGTAGTCTGATTTTTTGTCGGTTAAATTATATTTTTTTAAAGCAACAACTGTAAAATGTATGTAAAATTCTTTTATTTTAAATGAAATGTAAATGATCCGTTTTTTAAATACATTTTTAGTTGATTAAAATTAATTTTTTGTGGAATTTAGCTACAATATATTTTGAGTGTAGTTTTATGCTTCTAAGTTAAATATTATATTTTCTATTTTGATGCTATTTTACTCCCCCTTAAAAGATCAAAAATTTCAATATGAAATGGGACCCCAAAATTAAAACGTATGTATATATATGTGACGCGCAAAATAGAAAGGGACCTAAGGGTTTTGTTCAGGAGAGCCATTTTAAAGATTTAGGCCCTAATCATGTACAACGCAGCGTAACGCCACAGAACTAACGCAACGCCAAAGAATAACATTGAAAGCACAAACAATGTCATAAATATTTTGTAATTTTGTTGTTGCTTTCTACAGAAATTCACATTGCGTTTTAAAATTTCAAACGCTCCATTGCTTGTGTCTGTGCGATGATGAATCCGTCACTAACGTTACAATTTTATATACACGTATGTACATATATAGATAAATATGTAATTAATATTAAAAAAGCTCCCTTTAATTGACAGCGTATGGAATATTATTCAAACATAATTAACAATAGGTCTGTTTAATAAAAGACAATTTTTGCTTATTTTTAATAATTGTTGCTAGTAAAGTTCTAACCAGAATGTGCATATCCCGTCTTAAGCAACTGTGCGAATACATGCAAATCAAATGGGTCAAACCATATTGAACTTAAGAAAAGTTTTTGTGAAGTTTCATGAAACTGTCATGTGCTTAAGCAAAAAGTGAAACTGATAGCACATTCAGGATTTTTCTGTATTTACGTTTTCAAACCTTTACTGATTTTCCGGCGCTAGATTGGTAGACAAAATGAAATAAAAATATTTTTTTTATTTAAATCACATAAATTTACTACTAATTCAAGGAATATTTAAAAATGTAAAACACAAAAACGTAACTTATTTTTAATAAAAAAGGTAACGTTTCTATTTTTCTCCCTGGCAACACTAGTGTAGATATGCATAAAGGCACAACAATAAGGGCTACTTTACACTCTTCAATTTTAAGCAGTTAAGTCTTGAGTTTTTAGGATAGAAGGGAAAAGAGAATGCCATTTCTTTTCTCCTCTCTCCTAAAACCTCAAGACTTGACGGCTAAAACTTGAAGAGTGTGAACCAGCACCAATATGTTTAAGTTGGCTTTAGCAACTGTGCGAATACATGTAAATCATATGTGTCAAACAATATTGAATTTTAGGAAAATTTTTGTGAAGTTCTATGAATCCGCGAAACGGATCGCACTTTTCGTACGGAATCAAGTGTTTTTGATTTTGTTTTTTAAATGCATTTGGGAGACTTTTTTTAATTTTTGACAAGCAAGCTTATTTTTTTGAATAATTTAAAGAAAACTTTTGTAAATTTTGAATTTACTCTCTCGATGCAATTTTTTCTGCTAGTAAAATAAATGAACACACCTAATAATTACTTATGTCTACTTTTTTTAGTTCAACCACAAAACCGCAAAAATGCCATAAAAATTGTGTGTATAATTTTACTAGAATTTCCCATTTTAGTGGTGCCAACTGCAAACAAAAAAAAAACGCGTTGTTATAAAAAATAATCAAAAAACCGTTAGCAAAATATTGAATAATAAAAAACTACCTCGTCTGTAGTCGTCTAGTCTATAGTCGCTTACAATACAATCGTTTTCATTTGTAAACCTGCTTTAGGCGGGGAAGCAGCTCTTGCGTCATTATCGTTATTTCTGGAATGCAATCAGCCGTCCTTGATTGTCTGCCTTGGGCGTTTTACGTTTCCATTGTCCGCATTGGTTAAAGGGTTGGCTGTACCGCATTACAGTTTTTCGGGTTCGACATTGACCAATCGTTTACAACCTAATTTTTATATCGCTGTAGCAAACAAACAAAAACTGATTTTAATAATTACAAGGGGCTGACTTTGGAAGCTTCGGCTTCTACATGAAGGTTTAGGTTGTTTTAAAGCTTGTAGAGGAGGCTCATCAGGTGTAAGCTGTAATTGTTGATGACTTTATAAATATTTCGGGGCCAAATATCTGCTCCTTAGTGGCATTGCAGTTGTTGAAGGGGTAACTTAAACTAAATTAAAATACATTCGTTTTGTCTATAGTCGCCTAGACAGTATTCGGTTTGTAAATATTTGTTTGTTCTTAGGTATCTAGTTTGTAATCTTATGGTCTATTTATTTCCAGTCTTATTCGTCTAGTCTAACGTCTTCTAGGTTGTAGTCTTTTTGTCTATGATTTATGTTCTTTTTTCACTCTGCACCAAACATTTGCTTAATTATATGTATATCAATCATTATCGATAAAGTTTGAAAATTATTGCTGGTGTAAACGTTTTAATGCTTAAACTATTTAAAATGCATTTTTGTGGTGCATCTTAATTTACAAACAAATTAATTAGAATGCAAAACACAAAATGATTCAAACTCAATGTAATTTATTAGTAAACGCTTTGATTTTGTTAGAAAAATTCTATAATAAGTATTTTATTTAAACTTTTATTCCACTCCCATGGTTTTTATAAAAAGATTTTTAAAATAACGTTAAGTTAAAAATCAGTAAATGATAGAAAGACTCGATTGAATGATAAGTTAGACAAATTTTAGGAAATTAAATTAAAATTTAAATGTGTGCGGAAAACGCTAAAGTGGTCTTTTTTAAGTGACCGTTAAATGTCTGTATAGTTTAAAATGCGGGGATAAGGAAACGTTAGAGGCTTTAAATAAAAACAAGAAACATTAACTTTTTATTTTTAACTATTCAATCCAAATATTTTTCGAGTATGCCATTAAATATTTTCGAGTAAACCATTAAATTATAGAAATGATCATATTTCACGACAAAGACAGTTTTATTTAAAACCTCTTATATTTTCATTGCTAAACATTCAAAGATTTATTATTAACATTTCAAAAGAAAAATGCATCAAATTGCCATGTATATTTAAATCAAGATGTTTTAGAATCTCTTTCATATTAATTGAAATACATATATACATTTTTAAAAATAGAAAGATTTTCCGTCAATATCTGACAATATGCTATTGCAATACATACAATGAAATGCATTTTTAAAAATACTAAAATAAGTTCAAGTGCACGTGGAGAAAAAAGCCGAAAATTATACAAATAACCTAGTTGGAAATGTTCCAACGACGTCAGCACAATTAATATTAGCCGTTTGTTGATTTTTGTGTAGGATATGAATTAATAGGGTATCTATTAAAGCGGTTTGATATTATTTATGGGAATTAAGTATGAACGAAATGTTCACTATGAAGGCAATTTTATGATGACACTCCCTGTAAAAATTAATTAGAAAAAATATTCAGCCCAGTTATGAATAAATATTCCCTGAGAGTTTTTTCCATTTTCCCATTTTTACATTTGAATATACATAGAAAAAATGGGAGAAGGGAGAAAACTCCAGGGGAATTTTGATTTATAATTGGATTGATTTTTTTTCGTTTAGGACCAGCACTCAGGGGATGGCCCCTGCACAAATGCATTGCATTGTGTTGGAACTAGAAAAATAGGTTATGGGAAGGAGGAAAGAGGGAGTAGTGCTTGTAAACATTCGACTGGAATTTATTAATGTTGAAAGTGAGAGTGAAGACTTCAGCAGGAAGGTTATTCCACATACGAACAGTCCGGCCAAAAAACGAATTTTCCCTCTAATGTGTTGTACGATTCACCAGCCAATCGACCACAAAAGGATGGGCCCTTGAGGAAACACGTGTATTACAAACAAAGTTATAAGTTTCGGGAACCAAATCCCAAATTTCATCAGAACAGATCCCTTTGTAGAAACGATAAACCAGGCAAATACAACCCACATTGCGACGGTGCTCAAGGGAGTCAATAGAATTGGATACCCTACTGTCACCAATAAGAACCTTCGGCCTCTCCTGCACGCGGTCGCGAAGCTCCAAAATAAAGCACTGGCCCACACATGAGAGTTGTATTCCATTCGCGGTCGGATATAGGTGTTATAAATATATCTTACACCGTTTTAAAAAACCGAGGCACTTTAATGCTTCTTTCGACACCTTCAATATATGTTCTGTCCATCGGACATCACATTGTATCCTCATGGCCAGAACATCAAGGGATTCTGATTCCTCAATAATTATACCACCCATATATACAGATGAGCCACCTATATCTGTCGCGCGTTTATGCGTCAGCACGTATCATTGGGTTTTTCGGTCATTAAAATCGACCCTATTCGCTCGACCCCATTCCGAGACTATACCAAGGTCTCGGCCAAGCGTATCATTCATGTTCTGTCTCATAACACCAACATCGGATACGCTTGGTCTATAATCAATTGAATACGAATGGCAAACGTTGCTGTCATCTGTAAAATAATAAATAGGGTTGGAAGTTTGCCATAGGAGGTCATTTAGAAAAATAAGAAATAGAGTAGGAGAAATGTATGTCCAAGCCAATTCTACTTACAACTGAGGATTTCTGAAGCAAATAGGGGATTAATCTTTAATAGATCATAGTTGGAGAATATATCTGGCTAGAGAAGTTAAGTAATTCTTGTATTTCATGTTTCACATGAACGTTGGAGTTAAAAATTTCTTCTTCGTTTTTCTCAAGATATATTGCTCATTTGCTGCAACGTCGTCGTAACTCGAAAATAAAATTTTTTACTTTCCGCGTTTGAACAGAATGCTTCGTTAATTTTTCTAAGTGATGCGAGCAAATTAAACACTTTAAACACATTTATTTCGAAATGTATTTAATTTTTTTTTTTGAGTTATAACAATTTTGCAGCAAATGAGCGATATATATATAAGTTTCAGGCGGAACTCAAGGCTCCAAATGTGCCCTTATCGCGATACTCCAAGATAGCTATTAATATCTTCGATTAATAAAAAATGGTTGATTGGAGTTTGCATTTATCCGAATTTATTTGGTTTTTCACTTATTACGTTTTTGTCCCGAACTCAGCGCTGCCTTTTCAAGTTCACTGATTTTCGCTGATATGTCAGAGTGCCTATAAAATATCAGGTACAGTGCCGTCAGCATACTCCGAATCGACCAGTTTTCCGTGTAATCCTATTGATAGCCCTTTGTTTGCGTTTGTCGCAGCTTCCATTACGACGTCTTACGTTGCCTTTACACATGCAAGTAGTGACATGCCACTGTTCTATACATATTATCAACGAAAAAGTGTTCGAAATAGTCGAATCTCATGCCATTGGCTTTTCTGTTTACACATGCCACTGCCAGTTCATTTTCAAAATGTCGTCGAAGCGTCAACTTGAGATAATTTGTTAAGTTCTCAAATTAAAAAAAAAGTACCAGAAAACAAAAAGGAGTTACCGTCTTCATTTATAGTTTTAGTTTTGGGGAAATAGTTTACATTTATTTATATTAGCATTATTTTAGCAAAATTAATGCTCTCTAATTAACAAACTTGCTTTTTTTAATGGGCGTTTCAAAAACTGAATGATAATAATTCATTTAACAGTTAAAACTTTAAATAAAATTCGACAATAATCCAGTAAATTTGCATTATATGGTTAACAGGGTAACATTGCTAATCGTTTTGACATTTAGTGGCATGCAAGTGCCAATTTTCCACTCGCATGCAATTTTTGTTGCCACTGGAGCTGCCATTGCGAAAAATGTGGGTGTATTTGTAAAAACTTGTGATTGTGTTGAGTTTTTCGAACTGGCAGTGGCATGTGTAAATGCTAGGTTAGGCAATATTCAAAAATAGTGTCGACATTACGCATCCTTTACCTTAATTTGGTTGCTTATTTGATTTTCATGCAAAAATCTGCATGTGGCCTGGCTTCCCTGTGTAGATAGGCCTTGTATACAGAGAAATGATTTTTGGCTGTGTGTCTTTGTAAGTCAAGGCATTCCAGAGAGTTTTAAGGTTCAGGTTGTCGAAAGACTTATATGAATAGTAAATAGAGAGGAGATATTCCACTATGATATACGCTTTTGACGTCGTCGACGGATGATATAATGCGTGATCCATTTCGAGGTTCCCTACGTTTTTAAAGAAAAAAACACAGAAAATTCAAATTTAATGGGGAATGCTTATTATCATTTGAAAGAACATTCTTTGGCATTTATTTTTTGAAGATTATGTCTATCAAATATTGGCCGTTGCTACGTCGCAGATGGTCCATCCTTTGAGTCCGATTTTCGAAGACTCGTTCGAGCATTTCGACTGGTAACTGGCGAATGACACGCGTGATGTTTTCCTCCAAGGCCTAAATCGAAGCGGGTTTGTCCGCATAAACTTAAGACTTTATATATACCCACAGAAAATAGTCTAACGGTGTGATATCACACGATCTTGGTGGTCAATCGACCGGCCTAAAACGTAAAATTATGCGCTCACCGAAGTGTTCTCTCAATAAATCCATTGATTGATGCGATGTGGGGGAAGTGGCGCCGTCTTGCTGAAACCAAATGTTGCCGAGATCACGAGTTTCAATTTCAGGCATAAAATAGTCGGTTATCATGGCACGATAACGGTCGCCATTGACGGTTACGTTCGCACCGGCATCATTTTTAAAGAAATATGGACCGATGATTCCACCGGCCCACAAACCACACCAAACCGTTGTTTTTTCTGGATGGCAGTACTTGTATCTCTTCAAGTTGCTCTTCGTCCCAAATGCGACAATTTTGTTTGTTTACATACCATAAGTTGAGCGAAGTGCACGAAACACATTCCTCACAGAACGTGAATTTTCGTAATAAAGTTGAACGATTTGTAAACGTTGTTCAGGCGTAAGTAAGTCTTTCCATTATGAAATGCTAAACAATACTAAACAAAAATAACATGACAGCATGACACGACTCACAAAAAAGGCTATTGAAAAAAGTATCTCTACTTGAATCACCCTTTATAAGGTCGAAAACAGGCTTATTGTGGTCTTAGGTCTGGCTCCAATACACTCGTAAGGCTTTTGATTTATTTGTGCGCTATAATTTTATTAACCATGATTAGGAGAGTGATTCCTCTACAGTTGTCACATTCTTACAGATTCCCCTTCTTGGGAATCTTAAAGATGATACATACTGTCTCTTAATTTCTGGTCATCAACCTTTAGCATTTCCGGTGAGATACTGTCTGGATCTTTACTGCTCTTAAGCATTTATACTGCTTTGTTAATTTTTGACAGAAGCTTAAGCAAACTTATGCATATTTTAGTTGGGCCTTAACTTGCTAGTTTTTGCTGGTAAACCGTACTTTTTTTATTTTTTGAAAAATTGGGAGAAAGTGGGGTTGGTCATACATCTTACCCGTCTAGAAGAATCCTACGCCTTAAATTTTGCCCCTGCAGCGAGCAGGTGGCTTCTAGACGGGTTAGATGTATGACCGACCCCACTTTTATTTTTCATCTCAATCATTTATCTCTAACATATCCAGCCGCAATCTCCATTCCTTAAGGGGGCTCCCATACAAAAGTTTCAATACAGACTGGAAATATATTGAACTGCCCAGGAGAAGCCCTAAGGGGTATAAAATGTATGGCCGACCTCAATTAGTTTTTTGTCCCTAACATTTTCCCAAAACATACTTGGCCTTTATCTCTACTTCTTAGGGGCGCTCCCATACAAATGTAGCGTTTTCTGAAATTCTTAAATTTAATTAAAATTTTTCGTCTTTTGTGCATAAAATCAAAAGTTGTAAGCAGATTTTAATCGTTTATATGTCTGGAAAAAATTAGAAGCATAGTTGCATTTTCTAATTTTTTATGAATTTTTAACAAACAAAAATTTCGAAATTTTGTTAAAAACTTAATTTTTTATGCCAAAACAAAAATTATATTTCTAAAACGACGCATATTAGAAAAAAGTTTAACTTAGCTTAAAGGAAATTTTATTGCGGAATTTCGGTTTTTTTAGTTCAATAAACCTAACCGTTTTTGAGTTACGCGAACATATGTTGTGCAACCTCCTTCATTTTCGAAATAACGGTATATCTCGAAAACCAGAGCTAACTTAAAAAATGGTAAGCACCACTGGATTCAGCGTAGCGCAATTAGTTTAAAATGCCAGGTGCCGGCTTGTCTGTTTTTTCAACTAGGACAGTGTTTGCATTAACATATACATATATATACAGGGTGGCCCAAAGTTACTAAAAGGGTTTGAGTTCATAATAAATCTTCTTAAGACATAATTTTTAATTTATTTTTTTCAAATACAGTATGTTAATGCAGAATGTTTTTAATTTAGTCTTCTTTACAAAATGCTGAAAAAACAAGTAAGCGTGCTATATTTGGCTATGCCTATATAGCCTTCACAATGGTGCGATAAGAAGAGAACGTTATTCAAATATCGTTCTTAAAATATTAATAAATCTATTTTCTGCTACCCCGACCTCTTCAATCCCACCTACATTTTGCGAGATATTATTCATTGATAACCAAGATGCTTGTACCTAATTTTAAAACTTTGAAATGTCAGAAATTTATAATGTCTTTGTACGGGAGATGCCACGCCCACTTCTCCAATCCCGTCCGTATTTATAGAGAGATTGTGTATTGATGACCTAGATATGTGTACCAAATTTGGATTTTTCTCTTGCCGTTCTGTAGGTATTAATATATTTATTTTCTGCCACGCCAACTTATCCACTCCCGCCCATATTTTGTAGGTTGTTGTGCTTGTATCTAATAAATTTTGAAATGAATGAAAATATGTATTTATTATAAGCCTTTAGCTAATAGCTTTAAATTCTTGCCATTTAACCAGGTGCTAATTTCCCACACACATTGGCTAATTACAACTATAGACAAATAAGATTCAATATGTAAAATTGTTTAATATATATAACTGCTAAGACCTCCTTAGAATTCGCGCATAAGAGGTAAGTGCATGGAATATAACAATTTCACTTGAAGGCAAAAAGTGAAATGTTATTTAACGACCTTTATCTAATTCATATGAAATTATTACAGATACTTGGTTTTTTGCAATTTGTGTTGCAATATTTGTTTATTTAAATAAGAATTTAAATCTTTAACCCAAGAAAAACACAAAACCTTCATATACCTATACACATATCGTCACCTGAAATGCAAAATGGATATTATTTCAGCGGATCAAGGCACGTTTCTTGACAGATTTTAAGCTTCCTATTTTTAAAAGTAACGACTTTATTAAAGAAATTCAAAAGGTCGTAACAACAAATGATTGTTTTTCACAATTCAAAAAGGCCTAACAATATATTAGCAAATTTAACGAGTCAGTTTTTACTAAGCTTCAAAATCAATGGCCCATACTCATAATCAAAATAATGTATACTTGAAACTAAAACCGAACACCATTGTTCTAAAGTATATTTTAGAAAAAGTCGACTTTATTTTTGACTTTGGTTATGGATGGACCAATGTATTTATTGCTGTTGGGAAATAATGAAACAATGGAAAAATGCTACCAGTTTACTCTTTTTGAGACATTATTTTTAACGTTGTAATTGTTTCAGTTTAGCTTGCTTTATTTTATAACTGGGCTCAAAAATACAAGATCTTTAGAAACTAAATATCACAGCTACTTCCACAGAGAATTAAAGCATTTTGTCATTATTCAGGCTTCACAATTACATATGGAGCAACATCTCCAAAGTTTTAAAAGAACAATGACAATATTTCTTTTGAATATTAAATAAACTCTGCTTTTTGTATTTTTACCAATTTAATGAAATTTTCTTTTTTTGTATGTGAACTGGTACATAAAGTGATAATATTTGAGTTAATTAGTTTGTTTAGTTAATTGTGCTTGAGACAAGCCATCGGTTGCCAAAAATTATAAAAAAAAAAAATGTTAGATATGCAGTACTTTTTTAAAATATGTCCCTGTTGCTAGGTAGGCCTTTTTGGTTTCAGAAACGGGGATTCAACAGTGCATAACCCTTACAGTTTACAAAAGAACAAAAAATAAACTCATCATTTAATTTGGATGCGTAATAGCATCCAATATATGTAACCAGAACACTTTTACTTTTTTTAAGTTTTTTTGTCCCTCCTGTAAAATTTTATAAAGTGATGATAGGCCCTTTTGCATTATAGGTGACGATATTTATGTATGTATATATATTTTCTATTAAGAATCTTAAACAGCTGTTAAAAAAAAGGAAATAAGTCATGTGCTAAAAGAAACCAACACCTAAAGGAATCAACTATCGCACTACACCCCTCTCACACACGATTCTTCTTGGGTGGTCATTAATATTGATTTTTATCATTTTAAACATGACCCGACACTCACACAATGCGAAAAATCCAACTTACTTTTTTCTAACAAACAAAAAAAAAAACGCAAAACACACTTTAAACTAAATTTAATTAGGTATAAAATAGATAACTACATACATATAATAAAAAAGTTGTAATTAAATGTGTACTTACAGCAAGTTTCGTACATCACAGGGTCGACACAAAAATGCCGGTATTAACACGATGGAATTAAATGACACGAGACCGTAATATATTAAAAATTTAAAATAATACCGAAATATATGACTGGTTTCATATAAAAATGGCAACATAAGTAAGACAATCAAACCGAACAGCTCAATATACGATGTCATCTTGTTAAAATTTATTTGTGGTTATTCTTATAAACTCTTGTCGTTTTTATGTTTCGTTTTATTTATGTTGTTCTTGATTTTTTTTCTTTTTTGTTTTTTTTCCTTTGTTTTATTTGTATAAATTTGTTAAAAGAAACCAAGGAAACCGGGTTGGAATAGGGTGGGTGGGTCTGTTTTTTTTTAACGCACAAAATGTTGGTATGCCTTTTTTACATATACACAAACTATGTAAAATACAATTGGTGTTTATATACTTTGTTGATTAGGAAAAATTACTGTCGAGGACGTTTGTTGTGTTTTTTCATTATGTTGCTTAAATGTTTGATGTTGCCAGATGATGAATATAAAGAATTTTAACAAAATAATGCTTTTTTAGTGTGAGACGATTTCCGAGATTTTAAAGACTTTTGACTAGATCATAAAGGTTCAATATACCTACATACAAAAAATTATGTATCTTTTTAAGTTGTAGGTATTCGACCTTTTTTATTATAATTTATAAGCAAAAAAATATGTTACGCCGGAGGTCTGTTTTTCATACCCTACACCGGAGGTAAGGGTATATATAAGTTTTTCATTCCGTTTGTAATTTCTACAATATTGATCTAAGACCCTATAAGGTACATACATATGTATGTATGTATTCTGGGTCCTTACAAGTAGCGAAGCTGATTTAACGAAGTCCGTTTGTCCGTCTGTCTGTTGAAATGGGTTTTCCGAAGAGTTTAGATATGATGGGGACTTGGTTGTTATATATTTCTGTCATATCTGCTCCTTTAAATTTTGCATTTCATCTTGATCAGTCACTTAATGGCTGAGATATGAGCAAAACAAAAAACTCCACGACTGCCTCTAATTTTTTCATAAAATCTCAAGTTGTTCTTTTTTATACCCATCAACGAATGTAACAAGGCTTTTTAATTTTATATATTCTTTATTTTTCAATATTTCGGCATCCTTTGGATGTCATCTTTACCGAGTCACAAAAATACAAAGCAGTTAATTTGTAGGCACAGAAAAAATTAAAAATTGTCTCTAATCGCCAAATGTATACCAAAATAATATCAAGCAAAAAAAGTTGTTGATTTTGCACCTATTACCAAAATGATTATATTATTACTAAAAGTTGTAAAATTGTAAATATTTTTAATTTTAATTAAAAAAATTTTTAATTAAAAAAATGATCAAAAACTTTGCCATTTCAAAAATGTGTTAATTTATTTAATTAAATATTGACAATTCCTAACAACAATTCTACAAGTTTAAATCATTTTATTTTTAACGAAAAGGTCAATTAACATTTTTTGATATTTAATTAATATTATAATTTAAAATTTATTTCAAAACAACTTAAATATTAACTAAATCAAATTTATATTTTTAATTTTCTTTCAACTAAAAAAATAATTGATTCAATTATCACATTATTTAAATTTAAATACTTTTGAAATTTTTTTTAATTGATAAAAAACTTTTTTCTGTGAATCTATGTAGTGCAATAGTAAACCTTCAAATTAAATGTCAAAGGATGTCGAAATATTGAAAAATATGGAATATATTCAAAATAACAGACCTCGAGCTTAACTAAATTTTTTTTTTTTAAACAAATTAATAAATATTTGTTTATAGAATAAATTAAATGTATTATACGCAAGATGATTGTTGAAATTGCGTGTTAAGATTTTTATACTAGATTAAATTTAAGATTACAAGCAGACTATATGTTATATACAAGAATGTATTATCAAACTTTATTTTTGCCTTACTAAGATACAAATTTAATATTAAAGCAATACGTAGACTAAATTATATTTTAGACTAGATTTTTTAATTAAATACTGACTTTGATTTTTAGTTAATGGCCGTAACTATTAGTTGAACAAAAAAAAACTTAGGAACAAAATAAGATAATGAAATTGGTTTGAGTTTTGCGTATACATACTCTAGTGGGATCGTTACTTCTATACAAATATATTCCGGTGCCCAAGAAATGTAACAAAAAACGCAATTAAGTGAAACCGCTGTTTTTCTTACTAAACTATGTCTGTAACTGTTTTTGGCAAGTAATATCTGCCACGTAAGGAACATAAATTTAGAGAAAAGTTGTGTCTGTATAATTTTTTTGGGAAAAGTTTACGCTTAAAACTTTCAAATATACTCACGAATTAAACCGCGGTGAGATGAAATTTTAAAAGTAAAAAATTATACAAAAAAATAAAATTACGGAAAAGGTAAATATTTTGTTTTTAAGTGATTTTTTTTTTGGCTAAAAATTTAAATATTTAAAATTTAAAAAAAAATATTCTAATGTTTTCAAAGCTATTTTGTAATCAACATACACTAAAGTCGCACTTTACAATAGGTCTGTTCAATAACAGAAAATGATTGCTTATTTTCAATAATTATTACTAGAAGTGTTTACGTACTCGAAAAGCTTGTAACGCGAATCACACAAAATCACACGTGTGATTTTAAAAGCACGTGTGATTCGAAATCACGTGATTTTCATAAAATATTTATTTTTCCAAAATTTAAGATTTAATATCCTTGCGCAAATAGTTCATGACAATTGAATTGAGGAAATACATTCGTATTACGTGTATGTATGTATTCATAAAACTTAAAATTTAATTAAGGTTTATAAAACAAATTTTCTATGAAAATATTCTTAAATAAACGTATGTTAAATTTAATAATCATTTATGAATAAGGAGGATAATCTCTTATCTTACAGCTGAATACTGTCGATATGCCTTACTTGCTGGTAAAGCGTTTTTGCTGGCAAAGCTTTCATTTACTTTTTTATTTTTAGAATAATTGGGAGAACATTTTTGTAAATTTTTAATTCACACTCTCGTTTGCAATATCGACGATTGTATTTTCGCGCCGTCGTTGGACAATTTTCTACATTAGTTACAGACACTTTTCGAGAAACCATGAAACATTTTGTTTCACATCTTTTTAACTACACTGGTATAGCTTTTGAAACTGCAGATTTCCTTCTTTTAAATACCCCACTGTCTGATCTGATGTACAGAAAAGCCCGATCTTTAATTATTCTATATCTGATATTAATGTTACTTGTCTTAGCGCGTCTGCTCTTGATTTGTAAGATTTGGTTATCATACGTTTAGTAGCAGCAAAATAACTTCTTTTTTTAAATTAATTTTTTTAACGCCACCTCTGGTAACTTCTTTACATTAGAAACAATTGCCAATTGAATGTTTCTAAGCATGTTTAGGAGTATTGCGACAAAAAACATCATACTGATTCTCTCTATACTTTTGAAGATGGTCTTTGTAATAAATTATTTATAATAGACTTTTAAATGAGTTTTCTTAAGAAAAATTATGATGCTCCGACTGGAGATGAATAGTTGTTGTTTTTTCTGTTAGCATTTCAACAAATATTGTAATATATGCTGTAAAAGAACAAACAATGGGGATATGACAATAACAACAAAGTACTAAAGATAATTGAGAGAATCAAGCGAGGCGTAAATTTGACTAGAGAAAACAGATGCATGATAAAACAAAAACAACGAAACAAAAAGCATATGCATGGTAGAATCTATGTAAGTACATATATAACAATTGAAACGTATTTATATACAAAGGAAAACTAAACAAAAAAAAAAAAAAATTTTATACCTACGTGTCTGTAATTAGGGAGGAAAACGGTACAATTAATAAAAACAAAACTATTCAACAGAAATTTAATTATTTGTTAAAATGTTAAAATTAGTAAAATTTTATCTACATTGAATTATAATTCGTAAAAAAAACTTTTATAAAAAGTAGAGTAGCAAAGGCAAATGAATGAAATCCTTAAAAATCTTTATAGGTAAAAATTTATTAATGCTCGCACGGCAGCGGAAATTAAACACATACTTTGATTTCGATTTTATATACAGTTCAAACTTTCTTTTAATTTACATACAATTAATTTGCGTATAATTGTGTTTTTTTATATATTTAATTATAACCGGCAGAATTTTTAATTTATTTATGCATTTTTTAATTTATTCATTTTTATTATATTTATTATGCTCTCTTATTCGTTTAGTACCTATGATATTATTTTGTGTGTTGCTTCTTTGCTTTTTCATCTGTCCTTTTTTTCTTATTCTTTGTCTTGTGCACAATTTAAATCACTTGGGTATATCACATGTACACTGCTCTTTTTGTGCTATTTTCAATTGATTTTAAACTTTTTTTTTTATTATTTTGCCAACTTCCTTACTAACATTTTAACAAATATAAAAAATTATTTAATTATTCATCTGACCACTGTTAAAAAAAAAAACAAGAAAAATGTATTAAATTATACTTTTCTTCATTTCTTTTGCTTTAACTAAGCGCGCTTACGTTTTTATTCCTTCGGTAGTTTGCTCATTACTAAAATTAACAGCACTGAAAATTAAGAATGTTTCTCTTATTTATTTTTATTCAATTGTATCAGTGATGCAAATGTGGTACAGTTCGCCTTATTTGGCACTTTTTCTGGCAACTTGATTACTTTTGAAACATTTTGCAATTGACAAATGTTTGTATTCATGTTTGGTTGTGGGCTTAGCTAAGACTTTTCTGCTTACGATGACTTGGATATTAAAATTTTTTTTTTGTTTGTTAAAGACACCGTGTGAACTCCTGGCATTTATACGGTGTCTTTTCAGACATGTCTGTTTTATTCATTCTCTTTTGAACATGCTTCCAAAAACCTATTGTCTTTTCACGATGTCTTTCCAAACATGTCTGTTTCATGTCTAAGCCATATACATACACACTAATAAACATAAAAATTCATAAAAACAAACATGAAAACTCGCGAGGAATTTTACACGGTGTCTTTTCACACATGTCTAACAAACACTTTTGTTTTGTTTGTAGGCGATCGGGGTAGGGAAGGAAGAGGGGTTATCAAACAGACACGAAACGAGTTTTAATGTTTGTTTATATGAATTTTCATGTTTTTTTAATTACATAATATATATGTTTATGGATACAAGACAATAAGATATGAAAACAGGCATGTTTGGAAAGACATAGTGAAAAGACAATATGTTTTTGGAAGCATGTTCGAAAGAAAATGAATAAAACAAACATGTCTAATACTTTAATTGCTTTTTAATTTATTTTTTTAATATAATGTTCTGTATTTGAACTATATTCAAAACCCGCATCAAGTCACAATGCCAATTTATTTGACTTTTATTTTACATTATAGTAGATAATTTGTATAAGAGCATATTATATAAGAAAAGATTTTTTTAAAACGTCAATTCTGTATTTGCTTACGCAAAATATCCAATTAAGTGCGTACACAAATGGTAGCAAAGTTATATGGTGAATTAAAGTTGTCAATTATTTCTACGCAAAACTTTAGTTTATTTCTTTTTATTTGCAACAATGAAATTGTCAAAATTTTTTGACACCAATTTTGATGTATACGAAAGGCTAATTTTACACACAAAAATTTGATGCTGTAATTCTAGGCCCCTTTTATCTCATCAATGGTTCTTGAGTGACCTCGAGTCGGAAGTTCCTGAGTAGTTGAGGGAGGAGAAGTTCACAAAAAATAGCTTAAATTTATTCATAAGTGAAAGAAAAATATTTTGAAGAAATAAATATGCGTACGCATTGTTTTTAATTGAATAGATAAATTCTAATAGTATCTAGTATATATTGGGAATATTTTTTCATGCGTGGCTTTTCTAATTGCGATACTCCATGATCTATTTGCATAGCATCAAATTTTTGTTAGCTTAAACTAATACAGAAACTACTGTTCTGCTTTTTTGGTATAAAAATATGGTCATTTGTTTATAATTCAGTACTCAGGTTGGTGTATTTGCTAAGATTAAAGCTACATTATGCTGATAATGCAGTAATACAGAAGTAACATTGTATTGATAGTACAGTAAGCCAACAGCAACTAAATGCAGTGCATTTATTTGGGAGCAGAGTTGCCGTCTTACGTTATTTTATAACCAAAATTTGTAATGGTTTTTTCATTGTGGAGATACGAACATTTTTTCATTTTAGTTACTCTTTTTCCTAAAATAATACCTAGAGTTGTCTATACACGGTCAAAATATCTCATCAAGCGCTATGGTAGTATTAGTGAAAATGTGGTTGTATGTGTGACACCGACGATGCTGGATGGAAAATCAAAACATTTAGATATGACTGCGAATATTACGTCTAGCACACGTACACGAGTGAAATTTTTAGCATTGGTCTTTACCTGTACTACATACTAAATGATCAGCTCCGTGTTATTGAAAAGAAATAACTTTTGTATTCTCAGATACATAAACCAGATAAAGCAGCAAATTATACTACGAAAATCGGCAAAACTGGGATTTTTCTTCACTTCTCGCAAGACATGGTAATATCCAACTAGAAAGTTCTTTTGCCTGTCGCTTCTAGGCATATTTTCCACTAAAGCTGTAAGGTTATATTTTCCAACTAAATTCAAAGAATAAAACTGCATACTTAAAGCTTTCCTTTTTAGGTGTGCAGTTAAACTTTAGTCTTTTACAACAAAAAAGTGCGCCGTACATTCCCTAATGTTAAGTATTTTTGCAGGGCGGTTTCGTTTTTTTTTTTTTTTTTTTTTGCAGAACCTTGGAGGCGCCTTTAAAATGTTTCCCTATATCTTTGGCATTTACTGTTGGATCTTAAAGTATGATATATGTATGTATGTATCAAAAAAATTAAACAAAATGAATCTCTCAATCGTGATAATTAAAAATAATTATACAAAATTAATTTTAACTTATGTACCTCAAATTTTTGATTTTTTTTACACATATTAATATAACAACTCCTTCCAATGTTTATATTCTGCTAACAGTGTTGCTTTAATATAAAAATCAATTATTCAAAAAACGTTGCCAAGTGGAATTTCATTTTAATGATGAGTTTGTTTACATACTGTTGGTAGTTTCTGTTGAAATAAAATAAACTTTTGACTATTTATTTCATATTTGTTTACATTTTAAATAGATTTATTAATTCTATATAATTAAAATGAGATTTGTATGCAAAATTAATTATATTTTATATAATGCATCAAGTTTCTAGCGTTTAATACATATTAATTAATATGGCAGCTCCTTCCAATGCTAATATTATTCTGTTGTTTTAATAAAAAAAAGCCGTTAGTCACCCTAGGTCTACACCAAAGATAAATATCTCAGCAGTTTGGCAATAACGTCGGCAGAATAACAGCAATATTTCTTGATGCCCAGCTTATGTTAAATGCATGGGAAAACGTATTTATGTTAACTCATAATTTAAAAAAAAAAATCAAGGAAGAAGGTGCAGTGTAAAAAGTGACGCCATCTAACAAAAATTGTTGGTAATAATATAAATATATATATGATTTTAATGTACATATAATAATTATTTAAATGTATATTAATTTTATTAGCTTGAGGTTTTTTTTATATAAAATATTAATTTTATTATACATATTTTTATATAAAAAAAGACCTCAAGCTTTAAAAAATGTATATAAATTTAAATAATAAAGATCGAATAAGAAAAAACAAAAATTATTTCTGTAATATAATTTTTGTGTTTAAAAAAAATAGTTTAGTGTTTATTTTTATTTAATTCTTTTACTTTAATTATAATTTGCTAGCATTTCGCAAACTAAATTTCTTTCCCACATAATTTGCTTCAATCTTTTTTCTTTTGGCTCCTTTTTTTCAATTGACAACCAAATTTGACATTTTATGTTAACAATAATTGTCAACGAAAATTAACTAACTTATTGCAACATAAATTGCCGGCAATAAATATATGTATACAAAAAGTGATGTCTACATTAAGGATAGCATAATTTTATATGTCGGAATATTTATCTCTGGTATAGACGGGCAGTAAAAAACAGCTTTGCCAGCTGGAATTTCTTATTAAAGATGTCTTTTTAACTTACTGTATGACCCCTTTCAGACAAGCAAAGTTTACTTTGCAAAGTCTTGAGTTTATAGAGGAGAAGGGAAAAGAGCATAGCGGGGGAGTACATACTTTGCTGTACTCACAAATTCGTTTTGCCTGTCTGAAAGGGGACTATGGTAGTTTCTGTTGAAATAAAACAAAATTTGTATTATATTTTTTATATATTTTATTACATTTTACATGGATGTACATTGAAGGTATTTATGGTTGATTATTATTATATATTTTTTGGATTTTTCTGTATGGTAATGCTTAAATTAAGGTGTTCTTTTTTTTGTTTGCTTTTTGAAAATGTTGACATATAATTTTACACAAACAAATCTAATTTTTTTATTTAATTGTTTATGTTTTTCATGTGGGAGGTATAAATATGAATGAATTTTTTTAATGTATGGTTGTTTTAAAGAAATACACAATTACACAAATTACTGTTAAATTTTTAATATTTTTTTCTTGTTATTTTGTTTGGAATAAATTTAGGAATACATGTAAGTTTTTTAGGTTTTGTTTCTTTTATTTTTAAATAATGTAGTGCTTTTTTAAGACTTCAAATATTTTTTGGTTGTTGTAAGTTTTATTTATTTGTGTTTGTTTCTTTTTGGGTTTTGTTTATAAGTTTTCTTAATAAATTTAGATATTTTGGTATTGTGTTGATTTTTGCACATATAGACATCAAATTATTATGGTTAGTAGTTATTTATTTTTGGTTTTTGGCCTAGTAAGTACTGCTTAAGTTCAATTTATTTTAATTAAATTATTATGGACGCAACATAAAAGTTAAATAATTTCTAATTATTTTTTTGTTTAGGAAATATGTATGTTTATTTTGTAATAGAAACTTTAGTTCTTTAGTAGTAAATAGTTATTTTATATGTGGAACTTAAGGTGGTTGTTATTAATAATTATGGAATTTTTTTTTTATAAACGTTGATTTTTTTATTAAACTTTCTATAAATGCATTATAAATTTATGTAAATTTTTTTTGGTTTTTTTTATATTTTTCTTATCTTTTACATAAATATATGTTTGAAGTATATTTTTTGTGTTAAATATCGTTTATTTTTTTTTATAATTTATGAATATTGAGGTAGATTTCCTTTTATTATTATTTTTTATTTTATTTTTTTAGTAAATACTTTATTATTTTTTATGACTTTAGTATACACACATTTAAAAAATATTGATTTATTTATTTTATTAAATTTATTATTTAAATTGTATTGTAGTTGGTATTTTGGCTTGTAAGTATAAATAATTGGCTTAAGATTGTTTTAAATTTAAGCAAAATCGAACAAATATTCGTTGTTTGTAAATAAATACATTCAGCAAATTTAATAATTTTATGTGAAAATATTTCTAAACAAATTTGTCTTAAAAAAATATGTACTAATTTATAAAATTTTATAAAAAATGAGCAAAACTTTTTAAAATATATTTTTTTTTGCAAATTTATCATTAAAAATTTTAAAGGATAACTTTTCTTTTTTCAAAAATAATAAACTCTATTTTAAAAGATTTCTTAAATATTTTTCAAAACTATACTAATTTATTAAATTTCGTTAAAAAATTTAAAAACTGAAACATTTAAACTGAGCAACCCCACTTTTTTGCTTGTTTTGAACTTAATTTTAAATAGTTTGTTTTGAGACCTTAGGCAAAACTGTTAAATTTTGAGTAATATCTTGAATTTGCTTAGTTAAAACTGAGAACTACAAAAGTTTTGCCATAAGTTTAAATTGTTAATATTCTTGAAATTTTATGTGAAAACCTTAATAAATCATTATGAAAAAGCACTTGATTTCAGCTATTAATATTCTCTAATGTTTTTAATATAATTTTTTTTTTAAAAACAAAGTTAAGTGCGACCACCCAATTATGTTTTTTTTTTCGTTTTTTTTTTTAACGAAAATACGAATTTTACACCATCAAGTGTTGCCTTTAAAGTTTTAATACACTCGCACTTTTTAACCAATACAATACGTTTAAAAATTAAACTTGGCAGGCAAACGATCAAGTTTTTCCTTTCAATTCCTTTCAATTTACCATACACTCTCACTTTTTTTTACTAACACACTAACACTTTGTAAATTGAGCACGAGATTGCTTTTAATTTTACCTTTCCATCTGCTTGGCAATTTTACGTTTAATTTAACAGCTGATTACAAGTTTAGTGAGCAAATTTTTGTTTGTTTTTATAAATTGTTTTCTTGATGACACCTTGAAAGTAAATTGCGTGTAGCCTACGTCACAGCTTTGAATTTAAGAAACAGTACATTGAAAAGACTATGACGAAAAACTTGATCATGTGGCTGCATGGTTAAAATTCTCTTTCAAGTTGAGTGTTTCAATTTACGTTCAAGAAAACAGCTGATTAAAATGTTAGTGAGCAAATTTTTCGTCGGTCTTTTTAAATTGTTTTCTTGATGACATCTTGAAAGTAAACTGTTCAAAAATTGTGTGCAGCCTACACAGGTTGTGTATTACTGTAATCTATAATACCATGTTCACACGAACAGCAATATTCGTGTTTCGCTCTCCTATTCCTGTTTCGCGCCCGAAATATGATTGAAACAACCGGTTGGGCCATACAAAATTTTGAGAGCGAAACAGGTCGCTTCAATTTGAAACATGCTGCGAAACAGGATAAATGTACTATCATCTCCAATTTTGATAACAATTATCGTTAGTTTATCTGAACTAGCTTTAAAAATAAAATCAAAATAAAGAAAAAAATAAAATAAAGTGATAATTATTCAATAATAACATTAATAAAAGTATTAAATAATATATTTTTAATTTTTACTTACATTTTGATCCATTTTAAATAAAATCATACTAACAACACAAAAACGAATGTCATAGTGAAACAAGAATGAACGTATGAACAGCATATTTAGCAATCTAGTTTCAGAGAGCGAAACAAGTGGCTTATATCGTCGTATAAACATAGCATAACGAAAAACGACTCACGCGTTAACGACAACGCTTTACACAACAAGGCCGATTGATCTATGAAATAAGTATATTTTATATTTATACATAAACCTAGCATGAGAATTTCTTTATATTTTCTCTGAAAAATTATAATATTCATTTATATCTTAATCCAGTTGCTAACTGTTTTGTTTATATTTCAAATGAATTCAATGTTGAAGTAAAATACAAAACAAATGCATGTGTCAACACTGGCTAACTTCATAAACGCAGTGTTGCAAAGCATCACTAAAAACGAATGCGTTGACAAAGGATCACAAATAAGAACAATGCAAAAATTTCAAAACAGTTATTGTTAGTGAATACGGTTACCAAAAAATAATGAACTTTGTGCATTGTCTACAAAAGAGTTGTGGAGTTTATGAAGTCAGTCTTTGTGATCAGAAAGTAATAGGAAAAATACTGAAAGAAATTTTGTAGTGAAAACATTTACATTAAAACAAGTAATAGTGAAACCAAATAAAGCTAAAAGCGCTGAAACAAAATTATATAGTAAATTAAAAGGTAAATTACACAACAAATTTAATAAAGAACAAACCAATAATGAAAAACTCATAAATAAGAACAAAATTTTTTCTTTCGTTTTTCGTTTTTTTTTATATTTTTCTTTAAAAAAAAAATATATAAAGTTTTACAGTTTTTTTTTCATGAAAAAACCAAAGATGTTGTTTCAATAAATTCTTGATTTTTTTTTTTTTTTTTTTTTTTTTTTTTTTTTTTTTTTTTTTTTTTGATAAAAACTATTAATGCTTTTTAAAAATTAATAATAAAATAAAAATTATAAAATAATTATATATTTAAAAAATATAATAATAAAAATTAATAAAATTTACTTTTTTTTAATGTATTTTTTCATAAATATACAATAATTAATAATTTTTTTCGTTTATAGCTTTTTTTACTGTTTTTTTTTATGATTTACAACTTAGTTTAGGATAAATTATAGGTTAAAATTTTTATGATAATTATGTTTGTAAAGAACGAAAATATAAGTGGGCGATTATAACTAAAAAAAATAATAATTTGCAAATATTAAACGGCTTAAATTAAAAACTACTATCACACAGAAAAAACCGTTCAATAATTTACAAATCTTAAAAAAAAAAATATTATTAAATATAAAAAATTTAACAAAACGTTTAATTAAATTACAAAAAAAAAAAAATGTAAATAAAAAAAAAAAAAAATATACCTATATATATAAGTATATACTTCAATCGATAAAAGTTAATAAAAGTAACACAAAAAATGTTCATAGGAGTTTAAAAAAAGAACATTTAAACTGTTTTATATGTTTTTTTTTTGTATTATATAAAAATATTTAAAAATTTTGAAAAACTTAAGGAAAACAAATATAACAATTTTAGTTTTTTTTTTAAATAAAATTTCATGATTTGCCTAAATCAAAATAAAAGAATACAAAACGTGCATAAAATTTCTTTAAGTGTAATTAAAAAAAACTCGAAATGCCGAAATACTTTTGAGAAAATTTAGGTGCTGGCTCACACACATCAAATTTGACTCGTCAGGTCTTCAGTTTTTAGGAGGGGAAAAGATAATTGAAAGGGATACCGACTTGACCATATTTTATTTAAGTTTAAGAACAAAAACAAGAAAATTTACGACAAAAAGTGTGCGCATGAACGTACAAGCAGGTTCAAAAGAGAGTTAAAGAAAACCTGTTCTGCTAAACCTGACGTGTCTGAACCGGCATTAAATCCCAATTTACACTAGGGACATTTATTGTCGGACATTTTTGGAGCCCTCACCATCAAAATTCATCTGACCAGCAAGAAATGTCCGTAGTGTAAATGCGGACTAACAATAACAAGCATTGTTTGTATGCTCTTTTAATAATTTGGCAGCACTTTTTATATAACAAAACACACTGAGAAAAACAAATGTGTAAAGTTTTAAAGGATAAATTTAACAAATTAATATTTGTTTAAATTTTCTGAAATTTCTTATTTAATTTTCTCTAAAAACTTTTTAAAATTTTTAAATATTTTTCTTATTTGAATTTTAAAGAAAGTGGGGGTTTTTTTTTAATAAAAGAACTTAATCTGAAATATTTTCTTGTTATTATAAAAAATGCATATTTTTTTATTCTTAAATTAATGAACCTAAAACAAAACATAACGGTAACTTAAAAAATGTTGTAGCTCAGTCTCCAGTTAATTACCGCTGCTTTGTTTCAGGATTTCGTAAAATTATTATAAATTAGTATTATTATTTTGCCTTTATCAAAATGTAAATTTTCGATATATTTACATAAAAAAAATTTGCTTTTGTTAAAATTTTATAAATGTTTATAAATTAAAAAAAAAATCTGCTTAAATTATAGAAAAATAATAAATTTGGGAGCTTAACAGCTTAATTAGTTCGGGGTTTAAACTTAAACATTGAAGTTATTTAATATTTTAAACTATTACATTTGAACTTTTTATTATTTGATTTGAAGTTTTAGAAGATTTTATAGTTTTGAAATAGATTTTTTTTAATGAAAGTCGAAAAAATTATAATTCGTTGTAATTTTTTTTTTACAAATAATAATTAATGGCTTTAAAAAAAGATTTATGTTTTAATTTTATTTTTTTTTATTGAAAAAAATGTAACAAAATCTTACTGTTATTTTTAATAAAAAATTATATAAAGAGCCAATAATTTCTTTTTTTTATTTATATAGTGTTTTGCTTAAATGTTTTCTTTATTTTATTTTTCTTTTATAAGGGAAGTTCTAAGCCAATTAATTGATTTTTTTTTTGTATTTGATTTTTATATATATAATTTTGTTTAGCAACTATTTTTATTTTAAATTGTTTTTTTTTTTTATTTTTTAGTTAGTTTATTTCCAAGAAAAATTGCTTATAGTCTAATAAAATTAAGTTTATTATAAAAAAAAAACTTTATTTTTATGGGGTTTCTTCAAAATTTCAAACGTTTTATGTTTTTCTGATTTAATTTTATATAATTGTTTGCTTTTCTTTTAGCATTAAATTTAGTTTGGTAAATCAAGTTGGGGTTTCATTCCTTTGTTTGAGGACAAATTTGGTTCTGTTTTTGTTTGTTGTGGTAAACGGCAGTGTGGCTTTTTTCTAGGTTAAAAAGCTTAATTTTTATTTTTTATAAAAAGTGTACAATTTTTTATTTTAGTTTTGTAGGTGTTTCTGCAAAAAGGAACTCTAAATGTATTAAAGTTTCAGTTTTTTTCTATGGTGAATTTGTTAAACATGTTTCGTAAATTTTATAGTCAGTTTTTCTTTTATCGTTAATAAAATTCCTGTACAACATTTGTTAAGTAAAAATATAGCAATATTTAATGGAATTAAAACAAAACTTTTTTAAAAATAAATAAAAACCTTTAAATTATTTGTTTTTTTTTTTAAACATAAATATTATTTTCAAGCACAATTTAAAAAAAATTAAATTTTTTTAACTGGGTGGCTGGTATTCACCCTGGAAAAGAAAATTTGGCGGAAATAAATATCGATCGATATGCACATTGCAATTATTCATTCCTGTGGTATAAGCTTTGCACAAAATTTGTCTAACATCTGTTTAATAATTTCTGAGTTGATACTCAGTCATGTTCTGAAAAATCGAATTAAAATCGAACAAGCTTTGAAAACAATGTAGTGTTTAAAGTTAATTAAAATATTCCGTTTTATGTACTTCAAAATATGAAGTACATCTGAATCTTAATTCAGAACAACTCTTAAAATCAGGAAAACTGTCAAAATCAAATTTGAATCGATTTCAATTTAATTCTGTGGTCTAATCACCGCATACGATATCGAGCAAAATTGATCGAATTTTTTTTTATTATCATGACACTCGATATCGAATGAAATGTATCGTAATTTGAGATGATAGCATTCGATATCGAACCACCAAAGACATTACATCTCTCGAGTTTTTATTCGATACGTAAGTGTCTATCGTATGCAAAATACGATCATTTACTCGATATGGAATGCGGTAATTAGACCCTTGGATTTCGAAATTATTAATACAAACATTTAAAAAAAATTTTTGAGAACATTTTTTTAAGATAACAGTGACGAGGATTGTTTAGACCTTCGGGTAGAAAGAAGAGTCTTGCAATATAAATCTAAAGATGTTTTACCGATGAATGAAAGGGAGTAAGTTGGAATAAGAAATATGTTTAAGGCATTAAATATATTGTTTAATTTTTCACAGGAAAATTTTACTTAAAACAACGTTACTTTACTTTAAACACCGGCATCATTTAGGAGTAACCAGAAACCATTAAGAGCACAGATTACACACAGATATGTAAAAAGTGACGTTTGAAAAAGGCCCAAATCAGTTGTGAGGGCAGCTTCCGAAGAGAGACAAAAAGCGTTTTTTGGTAGTGAAGTGGCAAAGTGTAAAAACAGGCCCCTACAATCAACACAAATTGCGTGATCAAAACACAAACCACGTTTAATAAAAGCATTAGTTCAACAAACGTATTATTTTGTGCAAAAAAAATGTATGTATTTAGTAATATTGTTTTGTTGATGTGATGAAAATCGATCGATTTCAAAACGAAAATTTTTAAAAGGTGCGATGAATTTCGAGTTATTTTAAAATCAATTTCCGAATTAAAATTCTAATTTTTGTTCAAAATACAGTACAATTAACTAATGTAATAGACAATTAACAAGAATATGGACTGGAAATAAGTGGAATATGTATAATATATCAATTCTAAAACGATATTATCGTTTTCAAATCGTTTCGTTTTTCAAATCGATTTCCAACACATACCTTAATGTTATTTACTTACTTAAATATTATTTACTAGCGTTGCGATAAACTTAAAAGTAAATTTTTACAACAGTTTTGCAAATAAATCTTATCTAAATAAATTTGTGTTCATTGTATTGCGACATAAAAGATGGTTCAAAGAGAAATGCAAAAAGGCAGCTTTCTAAGAAAGAGACAGTGAAATATCTGTGTGTAATCTGTGATTAAGAGTCAATGCCAAATCTACCCAAAGTTTTTTATTTCTGCTGCGGCACGTTGACTCAAGCAATGTCTTAATTTAATTTAATTATGTAAATCAACCATTGCTTCTAATTGCAATTTGCTTGTATATTTATCTCTTTTATTCCTAAAATTATTTTTTTAAATAGCTAAACTAAATTTTCTTCTTTTAAAATTTTATATTTCCTCTTAAATTTTTATTCCTTTCGTTAGCTTCTCGTAAAATTTTAACGTAAGCAAAATGGCGAAAAAAATATCTTTATCCGCGGTATTAATATGGCAATGCCGCAATGGTAGAGCTGATACCGCGACAACGGAAGGAAACCGCACAACCGAAATGAATAATTGCAAATTTTGCTTCCGCAAATAAATTGCTTTCCGAATGAAATAAATAAAACCACCCACTATTTATTTAATTTAAAGAAAATCCAACAATTTTCTTACAATTCCATAAAAACTATACAAATGCCTAATTTTTTCCAAGTGTAATGAACACCGCATATTATTGGCGCCGCTAATTATTAGTTAAGCTTTTAAACCGTTACTTTTACTAAATGCCAACAAACTTTGTTAACATGTTATTTTGTAGTAAGTTGGTAGCACTAAGGCGAAATCAACAACAGGTGGTGGTGGCACTGCTACAACAATCCCAAAAACCACAGAAATTTTTTGCTTTTCATTGTTACCCCCATATTCATAAAAAGTATTTTAGGTTTATAGCAGGTTTATGAAACGAATTTTCTATGAAAATTTGTTTCTATGAAAATTTGTTTAATAAACCTTTTATTAATCAAAAATATTTTTCTCGAAATGTCAACCTTTTTTAGACAAACACTTATTAACAAAACGAAAACAATTGTCTCGAACTGCTAGAGTGCTGCCACCACCTTGTACTGAATTCGTCTTGGGTATCAAGCTAAGGGAAACGTAGACTCTACATTGTAGAGTTAAAATTGAGATTATTGATATTAATGACACAAATTTAAAATAAGAAACTTTTGATTCTTAGTTTAAATTAAACCTTTCCAAGAAATCTGAAATAACCGAACTTGTTCTTTTAAAAGTATTTCGTTACCTTAATATAAAAAGGCCCCAACTCATTATTTTTGGAAATCCGTTTTTTTATTGATTATTGTAGAATGGTTGCTAATACACATTCTATTAAAATTTCGAGCAAATTAGATTAAAAATAAAGAAGTTATAAGCAGAATACAAAAAGCCCTAACTCATACACACAATTTTTCTAAAGAAAAAAAGGCCTAACTCATACACACAATTTCCGAAAGAAATACATATTATGTATTTCAATCTGAATTCCTCGTTTAATTTTAATAAAGATGTTTTTTGACAATAGTTGTGTAGCTATATTATTTCAGCTTTTATTAAGTTTTTTCCTTCTCCTGTAAAAAGTGTTTTTGATGAGTTGGGGCCTTTTTATATTAAAGTAACGATTTTAACTTGTCTAAAAATGTTCGTTTGTATTATGTTTTATAGGTTTTATTGTATTCTTTTTTATTTTTGTTTTAATTCCAACCAAATTTTTTCTAAAATATTTACTTTAAACTCTATTTCTTTATACTTTAAATTGTCAGAGTTTGCGTCCATGTGCTTTTTTTTTAGCTGTTTAGCTCTTGTAAATATACATTTTATTTTCTTTGTTTTGTTAGTGGCAGTTTTTTTTTCTTCTTTATTTTCTTTACTAGCGGAATTCACCCTTGATAGTAAAGTCCCTTGTAGACCTTGTTAATCTTATAATTTTAGTAAAAATACAAACATTTACAACACTGCAACAACAAAATGTATTAGACTTAAATATACTACGCTGTGGTTGAAAAATCCCACAAAAAGCAGTAGTAAACAAGTGTGTGAATTTACCAGAATAAAACAGTTGAAGAAACTTTGTCTGTCTCTTTCTCTCACTCAGCAAATTCATTAATTTACAATGCATACGAAAAAGACACTCGCGCTTTGAAGTATAAAATCGTATTAAATATAGCAGAGTTGTAAACTTAATACAAAGGGTGAATACCGCTACTATTTTCTTTTACTATATAATTGTGTTATATGTAAAAAAAAAATGATCTTTACTTTCATATATTCCCTTTTAATGTTTGCAATAATGGCGGCTATTGTCCGGGGGTGGTGTTAGTTTCGTTATTTTTTCTTTAGTCTTTTTTAAAAAAAAAAAAATTTTATAATAAAAAAAAAATCATAAAGACAGACTTAACGTTATTGTTTTTTTAATAAGTTTATATTAAAAAAAATACGATTATATTTAATTAATAAAACAAAAATAGTTTTATAAAAATATTATAACTTACACCTTAAAAAAAATACTTTCAATAGATTTTTGTACTTGAAATTTAATTTGTACATTTTTTTTTTAATTTTGCCAAAGTATAAAGTGTTTCTTTAAGTGTTTTAAGGTTCTGTAAAGGGCTCAGAACGAGTTTAATGCCCTTATTACGGTTTACAACTCAACTCCAGTTGAGTTGAAATTTGGCAATTTTGTATTACTGTTTACAAAACTCAAACATTTGGAACTCATCGCTAGCAGTTACAACTTAACTCAGTTCAGTTGAAACTTGACAACTGGTTCACACTCTTCAAGTTTTAGGCGTAAAGTCTTGAGTTTTTAGGAAAGAGAGGAAAAGAAACGACATTCCCTTCTCTCCTAAAAGCATAAGACTAGACGGCTAAAACTTGAAGAGTGTGAACCAGCACGAATATTACAACTTCTAGTGATGAGTTGTAAGTGTTTAATGTTTTTGTTAACCCCACTAACACAAGGTTGCTAAAAGTAATACAAAACTGAAAAATTTCAACTGAACTAGAGTTCACTTGTAAACCGTAATACAGACATTAAGTTGATAAGTTTCAACTCAACTGAGTTGTAAACTGTATAGGGGCATACGTGCTAATTTGCACGCTTCAGGCTTATGTTTTTCGTCTGGGTTCACACTATTGAAGTTTTAGTTCAGAAATCCTAAGTTAACTTGTGAAAGGAGAGAGAAGAATAGCATGTTCTCTTCTCCTCTCAACAAAAAATATCAGACTTTAAGAAAGAAAACATTGAGTGAACATACCCCTAATTCTTGAGTTTTTAGGAGAAAAAGAAAAAAATTCATTTTTGTCCTTCTCTTCTAAAAACTCAAGACTTGACGACTAAAACCTCAAGCCTGTAAATCAGCAATAACAAGAGGGCCAATAAGTATTTTAAGTGGTTTAATAACGTTAAGTTAGTTGTAGTATGTGCGTTTCCTGTTGAATTTTTTCATGTGTGATATATTTTTAAAGATGTTTATGGTTTGCATGGATTTTCTTTAGTTAAATTAGCAAAACTTAGTAATTTTTTTTTTTCATTAAAATAATTTGTATAAAATTCATTTTATCACACGCTTTGCTTTTGTTTTAAAAGGATACCTTTTTTGCAGTACTTGGCACAACTTCTAGATTTGATTTTTTTTCTTGCCTTATTAATAAAGCAAAAGTAATTTTATTATATAAAATTTTTTAAAAGAAAAAAGTTTTGAGTTGCTTTTTTTTTTAAGATTTTTACAAAAAATAACGGGGTTTTCTCTCTTGAATAGCCTTCCATAATTAACAAATTTTCACCGGTTTTGTTTAAAGCTTGCCTTAAAAAAAATTCAATGAGCATTTTAAAAATTGCTTAAACCGGTTTACTTTTTAACCTTCAAAGTATTTTATGTAATTTTTCTGCCAAAAATATATGTGTATATTTTGTATATGTATAATCTTTAAAAAAATTTTTTTTTTAATTTTCTTTCCTCTTCCTTACTTTTTTTAAAAAAGTTTCAACAAAATATGTTTTTTTTTTTTTTTTTCATAATTACACTTTAGCATAATTATTTAATAAATATATACTTTTAAAAATATATAATAATTGTACGCCTACTTGGTAAATAGTTATTATTTACAAAAAAAAAATCATGTTTTTTTATCTTAAAATCTGTGTTTTTTCTTTAAAAGTTTTCCTTTTTTTTTAGGAAATAAAACTTAAATAAGTAGTATTTTTTTCAAAAATCTTCTTAAGTTTTAATTTGTTTTTAACATCTTACACTATATACCCATTATCATCCTTGTTTTTTTTTTAATGTTAAACCAAAATCGTTAACATTTTTGTTGTTTTTTTTTAAGTTATTAAACGAAATAATTTTTGGAATTTTTCAATTTGGTATTAATTCATTAACTTGGTTAAGATTTATTAGTTGTTAAGGGCTTTATTTTTAGGAAAAAAAAATTATTAAGGTGGTAATTGTTGTTGCAAATATTCGGGTAAATTGTGGTTATTGTTTTAGGTAAGAGTTTTATCTGTTACTTAGATGTTAGAAAATACCGGTTGCTTCAAAATAATGTTTTTGTTTTATGCTTTTTTCACTTTATTAAACTTGAAATCCTAGAAAATTTTGCAAAAACATTTAAAATAACAAAAATTTAAGTGTTTGTTTTATTTTTTAAAAAAATTCCTTAAATTTCTTTGAAAGTTGTAAATTAAACAGAGTGCCTATTTAACTATTTCGAACGTTAACGTTTGAACTGAACATTTCTATAAAAAAAAACTCAGTTTTAAAAATATTTACCATAAAAAGTTCTATTTATACTAACGTTTACGTTTGAAATTGCTGAACAGGCAGAGAGATATATATTTTTATTAAAGTTTCTTAAGCAGAGTTCCATGAAAAAACAGAAAAAAAACACAGAAGTTTTAGAGTTTGTGTGTTCAAAAAATACACTACGTCAGTGTATAGTTTTCTTCTCGAACTCTGTTCTTAAGTTTCTTAACAGGTTTAAAACCCTTTTAAATTTTTTGTTTAATACATAAAATATTTTTTTAAATGTTAGGTTTTCTTTATTTTTCATTCTGCTAGGATTTCAATGTTTATTGCAGTTTGCTTTATTTAGTATTTATTTATTTGTTTAATGCTTTTTATATTAATTTCAGCAATTGTTGTTGTTTTTTTTTTTTTTTTTTGTTTAAAGAAAGTTTTATTTTTGTAAATATTGTGTTATAGTTTTTTATATTTAATCAATTCATTTCGATACTGTTTAAAACTTTTTTTAAGAATACACAAGATATTGTGATTTTTTTCTTGATTTTGACACGATTTTTTATTGAACTTTTCATAAAAAGCCTGTTGTATCTTTTATAAATACCATCCGAATTTTTTTATTTTTTTTTTTTTTTTTTTTTTTTTGATAGTTAAAAGAATTAAAACAAATTTCTAGGACACAAAAGTTCATTTCAACTTGTTTTTTAGCATTAAAATATTTTTTCCAAATAATCGCAAAATTTCGCTAAGCGTATAAGTTATTAAGATTAAGAACATACTTGTTTGTAATTAAAAATTGATAAATTTATTTAATTCTTATAACATCTTAAAAACTTTTCTTCAGTGTATCATGAACTCTTTTGCTTTGAGTGAAAACCCTCTGATGGTTTTTTTACATTGTTACACACTTTTTTCATAACCGTTGCTTAGGTTATAGTTTAAGACGCCGTTAAAAATTCCGCAGCTTCTTTGTTTTTAATGTAAACAAACATCCCAGAAGACTTTAGGAAAAACTCTTTGAAATATTTAGTTCTTCCTTTAGTTTCTTATTTGTTGGAGTTTGGAAGTGTGTTTTTTTTTTTTTTTTTTTTGAAAAATTCGTTTTAATTCTTTTATTCGTATACGAATTTAGTTGAATTACGAATTATTATATACGAATTATTATATACGAATTATTGTAACAAATTTTCTTGGTAATATTTTCCATATTAATCAATAAATCACTTGATTTTAATTATCTTGTTGATATGATTCTTTTTTATGTTAGTTAAGATTTTTCAATATTTTTTGTTTTAGTTTTTATCATAAAGTTTATATATAGATCTTGCCTTTTATTATTTTCTTTTTTTTAATTTATAATAATTTTTAGGAATTTTATTTTTTAAGAATTATTTATTATTTTCTTGTATTCAATTATATGTTATTGGTTTTAAGGTTTTCTAATATATTTTTTTGTTTTAATGTTTAGAAGATAATGCACTTACATTGAGGTATTTTAATTACTTGTTTTCATTTATTTTTTTTAAGATTTTTCTCATTTTTTTATTGTTGTTTGAAGCAAAAAAGTAAACAAAAACTTTTTTCAATAAAAAAATATAAATCGCAATTTGTTTAATATTGTGTGTAAGTGTATTATTTTTTTTTTTTATTGAAAGATTAGCCAGAATTGTTAAAATTTAGACGGTTTTCAAATTTAGAGTTGCCAAAAATCGTTTGTTAACGGAAATTTCGTTATGAAAAAAAACTTAATTTTTTTTGTATGTATAAATTTTGTGTAAAATGCCGAAATGTTGAAAGTTTTTGGAAATATTAAATTAAAATTATTTTTTTTATGTTTAAATGTTATTATATAATTGTAGTGCCTTTTTTAATAAAACAAAACTTGAGCTAATATTTAAATTTATAATTTAAACTAAATAATATTTATTACTCTATATATTAAAAAAAATGTATAAAAAACTTGTAAATAATAGGAATTATCTTTAAATTTTTTTCTTGTTTTTAACAACGGAAACTACTTTACTAAATTTATTTAAAAAAAAAGTTAAAAATTATTTATGTATAAAAAACAATAGAGAGGGAAATTGTAAATGATTGTACAAAAAAGGCTATGGGGTAAATATTAAAGATTTGATTGTTTAATGCTCTGGTTTGGATATGGTTAAGTTACTATAGACTATTGTTTAGCGGAAAAAAGAAAATCATATAACAAAACCTTTAAAGTTTAAAAGTTTTTTTTTAACTAATACTTTTTGGTTTTGGTTATCTTGTGTTTAAGAAAAATTCCCTTAGTTTTCGTTAAAAAAAAAATCCCTATAGACTTTTGGTTGTAATTGTGAATATTAAATTAGTGGTTCTATTGCAAAAATACTTTGTTATTATTTATGTCTGTAGTTATATACTTTTATGTTAGATTTAACAAATTTAATATAAAAAAAATATTTTAACAAAAAACTAGGATTGTGTGTAAAAAAACATTACAATACATTTAACAAATCAAATTAACATTTCAGCACCGTTTTAAGGCAAACACTTGGTTGGAATCTGTTTAAGAAAGACAGATTTTCTTCTTTAAACCCTTTTTACATATTTTAACATAAACATATGCGCAGGCTTTAGTATTATATATAAGTTATTAGTTAAAAAAAGTAGAGAATTAAAAAAAAAACTAAAGCTACGGCTAAAATAGTGGCAATTTTTTGGTTTTCAAAAAGATTTTTTACTAAAAATGTACACATAAACAAGACAAACAGCATAAAATTTGCTTAAATCGTAATTTTTAGGTAAATATTATTGAACTGAAGTAATATTTTTGGGGAAACCATTAAGTCACAAAGCTAAACTAAGCCACAATTTTTTATTTTATTTCGACTTGTTTTCCGACACATAAATGTAAACATTAAAATTTACCGCTATTTTATGCTCTAGCTATTTTAATCTTATCTCAAATTTCTCACTTTAATTTCTATTTTTTTTATGGTTAGGTTTGTGATTGAATGTGGGTTTATGTAAACAAATACCGGAATATGTGGCCAGATTGTTTGTTATTTTGTTTTAACGGTTTTACTAACTTTAGATTTTTAACGTTTCTTTTTTTTAAAGCTTATAACTATTTTTTAAGGTTTATATATATTTTTTGTGGGTTTTTGCTTTAAGATTATGGTTAAAGTTTATAATTTATGGTAATTTATGTTTGTAAACAATTAAAATTGTCATATTTTCATACTTTAAGTAGTTTCTTTTGTGTTGACTGTGTGGAATTATTTAATCCAAAACTTTTTTTGAAAATTTTATAAATATTTTTTTTTTTTTAGATTTTTTCAGAAATTATGTATGCCGAAATATTTTTGTTTAAGCAAGCTTTTTTTATTATTTGAAATGGTATTTAAGTTTATTGTTAATGAAGCATTTTTTGTAAGTGTTGAAATTTTATTTTTTGTTTTAGTTGATGTTTTTGTAATTACTTTTTTTAATATATTTTTCCAAAAATTTCTTGTTTTAAATCCTTAAATTTAATAATAGTAGTAAATTTTTTGTTTTTTATTAAAGATGCCAACTATTTTTTTTTTAGTAAATAAATCAAATTTGTTTCTTAAAAAAAATTTAAATTCATGTTTTTTTAAAAAAATTTAATTAAAATTTTGTATTTTCTTGGGTAAACTGAAAAAAATTCTTCTGTTGTTTTGTTTTGAAGGGCAAAATAATTGAAATGAAAAAAAAATATTACTTAAAACGAGGTTTGACGAGTGTAATATAGAATTTTTCTCTTACGGTTTTTGTGTTTTTGAAAAGAGGTGGGGGGGAGTTGAATAAATGTTTAACAAAAAGAGTTGCTTTTTAATAATAAATTTTAAAAAATAAAAATATAGTTTAATAAATGCTTTTCAACCCACTTTTTACTGATTTGTACTCGCACCCGGCTGTTGTTGTGGCTGCTGTTGTTGTTGTTGTGATGATTGTTGTTGTTGCTGCTGCTGTTGTTGTTGTTGCTGCTGATGTTGTTGTTGTTGTTGTGACCCACTACCTGAAGAAGTTTGAGCAACTTGTTGCTGTTGTTGTTGTTCTTTGGCAGCTTTTTGTTTTTTAGTTACGGGTGGAGGATTTGTAGATAACATCATGGCTCTAATACGTCTTTGAGCCGACTGAAAATATAAAAAAATATGTACATATTTAAAATTTGTACAACTTAAAAAAAAAACAGTTACAATTTATGATGACATGGTTGTATTTTCCTCAAAATACGTAAGACTTGTGTGATAGTGAAAAGTACCCTTAACTTAACTACTATCTTTGCATTAAAAAAAAAAACAATTATTGAGAAATCACATACGAGCATAATTGTGCTGCATTAAAATGACAGCTTGTTGGCAAGCAAGGCAAAGAAAATGACTTATTGTTGGCGTCAAAGGGAATTCACTCTACTACAACAATCCAAAAACAACAGGTTGTTTGCATTGCATTGTGAAGGCTAGTTTATATTTTTATACTTTGTATTAATACATGTCAAAAACTCAGGTAATATCCCAGCTAGCATTTTCAATCGTCTAGGAGTCTACTGGGAATCTCATGACGAGTGTTTTTGATCGTCGACGAGCTCATTTTTTAATTGTAGACGATTCCTCGCACGGGAGAAACTGTTAAACGTGCTGATTAATATGAGAGATTCTTCCATAACACAGCAAACGACTCTTATATTAATCCTAAAGGGAATCGTTTATGATGTATGTAGAGATTATCTAACGAATCTTACAAAAAGCATGCCAAGGGTCATATGAGACTCACGTAGGGATTATTTTACGACTGGTGACATGCTCAGCCGTATAACTGAGCTATCTAAATAAGGGCATCAAGCGCGTTTTTCATGTCAAAACTTCTAATTTTCATACAATTTATATCAAACAAATCTTAAGGTCGCGAAATCAACACCATCCTGTCGGAAAATCTTATTTTACAGATCCTTAGGTCGCTTTGATTTATTGAAATTGTATTGGCAATAGAATTTTCATATTTCAAAAACGCTCTTATTTAGGCAGCTCAGTAATTGTTATATGACTCTTACAGAGAGTCGCAAAAGGTTCATTCCAAGATTAAAAAACGAGCGTGTGAAAAATATAAAAAAAAGTAATAAACAAAAAAAATGTAGATGTTTTTATTTTTGTAACTCGTCAAATAATCATCAAAAGACTCTTTTAGGAGTTGTATATTGAGCATAATCGTCTAACAAACAGCCTATGCTAGCTGGGATGTAAAAGTGTGAATGCAATGTGTCATGAAAATTACAAGTATTACGAAAACAATTTGACATCCCATACGACTTCATCATGTTCATGTGTGATAGTGTGACTACAAACTGTAATGTTACATTAGATTTTTTGACAGTCACAACAAAACTCATTAGATTTCTATCTCACAAAGTATTATAGAATACGTAAGAAATGTGTGATAGTGTAAACTAGTCTTTGTGTTAAGTGTACAACTATGATAGAGTTTCGTCAACTGTTTTGTTCTGGTTAATTCAACACACATGTTTGCAACAGCTTTTTGTGGGATTTTTCAACAACACGCCGTAGTAAATTTTAGTCTACTACATTTTGTTGTTGCAGTGTTGTAAATGTTAGTACTCTAACTACATTAATAAGATTGACAATGTCTACAAGGGTACTTTGCAACAAGGGTGAAAACCTCTTAAGATTTTCTTAATACATTTACCAAGTTCTTCGTAGGTTTGATACAATTTTTCGAAATTTTGAAATAAATATTGGACATAATTTTATTAAAAACCATAATTTCTTATACTTTTGAATGTCTGTCTGACACACAATTTTCTTGTTAAGTTTTGAACTTTGGTTTTTTTTTAACATTTCTAGTTTTTGTTTTAAGTTGGCAACTATTTAATAAATGCAAAACAAAAACTTACTTGAACACTGTAGAATGGGCCAATTATGTGTACAGGTGTTTCTTCATCACCGCCCGATGCTGGCGCCAGCGCATGTTCGGGCAATTTGATAACACTGCCGGTGACACGTTGCAATTCACGTACATTTTGGCCACCTTTACCAATAATACGTCCAACCTGAAAACAAAATTTATAAAATTGTACAATAAATTTTATGTAAAAGAAAAAAAAAAAAAAAACACCCACCTGTGAGCTGGCCACTAAAATTTCTACAGTTAATCGCACGTCATCGGTGCCGCACATAAAACCTTCTTCACGCATTTTTTCAAAAATCATATACTGAGCCTTCCACTGGCCCTCCGGTGTACCCACAATGGTTACCTTACGTTCTGTCTGCTGTTCCGCTGGCTTATCATTGTCCAGGGGGGCAATTTTTAGCGAAGCATTCGAGAAACGCATTATGCTGCGTATGTGAGAGCCCTTAGTACCAATTATAGCACCCACAGCATTATTGGGTATATAAAGGTATGTGGTCTCTTGCATATCATTGGGGAAGACAGGCGGCACTACAGGGGCAGGTGTCTTCGACATGGGAAAACCAGGGCAGGGAGCATAAGGCATGCTAGGATTAAAGATCATGCCATTGCCTGGTGTTGACATCATGGCCATGGGTGGCAGACCAGGGAACATAACACTTTGTGGAGCCATGGCCTGTAAATCGTTTTCATAGCTTTGACGCAGTTTCGAACTTATTTGATTTTCAGCACGTGACATATTATCAATGGCGCCCTTAACAGTTATAATACGTTCCAAATTAAAACTATTGATGTCATTAATGGAGCTGACCGTTATCTTTGTATCGGTCTCTTGCATAATGCGCTTAATAGTGTTGCCATTTTTACCGATAATGCGGCCAATTAAATTATTGTGGGCCAAAATTTTTAAACAAATTTCACTACAGAGTTTTTAAAAGAATTCATAAAACACACAATAAAAGTTATTAGAAAAAACAAGAAAAAAAAATAAATATTTTGGAAAGATAACCTACCCCTTATTTGTGGCATTGGCTTCTTGTTGCATTACTTCTAATATACGTTTGCAAGCATTTGTACAATTCTCGGGATTGCCATAAATAGTTATGGCCTTTTCCAGCGAACCTACGTTCTCCTTTCGATGGACATCGACACGAGCACGACTTTGTTGAGTTATCGTACGTATTGTGCTGCCTTGGCGTCCAATAATGGCACCAACCATTTCACTTTGTACCAAAATTCTTAGCGGGAAATCCGCTTGACGTCCTGGTCCAGGCATACCGGGATATGGATTACGTTGATTGCGTTGAGTGCGACGTTGATTTTTATCCAATTGTTCGGCGTGTAATTTGTTGCCTTCGAATTCAACACCGTTTAAACCACCAGCAGCTCTGAAAAGAAATATATAAAAAAAATTTATTAAGATTTTAAATGATTTAACAGGAAAAAAAACTTAAAACTATTTAGAAAGATGGTCTCTAAATTGGTTCTAATTGGTTTAATGAAAAGTATTTGTTTTTTTTTTAACATCAAGTAAACTGGTTATAGAGCCGGGTTTAAACAGTTTAACAATTAAATCAACTAAAATCGGTTGTAGGACCGATTTTAATTGGTTTCAGATATAGTAGTTTAAAAACAGTTACTCAAATCAATCATTTTTACAACAACTTTAATGCCAAAGTCTTTTAAAAATGACTTTAAAAATGAGATTCAAGTCTTTTTACCGTTTCAAAACCTTTTAACGGGATGAAATTTGTTTTTAAGGCATTTAAGTGTATGTGTATATCGTCACCTTAAAGGCACACGGGCGTAACTAAAAAAAAAAAAAAAACCAAAATGGAGTTTTTAATTGATTGTGGTTCGTTTTATCAAATTTCATGCTGGCGCAAATTTTTGGACCCCGGAGATAAAAAATGTAGTGTAATTATGTCCGTTTGCATTTAAGGTGACGATATTTATGTTTTCAAAATCTGGTAAATTTGTTTTCGAACCGATTTTTAAAGCACAAGCTACGAAAAATGGTTTTAGGCATTTAGCCTGTAACGGTTTTCACACCAGATCCGTTCGGTTAGATATCCGAGATCAACCTTTTTTAAAACGAGTTTAGAAACAAATCTTTAAGTTTTTTTTAAAAATATACCAAAAATAGTTTTACTTATGTATATAAAATAGACTTATGTGAGGTTTTGGAATAGGTCTTTTAAAAATTTTGATACCTTTTTGGTATTAAAATATTTGTCATAAAATTTTGTTTCATATTAAAATTTTCTATTAAAAAATTGGCCAAAAATTTTGTCTAAAAAATTTCCAAATTAATTAAAATTTCAATTTTGCTTAACAAAAATGTTAATACATATTTTTTTTTTTTTGTAAGTGTAATAATACCTTTGAGCTTGTTCATTATTTTCAAAAGTTATATGAACCGTCTGAGTTTGTGGGTCCTTACTAGAGACAGCCTCACATTGTTTGACGATGCCATATGGCTTTAAAAGAGGTTCGATGTCTTCGAAACGTGTTTGCAGCGGTATGCCGCTTATTAAAATCTTTGATGTCGAAACACTGTGAACGGAAGAAAGAAGAGAATAAAAGCAAAAAAATAGTAAAACTTAAACAAAACAAACTTTCTTACGGATTATGACTTAAAAACAAGAAAGCTTACTAATTTTTTTGCTTGAATTACGAAAGAGAAGACAAGAGAATGAGAGAAAAAAAAGCTTTAAAAAACTACTACGGAGGCTGTTTCTAATACAAATTTCGAAATTTTGTGGTTGAATTAAAAAAGCGAGTTTTTTTATTTTTAACTACAGAACTAAAATTGCTAATATTTTAATATTTTAAAAAATTCATTTATGTATATAAAAATTACCTTGTCAGCAGCATTTTAATTAACACAAACAAATTTGGCCAATTAACGAAAAATTTTACAAAGATTTTAAAACAATTTTAGATTTTGTAACAAAAATTACACAGTTTTTTTTTTGTTATTGGTTGAAAATGGTTGGAATTTATTGCACAATATATTTTAGCAGAATGCTAATTCAGAAATAACAAAAATTAATTTCAAAAATCACGAAACATGAACACAAAACTTGACACAACGGAAATTTTTAGGAAATTATCAAGAATAATTTTGAAAAAATTTTCAAAGGTTCCAAAAATTGTTAAAAAGAAAATAATATATTTTATATGAATTATTATTAAAAGCAAGTTAAATACACTGCAAAAAAAAAAAAAAATTTAGGAAAATTTTTTCAAAATTAACACAAAATTTTTTGCGAAAAAGGGGAAAAAATATATTTTATTACATGAAAACCAACCATATTTTCTAAAAGACATCATTAAAAAATAAGATTATTGAAAATACCACATATTTCATTAAATCGGGCTTAAACTGTTTTAAGAATAATCGAGTAATATATTACATAGGGCTAATAAGTTACAGCCAGTAAAACTCTCTTTTTGGTTTAAAATGTGTTTAAACCAGGGCTGTGGAGTCGGAGTTAAAGTTTTTGTACCGGAGTCGGAGTCGTGGTACCCACAGAAACTAGCGACTCCGACTCCAAAATTTTTCGGCATAAAAAATTTAAAAAATGTTTTTATATATTCCAAAATAAAAATTCTTTGAAATTGGCGATGCAATATTTCAAATAGGGATGTACCGATACCGATATATCGGCGATGCTTCAGATTTTCCGATATATCGGTATCGGCTATATTTTGCTGTGGATACGACGATACTTTATTTTTTTGGGAGTATTCTTGAACAAATAATTTAATTTTCTAGGCTTAAAATTAAAACAGAATAACGAAATTAATTCATATAATAAATGAATCAACGAAAATGGAAAATAGTTCGGAGTCTCAAAATGTAGCGGTTGTTTTTTTTTTTTTTTTTTATCGCGATATTTTTTTTATCAATATTTGGTCCTTAGAAAATTGGAAAATGAAGCTAGGCCTCTATTTTTTTTCCTACACGTTTAGAAAACAAAGTTCCAAAACAAAGCCATAAATGATTAAAATCTGTCTACAACTTTTGATTTTTTCAAAAAGATAAAAATGTTAATTAGACTTAAAAATTTCAGAAAACGCCATATTTGTATGGGAGTCGCCCGAAGGGGTGGTGATAAAGAGCAAGTATGTTTTGAGAAAAAGTTAAGGACAAAAAACAAATAGAGATCCAGTAGAAAATTTTTCCCCCTAGGGGCGACTCCTAGGCAGTTATGGTGCCTCTGTAGGCTACTTGGTAGTGAGCTAGTCGATCAGCGCCGGGGTTGCAGTTTCGATTCCCGCCAGAGACTCTGTTTTCTTTTCTGCAGACAAGCGTAGACCTTCGCGGGATAAGTATAGGAAAAAAAAAGTATTTTTTATAAAATTTACCTTGGAGTTGAAAATTTATTACAGGTAAAAGTTTAATTTCCTTAAAAATGCTAGAAATTTTTTATTATGATCAATTTTCTAAATAATAAAAATTTTTGCAACCCGGTTTTACACCGGTTATTTTTTTTAGCGTTTGCAAAATTACATTTTTACTATTAATTTTATATAAAACATTTATTTAATTTTAGGAAAAATATACCCAAAACCAGTCAAAAAATTTTAATTGTTATAAAAACTAAATATGATGATTAAAAGTTATAAAAAAAATCTACAAAATGCAATATCTAAGCAATATTAAACAATTTTCTGATTTTTCCTACAGTTTTTATCGGGTTTGAAACGCTTACTGCATTTTAAATTACACAGTGCAACAAACATCGGGTCATCACCGCCAGCCTCAATACTTGCGATGCGAAAAGAAACTAGGCTATTGATAGAGAAAATCTGCAAAAGGGGTTTGAAAAGTTAGCTAGGGTTTCCGAAACAAAAACTTGGCCCCTAAGGTTTTTGAATTTTTTGAAAAGGCGTTTGTACAAGTAAAAAAAAAATAATTTCAGATGTCTTCAGCCGAATTGTAGGGCAATTCTTTTCTTAGAATAAATTAACCCTCTAACTCTCATTGTAAGGAGTAGGTTAGGTTAGGCTCCATGGGCAGCCATCGAGAGACAGCTCACTTGGGTCCTTCAGCGGTCCCTTTGATACCTAGCGCCAATGCCCATCCCAAAGAGCAGTTACTCTGATGGCGTCACTGCAAAGTTGAGCCAATTCGTCTTCCTAATGAAGTGAAGAAGCAATCTAAGTTCTATTGTAGATAGATCCTCCAAACAGGAAAACACCGGTTCTCCCAGGTATATTTCCCTGATGCCCCGTAGCCCAGGGCATTGACAGAGAAAGTGAAGCACAGTCTCCCCTTCCTCCTCATCATGACAACTTCTACAGTAGTCATTGAATTCCAGACCCATTCTTCTAGCATGAGTCCCAACAGGCCAGTGTCCAGTCATGACCGACACCACAGTCCTGATTTGGTCCCTATTAAACCTAAGTAGAGATTTGGTTCTCCGTTCATCATAGCCAGGCCAAAGTGCCCTGGATATGGAGCAGGTGGACTCACAGGTCCATCCCTCTTGCGCAATTCTATAGTTCTCGCGCATAATGAGTGACTTACCTTTGGAAGCCTTTGGAAGGCCAATGAATTGATCAATGAATGTTTCATCCATGCGACCACCTTCCTTGGCCAGCTCATCTGCTATCTGGTTTCCCGGGCAGTCTGAGTGCCCTGGTATCCATATAAGCGTTAACTCTGAATGTTCAGCAATCTCATTCAAAGACATCCGGCATTCCACAGTTAACCTAGATGTCGTGTAGACACCTGGTAGAGAAGCAATGGCAGCCTTGCTATCAGTAAATATACGTATATCTCCCGATACGCAATAATACTTTAGACAGTTGGCTGCCCGCTTTATAGCCGAGATTTCCACCTGCAGGACACTACATCCATCCGGCAGACGAAAGGAGACTTTTACGCCCAGTTCCTCTATGTAGAAACCTCCGCCAACTCTTTCCCCCTTCCTTGAACCATCAGTGTATACCCCCAGGGCTGGTTCATGGAAGGTGCCCATGACCGACAGCGCACTTTCGTGCGCTATATGTGTCGCGTACCTCGCACCAGAGAAAGGCTCCGGGGTGCAATTGTTGTCCATTTTTTCAAACTTCCATACAAAAGTATACTCTGTACTTTAGAGGGATAAAATGTTCCGCGAATATTTTCTACATCAAATTTCACTAGGGGTCTTCTAAGATCAAAAGTTCGTGCAATGTACGCAAAATGCTGAATTAAGGAAAATTGTAAAGTACGAGTAGCTTAAATTTTTATTTTTCATAAAAGTAGTGGCAGTTAAGTCAAAACAGTGTGAAGTATTTGTGAGTGATGCCAATAGTAGGGAATTTTCCCTTTTTGTAGGGATTTTTTCGGAAAATTTACGGCGTAGGGAAAAAAAGACAGATATTTTATTTTAAGGCAAATGCAAATGTAGGGAATTTTCAAAATATTGTCTCATTTTCAATATATTGTGTTAAAATACGTAAATATTCGTATTATTTTCATTTAAAAATTAGAATTTTTCATATACCATAGCGTTTAGGTACAAATGTAGTATTTTACTAAGAGCCCTAATAGCCTGGCAATCTTCAACAAGTGCCACAATCATGTACGTATATATTAGGGGAGCCGAATATTTGGGTTCACATTTGCGAACTAAACGCTTATTTTTGTTATTTGCATTTGCTGTCACATTCGCTAAAAATATATGCGAATATTAAAGGAGAATGTTTAATGAATGAAACAAAGAGAAATAAAGTCATACAATTTGGAATTTTTCAAAAATTTTAATTAAAACTTTTAAGCATGTGGAAGGATATATATTTAAAATGAATTTTTTTAAAATTTTGAAATAAAGATTTTTTTTATATTCAACAAAGCCTTCTCTTTTATTTGGTACCGAGTTTGGTAAAAAGTATTAGATACTTATATTAATAAAAAAAGTATTCTTGAAAAAGGTTAAGTCCTTTAAAAAGGACAAATGATGAGGAGATGAAAATCAAACACGCAGTTTGACTTAGTTTTGACCCTAGATTGAAGGATATACAGTGGCGTTTCTGCCAAATTAAATTATTAAATTAAATTAATGTGCTGTTTCCAGGTGACAGGCAATGGATTGTGTAGTAAAAATTATTTAAATTTTCCTACACAATCAGTTGTCTGTCACCTGGAAACAACACATAAATTTGTCACACAGTATTTTTTTTTTTAATTGAATTTTTACATGTGTGAGAATGTTTATTTTAGTTTTTTCTTGATGTTAATAAATGCTTTTTTTTAATAAATGTTAATAAATCCCTTAATTATAATATTTACGAAATGTTAACAGAGTATGTATTTGTTTGCCTGAAGCTAAAACCAATACATTTTTATGTTAGGGAATAGTGTAGGGATAATTTCTTTGTTTGTAGGGAAAAAGAGGGAATTTTATTTAGACACGTAGGGATTTTTGTGAAATTTCTCTTGGCATCACTGATTAGGATTAATACAAAAAAATTTTACGTATTTTTTTTTTTTTTTAGAAAAATTAACCCTATATTTTAATTTTATGGGGTCTTATTTGTCATTTGTCTTATTGTTTATTGTAATATGTCCTATTAATAGTTTGCAAAACAAGCTAGACGAATTTTTTTCCCCAAAAATTATTAAAAACTATGGGTGGTACTAAAGACATTTGTAATTATTTTTTAGCTAAGAAGTACTCGTACATTTAGTATAGTTTTTTAACTTATTTCTAACGCCTTAGTTTCATTTTGCATTGCAAACTATCGAGGGGGGTTTTTTTTTGTGGTACAGTGTTATTTAATATAATTTTTTATGAAAAACATTATTTTAGAAATTAAAATTATTATAAAATTTAAAAATGTTATTCAAAATATTATCGGAATCGGTTTTGGACCGTTTATTGCTGAACATTATTTCTTAAGAACTGTTTTTTTTTAATAGGAATTTTGTAACGATTTCTCTATTTTGAAAGAAAATTTCATTTTAGTAGATAACAGAGCTGTGAATTTGTCAAAAAATAGTTTTAACTCCGACTCCAACCGTTGAAATTGTTTAAGTCCGACTCCGACTCTTACATCGATGCTAAATGTATATGAGACTAGTCCTTATTTGACTTTAAACTCTTTTTTTAATGAAGTACATTTTAAATGGTTAAATATAGCAAGAAAATTATTCTATAAAAATCTCAAATCGATATTATAAAAATTGCATCGCCAATTTCAAAGAATTTTTATTTTGGAAAATTTGTTTTAAATTTGTTATGCCGAAAAATTTTGTAGACAGAGTTGCGAGTTTTTGTGGGTACTTCGACTTCCCACTCCGACTCCGGTACAAAAACCTCAACTCCGCCTCTTCAACTCCACAGCCCTGGTATATAAAAGTTATATTTTAAGAAAAACTTATTTGAAATCATAACATTTTTCGTATATTCCCGAGTCAGTTTAAACCCCACCCCGTTCAATTGAAATTTTATATTTCTTTAAAATTTAATTTTGGTTTTAATTTTAAAACAATTTTTAATTGTTTCAAAATACTGTTTAATTTAAAAACTTTCTTAGGCAAAAAAATGTCCAGGTAATAATTCAAATTATTTTTCACATCATCTTTTTATCCACGTTAATTTCTTAATAACCAACAAAAATATTTCTGCAGTTGCTATTAACATCAGAATTTATTTTTCTTCTTTTTTCTCTCCTTTTTGAAAAAAAAAAAAAAAAAAAAAAAAAAAACAGAAAAAAAACTGCAACATATTTTTAAAAAATTGCTTATGAAATTACAAATACACTAAATTTTTACTAAAACAAACCGAAAAAATGCAAATCTTAGCAGAAAGAACAACAAAAATATTCCAACATTTTTTTTTTTACAAATCAAGTGAAAACGTGTTGAAGAGGAGAATTGAGTGGAGTATAGAGTAGTTGAGGAATGAAGTTCTGGTCTTTAACAAACCCAAAATGTATACAATTCCTGGAAAAACAGCGCCAGCAAAGCAAAAATATGCGCAAGTTCAATATACTTTAGAAAACTTCAATATACATACATGCATACATACATACATACATATGTATGTATGTATATGCATTCATACATATGTATATCCAATATAAACAATTTTTTTATAAAGGTTTTTAAAGCTAAAAGCCGATACATGTTGAGATGTTGTTGCAAGCAAGTTGAAATAAAAAAAAAAATTATAATTTTTTTTTTCTTTTTCATAAAACACTATGAAATACAACCGCATCCGCAGGAATTTACAGTAAACATTATTAAGTAGAAGTAGAAAGATACAATTTAGTTAATATTTAAGAAAGAGCGAGAGAGAAGGTTGGCAAAGAGAGTACATATAAACATTATGGTATGAGGATGCCAGAAAGATATTTTATTCTGACAACGCCACCTACTATGTGCTTTTAGGGGGTTAAAGGGAGAGCAATACAACAAACCGAAAGACATTAAGACGGACAGACATCCAGACAAACATTCAAATACACTTTAATGGAACAAAAAAATAATGAAATAAAAAGAAGTTAAGCGCGCGTAAAAATTTCATAATAAAGAACATCAACTAACTGCAAAAGATACTTTTCACAGTCAATCTGGTAGGGACAACCAATGGGACCAAATTGTTTTGAATAAGGAAATGCCAAGTTTTAAATTAAAAAAAAAATCACTATAAGGCGTGTTACGAAAATTATTTTGTTTAAAAAAAATAAAACTCCACCACAAGTTGTGAAAAGGGTATACTAAAAGCCCAACTATATTTTGCATGAGCTTGCTTAAGCTACTGTCGAAAATTAACAAAAATCCTCACAAAGCATTTACAAAAAAAAAACCAAAATAAAATAAAAAAGCATTTGATTCCGTACGGAATGTGCGACCAGTTTCGCACTTTGCTTAAGCAAATAACAGTTTCATAAAATTTAACAAAAAGTTTCCTTAAGTTCAATATGGTTTGACACATATGATTAACACATATTCGTACAATTGCTTAAGCCAACTTAATCATACTAGAGTTTGCCAAGTGGTCGAAATTCGACCATAATTTTTTATGCAAATATGAAGAAAACGTACATATAAGTATATATGAATTTAAATGTTTAGAGAATTCGTTTTTTTCATCTTAGTGGATCGATTTGGCTAGGTACCAACCTCCGAACCAAATGTTCTCTTCTACTCAAGTCCGTGAATGCTTAATTTAGTTTTTTAGGTTGAATTATATGAAAAACGTCAGACAGTACCAATTGAAAAAGAAAAAGTACAAAAATTTCGCCTCTTAAATATAGTTTTTCAATCACTCAGGACTCTGCATGCTGAATTTTATGTTTTTATGTTCAGTATTATTAAAAATTCAAAAAGTACCAGTTAAAGAACGAAAAGTACCAAAAAGCTATTCCTTACAGATTCTTATTCACTCAGAGCCATGCATGTTTAATTTTATGTTTCTAGGTCCAATACTAACGGAAATGCAAAAAGTACCATTTGAAGACCAAAAAAGTTCCCTCTTATAGATGCTCACCCATTCGGGACATTGCAGGTTTAGTTTAATGTTTCTAGGTCCAATATTAAAGAATATTAAAAAAGTACCAGTTGTAGAACCTCTCTCTTACAGATTCTAATTACCTCAGAACAATGCATGCTTAATTTTATGTTTCTAGGTCCAATATTAACTAAAATTCAAAAAGTACCAGTTGAAGAACAAAAAAGTGTCAACATTTTTCATCTTATAGGTGCTCATTCACTGAACCCCTTGCAAAAATAATTTTTTTATTTCTAAGTTCAATATTAAAAAAAATTTAAAAATTACCACACGCAGCACGGAAAAGTAAAAGAAAGTAATTAAATACGAGAGTATTTACCCTTTCTAAAAATTATTTCGCTCCGTTGAAGTATCAAAAATTTCAGTGTTGTAGTGGGAGACCATAATTTATTGCGTTATATGTCAATATACAGAGAAAAATGTTTTTAAAAAAACGTACCAATGGGTTCGATTTTATCCCTTACAACGTTCGAATTTCGAAAAAGTACCAAATTTATATTTGTATTTTTTAGATAAGATACGAATTTGGTATAGCCTTTATTACTATACTTATTGGTTTAAAAGCTAAATGGGGAACCCAAAAGTTCCAAAATTTTACTCTCTGAAAGGGCCGAATTGCAAAGAGAACCAGAAACCTGTCCGCTTATTTGTTGAATGAACAACGATAAGTATAAATTTTTTTTTGGGTTTCTATTAGTTTTGGAGATATGAAGTCGCAGAATTTTTACCCTTTTTACACTCTTAATAAAATATACATTGTGCACTTCTGTAGGTAAATGCCTTTAAAATGGTGTATTTTTTAAATCGGTTGGCAAACAGAGACGGAAAGTGTTGCCTTTGCCGATTTATGTATATATAGATTATAGTTGGGCCTTAAGTTTGTCATTCCGTGTGGAACTTTATTTATATTCATTTAAGACCCCATCATAAATCATATATTTATACATATGAACATACAAATACATTCTGGGTCTTTGAGCAGTTCTAAGTAGATTTAGCAATCGAACGACTCACAAGAAAAACATATTTTAAGGGTCAATTGTTCAAGTTATCCAAAGCAGTTGGACATTGAAAACTAAACCCAAACAGCCACCCTAAAAATTGATATTTTTTTTACAAGAACTAAAATAAATGCACCGATTAATATTACGTTTTGCACAAACTCGTTTTAAATGATTAGAAATAGTAGTACAGTGCAAGCCATGTATTCGCGACTACCCATTATCGCGACGACTTAATTTTTGAAATTGCAGGTTCTATAGCAAAAAAAGGGAAATCCCCGTAGTAACCTTTTTGAATAATTTTGATCTTAAATTGTGTCTGTTTATTCGTGTCATTTGTTGTGTAAATGCATCTCTTAATATGGGAAAAGTTCAACATCTTTTAAAGCCAGCAATTTCTCAAAAATTAGAGATTTTACAAACATTTTAAAGTGGAGATTCCATAAATTCAATTCGCGTGAATTGCAAGTTGCATAAGTCTTCGGTTTACTGCATTATAAAGCACGTATGTACGTACAACAGAAAGTGGCGCTGGCAAACGTTGCACCTTAAAGAAAGCTGAGTACCCAAGAATGGAAAAAATACTTTATAAGTGGTTTGTAAGACAAAGTAGAAAAATGTTCCAATATCAGCAGCGATTTTACGATAAAAAGCGAATCATTTGTATTCCAAAATTTATCAAACCAATTCAGATTGCAATGCCAGTGAAGGTTGATTAAAGAAATGTAAGCGTCGACATGGAATCAGATTTTTAAAAATTACGGGCGAGAAATTGTCTTCGAAACCTCATCTTATTGATCAATTTGTGAAAGATTTTAAGTATTACATTGGTGAGCATGGGTTGACTCTTCACCAAATCTATAATGCCGACGAATCCGGTTTATATTATAGGATGCTTCTTAGTCACACTCTTGTCACATGTCATGAGAAAACGGCTCCCGGAAGAAAAATATGTAGAGAGCAAATAACTTGTTTGCCCTGTTTAAATGCGAATGGAACAGACAAACTGAAAATCGAAAAACCCACCCACGCGTCTTCAAATGTTTTTTCAATAATCCTGTAATATACAACTGCAGTAATAACGCCTGGGTGACATCATTCAAGGACTCGTTCCATCACGAATTTGTTCCCCACGTAAGTTAATTTTCACCAATTAGTAAAACTTAATTGATCCGAGAATGTTTGGCGTCAACGATCTGCCGCAAAAAGCAGTTTTGGAACTAAAAAGTAATGACGGTTTAATTTCAGCAATGAATCCATCCAATTGCACTGCGCTTATTCAACCGTAAGATCAAAACGTTATCAACTTGGCCAAATTAAATTATAAAAAGATGCTCACCCACATGCTTGGTGAGAAGGGGAGACATTTGGAGCTCAAACTAAAAAGCTTAAGTCACAAAAATGCTGTTCAGGTTTTAGCTACGTCCTGGGATAAAATATTAGTGTCCAATATCCGTAAATCCTGGAACGCCTTGCTCGAATTAGGTAGTGAATGGAGTGCTGAGGATAACACGCCCTTAAATATTTTACAAAATATAATTCAGGAAGAAAACGAAGATCTTTCAACTATTGGTACACTTGTAGCTGAAATTGGTACGGAACATCTTTTCACGAATGCTGACCTAAACAACTGGATTCAAAAAGAATTTCATGCAGAAAGTAATGAGAAGCAACTGGAATTATCAAATACAGAATCGGAGAATGTATACGATAGTGGTCATGGAGAAAACAAAATTAAAGTGGACGATTGTATAACATCGATAAACATATGCTTTGAAAAATGTTAGGCCGACAACAGCACTGTATGAACAACGTGATTCAGCTTTTTTTTTTAAAAAGTAATTTGCCTAAAAATCAACTTAAAATCTTCAATTTCTTTAAAAATGTTTAAAATGTAAATGTAAAAAAACAATTCCAATTTTAAAAATTACATAACATTTTTCAATGAAATTATGGGTTCTATTATCGTGAAAATTCAGTTTTCGCGAAAGGTCTGGTTTTTAATTAGTCGCCCCATATGTATAAAGCCCACTTTCGGAAAACACTTTACTACACTCAAAGAAAATGGCGTATGATGCCCTAACATCAGAATTGTGACATCAATATTTTTACAAATGACATCAATAAGGCAGAAAGTGACATCAATCCAATGACGAATGTCATCATAAAATTATGCCATATTTTATGCGTCATCTATGCTATGACTACAGTGACATCAATTCGATGCCACATTTTGTGTACACTGATAGAAAAGGCGTCATAACGCTGATATATTTTGACATCAGTACAGCCAAACTGTCATCAGTGCGATGACATAATATATCATGTCATCAGAGCGATCACAGACTGTAATCAGTACGATGACATAATATATCATGTCATAATATATTATTAACATTATTTTTATGTTTAAAAAGTAAAATTAGAAGCAAAAATTCCTATATTCTATTTTTTTTTAATTATTTATTTAAATACATCAAATTTTTAAAGTAGAATTATTACGAAAACCATATCGGGCATGCTGCTGGTGTCTTATAATTGAGAGTTCTTCTGCTAACAAAGGGCGGAATACAACAAAAGCGAAACAAACATGTGTCACGGGTAAGTAAATAATGATATTCTCTCAATTTGACTTAAGGTTAATTGCAATGACTCAATTTGATGACAGTTTGTCATCGCACTGATGACATGCTTTATAAAACCGACTCCTATTCTGTGATGCCATTGATGACATAATTTAAATTTTTGACCCTGATGACAATTTGGCCAAGTGATGTTAAGGCTGACATCATAGTGATGTAAAGTGTCATGGGGTCAAAAACGAAGACACTTGTCATAGTACTGATGTCAAAATACATCAGCGTAAAGACGCCTTTTCTATCAGTGTACGCGTAAAACCGAAACGAATAATGCAATTGTAATAAAATTTGTTATGTCACAGACTAGAAATCCCACTGTCAAATTTCGTGATATAAAGCCAATTCTCCAATAACCCTTTAGTAGGCATAACACCGTAACGAATAATGATATTTTAATAAAAATAGGTCCAATTTAGTTTTTTTGCTCTAGGCGGAGGGTATCAAATATTTGGAACAGGCAATTATAGCACTGTTACATGTTTTTTTTTTATAAAATTTGCAATATTTTTCTAAAATTACTAACAAGATAGAAAAAATACACTCCTACAATTTACTTATTGAGCTTAGAAAACTTAACAATTAATTCCAAATTTGGTACCTATAAGTTTTCTTAAATTAAGTAATTTAGTTAATTTTTTTGGTTAACCTGGGGCATAAGGTTGTTCTCCTATTTAATTGCAACAAAATTGTTTCAACTTTTTTTTTTGTTTTTTTTTCTTTTTTCTTAGTTTGTGCAGCATCCGCAAATCCGGGAGATATTTTTTTTATAAGTTGTTTATTTTAAAGTTTTTTTTTTTTTTGCTGTTTTTCATTGTAAATGCAAGAAAAATATGCACAAACTTCATTATATTTCTTTAAACAACATCATTATTATCATTATAAACATAAAACTTTAAACTAAATAAATGGTGTGGTGGACCAACAACATTCCCAGACCAAAACAATAACAAAACAAAAAAAAAAAAAAAAAAAACCAGAACAACAACAAAAATAAGCATTCAACGTCATTATACTAAAACTGCACATACCACTAAATAAAATTGTTAGTGTTGTTATTGTTTTTATTTTACAGAGCACCTTTGCTGAATGGTGGAGTAAAAATATTTCTGCTATTATACAACAACAACACCTTCTTGTTTTTATACAAACGTGTATTTACAGTATTTGTGTGTATGTTTTCTAATGAAACAAAAAAAAAACACTAACAACAAGCATAACTGCAACTAAACTTGTTTACATTTAAAATCTCTACTCTCCCTACTCCCACCCTCTTTTTGCATTGTCATCTCATTCAACAACCAAACAATGCTACCATATTAATGTTAATGCCACTAAAAAGGTGGGAGCTGTTTTAAGAAATATGTATGTATGTATGTATTTATATATGTGGCTAGTTTTTTTGTTGTTATTATCGTTGCAGTTTAGAAGCCGGCTTTTTGCTGTTTTGGCCTTTTTTTGCGTTTATAGTATTTGGTATGCAGACAGTGTATCAACAACAATAATAACAAGAACAACAAGGAGCTACAGCAGCAAGTCGACAATAAGAAAGTTGGAGTTAAAGTTGAAATAAAAACGTCTTTTAAAAACATTAATATTATACAAAAATAAGTGAAGAGGATAAGAAAAAGGTAAAGAAGTGATGTCAATTCTTTTAAACTCGCTTTACATTTAAGCGTTCAAACGTTATTCCCGTTTGGGGAAAGAATATGTATTCTTAAATAAGAATGTACCTGTGTTGAAGAGTGGACAAACATTTTCTTGCAAAACAGTAAAATTTCGAAGATTTATTTTAACAATTGTATCTGTCCCAAAGTGCAACAAAAAACTTATCGATGGGTACACAATAAGCACACTGTGCATCGTTAAACTCTATGATATATTTTTGATTTTAACTGCAACAATATATTATGATGTCTTATAAGTTAGCCACTATAATTCTTCAGCAATTTTAATTAAACGAACAAATTGTTTATTTTCTTCAAATTTAATCAATATTTTTCTCTAGTTCCTAAAAATGTTACCAAAATATCTCAAACAAAAAATTTCTGATAATACTGTTCCCTGTTTAAGGGGTAAATAAACTACACAAACGACTTGACAAACATACACTTTCTTTCAATTTGAAAATAAACGACACAAATATAATTATTAATTTTTCAATCAGTTCTAATAAAAAACTCTCATTCTTGTATATTTTTCATACTTAATTTTTCCTTTTTCTTTTTGCTAAATTTTCACTAAAATGATTACGAGTACAATTAAGTACTAGATCGCGCCAGCAGTTTGACAAATTACTGGCTTAATATTACAAGGTTGAATGTGATATTTTTTCGATTTTCTGTTAGTAATTTTTTAGATTTGTGTGTGACAATTTACAACCTTTAGTGCTGACTCGGAGACGGCGAAACTTTCTTGGCAAATCTGTTTAAGTAAGTTTTGCTCCTAACTTAATTTTGAAATAGTTGGATAAAAATAAGATCATGATTTTCTTATATTTTTGCTCTTTCACTTACAAAAAATCTTGTACGAAAATAAAAAATTTAAACTTTTGTCAAACAATCAAACACCGTAATAAAAGAAACAAAAGGTTTGTACAAACGTTAAATTTTTGACATATTTGACCCTTTATACTTTATGAAAAATGTTATAAAATCATTTATAAAGAATACATATTTTCTTTTTAACCTCTATCTGAAAGACTTCCGTTTGTTTCCAAAAAAAAAAAAAAAAAACAAAAAAACGCTAAATTTTCCCTACTGTTTGAAGCTTAAAGCCATGAATTTTTTTTTATAAATAAATTTATTTTGGTTGCATCTTTAAAACATAACAACGGTATAATTCTTTGAAGCTTATTTTTTTAAATACATACTAACTACCTTTTTGTAGCCGTTTCTCATCATCTCTACACAACCTACATAATAAAATATTTTTTATATTCTTTTACCTAAATGGCTCTAAAGCAATCTAAACTTCATACTTAATTAAAAGAAAACATAAAAAAAATCAACAACAAAGTGCCAAAATATCTTTAAAATGTTTTTCCAAGAATTCAGTTTGATTTGTTGCTTGGCCAGTGTTATTTAGCAAAAAAAAAAAAGCTCTTAAAGGCTCCATTCAAAAAGGTGCGCATGCATAATGTTTGTGTGTCGTTTCACGTTTAAGGAATTTTTGGTGGGAATTTTATTTAAAAAAAAAAACAAAAAGAAAAAATTAAAGTAACGGTTAGAAAACATTGTTTTAAAGGCATGACTTAAATACTAAAAAAAAAAATTTAAAGGATTTTATTTCTTAAGTTCCCGGAAATTGGGAGAAATAGAAGAAAAGAATTAGGAAATTAAAGATGCAGTCAACGGGAGTGATAAAAAGTAGGCATTACCCCAGAAACTTAATTGCATTTAATCTGCTTTTTTTTTTGTTTTTTGCTAACAATGCAATTTAAGCGACAGCATAATGCATTCCATCTCGTAAAAAAACGTCAATGCATCTTTGTCAGGTACAAGTAACCGTACCATTTGCGCAAGTCAAAAAAGTGCTTGACTTTAATGGAATAAGAATAGAAAAAAGTTCAGGAATAAAAAAAGAATTTTATATTTGAAGAATTAAAGGCAATTTTAATAAAATTTTGAACTTGATATGTATTTATCTTTAAAACTATTTTTTACGACTTTTCGAAGATTTTTATACCCTTCACCAAAGGCGGAAAGAGTATATATCGGGTGATTCATCGTGAGGTTTGATTTACTGTGTAAAATAAAACACTTAAATTTGAAAGTGAACTTAAAATATTTATTATCGGTTAAAAGTAGGGCTGTGGGGTCGTCAGAAAAAAGTACTAACGCCGACTCCGACTCCAAACCCTGAATGTTAACTCGGACTCAAATTTGCAAATGGTGTTGGCAGAAGTGGTTTCAGTAGGTCGTTTAGAAAATTTTTATTCGTAATATTACTACTATATATAATCTTTTTTGTATATACTTTTGTTATCAAGTTTGACCACAGGGTCTCCACCTAATATAATATCTGATAAAATATGTGAGAGAACGTCGGCAGAATGAGAGAGCACATTTCTTCATGTTAATCTTAATCTTAAACAAGGGGAACACGTATCTTATAAAATTTCATAATCGACTTATTCTCGTTCAGTAAACTTGTATCGTTTTTATTATTTTTTATTCTTTTTTTTTGGTTTTTTGATTTTTTAATTTAAAATATTGTTTTTTTTAAACATTTTACACAAGATTGGCACTATTTGCATTAATAAATTACACATTTTAATAATGGTGGCTTATTATTGTTTTATATGTGTGTATGGATGTGTATTTTTGACAGCTCATCTTATAAGGTAGTTGTTATAAGATTTCTCATAACAACTGTCTCATAACATTTATTATAATATTAATACAACACTATTTGAGAGTCCACACGTAAGATAATACTCTCTGCGATTGAATTTGACGTTTTCTGATATAAAAATCTTATATCTTATCTCAGGTGGAGACCCTGTGTAAAAAAGTTTATATGTAAGATTGTTGGCAAGGCGAATTCATGTAAACGGCGAAGGCGATACTACAACAAGTACAACACCAAAAACATGACATTGTATTTTATTTGTTGCTTTCGTTGGTCGATATGTCAAAAAAAAAACACAGGCAACTTTTGACATTCCTCTCTCTAAGTAAGAAAAAACTAGCCCAGCTGTGTTTTCAATGCCACCTATAAATCAAATTCGCCTTCATTATTGGATTAAAGTTGTGACACGTACTATTTAATGAATTATTCATCCTTAAAGCGCATTCTTTTTTTATATCTTTTCAAAAAGCTTTAGTTTGTAAATTTTACTTTTTTTAATTCGACGAAACAAATAAAAACTTTACTTGAACAGGAAAAAATGTTGATACTTAATTATCTACTACAAAGTCAAACTTCAGCATTTGCAAAATATGTTGCTTTTAAGGCCCAACTATAACATGCAATAGCTAGCTTAAGCTACTGTAAAAAAAAAAAAAAGAATAATCCCCATTAAATGCATTTTCAAAAAATAGTTTCATAAAATTTAACAAAAAAATTCCTTAAGTTCAATATGGTTTGACACATATGATTCGCACAGTTGCTAAGCTACACAGAAAAATGAAATAAAAATGGATTTCAATTAAAAAGTTTGTGATATTAATTAAAAAATTAATTAAATTTGGCCCAGAAAAGAAATTAAAAGTATTAATTAAACGTTTAATTCACTTTATTAAATATAAAATTTTAAATAAAAACTTACATTTTTGATCAATGCTTTAATTGGTAACAAATTTAAAAGATAATTTTTTTCTGGGTAGCTCATGCATATTGTGGTTGGGCCTTTAATTTGTATATTCAAAGATGGTAATTTAGATATTTTCTCGCAAAATTGAGCGATTTTTAAACACGTATAACGGGAATCTAGCGATTTTTGATCAACCAAAAAACCAGCTGTAAAATATTATATTACTTTGTTATTGAACAGAAAATAATAAAGTTAAACCCCCTAAATTTCCGCAAAAGAATTTGTACCTGTTAAATTTGAACCTTATTGAATTAAACCCCCCTAAATCTGGGGGAAACCCCTTAAAATGACAACACTGGTATACCCACACACAATTTTTGCACTTTCAGCCAATCGGCTGTATCTTCGATTTTTCGTTGATGGTACTTATACTATAACGATATTTACTTTATAGGATCTTACGTCAATATTATAGACATTCGAATGTTATGACACCTGTGGTGTAGGGTATGAAAATATTTCTGGGTTTTGAAATTTGTATAAATTTACGAAAAAAACAAAAATCTGACAATTTTTGTATTTTTCTGAGAATTTTTCTTAAAATTGCCATCTGGCAGCCCTTAACAATTTTACATGACAACCCGCCATATTGGGTGTGAGATACTAAAACTATTGCAATTTTGTTGTTACAATTGCCATTTGAACTTTCATTGTATTTCTAAAAACAAAACAAAAATCAAATGGGGCTTTGGGTAAACGCTTTTTTTCTATAATATTCATTTTATAATTTAAAGGCGTTTAGTTGTTGTTTATAAAAAGTTTTGTGCAACAGGCTTTCTGCAATGTTGTTGTACCTATTTTTGTTTTTATTATAAAATGCATGCCACCCTTAAATTGCACTTTGTACTTTATCGTTAGTGTTTGTTGTTTTGCTTGCTAGTTGTTATTTATTGAGATTTGTTATTGCTTTGCCCTTTTCAATTGAAATGAAATTGTTGTGTTGTTTTTCCTTCCCTTTCTTTTATTTTGGTTTTGTTTTGATTATTGGCTGTGTGTTTATTGTAGTTGTTTTCTATTCATCATCATCATCATTACTAAAAAACAAAGTTTCTGTGAAATTTTGTTGTGCTTTTTTTTTTTTGCTTAAGCTTGCAGGTCTGTTTACTTGTTTGTGCGTTTTTTTTTTTTTTTTGTTTTTGTTGGGTGTTGTTGACTTTTTGTGAATGACTTTTTTAGTATGTGTGTAAAATGCACATTTAGATGTGTGTATTTTTGTTTTTTATTTGTATTTTATGCATTTTTCTTTCTACTCCTCTTGTTGGCGTCATCGACCCTTTATAGTTTTGTAACCCAGACACTAAACTATTTGTACTCCTTCCGCTTTTTCTTCTTCTTCTGTAGCTGTTTTCTTTATTTTTGTTGTTATTATAACCAGCTCAATGTGTATTTGTACTGTATTTTAATGATTATAGGTACTATTTTTATTTAGGTATTTAGGATGTACTAGGAATAAATTTAAAAAAAAGTTCGGTGCAACAATATTTTCTCCATTAAAAAATTGCAAATGCGTAGGTACCTAATTGATTTCCCTTTCAAAATCATAAACTTTTTTTTTAAGTTATAATTGAGGTTTCAATTTATAAAGCTACAAAATTAAATATTTACTACACAGAGAGAAACACATCGTACTAAATTGAAGTACGAATAACACTAAAGTATTTTAAACAAGCCCAATTGGAATCAGTGTTCGAAAATAAGCCGAACATATGTAATTTAGCGCACGGTACTCTCACCAAGAAACGATATCTTGAATAGTCCGTACTTAGATCAAGCATGCCGAATCAAGCATACTTGATTTAAGGAAATCCAAACTTAACGTACTACTGACACCACTTCGACTTAAAGTACGGATGGAGGTTTCTTTTCAGTGAACTCTTGTGGGAAAAATAAATCATCGATAAAAGTAAAAAAAAAAAAAAAAAAAAAAAAAAAAAAAAAATTGGTTTGTTGTGCTTAATTCCCTATTTTTAGAATGGATAAAAAAAATGCTGGAATTTGTTGTTGGAGGATAAGCTGTTCCTATGCGCATTTCACTGGTTGCTTAGGCCAGATCATCAGGAAACGTTCTCCTAAATAATTTAAGAAAAGCCAAAGCTATCTGCAAACAAAAATATAGAGGGAATGAGAATTACATATAACCCAAAAAGTCTTACAGCCATACCTAAACAAGAGCGGAACGCGTTTTCTAGCTGTCAAAAATCCTCATGCCCATACAATTTGTATGTAGCATACCGAAACAACGCGACGGCAACGCAACGGTAGCGCTTTGCAATTGGAAAATCCGATTTTGACAGCGCGTTTAAATAAACAGGGCTGCTATATTTGTTGTTTTGACAACCCTGTTTTTATTGTTTGATAATAAATAATGGCAAATTAGCTATTTTTAGGTCAAACTAGCGGTTTTAATTCAATTTTTTATGTCTTTTATGAGGGTTTTAGTCGGCACGAAAGTTAACACTACTGTTTATGGCACAACGCTGACGCTCTTATTTAGGTATGGCATATCAGCGTAAAAGCTACGCTGAAGAAAACGTTCCGCCTTCCGCTCTTGTTTAGGTACGGCTGTTATTTGCAACGATATCAAATCTTAAACAAAATACCAACAATAAAACAGTGAGTTTATCTTTTCTTACATTCTCCACTACAATTAGTTGAAATTCTCCCAACATTAATTGTAGTTGTAAGTGGGTTAAGAAAAAACAAAATTAAAAACAAAAACAAATTGCTTAATTGTTTTCGCAAGAAAATCAAAATAAAGCAATTTGCCAGTTCAGATTTTTAAGCAAATTTATTATCAAAAAAGTTGTTTTTGAAAATACATAATTTTTCATTAAAAGAAGAAAATAAAATAATAAAAAATTTTTTTATTACGCAATCACTCATCAAATTGTTTTTTTTTTTTTGGCAGAGAGGAAAAAAGTAGTGCTTCCAAGTGGGAATACGCCATATAAAAGTCATGCCTCTTATAACAAGTTTGTAAGGGGGTATTGTGCTTCTCTGCCTTACAAAACTGCTTACCAGTAAGCTCCATTTTTTTCCTGGGTATGTACTTGTACTTAGGAAGGTTATGTGCTGTTTTCACAATACAAGTGATTGAACGTGTAGTAAAATTTATATGAAAAATACTCAAAAAACTGAGTACTTTTCATATAAATTTTATTACACGCTCAATCAGTTGTGTTGTAAAAGAAAAACGTCACATGAAACTGTTTTTAATGAATCTAGTGTTCAAATGTACATTTTATAAACTGGCTTTAAAATTTCCCTTTAAAAAATTTTTAGAATATTTTCCTATTTAAAATTTTAATATTTTTACAGCCTGTACTGTACATATTGAACCTCAATAATTCATTATAACCCCCTAATAAATTTTAGTAGATAATATTGAAATTGTGTAGTAAAATGTTTTTGCAAAGGCAATACATATAAAAAGTGTGCATACAATTGAGTGTAAAATAAAAAAAAAGAAAAAAAAACTAAAAAACACCAAGCAAATTTATGAATAGAAAAAATTGTTGTCGTTGTGACTGTAAGAGTCATTAACAAAAAAATGCAATTTTATTAAAAAAAATATTATACAGTGAAGAAAACAAGTCTATATGCAATCTAACATTTAACGATTTTTGAGAATTGATAACGATAATGAAAAATTTTTTTATACCTCTAATTGAGGCACAATTGCATAAGATTATTTAAAAAAAAAAAGAATAATTTAAAAGAAAAACGTAACATGGATAATAAAAGCGTTAAACAAAATTATAAGTTTTTCTAAAGTCTACATGCAATTTGTAGCTTGTATTTAAGGACCATCCATGTTGTTAAAATTTTATCCCTTTTGTTACTTAATGTAGAGCTTGTTAAAAACAAGTAAATTATACTTATACAATTTTTTGAGAAACAATTTTAGTTACTTCTGGCGTTACGTTACAAAAAGTAGACTTTTCGCTGGAACTGCCCATATTCTAAAGAAATATGGATATGAGCCCTATTCGAAATTAATTTTAAAAAGCCTCCTGTTTTTTATTATCACAGTATATCGGTCTATATGTGAACCTTTAAAAAACAACAAAAAAAAAAACTCAAATTCCAAAAAAATTTTCCTGATTCCTTTTCGAAATCTGTAGATGATTCAACATACATATAGTTATATAAAATGCAAAAAGACGTAACAAACAAAAATATAATTTTCCAAAAGAAGCAAAAAAACTTTGTAAAATGAAAACTGAAAAGACAACCGTTTAATTATATTTTGTTAAAAAAAATTTGTAATTACGTCGTTTTGCATTTATCAAATAACCGCACTTGTAGTTACGTCCCTTTGTTGTTTGTTATTAAAAGCGTCATTTTCGATCACAAAAGTGTCAAATTTTGTCAAGATATGTAGTTAATGGCATTCATTACTCCACGTCTCCATGCGCTATCGATTTGAACAAGACATGAACATAACGCCGGCAGAGCAACGGTACTTATCTGTTCATCTTCTTGTATGTAGCGCATACGTGTTGATGTTCATGTTCTGATTTACCACAATTTTGTAAGGCAACCATCATGGCGAACATGGTTTCTAAAGCCTATAGTACACGGCATGTAAAAAGACACATGCGCATGTGGTTCTGACGTAATTTTGACGTCATCACACAACCCGCAATGTTTATTGTAGCTTTGCATTGACGTCAAAATTACGTCAGAACCACATGCGCATGTGTCTTTTTACATGCCGTGTACTATAGGCTTAAGACATATGTATGTTTAGCCAACGATGGCAGCACATGGACGAAACATGAACATGAACAGTCTACACGAGTAGAATTCATGTGGGACATGCAATTCTTACCAAGTTGAAGGATAGTGGAGACGGGTAGTAATAATCAATCAAAAACTCGATTTTGAACTTTTTGTTATTTACGCCTTTTTGCATTTTAGCTAACGATATGTACCTATAACACAAATAAAATATTTTATGACAAATTTTTAGCAAAGTTTAATAAAATTTACGATTTTTAGTTGGGATTTTTGAAAATGAAAAAATATTTGTTATTTGGGAATTTTTGGGGATACAAATTTGCAATTTTGGAGTAAAATTTGAAAAATATCTAACAACCCTGATTAAGGTTAACATGTTGACGATAAAGTTTAAATGAATGCTTTTGTTGTTGACTTTTCGTATGCAAATCAAAATAATAAGTAACTGTTTAATTCTTATTGTGAATATATCTATGTACATATGTATGTAAGTATACCTACATATGTATATGTATACCAGTCATATCGGTGATAGTAGGGAATTTTCCCGTTTTGTAGGGATTTTTTCGGAAAATTTCAAGCGTAGGGAAAAAAGGACAAATTTTTTTATTTTAAGACAAATGTAGGGAGGGCATTTTCAAAATATGTATGTATAATCTAATTTTCAAATATATTGTCTAAAATTATGTAAATATTCGTATTATTTTCTTTTAAAAAATTAAAATTGTTCATAAACAATAGAATTTAATAGTTTGAGTCCTACAGCCTGGCAATCTTCAACAAGTGCCAAAACCATGTACGTATATATCAGTGGGGCGGCTAATATACGGGTTCGCATATGCGAACTATTCGCTAAAATAATTTCGAATTTTTAAAAATTTTTTAATGAAAGCTTTTATATATTTTTAAAAGAAATTCTGTTCCCCTGAACAGAAATATATGTTTTTTACAATTGAATTGATATAGCAAAAATGGGAGAAGGGAAAAAACTACCGGGGAATTGTTACTCATAATTGGGCAGAATATTATTTTAAAATTATACAGAGCCTTCCCTTGTATTTGGTACCGAGTTTGCTAAAAAATATAACATACTTATATTAAAAAAATTATTTAAAATAAGTATCCTTTAAAAAGGAGAACATATGAAGCTGAAAAGTCAAGCACGCACTTTCACTTAGTTTTGTCTCTCGATTAAAAGATATATCTGTGGTTTTCATGGGTAACCGCGTTTGTCTTAAAATTAAATTTTTCACGAGAGCGGGAAAAACATTCTAGATCGAACTATGGGTGAGGCATTGACCTTTTTGAAATTGGTCATTACGTAAAAAAATCGGAATTGGTCCATACTTCTCTATAAATTTTAAGAACCATGTAAATAGCGTTTAAAATTACCTCAACATTTGCGGACGATACAGCTTTTCTAATCGAAGACACACACACAAACTGTCAAGAAGCATCTCGTTACTTACAGGAACTGGAAAGGTGGTTAAGAAATGGAGGATAAAGATCAATGAGCAAAAAAGCGCACATATAACATTCACATTTCGTCGGGAAACATGCTCCCTATTAATATCAATAATCAAATAATACCCCAACACTCGCATGTAAAACACCTCGGTATACATCTAGATCGGCGTTTAACGTGGAAATGGCATATACACGTAGAAAAAAAATATGTTTAAATATGGTCACCTCCAACAAAACTATTTTTACATAAAATTTTAAACATATTATGTTTAAATTTAACCATATTATTATCACCGACAACCATATTATGGTAAAATGTGTCCTCCATCATGAAGCCACAACCATATTATGGTTGCCTCTAAACATGTTATGGTTAAATATGACAATAATTTGTTTTTAAATTAACAATAGTATTTTCCTCTTCTCCAAGAGCAACATGCTATGGTTGAAAACCAACCATGCTATTATAAGTGTTAAACCTATTTTAGTTATTATTGACCAAAACATTTTCTGAGACAACCATAATTTGGTTGTGCCCTCTTCATGGAGGACACATTTAACCATAATATGGTTGTCGGTGATATTAATATGGTTAAATTTAGCCATAATATGTTTACAATTTTCTTTAAAAATAGTTTTGTTGGAGGTGACCATATTTAAACATAGTTTTTCTCTGGGTGTAGAAGCTAAATTAACTCAAATGAAACTAAAAGCAATTCAAATTAATTGGCTTATTGGAAGCAATTCTGTTCTTAGTCTCGATTGCAAACTTCTACTTTACAACTCTATCTTAAAGCCAATTTGGTGCTACGGTATTCAGTTATGGGGCACTGCCTCGGCTTCTAACATCGAAAAAATTCAAAGGCGTCAAAATAAACATCTTCGAATAATCACAGTCGTTCCCTGGTACGTCAAAAACTCAAATAACCACAAGGATCTCAATGTGCCATTAGTAAAAACTATGATAACGAAATATGCAGCAAAACATTTAAAAAGGCTGGAACTGCATCCAAATCCATTAGCTCGAAATATTTTAAATTATGGCGGCCACACTCGCTTAAAAAGAAGAGGCACTGCAGCACTCACCCAATCAGATGAGCGTTAAACACCTACATATGTGAACAGAAACCGTGATGACGAAATTTTTTTTGTCTGGCACTGGCAGGACATAAAGCAAATATTAGGATAAGATTTGATTAAATATTGTTAGTTCATATTTAATATATGAAGCAAGGCGAATTCATTACAGGTGATCCTAAAAGCCCTGCTGGTAACTTTTTTTCTTTAGCTTTATAATTGTTGGATGTCAAAATTTTGTTTATTATCTTTGTTTCTGTTTTGATTTGTTTCGGTTTTTGACATTGTACAATGATTTTACAAAAACAAATTGCTTGTGGTTCTTGTACGAGTTGTACTTGTTGTACTACCGAGATTACCTGTAATGAATTCGCCTTGATATGAAGATTCAATAAATAAATACTGAAAAAAAAATTAAGCAGTATGGCATCACCATCTCAAAATGGAAAAAATGGACATACGTGGTTACCCATAAAAACCACAGATATATTGGCGTTTCTGCCAAAAAGAAAACAAATTTAAATTTGTCAAACAGTGTTATTTTTGAGATTGAATTGTTATATGTGTGCGTAAAGCATGTGTTTTTTCGTGTTGTTAATAAATGCTTTAATTATAATATTTACAAAATGTTAACAAAATATGTATTTTTAAACTGTTGCTTAAAACAATAAATTTTTAACGTAGGGATTTTTTTTGTAGGGGAAAAAGGGATTTTTTTTTAGACACGTAGGGATTTTTTAAATTTTTACTGGCATCACCGTTGTGTACATATACATACATATATGTATGTATGTATGCATGTACGTACTCATTGTTTGCAAATAAACATTAAAGGCCGTGTCAGATACAACTTTGTCGCTTTGCGTGACGTTTCTACCTTTGGCAGAAAAACGCAAAGCAAAAGGTGTATGACACAATGGAAACTTTGACAACACTCACGCATTATTTGTTTACTTACAAAAGCGGTTGGTAATTTGTACATTTAATTATTTGTTATAAAAATAATAGTTAAAAATTTAATTGGACGGTTTTTTGGAATTAAATTTGGCAAAAAAATTAAAAAACAAAAGAAAATTATACTAGTCAATTGTCAAAGCGCGCAAAAAGATGAGAGTTGGCTAACTTTTAGCTTCGCTCCGCTTTAAAAGTACTTTATGTGACATGTTTCGTATAAGTATGTATATTTTATCTTAGATGTCAAAGCGAATCGGTAACGCAACGCGAAGCAAAAGTTTTATCTGACATGGCCTTAAGCCAAAATAGGCAATTGTCATTCAAAAACACGTGTTTTAAAGGAAATTTAATTAAATTATTAGATTTTAACTTAACTAAAAGATTTGTCCGATAAAAATATGTATGTCTAACAAATTGCTATAAATGAACACTAAAATAACAAAAATTTTTAAAAATAAACCTTGATATGAATTTTTGTAGGTTTTTATCACACATTTTTTAAAAAAATTATTTAATCAGCAAATTTTTTTTAACACACTTAAAAATAAGACAGTTTTTTTTCTTCTTTATATTTAGAACATCTTAACAAAATATGGTTTAAAATTTCATTAAAAAAAAGCTTACAAATTATATATGAATAAAAAATTTGCTTATAAAATTTCATATTTATAATGCAAAAAACTTTAAAATATGTTTGTTAGTTTTTCTATTGTCTATTAAGCTAAATGTCTGTCAGAATTAAGGGACGAATATACCGACACTTTGGCTTAACAGAAAACTTAAAATAAAATATTTTAACAGAAAACTTAAAATAAAACACGTTGTAAAAAAAAAAAAAAAACACTAAACTAAAAACCAAGAATACGGTATTAAATTACTGCGATTCTAAGAAATTTAGAAAATTTTATATTTTTTTTAAATTGGAAGTTGAACAAATTTTTTAGAAAATTATTAAAGTTTCTTTCCATTTTTTTTAAATCTTTTTTTTTTGACCGTCTTTCGTGGTTTTGGTGTATTAGTGGGAAACTAAACGAACAGCAAAACAATTTTTTTTAACATAATCAGCAAAAAATATACTGGAATTGTAAATGGAAAACATAATAAACTAAATTTTTTTCTGTGGGCTTTAAAACAAAACTAGGTTAAACATTAAATAAAGCAAAGAAAAATAACAAAAAAAAAAAAAAAAAAAAAAAAAAATTGTTCACTAGTTACAAAAAAAATAAAATTTTATATAAGAAAAATTAAAGCAACTGTACAAAAAAAATTTAGGGATTTATAAAAAAATGTTATTAAGTCTTATTTGACCTTTATTTTTTTTTCTAATTATTTTTAATTATTTAAGCTTGAGGTCTTTTTATTTATAAAAAATATTAAATTTATATTCAGGAAATTAACAAAACTTTATATAACGACAAAAACAAACAATTACAAAATTATGAAAAAATTATTTGTCATAAATTAAATTCAAAAACCTATTTGTCATAAAAAATTTCAAAAACATAATAACAAAAAAATAAAATATAACTAAAGTATAACAATTCATATAAACTGAAAAAATTTCTTATCTTTAAACCTAATTCAAAAACTATATTTACAATAATAAAAAACAGTTTCTCTAGAGAAAATTCCTATAACATATAATAATTTTTTAACTAAACTTATTTTTATCTTCCATGCCTACTTATTAAAACATATTTAATTAAACTTATTTTTTATCTAACATTCCTATATGTTTATCGTGACCTAAGGTCAAGAAGGTTCTAATATTTTTATATAATTTAGGTGCAAAAATTGAACCCTCTTGTTCCAAGGCTGCGATTGGTATATTTATATTATATCTTATCTTTTATCTCTTAATAACTTAATTCCTATAATTATTCGCTATATGTTCTGTGTCTGCTTTAAAATTTATTCTATCCAAATTTTGAAGAAGCATCGGTTTTAAACACTGAAACTAACTACAAACGCAGATATATTTTTGAAATGCTACACATAATTAATACACCAATGACACAAAGAATGTGTTAGTGAAAGGAATGTGTTAGTGATAGGATACTGCTTAAGTTGCATGTACACGACATGTTTTTTACATCTGACTTGTCAAATTTCCCACTGCAAAATACATACATGTCGTGTGTTACCTTTAAAACATTGCATCTGTAAAAGTCAGACGCAAAGTCATCAGACAAAATTTCAATTAGAGCGTGCTCTATTTTCTTCTGACAAACCATCTGACATCAGCTGTGTCAGAAATCTATGCCGGAAAGAAACCCGCAGCGGCGGTGCATTGTTGACGGAATCATTACCCGGCTTAAGTTAATGTTTCACAATACCGATATATGTATAATAATTTCACCATTGAATATAAATTATGTACATATATAAATAAAAACGCATCATTACAATATCCTAAATTGGTATATTCGAATTTAAATTAAAAAAATGTTTAGATGGCTGAACTTTTTTACGGCGCAAATAAAAATTTTTGTGGCGGCAGCACGCTATTTTGAAACCAAGAACTACTTTGGTATATTCCATAACTACAGAGAAAAAACATAGACAATGTCAGAAGCAAATTAGATGTACGTTTGTGACCAAATGTTATTAACCTTCTGTAAAACAGCAATTTTGGCAGACATTCACAATTCCATATGACTTGAAAAGTTGACAAGTCAGATGTAAAAAACATGTCGTCTACGGGCACCTTTAGAAAAGAATAGGAGAAATAAAGAATGAAAGCCCAAGAATAGAAAAAGGAGTGAAAGATAGAAAATCGGACCAAACAAAATAGAAAAACCCTATTAGACAGTACATGTACCCAGTACCCAGTCGCCTGTTGCACATCCAGGTCACTCCCAGGGTTTAAATAACTGCAGTCGAACCCAAAAACTGTCGAACAAAAAAACGAAAATTTGTGTATAACTTTTCGCTTTTGAGTTGGTTTGCCAGCGACTATTTTCATTTTTTCAGGTTTTTTTTTTTGGATAATGACAAATGAAGAAGTGGAGGAAATGGCAGTTTTTCAACTTTGACTGCAGTTTTTCAAAACGCTGGTCATTCCCAATACGAATCCCGTAAGATTATCGAGCCTACAACCCGGAACATCTCCCAATTCGTCTACTATATACTACCTAGCCACCTCAGACTGATCTTCTGCAGCCCGGGACAGCGACACAGAATGTGCCCAACTGTCTCCAACTCCTCCAGATTTTCACACAACCCGCGCATTTCTGCTAGTTGTAAAACGTTAAGCTATTTTAAGCTATAGAAAGTGATAAATAAATAAAAAATTTTAAATACCTTTACAATTTGTAACAGAATTATGGAAAATATAGCTTTTCTTTACTTTTTAGGAATTTAATTTCTTACTTAAATTATGCAAAAAAAAAATTAATTTATAGCGGCAAAACTATGTAGTTAACCCATTAAAAGCTTTAAATAAGTTTAAAAAATATTTGGGAAGAATGGAAATTTAAAGAAGTTTTTGGGAAAAACATTTTAGAAACTTTTTAAAAATTATAAATTTTTCTATTAGTTGGCCTAAATTTTCTTGCTCGAAATTATGAAATCTTAATAGAAAAAGTAAAACTTATATGCTGTTTCACAACACAAGTGATTGAACGTGTAGTAAAATTTATATGAAAAGCACTTAGTTTTTTATTTTTAATTCAATATTTGTATTATTATATTTTAAATGTACCTCTACATATTTGCATATATTTTTTTTTAAATAAAAAAACGACATCACTTTTTGATTAAATATTTTATTAAATTTCCAAGAATTCATTGATAAAAATAACTTTGATAACCAACAATTTAGCTTTTTCAAACTTAATTTGTTTAATTTAGAAAATATTTATAGAAAAAATTTATAGTGAAAATGAGTAATTGTTAAGTACAACACCCCAGACATAAATTTGCTTTTTTTTCTTTATTTTTTGTGCAAAAAAATATCTATTTGAAAAAATGAAAAAAAAAAAAAAAAAAAAAAAAAAAAAAAAAAAACAAATTAGAAAAATATGTTAAAAGAGATTTCTAGTACGGCTGCCAGATTTTACGGTTTATTGTCATTTTGACGACTTTTTTGATTCGAAATTAGTAAAGTGCTTTTTTTTCTAAAAAGTGACGAATTTATTCAATCTTCAATCTATGAAAATTTTATTTTTTCTTTTTTTTTAGTGTTTGTATGTTAGGCCGCACAGAAAACATTTTTGTAAACGAGACAGCTTATTGGCGATCTCTTAACGAATTTATCTGGCAGCCCTGATTGATAGCTTTTTCAGATACTCTCTTAAAAAAATATTATAAAAAAGTCATCTTAAGTTTTCTTAATACAGAAACTTTAATAAAATTTCGAATTTTCCATCAAACCTTTTTGAAACTAGAAGATTTTTTGTTCCTATTAAAAAAAAATTTATGATTTCCTTTGTACACTAAAAACAGATAAGCAGCTCTGCACAAAATTTCAAAGATCTACCTATCTCTTAGGAAATTTTTTTACTCTTTCAAAAGAAAATTTAAAATTCATTCAATTTATAAGACAAAAAAAAAAAAGCACTCACCGTTGTTGATATCGTGCCATTTTGTAGTTGATTTTGTTAAATTAATTTAAAATTTTTTACAAAATTTAGCAAAAATTGGTTTTAACAGTTTTATAAAATTTTAACTTAAAATTATATTTATAAAATTATTTAAAAAAAATTAAACAGTTGTTTTTTTTTTAAATTAAATTATAATAAAGTTATTTTGTTATTTACACTTGTTTGGCACTTTTCTCTTAAAATTGCTTTAATAATGAAGCTCTCTCTTAAGTTAGAACAAAGTTTTTTTCAGTTAAGTTTGTTGTTTTTTATACACTCTGTTAATTGTTATTGATCGTGTTTTTTGTTTTGTTCTGTTAATTTGTTTACTCTTTTAGTGTTTTGCTGCTATTTTAAGTAGACTCTCTTAAAGAATTTGTTTTTTTTTTGTGGTACATTAACAATTACAAAAGTACTATTTTCAGTGGTTTTTAAGGCTAAAATCTTAAGTAAAATATGAGGGTGGGTACCTATAAGTAATATTGGATTTTTTTTAATTTATAAAGGTTTTTATTTAAATTGAAGGGATACCAAAATCCATCGTCTGCACGGCAGAAAATTAAGTAAAAGGGTTTTATTTTTTAAATAACGGATATTTTTTTCTCTTTGAAATTTGAAATAAACGCTCAAATTGTAATTTGAATAAAATTTGAACAATTTTAAGACTGAAATTTATGCAATTTTTTTTTAATAGAATGAATATAAAAAGGTTTTAAAATTACCCAACGTCTGAACGGCAGAAAATTAAGAAAAAGGGTTTTATTTTTTAAATTAACGGATATTGTTTTCTCTTTGAAATTTGAAATAAACGCTCAAATTGTTATTTGAATAAAATTTAAACAATTTCAAGACTGAAATTAATGCAATTTTTTTTTTAATAGAATGAATACCTATAAAAAAGTTTTGAAATTACACAAAAATATTAGGGCTTAAAAATTATCCAAATATGTGTTTGAGAAATTATTCAGAAATTGGCAACGCTGGGCATTTGAATTTTTATGAGATTTTTTGAACTAATCTAATTTTGCCACTTTTTTAAATTTTGTGCGACTTTTTCCCCTTTCGAAATGATGAACAGCGATCTAAGGTAGTATCGTCGTCATAATATTTAAAGCAATCAACAAATTATTTTTGGGCCACTTAGTGCCCATTTACATTATACGATTTTTGTCGCTGCAGCTTTTATCGGGTCTTCTTTAAAATTGCTTTATTGTGCAATTTTTATCGCAGTTACTTCTTCTGAGCCCCCCTTTTACTCTCTCCCCTCTCGCCAAAAAAGTAGGAATTGCAGCGACAAAAATCGGACAATGTAAACGGGCACTTACTTAATGTTGATATAAATTTATAAGACCGATAGAGTCGGTGAACGTTTTTTGTTTTCTCAATTAATAGAAAAAACACTGTTTTCAGTTGGCAACTCCTCTTTAAATACATGTAAAAGTTAGGAGTCAGATGAGCATGAAACAAAGAAAACAAGATAGCGCATGTCCGTTAACTTTTTACTTTCATTTTAACGTCACTGTTGTTAATAGATTTTAATGTAAACAAACATTCAGCATACCACATACACCTGCTTATGTGATCATGTTTGTGCTCATTTACTACTGTGACGTACATGCGCAGAAAAACGATGTTTTTGAAATTTAAATGCACTATCTTGTTTTTCTTTGTTTCATATCAGATGAGTGCCGGTTAGTTTTGCTAGAGAATAGAAGCAAATAAGACATTGAGAAAACCGAAGTTCATTAATGTGCAGTTTTTCGTTGGGAAAAAATGTAATCGCCTAATAAGAAAACGGCCATGAGAAAATATCTAGAAAAATAAATACATATATATAAAATTTTTTTTGCAAAAATTTATTTCAACCAATAACAATTTAAACAACTAATCTTTTAGTTGAGTCGGAAAATGTCAAGAACGCTAAAAGTTTTTTTTTTTCAAAACTTTAAAATTTTTATATGAAAAATTTCTTAACGCAAGGTGAAGTGATTTACAATTTAATCCCCATAAAGTTTTTAAAAAAAAGTTTGCTATTTTTTCTTTCTTAAACGACCTTTTTGGGAGAATATATTTTTATAAAACGACCTTTTGTACCACTTTTAAAAAATTTCTAAAGGTAATCTGGATTGTTATTAATTAGCTCCTTCTCTTCTTTAAATTTTAATTTAAGGCGAATTCATTTTGCAGGTGACGTTGAAAGCACAGCTCTGCAATATTTTATCTTACTTACGCTGCATTTACACATGAAAGTACTTTCATGAAATTTCTGTGTACGTATTATCACCACAAATTCCACAAAAAAATAATAAAATTTTATGAAAGTGAAATATCCTTTTCAAAATGTCGTCATGGGCAAACTTCTATCAAAAATTTCTCTCCTTCTTCTTCTTTTATTGTTTTGCTTATTTCAAGTTTCAGAGTTGCCGAGACAATTATTCATCGCCGAAAATCAGGCATTCGTTCAAAATAATATTTATTTTTATTAGTTTTCATGATATTTATAAATTTTAATTAGAATCATTGTGTTCTTAATATTTAGTTGAAAAAATATAGTAAAATTCTTTATATAAACGAAAAAAAAAAATTCAATTGGCAACACTGCTTAGTTATTGTCATTTAATTTCATGAAATCGGTTTCTTGAAATTTTCATTGAAAGCTAGCTGAAAGTTCGACTGAAAGTAGAAAAATGTAAATGGGTTAGTGAAAAAGTGTGAGTGTATTGCGACTTTCAAGAAACTACTTTCATGTGTAAATGCCCAGTTAGAGAGAGAAATGTCAAAAGTTGCTTGTGTTTTTGACATATCGATCAACGAAAGCAATAAAAAAATACATTGTTGTGTTTTTACTGTTGTAACTTGTTGTAGTATCGCCTGGATTAAGATTTTATTAAATTTTTTTTTATAAAATTATTTTTTTTTCAGAATCCTCCAAAAGTAATTTTAATTATAAACTTTAATAGATATAGAATTGTTTTCTTGTTTTAAATACCTAGTTATTAAGTTTTTTTTATACCTATAATTTGCTTCTTTTATAAATTTCTTTATTTAAAATCTTTAAGAGCTTGTTTTAGCTGTTTTCTCTTACTTTTCCCTACTTCCGGTTTAATCTGTTATTTCTTGCAATTTTTCTATCAAATCTTATCATATTTTTTTAATTTCCTTTACTTCTGGTTTGTCATTTGAAAAAGAAAAATTAATTTATGAATCATTTCATTTGAAAATTAAATTTTTTTTTTCTAATATGTAGTCTCAAGTTTGTTTGAATTCAATATGCATATGTATGTACCTATCTACAAAAAGTAATAGATACCTAAGCATAAAGAAAAAAGCGCTAAATTGATTAACACAATAGGTAGTTTATTTCTTATTTTAAAAAAAAAATAGCAACAGTCAGTAATAAAAAAAACACTATGTAGCACTTAATAATATTAAAATGTAAAAATAAAATTTTTTTTTAAAAAAAACTAGGTCATTTATACAAACATAGACAGGGGTAAACAGCATAGGGAAACATTTAAACAACAACACTGCGCAAAAATAACACAGTAAAACACAACAACATCGCATAAGTTAAGAGAAAATACATACAATATTGAAGACAATTGTCTAAAAAAAAAACAAGAAATTCACTGTTTCCCAGTTGGCCACGTCTATAAGACATCCTCGAAGACAGAGGCACGATAATATAAATTTTAAAGCAAGTTCACTACAGGTTGTTTGGAAATAGTTGTCATTTTGAACCACAAACACTAACAATGCAATGCAATTGTTGTACACAGAAAGAAAAAACTCGCACAAAATTTAAGTTTTTCCACTTACTTTTAGTGCGAGTCGTACTTAAACACCCAAAAGTTCTTTAAAAAATCGAAAGTGGGATTACATTCGAAAACCATTGCATTTTATATGCTTGCATATGCGTTTGTTTGTAAAAGTTTGTTGTAGAAACAACAAAAACACTACAAAAATAGGCAAAAACGATTTTCTTGTTATGTAAAGAAACAATAACACCACAAGAAGAAATACACATTATTTTCACTTTAAAACGTAAAATTAGAAGTTTAAATTCCCATATTCTATTTGCTAAAATTATTCAGTTAAATACATAAAATTTTCAAATTTTCGGACATTATTACCGGTGCCTTATAATTGTGCATTTTTCTGTAAACAAAGGGGGGAATACAACAAAGGTATTACAAACATATCGCACTGCTTCCTCTAAAGAGGGTCAACTCAAAATTGTTAAATTTTTACTTTTTGCAAGAAATCGTTATACAGTGCCCACATCTACCCACTGTAAATATTTTCTCTAGTATTTTGTAAAAAAAAATATGCAATTGTATCCCCCTTTGTGATATAAGAGTACATATAAAAAGAAAACAGTTTTTTGTCTCTACTGAAAGTTTGTAAATTTTGAGTTGACGCTCTTTTGAGGAAGCAGTGCGATGTGTGTCAACGGATAAATACTAATATTATTCTCTCTCTCTCTCTATATATATATATATATATCGGATAAATTCAAGTATGGATTTGGGATTAAAATACACTTCGAAATTCTTGAACTGAGTACAGTTGGAGATTAGTTTTTACCTCACTTTTACTTAAGTCAGTCCCGTTTCGGGATTAAGTGCGGGGTACTTAAATAACTCGTACAGCATTCTTTACTTGATTTAAGGATATCCGTACTTATCGTACTTTTGACACTTGATTTAAGTACGAATGGATTAATTTTACTTTTTAGTGTAATATTGTCGCCACCTGTAGTGAATTCGCCTTGATTAATTCCTAATGTAGTGAGGGCCAGTCGGAAGAAATCTTCAAAGACATTTCGAACACGTGTCATGAAAATCGTTAATTTGTAACAAAAGATTACATAGACGCCAATGTCGTCTATTTTGTCGTCGACGACTCCATTTATAAATAATTGAGAGTGTACATACATATGTGTGCTAAAAATTAAAGTAAGTTATTCTTGCTAAGAAGAAGCAAAAGCGTCGCTGTGACCCTTAAGTGGATATTTAACCCTTTTAGAGGCCCTTACTACCTCTTCGTGAGCGCTTTTTTTTTTAGGAAAATACCGGCGGATGTTCTAAATGCAGTTTGCAATCCAACACACTGAAATACGAATTTTGTGCATTGCTTTTATTTTTAATGCTTTGAGTTTTGGTTTTGAAAATTGTGTATTATTTTTGTTAATTAACGTAGTGCTGCTAAATTTTTTGTTTCAGCTAAATTTAAACGATCAGCGCATGAATTGCTTATTATTTAAATGAGCACCTGCCGTGTTGAGATAATCCCTTGGTGGTGGCAATCAATGTGTTAACAACCGCCTCTGTGTGTGATATAAACTAACACAGACAGGTAGTAATTTAGGTGAATTATTCTGTCGAATTATGAGCTTTAAGACTTTCTTAAGCACTCTAACCTCCTCTGCTCTTCTGGTATGCTAGAAGCATTTGTTGAATAGCAACAGTACCTAGAGATCCGTCAGCAGGTCGAACTTTCGCACGAGTTTTCGAAAATCAGCCCTTGAAGCTGATTTTTAAGATCTCCCTTTCCGCGTCTGGGTTTAAACCACATCCACCACCTGATTATATTTTGGCCTGGAAGGCTTTGTATTATTTAAATTAATAAATAAAATAAAATAAATAAAATTCCCAGAGGCCTCACCAATAGGCGTCCAGGGGCTACTGACTCCCGTGGTATCGGATAGGATCTCCAGTCAGCCGAGATATTAAAAGATCTGAACGTAAGAATGTAACATCAACAGGAGAAATATTCTTAGGATGTCTTCCTACATACCCCCGGGGGTGCATTATTGGACATAGCAGTGTTGCCACAAAATAGTGATTCGCCTTGCCGATGCATTTGTTTGATTCAACGGCAACACTGAGCAGCAGGAACGAGAGTGTAATTTTCAGTGTTGCCACTTTGTGGGTAATTACCAGAATTTGGTGTAATTTTTACTCCCGTGGGTAATTTCTTTGAGTTGTAGATCAGGTGTAATTTAAAATTCTTTCATTTTAAGCCAAATAATATAAGGATTTGATTATAGTGATAAATTGTATACCATTTATTAAGCAAAAGATTGATAGTAATTGGCGCAAGATGGACAATTAGATTTCGATTAATATGAGCTTTATAGTGATTTTTAACCCAAAGTTTATTCGAAAAAGAAGGCATTTATACTAAAAAAAACCACTGCAGAAAGATATGTTTCCAATATTACAAAAAGTAATGAATTTTGTGTTTGCTTTAGTATTTAAATTGCTTTTGTCGAGAAATATTTAGTGCCCTTAATTAACATTTGTTAAACTGATTTGAGAAACAGACTATCATCTGAAACCATTACAGGAATTTTATTTACTAAATAAAGTATACAAAGAAACGGCAATGAACATTTTGAACCTTCCGTAGATATATGGAAGTAGAACATTATATTAAATTTTTATTAATTTTTTTTTTAATTTTTATTGCTATTTTTTGTTAAATTATTATGAATTACTATATAAATCTTAATAGTATGACTAAAATTTGCCTCATTTAAGTGAATAGGGTATTATGAGTTTGTGCTGATGTGTGAAACACATACAAATATTTCCTTAAGTACACCAATCGACTTAGTATCGTCCGTCCTGCTGGCCGGTTGTCTGTCCATAAAGACCTTCTGCGCAAAGTAGTGGTGACAATTTTTAAGATAATTTAATGAAATTTGGTTCATTTGTTTTTTGAAAATTTTGAGAATCAATCCATAATTTCACATATCCCCCATACGAACTTTTTTTCCAAGTAGAGTCTTTGTGCTCATAAATCATCTGATGATGTTATTTGGACAATATTTTGCACAAATATATTTTATATACCTAAATATCTTAATTTTGGAATCAGTCCTTATTTTACCATGGCTTCCATACAAACACCACTCACGAAAATAGCTTGTAATGGTATAACTTCCTTATAAATATTGGCACGTTTTGATATAAAAAAAATAGCTACTATGTCATGGTAAAATTTTGTGCTAATATGTAAATCATTGAACGTAGGTCGTATATAAACCTCTTCCCATAAATCACTTTAAGACGAAAACTCCGAAAAAGATGTAGTTACCTAGATAATATTCGACATTAAGAATTCTTATATTATTAGTCTCAGCCTCATATCATAATTTTGTTTTAATAGGTCCATAGTTGGATATGGGATCTAATAAGGGAACACTCTTAAAAAATTGTCTGTTAATATCAATGTTCGGAATTTACCAACTATACTTTCTAATTTGCTCTTTCTTGTAAAAGTTTTTTTTTATAGGTAATTAAATGTCAATTTAATATCAGGTGTAATTTCATTTAAATTGGGTAATTTTGCTTCATCTCAAGTGCAGTTTTGAATATTGCTGGTGGTAACACTGGTCATTTCTAACTCTGTGAGAGTGACGAGGCGAATAAGAGCTTAATTTAGGTAAGTTGAGTAAAGTACAAAGAAAAACTAAGTCAAAAATTTTATAAAAAATGATGATCATACAGTTTTTTAAAAAAATTGCAGAAACAATACAAAAGAATTAAATGGAAAATGTATGGAAAAATACATAAAAGAAAATACCTATAAACAAATAAAAACAAACAAATCTAAACAAAAAACATAAATAAAAAAATTTAAAAGCAAAATGGCGTTTCTTAAAACTAGCAAAAAAAAAAATGAAAGAAACATTTTTAAGCCAATTAAGAAAAAAGTTAATAATTTTTGTAATTAAAAGAAATTTTGTTAATTATGACATTGTAAATTTTTTTACGAGGAACAACAACAGAATTAGAAAAATATTAACCATATTTATTTTACAAATAATTAACTTTTTTAAAACATTTTTTTCCCCTAATAAGGTACTAAACTTTAGTAACTAAGGTTACCTGTAGTATTGTTGAGCAAGTGCGATAAATTAAAATACCTACTTAATAGGTACATATTTCAATAAAGAACTAAATTTTAACAGCGAACTAAAAAAAATTATACCTAAGTCACTAAAAAAAGGGGACATTTTCAATATTGTGTGTGATAAGTTTAACTGAAATTCTCCTTATAGATACCTACTTTAATCAATAAAAATAGGTATGCTATTTTTGTCTAGAAATCCAAATTTTTATCCCAAAAAATTAAACTCTTAAATATATTCAACCTGCCAAAATTTGTAATTTTGCTCCAATTCTGTAAACTATTGTTGTTTTTTTTTTTCAGAATGTCAAATTTTTTTATATAAAATATTTAAATTTATTGAATAGGTGTAGTAAGTCAATATTTAGAATAAAGGTAGTTAGGTAGGTAGGTATTTAAAATTCTTTGATAGTTTAGATAATTTTTTTCAATTTTAATTGCTCTAACAGATTATTATTTTATAAATTATTGCTATTTCTTAAAGATTTTGCTACTTCATTTTTTATGTTCTATCCGGTAACTCTGTTTAAAAACCTTAAAATTAAACTAAATACCTACCTACTAATAACTAGAAGTTTTGTTTATTGCTGACTTTTTGTCTTTTTCTACAAAGAAAAATAAAAAATGCAAAAATCGAAAGTTGCGTTTTTTTATTTTGTTTACACTTTGTCCCTCGCCCACTCTCTTAGCTCATACTCTTTCTAACACTCTTTAGAAATCAGAAATTCTCTAAGAAAAATAAATTGAAAACAAAAAATGATTAAGAAAAAGAGAAAATTTTAAAAACTTTTCAAATTATTTCCCTTGCCCGATTTGTAGCGAAGGTTTTGGAATCCCCAGTTAATTTTTTTTGCATTTTTTTTCTTTGTAGGTAGTACCTACTACATATGTATAAAAATAATAAAAAATTTAAAAACAGCAACAACTAAAACCAAATCAAATAAAGCAAACGAAGACTAAAGACGCCACCACTCTACTATAGAAACAGGGTTCGTATTTGTACGAAAGCATGGGATTGTGTGTGTATGTAGCTGTTTGTAAAGAATTAAAAAGAAAATCTAAGCGCCAAATCAACAACAACAATACTAAAATCAATGTTGCAAAAAAAAAATTTTTTTGACTTATGTACCTATCCAATTAAATATCCCCAAAAATCGCTAACTCATAATAAATAGTACCTATACAAAATTTTTAGTTAGGTATAGGTACCTACCTAGTAGGTACCTATTTTTTTTTTAATTTAACATGCTTTCCTAAAATAAAGTGACATTCATCACTATATTATATAACATCCTGTCTGTATTCATCAAAATTGTGTACCCTTTTTGCTTAGACACCTCAAGTTAACAAAACAAATAAAGCTATTTTTAATTAATAAAATATTAATGATAGGTATTTAGTTAAAAAAGTTTTAAAAAGGGTTAGGTAGGTATAACAAAATTTAAATATTTTAAAAATGTTGTTCACAACATTCTCTGAAGTCTTAAGCAATTAACCAAAGAACAAAATTTCATTAGAAAATGTTATTTTTAAAAATAATAAACACAAATATTTAATTTGTTTAATGGCCGGATTTTACGATAATTCCCGAAATTAAGTTCAAAATCCGCTAAATTGCAGCACTGTCATATTCATACATACAAACATATAAATTTGTATGAAAAAATAACGATTGCAACTATGTACGTAGTGTTGTTGTTGCTAGAGTAGTAATTGTTGTTCTTTTTTAATATTTATTATAACAATTGTTGTTTTGTAGATGTAAATAAACGTAAATACTTTTTTTGCTTTTTTTCAGATGATTACGTTAAATGCGCACAACGAAAGTTTTTGTAATTGTTGTTGTTGTTTTATTTTTTAATATTTGCAATTCAATGTTGGCGGTCCACACAATTATTTCTTTTTTATCTTTCCCGTAAACTTTTGCTGTAGTTGCTGTTTTTCTGTTTTTTTTTTCTCTTTACACAATAACGGTAAATATGTTGTTTAAAACAAGAGTAAAGTGTTTTATATTTTCTCTCTTTCCCACTTAAGCAAAATTTGTTGTTTTTATTACTAAATTGCAAATATTTTACATTTTTTTTAATGACTGCCAGCAGCTTGTTTTAAAATTTAACTTTTTTTTTAACAAAACACCAATTTTTTTTAATTTATTTAAAGAAACTAATAATTTATTTAGTTAAATCTATTGTTTAATATTATTTCACAAATTCTCAACACTTTTTTATTATTCTTTCACTTTCTTTTTTTTAATAAAAAAAAAAAATTATTGTCGGTTTATTTAGTAATGAATAAGTTATAAAACGTATAAAAAACAACAAAAATTATGTTTTATGATAATTTTTTTGTCTGAGTTTTTGCCTTTAACAAAGTGTGTGTGTCTCTTTTCAAAAGACGGATAGAAAAGAAAAACAACCGCAAAACGTGACGTACTAAACTAAACTAAATTGTTCATTTTTACTCTTTAGTAAAGATACCCATACATTAACTTGTAACTACAATAATACAACACTACTTAACAATAATGCAGCGGCAGAGATGCAGCAGCAGCCATACACTAGCTGCTGAACACAAAAAAAAACCGCAAAATAATAACAACAATATACACCGGTTTGTATCATTAGACCGGATAGTAGAAACTGAGCGATTTTTTCAGCAAAGAAGCGGCGAAAGCACTAAATTATTATTATGAATAAAAAATAGACTTACAAATAAAACAAAATGTTAATAATATTATTATTATGAATAAAAAACAGACTTACAAATAAAACAAAATGTTAATAATATAATAGGTATTAGAGCTGTAAACAATTGCAATCGATTTGATTGCAATTATATGAGTTCCCGGTAATGATTACTAAGTTTTTGATTATAAATCGAAAATTGATTATAGGTTTCAAATTTAAATCATACAATAAATTTTCCTATTTTATATGCTACCAATTTGTTTATATCAATTCATACAATAATTGATCGCAATAAGATTTGCTTGCAATGGATTTCATTGCAATACTTTTATTTCAGTTAAATCGAACTTCTAAAATATTCGTTATCTTCAATTGAAACTCCTTCTTCCAGAAATAAAGCTGACTTTGATAATTTTGAACTGCTACCAATGTAAATTTTTTGTTTTTAATAACTAAATTCCAACTGTACTTTATTTCGTTGGACTTTTATTATATTTGTGATTGGTAAGAAAATTGATTGAAATCGCATGATTTCAAATATAATTTTAATGCAATCGAATTGACTGCAATTACCATAATTAAAAATAACGACATAAAAATGGTCGCAATCACAAAGTATTGCAATCTTGTTATTGCAATCATTGCAAATCTGAAATGATTTTGAAATCAAAGAATGAATTCAGTTTGGTTAATATAATTTTGAATGCAATCCCAAATGGTTGTTTGTGTATCTGATAGATACACAAAAAAATCAAACATTTTTAATAGAAATCTTAATAAATATTAGCAAAAATTTATGCAATATTAATAAAAGTTCAGACATATTTTTTTTTTTTGATATAAGATAAGAAAATACTTGATATTCCAGGAGTTTTTCTTAGAGGCAAAGAACTTAAAATTCTGATAGCTGATTTATTCAGTTCATGGTTATTTTTAGGTCAATTTAGTTTGCCAATTTATCCAGATAAATCATGTTAAATTTAAGTTGAAAATTTTTCCAGTGATAAAGCGCACTTTTGGTTAATTTGCTTTGCCAATAAAGAGAATAACATAATTTAGAGCAATAATAACTCTTAAGCTATTACCAAAACATTACTTAATCCCTAAAAACTCAATGTTTTATGAGCTTTATCGGCCGCTGGAATCATTTTTCCATATGTCTTCACATATTTCGATGTTCAGAATGTTATAGCCTAATGTTAAGCGGTTTACCAAATGCTTTCAATACCTCAATTAGCTCGAATTAGTCTTGCTGACATGGGTTTTCAAAAGGACGGAGCCACACAGAACCCGCTTTAATTAATTTACTCAAAGAATCTTTTGATAATCTTTTGACGAAGTTTCACGTAATGGTTCTGTTAATTGGCCACCAAAACCATATGATTTAACCCTACTGATACTCAACTCTTCGATTTTCTCTGGCGAAATTCGGCCGCAAAAGCTGCAAAAAGTGTCTAAATATTGAAGATGCCTGTTGCGCAATTTATGCGCCAACTGTTGGGGTCCCATGATCCAAATTATATTTAAACAATAATGGCATCAAATTGTCTATTCACTAAATCCAGTATAATTGATATTAAGAAATTTTTCTTTGCTTTATTTTAATTTACAGCACTGTAAACTTAAGGAAAATCAAATCATTCTAATTTTAATTCCTACAATCATTCGCAACAATTATAAAGTATGTCTGACAAAATTTATTCATAATTCATATTAACACATCTGGGCAAAGAGTTCAAGTTAATATATTTTTAACTTTCTTTTGATATTTATTTATACTGATTATTTCTTCGTAATTAATTTTCAACCTCAAGGTACATTTAAAAAAAAATATTTATAATTTATCCAATCTCAATGGATAGCTTCTTCAGGGATATTTTTTTTAAATTTCATAAATTATAATAAAAAAAATATATTTGAAATTAAAAAAAAAAAAATATTCCTGCAAAAGCTATTCATTGATAAAGTGAAATATTGGATAAATAATAAATAGTTTGTTATAAAATTGACTTTGAGCTTGAAAATATATTAGGAAGAAATAATATTTAATAATTCAAAAAAGAAATTAGACTAAATTATTTATACTGATATAAAAAGGTAAACATTTTCCGTTTTAAAGTTCATTTAAAAAAAGATATGTCATGTAAATATAAAAAACCGAGAACACTATTTTGAAATTGTTGCAGAGTGTAACCTACTTAATGTTTTTTATATTTCTTCATTTGTTTTTTTTTTAATTCTTAAAACTTTTCTTTATTTTTTTTTAACCTTTAAGATTTAATTTCTTTTTATTTAAATCCTTATTGATTAACTTCTTTTATAGAACTTTAATAAAATTGTTTTTTTAATGGCTTACAAAATTTTGCTAAATACTTATAAAAATTAAAATTAAACAGAAATATACAAACAAAAATTAATAGAAAATATTGAAGGAATAATACTATTAAAGTATGAAAGCTTTATAAATTGCAATTTGTCTTAGAATACACATTCGAATTAATATAAAAAATATATAAGAAAAATTAAACTCAACAGGAGAACTAAAAGTCCCAGATTCTATTTGTTAAAATAAAATTTTCTTTAACTTTCAGTCAGTTTTACTTAAATAAAATCTTCCTAGCAAAATTTCTTGCACTTTTTTTAATATTTTAACATATCAAATTATTTCTAGCGTTTATCTTTTGATAAAAAAAATCATTGTTAACACTCTTTTTTTTGCTTGTTTTGCTTTTTTTTTAATACTCTTGAGAATTTAAGATCTCAAACTCTTTGATTTAAGAACATTTTACTCAGTATCTGTTGTTTTTGTAAATATTTTTGCACAACAAAATATAGCACCAACAACAGCATTCGTGTATGTCCTTGTCCAAACTTGCAATTTTTAAAAGTTGATTTAAAAATTACTTTGTGTCCACATTATCAAATTCTAGCTTTTGCAATTTTTGTATTTTGTGCCTTCTTTCTACATCTACTTATTGGTATTATATTTTTTACACGGTGGCGCAGATAAACTGTAAGGTATTTAATATTTATTATTATTTTTCCAGCGATAATTACACTAGCTTAAGTGTACTGAAACTTTGAAAAGCACTAAACTAATGCAGATGGTGCAATCTACATCAATGCAATCTCAAAATAACAACACGTTTTGATGTTGCATGAAACCTAAAATGAATGAAAATGAATGAAATTCGCTATATTGCGTAAATGCATTGCATAGTGTGTACCCATCATAAGGCCTGGGACAGAAGAAAGTAGTTTGACAAGCGAAGAGCTTCGCAGGATTAGCGTAGGAATATAAAAAAAAAAGTTGTAGTAGTAGCTGAAGCAGACGAATGCTCTGTAGTGCAACAAAGTTTAAAATTTCGAACTTCGTGCTTTAACTTCTACTGCAACGTTTACTGCCACTACGTATTCTGACACTACTACTTTGAAACTGCTGTTCTTAACTTTTCAGAGCTTGCAGCGCTATTCGTAACGTTGTGAAAAAGGGGTTGCACACGGTCAAAATTTCTCATCAAGCGCTATGGTAGTATTATTGAAAATGTATTTGTATGTGTGACACCAACGATGCTTGATGGAAAAGTAAAAATTTAGATTTTACATCGAATATTACGTCCAGCAAACGTACACGAGTGAATTAACTTGCATGACAAGAATTGACCGTGTACAGACCCCTTAAGACATTTCATAGTAATATGGTGATCCGGTCGTATAAGAAAATCCTAGACCGTAAATGACGTTGGATAGGCCATATACTTCACAGACCTTGTCGGAATATAACGCGACAAGCATTGGGGTGGAATCCTAAAGGTAATCGTTTAATTGGTGCTAAGACCTGGAACAGACCCATTAATGATTGAACACATAATTGAAGTGACATCGTTCGAGAAGCCAATAACAGAGTTTTATAAAGAGGAATAGAAAAGGCCTTATGCTCCAGTGGGTGAGAAATTTGACAGAAGAAGTGAACTGTATGGTGCGGTGTATCGTCTGGATGGATAATTGGCCCATATTTTTTTTTGAAAATCACATTTGTGTTTCAGTATCTATTAACTTTAGTATATATATATATGTCTATAGACATCGCGCGATGTCGGAAAATTTTATAAGACCACAAAATATACTGCCGGTGCCTTAATAGTTTTGGCAAGGTACATATAGACGAACGCGTTATTTCACCGAGTGTATATGTATTTGTTAAAAAAGCCAAAAATTATTCCCCAACTCAAAACTAATATTTGAAATGAAATCATGAGTATTACAACCGAAATTTTCGTCATGTGAGTTATTGTCATTATGTCCCGATATACAAAGGACAATTATACTTAGCAATGTAGAGAATTTTATATTGATGAAGTTACCCACTAAAATCATAATTCGATTTCAGTGATGACATTTTTACGATTTTAGATATTGTGGATTCAAAAACTGCACAGTCTTCATAACCAAAGTCGCCGTTTCTTTTTTCGAAAAGATTTCCATCGTTTAATATAGAATTGCAAAAGCTTGCTAATCAATGACGAAAGCATGGAACCTAAAATTTCGATATATATGAACCTAATTGTGATTTATTCGAGAAAGTTATTCAAACTACAGAATAGCCTCGAATATATTTTATATTTTTCCAATACTATATTTTCAAATACTTCCGATGCACTCTTAACATTTGTAAAATTGATTTGAGAAGCGGAATGTCGTCTGAAACCACTACATTTACTAAAGAAGGTATACAACAGAATCGCAAGGATTATTTTAAACTTTCCCAAGAAATTCAATGAAATAAAACCTTTATAAAATAAAAAGTAAGCAGCATAATAGAAAAGTCATATCTGAAAGCCACAAATACTCATTTCCTTAAAAAAACTGATTGGCCTCCTGGGAAGGTTTTCACCAAAAACTCTTGGTATTCAATGTGTTTTTAATGTTATTTAGCAAATGTATTTTAAGTAAATAATTTTTTAAGTAAAATAATATTTTTTGTGTTTTCCTTTTTTGTAAATGTTTTTCATTAACAAACCGGGTAATTTTGCTTCAGCTAAAGGGTAATTTTGAATGAGGTAACACTGAAACAAAACAGAATTGCATATTATACGAAACAGTAACCCGGCGTTTACACATGCAAGTGCAAGTTCGAAAAACTCAATACACTCACACATTTTTACTAACACCATCACATTTTTCGTACTTGCAGCCCAACTTGCAAGAGAATTTGCTTGCAAGTAAACTTTTGACACTTGCAGCAAGTAAAATGACAAATAAAGAAACAGTGTTACCGTGGATGCCTTTGGTATCAATTTACTAGTACTTACGTCCAATTTCACCAAGTTCAGTTAAATCTAACTATTACTTTAACTTTCAGTTAACAATATCTTTTTGACAGCTATAGCTGATAGTTATTTATAACTGAACTTGGTGAAATTGGCGGTTAATAATATAAAAATTATGTTTATAGTGGATTTTCTTTGATAAAAAAAAACGGCTGTGGGAAAAATCGCCCCAAGAAAAATGGCCCAAAAAAAGAAATGAAAAATCGCCCAAAAAAATCCCATGTAAAATTGGGCCTAAATATATATGAAAAGTGACCTAAAATTTTTGGGCTATTTTTCGTTATTGTTGGGTGATTTTTCGTTTTTTTAAATTTGGTGATTTTTCATTATGAAAAATCACCTAAAAATGTTGAATGAAAAATGGCCCATTTTTTTGATTTTCTCCTCTATGGTATAACAAACACCGGCTTCGCTTACTAAAGCTTCTCTGCACAGCCGGCCTTCGGCCGGGCGCAAGGATTTTCTCCTCTATGGTATAACAAATACCGGCTTCGCTAACTAAAGCTTTTCTGCACAGCCGGCCTTTGGCCGGGCGCAAGGATTTTCTCCTCTATGGTATAACAAACACCGGCTTCGCTAAGTAAAGCTTCTAAAATCTGCCTTGTTTCCAAATGAAAGCCGACTATGCAGAGAAGCTTTAGTTAGCGAAGCCGGTGTTTGTTATACCATAGAGGAGAAAATCCTTGCGCCCGGCCGAAGGCCGGCTGTGCAGAGAAGCTTTAGTTAGCGTAGTGTCAATGGACACTATGACACTTTTTGGGGTGTCATAGCGTCCATGGACACTATGATACTGGACGTCATAACATGCCACCGGGAAAAAATTCGTTTTTGTTTTTTGGGTCATTTTTCATTTTTTTTTTGGGCCCTTTTTCGTTTCTTTTGGGCAAAATTTCATATATAACTTTTTGGGTCATTTTTCATGTTCTGTTGGGCGATTCTTCATTTGGGCGATTTTTCATTTCTTTTTTTGGGCCATTTTTCTTGGGGCGATTTTTCCCACAGCCAAAAAAAACACTACTACAAAGCAACACATCTTCATGGTATTTTAAAACATAAATTGCTAGTATTTAAAAAAAAAATTGTTAATCAAAATATTTTCTTAGAAATTTTATGATATCGGTAACTACGGCAATACTGGATTCACATATTTTAAAAATAAACATAATTTTTTCATCAATATGGACCAAAAATAAAATAAAGAAATAATTAAATTATTTATATTTAATATTATTAAATTAATTTCGGGATAACATTAACATGATAAGGTTTTTTTTTAACCCAAAAATGAAGCTTTTTCATAAGATGTGTTCGCTTCGAGAACATTGGAAAAATAAACTTACAACTGACTGTGTAAACACTCAAGCTACTTGCAAGACTTTCGGCTATTTTTCGACAATTTCGTAGATAATACATATACACTACTTGCAAGTAATTACTTGCATGTGTAAAGGCAGGGTAAGGCTCAGAACAGACGGTGAAACGCAACTGCAACGAAACTGCCACTTCTAGTTGGTTTTGAGTTTCATTTGAGTTTATGTCAAAGACTCCTTTGAGAGACCGCACATGACGTAACTATTTTAAGACTGGTTTGAAATGCATTGAATCACTTACGTTGAAATCGGCTTGCAGGAGACTCGTGCTTGCGTTTCATCTGTTCGCAAAGAAACCCGCAATGATTGTAATAGTTTCCTCATATTTTGGAACAATTAAGTTTGCGAGATGCGTGGAAAACGATTGAAACTGGTTTCAAACTAATAATTTAAAAATAATTTCGTTGGAGATGCATTTTACCGTCTGTTCTGGGCCTAAGGCCCTATCCAATCTTCTTATCACCCCCACCTACAAACTCAAGAATTGCTGCAACAAAAATTGCAAGTGTAGATGCGGACTAGTTTAGCTAAGTAAAAGAGCAAACAAAAATAAAAGAGTATTTATTTAAACCCCCTCTTTAAAATAAATGAAAATTATATTTGTTTTGCTTTTGTAGTTGTTGTTTTTGCTTTGTTTGTTAGTATAAATATTTTTTCCTTGCACACATTTTTCATGTTTCACATTTTATACCTATTCAAAATGATTTCTTATTGGTTAGATAATGTTTTTAATATTAATTTTAATCAGTTTTTTTTAAATGTAGAATGGAAAATGTCGTTATTGTTCAAAGATTTATTAATCTATAATCTTAGTTGTAGGTTTTTTCTTTAATCACACTTTTTTTTTAATACCTAAATGGATTGTGTTGTATTGTTGGCGTTTTTTTTTAAATGAAATAATAAAAAATATCACTAAATTGAATCGAAAGAGAAATGTATTCTTCTTATGAATGATTTTTTTGTGATCTTTGTGTAAGGGGATTTTTTAAATAAAGGCAAAATCTTTTATGCCTAATTTTTGAAAAGTTCATTAAACTTTACGAAAATAAGCAAATAATAGTGCTATAGTCGGCTGTGCATAGTCGTAAATACCCTTTGCCATAGTATTTGGCTCTGACAATTTATCCCCCAGCCCATATGATATCTTTATTCCGGGCTCTAGATGAAATAATATTTCGATCTCGCTGATTTTTTAAACCTCATATAAGGAATATTAAAGCTAAATTTTATAAACACAGCATGTTTTGTATTCGTTTAGGTTAGGTTCCTTGGGCAGCCACTTGGGTCCTTCGGTTGTACCTTTGTGATCCTACAGTGCAGTTACTCAATATGCGGCACTGCAGAATTAAACCAATTCATAATCCTAATAAATAGAAGAAGAAGAAGCAACCTTAGTTCAATCTTAGATAGATCATCCAAAAATACAAACACTGGTTTTCCCAGGTATCTTTCCCAAGCGTCCCGAATTCCAGGACCCTGACACAGAAAATTAAATAAAGTTTCCTCTTCCTCCTCGTCATGAAAAGTTCTGCAGTAGTCATTAAATTCCAGACCCATTCTCTTCGCATGAGTCCCTACCGACCAGACACTGTGACCCATTGAATCTAAGCGGAGAGCAATTCCCCCGTTCATCATAGCCAGGCTACAATGCCCTGGAAACGGAGCAGTTGGATTCACGAGTCTATCCCATTTGTGCAAGTCTATTAGACTTACAGTGAGCCATGGGAAAGCCAACTAATTGATAAATAATTCTGTCATCCAGACGACAGCCTCGTTTGGCAAGCTCATCTTATATTTCGCTACCCCAGCAGTTCGCATGCCCTAATATCCACATTAGCATAACTTTCGAATGCTTCGCAATCTCATTTAAGACATCCGACAGTCTGCAACCAACTTCGATATCGAATACGTATAGACACCTAAGACTTTTATAGTGGCGAGGTAAAATAATGGACAGATTTGGCTTATTTTTAAAATTTAATAATGGAGGCCGTCGTGCATTTTGTTCAAATATCAGCCATTTGTAGACTGATCTGCCTGAATTACAATATCAATCTATTCCGGGCTATATGTGATATAATTATATTGCAAAATAGGCCCAATCATATCTGGCGTATTCGGGAAACCCATTTCAACATACAAACGGCCAGACAAGTAGACGGGCATCGTTCAATCAACTTGGTTACTCATAAGAACCCAGAATATATATATATACTTTATTGGGTCTTAAATCTAAATTGTAGAAATAACAAACGGAATGACAAACTTATATTTAAACATTTTTATCTCTGGCGAAAAACAGTTATGTGATGATAAATTATGATTCAAAAAAAAAAAAAAAATTTATTTATAACTAAAGAAAACTTTTTTTTATTGTTATAATCTATGAGCTCTTAACTAAAACTAGCAACTGAAAGTGTTATTAATGCTTTTACTGACAGTTTCACCATGTTCACTTATAAAATAAATATCAGTTATAACTGTCGAAAACATATTTCCAACTGAAAGTTGTAGTAATAGTTAGTTTTAACTGAACTTGGTGAAATTGGCCGTAAGTGGTGTTTTGTAGGTATTAATTAATATAAATTAAAGAACGACAAAGGAAAAACAATTTATGATTTTAATCTAAATAAAAAAACCCCGGCAGTGTTCAAACATCTAGTGATTTTAAATTGAAAAGTTGATTTTTTTAAATTTATGTTTTAAATACATTGTTGAGTTTTTAATTAAAAAATTGTTTAATTGCACATCAATTATTATTAAAGGATTCTTGAGTAGGAACTTCTGAACATTGTCACTATGGCCAGATATAGTGCCCCACAAGACCAGCATTTGTAAAACTTTTAAACCGAACCTAATTTTCATCAAAACCCCATTTCTGGGTAAATGGGTAGTCAGCAAACAAAATTGTTAAATTTGGCACGATACCAATCAACATGAGCCGCAAAAGCTACTAATGCATCTCGGAAAAGTCCCTGTTAAGTGGGGATTTGAGATTAATGGCGTCACGTTCCACCTTTTTTTTGTGAACGTCGCTCGCCGGCAATTAACCTATACGACAAAGATTACCATAAAATAAAAACTACTGATAATTTTTTCTGAGTAGGTACGTATATGAAATTAATAAAACTATGAAAATTCCTTTATTGTACTAAATTAGCTATTGGTATACCATTGGACTTTTCAAGTTCCAATAGTCCCAAAAAAGTACAATTCTACCAATTTTGCCATCCCTGATTCAAATTGCAAAAACAGATTTTTTAACTCCTTTTTTATTTGGTTTCCTTTTCCTCGTCTTTTTAGTTTCTAGAAAATTTTGTAGTGCGTGAACGTTTTAGTAGATACTCTCTAAAAAATTACATTTATTTATGGGAAAAAGTGTTTGAAAATTAATTATTTTTTTAAATAAATGTAATTAAGTTGTAATTGTATCAGTAAATGAAAAAATTTAAGTAAAAAATTAGTTCTTTTATGACGAAAAGTGTGTTGGAACTTTTCGTATAAATGCAGAGTAACTAAGCAGCGCAGTCGCTGTTAGCCGCTCGTTTGTTAAGAGAGTCGCGCCGTTAAATTTTTGAAGAAGAGCGCTGAAGCAGGGAGTTTGGAAATTTTTTTGTGCTAAACAGAGTGTGCGTGCAAATTAAATCAAATTGGTTTTTGTTTTAGTGAAAATCAAAGTTATTCTGATCTAGGTATACGATTTATGTTTGTTTTTTATGAGGGTGATAAAGTACTTACATATTTATAAAAGAGTAAATACGATGTGTTGTTATTTTGTAGTTAAAAAATAAAAGTAAATTTTTAAAGATGGCAAATTGCCACAAAATATGGCCTGTTTTCAAATAAAAATGTGAAAAAGAGAGAAAATTATATTTCTGAAATGTGTAAATGCTTAAAAGTTATCGGGAAATTGTGTAGGACACAATTATGAAATTTTATTTTAAAAGGTAAGTTACTTTATGTAGCAATATATTAAACTCAACTTTTCGCGAAAAGGAAAATTTTTATTGTTAAAAATGGTTCCTTGGGGTCTCTTAAACAATATAGTTGTTTTACGGCTTCTTTCATATTTCATATTGACTTATAGGTACCATTTGGCTTATATAGGTGTTACGTCCTCGCGGGCAAATCAGGTGCACGTATACCTGAGATCCGACATAGATCCCAGATGACAGGTCTTCTGAAATCTTCGTGATTTTTCGAGAACGAGGTACTCACCAGAGTACATTGCCATCTGTTGCCACAAGAATCAGTAGCTCCCGTTGAGTGGGCACCGTTCTGAATATTGGTAGAAGCCTCTGTTAGCATGTTTATTGCAGGAAATGCTTCCTGCCGTTTAGGATGATTTTCTTTGCTTTTTGATGGGAAGCTGCCTTTCATGGTGATTGTTTATCCAGCACAATTAGTTGTATTAACGGTGGCTACACAAGGGTACTTTCTTGACAAAGGGATACTTTCGAAAATCACGTGGTGGCTGTGGTTTATACACAAAACACCTAGGGAGATGTGTCATGAATCGTCAGGAGAGCGGTCCATTTGAGGAGCTGCTAAATTTATAATATAATAATGGTAGTGAGACAACAAGAGGAGAGTGTATAACCTTTCTCGGATTATATACTCAAAATTGCTACCTGTCTGTGGCCTATCAGTAGACAGATGGGGGTGCAGTGTTACCGCTTAGGCATATTTCCTGCTAGATTTAGCAGATTGCGTTTGGGGAATTAAATTTTTTTTAAAGTATGCTAACTGCTTTTAAGCATATCTCCTTGTCCAAAAGCAGTTTTTTTTAGCATATTTGTACTTTAAGAAAAGCAGAATTTTTTAGAATATTTGTTTTTTTTAATAATAAAAGTTTTTATGAAATTTATATCAAATTTAATTTTTATTTAGCCGGTTTTCAATATATTTTTGTTTATAAAAATTCGGCGGATTATAAGCATATTTTTTTTTTTTTGGAAAAGCTTAGCAAATTTAAAATATTAAAACAATTAGGTTTTAATCTAAATTTTACGATTTAGCAGTTTTTTTTTAAATTTTTGGCATATTTTCTTAAATCAGTTATGGCAACCCTGCGGAGGTGTTTGGTAAATTCATTGTTGGACAGCTAGTGGTTTAGATCCACCATTAGATTAGTCCATATGGCATGGCCTCCAACGACATGTGGCTGCAACAGAAAGCCACTACCTGTGCCGCACAGCTCATACCAAATTATACATTCTGCACACGCGCTTTGGGGGCATGGCCATCTCAAGTGAAGATAATGGTTATAAGTCACCAAGTACGATTTGAAGATTTCTTGTCTTCTTAAGTCCTAAGTCTATGCGGACAATCACACGGCAAATCACAGCTGCCCTCAAAACAAACATAATCCATGTTATCGGTCAAAATCAGTCTGATTTATATGCCAGAGCCATAAAATTATAGACATTTCGGATGCGCGACACTCAGCAAATCCCCGGCGGATTTTTGCACAGTAATGTCTTCGAGTTGTCTTTTCAACGAAAATATTATATCCTGCACTACTTCCTCTAAAGAGCGTCAACTTAAAATTTTCAGTAGAGATAAACAACTGTTTTCTTTTTATATCACAAAGGGGGATACAATTGCATTTTTTTTTCTTGATAAAATACTAGAAAATGATGTAAGATTTTTAGAGTGGGTAGATATGGCCACTGTACATCGATTTCTTACAAAAAGTGAAAATTAAAAAATTTTGAGTGACCCTCTTTAGTGGAAGCAGTGCGATATGTACTTTGTTTTATCTTTATTTAAAGTTAGAAAGCGCTTAATGAAATACCCCTTATAAATAATTTATTTTTTTTTCTCAAGTTTTTGTTTTATTATTTCAAAATTCGAAGTCAATTTCGAAATTCCAAAAATGAAAAGAAATTAATCTATTTTTTTTATTTTGCCAAACTTAAAACTGGAAAACACAGTTATGGTTAAAGTAACATGTGGCACCACAACGATAAACGTTGTCAAATTCATATGGTCTGCATTGGTAGTTTAAACGCCCAATTTTATGCGTTTAAAGATGGTTTATATGCTTTTTTAAACCAAGAACAGAGTTTAACTTGCTCTGACTTATAAGGCCTTCCAGTTTTATTATAATTTTATTCGCAATGGGTGCCCGGTAGGCTAGCTGGTAGTGAGCAAGTCTATCAGTACCGAGGTTGCGGGTTCGATTCCCGCCAGAGACTCTGGTATCCTGCAGACAAGCAAAAAGCTTCGCGGGGACTTAGTGTAGGAAAAAAAAAAAGTCTTTTCACGTTGAAATATTTGAACTCATTTTCGAAGAAATTTTCTAACACCTTTGTAAGAAATGGTGATAATAAACATTTCAAAAAAACTTTCAGGGGCCTGTTTCTGACAGTCGTGATCGAGTACTTTCTCGATTCGAAAGCATTTTAATATCTAATTGTTTCAGTCAATACTGAACGAATCGGAATTATTTTTTCAGTTTTGTAAAGCATTAATTTTAGTTTCACAATACTGAAAAAATAATTCCGATTCGTTCAGTATCGACTGAAAGAATTAGAAACAAAATTGTTTTCGAATTGAGAAAGTACTCGATCACGACTGCCAGAATCAGGCCCCTGAAAGTTTTTTTGAAATGTTTATTATCACCATTTCTTACAAGGTTTTCTCCATGTTGAAAAATTCGAACATAATTTCGAAATTTCAAAAAAAATCTTTAAAAACTGAATACATTTTTATTGTTAAATAAGAAGATCATACAAGTTCGGTAAAATATACTTTTTCGAGGTTTTTTAAGTTCGAAAATTCAACATACATAATTTCGAAATTTCCAAAAAATCTTTTAAAACTTAACATAAGTGCTGTTTCCAAATGACAGGCAAATTTATATGAAAAGCACTCAGTTGTTTGAGTGATTTTCATATAAATTTTACTACCCAATCACTTGCCTGTTATTTAGAAACAGCAAACTAATTTTGTTGTAAAACATAAAGTTAAGAAAAAAACTTAATTTTTTCAAGTTCGACAATTCGAACTTTAAAAAAAACATAGCAAAATTATCTCTTTTCCTTTCTAAGATATAAAAATAATTAAACAATCTCAAAAAAAAAAAATATCATTTTCTGGTTTTTTAGTTCGAAAATCAAATTTTTATAAATATAATTATAATTTTCAAGCTTTTAAGCAATTTTCAAACCTAAACGTTTTTATGTTTTTAGAGATATTTTTTGTTGTTTGCAACAAAACTATTTCATTTTGTTCTTATTGATACTAATCTTAATGTTTATTTGGTATTTCCTGTATATTGTCTGTACAATGATGATAATTTCGATATGGTCGATGTTGCCATTGTTGTTGTTTTTGTTACTGTTGCAGCAGCAGCAACATGTATTTTGTGGCATTATTGTATATTATTACTATGGCACCATAAAACATCGGCTTAAGCGCGAAATTACAACATTTTTGCATATTTTCTTGTTGTTGTTGCAATGTGGCACAAATTTGTGTTTTTTAGTTCTTTTTTTTTTGTATTCTTCCATATAACTGGCTTTTTTTTTACTAAATACACATTTGTGTTCAATGAAAAGGCAAGGCAAATAAGAAACAAGGTAAAAAAAAAGTACAAACTCAAAAGTGTGTCATGGTGCGTCATGTGGCAACAGCATAAATTCATACAAATAGGTACAACGAGTTGTAAAAAATATATGAATGCAACAGAAAGAAAAAAAAACAACCAAATTTTAAAAATTAATAAAAAGTGCAAGAAAATGTAAGCCGTTAAGTGTTTGAAGGTTTTTCAGATATAAAAAAAATTTAATTCTTACACAAGAATTTAAAGTTCGAAAAGCAAAAAAAAAACATTAAAAATTTTATGGTTTTTTTAACCAACAATAAATGATAATTTTACGGTAATATTTAGAATTTCGAAGTGAAGTTCGAATTTTTAACACGAACAAACCTGGGAAAATGTAAAGTTTTTAAGAATTATAAATTTATATAAATGTAATTTTATTTGATTTTTTTGTTTAAGAGCAGGAAATCTGCGTTTTAGGATGTTTTTTTTAGAATTTCGTAAGTAAGTTCGAATTTCGGAATATAAAAATACTATAATTAAGCAAAGTTTGTACTAATATTCTGTTTAAAGGCAAAAATATAAAATTTGTAATACTTTTTTGGATTAAGATATTAAGTTCGAATTTTCGAACATAAAAAAACCTGAAAATATAGCATTTTTAAAAGACTTAGATTTCTCTGTGCTTAAGAGGCAATACTATATTTTAAAATCTATTTTTCTAAGATTTAAATTAAGTTAAAATTTTCGAACAAAAAAAAACCGGCAATGTTGAATTCCTGACTTTCTTTTTTATTATTTTCATATTCAAAAACAAAAATAGAGTATTTTTTATAGGTTGGTTGGAAATGGTAATTAGTATTTATCGGACACACTTCGACCCAGTGATCCATTGTGATACCATGGAGATCCACCAAACAGAACACTCATCGCAGAACCAACCTAAACTTCTAACGAAGCTTAAAATGCACTCTAGTACAACGCCAGAGATATCTTACAATCCGTCAAATTCAGCCAATCGTCTTCTCGCCAGTGGAGGACAGTGACAGTGAAGGTGTTCTACGTTCTCCTATTCGCACACACAGCTCCCAGACATTGTGCGTGCCTATTTCAGTATTTTTTTGGATTTTCGAAATAAAGTTGGAATTTTCGGCCATGGCTTCGAAAATATTTTTGCAGTTTGCCTTTGATTTTTCTAACTAAAATATAAAATTTGGTTTATTTTTCTTTTAAAATTCTAAGTCAGAAACTAGAAAATTTAAATAAAAAAAAAATTTAAAAACTTATTTCAAAAATTTAATACTACAAATTGATATAACTTTTTTTTCAATTATTAGTAAAATTTGTTATAAAAATTTTTAAAATTGCTACAATTTTTATTAAAAAAATTTTCGTTTAATTTTCCCACACTTTTTATTCAAGTATTTATGTAGTTGTTTTTTTCTTCTTTATTTTTAAACTCCAAATTTAATCATTCATGCCGTGATTTAAAGCTTAAATACCATTTTTTTTTTGTAAGCAGACAGAGTCTAAGTGAGTGTGAGTGTTGCCGATGGTAGTGTTTTTAACTTTAAGCTCTTCAAATTTACTACCTGCCTTCCATTCAGTGTTTTTGTTTGGGTTTTTGTTTTTAACGATTGCCATGTTTTCAAAATTTGCATCCTTAAAAAAACGCGGGCGTCAAAACAACAGCTTCTATTTTAAAATGCTTTTTTTTTTTATCTTTTATACCTTTTTTCAATTGTAACACAAAAAGTCTTGGAAAAAAACACACACAAAATTGTGCCAAAAATATGTTGGGTTTTCAAACACCGACAAATGTAGAACAAATTTTGGTTCTCTACTTCTTTCATGGCCCTTTTGAAAAGATTGTTATTTTAAGTTTTATTCTTCATGTTTTAAAATACCTCTTAAAAATAACAACAAAAACCAAATCTAAAGCTACACATCTGAGCTTTAAATAATATTCGAATTGAAACGAAGTTTTAAAACTAACAACATTTTGATTAAACGCCATAAGTTGTTGCTACGTTAATAACATTTAAATGTATAAATGGTTAAATAATTGTTGTAGTTGCCTAAGGTATACGAAGTGTAAAAAGTTAAAAAAAAGATGCCAGACTACTTAACAAATATAATACACACATTAAAATACCCAAAAAAAAAAATTCGATTTTGTTTTTCATTTTATTGTAGAAAATTGTTTAAACAAGAAACTTTTTATATTCTTATATAGTTGACCATTAGCAAATCATTTTAGAATGTTTTCTTGGAATTTCGAAATTATGTTCGAACACAAGCCAAAAATTTAAATTCTGTTGACTTTTTGACATAAATGATAAGGAAATTGTGAAATCTAAAGTTTTCCAACAAAAGTTACTGGTCTTAAAGTCAAATTGTTTATTTTAATAAACATTTCAAATTTGAAGGTAAAAAATTCTGATTTTATTTAAAATGTTACGATAAAAAAATGTTAAAATCAATAAAAATTTTTTTTTTGGAATATGCAACAACATTACAATATTTTGCGCCGATTTTCAGAATTTCAAAAGTAACAACATTTTCGAACATGAGCCAATACTAACATTTTCGTTAGCTACTATATTGAAAAAAATAACAAAATATTTACCTTTAAAAAAAAATTGCATATTCAAAATCTTAAATTGTTTATTTAAAAAAATTTTTTGTCTTAAAATTAAAAATTTTCTTTGCAAATATTATGTTAAAAAAAATGTGAGAAAAATTATAAAATTTCTAAAAATTAGTTATTGGGAATTATTTCTTTTCATAAGCATCTTTATTATATTCAACTTCATTATATAATAAAGTTCCTTATGAAAAGAAATAATTCCCAAAATCTATTTGTTAAAATAGTTGAGTTAAATACATTCAATTTATAAAGTATCACTATCCAGTGTGACACAAAGAATGCTGACGAAGGCCGTAGCGGGCCAGAAAATGCATTACATTCTGCTGGTGTCTAATAATTATAAATTTTTCTGTACATACAAAATACTTCATTGCTATCCAACGGATAGCTAAAGTAAAATGTAACAAGAAGATACAAGAAAATTGTCTGGTAGTGTATAAAGTAATTTCTAGAAAATTTAAGGAATAGAACTATTACAAAAAGCTTTATAAAATACATAACTGAAATTTAACTCATAGAATAAATTCGAAAAATAAAAAAAATTTTTAATTTCTAAAAATTATTATTATATTTTTTTACCTTCATGTACAACATATTAATATAGATACGAACAACAAAAATTACAACATTTTCCGATGATTTTTAAAATGTCAAAGTTAAATTCGAATTTTCTACCATAACCAAACTAGTGAATTTTTGTGTAAAACTTTTTGTATTAAATACAAAAATAAAAAATTTAAGTTTTTTCTTAAAAAATTCGCTATTCGAAATCAAAATATCTATGAATGAGTGCAAAAATCCTTATAATTTTAAAAATGTCTTATACCAGAGAATAAATAGAACTGATTCCAGTGCTTTTTTATATTCGAAATAAAGTTCGAATTTTCGAATATGATAAAAAAAAGTGAACTTTCGTAAACTACTTTCCATATAAAATACAAAAATATACAAAGTTTTAACTTTTTTAAAAAATTCTATGTTCGAAAATAAAACAATTCGATGAAAATACATATGCATGTTCGAAAATAACAATTCTAGATTTTAATTAAAATTGTATGACCTTTAAACAAACTTGTTTTTTCCCAGCCTTTTACAGTTCCCCTTTATCTGGCAACGCCAACATGAGCAAAATTTTGCAAAATTATTTGTTGTTTTTATTTATTCAAATTAGAAAAAAAGAATTATATAGGTAAAGTGGGCATAATAATCTTAAACACACACAACCTAAAACTCATATTCTCGCACATTCACACATATTCCGCAAATACAAGTAAATCATTTTTTAATGTTTATTTCTTCTGCCTCTTCTAGTGTTTCTGTGCTGAATTTCTAAATTCATTCTCGAATAATTCGCAATGTAAAAAAAACACTAGTATAAAAAGTGAAAAAAGCAAATTCATTCAAATTTTTTCGCTTGTGGTTTTTAGTTGAAAACTTGTTTTGTTTGTCGACAAAATTTATTAAAATTTGAAAAGAAAAAAACATAGAAAAAGGCAACAAAAACTCAAAACGACGTTAGATATTTTGCCGAATCTGGTTTCAATTTTGAAAATGTTGAATTCCGCTTCTCTTAATGGTATTTTGCCAACTAAACTAAAACAAATCAACCGTTTAGTGGGAAAGTGGGTAGCAATAAAAGTATCCAAAACATTTCAAAGATAAATTGAAAATAACGAAACGAATAATCGAGCAATTGGTCTGGTTATCTTTTAATATTTTTGCATTATTTTATTCGAATTTCCAAAAAAGCAGCCAAAAACTTTTAGAAAAATCAGTTGTTCGAATAAACGTTTTTTTTTTGGAAAACCGGCTACCACCGGGGGTTTTTGAAACACCTGCTAAGCAAAACGCTTAAAATTTTAATAAGTATGGAAAAACTAAAATTTTTTAAGGATTATTCGATTACTTAAGTCGATTATTTAGCTAATCACCAAACCGTATATCGGTATTTCCTAAAACTTCATAATTTTCTTAAGTTTTCTCGAGATAAAATTTTCAAACCTGCAAATTTGTCCAGCGAATGGTTTTAAAAAAGGTGCTATACAAGAGAACGTGTTTGTCAGTGTAATTTGTAATGGTTACTTAGGTTAACTTTAAGTAACCGATTATTCTAGACGATTTTGGCAAGTCGTTTTTTTTTAATTTCAAGGAAAGTTAGTGAAAATCAGTTTATGGTGTCAATGTATCTGGTGTAAAAAGTTTTTCTTATGAAAATCTTATGTAAAATGTGATAAAAAACCGGTTAATCGATTTAATTTTTTTAAATTAAAAAAACTTTTACAAATCTATGTATTACCTATTATGTATTAATTTCTAACATTATTTTAATAAAATTTATATATTTGATACCGGTTACTTAAGCAGCCACTTAAGAAACTTCTAATTTACAAGATTCCTTTCAAAAAAGATTTATAACTGTTTTGTTTACTTAGATAATTATTACTTTTTTTTAGAATATTGCCAAAATTATAATTTAAGTAACCGATTATAAAAGAAACCGGTTACTTGCTTATTAACGTTGTTTCAAGTAAAATTTATAGATTTTTATGAAATGAGCTAGACTAATGTTTGTTTAAATAAAATAAAAGTTATTCTTATAAAAGTCTTTACAAATAGGGTATTAAATAACCGGTTACTTGATTTAATTTTTTTAATTTAAAAAAAATTTTTTCCAATCTCCCATTATGTTTTTTTTTATTAATTTATAATCTTATTTTAATAAAACTGATTTATTTGAAACTGGTTACTTAAGTAGCCACTTAAGAAACTAATAATTTACAATTTTCCTTCAAAAAATATTTAATATTGTTTTGTTTAGTAAGATAATTATTTTTTTTTTTTTTAGAAAATTTAAGCAATGGTAATTTAAGTAACCGATTATAGAAAAAACGGTTACTTGATTTCTTCCGTTTTTTCAAGAGAAATTGAAAGATTTTATGAAATAAGCTAGATAAGTGATGTTTTTAAATAAGTGATGTTTTTAAAAATTCTTCTTATCAAAGTCCTTACAAATAGGGTATTATGAAACCGGTTACTCGATTTAATTTTTTTAATTTAAACGAAAATTTAATAAATCTACGCATTTCCCATTATCTTTTAATTTTTAACCTTATTTTAATAAAATTTATTTATTTGAAACCGGTTACTTAAGTAACCACTCACTTAAGAAACAAATAATATACAATTTTCCTTTACAAACTTATTTATAACTGTTTTGTTTAGTTAGATAATTACTTTTTTAGAAAATTTTCAAACCCGTAACTGGATTATTTACGTGTTTTCAAGAGATATTAAAAGATTTTATGAAATAAGCTAGATTGCTATTTTTTTTTAAATAAAATAAACGTTCTTCTTATAAAAGTCCTTACAAATAGGTTGTAAGAAAACCGGTTACACGATTTAATCTTATTAATTAAAAAAAAACTGTAACAAATCTATGTATTATCCATTATGTATCAATTTATAACCTTATTTAAGTGAAATAGACTTATTTGAACCCGGTTATTTAAGTAACCACTTACTTAAAAACTTATAATTTACAATTTTCTGTTAAAATAAGATTTAAAACTGTTTTGTTTTGCTAACAAAATGTTTACTTAAGTAACCGATTATTCAAGCAAACGGTTACTTGAGTTTTTATGTAATTCAAGGGAAATTAAAAGCACTAACATATTTTTTGGATTAGCTAGATAAGAGTATTTTTCAAGTAAATTTGAAAGTTTTTGTTTTTAACCGTTTATTCGGTTATCCGTTTTTTGTTTAAAGCTATTTTTTTTCACAATTTTTGTTATGAAAAAATGTTTTTTTAGCACATAAATTTCTATAAATTATCTTGTTTTTGGCAAATATGTTAATAATGTTATTGCAAGAAAATAATTTATTGTCTTCCGAGTGGCGGTTTAAGGTTTTTGTTATTGTTTTCACATTTGATTTTGATTATTTATTAATAATTTATGCTAATTATTATTAGTTTTATTTGTTCCCTATTAAAAAAAAAAAAAAATTTCGCGAAATAGTTTTAATTTTTTTTTTTGGCAAAATAACGACAAATGGCTTAAATTTCAGGTTTCTTTTGTTTGAAAACATGATTTCAAGAACATTTTTTACGTTTATTTAAAATGTTTTTTGTTTAAAAAATATGTGACCTGTTTTTCTTAAGAATTGAAGTATTAAAAAAAAAAATATATGTATTAAAAAGTGATTTTATGTTTAAATTCTGGTGCGGCAAAAGATAAAAAACTAAAAAATTTATGAATTAAACATAACAAGATAGAAAGTATAGTCGGCCAAGGTCGACCATTTACTTCCCTACACCACAATATACAAAGACATATTTTCGTGATTGTACCCTATTTGGGACCCATCAGGCCCCCAGCAAAACAAAATTATGGTTTGAGGTTAAGATTTATATAAGAGTTATTTGTGCCAAATATTATTTAAATAGCAGAAAAAATTTTTGCCAAAAATTTTTTAATTAAATAATTAATTATTTTTTTTGTTTGCTGCAATTAATTTTTTTAATCAAAACACAAAAATGTAAATATTTTTGTATAAGTTGTGTATTTTTTTAATTGATACAATTAATTTTTTAATTGATTAAATTTGTGTGGCATGACTCGAAAATACAAATCCGTTAATTGATATGATCAATTCTTTTGCAAGGGCAAAATTAGTAAACAATTTAATTGTCTGAACGAATTGTTTAATTAAAGTCGATTTTCTATTTTTTCTGTGATATGAGATTGGTTCGTATTTAAGCGATTTTGGAGAGGGGGCTTATATGACCTACCAGTATTAATAATTTTGTTATGCCATAGTAGCTGTTATAAACGTTAACATTGTCACATTTTATATCAATACCAGGGAGGTTATGACACCTAAAGCTATTTCGGGAGTGGTCTCTGAATGGAAACTATGGTCATGGACCGACTTTATTTAGAATGTTACAAAAAAATATTTTTGGACCAAATTTAAACTAATTACCAACAAAAAAAGTTAGCTTATGGTCACAAAGTTTATTCCGGAGAGAAAATTTTATGGGGTCCATGTAAAATTAAGGACCGACTCTCACTATTTCCTCCTTATGGCAATAAAAACAACCAGCCGGACGGACGGACATCGTTAGAACGACTAAGAAACTGATACTGTGTAGATTGTCTATGACCAATATTTGGGTAAGTGGTGGGTGGTTCTATGACTAATATTTGTTAGTGTTATACACATCAGTACAAAAGCAAAATACAATCTCCACTATTACGGTGTGGGCATAAAAAGTGTTATAATTTTAAAAAAGTATTTGGTATAACAGTTTAAGAAAGTTTTATAATTAAAAATTTTATTCAAAAATAGTTCATTTCCAATATAAATTTTTAATTTAGATTATCAGCCATGTCACAGAGTACAATTCCGTTCGGAAACGGAATGCATTCCGTATTTTGGAGATTCAGAAAATTACGAAAAAACTGTGCGGAATGAAACCATTTTTGTTTTCATGGACGGAATGGGAGTTTTCTGTGTAAAGGCCAAAAAAGTATCAAAATATACTTTCTATCAATAAACAAATTGGTGTTCTTCGGTTCCGAACGGAATTGTACTCTGTGACATGGCTGATTATTTAGATAATCCTGCCAAATTTTACAAAACCATTTTTTTTATTAAAACATTTAAAAAAATTTATATAAAATTAATTAAATTTCTATAATTTTTTTAAATGTTTTCCAAACTTTGATTTTTATCAATCCTTTTCTCTCTTCCTTACATTATCAGAAAATTATTTTTTACTCTCTCTTTCTCCCTCCTCTCTTCTCAAACATTTCAAGGTTATTGTACTCATTTTTATTGAACTTTTATTGATCTTTTACAAAAAAAAAAAAAAACAGAAAAAAGATCGTTAAATCTTCTAAATTAATAAAAAGCAAAAAATTATGTTTGTTTGCAACAAAAAAGAAGAAGAAGAAGAAAAACAAGCAGCAATTTCAATGCCATGTTGTAGTATCAAATTTTTTCTTAAAATTCTTGGAAATTTCTAATGATTTGCACAAATTTTGTTATGTTGCAGTGGTTGGTTGGTTGTTGTTTTAAATTCAATGATGAGTAACTAATGCCACCGTTTTCTTATGAAATTTAACAATCCCAAAAATAAAAAAACCATTTCAGCAGCAGGTTGCAACAATAAATGATCGCTTTACCCTTCAAACAGAAAAAAGCTTTAGAAAAAGCTTTTTTTCAAACTCCGATAAACGAAAGGTGTTCAAGGCTGTTTAAAGAATGTTGTTTAAAAGTTTAAAATAATAAATTAGATAAATAAAACTAATAGAAAAAGTACAATAAAAAAAAAAAAAAAAATTAGCACAAAATGGAAGAAAATTTTAATAAAAAAAAACTATAAAATTAAAAATATGTAAAATTAAAAATGAACTTTACAAACAACCTAAAATTTTCTTATAACTGAAATAAAAACCAAATTTGTTATGTAGTTTTAATAGGTTACTTAAAATTGAAATAGGTCACCAATTTTGTTGCTACAATTTTTTTGCTAAAAAAGTCGAAAACATTCCCAAAACAAAATAACAAATTGAATTGTTGGCCAAAAATTTATTTGAATGTAAATGGTACTTTAAATTAAAACAAGTAACCGGTCTTGTCTTAACACATTTTTAATAAGAATTTCCAAAACGTTCCCAAAAATAATAAAAAATTTAATTTTTGGGCAACAATTTATTCGAATGTAAATGACTACCTTAAATTAAAACAAGTAACCGGGCTTGTCCCAACTAAATGGTTACTTTCAATTAAAACAAGTTTATTTTCTTGAGTTTTACAGACACAAGTGCACAAACGATTACTTAAAATTGTAAAGCAAGTAACTGGTATATTTTTTTGTGATCTTTTATAAGAAATAGGTCTAAAACATTTTGAAAACCCAAAAATATTTAATTATCAAGCCAATAAATGTCTGTTTTTAAAGTGGTTACTTAAATTTAAAACGAGTAACCGGCTTATATTCTAACATTTAACTGACAAAAAAGTATTATAGTCTCTAAAATGTTCCTTAAATACTGAATAATAAAAAATTTTCAGAAAAAAAATTAAAATTTAAATGGTAATTTGAATTTTAAGACGTGTAACCGTCCTTTAAATTGCCTTTTGATTTGTTACGTTAAAATCTTTAGTAACATTTAAATTTTAAAAACAAGCAATTCAATTTCCCCCTGAAATTAAAGATTTTTTCTATTGGTTACTTAAACTAAATAATGGTTACTCGTTGCACTTTAAAATTTGATAAAACAAACAATTTAAAAAAAAACTTTATTATTAATCTTCAAAATTCAAAGCATAAGATTTCAACCAAAAATTTTAGTATCTTGTATGGCTTTCTATTTTTTTAAGCGAGTAACCGATTTATTCATTCATAATTTTCAATATTTTTATTACCTAAATTAAAATTTTTCTTAAAGTTGTATATTTTTTTTAAAAACAAATCAATTTTTCCTTCGAAAACAAATATTATTGTTATGGTTACTTGAATTTCAAAAGAGTAACCGTTGCATTTTATAACATTCAACGGAAAAAGTTGTGAAAACAACTCGTATATATAACTTTTTATTTGGTTTAAAACGAAACAATGTTATATTTTGGATGATTACTTAATTTTTAAACAAGTAACCACTTAAAAACTCAAAATTTAATATACAAATTTCTAATTTTTTATCTAATTATTAAATAATTTTTCTAAACTTTAACATTAAAGAGACATACACATTAGTTTTAGCTTTTAATTTATGAATTTTGGGTATGGTTACTTCTATTTGAAATGAGTAACCGTTACCCTTTTTTTTAATAATATTAATTTAAAGCAAATATTATTTAATATTATATTAAATTATATTATTTATTATTACTTTGAGGCAAAGATAGATACAAGCAAAAATCACATTTTACATTTCAAGAGAAATACCAATATTTTTCCCTTTTAATCGAATAAAAAAAAGACACTTAAATTTTAAACAAATAGCCGGTTATTCGATTTAATAAAAATTAAAAAAATTAATTTTTTTTCATAACAATTAAAGAAATAGAATTCAATTATTTAACTCTTATTTAAGGAATTGTATTACAATTAATCGATTACTTATGATTTGTAAGTCCGGCTTTTTAATAAAAACTAAAATTTAAGCAAAATTAAAATTTTTAAGGGGGTTTCTTAATAATTTAAGTTTTTTTTTGTTGTTTTAATCCGTTCCTCAAGCACCTAAACAGCAGCTTAAGGATAATTTGTTTTCCATGTTTCAAATCCATATAAAAAAGAAGAAGAAAAAAGGTAGCAAATGATCATCATGTTCTGTTTGCACATTTTTTCGATTAAAAATGATGGTAGAGGGGTTTTTATAAATTTTCTTATTTTTGTTGTTGCATTTGTGGTGTTTGAACACAAAATGTTTGTCCAGGCGTCTGTCCCAAAATTTTATCATCCTCATCATGGTGTGTGTGTGTGCAAGCAAAAATTTGTATGTGTGTGTAAATGATCGTAAAATGTTTGTATATAGGGTTGTAGGTCTGCATATTTTTTTGGCAGCAGCAACAACAGCGGCAGCAGCAGATGTTGTATATTTAACCGAATTCGTAATCCGGATACCAGGGTTATAAAAAAATTACACATGTACACACACTCACACGCACACATCCCCATGTATCTTATAGTATTTGTGTTAAATGCCCTAACGTGCATGTGGTTCGGAAGAGAATTTAAAACCAGGGATGAATGGTAGCGAATAATGTGCGCTCAAATTTTTTTTCTTTCTTTTGAAATAAAGTTTCTTTTAGAGATTTTTCATTGTCAAAGCGTTAATTTTTCTAAGCTAAATTAGATGATTTTTTACCTGTATTTGTGGCACAATAACAATAACAACAACAAAAACAATTTAAGCAGTTTTTAAAGTCCTATTTACGGTACAGTTTAATTTATTTTTTCGTATACGATAACAGATTGTACTAAAGCGAAATTTGTTGCCAAGGTAATGGTTTTATGGAAAAGGGAAATAAAGGGAAAGAGAGATAGGAAGAGAGGAAATTGTAAAGCAGAAAAAGAGATTTCTGTTAACATAGAATCTTATCTATTTCATGTTACAAGATTAAAAACAATTATAAAAGTTTGAGCGGTTCATTTTTTTCCATAAAAGTTTTGCTTATATTTTTAGTCTTAAACACTTTTTCGATTTTTTAAGGTAAATTTTGTGTTTTTAATTTAAATTAATGTGGCAAAATTTACAAAAATTGAGGGGGCCACAAAAAAAATATAAAAACAAATTTCCATAAAAACTGATTTAATAATATTCAATATTTCAATAAAAAAAGTCAACAAATCTTCAGATTTGAGGCCTTTTAGTGAGAATAATTTTTGGGTTTCGTAACATTTTATTAGGTCAGTAAATTAATTTTATTTATTTACTTTTAAAAATAATGGAAAAAATAAAAAAATTGAGGCGGGCCACTTTGTAAACGAAAATTTGTAGACAAATTTTCCACCTTTAATATTGGAAATATTGACCCACGATCTGGCGTAAAAGCAAAAAATAATACTAATTTTTGAATGAGTTTTACAATGATGATAAGAAGATAAGAAATGGCAATAAAATGTAAAATGTTCAGGGCGGGCCATTGATTATAACGAATTTTTTGTATTAATCTGTCAACCCTGATTCTTTAAGTATAAATCAAAAATACATTTTGTACTCTATCAAGTACAAACAACTAAAATTTTCATTATTTGTGGCGGGCCAATGGTTGGTCAAAATTTTTTTTATTAGTCCGGTAATGAAGAAATCTGTTTGGTTTTGCAAAGTTTTATTAACCAGCAATCTAAAATCTATAATTCAACAAAAAATCTTAGGCGGGCCACTTTGATGGAAAAAAATTATAGCCAGTTTAAAAAAATTGACTTCTCACTTTTTTCTTATATTATAATGTTTGTGCAATCAAAACTGGCGTTAGATTCAACAAATGTTAAGTTGCAATTTCAATTTTCTTAGCCTTCAAACTTTGCTAAAGTTTGATGCAACGTTAGTTTAGTATGAAGCTGAAATTGATTTAACTTCCATCGTAAAGCTAAGTACTAAAAGGGAAATAAGAATTCTTTTTTCTATCTAAACTTTAGATCCTAAAGCATCAAACAACTTATTGGTTTGCAGCCAAGATGTTGCAAAGGCTTTGACTGCCAAACTGACCTTTAGTTAATCAGCTTCTAATTTAATTTTTTACCCAGCCATACAATTGTTAAGATACCAACTTTTGAGTCTGTTTGATGCAACAGAAGCTTTATATGATGTTAATCCAGAAGACTAGTTTTAGGTCTTTAAAAGTTCGTTTTTCTCTACGATAAATTTTGCAAAAATAATACAATTATAATTTTATCCATATTTAGTTAGATAGTTGGTTGGTTGGATGGTAGAGCTTAAGGCTTCTGTCGTTGATACATCTTAAGGCTGCTGAAATTTATTACTGGTATAATTTCCTTTCTTTCAGATGCAACTGAAAGGAATGGGATGTTAACTTAAAGCTTTTAAGTTTGATAATTAGCTTGATATATTAAGAAATCGTTATATTTTAATGTTTGATGCAACATCGGAAGAAATTGATGCTGGTTCGAAGCTCCTGAAGAAGATCATAATCTTGATTTTCTTAACCACCAACCTTTTTTGTAGGTAAACCGCATTGCCAGTTTGAATCGCTGACAGTAAATCGCTACTTTGATTTCCTTTGCAATCGAACCACATGCATACATACAAGTTTGATGCAATTTAAGTCATATGGAACGTTTATTTAAATCTTGCGGGTTAAATTAATATTGAGTTCGAAGAGCCTTAAGTAAAACATGGCGCTAGTTTAAATCTTAAGGGATCTCTTCACGGTCAAAATGCTTGTCATGTTGTTGGATAGGCGGCGAGTTCACTCGATTATTTGTGGTGGACGTAATATTCGCCGTCATATCTAAATTTTTGGATTTTCAATCCAGCATTGTCGGTGTCACACATACAACCACATTTTCACTAATACTACAATAGCGCTTGATGAGAAATGCTTGACCGTGTAGAGACCATTTTTTTATTAGCAAACTAAAAAGAAGTTTGATGCAACATTTGTCAAACATGTTTTTAGTTTGAAACTCCTCTTTTTTTAATTGAACTTTTAATTGCACTTCTATTCGATGAAACCTTTTGTTAAGCGTAATACAAGTTTGAAGTAATTTCGCTTTTAATTTTTTTGAACGTCATTATTTAGTTGCATCATCAAACTTATCAAAAAGATCAAATAGATTTATGTATGTGATCTTGGTTTGATTAATGTTGCATGTACATGAACTGTGTCTTATTTTTTTCTTGTAGTTTATGGGTCATTGGCAAGACAAGTACAGTATCACTCGAAAAATGAACTTAAGGTAAGCAGTTAAGGCACGTAAAACCGTTGCAAAATGTTAAAAAAGTATAAAATGTATTCATTCACGTACTTTTCGTACATTTTCATTCATATAATTCAATTCAAAAATAATGTGAATCATCAGGCAGGACGATGACTGGCAACTGCAAAAACAAGGTGTAGTTTTTTAAAACTTTTAAGCCTAAAAACTGAATACGACAGATGCTCTTGAGTTTTTTCTCGTATTTTTTTTTTCTAAATGGCCAAAATTTACTTTTTGCAACAACTCCAAAAAAAAAAGCCATCAATAAAACCTTTTTTATATTACACAAAGTTTTTTTTTTAATAGCAACCCTTTTGTGTGCGTTTTTGGTTGAAAATGTAATCAAAAAAGAAAGTAATTTTTTGGCTAAAACACCATAAACAGCCACCAAAAAAAAAAAAATTTAAAAATAATACAGCAGGATCATTTTATAAAGGAAATGACATACAAAAATAATATAAAACGAAATGCAGGATAATAAAGAAAGCATTTCGCCGGTAAAACAAATGTTCATTTAAGCAACAATAAATTACATTTAACCTGGCCTTTCTTTTTCTGTTCCTTTCAATAGTTTGAACCCTTTTTTGAGTTTTTTTCTTATCTGGTACAGGTTTTTTTTTGCTGTGAGTAGGCCTATAAGGATTGTTACGCCAACTGTTTTGGCAAGATATAAATTAGAACACTTGTACTATCGCTAAAACAAGATCATCTCACAAAATTTGCCAAAAGAATTTAAGACAAAAAAAGCCATGTGAGTATAAGAAATTAAAGCAGGAGTGGGAGCAGAGCAAATAACAATTCTGCAGTTTTACCATACACAGTAAGAAAACTTAACAATTAAAACAAAAAACAAAAAAAAAAAAAAAGTTTGAAAATTTTTAGGCGGGCCACCTTTATGTTAATAAAATTTTCAGCTTAGGATTTCTATTAAAGGCAGTGAAAAACAATTTTTTCAGTTGCAAACATTCAAAACACAAAAAATTGCAAAGTTAAAGGCGGGCCAGGATTTTATACAACAAGAAAAAGAAAAGGCAAAAATTGTTGGGTCATAATTGTAGTCTAAACGGTTAGAAAACATAATAATTTATATAAAAATTAAAATTATATCAACAAATAAGCGAAATATAGCAAATTTTGAGGCGGGCCAAAAAAAAAAAAAAAAAAAAATTCATCTCAAAATTCAAAATTATCTTCGAAGAATTTTAAGCTGAGGACTTCCATTAAGGACTGTGAAAAAGACTTTTTTCACTTTCAAACGTTAAATTACAAAAAATTGCAAAGTTTTTGGCGGGCCAGGATTTTATACCACAAAAAACAGATTAGGCAAACATTTTCGGGTCATAATTATATTGTAAACGCTTAGAAAACGTTATAAATTATATAACAATTAAACTTCTATAAATAATTAAGCGAAATATAACAAATTTTGAGGAGGGCCAATTTTCGACAAAAACAAATTTAAGCTTAAAAGACTTTATTTAAATATAATTTTAAGCTTAGGACTTCTATTAAAGACTGTGGAATACAATTTTTCCCTTTCAAACATTAAATCACAAAAATTTGCAAAGTTTTAAGCGGGCCAGGTTTTTATACCACAAAAAACAGATTAGGCAAACATTTTTGGGTCAAACACAATTGTTCTGTTAACGCTTTGAAAACGTTATAATTTACATTATAATTATAATTATAATTATATCGACAAATAAGCAAAACATAGAAAATTTTGAGGCGGGCCAATTTTTTCAAAAATAAGTTTTAGCTTCGGACTTTTATTAAAGGCTGTGGAATACAATTTTTTCACTTTAAAACATTAAATCACGTAAAATTGCAAAGTTTAAGGAGGGCCAGGATTTTATACAACCAAAACAACTCAAACATTTTTTGGTCATAATTGTTCTGTAAACGGTAAGGAAACGTTATAATTTACATTAGAATTACAATTATAGCAACAAATTAGCGAAATATAGCAATATTTAAAGGCTAAAAAACTGACAAAAATTTCCAAATATGTGCAACACATACAAATTTTGTAAAAAGTTTCTTGGCCGAAATTTAACAGAAAACGGTAGAAAAATAATACTATTTCTATTGTAATTGCTATTTTTCCAATTTAAAAGCGAAATATTGTAAATTTTCAGGCGGGCCACTAATTTCTAAAGAAAATTTTTGGTTTAATAGTTCTTTTTAGAAATAAATAATACAAGTAAAAAAGTTTTTAAAAAAAGTGCTCCAAGATAATGCGGGCCAATATTTGCAAGGAAAGTTATTTGCTGAAAAGCAAAAATTAATTAAAAATTTTATACTATCGATATAAAGTTTTTGGCGGCCCAATATTTGTAGAATCATTTATTGAGGTTTACGAATTTAATTTATTACTCTTCTAGGAAAAAATTTTTAAAAGTCGCAATGTTGTAGGCGGGCCAGGATTTGTAACAACGAGTTTGAATAATCTACTAATAATTTCAGGTGGGCAATTGATTTAAATTAAATGTTGATTTTGTATTTCAGACATACAACAAAAATACAAAATTTTGGCTTATTTTCACATCGTATGAAAATAGAAAAACTTATTACATATAAAAAAATTTCAGGCGGGCCATTATTTAAGGTAACATTTAAGGTAAAACTTTCCAGTTACACAAAACTGGAAATATTTTTTATTATAATTGTTTACTCCGGAGCTTAAATAAAGTAAATTATTGCAACTTTTTAGGAGGGCCATATTGTTAGAGTAAATGTTTATACGATTTTTTTTAACTAAAAACCCATAATTGAGATTTTACAAAATATTTTTTAATTAAGAAAAAATAATTGCTGTAAAAAATCACAAGTTTTCAGGCGGGCCACTATTTCATAAATATTTTTTTTCATTGTTTTTTACCTTAATAAAAATATTTTTAATATAAAAATTTCTAGTTTCATAATTTAAATGGACAAATTTTCTAAATAATAAAAGTTTCCAGAGAGAAATTTCACTGAAAATTTACGTTACTGACTAGAATTTCGTACTTGAAAACAAAAATTAAGTAGATTGTTGCATATTTTAAGGCGGGCTATAATTTCTTTTACCCCTTTTAAACTAAGGTAACATTTTTAAGGTAGGCAGAATATGTACAACTGAACTGTAAAAAAAAGGTGAAAAAAATCATTGTGGGGGCCACTATTTTTTCCCTTAAGTTTAATTTGAAAAGTTTAAATTCAAATTTTTAAAGAAAAAGTTTTTGACTTAAGAAAAATGAGATACGGGATAGTTTCCATAAAGACAATATTTAGCAAATATTTGCCGAAAAAATTTTAGGCGGGCCATAAAATAAAACCCTGTCTATTACTTAGTTCAGAAAATTTCAGGCGGGCCTGCTTTAATATTTAAAAATTTTTGTTGTTAAAGTGACCACTGGCCTTAATTGGTTAGTTATGGCGCTTTTTAAAGGTTTTCAGTCCATCACGGCCTGAAAAGAAAAGAAGAACACTTATGCCAAGCAACATTTTAGGCGGGCCAATTTTCAGCTAGAAATTTACAAAAATTTTTTACTTTTAGAAAATAATTTAAGACTTATCATTACAAAAAGTTGTGGAATTAGTGAACTTTTTAGGCGGGACAACTTTTGCAGTTAAAGTGTCCTGTCTGAATTTTCCAATTTAGAGACTTTTTAAAATTTGTAAAGTACAATTTCCTATTTTGGAACGAAATGTTTAAAAACTTAAAACAAAACTAAGAAGGTACACATGTTATATACAAATATTTGGATAAGAATATAGTAATTTCTAATGAAAATTTTATTATATTTAAAGAATTTGAGGCGGGCCAGTTTTCAAAGAAAGAAGTTTTTAAAAAAATTTTTAATATAGAAGACTTTAGAAAAATTGTGGCTTAAAATTTTGAAGATATTCAGCTGTACATACAATTTGCAAAATGTTTGAACAGGCCAGCCTTTAGAGTGATAATGGCCCGCTTGATTTTTCTAAATTAGCGGCTTGTCAAAGGGTTGCAAACTACAATTTCTAAGATTTATGCAAAAATTGGTAAAATAATGGAAAGTTTCAGGCGGGCCATAATTTATTTTCTAAATTCTTTATAGAATTATTATTTAAAAGTAGTTTTTAAAAACTTTCTAAGAATATTTTGTTATCTATTCCTTGATATTTTTCTCCAAGTGTAGTTCATTTTCCACAGTAGTATTTAGTTCATTGACCTGACTCAAAATTCTAAAATTGTGTATTTTGTTAGCCTACAGACAAACACACACAGAAACGACTAAACATACAAACATTTTATACACATACATATATTTATTTTGGTATAACCTGGTTATGGAAACAATTGAAATTGTTGCTTATGTCTGCGGTTCTTAATCGAAAAAATTAACAAAATTATAAAACACACATACTGGTATGGCAATAAACTCAGTTAAGTAGCTAGTCAGTCAGTCAAATACCAAATGTTTTGTAGGTTTAAAGAATATAAAAAAAAACAACTGAAATTTATTACTTTGACTTGTTTATTTGCCTAAAAATTTTTACAGTTTTGTTAACATAATTTTCAGTTTTCGGTAATTGATTTTCTTTTTTGGGTTAAACATTCTTATGAAATTGTTTGTTAAACAACATTTTAAACAATAAAACAAATTAAGGTAACAAAAAGTTTATTTTAATGAGAGCAAAAGGGTAGAGACGCTTTTAAAAAAAAAGTTATTAATTTTTAAGCCAAAATTCATAAAAAATAATCTTTAAGATGGATTCCTAAAAAGGTATTAGCACAAAACATCAATTAACATAAGGCGGGCCAGAGGTAGCTTTCGAAAAAAAAATTATTTCTTATAAAGCTTTCGATCTGTAGGCCCAAATAATTGCTGAATACAAAATCTTGAGAAATTTGAGGCGGGCCATATGAAAAGTTTTTTTTTTAATAAGTAACCAAATGAAGAATATAATAACATTAAAACCGAGGCGGGCCAAAGGTTGATTTATAAGAAAAATGGAATTTTCTTGATAAGATTTCATACATACATATATAACAAAAAGTATTTAACAATGCAATTTGCTTAAATTATACGAAACACTTTTAAATATATAAACTTTTTAAATAAGTATCTGAAAAAGTTGTTAATGTTAAATTAATAAGAAAAAAAATGGTAAATGTTAAGCGGGCCAACAGTTTCTTGTGAAATTAATAAGGATTGTATGTCTTCTTATGTCTTGATTTGAAGTTATAAATATTAAAATAGAGAATTTCAGAAACTTTTAGTCAGGCCATGAATTTTATCTGTCTCAAAATTTTAAAAAATAAGCGAAAAGTTGACATTCTTTTAATGATGGAAAATAATTTTTTACTAATAATTAATACATAAATTTGTGTCATTTGTCTTGAATATAAGGATAGTTTTAAAATTCTTTAACACTATCAGGCGGGTTTCAGAAAAACTAGTTTATGAATTGATTTAAAGCAAAAAAAAAAAAAAATACTAAAAATGCTATAAAATATAGACAAATTCTGGTGGGCCATGTTAATTTTTTTTAATAATATAAATAAAACATAAAACTAACCATTTTTTTTTAAATTTACTTAAAGATCGTAATTTTTTCTAATAAAAATTGTAATAAAATAGAAAAATTAAAAATTGCTCAAAAGTTTAAGGCGAACTACAGGTTGTAACTTGAAACAACTATACAAAAAATGAAGCTTTAAGGCTAATTTAAAGCTGGTCATATTGAGTTCTTAAATTCGTTTTAAGTTTCTAATAAATTCGGTAGGTCAAAGGTTATAAAGGTTTTGTAATAAATAAAATGTTTATGGAATATTTCAGGCGGGCCATATTGACACATAAAATACCTATTGTGTTTAACCAAAACCCTTTAAAAAAATTAATATTCTTGGTTTTTTCTATTGAAAATAAATGAGGAAAATTGTTTAGAAAACAAAAATTTGTTTAAAGCTCAATAAGCCCTGAAATAACCTCTATATTAAGGCGGGCCAAAGGTTTTCTTAAAAAAATTAAGGCTTAAATTTTAGTGTTTTGTTTAATGCTAACATTTTTTTAAGGTAAATTAAGTTTTAAGTGTAATCTCAAGCGGGCCATATTTTCCCTTTAATAAAATTTGTTTAAGTTTTGAGAGATTTTATCCTTTTATTTTCCAATAACGAATTTTTCCTCAGTTTAATGCCTATTTTGGAATTTTGTTTTTAAACTAATTGTGAACAAGTTTTTTGAATGCAAAAATGTGGAAAACTTTATAAATCTTAAAATTTTCCTTAAAAATTAAGGCGGGCCAAATGTTGGCTTATAAAAACCTTACCCTATTTGATAAAGCTTAAATAAGTACTAAAAGTTATAAGGTAAATTGAGGACTTAGGAAAAGTGTCTGGCGGGCCATATTGCTATTTCTTTTGAATATAATTAAATTGTAAAAAAATTGAGGTTTTTGTTATTTTTTTAAAAAAAATTGTACATATTATATGCAAATTTTTGTTATGTTATCTACATATGATCTAAAATTTGTAAAGTTTTAAAAATTAACAATTATTACCCTCTTAATACATTTATTAGCACCTCATTTTCAAAATGAAATGTATAAAAAAGGATTTAAAAGTGTATTTGTTAAGCCTTGAAAACCCTTAATTTTTTTCCTTTTTCTTTTAAAAAAAACTTGTCATGTGAAGGCAGTCAGCAGAAAAAAAAAATAATTTCAGTGTCAATCAAATATGAAAACTATTCAACAAACATAACTAATTTATGTTACATAATCGATGGGAATCAAATGACACAGATACGACCAAAATTGTTAACAAAACATGACATAAAAACTGTTATTCTTTTTATTATTTTTTTTTCTAAGAAAAAGGCCAAAAGTTTTTCAATTTCTAAAAAAATATAAAAAAACCCTGTTTTTTGTCCGTTTTTCTGTATAACCCCTACTAACAAGCTGCTAAAGTAAAGTTTGCCAGAAAACAAAGCTTTTAAAAAGATACATTTAGGGAGTTTTTTTCCTAAAAAACCGCCCTTTTTAGAAAATAAAAAATAAATTTTCTCAAAATATTTCACGGAAATCTCACAAACAAATTCTAAAACAAAGCACCTTAAGAAAAAAAAAAAAAAAAAAATAACTGTTGCTACATAAAGCACGTGAAAAAATTGATACATTTAAATTTCAAATTCTAACATTGCATTTTGAAGGAAAAATCAGCACAGCACATTTACAGAGGGAAAAAAATTAAAGAAAGCAATTTAGTTGCTAACGATGTGTTTGAAATTTAAACTAACCAACAGATATGAGGTGCATGCAACATGTGTCTTTGTTAAAACATCATGTTTCTGTATCTATATTGTTCTTGTTTTTTTCTACATCACATAATTTCTTACCTAAACATTAAAAATTTGTAATTAAAAATCTTTATTTCTTATCCAGAGGGGAGAAAACTAGTTTTTTTAAAAGAAGATTTTTGCGCGTTAAAATTATTTTCCCTTCCAATGTCTTTTTTTTTTTTTTTTTTTTTTTTTTGACAAACAAAAAACAATCTCCAAACTTTTTTCCAAACCTTAAGAAATGCTTAGAAATTTTATTAGATTTCTGGTTATTTTATTATTAAAGCTATCGAAATTTTTAAGTAAAAAAAATGAAATAAGACTCACACCCTTTTTCTAATCAAAAAAAAAAAAAAAAGTTTATTATCTCTGTTCTATCGTATGTCGATCTAATATTATTTTGAGGGAAAATAAAGGAAAGGATATCGTTTTATGTTAGAAATTAGCTGCTAGTTTTGACAACATTATAATGTTTTATGTGCTTTAAAGACAAGAGACAAGGCAAACAAATTCTAAGGAAATATAAAGAATGGAAAAACAAACCGGAAATCTTAAACATGCAGGCGGGCCAGTTTTTTGTATGTGAAAAATGGAAACCTTAAACATTAGCCATACAACACCTAAGAAATTTCCGAAACATATTCAGAAACCAGTAGAGTTCCAGGCGGGCCATATTAAGTTTTATAAGTAAAAAAAGCTTTTATGTTTAATCAAAAGAAAATAGAAAAACTAACTAGGAACTTCTAAAAAAATCACTTAGATTTCTGGCGGGCCATATTATTTTTCAAAAAAATACAAATTACAGAAAACTAACCATGAATCGTTAAGTTACAGGATGTCTAGTTGTTTGCTTGTGAATTATGGAAATCTTATTATAACACGTCAGAATTTTTCGAAAAAACATTGCAAAATCACTAGAGTTTTAGGCGGGCCATATTGGAGTTGCAGAAATAAGAAATCTTTTAGGCTTAAATTAATATAAAATAAATATAAAAAAATTATTATAAAAACAACTAGAATCTGAGGCGCATCATATGGCTGCAACGGAAATATGAATGCTTTTAAGATACGATTAGAGAAAATTAAATGCCATCTAGAAATAATTGGAAAATCACGTAGATTTCAGGCGGGCCATGAATATTTTTTTAACATATGATTTACTGAAGTGTAAAATAATATATATGAATTATATGCCAGGCGGGCCATATTATTTTTAAAGAAATGTAAAAATTTTAAGGCAAAACTTTTAAAAATTAAAACATTTATGAAATATTATTTAAAATTGCTCAAAATTTTAAATAATCAATACTAAAATTAGCATACAAATCAAAAAAAATTGTAGAAATTATGTCTTATAATACAAATCTAAAAATATGTACAAAATCCAGACGGTGCAGTAAAATTTGAGGCGGGCCAAGCTGTATTTAGGATTATATTTAGAAGCATTTTTAGATTATTTGATATTTCAAGGAAATACTTAATATTTCAGACGGGCCAAGGTTTAGCTAAAGAAATATAGATAGGAAAATTTTAGATATAGAAAATCTTAAAAATATGTAGAAAGTGAAGCAGAACTTAGGCGCGCCACAGTTTCGTTTTAGAATTGCCGTCAAATTGATTAAAAGGTTAACTTTTATTTTATGCCATAAACTTATTTTAGAAAGATTTATCAATTTAATAAATCTTGAGAAGAATTTTTCGAAAAAATATTGCGAACTCACTAGAGTTTGAGGCGGGCCATATATGAGTTACAAAATAAGAAAGCTTTCAAGCTTAAATTAATATAAAATTAAAACAAAAATAACTAGAATTTTAGGCGGACTATATGGCTGTAACGGAAATATGAAACCTTTTAAGATAGGATTATAGAAAACTACAAGCTATCTAGAAAAAATAGGAAAATCACGTAGACTTCAGGCGGGCCATAAATATTTTTTAACAGATGATTTTTGAGGTGTTAAATAACGGAAATGACTTATATGTCAGGCGGGCCAAATAATTATTCAAGAAATGTGGGAATATTAAGGAAAAATATTAAAACTTATATTAATATGAACAAAATCCAGACAGTACAGTAAATTTTAAGGCTTGCCAAGCAGTATTTAGGATTATATTTAAAAAAATTTTAAGATCTTTTGATATTATAAGGATATACTTAATATTTCAGGCGGGCCTAGTTTTAGCTAAAGAAATATAGATAGGCTTAACTTTACATATAGAAAATCTTAAAAATATGTAGAAAGTGTTAGGTTTTGTAGCAGAACTTAGGCGGGCCATAGTTTTATTTTAGAATTACCGAAAAATTTAATAAAAGGTTAACTTCAATTTTATGCCATAATCTTATGTTAGAAATTTTAATCAATTTAATAAATCTTAATTAAGATTAAGAGAAAATTTAAATAATTAAAAAAAATTCAAATTCTTAAAATTTATTTAAGATCTACAAAATTGGCCATTTTTAAATATAAATTCTAACGAATTTGTTAAAGTTACCAGTTAAATATAAATGTGGCTGGTTAAATATAAATGTGGCCCGCCTCAGATTTTATTTATTTTAAATCTCTTCTGAACATTTATAAAAATTTAAAAAGGCTTTTTGGAAAATTTTTAAATAATTTAAACCACAACTTTTAAATCTTAAATTGCAAGATATTTCATATAAAAGGCGATTCATAATTTTAGACTTAAAAGGCAAAAATTATGTATTTTGATTAAGTATTTCAATAAATGTTTAATATTCTTAAAACTGGTATAAATTTTTTAGTATTTGTTTAAAAAGTTTGTGAAATTAAATGTTATTTAGTCTTATTTGATCTTTTTTATTATAATTATTTTTAATTGTTTAAGCTTAAGGTCTTTTTATTTATAAAATATTATATTTATTTAGTTTTATCGATATTTCGCTAACCTTTGGTTAGAATCGTCAAGAAATATTTTAAAAAGGTTTTTTAAGGTATTTTAAAAAAATGTTGTCCTTAAATTTGGAAATTGCCGTCCTTTAAAAATATGTTTTTATTGTTCACAAAAATTCTAAAAAAAATTTGTTATTATAGAAAAAAATTGTTGATTTTTTTTTTTTTAGGAAATGTTGATGTTAGGCAAAAACCTAATGTTTTTCATAAATCAAAATGTGGCCCGCATCAAATTTACTTATTTTAAAATTTTTTCAATATATAATTAGTATTGTGGTTTTTTTATTGAACTGTTAATGGTTTTTAATCCAAATTTAGATATTTTAATTAGGCTTAAGTTCATTGAATTTAATTTTCATTAAATTATTTTTATGAAGACAGGAATTTTACAACATGAAATTAAATTTTTATTGATCATTTTTCATTCTTGACTGCGCTGAGATTTGAACCCAGGCGTTCACGGACAGGTTGCCCAGACTAGTTTCGATTGTAACCACACAATCTTTTCAGTGGGGTTTGCCGTCTTACTCACTCACTTCAATATATTTTGAAATAATTCGCATTTTTTTTAATTCCTCTATTCCTATAATTTCTATAATTCCATTTTTTCAGAAATTTTTCTATAAAATTTGTTTAAAATTTTCGCACTCGGAAGTTTTTGAATAGTAAGATTTTGGTTTTTTAAGATTCCTTTAATATTTAATATTCCTTTTTAGTACTTCCCCAATAAAAAATTTTCTTATTTTGCGAAGCACTAATGGTACATTTTAAAAAGTAAGCACACATTTATGCGCTACGCAATAAGACATACGGAAATGCAGTCAGGTAAGTGAACGAATTCTTAATAAATTAAAAAATATATATGTAAAATTTGAAGAGCTACGACATTCCCTTACCACAAAGCAGGTTTGTAAGGGAGCATATTAAGGAATAACGGTAACGAAAAATTCAGTGTGCAAAGCTGATCGTTACGTTCACTAATTTTTATATGCGCTGAATAAAGCGCTTTCTGTGCCAAAAATGTATTGCTTCAAGGTGGGAACTCGCCATATAAAATTCATGCCTTCCGTAAGCGATATGGTAAGCGAAACTTTTACGTTTCTCCCTTACGAACCTGCTTCGTTGGAAGCTCCATTTTTTATTGGGTCAATATTTGTTAGCATTTTTTTTTAAATTATTCATGTTGGTCCAAAGTTTAATGTTTATTAAACTGTGGCCTGCCTTAAAGTCTTAATCGTGACTTAAATTTTTTCATAGCCTGAATGAAAAAAACTTTGTAACAGTAACAACTCACGGAAATGTAAAAAATATGTGTATGAAAAATTTCATTCTGCTTACGTAACCCTCGTCGCTATTATGAATTTTTTCATGACGTAAATTAAACTTTTCAATTAATTAATGCAAGGGTTTCAATGTAATCGTGTGGTTTCAGGTACGAAGTGTTTTTTTCAACGTATATACACAAAGATTTTTTTTATAAAATTTTATTTAAAATTTTCGCATTTTGGTAGTGTTTTCAATAAGACTTTTGTTTTTTAAGATTCCTTTTGAATTTTCAATATTATTTGAAATTTTTTTAATATTTGTAAAAATAAATTTTAAATGTTTTTGGAATTAAGCAGCAATTGAGCCAAAGTTTGATGTCTTTATAATTGTTTTTCCAAAATCAAAAAGTGGCCCGCCTTAAATGAAGTCGGTTTAATATTTTTCTATATAATTCTGATTATCGCTTTAAAATCATACATTTTCATTTTTATAAAGTTTGTTTAAAATTTTCGCTCTGGGCTCTTTAAAACTAAGATTTTTTGTGTGTTTTAAGAGTCCTTTAAAGTTTTTAATATTCATTTCTAATTTTTTAATGTTTTTTTAAAAAGGTGTTACTCTTTTTTATGAGGGGCTAAATGTAAGTGTTTTTCATAATTCTGATTATCGATTTAAAATTTTAAATTATAGAAATTTTTTTTTAAAATTTCTTTAAAAGTTTCGCATTTGGGAGTTCTTTAAAACTGAAATTTTTTGTGTTTTTAAGACTGCTTTAACGTTTTCAATATTCCTTTTTAATTTTTCAATATTTGTTTAAAAATGTGTTACCCTTTCTTATGCTGGGCTAAATTTGAGTGTTTTTGTGATTAGTTTTCAAAAATCAAAAGGCGGCCCGCCTCAAATTTCGTTGTTTCAAAAACTAATTGTACATTTTTTTACATAATTTGTATTATCGCTGTAAATTCATAAATAGTTTGACTTTGGTTTTTTTAATTTTTGGACATATTTAAGGTTTTCAATAATCCTTTTTAATTTATTTGTTAAAAAAATTAAATATTTTTTTTTTTTTGGAATTACTGCCCGCCTCAAATTTCGTTGTTTTAAAAACTTATTGTATATTTTTTACATAATTCGTATTACCGCTGTAAATTCATAAATTTTTTGACTTTGGCTTATAAAATTTTTAAGGTTTTCAATAATTCTTTTTTAATTTATTTGTTAAAAAAATTAAATATTTTTTTTTTTTTTTTTGGATTACTGATGTTGGGCGAACTGTGAATGTTTTTATAATGGTTTTTCAAAAATCAGAAGGTGGCCGCCTCAAATTTAGTTGTTTTAAAACTTATTTAATATTTCCATATTAAATTCGTATTATCGCTTAAATTTGTATAAAATTTATTTAAGAGTTCCTTAAAAGTAAGATTTTTGTGTTTTTTGAACTCCTTTAAAATTTTCAATATTTCTTTTTAATTTTTCAATATTTGTTTAAAAATGTGTTTAAATTTATTGCTCACAGCAGGCTATTTTTTAATGTTGTTTTTTGCTTCTTAAAAATTCTTACGAAAAAAGGGTCTTTCAAAAACACCCTGATTAGGGGTGCATCTTTAATGAGTTTGGGCCATAAGAACGAGAAGTTTAAAAGCATGTTTTTTGAAAACTAAATACATGAAAAAATTTTTGTTAAATATATGTATGTGTGCTATTTCTAGCACTTAAAATTTGCAATACAAACAAATTTTTGGGTGATATTTTTTTTTACCAAACGGTTGACAAAAAACATATCAAAGGTTACAAAAAAAATCTATACAAAAACTTAAAAAAAAGTATTAGAACGTGCGAAAGATTTTTTTTTTAATTGTAGGGATATAAAAAAAATTTAGGGTTAGTTTTTTTCAAAAGATAAAAACATCTACAGGAATTTGAAAGGCAAAGAAAAAAGGAAATAGGAAAAATTTTGTTTTTTCAAAAACACTTTATGCATGTTTCCGAGGCGTGATAAGTACAAGCAATTGTGGGTTTAATTGGCCTCATTAAGACGATGAAAAATTTAAGATTTAAAGAAAAAAGTTCAGGAGAAAAAAGATTTACAAGAAAGGAAGACTACTTTGAATACTTATTTTAGAAAAGACTGAAAGAAAGAAAGCTAAAAAATTAAACTTAAATTATAAAAAAAAAGGAAAACAATTTTTTAAATACCTTGAGGTGCCAGCACCTTCCATTTGCTGTCGATCTAAAGGTGGATCGAAAATTTGTTCACGATCCTCTTTTGACAATTCCAATTCGGCAAATTGATCCAATTCTGAAGCCATTTTCTTTATTTGGTTTTAAAAAAATTTAGTTTTACTTGTTAGATAAAATGAAAAATTTGGAAATTTTGTGTTTTGTTTTACAAAAGATAACGTTTTTTCAAGTTGGAATGTTTTGTTTTAAAATTTAGATTTTTGGTTTTTTTTAGAAAATTTTGAAATTTTTTCAAAAATTTTGAAACTTTGTTTTTGAGTGAAAAAAAAATCCGGATTTTATTTTGTCAATTTGCCAAAAACCTATAACGAAATAAAAAAAAGAATAGAAAATTAAAATAAATTAAACATAAAATTTAAGAAAATTATAAAAAGTTTCAAGTATTTAACCTACAGGGATAAGGTATTAAGGGGTGGAGAGTAAGATGGAGAGAGGGGGATTTCCTTATAAATTATTAAAAGTGTTGTCTCAAACATTCAGTTTTTTTGGCAGTCCTTTGCAAACCATTCATTTAATAAACAATTTTTATTTAAAACTTAATATGGCCCGCCTGAAAACTTGTTAAATTTTTTCAGAACTGTAAATATTTTTGTTCAATAAATATATTATGGCACCTCTGGACTGGATTTATAATGTTAATTTAGTTCTAATCCCAATACATGCTGATTCTTTGGCTTTTAAATAAGCCATACTTTGTTTTTCTATAAATCTTATATGACCCGAAATTTTCTAAAATTTGAAATTTTCTAAAACGAAATTTAACGAAATCATATTTTTTACTTAAAACTGTATATGGCCCGCCTGAAAATAAAATCTTTTCGAAAGAACCTTAAAAATATTTTTTAGAAATCCATTTGTTCCATCTAAGGAGTACAGTTTTTTTTTTGTAGCTTCTGCCACTATGAATTTTGAAACCTTTTTAACTATATTCTTAAAAGTTTAGTTATTTTCTATTAATTTTCTATGGTCTGCCTGAAAAGTTAGCTATTGTGAATGAATTTTGAATATATTGTGCCATATTTAAATTGGTCATCGTTTATTGATTTTGTTCTTTAACCTTAAAATAAGAAAAGTAAGACGCAATTATCGAGTTTTTTTTTTGCAATTTTCAAACGAAATTCAATAAAAATATATATTTTACTAAAACTGTATATGGCCCGCCTAAATATAAAATCTTTTTAAAAGAACCTTTAAAATATTGTTTAGAAATACAATTGGTCCATCAAAGAGAACTGTAGTTTTAAGTTTTTATTACTAAATTTATGAAATTTGCTAAATTTTGAATGGTTTTTTAAGAAAGATTCCTTAAAGTTTGGTTATTTACCAATTTCCTATGGCCCGCCTGAAATCTTACGAATTACTTAAAAAATTGAAATGAATATATTGTTCAAAAAATTGTTAAGACGAGAGAGTCTATCGAATTCCTAGATTTTTAAAAATTTTTTTTTTGGCTAATAAAAAAATAAACAAATGTTTTATGGCCCGCCTAAAAACTTGGTAATTCCCATAGAATTTTGAGAAATACCAATTGCCTAATAAACAGATTATTAATTCATGCAATGCTTCTAAGTTATTTAATAATTTTGTCCTAGTTTTGGCCCGCCTGAAAGATTATGTTTCTTTTTAGCCAATTTTGACTTATACAAAATTAACAAAATTGCAAGGTTCCCGGCCACTTTTATTTTTAAATGTTTCCAGTTTTTTTAGAACTAAGCACTGGCCCGTCTTACATTTTCTAGATTTACATAATTTTGTTGCGATTTTAAATTTTATTAAAAGTTTGCAAATTTGGTTCTTTTTTAGACAAACCCGGTTAAAATCTTACTGTTGTTATTAAGGACTTTTAAATATTTGGTGTAAGTTTTTTTTATTTTATATTTTATAAATAAAACATTGGCCCGCCTGAAATTTTTTTAGGTTATTTGAAACAGACCTTCATATTTTCAGAAAACCAATAAAAAATCAGATATTTCGTTAATCAATTAATTTTTTGCTACTTTTTATTAGAAAACCGCACGAAATTTTTTCAAATTTCTTAAATTTAGAATTTTGAAAACCAAAACTCCTTTCAAAAGTATTAGTTTTAACTAATTTATCATATTTCCTAAAATAATAAATTCTAGCTTTTGTTTTCATTTAAAACCTACGATAACTGGAAATGGCCCGCGTGAAAACTTGTCAAAATATTTTATTTTGTATTGGAAATTCAGTTCAAATTAATAAAAACAGTCCCCATAAAATTTGGATATTAAAATATTTTATGAAATGGCCCGCCTGAAACATCTTAAGAATTTTTGACTTTAGTTTTAAGTTTTGTTTTAACACAATCTTAAATATGTAGATTTTTATTTAGTTTAAGAATTGGCCCGCCTGTAAACTTCTGTAATTTGAAACTGCAAATAGTCTAAAATTTTGTTGCAAAATTTGGCTTTTAAAATTATTTAGAAAGCGGTAGGCTTTTTCAGTTTTTTTTTAAAGAAATATAGGGCACTAATTTTTTTTTAAAAATTGTTTAAGTTAGTATTGTGGTTATTTTGTTGAACTATTCATGGTTTTTAATCCAAATTTTTACTATTTAATTAGGCTTAAGTTCATTAAATTTAATTTTCATTAAATTATTTTTATGAAGAAAGGAATTTTTACAACATGGAAGATTAATTAAAATTGTTATTGATAATTTTCATTCTTGACTGACCTGGGATTCGAAGCCAGGCTGGCTGGCGTGTGATTCGAACCCAGGCGGCTGGTTACCCTGACATGTTTCGACCTCAACCACTAGGTCTTCTCAAAGGGATTTGCCGTCTTACACTCGCAGCCATCGATAACTGCTGACGTCAGTAGTCAAACATCAATCCTTAAACCAAATTGTATTTTAACCTTTGGTAGATCGAAATTTGCTTATTGAATGATTATCCATTTTTAATTGATCTCACATGTTTTTCCTTTACTTCTGTTTTTTCCGTACTTTTGTCAAGAATTCTTCTTGAAGTCCAAAGTACATTTTTTGTTTATCATGTTTTTTGTCTTTCTTTTTTCTTGTTGACATTTTTCAGCACAACTTGAAGGACAAATGAACACATAGAGCTTGTGCCTTAGCTTTAACAATAATTAGTATTGTGGTTATTTTGTTGAACTATTCATGGTTTTTAATCCAAATTTTTACTATTTAATTAGGCTTAAGTTCATTAAATTTAATTTTCATTAAATTATTTTTATGAAGAAAGGAATTTTTACAACATGGAAGATTGTAAAGAATTGTTTAAGTTAATTATTTTTTATATGGCCCGCCAAAATTGTTTTAGATTTCTATAGTTTAAGAAGTGATTTAATAACTCTGTATATTATTCATTCAAACTATTCATATTTTTGAAATTAACTGCCAAACCCGCAATGTCGACAAGAACATTTCTTTCGTATATTTATATTAATAATAAAAAACTAAAATTCGTTTTTGTTTTCAATATAAATATACAAAAAAAAAAAAAATTTTTTTTTGGCGACATCGGGGGCCAGGCAGTAAATCTATGAGATCCTTAATTTGGGTCCATTTTGCTTTTTTTTTATATGGCCCGCCTGAAATATTTTTAATTTCTTAAAATTTTAAAGGTTTTTCGAGTTAATAAAGTTTAAACAACTTTACGAAATAGATTTTGCTTTTGCAGTTAAATAAAAATTTGGCCCGCTTATGTAAATTTGCCTAGATATTGCAACCCTGTCTAAAAGCTTTTGATTTTTTTAAGGGGTCTTTAAGCTTTTTCAACGGGTTCAACGAAGATCACCGAAGATATACTGTCGGAGAGCACGTAGTGGTTGTGGTTTAAACCCAAAGCCGCGGGTAGGGTTACTTCAATGTGGAAGACTGATTTTTCACCATTGTGGGAAAGTTCGATCCATGGATGGCCCTAGGTGTTTTTGCTATTCAACAGAAGCTGATTGGATTAGTGAATAGCAGTGGAGGTTAGATAGCTTCGGCTTCTAAAAAAGGGACTAGTGCATAATTGTTGGTGGATCCCTAACTTACACAGGGTCATTTGGTAAATGCTTAATATAAATACATTAGGTGGTTAAGACCCACCATAAGATTAGGCCATAGTGCGGGTACTCATGTAAATCGGTATCACGGTAAACTTATTGGGGGAAATGCTTCCTGTCTTAAAGGAAGATTGCCCTTGAGTAAGTTTTCTTTTTCTGATATTTAGTACTTCCAAAATTTCACTTTCGTTCGAAAATTGTGAAAGCTTTCTTTCACAATTTGAGTGCAAGGATTATATGTTTTTTTGATAAAGGGATACATTTGGGGATCCCGTGGCCTGAGGAAGGACTATCCCTAGGTGTTATTTCTACTCAAAATTTGCTGCTAGCATATATCCAAACGCAGTGGAGGTTCGAAAGCTCCAGCTCCTAAACGATGCGCGAAATTGCTACTTATTTGTGCTGGTTGCTCTCACACTCAGGGGCGGTTTGCATATGCATTGTTTGTCACTTTTGTTCAAAAGTTTCGAAACGAATTACTGGCCCTCCTGAAATCTTTTGAAATTCCAAAGGTTTTGTTACAAAATTGTTGAAAATAAATTCATGGCTTTTTTTTTATTAAGCAAGCATTAACATTTAAAGGTTTTTAAACTAGTCGATATAAAGGAAATTGATATTTAGTTTAGGCATATAAAAAAGGAAAGCTTCTCCTTTTTAATTTTTTTTCTTTTACTGGAGTTTTTAAAATTCTTTATGTGCCCATTTGTGGCCCGCCTGGTATTAACGTAATTTAAGTTTGAATACTTTTGTAGAGTTTTTTTTAACCATTTTCTAATCAATTCCCAACCACAAAAACTCCCTTTAATTTGACAACACACAATCTAGAGTACTTTAAAGAACTTAATTTATATTCTTGTCCTTTTTCTCTTACGCTTTTTTTTCTTTTGACGTAACCATTTATTGTCATCTTTCAAGTGTTTTTTAATTTCTTTTAGTTTTTTTTACGAATTTCATCCTTGTTCATTCAATTGTCTGCCATTTTTTTCCATTTGTTGGTCCTTTTTCTACAATTCTTTTTTAGTTTTTTTTTTTGTTTTCTCTTTGTAATATTTTTCACTTTGACATGTAACATGTGACATTTGTTAATGTTTTAGGTCATACAAATTTAAATCAATAAATTGATTTTTACTCATTCAGAAATAAATAAGAAAAAAGTTCCTGATGTCAAAATTATGTGGTTGAAATGACAAGTCATTTGTGTTTCTATATTTTGATAAATACCCATTTTTGCTCTCTTTAGGCAGTTAAGGGGTACAATTTGTTTAATGAATATGGTTAACGAGGTAATAAAAGTTAAAGGAATATTTATTTTGGCAGAAAACTTAATTTACAAGTTTTAAATGTAAATTCAGGGCGGGCCTCTATCGAATATAAAATAATATCACAAAATCAAACAAAAAAGCTTAGAAAACTCTTGAAATCATAAAATTTTTAGGCGGACCATATAAAAAAAAATCAGAAGAAATTCATAATCATTTAATTAAGTACATAATTTTCAGGCTTATTTCGGAAATTGTTGGCTTTTCACACATTTTTTAAAAAATTTAAAGCGGGCTAAAGATGTTGCTTTAAAAAAATTAAATAATATATAAATTTAACTTTAAAGTTTTTATCATCTACTTAAAATATAAAAATATATACCAAAACTTTTCGAAAACTTAAAAAAAAACTCATAGAAAACTCTTGAAATCTTAGGCAGGCCATATAAAAAATCAGAAAAAATTCATAATCCTTCAATTAAGTAAATAATTTTTAAATCAATTTAGGAAATTCTGGGCCTTTTTAATCTTTTTCTTTAAATAAGACTTTCAATTTCAATAACTTAAAGAATAAACATTAAATATTTGATTATCTGCCTAAAATCTAAATCAATATAAAAAAACATCTTAGAAGACTATTAAAATATAAAATATTTTAGGCGGGCCATAAAAAAAATTTATAAATATTAAAACTTATTTTGGAAAATGGTAGATTTACAGGCCGTTTTAAAAATACCTGTGATAATCTATAAAAATCTACAAAAATATAAAAAAAAAAAAAAAATTCAGGCGGGCCATAGAATTATTCAAAAATCTTCAAATAATAATAAAATATATATGTATGTTTAATAAGATTTTTTTAACAAAAATCTTGTAAAATCTAAAAAAAATTTAGGCGGGCCTTATAAAAAAAATTCAATTTAAACTAATAATCTATTTTTTTTAAAAAAGGTTTTTAGAACTTACTAAAAAACATGCTCGGTTTTACAACCAGTTTTCCATAAACTTTTAGACGGGCCAAAGATTGTATTCTAAAAATTTTAACAAATAATTAAAAATTTTTTAACAAGCGGTACAAAATCTTCAGAAAGACTTAATATTTGAGGCGGGCCATATGAAAACTCAATAGGATTTCAAAAGATCAAATTATAAAATATAGAACTTTTAACTCTTCTTTAAAGAAAATTCCTCTAACTTCTTAGGATTAAAAATATATTTGTAATTTTTTGCGAAGATATTTAGTTTTTTTAGGCGGGCCATTTACTGCCAATGGAGAAAAATGTATTTGTAAACCAGTGATCAGGGTAACTAATAGTTAATTTTTATGTTTGCTTTCTATTTCAGGTGGGCCAGGATTTCTCTGAGATACCTTTTCCAGCAATTGAGTTCATTTTCTGGCTTCAAATCGTGAAAAAGTACTTTTTGAGAGTACTTTTTTCCAACTTAAGGCAAAGGAAACGATGAGAACAGAGAGAGAGCTGTCAAAAAGACTTAACTTTATGATTGTGTTTGTGAGAAATGTCTTTTTTTGTAGTTGTAACTTCACCCATATTGAATTAAGAAAGAGAATTTCTTATTTCGTCGTTTTCCTATGGCTGAAGGTCCTACAAATTAGAAACTATTGTCAAATTTTGTTGAAAATCTTTTATTCTAGTTTTAATTATTTGAGTTTAGTAGTTTAATCAAAATTATGGTCCTTCGAATCATAACAATTTTAGAAATTTTGTAATATTTTCGGTAAATTTTAGGAGTTACAAAATCATCATGTCTTTGATAATTTAAATCGCATAAATTATAAAAATTTTAGGAAAACTGGCAATTTTTGGACTTTTTTAGACGATTTGTGTGGTAGGCATTGGTTGGAATTTTTAAGGTACGTTTTTAGATTATGGTCCTTTAAAGCTTGCAAATTACTTTGACAAAAACTGGTAATTTAAGGGTTTTTATAGAAAATTTTGAGAGATGTTAAATAATTTTTTTCGAACTGAGAACAATCCAAAATTGTTTTTTCATCTATGGTAAATTTTTCGGAAAAGGTACCTTTTTCATATAAATGAAAAAAATTTTTTTTTAAAGAATTTGGGAATGTGGTGATTTTGACAGTAATTTTGGAAAAATTTTTAATTAACAGAAGAAAAAGGAATAAATCGAACTATGGTTTTTAATATATTTGTACTTTTTTGAAAAAAGTACTTTTCATTAAGGGATAGATAGTCCTTTGATTATATAAATATTAATGTGTTAAATGTATCCTTTATAATATATTTTGGAAATTTTGGAATCTTTAAAGGAGAAAAATCCATTATTTATGTTTTTCTTGTTCGCTAATTTAAAAAAGGACTTTAATTAGATAATGATCCTTCGAATCTTAATTCTTTGGATTATTATGAAAACAACTCTAATTTTAAACAAAAATTTTAGTTGGATTTAAGGCCGGGTTTTTGAGATGTGGATTAAGTTTAAACTTAGTATAAAGTACTTTGAAACTCGGATTTTTCCGACCAAAATTTCAAGCGAAACTAAGCTGTTCCTTCAAAATGTTGTATAGAAACTTAGTAATGGCGGCACAAATCTGTTTTCAGATTAACTAAACCAAGTTTAACTGAGATCTCATAAGCCCAGACTAAGTTTATAATAAGTTTATAACTTTTTATGGTCCTTTGATTTTGTAAAAAAGAAAACTTTGTACAAAAACTGGTAATTTGAGAGGTTTTATAGAATTTTTTTTAGAGATTTTAAACTGACTATTGGAAAAAGAAAAAAATCGAAAAAGATTTTTTTTAAAGTTATGGTCCTTTGAACCATGAATCTTGTAACATTATTAAAATACTAAGTATTTTTTTTTTTTGGAAAAAGTACTTTTTTTTACCTATGCATATTTGCGGAGGACTCGGGAATCCACCAGTTCCTTATCTGGGGCATAGCTACGCAAAGTTTAACAAATAACAAATTAGGTAAGACCTGCAATCCAAATACTATAGAAGTTATCAATACGAAACTCCATTCCTTTTTAGTGTCAATGTGCGAGAATAAATACCTGGGGAAACTAGTGTTAATCTGTTTTGATGATCTATCTGAGAAAGAACAAATTGTTTGTTAACTGCATTACCATTTAAAGAGTAGCTACTTTCTAGGATGGTCATTGGCGTTGGATATAACAAAGCGACCGCTGTAGATCCAAAGAAAGCTGTTTTTTTTGATGAATGCCCATAGAACCTAACCTAACTAAGGTCCTTTAAATCTTTAATACAATAATGATTTTTTATAAACTGGCAATTTGGGGGATTTTTATACATATTTTTGAGTAGTCTTAAGTTGAATTTTAGGAATAGAAAAAAATTGACAAATTTCATTTTAATTTTTTGTTAAAATATTTTCAAGAGTCCTTTATGGTCTAGGTTATTCTAATCTTAAATATTTGACTTATAACAACGTTAATTAAAGCGGTCGTTAAAGAATTTTCTAATTTCCAGGGTTAGATTTGTTAAGTCCTTCGAACCGTGTTTTCACCCAACACTTTTTGGTGTAGGGTATCAGGAAATAAACCTTTTTTTCCAATCAAATAACAAAACCTTGATATTTTTTCTTTTACTTAAATTCACAAAAAATTATAAGAGAAGAAGAGAAGAAGTTCTTCTAATAAAAAACAAAAAACTAAATCACATACATAATCTCTAAACAAATGGAGAACATGAAACAACAACAAACTAACAATGAAATGGAAACAAATGAAATCCGTAAAAAAACTATAACAAAAAGAAAAAAAAAAATAAAATTAATTTAGAAAAAAAGATTTGTTGGCAAGTGAGAAAAAAGTTTTTTTTTGTTTTTCGGGTTTGACGAAAACACACTCACACACACAGAAAACAACCTTTAAAAGAATTAAACAATAAAAGTAACTGCATAAAGGAATGAAAAAACAGAACCGCTTAAAAAAAGAAAACCGAACAATGGAGAGAAATGTATTAGGAAATAGAAGCATAAAACATAAATTGAATAATGACAAAATGCGAAAGAGCAAATATTTGTATTAAATTTAGGAGCCAGAGGGACAGAGAGATAGTAAGATAGTGAGAGTGCTCAAAAAAAAAGCAAAACAAAATTTTAAAGAGAGCCTGTTTAGAGAGTATAACTGAGAGATTAAGACCTTTAAGTTAATAAATTATGATTTTTTTAGGAACCTCCGGCATAAAATTAAGGCAAAAAAAAAAATGTGTTAAATTTGAAATAATTAAAAAAAAACTACAACAGCAAATTTACGCTAAGAAGTCAATAATCTCATAAAACATTGTAGCCAGTTAAAAAATCATAAAAAATTATAGTATTTTAATCTCATTTTTTTTTTAGTTTGAATGACATAGTACGAACATACCGTACATACATACATACATACATACTTAGTTTTTTTTTTTTTAATTAAAGCTAATTCGAAAATTTTGGAATGATTCTAGAAGTATTTTAGAAAATCGATGATGTCTTCTGCTTACCACATACATAATCCGAGCCAAATATTATCATTTAAAGCTTCCACTTAAAGTTTAACAAATTATAATTTTTTAAACTCGTTTCAAAATTATAGTTTAAACTGGTCTTAAAATATAGAACTATACCTATCACCTATTTCGAAACAGAGTTTAAGCCTAATATTAAACTAAAAGGCGGGGGTTTTAAGATGGGGATTAATTTTAAACTTAGTTTAACGTACCCTGAAACATTTTAAAGAAAACTAAGCTGTTTTGTTAAAATTTTGTATACTATTTCTTATAAACTTAGTTTAACTGAGATCTCAAAAACCCAGCCAAAACCGACGTTGTTTAAATTGTAGTTCAAACCTTGAAATTAAAATTAAAGTTAATCAAATTATGCTCCAAAACGTTTTTTAAAACATGGAGTTTAACTATAAAACTTGTTTCAAAGTTATATTTCAAACCCGGCTTAAAATAAGGAATTATAATTACATATCTCCTATTCGTAATCAGAGTATACACCAAAAATTTAAAGTTTAAGCCGAAGTTGAAAGATTTAAATTGAAATTTTATGTTTAAAATTTAAGTTTAACAAATTATACTACAAACCATTCTTTAAGGGCATTGTGCTTAAATTTGAAACTTGTTCTAAAATTATAATTAAAACCCGGCTTGAAATATGGTACTATACATGTCTCCTGTCAAGAAGCAAAGTTTTAGCCAAAGATTTAAATTAAAACTGAAGTTTAGAGATTTAAATTGAAGTATAAAGTTTGATATTAAAATTTAAAGTTTAACAAATTATACTCCAAACCGTTGCTTAAAATCATTGTGTTTAATTTTTAAACTTGTTCCAAAATTATAGTTTAAACCAGGCTTAAAAAATTTTAATTATACAGATTGTACACCAAATATTAAAGGCTAAGCCGAAGTTGAGAGATTTTAATTGAAGTTTAAAGTTAAAAATTAAGTTTAAGAAATTATATTCCAAACCGTTGCTTAAAATCATTGTGTTTAACTTTTAAAATTGTTCCAACATTATAATTTAAGCCTGGCTTGAAATATAGAATTATTCATGTCTCCTTAAAGCTTAAGTGTAAAGTTTCAAATTAAAGTTTGACAAATTATACTCCAAAACGTGGTTTAAAATCAATTTGTTTAACTGTTAATCTTAGTCGAAATTTGTACTCCGGCTTAGAATAAAGAATTATACTTATTTCCTATTTGGAAACAGAGCTTAGGCCAAATATTAAAGTTTAAACCAAAGTTTACAGATTTAAATTAAATTCTAAAATTACAGTTTAACAAATTATACTCCAAAACGTGGTTTAAAATAAATTTGTATAACTTTTTTTTTTTTATAATTGTTTCAAAATTATAGTTAAAGCGCGGCTTAAAATATAGAATATATCTTGTCACCAAATTGGTAACAGAGTTCAAGCCTAATATTAAACCTTGAATCAAAGTTTATGGATTTAAGTTCAAGTTAAAAATGTGAGTAAGTCAACTTCAAAACGGTTAATGCTGAGACACGGCTTAAAATATATAATTATACCTTCCTCCTACTTAGGAATAGAACTTTACCCAAACATTAAAGGTTAAGCCTACGTTTAGGAATTTAAATTGTAGTTTAAAGTTTAAAATTAATGTTTAAGGTTTAACAAACTTAACTCCAAGACTTTGTTTAAACTTAATTGGCTTAATTTTTAGCAAGTTCCAAATTATAGCTTGATCCCGGCTTAAAATATAGAATAAAAATTGCCTTCTATTTGGAAACAGAGTTTAAGCCGAATATTAAACTGATGTTACGATGTTTAAAGTTGAAGGCCACAATTTAAAGCCATGGTTCAAAGTGGAAGCCTAGTTTAAATAATAGTTTAAACCGACCTTTATGTATTAGGCAAAAAAATCATTTGAAGGAGGAAATTTTACTTAGGGCCTATTTCACCAATTCTATTCAAATATCAATTCATATTGAAATATGGTTTTCATATAATTTAATTATTTTTTTTTTTTTTGATATAAAAAATCAATTTTAAACATTTGATATTCAAATAGAATTGGTGAAATAGGCCCTTAAAAACTTTGTTTTATGTGCTGTTTACACAACACAAGTGATTGAACGTGTATTTAAATTTATATGAAAAACACTCAAAAAACTGAGTGATTTCCATATAAATTTTACTACACGTTCAATCACTTGTGTTGTGACAACAGTACATTAATTAACTTGTAAATTTCTTTAACGGCCAATTTAACTAAGTTCAGTTATAATTAACTACATATTTCTATAACTTTCAGTTAACAATATGTTAATTGACAGTTAAAGTATTAGTTAATTATTACTGAACATGGTGCAACTGTCCGTTAGAGTTGTGGTATGAGCTCAGTTTAAATTATAAATTTTAAACTTGCTTCCTGCTTTAAACTGAGTTTAAGCCAAAAATTAAGGTTAAAGTCGAATTTTAAAGATATTTTTAAATTTCAAAAACAGTTATACAAAAACTTGGTTAAATTTCAAGAAGAGCAGCGATGTTTTTAGAGATCTGTCCGTTGAAAGCAAGATCACGCTCGCTAATAAATCAGCAAATGTTTAAAATTAAACTAAGTTTAAATTTATATGTAGCTTAAACCCAACAGCTTCAAATCAGTGCCCCATATATAATATGTAGCTTAAGAAATAGTAATGTGGCAGCACTACGATAAATGCTGCCAAATTCATATGATTTGTATTGATAGTTTAAACGCCCAATTGTATGCGCTTAAGGCTAGTTTACACTATTATACTTTGTATAAAAACATGTCAAAAACTCAAGTAATATGTAAAAGTGTGATAGTGAGAATGCAAGGTGTTATGAAAATGACAAGTATTTCGAACAAAAATTTGACATCCCATACAACTTCATCGTTTTTTGAAATTTTTCTAAACGCTAATACTTTTCATTGGATCAGGGTTGCACTTTAACAAAAGCATGTTCATGTATGATAGTGTGAACACAAACGGTTGTAATGTTGTAATGTGTGTAAACTAGCCCTTAGAGATGGTTAAAATGTTAACTGATATATAGGTTTGTTGGTTTAAGCACATTTTAAACCAAAAAGAGAGTACTGACTTATTAGCCCTTAGTTTAGTATTAAAAATAGTTGGAATTGGTTCAGTAATGCATCTATCATCCATGCAAAAGTTTTCTCAAAACATAATTTAAGTTCTTTTGGTATTGACTGCCGCTTATTTCTAAACGAGATGGTGGAGCAGTTTTACTTCAGATTTATATGGGCCCCGTGACACAGAGACATGCTGGGAAACGTAAGGGCAGATGAGCTTGCTAGACTTGGCACTAACCAACGAACACCTCCTCTGTCACAATCCTGCACTGGCGAGAAGGCGGCTGGCCGAAATGTCATCCGCCACCTTTCACAGATCGTATGATATCTCTGGCGTTGAACTGCAGCGTATTTTTAAGCTTTGTTAGAAGTTCGGGTTGGTTCAGCGGTGGGGGTTCTGTATAGTGGAACTCCTTGGTATCACAATGAATCATTAGGTCTTAATGTGTAAGCCGTTTCTACCTAACCTGACCTTGACATTGAAAATGGATCAAATCAGGTCTAATATTTCATCTATCGTCAATAAAAATGTCTCTCCGATGTAAGACATAATAAAGGAAACAACACGATTTGCCCTGCCCTAACCAGAGGTAAAACATTTTTCAATATAATTACATTCAACAAAACTATTATTAATGAAAATTTTTAAATATATTATGGTTAATGTAACCATATTTTTGTCAATGATAAGCATATTATGGTTTGATAAGTCCTCCATCAAGAAGCTACAACCATATTATAGTTGCCTCCGAGCAAGCTATGGTTAATAAAAACAAAAAACATGTTTAACACGTATAATAACATGGTTGTTTTTCAACCATATATATATATAGAGGCAAACATAATATGGCTGTGGCTTCCTAATCGAGGACTAATTTTACCATAATAAGGTTGATGGTGACAATAATATGGTTAAATTAACCATAATAGGTTTAAAAATGTTAGAGGTAACCATATTGAAAAATGTTTTTCCTCTGCATGTACGCAGAGTGTTTGGCAATGTGCGTGGCCCAAATTGTAATCCCTTGCTTCACTTAGGCTGGGGTTTGAGATCTTAGTTAATCTAGGTTTAGTTAATCTGAAAACAGATTTGTGCCGCCATTATCAAGTTTGTATACAACATTTTGAAGAAACAGCTTAGTTTTGCTTAAAATTTTGGTCTATAATGAAGTAATAAATAAAAATTAAATTTCGCTGGAAAAATCCGAGTTGCAGAGAACGTTAAACTAAGTTTAAACTTAATCCACATCTCAAAAACTCGGCCTTAGTTGCCAGAAATGCAAACCCTGGTTTAAGGAACGATCTTGTGCTACGAAATTCGACGCAAATAATTCTCACATACAAATTTCCATTTAGAAAAAAAAACACTTCAAGACTGATTTTGTAGAAAAACGGAACTTTTTGCAGGTTCAAGAAATAGTACTTTTAGAGAAAGTAGTGAAAAGGTACCTTTTTGCAAAAAATAAAAAAATTTTAATTATCAAAAAAAGTATTTGTTTTCAAAAACGTTATTTTTTACAAAGTTTTAAAAAAATCGCTTAAAACTGTTTCTTGTGGCAAAATATGTTTAAATAATTCAAAAGGTACCTTAAAACTGCACATTTTATAAAAGTTTTATAGAACAGAATATGCATACAAAACCCGGCTTATAAGCTTTATATAACTATAAAAATTTATTATTAATATGGGAACAAATTTTTAACAGGTGTTTTGTGAAAAGGTTTGTAGAAAACTCGTGTTTGCAAAAACTAACAATATTATTGTTTTTTTTAATATTGTGTTAATATATTTTTGTATATTTTTATTTTATAATTTTTTTTCTATACTCATCCCGCGAAGGTCTACGCTTGTCTGCAGGAGGCCAGAGTCTCTGGCGGGAATCGAACCCGCAACCCCTTCGCAAATAGACTAGCTCACTACCTACAAGTCTATCGGGAAAATTACTTTTTGAAAAAATAATTTACAAATTAAAAAAAGTATTTATTTAAAAATTACTATACAAAACGTTATTGTTGAAAAAAGTGCCTTTTGAAAAAAATAATTTTTCACTTTTCTAACTATTAATTAGAACTATTGGAAGAAAAACTTTATACAAATTTATTTTTGAAAAAGTACCAAGATGTACCTTTTCGAAAAACAGTTACTAGCAAAATTTTCCAAAATTTTAAATAAAAACTGTTTTTTGCATTAACAAATGTTTCTTTTATTTAAATCTATGTTACAAACTTGGCTAATTTTTTTCCTATACTAAGTATGTACTTTTTGAAGCAGAACTATTTAAAAACACATTTTCGAAAAAAAGTACCAAAAAGGTACTTTTTTAAAATTTAGGTTTTTTTTTACCAAAATTTTTATAAATAAAAACTGATGTTTGCATAAAATAATAACTTCTTTGATTCAAAACATGCCTATTGAATCCCCTTAAAAATTTATTCAAATGCCATAACGTTTGTTAAATTTTAGAAAATTTTAGTGTAGCTCTTTAAGAAGCCGTTGTGGTTGTATTAAGTTTCTATTAACTAAGCGGTTTTTATGCTTTTTCACCATTTTATTTTTTGCTATTGCAGAGAGGTTTTTTTGATATTTTTTTTCTTTTTGCAAAAGTTTGAGTACAACTATTGCTTTTATTTAAACAAATTTACTTATACATTTACAATTATTAACTAAATAATTATACGAATGCGAATGAATACCTACATTTGCTCTATAATTTTTTTGCGATTTTTTGCTAAAAAAAACAATCAGAGTTGTTGCTGTAGATTTGTTAAAGTTGTTGCATGGATGATGATTGGGATGAGTTTGATTGGTGTAGGATACTTTTTGGGGCCTTTTATATATAAGATAAGAGATGCGATTTGGCTTGTTAATTTTTTTTAAGTTTCAAAGGTTTCAATTTGATTTTTTTTTTAAATTTTGTTATTTTTTTTTTGTGTTTTAAATTTTGCTTAAATACTTTTTGTTTGCCAAATTTTATTTCAAACTTAATTTTTTCTTTTTTATTTTTTGTTGGCGAGTTTTTGCGTGTTTTTGAACAGATGATGTCAGCTTTTTTTTTTTTTTGTAAATTTTTTATGTTTTTAACATTTTTTTTTGGAAAATTTTTGCAATTTTTGTTTTATAATATGTATAAAATTATAAATTTTTTTTTGTTAAATTTAGGAAAATGCACAAGTTTTTTTTCTTGCAAATTTATTTTTTTTTTAAAGATTTTTAATTTTTTAGGGAACTTTTTTTAAATTTCTTGAAACTTTTCTATATATTTTGTTTAGAACGCTGCACCGTTTTTGTGTTATTTGAAAATTTAAAACTTTGGCGGTTGTTTTTAAATGAAACAGAATTGTGTTTCAGTTAGTTAAAACGATTTTCCACGCGTTATTTACGAAAAAATAAAAATCTTAACCGAATATTTATTTAAAAAAAAACTTAAAGGAAAAAAGTTAAACAAAAAACGAAATTTATAATAAAAAAAAAATTGTTTGGTTTTTTTTAGATTAATTTTTTTTTTTACAAAATTTGGATTGCAATTTTTTTGTTGGTCTGTAGCAAGCGGCGCATACGTTTCCACAAAAGGTGTAAAACAAATTCTTTGGTTGCTCACGGTTAGGAACGTATTTGAACACTGAACACAAGAGAGTTACCAAAAGTTTCAAAGCAGTATCGTTAAACCAACTAAAAGCGGACACAATCGCACACACTCACCCGATAAACAACAGCACATATACAAACACTCTCAACTACACTGGCACACAGAAACACACGCTCTTCACACAAAGAAACACAAAAATGTTTTAACATACAAAATGATAAATGACAAAAAAAAAAAACACTCAAAACCATCTACAACAACAAGAATGGCCCGAAAATTTCACTTACACTTACCCCCAAAAACTTTTATGATATTTTCATACGTTTCGCTAGTTAAAACACTTTAAGCTTCAATTTGGAATTTACAAAAAAAAAAATCATCTTAAAAAACTCATCCTTAAAATTTTTGAAAAATAACTCAAAAATATACTTTTTAAGCTCTCCCCAACCAACCAACCAAAGCTCTCAGCCAGGATTTGCTAAAAACTTTTAAGCATTCATAAAGGCATTTTAGAGAAATTTCTATCGTTCTTTAGGGATTTTCCAAAACGTAGAATTAGAACCAAAACATAAAAATCTGCCAAAAAACAGTACTGTTAACAGTACAGTTAAAAAATTTCTTCTTAAAAGGGCGTCTAAAAAGTCCAGCTTCTTAGCAAAAAAGGAGTTCTATTTATTATTACTTAAAAACTCTAAAAGATACTTATGGCAAAAATGTTTCTCTTAAAAAAGTACCCTTTGCTTCTAAGCAGAAATAGGAGCAATTGCATATTCAAACCCAAAATGATTAATTTGGCCTCAAAGCCTAAACTTACAGTACTCTAAACACCGTAAGGGCCCAATATGTCTGTCCAGAGTTGACTGTGCGGGCGTATTAATGAAATGTTTTGTCTCAAAATTTCATATAGAATTTTTATTTAAAACTTAATATGGCCCGCCTGAAAACTTGTTCAGTTTTTTTAGAACTATAAATATTTTTTCCAAAAAAATAAATTATACCATCTCTGGACTCGTTTTAGGAGGATTATTTGGTTCTAATCCCTATTAAAGCAAATTCTTTGGTTTTCAAATAAACAATACTGGGGGGTTTTAACCTTTAATGGCCCGCCTAAAAACTGGTTAACTTTTAAGGAATTCTGAATATATTGTTTAAATTTAAAACGTCCATCCTTCAGTGATTAGAATTATTATGTGTTTACCTTTTTTAACTTCAAACTGTATATGGCCCGCCTGAAAAACAAATTTATTTTTAAAGAACCTTTAAAATATTGGTTAGAAATCCAATTGGCCCTTCTATGGAGTACTGTTTTCTTTAGTTAATGTCACTTAGTTTATGATCTTTGCTAAATTTTAATGTTTAAGTTAATTCCTAAAGCCTCTAGTACACGGAATGTAAAAAGCCACATGCGCATGTGGTTCTGACGTAATTTTGACGTCAATGCAAAGCCACAATAAGCATTGCGTGTTGTGTGATGACGTCAAAATTACGTCAGAACCACATGCGCATGTGGCTTTTTACATGCCGTGTACTAGAGGCTTAATGGTTTGGTTATCTACAAATTTTTAATGGTCCGCCTGATATCTAATGAATTTCTTAAGAAATTGGAATTTGTTATTCAAAAATAGTATGGACCATCTGTATTGTACTGAATTCTTAATTTTTTTCATACGTTTTTTTGTTTGATAAAACAAATAAGCAATTTGTATATGGCCCGCCTAAAGACTACGTATTTCGACCAGAATTTAAAGAATATTTTTCAAAATACAAATTGCCCAATTAACTGGTTACTAATTCATTTAGTGTTTGTAAATGATTGGATCATTTTGACCTTAATTTGGCCCGCCTGAAATTATGTTTTTTTTTTAAAAATTTTGACTTAAAAAGTTCCCTGCCAGTTTCTTTTTGAAATGTTCCTCAGTCCCTGGCCCGCCTAATATTTAAGTTATAGTTTTTGTTGAGAAACACTTGGAACAATAAAATTTTGTTAACTTTTGTTTTAGCGGGTGGTTGGCTTAACTTTTTCCATTTTGTATGGACACCGACCCAATCCTTTGTCTATTCAGCAAACTTGAAATTCTCGTTTTTAACTCCTGCATTACCCTCGCAAACGAGCCCAGTGAACATTTTGACAACAAATCTTAAAAAGTACAATTAAGGGTATTTTTAAGGGCGATTTTTTAACGATTATTTTGATAAAAAAAACCGGTCCAGTTTTTAAGAAATTATGGACCGTTGAAATAATCAGAATTTTTTCTAAAGTTGTTGTAAATTTTGGGTCTTATAAATATCGAGTATTTTTCTAGGAAGCCCTATGCATCTTGTAGGAACTAAAGGAACTAGTATATAACCGTAAGGGTTCTAAAGGAGTGACTAAGAGTTCGTCACTCCTGTTTGGGGGCTTTATAATCGGCTATAGTTTTCATAAGATTTGAATATTAAACAAAAAAAAATATTAAGAATTCCCGACTATCTAAGATTTCCGATTTCTCTAAGTTTCCACTGTTTTAAAATAAAAAAATTGTTATGATTGTACCAAATGAAGTTTATAAATGGTCTTAATTAGCAAAAGTACTGCACCGTAAAGTTTTACAAAAAAAGTACCTTTTATGAAAAAAGTCCCTTGTATGGAAAAAAGTACTTTGTTGTTAAAATGGAAAAGTGGATTCTTTAAAAAATTAATTATTTCTTAAAATAAATATTTATTATATCTGTGTTCGCAAGCAATAACCGTCGACTTAGTTTTCGAGAAAAGGCACTTTATATTTGTGCTTGCGTTTCTGAAAAAATTAATTGCATTACAAAAAAAAAAAAAAACAATAAAAAGTACTTTTTGTGTAAAAACTACCTTTTATTTTTTTTTATTAATTTATTTTTTGTAAAAATAGTAAATTTCTAAAAACTATAATATTTACAAAAGTTATAAGTGCTTAATAAACTGGAATGGAAAAGGACATTCCCAGATGTCTGCACAGAAGAAAATCTCGCCAATATTATTTCGATTAAACCATTAATCAAAAATAAAATCAGTTTTAATTCAAAATTTAATCAAGGGAATTAAACGATTACTCATATCAACAACATTACTGCAGAAAATGTTGTTAATATCAAAAAATATTTAATTGATAGGTACCATTAATTTGTTTATTGGTGCTAATTTTATTAATTTTCTAGTTAACATCCCAACATTTTTTGAATGAAACCAATTTTTATTTATTTTCTGTGTGATTTTTATGTTCATAGAGAAAAATTCTTAATTTTGCAGCAGCCCAGCAGAAGGGGCTTGCGACTTCCTGCCGGAGAGGGCCGGGGGTAAAAAACAAAGCCACCGCGTTGCTTTTCTTGAAACAAAAATCGCCTTTATTGTAAAAACAACTTTTACTGAAAATAACACTTTTGTGGGAAAAAAAGTTTTTCCGGGATTTCCCAAACATTTTTCAAAACAAACTCAAAATGTTTTTTCTTATTCACATATAAATTTTGCTCATTTAGCTCAATATCTCTAATTAAAAAAATGTATTTCTCGAATACAACCGGAAAAAATGCAAAAACAAATTCCATTAAACATTTCTTTAATTTTGGCAAAAATTTGCACACACACACATACGCAGAAAACAAAACATCTACAACGAAAGCATAAATACAAAATTTTACACACTTCCAAAATGCTGGCGACAGCGCTGCAGCTGAACTAATAAGAAGTTAAGGTCTCTTGCTATTGAACATTTCCTAATATTTACATACAAACAAACATTTACATATATATATCACACATATGAATTTATGTACATATGCAAAACGTATGTAAATGTGTAGGATTCTAGTGAGTAGCAATTGCTTATTTCACTTATGCTCCCGCCTTCGTTTTTGCTCGTTTACTTGCTTATTACTCAACACGATAATAAAAACAAGCAAGACTGCTATATTCGGCTATGCCGAATCTTTAATACCCTCCACCGAAAGTTCGAGTATTTAAAGAGTGGGCTTTATATGGTATCTATGAAGTATAAGCCAACCTTTTTAAAGCGGACCTCAGAGTATTATAATTCGTTGACTAATTTAATTTGTTTCAGAAATATTATTATGTGTATTAAAGTGAAGAAGAGGCTTTTATATTGGATATATCGAAAATTATGGATTGTTTATCACAAAAGTTGTTAGAGTGATTTCGAGTATTTCCCTGCGGTCACAGCAAAAAATAAAAATTTGTTGCAATTAAAAAATTTGTGATATTAATGAAATAATTAATTACATTTGCACCACACAGAAAAAAAATTTCGCCCCAATTAAAGCATTAATCAAAAATAAAATAAGTTTAAATTAAAGATTTAATCAAGAGAATTAAACGTTTAATCAAGTGAATTAATAGTATCAATTAAACTTTTAATTCCCTTGATTAAACGTTTAATTCACTTGATTAAAAGTTTAATTCACTTGATAAAATTTTTAATTAAAACTGATTTTATGTTTTATTAATGCTTTAATTGGGGCAAAATTTTTGGAGAGTTTTTTCTGTGCAGTGAACACATTAATAAAGGCACGATGTTAATTGTAAATAGAACAAAAAGTTTTCGGAGAATTATCTAAATTTTTTTTTATTATGAGAGAAGGATCTATGACAATTATATGTGAAGTAAAATATCAGCCAAATGCTCGCAAAGGCTTCGGTGTCAAAGCTCTATCCGATATTCCATATTTTCAATGACTCTGAGACATAATTGAGGTTCAATAACGTTAATGTGCCGAATTATCTCATCCTTTAGCTTTTGATGCGTTCTTGGCTTATTGACATACACTTTTTCTTTTAAATATCCCGAAAAAAAGAAGTCCAACGGTGTAAAATCAAATGATCGTGGGGGCCAATTAACATCGCCACGACCTGAGATAGCACGGCCATTGAATTTCTCGCGCCAAAAGATCAATTGTTTCGTTGGCTGTGTGGCAAGTGGCACCATCCTGTTGGAACCTCATATCGCCCAGGTCCATATCCTCAATTTCTGGCCACAAGAAATCCGTTATCATCTGAGCATGCACAGGTGTTTTCACATTTCCTACACACCCGGTTTGCTAAAATTTGCGCACAATTCTTCCGATTGTGGACACATTTAGTCCACAGATAACACACATTTATGTAAAAAATGACGTGTGAAAAAGGCCCAAAGCAGTTGCTAGGGCAGCTTGCGAAGAAAGCGACAAAAAGCGTTTTGGTAGTGAAGTGGCAATGTGTTAAACAGGCCGCTACAATCAACACAAATTGCGTGATCAAGACAAAAAAAGCAAAACACAAACCACGTACAACAAAAGCATTAGTTTAACAAACGTTTTATTTTGTGCAAAAAAATTTATTTATTAATATTGTTTTGTTTTATAATGTTATTTACTTACTTAAATATTATTTATGCCCGTAATTTCTACAAAGAGAAATTTGGTCGTGTTGGTACCTAGCAGTTATCTTTACTTATCCGGTAAAACTGTTTTGGTAATTTAAACGTTAATTTTGCCTACGTGTTTTTTCCTTTAAGTTTTCTTTTAAAATATGGCAACATTTGTATTTTTTATTAATTTTTTGAATTAACTGTCAAAAATCGATGGTGTAAAATACACTACAGTTTAGGCAGTACCCTACAAAAAATGAATGGAGTACATGGTCCAAAGGAGTACTTTTTGGACTACTCTTATATAATGCAGCCATGGACCATTTCATTTTAACAAGAATTTTTTAACGACGTTAGGTAACAATTAAAATGCTTGGTGTTATATTACAGCTCTGGTAGCCCTTATGTCATTTGTTTATAAAATTTGGTTAGAAATAAATATGCGGGTAAAAAAATTATTTAAATTAAAGCACAAAATAAATCAAAAAACTGACATAATTGGTAAGATCATTTATCTTATTTAATTACAGTGGAATAATTATAGTTCGAAACTAACCTTTATGAGTACTCCATGGGGTAGTGAAATAGTGTACTTTCGAAACTAACCCCTAAGAGTACTCCATAGGGTAGTGAAAAAGAGTACTTTCAAAACTAGTATTTGTGGTTGCTCTATGGTGTAGCGACATAGAGTAGTTTTGGGGGTACCCCAATGTAATACATAGCTGGGTTACGTGGTCCAGCCCTAGGACATCGCAATGTAAATTGGAGTATGTTTTTACATACATTTATGTTAGGTATTGGAGTAGTCCTACTCCCTTATGGAGTAGTCCATACACGCATGTATAGAGTAGTCTCGTTTTTTGAAGGGTAGGAAAGAAAGACATACGTGTTAAAATTATGAAAAATTCGTTACACCATAGATATCTATACTCAGCTAGATATTTATTTGTAGAAATTACGGGCATTACTAGTGTCGCGATAAACTTAAAAGTTAATTTCTATAACAGTTTTGCAAATAAATCTCAACTTAAAAAATTCGTGTTCATTGTATTTCGGCATAAAGGATGGTTCAAAGAGAAATGAAAAAAAGGACAGCTTTATAAGAAAGAGATAAAAAATCTTCCGTCCCGTGACATATCTGTGTGCAATCTGTGATTTAGTCGGTTATGCTCAACAAAAAAATCATGAAGTGAACGAAATGAATTTTGATTTGAACGCCCATTTTCGTAAAAGACTTCAGCAATCTTAACGCGCTGATCAATTGTGTACCTCTCCATGGTTGAATTTGTCAAACACTGAAACAAAGAAATGTAAAATTAAGCTGGACAAAAAAAGGTGTGACTCACAATTAACACCGTGCATTATGGTTGGACCAAACTTTATGAAAAAAAAATTTTTTTTTTCGGTTTTAAAATATTTCGGCTGGTTTTATAGAAAAGTTTGGTCGAATAAAAACATTTCTCAGTGGCAACGCTGTACGAATACTATTAATTTTGCCGAAAAAAGAAGCAACAACAACATTACGACACGAATTCACTCATCATTTTTATATAAATGTTATTGTTGTTGTTTTAAAGTCTTCTTCTTATTAATATGAAATTTGTTTCCTTTTGTTTTGTTGTTGCTTTTGCTTGAGGATTACTCATACTCATGAGTTCGTTTGTAGAGGATTTTATTTATATGGGTGTATTTAAATGTGTGTGTAGTTTTGTGTATTTGTAGCTATTTTTTTTTGTATTCAATATTTTATTATTGTATCTAAGGGTGATTCTAATTAAGTATTAATTAATAGATTTTTAATTGCTTTTATAAGTACGAGTATTTTTGTAAGTTTATTAATGTAGTGATCATTCAATAGAAGGTGGGGGTAAAAATTTAAGTTTAATATTAAACAAAAGAGTTTTTAGAACGGATTTAAAGCGGGTGTTTATCGTATTAAAAAATGGTGTCTTGGAATTAAAAAAAATACTTTATTTATGTAAATTAGAAAAAAAAACTTTAAAGGGATAAATAAACCACACAAACGGTTACACAAACATATTTAAAAAAATAATGGATCATTTTTCTGTGAATACTAAAAGGTTTATTATTTACACAAACATCTTAATTTTGTTAGATTAAGATTCGATTTTGATAGTGAATTTTTTGCTTGGGGGAACAGTTGTGACCTTGTATGTACTCGTATGTATTATGTAGAGGAGATTTGTAGAGAGAGTTTTTTGCGTTTTTCCAAATTTTGCCTACAAAATTTAAAGTCATGCCTTTCTTTTAATCAAACAACATTTTCTTTTGGAAAGATAGAGCCAAAAGCGAATGTTTTTTATAAGCTATAATTTGAAATAGAGTATTTTAACAGTGATTTATTCAGGTTAATCCTAAAATATAATTGATTATTTTCAATTCTCACAATTGTTCACTTTAAAGAGTTTTGGAACAACTTTCATATACTTTCAAAGGCGCGCATAATAAACTTAATGAAAACCAACCGTAACAGTTATTCCTTTTTTCAAAACAGTCAGATGATAACAGTTATTTTTTGATTTTTTTTTGTGAACAAAAATAACAGTTATTTTTTTATTTTTATTTTTTTTGAACCAAAATAACAGTTATTTTTCGATTTTTATTTTTTCGATCAAAAATAACAGTTATTTTATGATTTTTATTTTTGTAAACAATAATAGTTATTTTTTGATTTTTATTTTTGCGATCAAAAAACACAGTTCTTTTTATGATTTTTATTTTTTCGATCAAAAATAACAGTTATTTTGATTTTTATTTTTTTGAACAAAAATAACAATTATTTTTTGATTTTTATTTTTTCGAGCAAAAATAAAAGTTATTCTTTAAAGAAATGTACGTGTTATAATTATTTAGTTGACTTTAAATATTTATTTTAATGCGCATAATATATTCCAATGATGATCACACATTTAAATAAATATTTAAAGACAACTCAATAATTATAACACGTACATTTCTTTAAAGAATAACTTTTATTTTTGCTCGAAAAAATAAAAATCAAAAAATAATTGTTATTTTTGTTCAAAAAAATAAAAATCATAAAATAACTGTTATTTTTGATCGAAAAAAAAAATCTAAAAATAACTGTTATTTTTGTTCAAAAAAAAATAAAAATCAAAAAATAACTGTTACTTTTGTCAAAAAAATATAAATAAAAAAATAACTGTAATTTTTGATCGAAAAAATAAAAATCATAATATTTTATCATAGAAAAGTTCATAAGGATCAATATGGTATACTTGAATCAGTTTGCCAACATTTACTTCTATATGCTTTTTTTTTTTGAAATAACTGTTATTTTCGGTCCCTGATGAAAATATAAACAATTTTTGACACTTCGGTCTTGAATGGCCAACTTGCCTTTGCACAGCTGATGATGACGTAAACTGATGAGGCCACCTAATATTCAATTCGCCTTGATCTTTATGTAGAAAAACGTTTTAAATGCCCCAGTTGTGCAACCTTGGTTCCTTGTGGAGCTTTTTATTTGGACAATTAAAATTCCTTTGGTTTTCATTTATAGACTTTAGCAGTTTCAGTGAAATCGGACTTACGGTTTGGAAACTACTGACTGGTTTATATTTTTTCAACATCTCTTTATGTTGCCAAGGTTTTATGGAAACTTGTGGGGACTCTCTTCTAAGACATTTACTTTTTTTTTATTAATAAAGCTCCGTTTTATTGAAATCAGACTATTGCTTTTGGTTTTTTTTACCAAACCTGTCATATCACCAGGTTTTCAAAGCTGTGTCAAACCCACTTTACTTGACTGCTCGTTTAAGTTAAAGTTCGTTGTTGCGTTTTAAGCAACAGTCAAAAAATTAGAATCAGTGTAATTGTATGTGACAAGTTGCAAAGCAAAAGGCGTAGAATGCACGCATATATATACGTATTGATCGAATGAAGTAGGTTTATTTTCTACTTTTGTACGCGTTGCATGCGTCTGGAAAATGGATCAGCTGTTTTTGATAGCCAGGAGTGAAATTATGTTTTATGTTTAGTGTTATCGATAAATATATTTGTATGGTGGATTTCTTTTTTGCAAAAATTGTTTTTATTAATTTTATTTATATAAAAATATTTTCCGAATAGTTGTTTAAAACTTGAATCTAGAAACGTATAAAATGCACCCAGCGTGTGCAGGCCTTGCGCAGAATTTAAAGATTTACTGCCTTCTATTATTTGCACAACGAAATTCCACCATAATCATTTGTGCAAATATGAAGAAAACATACATATGAGTATAATTGAATTTACATGTTTCGTGCATTATTTTTTTCCTTCACAGTGGATCAATTTGCCGAGGGAACAATCTACGGTCCTTATGTTATTTTCCACTCAAGTCCGTGAATGTTTAATTTAATTTTGTAAGTTATATAAAATAAAAGAATCACACTGTCGCATTTCCAACCATTTAAACGTGATCTTCAATTAACTCCTCTCATTCAAAGAAGGATACAAAAATAATATAAATAATATAAATAAATCAGAAAGTAAGAATTGAAATACAAAAAAGTACCAAAAAGTCTCCTCTTATAGTTTCTCAATCACTCTGAACTCTTCATGTTGAATTTTATGTATCTATGTTTAATATTAATAAAAATTCAAAAAGTACCAGTTAAAGAACGAAAAAGTACCAAAAATATCCCTCCTACATATTCTCGTTCACTGAGGACCTTGCATGTTTAGTTTAATGTTTTTAGGTGCAATACTGACGGAAATTGGAAAAGTTTGTTTTCTTACTCTAATCCCGCTAAGCTCTACGCTTGTCTGCAGGAGACCAGAGTCTCTTGCGGGAATCGCACCCGCAAACTCCGCGTTGATAGACTAGCTCACTTCCCACTGGTGCACCAAAGTACCAGGAGAGAAAAAAGAAACAAAAAAATACCTCAGGACATTGCATTTTTAATTTAATGTTTCTAGGTCCACTATTAACGAAAATTTAAAAGTACCAGTTGTAGAACGAAAAAGTACCAAAAAGCTCGCCTTTACAGATTTTTATTCACTCAGGACCATGCATGTTTTATTTTATATTACAAGGTCCAACATAGCGAAGATTTAAAAAGTTCCAGTTGAAGAACAAAAAAGTACCAACATTTTTCACCTATAATTTTATATTTCTATGTTCAATATTATAGAAAATTAAAAAATTATCACAAACGGCAAGGAAAAGAAAAATAATTAATTTCATTTCCCGTATATCCCCTTTTTGATACTTTTACCCCCCCTTTACGTATCAAAAATTTCAATATTGTAGTGGGAACCCATAATTAAATATGCTTATGTCAATGAATAGAGAAAAATGTGGAAAATTGAAAAGGTACCAAATTCATATTTATATTTTTTAAATCAGTCACGAACTTGGTATATTCTTTATTTCTATGTCTATTGGTTTCAAAGATAGATTGGTTTTACCCGTTAACTCCCTAAAAGGGTTGAATTTCAAAAAAGTACCAGAAACCTGTCCGCATATTTATCTATTGAACAGCGAAATGTATTAATTTTTTTTTTGTATCTCCTTTAGTTTTGTAGATATGGGGCTACCGAATGTAGCACTTATAATGGGCACAAACACTTTATTATGAAAGGAAACTTGCATGGGGGCCATATGAAGTTATGGACCGATCCTTTGTACCAAATTTTATCAAATTATCTTAAAAATTTCGACCTGTACTTTGCGCACAAAGTTTACTAGATAGCCTGAAGGACGGATATCGTTTGATCGTGTCAAAAAGTGATTCTAAGTTAATCGTTATTCTTAAAGCTCTAGGGTCTAGGAGCAGTACTTATTATTTAGCCCTTGCCGTAAAAAAGCTTAAGTGACAAAAATAAAATTTTACAGGAGAAGGTTTTTTTAAATTATATTTCATACAAATTTGTATGGCGCTTAATCTATCGTAATGGTTCTTCATGTGACCATGACAGTTTAGGAGATGATGCAAGTGTTGCCAATAACTTCATTTATTAAAAAAAAAAACGAAAATTTTAAATGATATCGCTCAAGCTATTTTTGCGATAAGTGCTCGATATGGGAGTATAACAACAGTTTATAATTAGTTTTTGTTTTAAATGTAGTTGTACGAAACAAATAACTCTTACTACATCGTAAAATAGACAGTTAATAAAAGATTTTTTAAAGTCGTTGTATACAACTGAGTTGACCCACTTTAAGACCCTTTTGTAGTCTCTCTTTTTTAACATAGACATTTTAAGCCCAACACTACTCTTTTTCTGCCTTTGACTTGAGAATTTTGATTGATGTTGAAAGTTCGGCTTATAATCTAGAGAAAAATGTAGTCTGTTTTATAGAATCACAAACACGAGTTATGCAAACTTGGAAACCTTGTGAAGCCCTGGTGCATTAGCGTGTATATTATTAAAAACTGAAGTTTTTCAGACATGGCCATGAGAAGTCTTTTTGTAATCTGACTATTAATTTTGAAACTAGAGATTTCTATCTTTTTGCTTTTTAGGGAGAATAATGATTATTACTATTTTTTGCTGACGATCCCTACTTTGGGTCCTTCTAAGGCCGTCCATTTGTCTTCAATAAATTTCGAGTTCAAAGTTAAAATTTGTCTTTAATTCTGATTTCAAAATAGATTGATTGCTGTGTCGTTGACCATAGGCGATTGTTGGTGCTTAAAATCTTAGACTTATTTTATGAAAATAGTCAAGGAATGTTATTTCTTAGATCTCGTTTTTAAAAAGTTCTTTTAAGTCCTTTGTCTTTTATTTTCTCCTTCATAAATCTTTATCTTTTTTTTTGAAATCTCTTAAAAACTGATCCTTGAGTAAAAAATTTCCCATCGAAAAAAGACCTTTCCTTTGACTCCTTTTGCAAGGCCACTCAACTTATTTGCAAAGGTGGAGAGAAAGAAAGAAGAAACAAAAAAAAAAACAGAAAAGCTCTCATTTGAGTCTAACTTGAGCTTTTTAGTTTCTCTTGTCTTGTAAAAGTATTAGTGAGTGTATGCTGAAGCTGTATTGGTTTATTTACTTACACTTTTGCAAACATCCTGACGCTGACGTTGCCAAAAATTCTGTTTCAATTTCAAAAACACAAAGGACGGCAGAGACTTTGACGCTAAACGCCAACAAGTGCAGAAGAAAACCTTAACAAAGAAATTGAGAAAGAGCAAGAGCGAAAAAACTGAATAAAAAGAAAAAGATATCAAGAAATAAAATTCTAAAGAAATAAACGAAAATAATTTTTGAAAGTTTTTTTGGGAAACACATGTATGTTTTTTTTTTTCTTTAGAGGAATGAGCAGCGAAAAAGTATGTGTCCTTAAATATTTCAAGAAGAGAATTAAGAATTTTTGTGTAGGAAAAAACGATGATAGAAAGAAGATTTGAAAAAAGCTAAAAATGAAAAAAAAAATTGCTTGAAAAAAGGAAGTACATTTAGGAAGGACGTGCTCAAAACAATAGATTTACTTTTTTTTTTGTACAGATTTGTTTGATTTCATTTCATACATGAAGATGTGTATGAGTTGGTTGGCTTCAGGGGCTTTACACACAAAAACGGGGAGCTAAAGGATCATTATGTATTTTTTCCTTTTTTGGATTTTGTTTGCTGCTAAAATAAGAATAATAAGAAAAAAAAATTACACAAAAAATATCCTTGCTCTTGGCCTTGATTGTACTTCTACTACATTTTTTTTAAAGTGTGTGTATTCAAGGAACCTTAAAATTAAAATTTTTTTGGTAGTTTTTTTTTCTTTGGAAAAAACGGATACACGTACAACAAATTTTTTGTATGTTTTTGGTTTTTTTTTAATATCTTTTCAATAATTTCATAAAGAAATTATCATTTATCTAAAAAACAGATTTGTTAATTAGTTTTTTTTTGGTGCCGGACTATTCTTATTTAAATTTTGTATTTATGATTATTAGAAATTAGTTAAAGGGCCAAAGAATATGATTTGAATTGAGAAAACTTTTATTCAAATGCAAATAAAAAGCTCTTGAAAATCTTAAAAATTATTAAATTTTCCTATAAAAAAAACTGCATTCTTTAAGCTTTAATTAATATTTAATTAAAAAGTGCTTTAAGTTTGATTAAAATATAACCAAAAATAAGAGTTTTTTTGAACATATGTTTTTTAAGCAAAAATATGGAAAAATTGGAAAATTAAGTTATTAAGCATTTTTTTTTAAAGGAAATCATCTTTAAAGCACACAAAAGCAAATAAGCTTAAATATGCCAACATAAAGGGCGTTTTTTAGATGTATAGAACTTCCTATAGGGATAACTGTTAAACTAAATGTCATACTAATGATGTGTGTTTGACTAGTTTTTTCATTAGACTTTGGCAAAGCAGCCTGCAAGGACTAAGACCAGGGGGCTAATTCTGGAAGTCGTGACCGAACCATATTATGGTTAGTTAATAATAACTAAAATATGTTTAACACTTACAATAGCACGGTTATTTTTCAACCATAGCATTTTGCTCTTGGAAAAAAGAAAAATACTATTGTTAATTTGAAAACCAATTATTGCCATATTTAACCATAACATGCTTAGAGGCAACCATAATATGGTTGTGGCTTCTTGATTTTAGCAATAATATGGTTGTCGGTGAGAATTAAACATAATATGTTTAAAATTTTCTTTAAAAATTGTTTTTTTGGAGGTGACCATATTTAAACATGTTTTTCTCTGCGTGCATGGTTATGTCACGTCTAATCTGAGCTTTATTGGGTATGCAAACAAGCATAATTGTCGTTTTTTGGAGAGAGCACAATCCCCATAAGACTTAAATTTCATCCCAAAAAATCGCCCATTTGTCTTTTAATCAGAAACCGGTGCCAACAACACCATGAATGGCGAACGCTACAGGCAAATGATTCATGATTCTTTTATTCCTCATGCCATTGCAAATGGAGGAGAAATTGTTCCAATAAGACGGCGCAACATGCCATACAGCGCGTGAAACCGTCGCTTTGTTGAGCCAAACGTTTGGATGTCAAGAAACGGACATGTGAATTGGAGGAAGATTTGACACATTTTGTGGGGGTACGTCAAATCTTTGGTCTATGCTACTAAGCCAAAAACGATTGATCAATAAGAAGCCCACATTCAACAAAATTAGACCGAGTATGCTCAAAAAATATTTTGCAAAATTGGACTGGCAGGATGGCGTTCATTAGGTGCCGTCGCGTATACCATTAACAAAAAATTATTTTTAAACGTTAAACTCCATAAAATTTGTAAGCTAATAAAAATAAAATTTTGGTCATTCCATTGAATTTTAATTTAAAAAAAGTTTTATGTCTTTATAATAAAACCCCTTACGACTAAAAAAACAATGAAGAAATTAAAACCAATTTGAAAAAATTATCGATAAATTCAGCAACAAAAAAAAAAAATTAAATAAAAAAAAAAATAAATATCATGGTATGGGCACCTCCACACAAGTGTTAGGTTACGCTACCAAGCAATTAATCTTGTTTTTTAGACCCATCCCAGCAGGAAAATGTAATCAGTAGGAATCGAGAATATATATCTTGTTTAATATTTGATGAGAACATGTCCTAGGATTGTAATAAATTATTTTAATGTGTACAGAAGATAAAAGAAATAAAAAAACAACAACAATATGGGATTTATTGGAAAAATTAGAGGTAGTCGTGGATTTTTGCTCATATCACAGCCAGTTATGGACCGATCTGGCTGAATTTCAATAGCAAAATTATAATGAGCAAATCTGACATAGGAATAACCTTCCTGCTGAAGTCTTCCCTCTCACTTTCAACATGAATAAATTAAAGTCGAATGTTCACAAGCACTTCTCCCTCTTTCCTCCTTCCAATAACCTATTTTCCTAGTTCCAACACTTTAGTAGGGGTCATCCCCTACTAATGCGTTGCAAAAAAAAAACAAAACAACGTCCCCATCATATCTGGGGTCCTCAACAGACGGACGAACAACTGGATTTGAACTTTCCTTCTCATAAGGACCTAGAATATATGTACTTTATGGGGTCTAAGATCAATATTGTAGAAATTACAAAATGGAATGACAAAGTTATATACACCCTTTTACCTTTGGTAAAGTGTATGAATATTGATATATAATTAAGAGCTATAAATATGTCAAGATATGCTTTTGAAGACAAAAATATGGATACGTTCGTAAATACATCACTGCGCTGCATCAGAAAAGCAAACTTCTTTAGTGCCGATAAAAAAGTAGCTATAACTTTTTTTATTGTGTGAATATTATTTTTGTGGAGTATTTGACAATTTTTTGATCCACATCTACTTCATTGATATATAAATATATATATATATAGTAACATTTGAAATCACTGATGCAGCGCAGTGATGCATTTACGAACGTAGCCTATGCTTTCAAAATGTTGTTCAGTTATAAGCAAATATGCGCTACAATATACTTAAAAATGCTGGAAAAAATAACTAAAGTTTTTAGTGTCAATTTGAGATCACGGCTGTGGAGTCGGAGTCAAAGTACCCACAAAAACTCGCGGCTCCGACTCCAAAATTTTTCGGCATAGCAAGTTGAAAAAAATTTCTAAAATTTTCCCAAATAAAAATTCTTTGAAATTGGCGATGCAAGATTTAAAATATCGATTCGAAATACTTTGGCCCCACCCTGTATATCCATAAAGTAAGACCATTAGCTAAATATGCTTAAATATGTCTTCACAAGTTTCGTCTATATTGCATATTGCAAAATTTCCTTTAGTATTAACAAAATTTTAGCTCTCATGTGTGGGCTGGTGTCTTAAAGCCTATTTTAGAGGTATTTGACCACGTGCAGGAGAGGGCGAAGGATCTCATTGGTGACAGTAGGATATCCAATTCTATTGATTCCCTTGAGCACGGTCGCAATGTGGGTTGTATTTCCCTGTCTTATCGTTACAACAATGGGAAATGTTCTGATAAAATTAGAGATCTGGTTCCCGAAACTCATACGTTTGTTCGTAATACGCGTTTTTCCTCGAGAGCCCTTCCCTTTGAGGTCGATTGACGCAGCGTAGAACGAGTTACAAGGAAAATTTTTCCTGACTGTTTAACCTTTCTGCGGAATTTTTCCCTCTCACTTTCAACATGAATAAGTTTAAATGGAATGTCCACAAGCACTACTCCCTCTATCCTCCTTCCCATAATATATTTTCCTAGCACAATTACAATGCCATGCATTAGTAGGGGTCACTCCTGAGTGCTGGTCTTATCTAAAAAAAAAATATGCTTTTTATGCTACAATATGCTTTTGGAAATTAAGCTAAAACCTATAATTTTGTTTAAGAAAAATAAATTTGTATACATTTTCCATAGAAAATTTTAGTTTTCAAAACATATTTGGGGAATTCACAAGGTGTGCATCAAGTCATATCGTCAAGATATCCTAAATAATTTTTAACAATTGCTTAAAAATTATATTGTTGTGTTTGAAACAATATAAGAATTTGTATGCTGTGCCCTTTAATTTGTCATAACTTCACAGTTAAAATCTTAATTATGAGCGGTTGTTCACAGCAGACATATATTTTTCTGGTTATTATTTTAAGATATATGACTTTATAACTTGACGACTACCTTGTGAATCCCCCAATTATGTAAAAGTTTGGAAATTAAAATTTGGAATATGATTTTCTTATCTAAAATAAAAAAATTTGTGCCAGAATCTTAAATTTGGCAAGTAGAAGAAATTTTGAACGATATTTCGAGATATAATATTTCAGATTTCAGAGCATTTCATAAAATGCTTTTTTATGTTTAAATATGCTTTGTAAATTAAGCTAAAACTTATAGTTTTAGATTTGAAAATATTTTATGTGTGTAGCAATTTTATGTATTTTTGGAGAAATTTTGAAATATTCTTTTGTAAGTTAAAATACGATTTCGAAAGCTTGTGTTAGAAGCTTTAATTTGGCAAGTAAAATTAGTTTCAAACGATATTTTTGGTAAAATATTTGATTTCAGGATATTTAATGTATAAATATCTGTTGGTTTGCGGATAAATTTTAATAAATGCTTTTTAAAATTAAGCTAAAACTTATAGTTCTAGATTTGAAAATATTATATGTATGTAGAAATTTTGTGTTTTTTTTGGAGAAATTTTGAAATATGCTTTTCTAGGTTAAAATCAACTTTCGAAAATTTGTTCGAAAAGCCTTAATTTAGCAAGTAAAATTTGTTTCAATCGAAATTTCTAGGTATAATATTTGATATAAGGGATTTTATATGTATAACTATCTTTTAATTTGCTGAGAAATTCAAAAATATGCTTTTTTATGCTAAAATATGCTTTTTAAAATTTTGCTATAAATCATTATTTTGGTTTTGAAAATGCAAGTTAAGCATTTTTTTGTTTAAAATTTTTTTATTTAAAGCCTAGTAGTGCTCTGTTTAACATTTCACGTGAAATGCTGTCAAAACCCATATGAAAAAAACTTTTGCGGACTTTCTATGAAAAAATGTTGATGGAAAAATGCTGCGAAATTTTTCTGGCAACATTTTTTTACAATTGCAAAATAATATAAGCTGCACTTATTTCACGTGGAATTTTAAGCAAATGAAAAAAAAAAAACTAAATATTAAAATGAGAACTGCAAAACATAAATAACACAACCGGTAACAGTTTTTCATCAATATTTACTTTAATTTTTACTTAATTTTTTATTTAAAAAAATACTTTTTAGTAAAATACATGTGGGTTTTGTTTACATATGCAAAACAATGTCGCATACTTTGAAAGATTAAAAACGTCAAATTGTGCAAACTCTCGAGATAGGTAACATTGATACATGTCAAATTTTTCGCATGAAATAATAGATGTTGCTGAACATTTTTCAAAAAGGTAAACAAAAATGTCCAGAAAAAGTCTAAAACTTTTAAAAATTTCCTTTAAAGTGTGTTAACTCGAGTTATGTTTCATAAGCTTTGTATAAGGAATCATAGCATGTTTTTTTTATCAAGGGTTAAAGAAGGACATTGAAAAAAAATGTTGTGGATAAAATACCAATAATACAAAAAAAGAAATTTATTTCTGGTTTTGTTAGTTTTTTCTCTGAAAACCAGGCAAGGTGTAAGTCAATCTACAAAATATACAAAATTAATTTCCAAATTAACATGTAAATGGAATATATTAAACTCAAATCTCAATACCAGCTGGTTTAAATAACAAATTTTTTTTCGTAAATTTTAAATTAAACTTTAAAACGGTAGTTAATCGTATAGTTTTATAAAACATTATAACTGTTTTAAAATGTTTGGTTAATTTATTACACACTACATGACTCATTATCTTAAAAATGAGTAAAATAAGAGGTATTTTCCTTTACAAATAACCGTAACCTGAAATAGACCTCAATTAAGTTAAAACACTTTTTCTTCAGAGTAATATTTAAAAAAATTTTTGCTAAAATTTCTTTTAACAAATTAACGCATAATTACGGAACATTATACTTTAGGGTTCAATGATTTGTAATCATTTGAAGAACATTTTAAACTCAAAAAATTTATATCAGTAAAAAGTAGAAAATTTTCTTGTTAAAAAAAAAAAATCATTGTCTAGAAAAATTTGTTTTTCACAAATTCAAAGAAAATTTCAAAAAAACCTTAAAGTTGATGTATTTTTTTTTTAACAAAATTTCAATTGTTTACATGAAGTAAAAATCTAATGTTCAAGGTTAATTATAGAAAATTTGTTTTAAATCTTATATTTTTGTTAGCAAAATTTCTAAGTTTTCCTAAAAATGTAAACAATGTAATTTGTATGTTAAAAAGTCGAAATATCCTTAAATAAAATAATTACAGCAAATTTTTGTTAAACCTTTAAAAAAAATTTTAATTTCAGACCGGACACCGAAGACACCACTGAAATGTGTCCGTAAAAGCAGGATGTCCTCTTAATTAAAATAATTCAATGCTTTCCTTATGAACGCTGACAAGAACAGAAACCACTGTCCTTCTAAAGGGGACTAAAAACTTAATGCTTTTCTCATGGAACGCTGATTTAATAAAATAATAAAATTTAATAAATTTAATAAAAATTTCCAAAATTCTTGAAAGATTTTCCACTGTTTCCATGATATAAAAATTTATTTCAAAAGTTAATAATAAGAAAATCGATATAAAGGCAAAGAGTTGGATAAAATTGCTTTGATTTTTTAAAAAATATTAATTATTTACCCGATGTTAACAATGTAAATCTAAAAAAAGTAATATCGAATCATCCTCTAATCATCAAATTTAGTTAAATATCTTTGACCTCTGGAAAATTATAATAATTTACATAATGTAAACAATGCTTTGAAATGGGGAAATTATGAAAAGGGTTGTCTAAAATCAAAAAATTTTCAAGTTTTCCTAATAAATTTTTGAGATTACATAATGTAAACAATGCATTTCTGAAAAAAACTCAATTGTTTACATAATGTAAACAAAGTCTTTCCAAGGAAAATGTTACTAATTTTTTTAAAAATCATTGAAATTAACTTATAGTTCTTGAAGTTCTAAATAGTTTACAAAATTTGCTTGTAAATAATTTCAATCATTTTACTATTTACAAATATTTTCAAATCTTTTTTTTAAATTTTACCCCCTAAAAAAATTTTACAAAAATTTTTTTAAATTTTGCTATATTTTAAATTGTTTACATAATGTCAAGAATGTATATATATTTATATATCTTTATGTAAACAATTAATTTTAATGAGTTTTCCAAATAACTATAAAAAGTTTTAGATCCCTAAGTTAAAAAGTAGGAAATTTCAATAATTACCTGATTTAAAATACGACTTTGATTGGCAAAATTCAGAAATTTTGAAGAATCTGAAAAAAAAGAATAAAGATATTAAAAAAAAATTTATTGAATTTTTATATATTACTTAAAGTAAACAATGTCAAACTTATCAAATTAAACGAAGAAAATATTTTCTATTGATTTCTTAACAAAATTTTAAAATTTTCTTATAATTTAAATTAATTACATAGTGTCAGTAATGTAAAGAATTAAAATTGTGTAAAGAATTTTAAAAATTTCCAAAATTTTGGTAAAAATCATTATTTTCTATGGATTTTGTGAAAGTTTTCTTTAACTTTGAACAATATTTCAATTGTTTACATGGGATAGTAAATATTCAGGTAATTAAATGACAAGAATTACATTTATTTTAGGAATACTTTGGAGTTTTCTACAAATCTAGACGAAAATTTTAGTTAATTCCACTTAATTTATAATTATTTACATAATGTCAATAATGTAAGTAATCGGGTAAAAACTTGGATTTTTGAAGGTTTTCTCTTATTTTATAAGATAACATAAATTTTCTTTGTAAATTTAGCCACTTTTACAATTCTTTACAGGGTGTCAATAATATAAATTTACATGTTAACAATCTAGAGAAGTATATTTTTGAAGTTTTCTCTGAGTTTAATTTGAATGGTAAAGAATTTTAGTAAAGAAGTTTTATTTACAATTGTTTGCATCGGTAAACAATGTAAATATGTTGGTAATAAATTCAAAAAAATATATCTTTACTTAAATATTATGATTTTATCTGGTTGTAGAGGATTTTTAATAAATTTAGTTTAATTTACAATTGTTTACATGGTATCAACAATGTAAACTTACATGTAAAAAATGTTAATAAATAGATTTTGTTTAAGATTTTGCTGTTTTATTTAAAGTTAAAAGAAATGTTAACATATTTGAACCAATTATCCATCGTTTACTTCGTGTGAACAATGTCAATAATCGGGTAAACAATATAAAATTATTCTTTCTGAAATTATTTCATCTTTTTTTATGTTTATTCTCTTTAAGAGCCAGTTTAAGTAAATTAAGCTTTATTTACAATTGTTTACTTGGTGTCAAGAATTAAATTATTGAATGATTTGAAATTGTTTTATAAATATAAAAATAATTTTTGTAATTTCAGCATAATAAAAAATTGTTTACATGATTTTGTATTAGTAATTGCCTCTGTTCTTGTATTTTTTTTTTCCTTTACAAAATCCCATTTTTCTTTTAACTTTTTTCTCGAGTGACTTTTAACCAAAAGCACGCAAAAATTACACCTCCTTTTCCGTTTCATTCTTTTTTTTACAAAAACAATTTCTTAATAAGGTATATCATACAATTCATTTAAAAAAAGGAGGTATTTGAGGTGCATTGCAACTTGCAACACTCATAATCAGCCCAACTTGCAACAAATGAACAAAAGAATGCAATTTCTATAGAATTATTGAAGAAAGCAGGGAAATTTTTTTAAATGTAAGCTTGACACGCGTAACAAAAGTGCATTTGGAGGAAAAGAGAGAAAAAAAGCCAGTGTAGAAGCGGGAGAGAGAGAGAGAGAGAGCGTAAGAAATTTAAAAATGCATTTGTTGCATTCAAAAAGGGTTCAAATACTCAGTACTTAATAATAAAAAGGGGGTTTTTTTCAATGCAACCAATCATGACCTAATTTTAAGAAAACCTGACAAATTTACATTACAAAAAAAAAAAAACAAAAGGGAGCGGGAGAAAAAGACTTGTTGCATTTAGCAATAAATTGCGGAAGAAATGTATGAGTCATAAATTGCACAACTTGGAGCTTCAAAAAAAAAAAAAAAAAAAACAAAAATAAAAGAAAATTTAAAAAATGTTTAAACATAAAACTAAAATTTGTTTTTTTTGCTTTAAAATAAACAAGAACTTATAAAAAATTATATATAACTAATTTTTTTAATTTCCTGGAAATTACTTGTAAAAACTTTAAAGATGTATAAAGTTTTATAAATTTTATAAAATTTCTTAAAACAATTATAAAACTTTAATTGTGTTGACAATGCATTTTTAGATGAAAGCCTATAACATCTTAAAAGTTTTGCAATGCATTTTAAATTCTAAAATGTTTATAAATTAAATAATTTATAAATTAAATAATTTCTCTAAATTTAAATTATTTACATTATGTCAACAATGTAAAACATTATGTAAACAATAATTTTTTTTTTATGTTTTTTATAAATCATTTTAGGGTTTTCGTATTTTTTACAAAACAGCTGTTGATTTACTTTATTAACTTAAGAATAAAATTGTAAACATTTAGAAAATTGGAAAAAATGTAAAAAAAAATTACATTTCTTGCTTCTCAAAATAAATTTACATGTATTTTTTTAACTTTACTTAATGTAAACAATATAAAAGTATTTTAATTGTGTTTAATTAAAGATATTCTTATATCATGTAAAAAATATTAAAATACTTGTATTATTTCCGAGCAAAAACATACTTTTGATTTTTTCAAAAAACTTTTTGAAATTTATTTTTAAATTCTTTACGCGATGTCAAGAATGTAAAAAAAACATGCAAGCAATAAATTTGCAATACTTTTATCAAATATGTTCCATCTTAAATGATTTTTTAAGCAAATTCCGGACCATTTTCTAACTTTTCAATAATTTTTAATTGTTTACATTATGTCAATAATGTAAATTACCATGTAAGCAATGAAAGTTTTGTTTTAATTTTAAACTATATACTTTCATTTATTGAGTTTATAAATATTTAATTAAATTTTCTTTTAATTCTGAATTGTTTACATTTTGTCAGCCATGTAAACAATAAGGAAAATAATACAGATTTAAGAAAAGATTTCAATTTAAAATTATTTAGTAAATTTCTATGATTTTATACCCATATTTTTTCAATTCTGTTAAATTATCAAAAAAGTTGTTTTTGGGAATACATAATTTTTGATTAAAAGATTTTGTTTGTTGTGCTTAATTCCCTATTTTTATAATTGATAAAAAAGCTGTTCCTATGGGCATTTCACTGGTTGCTTAGGCCAGATCATCAGGAAACGTTCTCCTAAATAATTTTAGAAAAGTCAAAGCTATCTGCAAACAAAAATTTAGAGGGAATGAGAATTACATACACACACTCAAAATGTCTTGTTTGCAATGATATCAGAGCTTAAACAAAATACCAACAATAAAGCAGTGAGTTTATCTTTTCTTACATTCCCCACTTTAATTTTTTTAAATTTTGTCACTAATGTAAATATTTTTTAAAACAATTGATGTTGGATTTTAATGGAAATTTGTTTTAGATTTTCTACAGTAGTTTTTTTTATGGTAAATAATGTAAACAATGTTAATAATTTTTTTTTATTTGAAAATGCAAAATTTTTAAAAGTTGTTTAGATTAAAATATAAACTTAATAATTTTTAATATGTTTTCTGAGGTAAATAAAGCTTACCTTGAGGTAGAGCATGTTATTTTTAGGGTAAACAATGTAAATACTTTTTAAGGTAAACATTTAGTTCTCTGTCTCAAAATGCAAAACTTTTTAAAGCTTTTGCCACAAGAATGAGATTAAAAGAAATATTCATTGGTTTTCTGAGAAAAACAATATTTAACTTCATGTAAACAATTTAATTTTTAAGATAAACAATTAAATTTTTTTAACTTTCAAAATGTTTTTTCTATAAATTTACAACAAAAAAAAATGATTTTGGGTTTTTAAAAAAAATTTTAAATATAAAAAATAAAATACGATTAATTTTTTTAGGTGAAACTTTGAAAGGGTTATCCTGCCTATATAAGTCTTTTCATGCCTTTTCCGCCTGTTCCGTTAAACAAAATAAATATCCAGTTTAAAAAGTTTTTTTTTGTAGAAATTTTAAAATTCATTTTTGAATAATTTTATTTGCATTTGTTTCCACTTTTTCTTATAAAAATTGCATTTTCCCCTTTTTTAGTATTTCAATTAAATCTAGAATACATTCAATTAATTGTTGCCTACATCAAATTAATGCATCATTTAAGGGTTGTTGTCAGGAAGATGATGATGGTGATGATATTGGTTTGATGTTGATGATGATGACGATTTGTCTGTCATCTATTGTATGCAATGATGCGCATGCATCAAAGGTCAGAGTGCAGCCGGGGATGTTGCAAATGAAAAATTAAACGAAAAAGTTTTCAAAGAAAAGGGGTATTCTTTTGCAACAAATGCATAGAAAGGGTTAAAGGCAAACTAAAACACTCTCTTTCTAGCGCATGCGATGCACAAACTGCACAAAAAGGGTTCACAATTAAAAAAAAAAAACAGAGTTCTCGAACACTGCAGGTTAATGCAAAGAGCAACTGTGTGCATTTTTTATTTTTGTATGCGAACTAAGAAATCACGAACAATGCAGATTTTGCATGCGTAGGCGCATTTTTTGCATTACAATGTGATTGGTGGTTGTCCAATAACAAAAGAAAAAACTTTTGCTTGCAACAAATAAAAGCAACAACATTAACAAAAAAAAAAAAAAAAAAACACTCGTAGTTAACAAGTGCAATAAAAATGAATTCTAAATGTTGCAAGTTCAGTGAGGCATTTCAATTTTCACAACAATGAAAGGCAGAAAGGCAATGAATAAACGGCATGGCATGTTTTTGTTGGCATTGTTTGCTCCCTGCATAACGCCATTGCAATTATGACCAGTAATAACAACAAGAACAACCACATATGTTTGTTTGTGCCTTTGCTTCTCACCAAACACAAGTGTTGTAAGCAACACAAACTTAGAAGAGAAAAAAGGGTTCCATGTTGTTTTCTTTTTTCATTGAATCAACATATTTTAAATTACTTTTTTTCTTAAGAACGAAAAAAGGGTGACGAGGAGTCCCATTTATTAAAAAAAAAAACAGCCTACATATCCTGCCACTTAATAACTCATCATGACAACAATATCATCAACAGACTCCGCCACATCATCATAAAAAGTTAAAAAAAATGTTTGCTTCAATTGTTTGGCCACCTCTTGCATGTCTCTTGACAGACACTTTTTGACGTTAATGACATTTCTTTTGTTAAATTGAATTTTTTTTCTATTTTGTGGCAAATGTTAAGGTAACAATTAATAAAAAAAAATTGGTAATGAATAGAAAATTATGAGAGAAAAAAAAATTGGTAGTAAAAAAACAAACTTGTTCAGTCTATAGTCTGATCTATAAACTATAGTCTATCCCCCATATTCATAGAAAAATATTTTAGGTTTATGGCAGGCTTAAGAAACGAATTTTCTATGAAAATTTGTATAATAAACTTATCAAAAATTATTTTTGGGAATGAAATATTTTATTAATTAATTCATTTATTAATGATGTGCTAATAATCCCAATTTTTTTTTAAATGAAAACACTGAAATTTATTGTTGTGGGAAAGCTAGTTCCTATGCGCATTTCGCTGGTTGCTTAGGCCAGCTCGTCAGGAAACTTTTTCCAAATACTTTAGAAAAGCTAAAAATATTATACAAGTAAGACCATAAAGTGAATAAGAATTTTAAAACACTCTGGTCTTAAATGTAACAATATCAAAGCTTCAACAAAGTCACAACAATAAACCGTCAATTTTTTCTTTCTTACATTCCCCTACAATTGGCTGGGTTTTTTTCCAACACAAATTGTAGTTGTAAGAGGATAGAAAGAAAAAAACAAAATTAAAAAAAAAACAAGATGCTTAAATGAAGCAGCTTGCCATTTCAGTTTTTTATTTGCCGGGCACATGCAAATTTATTATCAAAAATTATTTTTGGGAATGAAATATTTTATTAATTAATTCATTTATTAATGATGTGCTAATAATCCCAATTTTTTTTAAATAAATAAATAAATAAATAAACCTTTTTTAAACAAATATTTTTTTTATGAATGTGGGGGTATATATTAAATTAAAGGCTCCCCAAGTAGGCTAGCTGGTAGTGAGCTAGTCTATCAGTACCGTGCTTGCGGGTTCGATTCCCGCCAGAGACTCTGGTCTCCTGCAGACAAGCAAAGAGCTTCGTGATTATTAAGTGTAGGAATAATAAAAAAAAAAAATTTTTTCTAGTCTGTAGACGATAGCATACTCTAGTCTTTATTATTTTTATTATCTGCATTTACAGTTTTTTATCCACCAAATCTTCTGCAACTATCGCTCGCCATGTTCTTCTATTCAAGGCTTTCTACTTATATTTTTCAACTTTTATAATTTTCAGTCTCCTTTAACACTGTCTTTCTATCTTTTTTTGGCCGGCTTTTTTTCTGATACCTTCTGGTTGCTCAAAAGTTGTCTTCACTATCATGGAATGGTCCATACGTACGTATGATGTAACCAAGTCATCCTAGTCGTTGTGCTTTCTCAAACCCAACAGTATTCTGATTCTCGTTCAGCTCTTCTTAATCGTCATAGTACCGGAATCTGCAGACACCTTCTTCTATTTGAACTGGACAAAAAATTTAACGCAATACATATTTATTTCTCTAAACGGAGTTGCTGGCATATGCCCGTAGTTTTTACAGTCTATATTTCACTCCCATAAGATTCGGCTGATCTTTTGAGTGTCCTATTAGGAGTTAGTTTTGTCTTTACAGACAATAAGTGGTATCTGAAGAGTCTTAGATGACGGAAATAAGTTCTATTCGTCGATTGAGTGCGGCCTTGTATAGCCACTGTCATATCTCCATGTGCTCTACGGTTGATATCAAGATATTTAAAGTTTTTAATAGATTCAAAACAATACCGCCAAAATTGATGGAGCTTCAAGTCTATATTCAAGACTATAGTTACCCCTTTGTTCACAAAAAATATTTTTGATTAATAAAAGGTTTATTAAACAAGTTTTCATAGAAAACTCGTTTCATAAACCTGTTATAAGCCTAAAATATTTTTTATGAATATGGGTGTTAGTCTTTATTTTCAACTATATTATATTGAGAGGCTTAAAGCACATGGGATTACATATGGAATTAGTAGGTGAAGTTCAGATAAGTTGAGATTACAAGAGGTGAATGTGAAATTCTCATCCGGTAGCGAGATTTGGCGACCAATTCTAGCAGTTGTTATTAAAATACCTGTTACGCTTGAACTACAAGGGGTATACGAGCACTTAATCTCAATTTTTAAAAAAGGCACTTAAACCCCTTGTGCTTTAAGCCCCTCTTATAGTCTATTAATATATATATATGTTCCCATCGTTCCTATAAGGTGCATAAGGCCTCTATTATATAGACTAAACTATAGACCACATTCTGTCTTTTTTTCAAAAGATGTAATTTTTTTGCAATTCATGATGTGAGATTCGACTGGGTATTGTGCGTAGGCCAATCACTTAACCACATTTACATTGTTAAACACCCTTCCTGGAGAACAATATTTAAAAATACGTAGCGGTTGTAGCAGCGAGATCTAAAGAACAGGTGTTGCTGAGTTGACAATCCTTGGTCGGCGTTCGTTGAACTCTGGGTCGTTCCGGTGCGTAGAATCGATTGTCGTGGACTGTAAGCACTACTTTGTGCAGCTCGATGCATTATCAAGTCCAAATTTAAAAAAAATTCTGTCTATCTCCTCCGTGTCTCATAGGGATTTGGGTAAGATGGTAGCTTACCTTTCCATTTTTGCTCCCGGCAGTGTAGGGATCATCTAGAGAATATTTTACCTTTTGTTGTTGCATCCTCCGTAATAAGGTACAGTCAAATCTGGAATCCGACACAGACTCAAAAGTGAAAGGTCTCCTGAAGTCTTTGTGATTTCTTGAAACCGAAAGCTGGCCAGAGTACCTTACATGGTACCACGACAACGGACTGACTGTTTGCTGAGGCCCCTGGCGGCATACTCTCTTAGGAAGGGGTGTCTTCGTGCTCGAGATAAGTTCTGTGGGAGGCACGTTTTATGTGATGGTAAAAATGGTAGAGGTGCTAATGCTGGTTGTGGTAAAAGTCTAGTAGTCTTGTTAATAAAGTGCAGAGTCGAAGGACTGTAAGTAGACATTACAGATCTGAAACTGAAGGAGGACGAGAGGTTGAGGTACCACGGTTGAAGATGGCTGTGCGCTGGTATGTTGGTAAAGGATGGAGTGCGTTGGTTTTGACTGCTCTCATGAGATGTATTTTTAGCAGGTTGATGCTTTTGCGCGAAATGTGCTTTCCCTTTATGGGTATCACGTGACGGCTGTGGTTTATAGCTTAAATGGCGAGAAGGGAAAATCCCAGATACAAGGCTGATTTTGCATTCTTGTGGGAAAGTTCGGCCTGTGGCGGTTCCCTTAGCTGTTGTTGCTAATCAACAGATGCGTCTGGCATTTTTCCAAAAGCAGCGGAGGTTAGATAGCTCTAGCTCCTAAAGAAAGGGCGAGTGTATGATTTTACCGGATTATACACTCAAATTTCTACTTGGGTGTGATTGTGCCTCTCACACTTGGGGGTCGTTGGGTAAACGCACATTTTTTCTAGGCTAATCCCGTGAAGCTCTACCCTTGTCTGCAGGAGACCAGAGTTTCTGGCGGGAATTCAACCCGCAACCGTCGCGCTGATAGACTAGCTCACTACCACGAGCCTACCGGGGTACCCCACCCAGTGGTTAAGATCCATCATGAGATTATGCCAAATGGCAGGAGCTCATGTAAATATATTTACGCATCTATTCATGAGACTGTTAAATGCATTTTTAATATCCAGGAGAAGGATCGCGCAATATTTTCTATTCATTCCCCTTTTCCCTTAATAACAGAATCCGCCATATTCAATGTCAATGGCATTGTCAGCGTTGACCGTACTTTTAGAAAGCCGAACTGCCTTTCTGAGACAAGACTACATGCAGAGAAAACACATTTTTTTGAAGTGGTTTTGATGGTTGCTATAACATATTCGGAAGCAACCATAATATGGTTGCGGCTTCTAGATGGGGGAGTAATTTAACTATAATATGGTTGCCGGCTACAATAATATGGCTAAAGTTTAAACATTTTATGTTAAAAATATTTTGTTGGAGGTGACCAAATCGAATAATCGGCCTTGTTACGGTTGTCGTAAACGATTAAGGCCGGGTTTTTGAGATGTGGATTAAGTTTAAACTTAGTTTAACGTACTCTGAAACTCGGATTTTCCCTTCGAAAGGTGATTTTTTATTATTTCATTAAAGACCAACATTTTAAGCAAAACTAAGCTGTTCCGTCAAAAAATTTTATACGTACTTTGTAATGGCGGCACTAACCTGTTTTTAGATTAACTAACCTATTTTACCTGAGATCTCAAAAGCCCAGCCTAAGTCGTTTTTTGTAGTTGATTAAAGAACACAGGTTGTGTGTTACTTTAAGCTGCTACAAAAACGACAAAGTCGTTTACGTAATCAGGCTGAATGTGTTTTTACGTGCATGGCTTAAGTCCAAGCTGTACTCGAATTTATTATCAAGTTTGAAGCCTGTACTATATATAGTCTAATCCATTGTCTTAACTATATTCTAGTTTAAAACTATAGTAAAGTCTAAAGTTTAAACTATAATCTCACCTAAACTTTGAACTATGGCTTATGTTAATGTCTAGTCCTAAATATTTCTCGCCTTTTTGCTTTTCATGGAAAATTTTCCTCTAAAAACATGAATGAATATTATTTTAAAATACACAAATTCCTTTCTATCTATTTTTTTTTTACTCATTTGTAAACAACAAAAAAAATTTTTTTGTTGTGTCTGCTGGTCTGTCTGGCCCTTAACACTAAATTTAGCTACAACTTCCTCTTTGGCAAAAGATCTAGCGATCTACTCTAAGGGCCTAGATAAAATAAAAATCCACAAAGTTCAACAGACTACGAGGCGGGTATGGAACCGAAAACAGGCAGACATAACATTCACACGATTGAAAAAAAAAACTTCAACAGAGTTCATTGAAAGCGAACGAAATAAACAATTACGAATATCATGATGTTTTGAAATTCACTTTTTCCAAAAATAAAAATAGATTTTTGCGTTTCCACGCACTCACTCACTCAATTACACTTTTTGAGTTGAAGAAAAAAGAAAAAAAAAATAAATTTAAGAGGAGGGAAAGATATTTGTATTTTTTTTTTAAATCCATTTAAATATAGAGTAGAAAATTAAAAAGAAATTTTACTTAAGAGTAAGAGCCCTTTTCTTATAATACGCTCTACCACTAGTGGTGAATAGTGAATAAGGGTATACTCAGTTTGTCATTCCGTGTGAACCATTTTTAACCCTTATCCTCTAATAAAAAAATAAGACGCATGTGGTTTTTGTGGGTAAATTTTGCCCAATATAAAAAGTGGTCCAACCCAAAATCGGCTAGGAACTAGTCCAGTAATAAATAATGCCCCAGCCCACTAATGTGACAATTATTTCTTGACTAATAAACTTGAGCACGATCCTTAAACATTTTTTAAATTGATTTCTGCACTACAATTTTTTATTAAAAAGTCTTAAAATTGTAGGATATTGATAAGGGTTTTTTTGGATGTCTTATGGTAATGTCAAAAACGGACAAAATTTTTGTGGTATTTCTTTAATTCTCCAATATTCTTTAACAAAATCGAACAAATTGAGATTTGACTTCCTGGGACCTGTTTAAAACATCTTAGGAAATAAAAATAAAAAAATTTTTAAATATCCCCCCAGAGCACTTGGGTGGGGCAACGATTTTTTTTTACGGATTTCAAGGAATATGTTTTTTTTTTGCATAAAATTGATCAATAGGACAAAGTTCATGTATTTTTATGAATAATCCAATTAATGCAATTCAGAGTTCTATGACACAAGCAACAAGGACTATATTCTAAAAATTTGGTCAAAATCGAACCACGCCAAAGGTCAAATAAAGTGCGGTCCGGTTACTCTCAGTTGAAATGTTTGGCCACGCTTCATAAATTGTGGCAAAATATACTTTGATATAAATATCATCATATATGTACTAAGATTATAAAGGTCAAAGGCACATTTTTTTGTAAGCTTTGAAAATTTCATGAAATTGATAACGAAATATCGTGGGATACATATTCATATTTTGATAAAAGTTGACTTAACTGTTTTCTGTAATTGGCTTATTAATATTTCAAAAGAAAACATCGAAATTAACCATTTAATGCACTGGGGGACAAAAATGGCCTAATACTTTTTTAACGTTAAAAATAGTTTCAATAAAATATCTGCACAATGAAAGAAAAGATTTTTAATTATAGACATAATTACAGATTTACTGCTTTAGAGCCCCCTTTAATGCACTTGCGAACAAAAATGACCCAATACTTTTTTAACATTAAAAAATAGTTTCATTCAAATATCTGCGTAACAAAAAAAAAAAAAAAACATTTTCAAATATAAATAGAACCACGACCGGTCAAATGACAAGGTCAAAAGTGAATTTTTTTGTAAACCTTAAATATTTCATGAAATTGATAACGAAATATCGTTGGATACATAATATGTATTATATATACATATTCATATTTTGATGAAAGTTGACTTAACTGTTTTCTGTAATTGGTTTATTAATATTTCAAAAGAAGAAAATCGAAATTAACCCTTTTATGCACTGGAGGACGCAAATGACCCACTGCTTTTTTAATGTTAAAAATCAGTTTAATTCAAATATCTGCATAATGAAAGAAAACATTTTTAAAAATAAATAAAACCACGCCCGAGATCAAATAAAAAGGTCAAAGGTAATTTGTTTTATAAACTTTGAATATTTCATGCAATTGATAACGAAATATCTCGGGATATATTCATATTTTGATGAAAGTAGACTAAACTATTTTCAAAAGAAAGAAATCAAAATTAACCCTTTAATGCCCTAGAGGACGAAAATACCCAATATTTTTTTAAGGTTAAAAAGCAGTGTCATACAAATATCTGCATAATAAAAAAAAAAAAACATTTTGAAATATAAATAGAACTACGCCCGAGGTCAAATGACAAGGTCAAAGGTAAATTTTTTGTAAACCTTGAATATTTCAATAAATTTTTAACGAAAAATCTTGGGATATATTCATATTTTGAAGAAACTTGACTAAACTATTTTCTGTAATTGTTAATATTTTTTCTGTAATTATTAATATTGCAAAAGAAAAAAAAATTAAATTAACACCTTTATGAATTTGAGGACATAAATGACCCCAATATATTTTTAAGGTTAAAAACATTTTTATTTAAATAATAAAAATGCATAATAAATAAAATATTTTTAATTATAAATAGAAAAAATTTACTGCGGTTATAGCATCCCCGGTGAAGTGGTTAATCACAACACTTAATTGCGAAACTTTCAAAATTAATCTAATGAATCGCTCGCTCTTAATCCTGTAAACTAAGAAAGTCTTAAAAAATTTGTGCCCCAAAAAAACGTCTAAAACCGTAGCAAATATAAAAATTGTGGTAAAATTTGGTCCTATTTAAATTTCAATGATTGATTATTTCGTGATAATCGGTACATATTCTACCAAAGGTATCATATAAAGAACCCATCGGAAAAGCACTTTAAAACTTATAAAACAGTAAAAAAAACCTTTTACTTCAGTATTGAAATTTGGTCTAATTTAGGGTTTGTAATACCAAAAATCTCTCTACCGAATTTTGTGATATTTGGTCCATAATTTACCATGGGTCCAATATAAATTTACCTCCTGTAAATCATTTTAGTACGGCTATAACTGTTACGAATCATGATATTTTATTCAAATAAGGTCAAGAAATAAAAGCTTAAAACTCTCTGATAGTTGGCATTAGTTTAACACAGGTCTAAACCGCCACCACTAATTAAACTGAATGCTATTTTATTTATAATTCTCTCAGTCGATACTACACGAATCGAAATTATTTTTCCTGTGTTGTAAAGTATTTATTTGACTTTTCACAACACTGACTTTTATTTCTAATTCTCTTAGTCGATACTAAACGAATCGAAACTATTTTTCCCGTGTTGTAAAGTATTTTTTTGACTTTTCACAACACTGAATTTTATTTCTAATTCTCTCAGTCGATACTAAACGAATCGAAATTATTTTTCCCGTGTTGTAAAGTATTTATTTGACTTTTCACAACACTGAATTTTATTTCTAATTCTCTCAGTCGATACTTAACGAATTGAAATTATTTTTCCCGTGTTGTAAAGTATTTATTTGACTTTTCTCAACACTGAATTTTATTTCTAATTCTCTCAGTCGATACTAAACGAATTGAAATTAATTTTCCCGTGTTGTAAAGTATTTATTTGACTTTTCACACCACTGAGAAAATTATTTCGATTCGTTCAGTATCGACTGAAAGAATTATAAATAAAATTGCCTTCGAATCGAAAAAGTATTCGATCACGACTGAAAGAATCCCCGAGTTTTTATAAGGTTGGGTTAAAACTTTATAGATTCCATATAGAGCTAACTCCTTAAATATTCTAACTCTCGGTGGAGGGTAACAAAGATTCGGCACAACCGAATTATGCAGCACTCTAACTTGCTCAGTCGCATTTTCCCCCACCAGACAAGAAGAAGATTTAGAATTTAAATGACATGGACTTTAATGAAAAGAGATTTGCTGCAATATGTTTACAAAACGGAACTAAATTTTTGTTTAGAGGGGATTTAATGTTCCAAATAAAAACTAAAATGAAAGCAAAATTTTACAAATTGATTTCAAAATTAAATTTATGATATTTTCATATGGAAAAATGTTTCTAAAATTTTTTTTTGGAAATTTTTATTCGTCATAAGAATAAGCAAAATAAATATGAGGGGGAATACAAGATGAATGGAAAATTTAGTAAACTGTGCAATACTATTGATAGTTTTGAAGTGTTTTTTTTTCTTACACAGCCCACCACTTTTTCCAGAAAATAGAAAAAAATAGAAAATAATTTTAAACAAAAAAAAAAAAAAAAAAAAAAACAAAACTAGCAGAGAAAATCTTAATGTATCAATATTTTTGGAAAATTTCTGCTTGCTTTTGCCATCATGTGTATCTCTTACGTTAGAAAAAGAGTTTCTTATTTTAAATATTTAAAGGAAAATATATCCTACACAGGATTAATGGAATAATTTAAAAGCTCATAAAAAAAATACACATACATTTATACACATTTCAAGTTTTTGTTCAACTAATGGAAATATTATGTTTTTTTTTAAATTTTTACAATAAAAAGGGAAATGATTTTTTTTTAATTGTCATAGGAAATGGTAAGGAAATGTGTGAGAAAAAACACACTTGTTAAATATTTTCGGGCTTAAAGCTTTTTAAAAAGCTTTGTGGTAAGCGACTTAACTTTTGACTACAATAAAGATCAGACTAAAGTCAAACCCTTGATATGATATGACTTATCATTTGACATCAATACAACCTTCAAACCTTTTTCAATTTTTCGATATTAACATGCGAAAAATAAATGTAAACAGTAAAAATGGCGATTAAAGTTAAAAGTGTTACACAATTAAAAAAAAAATTACATATTACGTGAAGTGAATTCGCCTTTAAAAACCTTAACTTCTTGTTAAAAAATATAAATTATTTATGAGTAAAAAACCAATTACAAAGTGCAAGAATGTGAATAAGAACAAAACGGGAAAGTGAAGAACATATAAGTTTGTTGTACGATCGCGGTGCTACACCATTACAATCCTTAAAACAAAAAGGAGCCAAGTATTTAGCCTTTGCTAGAATTAGCTATGGCACCGAATGTTAAGCTCACAATTTAAATCAATAAATAATAAATTTAAATTAAAAAAAATAGTTTTCATTTATATTCCAAATTGTATTAAAATCCACATTTGAGAAACATTTGAGAATAACGTTTGAAAGCAAGTTGAAAATAAATGCATTCTAAAGTTGAAAATAATTTCCCCTTTTCTCAAACGAGAAAAGGTTTTATTTCAAAACATTTTAAATTTGAAATCAAACCTCTGTGTTTGTTGGGAAGCTTTAAATGAAGTTGTGTTGGTGAGCGAACTACCCAGCAAACACAATTTGTTTAAACAATAAAATTGTCTGTATTTATACTCGCTGCTAATAAATAAAATGTGACGAATTTAACTTATTGTTTCCCTTGGAACAAATGAATTTGAGGTAAGAAAATATTTGCTCACAGAGATAAGAAGAGGGAAAAAACCATAAACATTTTAAAGAATTTTTCGAAGTTCAGCATATAATAATTATAATTAACCCAAATCTTTCCAGAACTCTATGACTTTCATATTCTCTAGAGCACTTATTTCGCTTCGAAGATTTCAAATCAAAACAAAAAAAAAAGATAATAAACAAAATTTTGACACCTGATAATGATAAAGCTAAAAAAGTTATCAGCAGGGCTTTTAAGATCACCTGTAATGAATTCGCCTTATTTGAAAATTATTGTTATCACTATGAAAATCACCGTTATATCGTTTATTGACCTTCTGCCTTTTATCCAGTGTTACCAACAGAAAAATTCTAAATTACCCTTGAGATGAAGCAAAATTACCCGATTTCAATGAAATTACACCTGATATAAAATAAACGTTTTATTTTTCGTTAAGTTATATTTAAAATTTAATATAAACGTTTTCAATATTATTATCCTTATTCGACCTTTTAATTTTCAATACTTTATTAATTGATAAGCTCGAGGTCACAGTTGCTTTTTAATAAATTTTAGTCTTTATTTTTCTTTCTATTTTCAATATTTCCCCCATTCGTTGGATGGCATCGTCAGGAATAATAAAATATGAGTAACAATAATAAAACAAAAAACGACATGTTCACATGCTAGATTTATTTTAAAGTGTGATCCATTTCGAGGTTCCCTACTTTTTTTAAAGAAAAAAACACAGAAAATTTAAATTTAATGGGGAATGTTTATTATCATTTGAAAGAACATTCTTTGGCATTTATTTTTTGAAGATTATGTCTATCAAATGTTGGCCGTTGCTACATCGCAGATGGTTCTTCCGTCGAGTCCAATTTTCGATGACTCGTTCGAGCATTTCGACTGGTAACTGGCGAATGACACGCGTGATGTTTTCCTCCAAGCCCTGAATCGAAGCGGGTTTGTCCGCATAAACTTAAGACTTTACATATCCTAACAGGAAATAGTCTAACGGTGTGATATCACACGATCGTGGTGGCCAATCGACCGGCCCAAAACGTGAAATTATGTACTCACCGAAGTGTTCTCTCAATAAATCCATTGATTGATGCGATGTGTGGAAAGTGGCGCCGTCTTACTGAAACCAAATGTCGCCGAGATCATCGACTCTCCACGGTCTTCGTGTACACTCTCAGCTACGGCCGCTATATTTTCTTCACAGCGTGCTGGACGTGGTCTATTCGGTCGAATATTATCCAATAATGAATGCTGGGTCTCAAAATGGGTGATGGTGTTGCGATTAGTACGCTCAGTAGGCCGATTATTTTGACCATAAGTTGAGCGAAGTGCACGAAACACATTCCTCACAGAACGTGAATTTTCGTAATTAAGTTGAACGATTTGTAAACGTTGTTCAGGCGTAAGTCTTTCCATTATGAAATGCCAAACAGTACTAAACAAAAATAGCATGACAGCACGACACAACTCACACGTGATCTGTCAAAAAAGGCGATTGAAAAAGGTATCTCTACTTGAATAAAAAAACGTTTACAAAACAGAAAATCTCAAAAAAATTATTTAAAGGAGATCCATATTAGTCATTCTATTTAGATTCTTATTTTAGATTAAAATAAGTTAACAAAAATAACAATAAGGACCTAAAAAAACATTAGTAAAGCCTACAATAACACACTTAAAAAATATTTGTTGGCATATATTTAGGAAGGGTTCCAAATGTTCACTGGTGCAGGTTCACATTCTTCAAGCTTTTTCTCTTTCTCTCTCTCTCTCTCTCTCTCTAGCAAAAATAAAATGTATTAATTTAGGAATATTGAAAATATATCGCTCATTTACTTCAATAGTGACATAACTCAAAAAAAACCATTTCGAACAAAAGGCGTTTAAAATTTTTGATTTTCTCTACACACCTATAAAAAATAACGACATATTCTTTTCAAACGGAGAACGTATAAAAGAGATAAATATGAATTTTATACACAATATACACAGAAAAATTATTAAATTTCTCCAATCACCATATTTGTTCTAAATTCATAATATCAAGCAAACAATTTGTTGATTTTGCACCTATTACCAAAATGATTATATTGATTACTAAAAATTTTAAAATTTTGAAAAAATATTTTCAAAAAATGATATTTTTAATTTTAATTGAAAAAGTGATCAAAAAACTTTGCCATTTCAAACAATGTGTTAATTTATTTAAATAAATATTGACAATTCCCAACAACAATTCTACATGTTTAAATTATTTTATTTTAATTAAAATTTAAATTGAAAATTTATTTCAAAACAACTAAAATGTTAATTAAATCAAAATTAAATTTTTAATTTTCTTTCAACAAAAAAAAAATAATTGATGCAATTATCACATTAATTAAATTTAAATACTTCTTAAAACATTTTTTTAATTGATGAAACACTTTTTTCTGTGTACGCGGTTACCCATTAAAACCACAGAAATATGAATTTTATACACAATATAAAGAAAAACAAAGCGAACAAATCTGCATCACTAACTCCATAATTTCATTTTTTGAGTTAAGTCACTATTGAAGTAAATGAGCGATATGTTCCCCCTGGTCGCATTTTAGTTTAAATAACATTTTCTTTAGTAATATTTTTGAAATAAGTTAACGTTTAATTCACTTGGTTTAATTTTTTAATTATAACTGATTTAATTTTTTTTAATGCTATAATTATTTATGTATATAGATAATTATAGATAATTTAGAAAATAGTTTAGTCTATAGATTAGACTATAGCTTAATCTTAAGACTACTTTAAACTTTGGATTAAACTTTAAGTTAGAATATGAATTAGACTGTAATTTAGACTTTTAGTCTAAAGTTTAGGCTTTAGATTAGTTTTATCTATAGTTTAGGCTAATAGATATTGGGAATTATTTCTTTTCATAAGCAACTTTATTATATTCAACATTTTTCACTTTTCGAATTTATTCTATGAGTTAAATTTCAGTTATGTATTTTATAAAGCTTTTTGTAATAAATTCGAAAAATTAAAAATGTTGAATATAGTTTAGGCTTTTAGCTAGAAAACAGATTAGACTATATCGAGGGCCTATATTCAAAATCCTCTATCTTAAAAAACACAACTTTTCAGGAAAGCCAAAAAACTGTTTTTTTCGTGTATTACTTGATTTATTAAAATTCGCTGTTCTACAATATTTTTTAAATCAACTACTAAATCTTACGGATTATTTGTTTAATAAAATTTTGCATTATTGGGGACTTTATGCGAGATTGAGGGTTTTGCTTCTCAAAAATATTCAATATGTATGTATGAAAATGAAAAGATAGAGGGTCTTGCATTTTAATAAAAATAAATTATTTTGATTTTATTTATGCCATCTGTCGGTCTTTAACGTGGTTTATTTAAGATAATACAACAAAAGATAAAAAAAAATTAACAATTAACAATATTAAACAAAAAGTTATAGCAACAATTTTTTTTTTGTTTCTGCTTTTTTAAGTTTTTTTGGAATTTGATTGGTGTAAATGATGGTAAAACTAATGGTATTCCGGTGGTATAATGTCAAATTCATGTTCAGCTTGCAAAAAATAGTAAAAAAAACATGTATTGCAAGAACAAGTTATTCCAAAAAATAATTGAAAATTAATTATTAGAAAAGATAGAGGGTTTTGCATTCAGAAAAATTAATTGTGTAAGATAGAGAAAGTACAAAAATGCAAATGGCAGATTTTAATAAAAATAATCCCTGAAGAGGTAGGAAAACAGCCTACGAAACGTCGAAGGAAAATATGAAATAAACCTTTTATTTACATATAGGTAATAATTAGACCTTGAAAGCCTGTTTGGAAATCCCAAAAAACATTAAGCAAATAAAACATGTTTGTTATGAAAATCACACCATAGATGAGGGTTATTTTACTGAACATTTTACCATAAAAAAGTCATTTTCGTGAAAATCAAAGATAGAGGGTTTTGAATATATGCCCTCGATATTTTGAGTACATATAATGTAAAGCTTTTTATTTTCAAAAGCTTCTTATGGCTAATAAATCAATGTGTGTCTTAACGCTGGTTTAGTTGAACTAAACTTAAATTTATACGATGTTAATCTCAACAGCTGTAAATCAGTGCCCCATATATAATATGTATAAATGTTGCCAAATTCGTATGGGGTGTATTCGTAGTTGAAATGCCCATTTTTATGCGTATGAGATGGTTTATATTTTTACTGATTTATGGATTGGCTGGTTTAAACACATTTTAAACCAAAAAGAGAGCTTAATTAGCACTTAGGCTGGGCTTTTGAGACGTAGATTAAGTTTAAACTTAGTTTAACGTACTCTGAAACTCGGATTTTTCCGGCGAAATGTGATTTTTTTATTATTTCATTAAAGACCAAAATTTTAAGCAAAACTAAGCTGATCCGTTAAAATTTTGTATGCGAACTTGGTAATGGCGGCATAAATCTGTTTTCAGATTAACTGAACCTAGTTTAACTGCGATCTCAAAAACCCAGCCTAAGGCTTAAAATGTTGGTCTTTAATAAAATAATAAAAAAAATCACATTTCGCTGCAAAAATCTGAGTTTCAGAGTAAATTAAACTAAGTTTAAACTTAATCCACATCTTAAAAACCCGGCCTTAGTGTACCAAAAATATTGTATAAAAAAGTTTTAAGATTTTTTTTTTTGTTTCTTAACCTGATTTTTTTTTGTTGAAATATGATTGTAATTTATATTCTCAAACAATTTTTGTTTGAAAATATTTATTTCTTTTCTATTATTGATATCAAATCTATTGTTCGCCTTTATTAAATAAAAGGAATCCTTTATGGTTTATTTTTCTACGGTTCCGCTTTAAAACAGTTCGTAATAAAAGAAAAACAGGGTACCAAACTGGAAATAGGCCTGGTCTGTCTTTTTTTTTTTCTTTTTCATAAGTGTGTAAGAACGCATAAACACCACGTAACTAAAACTTTTTCCCATTTAATTTTTAACAATAGATTTTTTTTTTAAAAATTTTACTTTTCTTAAGAATATCTTTATAAAACTTGTATGTCCTTTAGCATGGCAAAACAAAAAAGGATGTTAGATACCAGTTTGTTTCTCTACTTTATTTTTCAAAATGTTTTTTGAAGTTAAAGCTTCATAGGTTGGTGCGTATTTATTGATTGCGTCCCATAAGACAAAAGCTCAAGTTTTGTGAGAGAGATAAAAAAAATATGGCTTGCAAATATGGCGAAATTCTAGTTCGGTCAAGTTTTTAGAAAAAAAAAACAGGATTATGTGAGACTTTTTATAAAGCTGTTTAAAACTTGTCAATTCTTAGAACTTTCAAGGATTTAAAAATTTTCTTTAACGAAATTAATTATTGAAAAAAAGTTTTCTGCCTTTTTTCCAAATAAAATGAAAATCTTTGTTGGGGAATTTATATTGAAACAACAATAAAATAACTGAAACTTCTTTTGTTTTCAGTATTAATACCCAAACGATTTTTTTTTTGTTCTGCTTCACACTCTTCAAGTTTTAGCCAGCAAGTTTTGAGTTTTTAGGAGAGAGAGAGGAAAATAAATGGCATTCTTTGAAAAAGGCTTACAGCCGTCCTAAACAAGAGCGGAAGGCGGAACATTTTCTTCCTCTTAGCTTTTTCGCTGAAATGCCATACCAAAACAAGAGCATCAACGTTATGACACGAACAGTAGTGTTAACTTTCTTGCTTACTAAAACCCACTTAATATCAATAAAAAAATGGAGATTAAACAGCTAGATTTAACAAAAAAATAGCTAAATTGCCATTATTTATTTACATTATTTGCCAACTTCGTCAAAATATGATTTTCCAATTGCAAAGAGTTGACGCCGCCCGTTTTAGGAATGCTTCCTACAAATTGTATGGGCATGACAATTTTTGACTGTTAGAATTCAATTTTCAAAACAATTTTAAAATTTATAAGATAATTTTTTTTTTTTTTTTGCTTAAAACATAATTTATAAAATTTTTAAAAACATTTAAAAGTAGAAACAAAAGCTGTTGACATGCTTCGACAGTTTTGTTTTAAGTGTTAATAAGAAATTTTTTGGAGTTTTAAACTTCAGTCTTTAAAAATTTTTTTTAATGTGCTCGCTAATAAAGAATTTTTTTGTAAAGAAATTAGCCCTTTTCACACTCTTGTGCATTTGCAAATGTAAATATTTGGATTCAGTTGTGAATGACTTCTTTGGTTTTGTATACAAGGCTTTTTGCAAAACACGAAATTCACAGCTGATTGATAAATAGCGTAACTGAGTGTCAGCTGTTTGTTGGCAATTTACAGCCTGGCACACGATCTCGATCGAAAACTTTAAGCCAGCGAAAGCAAGTCACTAATTACAGTTCTCATAAGCGCCCCACTAACTATCGACTTGTCAGTCATCAGGTTTTATGTTTCCTACGTAATCCATTTACTCATTGTCAAATTACTATACATATTGTCGATCGTTTTGTCGTGTTGAAAATTTAAAATGGGGCGCAAGTCAGATGTTTGTCGTTGAAAATACAACGAGCGATACCGGTCGTCATCTATGGCCAGGCTGTAAGTGTTGCATACGTCGAGTAAATATGAACTATTGGTTTTAAGTGTAGCATATTAACAAAAGAGTGGCAAGTGCATTGCTGTTTATTTTGTCTGTGAAGAGTAAAAATATACTATACCATTTTACAAATGCTACGTGATGCAAGACTATTTGCACAAGATTGTGAATAGGACTGTGATTTACTTTAAATAAAAAATTTATTTTATGGGATTTTTAAAGGTTTTTTTTATTTAAATTTCTTAGACTGGGTTTACACTATGAAAGTTTTCTTTCAGAAATGATGAGTTTTTTTTTGTTGAGAGGGGAAGAAAACATGCTATTCTTTTCGCCGCTCTGACCAATACTCAGACTTTCTGAAAAAAAAAACTTTCATACGTGTCAATTCTAAACAAATACATTTTTTAAAGAACTTACCTTTTGTAAATTTAATGGAAATTTATTAAAAAATGAACGCTGAGCTTCTGATTTTGTTGGGATAAAAAACAATCACCTATTTCACAAACTTTTTTATACCTATAAAATATTTTAAAATTTTACAAAATTTTTTATGAATTTTTTTTAAATTTTTTAAAATTTTTCGATTTTCCTTTTAATTTTCTTATGTTTTAATCAAATTTATTGACTTTTTTTTTAAATTTTACTCCTGGTAGTAGAAAAAAACTGGTAAAAAAATTTCCTTTTTCTTTATTGAATTTTTGGGCAAATTAGTTGTTTGACTAGAGTGTAATAAAAAGGACACAGACTTGCGGATACACTTTAACACATACTCATACACAAAACACACAGTTAGGAGACAAGGAAAAACTCTCCGTATACTTGAACACTAACGCACACACACACACAAATTTACTTCTTCATATATGCTTATGTATTTACGGATACTGGATGGTTTAGTTGGATGTTTTGAAGTAGATATAGTATTTTCAATGAAAGAAAATTTTTACTATTTAAAAGAATAGATACATAAATGACGTATTTTCTCAAAAAAAAAAAAGAACTGTTAGGTTTTTCACCTTTTTAAAGGAGGAAAATTAATGATTAAGATTTTTTTTTTGGATTTTTGAATTTTAAATAAAAACTTTCACTGTTTCACTTAAGAATTTTCTTAAAAATATTTTTTTTTTCTTTAATTATTCAAAGGGTGGGGCTTAAACACTTTTTATAATTTCTTCAAAAATTTCGTATAAATTTTTCTTGAAATTATTTTTTAAATGAATAAAATTTTTTTTTATTTACATTCACTTTTTTTGTAAGTTTTTTAATATTACATTTTTTTTAATAAAATTCTGGAAAATTTAAAATTACCCAAAATTCTCACTCAAAAGCTGTATTTTTTTAAATTTAATTACTTAAATTTTTTGAAAATTTTTTATACCTATTTATTATTAATTTCTTTTCTTTTAATTTATAGATTTTAATAATAAAAAATTGGTTTTATAATAAAAAACACAAAATGGCTGCTTTGAATTTATAGAAGACTCTACGACTACACGGCACACGCTCGTTTTACTATAAAAACTGTTGTTGTGCGTGTACAAAAACTACACCATACAACAAAAAAAATGTTTTTGTTGTATATATGTATATGAGCTATACATGTACAATAACAACAAGTAAAAAAACACACACGCATACAACGAAGAATCTCTCTCTCTTAGTCGCATACACACAAAAATTACCAGAGAGAAATTTAATTACTAATACAAAGTAATGACAACTAAAAAAAAAATATTAACAAAAATTTGGAATAATTGACGAAATTTTCAAGATTTTCTATAAAAAAATTTTCGCGATTTTTTTTTTAACATTTCATAGATTTTTCTATAAACAATTTGGGAGATATTTCTATAAAAAAATTTGTTTTAAAATTTCCAAATTTTTTTTATTATAAATTTTGAAGATTTTTCTATTAAGAATTTTCTAGATTTATTTCTGTGCCAATTATTATAGCTTGCAGATATTCTAAGTTTTGTTGAAAGAGTTGAAAACTTTTTTTCAAGTCTGTATAGAAACAATTTTTATGGAGGCATAAAGTAAATGTTTAAAAACATTTTTGCTAAATATTATATATTTTACACCTTTTCTAATTGCAATAACTCAATTTTGTCCTATGTCGACTTAGGTTAGTCCTCCATATGACCACTGATTTTTTTTATAGAAATTCAGAAACAAAAATTTTACATGTCGCACATACAGATGTATATATGACATGAGTTTAACAACAAATTTTCTTTAAAGAAACTGTGTGTCACATATTTGTGACATACGTAAAAGTCACTTATAAGTGACATGAGTTTTGAGTAAAATCATAAGTCACTAAATGGTTTGATTTGAATAAATGAAACAAACAACTATTGACTGCCCCAAATTTTAAAACAAGGTAGCGAGAATTTTTTGTGTACGTTACTATTGCTCGGTTAATTAAGTTAGAATATATTCGGTAATTCAATGTGCAACGTCTAATAAATAAATAAGGAATGGCAAACCATTTTCTTTCATTATTTTCGCGTTTTTTTTTATTTAAATTTTGCTTTTTTCATTATTTCAGCTACATTAGCTTATTCACTTTATTAATCACATGGATCTACTCCCATACTTTTTCACCATCTTCTACTCATTTTTGCTTTCATCAAAATTATCTATGGCTTAGTTTTCCTACTGCTCACTCACACAAAGAAACAGACCCTAATAATAATCACACACACACACACACACCCACAAACACTCTCTCCCACTTACACTTCATTGCAAACACAAACAAATTTGGCAGTGTTGTCTGATCAATTTTTCTTACTTTTCCTTAAATTTTACCTTTTAAAAAAATCCCCCTAAATGGAAAAATTTTGTTTTAATAAGGCTCAAGCGAGAAACCCCCAAATTCTTTAAATTTTAACAAAAAAAATCCCTCTAAGACTATGTTGTTGTTTAATTAATAATACCGTATAAATTAGGTAAGAATGCACTCTTTCATTTAAATGCAATTTTTCATTTAAATGCAATTTTTCATTTAAATGCACTCTTTCATTTAAATGCAATTTATCATTTAAATGCACTTTTTCATTTAAACGCACTTTTTTTATTTAAAAATAAAAACACGTATTTTTTGAGATAGTTGTGATTTGTTATCGAATTGTAAGCAAGACATGTTCCGATTAAGTATGGAATAAAATATCCGTTAAATGGCCCCCCGCGGCTCTGATGATGGGCCATTAATCTTTTAATGAAATTTTCACCGATCACGCGTTAGATCTCAGATTTGGGCTCAGGATTTGTTTCTGGCTTATTCGCATAAACCCGAGATTTCACAAAACCCCAAAGAAAAAAATCGAAAGGCGTTAAATCGCAAAATCTTGGTGGCGAGTCTACATAAGAATTTCTTGAGATAATTTGTTCCGCAAATCGTTAATGTGGTAAATCGATTGTTTCATGCGCGGTGTGGCAGATGGTGCGGTCTTGCTGAAACCTCATGTCTTCCAGATCCATGTCGTCCAGTTGAGGCCACAAGAACTCCGTTGTCATGTTCCTGTAACAAATGCCGTTCACAGTCACTGCAATTTCGGCCTCATCTTTAAAAAAATGAGACCCAATCACGTAACCTGATCATTTGCTCGTTGTGGGTGCATTTGTTTCTCTTGTATTACTTGAGGACTTTCTGAGCCCCAAATTCGACAATTTTGTGTATTCACTTGGCCATTCAGATGGCAATGCTCTTCATCGAGGAAGATGAATTTTTTTCGAACGGTCTCAGCATAACTTTCCAAATTTTTGTAATAAGTTTTCACAATTTTTAAATTTTGTTCGTAAATCGCTCCATTTTTAATAATCGGAATAAGCATATGTGACAGCTGCCAAATTTCAGAGTTGCCACTTGCACAACAAACCCTAAATTTAAAAAGTGCACTCTTACGGAGACACCCTTTATGTATTAAATACTAAAAATATTTTTTTAATTCGACGCTTAAATATTTTAAGAACTATATACACAAGTTTATGTGTACGATACCAATACTCCAAAGGAAATATCGGCTATACCGTTACGCATATTGAATTTGAATTAGTATTAAAATTAACAAACCTCCCGCAGAGTAACTTTTTTTATTTTATAAAACTACAGTATTAGAGATTATTATTAGTTAAAATTGATATTAATAAGATTTATGTTTAAACTACAAAGTATTCTCAACTTTTGCAGAGATAGACGATTTCGCAAATTTGTTTGAGGCAGACCTGTCGTATCTCTCAGATACGAAAGAACTTATTTTACGCCTAAATTTTCACCCGAATAACAAATAAGTCCCTAAATCAAGGGGAAACCCCTCTAATATGGCAACTCTAAATTTTGCCTACTCTTGCTTAACAGTGACGCATTAAATAAAAAAATTCACACACGTACAAATTAACAACAACAAAAGATTCATTTGCTGTCGGTTTTTGTATTTGCAAGAGAGTTTTATTTTTTTTGTTGCTATTCTTTTGTTCACTAAAAGAGGAAAATTTTATTCTGTTGAAATGAAAAATCTTTTAGATATTTCAAGTATGAGAATAAATTTTCCACATGAAATGGAATGAAGAAAAGCAAACACAAGAAAAAATAAATAAAAAAGAATGGAAAAAAAAGAGAGAAAGTAGAGAATTCGAAAAAGCAACTTGGAAAAACTTACAGTGAATAAATGAAAAACTACAGAAAATAGAAAAAGTAAAAGGCAACAGAGAGAAAGAGAGAGTCTTGCATGGGAAATTCACGTTGGATTAAATACCAACATTTGCTTTTAGTTTTTGTAGTGTTTTTTTTTCTTTATTTTTTGTCGTCAATGTTTTTATTTTGTAGTTTACACCGTCATACCGGCACTTTTTTGTTAAAACGAATGAACAAAACAAATCAAATGTAACTGTACCATCATCAAGGGAATACGAACGAGTTGAAGATTTTGTCGAAGTTTTTCCGTATATTTTTTTTTTTAAATTTTAAAATATATTTTATTGTTTTTTTGTAAAAAGTCTTTTAATGGAAGTACTGAAAGTTTTTTTTTAAGTTGCTGGAAATTTATTATTTATACCTATAGTTTTTTGTGTTTATTTTTTAAGACGTGTAATAATGATAATACGTGGATGAAATCAATCTAAATCTCCACAGAGATTTGCTAACAAGTACAAACGTTTTTTTTTTTTTTTTGGATAAGATTCTAAATTATTTCAAAGAAATATTTTTATGACACAACAATTTTCGAAGAAAAATACTAAATCATCTTTCTGCAGAAAAAATTTAAAACAAGGTGAATTTTTGAAGAAAGTGTTATAAAGCTTTAAATTTTCAACGAATTTCTAAAAGAAACAGGTTAAATTTTCATATGAAATTAAAATTAAATTCATTGATTAAAATTAAATTCATCGATAAATAAAGCAAAAAACTATAGATGTTTTAGGAATTTCTAGAATCAATCTTCGAATAACAATTAAATCATCAGTGTTTAATTCGCATTAGAAAATACCGTCGATGGTCGAAACAATTTTATTGAAAATGTTCGATTAATGATCAATTTGATTATCGAAATATTTTTATAAACCATTTTAATTTTCTAAATTTTATAGATTTCTAAAGAAAATTTTCGATAAATTTCTATAGAAAATTTTCCATAAATTTTTACAGAAAATTTTTGATTATTGATAAATTGCCATAAAAAATTTATGATAATCGATAAAATTGTTAATTTTCTATTATAAGCCAAATTTTAATAGAAAATGTTAAGTTATCGATAAATTTTTATAGAAAATTGCCGATTATTTAACAATTTTTAAAAAAAATTGTCAATAAATATTTATAGAAAATTTTCGATTATCGATAAATTTTTCTAAATTTCTATAGAAAATTTTCAATTGTCGATCAATTTCGAAAGGAAATTTTTGATTATAATATTCAATTATCGATAAATTTCTATAGAAAATTTTCCGATATCAATAAAATTTTATAGAAAATTATCGATTATCTAAAAAATTTTATAGAAAATTATCGATAAATATTTAAAAAAAAATTATCGATAAATTTTTATATAATATAATTGCTTATCAATAACTTGTATTGTTGTAATTTTTTTTGAACTATTTATGTGTTTCTAAATGTTTATATATTAATCAGGCTTAATTAAGTTCATCAAGTTTAATTTTCATTAAATTATATTAATGAGGAAAGGAATTTTACAACATAAAATAAATTAAAACTTATTGATAATTTATCTTTCTTGAAAATTTTTTTTAAAAAAATCACATATTATCGATAAATTTGTATAAAAATTAATCGATTAATTTTTAATAAAATTTAATTAAATTTTCGTTTAATTTGTAGCAAAAATCATGAATTTTTGGTTATAAATCTATTATTTTCGCTTAATGTGAAATCTATTAACCACCGATTAAAATATAAAGAAAATCATGAATTATCGATAAGGTTCTAAGGAATATGTGGGTTTATATCTGCAAAAAAATTGTTGATTACCGATATATTCCGAAATAAAATTGATAATTATCCATAAATTTCTAATAAAAATGTTTAAAAAATTTATGGCCTGGCCTGTTCATCGATTTCGAACGAGTGCTTCGTTCGCTTAACTCACATGTAAAACAAAAACAATATGTTATAATTTGTTATTTATTACATTTTAAACATGTAAGTTAAACGAACGAAATCTTCGTTCGGAAATAGATGAGCAGGCAGTGTAATATAAAATCAATTTTGAAAACTTTTTTAAAAAAAGTTTTCGATTAAAGACACATTATAAAAAAAATCACAGATTATCGATAAATTACTACACAAAACCATCGATTATCAATTAATTTCTAGATTTGAAAATTGGGCTAGAGTTGAAAATTGGGCTTAAGAAATTAAAAAAAAAAATTAATTTTGTTATCGATAAATTTCTCAAAAAAAATTTATTTTTAATAAATTTCTAAAGAAAATTTTTGATTATAATCAAATTATTCTAATGAAATTTTTGCTTTTGATCTATTTTTGAAAAAAATCTTGAAGAGTCGATAAATTTCTGGAAAAAATAATTGACGATCGATAAATTGCTTATAAATCGTCAATAAATATTAAGGCTTTAAAGTCAGTTTGATGTATGTAAACGGAATTTCTTCATATTACATTCACAAACAAAACAAAACTTATTTTTAACAAAAAAATTATATTTTTGGATAAATAATAAAACATTTTGCTTGAAGTTTGATAATAAAAATTTGATGTGCGGCTGTGATAAGAAATTGAAAATATTACCAACACATGCGAAAATTTGATGAAGCTATTTGATGGAAAATCATAAATTTATCAAAAATTTTAAATAAAAACATCGATTTTTGATTAATTAAAAAAAAAATGTTGAGCTTTTAATAAATTTCTAAAAAAAATGTATGATGTTTTATAAAGTTTTAGAGAAAATCTTCGATTTTTAATAAATTACTCGAAATTGTAGGTATTCGATTAATTCAAAAAAATATTGGATTTTAATAAAATTTTTAATGTGTAGTTCTTAGAGACAACCATCGATTACTGATAAATTTTTAAATTCCATTGCAATAAAATTGTCTTCAGATATTTTTTCTTTAAAAATTGTTCCATTACTCGATAAGTTTTTTAAAAAAATATGGAATTGTCGATAATATTTTTGTGTAATTGTAAGAAAACAATTGAAACAATTGTTTCCTATCGAGATATTTTTTAAAACAATTTTTTAAATCATGAAATTTTTTTGAAACTTTTTGTTAAAAAGATATTTTTTGAAAAAATTTTAAGGTGTCGATAAATTTCTCGACAACAAAAATTTTTTAAAAAAAAAACGAGAAATATTTCTTGTCATATTTTTTTTTTTTTTTTTGATTTCTTTCTATCGTAAAATTTCGTAAAAATCTTCTTGTGAATTTATATTGGTTTTTGTAATATTTTCTTCAAAAATTTCTGGTTATCGAGAAAATTTCCAGTTATAGTTAAATTTTCTAAAAAAAATTGTTTTAGTTAAATTTTTGTTTCTTTCATTTAATTTTTGTTGCTTCTTTTCTTAGGTTTTGTTTTTCACTTCTTTAAAACCACGTGCTTTTTTCAACAGAAAATCTAAACCACCCCATTTTTAATTCAATAAAATGTTTAATAAAATCTTTAGCGAACTCTTGACTATTTTTATAATTTTTCCCAATTTTTACTTTTCTATTTCAATTTAATTGTAGACTTCCTTTTCTTGTAGTTTTGTTTACATAAAATCCTTGACATTCCCACTATTCGAATTATAAATTTAATTCTTTTCTAAACAAATTTCGAGCAGAACATGAGTATGTGCTCGTGTGTGTGTGGATGCTAGATACGAATAAAGTAACCCCTCTTTCTCTATCATTTTCTATGCATGTGTTACGCACATTTCAATTCCTCCCTGATTTTTCTAGTTGATTTTAGTTATTGGTGTGCTATTGTTGCTTTAACTAGAATTCGACGAGTGCAAACGAACTACCGTTGTAATCGTTGCTTTGAGAGGGAGCAAGTAAGAGAGAGAAAAAGGAAACGGGAATTTGGTTTACAGTTTGTGTGCGTGTGTTTTTCAATGCGTTTTATGCGTCTGATTGTTTCAGTGTGTTTGTGAAAACATGTCCCAAATGTGAATTAAAATTGAGTTGTTTATGGTTTGTTTTTAAGGGATTAAAGTGTTGCCAGCTTGTAATTATATTTTAAAATACCTTTTTAAAGAAAATTGTAATTTTGTTTTTTAATTTTATTAAAATAATAAAATAAGACCATTTTCTTTAGAATATATTAAGTATTATAAAATTTCCTATACAAATATGTGGTTTTTAAAAAGACGTTTTTAGCTAATTTTACATTTTCTTGGCAACTCTTTTCTAAATTTTACTTTCCCTTAATATTTTTATTATTTCACCCATCAATTCTCTAGTTTTGCAAACATGTATAATGATATATTAGCGTTTTTTTTTTTGTTGCTTCCTTATACTTTGTTGTTAACACATTTGCTCTATTACAGAATTCTAAATTCGATTTGGTTTCCCCCAGAAAATTAAAAAAAAAACTCTAGGATAAAGTCTAAAAACAACCCTTCAAGGAAGCCTCGAGTATTTGCAAAACATTGACATTGAATATTTCAGAAAAAAGTGCGTGTAAATGCGTAATTTAAAGGCTACCTCTATAATGACTTTATAACTTAAGAAAAATACTAAAATTGAATAAAAAAAACCAAATTTCTTAATTTATTAAAAATTTCACCCTTAAAGAAAGTAGAAACAGCATTCCTGTAAAACAATTTTTTAAGAACATTTTTCTATTAAAAGAATTTTTAATCAATATTTCTGCGTCAATAAATAATAAAACAATAAAATACAAATTTAAAATATTTTACAAACTTAGAAATAGAATACAATTTACCATTAAAATTTTATTAATCGAGTGTTGAAATAAAGAAATATTAGTTATTTTTTTAAGATATTATGTTTTCTAAACCTTAAATAACAAACAATAAAAAAAAATTGTTTAAATTACATTCGATTATTCGGTGAACCGGTTTTGCAAATAACCGGTAATTTTTTTAGAACACATAGTTTTGTTAGCTAAAATTTCGAATAAAATTAAAATTTTTATAACATTTTTGGTTAAATCGATTATTCGCTCAAAGGGTTAAATTTTCGATCTTAATGAATATATTATTTTCTGAAAAAATTTTGTTTATTTAACTAAAATTGTTAAATTTGAAATCTGCTAATATCTTTAAGATTAATCGGTTTTTTTTGGTAAAACGTTTTAACGATTCTTTCTTAAAAAACCAAATCGCTATTCGAATAGAGAAATAAATCTTAACTGTTTAAGAAAAAAAAGAGAAAAAAAGGTTAATTTGATATCCTAATAACGCAATTATTTTTGATTATTCGATCAGCAGGAGAAATCGAGGTTTTCTGAAGAAAATAAAATTTTGCTAACAAAATTGTCGGATATATTTGATTTGCGATACAATTAATCGGCTACTCAGTTAAATGTTTTAAAGATTATTCCTTTAGAAAATTTACTACTAAACGAACAAATGATATAATTATCGATAATTATTAGGGAAATGAACAATTTAGAAGACAGTTATTAATTTCTATACGATTTATCGAGTAATCGTTTAAAACGTTTTACGACTTTTGTTATACAAATCTATTGGTTAAGATTTTTCTCTAACAATTGACAAAGAAAGTTAAAAAAATATATATTAAAACCGGCTACACTTTTTTTCAATCGATTATTCGGCTATCCAATTTTATAAATAAAGGGTAATTCCTTTAATTTTTTTAGTGAAAATTGTCTTGCAAAATATAGAATTTTTCTATATATATATTATTTATTTATGTTTTTTGGCCAAAGACCTAATTTTTATTTTTCATTTGTTACTTTCATATTTTTCAAATATCCGAGTATTTAATATTCGCTTAATCGCTTTTACTAATAATTATTAATATAGTTATAAATAATTAAATAATGAAAAAAATTATATAAACTTTTTTATAAATTCATTTCTTAAAATATTTTTGCATAAAATTATTTTTGTATATTATTCAATTATTTTGTAACACTGATTAATTAATCGATTATTTATTTGGTTCTGTTTACGAGTTTGGAAAAAAAATTTGTTTTAGAATTTTGCTTGATTTATAAAATTTTTATCGCACAAACGATTGTTCCGTTTGCCATATTTTAAGATGAAAGGTTAGTTTTTCTATTATTCGGTTATTTGTTCACACAACTGAAATTGAGTTGCCAATAGCGAAGTTAGTAAACACTGCTCATGTTAAAATATACAAAAAAAATTTATATTTTAAAATGAGCGTTGCCTCATTTGCTGCTAGCAACTGAACTTGAGTTAAGTCGCCATCCGTAGTAGACCATTAAGTACTTCTTTTTATGATTAATCGATAATCTGATTAATCGGCTACCATTTTTATTAATTATTCGTTAAGAAATTGTATTCTTTTCATATTAAGATTTTTTCTTTGTATCCATTTAATATTTTTTTTTAATTAATCGATTATTCAGTTATTAAATTAAAAAATTCTTTTCTAATAAATAAACTTAATTATTAATTTATTTTGATCTATAAATAAAACATATAATGGGATTCATTATATGTAATTCAATACTAATTCAATTACCCGATATTCCTTGTGATTTTAGAATTAAAATCTTTTTTTTTATCAAAAAACCATTTTATTCGGAACAATCTAAGATTAATCGGTGACCCAGCTATTAAACGGTGGCACTTAAATGAAGGATTACCGATATTAAAACCAATTTATTAAACTTTTTGTTAAACTAATTACTCAAATATTGTCCCCAATTGCATTTTCCCTCTTTTGTAGTTTTACGTTTATTCAACATTTTTCTCTAAATTTATTTAAACTCAATTCAATTTTATCCAAGAAGTGTCCACTTAAAAGTGTAAAACTTTTTAGGTCGTCTTTGTAATTTCATCTTTAGCAAAATGTGTATGTGTGGAAATTTTGCTTTCGGCTTAAAAAAAAAATTAACTGCTGTCATACATGACAGTAAAAAGAGAGATTTGACTGTATTAAAGACAATATTTGTACAAAATATTTTTCCTCCCTGTAATTACTATCCTGAGCGTCACCCGTGGCTTTATTGTCATCTTAAAGATGATCGTCATTATCGTTTGATCACTTAAAAAAAAAAAAAGCTAAACGGGGGGAGAATCTCTTTATTTTTTTGTAATGAAATCTAAAGGAGGTCTGTGTGTTGAGCGAGTTGGTGATATTTCTAAATTCCTATAATTTTCATTAATTTAAGGTTGTTAAATTCACTTTGGTGCCATCACTTTATTACAGGTAATTGAATGAAACTGAATTAAATTAGTTTTGAAAATTTAATTATCATTGTGTGGTTGTGGTGGCATGTTGAAATGTGGGAAACAGGAAGTGAAACAAAAAGAAAGAAACGAGGTAAATAAGCATTTATTCGTTATTTGTTTAAAGAAAGTGCATTAATTTAAACTAAAATAAAATAACAATTATATATATATAAATATATTCGATTATTCGGTTAGCCAGGATTGCGAATAATCGGTATTTTCTTAAGAAAATAAAGCTTAAATGGCATATAAAATTTAATTTCTAAAAACATTTGATCGATTTTCGGTTTTATCGGTTAACCGATTATTCGGTTAGTATTCGTTTAAAATAAACTTTTGCAGATTCGGCAAAAAAATCGGTATTTCCTGAAAAAATCGTTGTATTACAATTTAAAAAAACCCAATTTTGAAGGTAAAATAGCAGTCACATAAACTGAAGTGATACACATACATAACTTTATATTTCTATTGAAAATTTATCGATTACAAACATTTTCAGCAGAAAGTTTATAGATAACATAAATATTAAAAAAAACAATGTATCGAGTGCGTAAATTTTCTTTAGAACATTTAACGATTGGACATTTCATAATTTTTTTATAAGTAATTTTTTAATTAATAAATTTTCTACAGAAAAATTCATCGAATTAATGAAAGTCCTAGAGAAAATTTATAAAAGAGAAATTTAAGGGGAGGTTACAGTTCGACTGGTTTGGTACAATTTTTTGATACATCGACTCTAAACAATGTTAACTTTGAATTTAAGGTGTATCATGTCTATAGACGATTTATATAAAATCATCAAGACTTATTCCTAGGAACATTTTAACCATTTAACTGTAAAACGTATGGGTCCTTTTGTCCCTTAATTGAAGCGGGCAAAAAGGATGATAGGGCATATAATGGGATAAAATGTTTTATACAAATATTTTTCAAAAAATTTTACTCCAAAGTAAAAAAATAATGTCGCCAGTCAAAAGTCAACCACAAATTATTTAGTGGAAATTGGCGGCCACACTACCGAGCAAGCAAACGTTTGAGCAAACCTGTCACCACTTAAGTCTCTGATTTAACTTAACAGATTTAACTTGACAGAAATTACCAAAACAAACAATGTTTTAAAGGGTTAATTAATATTATTGATAAATTTTAATAGACAATTTTTCTTATAATATTCTTTCGAAAAATATTGCCATCGATAAATATTTTATGGAAAATGTATGTTTGATAAACCTTTCTATAGAAATTTTATGTTATCGATAAATTTTCTAGTGAAAATTAATATCATCGATTAATGTTCCATAGAAAGTTGAAGTCAATTTTCATTAGAAAATGTATGCAATTGATATATTTTCCAGCGGTATTGATGTTTTCAAAAATTATTTGTAGAAGTTTCATGTTATCGATAAACTTTCCGTAGAGCATTGATGCTAGCGATAAATTTTGATGTTTTCGAAAAAATATCTCTAGAAAAATTAAGTTATCGATAACTTTTGTATAGAAAATTTATACTATTTTTAATTTTGTAAGGAAATTGTATATTATCTATAAATTTTTTTTATTCATACATTTTTATAGAAAATTAATGCTATCGATTAAGTTTGTAGAGAAAATTGCTGTTATCGATAAAATGTCTATATACAACGAATATTTTCGGTACAATTTCTAAAAAAATTGTATATTTTTGATAAAAATACTAAGAGTTTTTATGTTATCGATAAACTTAATATAGAGATTTTATGTTATTGAGAAATTTTCCATTGTAAATTGATGTCATCGATAATTTTTAATGTTTTCTATAAATTTTTTTTAAAACTTTAGTTGGCGATAAATTTTGAATAGATAATTAATATTATCGATAAATTTTGTATAGAAAATATTTATTATTGATCAATTTTGTTTAGAAAATTTATATTATCAATAAATTTTGTTTATAATTTTCCTTAAAAAAATGCCGCTGATAAATTTTCTATAGAATATATATCGAGTCGCATTTTGGATTATGTATATCGTAAGCGACAAAAAGTAAATTTTACAGGAGAAGGGTTTTTATTTTTATTTTTCTTAAGCAGTGCAATACTTTATTTGGGTTTTTTATTGGGCTGTTTCTCCGCAACGGTAGAAAGGCTGTGAATTTGTTCGTCATTGTAACGACTACTTATAACCTATTTACAAGAACAAAAACAAAATTTCGATAAATTTTCGCTTCCGATTTTATCGAAAATAGGGCTCGATATGTTTTTAAACATTTTACAGTCGACAAATTTTCTATGGAGAATTGAAGAATTTATGTTTTTTATGTTTTTGATAGAAAATGTATGATTTTTTAATACATAATTGTTGTTATCGATACATCTTATTTAGGAAATTATTTTTATCGATTAATTTTCCCACAACAATTAATACTTTCGATAAGATTTTTATTTAAAACTGATGTTATCGATAAGTTATCGCTGGAAAATTAATTTTATCGAAATTTTCTTTAATAAAATCGATGTTATCGATAAAGTTTCTCTATAAAATGTATGTTATCAATAAACTTTCTTTTAAAAATATATATTATCGATCAATTTTCTGCAGAAAATGTAGGTTATCGATAAGGTTTCTTTATAAAATTTTTGTTATCGATATGTTTTTTTTAGAAAATTAATGTTATCGATATGTTTTTTTTTAATTAATGTAATCGATATGCATTTTTTTGAAAATCAATGTTATCGATCATTTTCTTAAAACAATATATTTTCTGTAGAATATTCAAGCTATCGAAACTTTTTAGCTTCAACTCTAAGATTTGGTTCAAAACACTTTAAAATTTCTTTTGTTAATTTAAAATGTCTTTTGTTAATTTAAAATTTCTTTTGTTAATTTAAAATATAAAATTTTTTAGGGTTACAGAAACATATTTTTGCAACAAAAGTTCATGCTTATTTGGCACTTTAACATCAATTTACTGTATTTATTCATTAGAGTTTTATGTTTATTCTAAGTAAATGCTGTGTTTGAATATAAAATGTACAGAAATTTTTATGTTTTAACTTAAAATGTATTATGTTAAATAGCCTTAATTTAAAATTATTAATTATATTTTCTTTGTGGCTGTTGTCGATTTCAAACAAGAACTTTCTTTTAGCACCTGTCTGTGAAAACTTTCAGCATTTTAATGAATCTGTCCCTTTTTGGCTGTGGCACTTTATGATACAAGGTATAAAAAAAGATCTTAGGAATTGGTAGCATAATTGTTATCTTTTAACAAAATCTTAAATTTAAATAATTTTAAAATATATATTAAAACGAATGTCTTTCCTTGGGAATTGTTTGTAAAGAAATTGTGGAAAATATTGCATCTCTAGTCCTTTGAGAAATAAGTTTTTTATGGAGATGATAAAAATCTTGTTTTATATATTTAAAATGTAATGAAGAAGTTTTAATGAAAGTTTTAAAGTTGAAAAAAAAATGGCGTAAAGGGAGACATTTAAAAGAGGTGAGCGAAAGGCCACCAGCTTTTTTAAAGTCAGTGTTGACCATTAAACGTTTTTTTAATTAAATTAAAATGGTCGTAAATTTGATATTAAAGCAAATAACATGATACTTTATTATTTTGGTAAATTTTTAAACGCAATTTTAGGCTTGTTTTGTTTTCGATCAAAGAACCTCCATAGGACGTTTAAATTTAAATTTCTTTAGCTTGGCTTCTTTTGTAGCTGTATAGTTTTAAGTTATATTATCGGAGAGGTTATATTTTCTGCTAAAAATTATGTAAACTGTCAACAAGTCTAGGTGAAATATACTTCAAAAATTTTTTGTCTATTAAAGACCTCCTTTAAAGGAAAGTCAACTTTGGCACTCCCTATCTTAGCTTGTGACTAAACTACAATGCTTTTATCGATCATACTCTATAATTTTTGAATACAAAGTTTTTTAGTAGAGCTAGTAGTCGAATTTTTAGTTAGAGTAGTAGTTTTTTTTTGTTTGTTTTCGTTTTAAGACTTTACGGAAAAGTTAAGGTTGGCTTTTCATAGATCAGCTTATGTTAAAGCCATAAAGTTGAAAGATTTATTTTCTAAAAGCTTTAATTGTGTTTTAGAGTTTACATAAACATTGTTTATTTTATCCGACTTATAGTCTAGGAATTATTTTAACCTGTTTAGTTCCTACCTAAGAGGTAATAAGGTTTGACACTTTTTAGTTTTGAATGTGGTTTAGCTAGAAAGTTTTTAATTACAGATTTTAAAAGCTTAATTCTTGTGCTATAATCTTTACATACAAAATTTTGAAACCAATCTTCAAACTTAAAAACTTTTTGAGTTTTCTGTTTCATTTTGTCCCCCTGTTATCGCCCTTATGCGTGATTTAATATTTTTTTTTCAAATTTCCCAAACTAAAACATTTTATTAAGAATTTAACTTTTAACTTCCTTGGGATTTACTCAAACTCATTATTCCAAAGTGTGTGTGGCTTAAAACTTTTAATTTTCCAAAAAAAAAAAAAAAACTAAAAATCCACAAAAAAAAACTTTTAAACACTTTTCGAATTTTGTTTAACATTTTAGCTCTTTAGTTACTTCATACCTTCACTAACTATAATACGATACAATAATAATGGGTTTTGGCCAAAAATTAAAACAAAAAATTAATGCCACGAAATGCAATTGGGCAAAACCATTGCATGTCATTCAATTTGCTATGAAAAACACTGTGCAGTAAAAGCGGAAATTATTGCATTTCCTCATGAAATTATGACACTCACATTGAAAATACAACAAAGACAAAAAGAAAAATGTGTTAGCTGTATATTTAATGTCCGTCCGTTTGTATTTTGTTATAATTTTTATTTTATGTAGGGTAAATAATGGGGTTAAAATTAATGATTCCTTTAGTTATAAAGTAATACTTTGTCTCTGCCTGCTACTCTGCTCTCATTATAATGATGGTTATTATTGTTATTGCTAACTGACTGACTGATTGTCAGCCTACTTTATTGCTGGTGGTTCTTTCTTGTTAGTAGAAAAAATAAAAGAATGATAAAGAAAGTAACTCAAGTTTTAATTTTTTTTTTTTAATATTTTTAAAAAGGTGACACTCCATTAAAATTCTTGAAAATAAAAATTCAAATAGCAATTAGATGCATTATCTTGAAAGTTGATTTCCACGTATTCACTCACATGCCATTTTAAAGGGCAACAGAAAAATAAAAGGTATAAATTAAATATTCAAACAAATTATGCAGACAATAACACAATTAAAAGAAAAGTAAAGAGAGATATACAGACGGACGGATGGAAAGCTTTAAATTATTTATGCATTAAAAAATGACAGCTTTGGCCCCTTTTCTACATAAAACTTATAAAAAAATACATATTTTTGTTTGACTTCAACAATAACGTAAATTTTTAAATGAAATTTTCTAAAGAAAATTTACCGATTACTCTTATTTTATATACAATATTTCTCGATAGCAACAGTTTGCTATAAAAAAATTATTGATTAAGTTCATAAATCTTTATAGAAAAGTTGTCGTTTACATAATGTAAAGCTTAAATCATTTTTTTTAATAATAGTTAACATTTTCTTTTGAAAATTTATCGATTACATAGAATTCGATAAGAGAAAATTTTATGATCATATAAATTTTTATAAAAATTCATCGATAAAATAAATTTTTATAGAAAATTCATCAATATAATAAATTTTTACCTCGAACTATCAATAACACCAATTTTCTATAAACAATTTATAGATAACATAAATTTTGTAATGACAATTTATCGATTTTCAATATAAAATGGATCGCTAACTAAAATTTACTATTAATCTACAACCTTAATTTTCTAAAGAAAATAATTCGATAACTTAAACTTACTATCGAAAATTAATCAATAAATTAATTTTATAAAATATTTCGATAATATAAATTTCGATCATATAAATTGTTTTAAAAAATTTGTCGATAACATAAATTTTGCTTAGAAAATTTATTTATCGATCGCAAATATAAATTTTATTAAGAAATAATTCGAAAACTTAAACTTACTATCGAAAATTAATCAATAAATTAATTTTATAAAATATTTCGATAATATAAATTTCGATCATATAAATTGTTTTAAAAAATTTGTCGATAACATAAATTTTGCTTAGAAAATTTATTTATCGATCGCAAATATAAATTTTATTAAGAAATTTTACCGAAAAAATCAATTTATTATAGAAAATCTATCGATAACATAAATTTTCTAAACAAATTGATAATAGTGGTTTTCTATAGAAAATTTATCGAAAACACCAATTTTCTATATAGAAATTTAACGATAATACCAATTTTATATGAAGAATTTATAGATTACATGAATTATCTATGGAAAAATAATGAATAAAATCAGTTTTCTATAGACAATTAATCGATAACACCAATTTTCTATAAAAAATCATCGAAAAATAAATTATCTATAGAAAATTTATTGATGACATTTATCCTCTATAAAATTGTTTATAGTAATCTTCTCATTAACATTAATTTACTACATTCAATTTATTGATTGCTCACACTTTCTTTAGAAAATTTATCGATTGCAAAAATTTTGTACAATTTATGAAGTCTACGGAAAATTTTTCAACTTCATTATATTTGTTAAGAAACATTTATTACGTTTTAAATTAATTTTAAGAAGATCTTAATTTTCGATTGCTTTAATTTTTTTTACATTTTTTAAAGAAAATTTATTGAAACCATAAATTTTTATTAAAAAAATTCATCGATTTCAGCAATTTTTTTAAAATTTATCAATAACAGCAATTTTTAAAAAATTTATCGATAACAGCAATTTTAAAACATTTACCGATAAAATAATATTTTTATAGAGTAAATTACATTTCGGTATAAAATGAATCAATATCATCGATTTTCTATAAAGAGATAATTGATACCATTGATTTTATATAGCCAATTTTCTATAGAAAATTAATCGATAACAGCAGCTTACTTTAAAAAATTTATCGATAATATAAATTTTTTATGGAAAAATGATCGATAACATAAATTTCCCATAGCAAATTTTACGATAACATCAGGTTTCTATAAAAAATATATCGATAAGACAAATTTTTATAGAAAAATTATCGATAGCATAAATGTTTCTGTAGAAAATTTATCGGTAACTTAAGTTTTCTAAAGCAACTTTGTCGTAATATTAATTTTCTTGAAAAAACTAACCGACAACATACATTTTCAACAAAAAATTTTACGATTACATAAATTTATAAAAAATATGTATCGATAACATTAATTTTCCATAAAAAATTATCGATTTCTATAGAAAATTTATCGATAACGTCGTTTATCTAAAGAAATTTTATTTTTAATTTCTATTTATTTAAGTTTATGGTCTAGTTTTTATTTTATAAAAAAGTTAATCTTTATTTTTCTTTCGAATTTTCGTAACTCCGTTGTGTTACGTCTTCAGGATTGAAAAAAAAAAATTCAATCCTGAAGACGTACCACAACGGAGTTACGAAAATTCGAAAGAAAAATAATGATTATTTTTTTTTAAATAAAAACTAGACCATAAGCTTAAATAAATATAAATTAAAAATAATATAATGGATGGTCGAATAATTTACAAAAATATAGAAATTTTAGCGATATTCTATATTCAATTTGCCGATAACATTAATTTTGTATTGAAAGTTAATCGGTGACATAATATTTAATAAAAAAAATACGATAACATTATAACTTTTATATAGATAATTTATCCATAACTTACATTTTATCGATAACATCAATTTTCTTCAGAAAATATATCGATAAGAAAATTTATCGATAGCTTTAATTTTCTTTAAAAAATGATCAATAAGATATAATGTTTTCGTTAATTATCCGATTGCTTTAATTGTTATTCAAAAAATTATCGTTCTTTTGCTGCTAATATAGCAATTACGAGGTTTTGTTCAATTATTAGAATTTTATTTGGTGTTGGCCACAACCTCAATTAATTTCAAAACCATTTTTATTTTGGCCAACAAAACCAACTTGTATAAAATTAATTTAAGTGGCAGTTCTAACATGAAGCGGCCAACCTTGAGGGACAAAATTAAGCAGACATATGGAAGAAAATTACACAAAAACCAAAAAAAAAAAGCTGAAACTCATGTTGCCAGTGTTCAGAGTCGAAGCTTTTAGTGTTGCATGCCAGTGGCATATTTCAGTTGTGTATTTAATTTTTGTAATTTCTTTTGTTGTTGTAGCGTTTGTTAAATATGGCCCATTGTTTTAACAAATATTTGTTTAAGTGTATCATGTTTATTAAGCGACAATTACTCTGGCAAAGGAGCGAAAACAGAACAGAAGGACAGACGGAAAGACAGATATTTTTAATAGCTAATTATGCTTAATGCAATTAAAATAAAAATATTTTAGAATAAAATTTTTACAAATATTTGACGTGGCTACTGATTGTTGCCTTCCAAGAATCGACACATTCGATGTTTAATTTTATGAGGTTTCAACAGGCCCGTCCGTTAGTTTGTTAATTTTTTGCTTAAAAAGTACTTTAAAGTTGGTGGTACAAGTAATCGTAGTGTGGCAAGTAGTTCTAGAGATAGTGTTTCTGATAATTATAACAATTATAAATTATAAATGCTGTGGCATGTGATCTAGTCATAAGTTTTAATTAACTAAAACTCTTTTTATTTTGACTTTTTAAAGAAAACTGATTTACAAATCTTTGATTAGAATCATGACTCTCGATGACTGGAGCCAACGAAAGGTTTGTTATGCATAAAACATCAGTTGAAAAATGTTAAACAAAAACATTTTAATGCATATTATTAATTCTACAAATTACTTAATATTTAATAGCGATTTTTATTATGTTATAGATAATGGATTCATTGTGTTGAAAAATAGGAAGGAGTTCTTGATTAAAATAAAATTTACGATAAAAATTATATATATAAAAAATTTAAATTTATAGTTAAATAAAAAAAAAAAATCTTAAAATCTATTCGATAAATGTTCCATGAATAATTATTGAGTTCCATCAAGTTTCTGAAGAAAGTTATTGAAATCGATAAATCTTATATAGAAAATTATTGAAATCGATAAATCTTCATTAGAACATTATTGAAATCGATAAATTTTCTATAAAAAATTATTGAAATCGATAAATTTTCTATAGCAAATTAATTCAATCAATCAATTTTCTGTGGAAAATAATGCAATCGATAATTTTTCATAAAAAATTAATGAAATCGATAAACTTTCTATAGGAAATTATAGAAATCAATAAAGTTTCTAAGGAAAATTAATGCAATAGAAACATTTTCTATAGAAATTTCATGATATTGATTAAGTTTTTATAGAAAATCATTGAAATATATAAATCGATAAATTTTTAATAGAAAATTAATCGATTCCATGAAAATATATAAATTTTCTATGAAGAATTCATGAAATGGGTAACATTTCTATGGAAAATTCATGAAAACGATAACTTTTCTTTAAAAAATTATTCAAATTGATAAATTTTCCTTAAATAATTAATGAAATCGATAAATGTTCTATAGAAATTATTGAAACCGATAATATATGTCTTAAGAAAATTAATGAAAACGATAAATTTTCTTTATAAAATTTATGATATCGATAAATTTTCTATAGAAAATTTGTGTTTCTAATAAATTTTATATATCAAAAGGTTGTTTCTGATAAATTTTGTATAGAATATACACAATTTGATTATAGAAAACTTTTGTTTCTGATATTTTTTTTTTTTTTTTTATATTTCTTACATAGACAAACATTTTGTTTCTTATAATTTTTTGTTTTAGAAAATATAAATTTCTTATGAATTTTGTTTAGAAAAATCCTTTTTTTTTATTAAATCTTTCTCCACCTGTCCTTCTTGTAGAGATCATTATGACATTGTTAGCACTTGTGTTGTAATGTCAGCAGGTTGTTTTTTTTTTTTTTTTGTTATTGTTTTGTGTTTGTGCCAGTAATGAAATGTTTATTTCCATCTGGTTAATTAACAACTACCAGCAGAAGAGAGATCACGGAGAACTGCAGTTTTTTTCCTTATGGCTGCTTACTGAATGAACACATTGAAAAGATGTTAAAGAGGTTTTTATCAAATCATGAATTGTAAAATGAAGGCGATGGCATAGCGGCAACGGCAAATATTCACTCCGTTAAAGGCAAATACTGGCCGGGTACTTGGAGCAAACATTATCGATATCATACTGACCAATTACTGGCATTACGAGCTGCAACAAAATAACATGTTGCAATTTAAACTAAACTTTTGTTGCAAATGAATTGTTGCAGATCTTCTGGTTGCTTTTGGAGTGTACATAAAGTTTGAATGGGAGTTTTTTTGTTGTTGTTGGTCAAAGACATATCGCGTGCCAAAGTCATAAAAGCTCAGCCAAAAATTAAAGAATGAAAAAGTTTTTTGTTGAAATACTCATGTACAAAAAAATTAAATGTTGATTTAACAGAAGACCCCATTTCCGATACGAATACATATCCACAAGTTGAATTAATGAAATGAAATAAAATTGTAAATGCTTTAAAAAAGAATATACTCTGGGCAATATGATTATGCGCAGTTACAAAGAATCAAATTTAAAAAAAAAAATTAGTAAAAAGCTTAAACTGATAGCCTAATGCCGAAATTACTTTAATTTAAAGGAATTATTTTTAAAAATTCATTGCTGTTAAGCATTTGCTCAGTACTGTTTACTTTACAATTACTAGTATGCAACACCAAAAGGTCCCCTAAGATGCAGCTACATAATTCAAAATGCATTTTATTGTTTAGACCTTATAAAAAAAAAGCTCTGACAAGCACAAAAACCCGTCAAGATTTAAAAATGTTTTGTTTGTGGTTCCTCACAAAGTCGAGCCACAGATAAACAATAAATGAATGCACCCTTTTGTTTGCAGGAAATACTTGCCAATATAACAACAACTACTACAACTACAAAAGATCTTCCAACAGTCAACCGCATTGACAACAACAAGCAGCACAAGCTTCTCAACGTCATCATCATAATCTAAATCATCTCACGTGTGCCAACGAAGGTGTTTAACAACAAGACCCATCTTCAGTTCCTTTAACACAGATGTAGTGCAATAAATGCATTTTTTTTTGTTCTCAGATACACTTGAAATGAAATTTTATCTGCACCTACAGCTTGTTTTACGAACAATTGCGGCTTGAATTTACCAAGTTGTGCATTTTTTTTGTTGCTACAACAAAAGCAATTAATTTATAAGTGAATAAAAAAATCATTTCAATTTAAAAAAGTCGTTTGAATTGTTTTCAAGAAAACATTTCAATTTGCAGAAAAGAAAAGGTAGTAGAATTTTTAATATTTTTTGAAAGAGCATTAATAAGAAAATGGAAAATGTTTCAGTAAATGCCGAAATTAAATTAAGGCCTTGATTGTGTAAAACGCAACACAACGCCAAGAATTATATGGAAAGCAAAAACAAAATCAAAAATATTTTATAACTTTGTTGTTGCTTTCTACAGAACTTCATATTGAATTTTTAAATTTCAAACGCTGCATATCTTGTGGCGCTGAAAATTTTTAAACGCAGTATGAATTTCTGTAGAAAGCAACAACAAAATTATGAAATATTTTTGACTTTGTTATTGCTTTCATTGTTATTTTGGCGTTGCGCTGCGTTTTACACAATTAGGCCCTACATTTTAAGTGTTAAACTTGTGCAATGACAACTTTTTCAAAAAAGTAGTAGAAACACTACTTTATTTAATTTTAAGCAATATTTTTATTTTTATCATAAATCAACAATTATATGTTATTATTGAAAAAAAAATTCCAAAAAAGTTAAATATTTTGAAAAAAGTAGCAAATTTAAAGAACTATTTTAACAAAATTTAATTTCTAAAATTTAAAAATTTTTTACCTTAAGACATTAATCTTTTTTTTAACTTTGACTTCAACATGCACGATTTTCTAATTTTTAACTTTTAAAAAGAGGGTAGTAAAGCTACTACGTTTTGAAAAACTGCTTTAATCTATAATATGTATTATGTACACTTATTTGAATAAAATTTAATTTGATTAAAATAAAATTTATCATTTTGATGAACATATAATTTTTCTATTTTAGTTTTTCCAACTTTTCTAACATTTAAAGGGTAGTAGTAAAATTCTGCTACTTTTTTGGAATTCATAAATAAAAGCATTAATAATAGAATTTGGCAGAATTTAAATTTTTTCATAAGAATATAATTTTTTGTTTAAAATATTTAATTTTACCCTTAAAAAAATGGTACTAAAAATCTACTACTTTTTTTAATGCGCTCTAATTGATTAAAAATAACAGAAATTAAAAAAAAAAATTAAATTTTCATGACAATAGCAATTTTTTTAAATATTTCTTACTTACCATTTTACAAATATTAGTCGAAAATATGACTTTTTTTAAATGCCCATAATACATTAGAAATAATAGAAACCGTAAAAATATAATTTTTAACCAGAAAATTAACGTTTGATGAAATTTTTCCTTTTGAAAATATAGTAAAATTCTACTCCTGACCTTAAAATTAGTAAAAATTCTAAATATTTTTAAAGAATTGGTTTCTTTTATTTTTGGGAAAATATTCATGCGTTAAAAAATAGTAGTGAAACTCTACTACTTTTTTTTAAATGACCTTAAACTTAGTAAAAATAGTAAAAAAAAAATGTGTTCATTTTAACGACTAATACTTTTTTTTTTAATTTTGAATTTTTTCTGTTTTTAAGAATTGTAGCAAACTTCTACTACTTTTTTTAATGAAATTAAAAATTAGTTAGTTTGTTTTAGAAATTGGTTTATTTTTAAATTTTTGGAAAAAATTTCATATATTGTGCATTGAAAAAAAGTAGTAAAATTTTACTACTTTTTTAAAATTGCCTAAAATGAGTACAAAATAATAAGACATATTAAAAAAGTTAGTTTTTTAATATTCATTTTGGGAAATCTTTCACTTTTCGTGCCCCGAAAAAAAGTAGTAAACTTTTTCTACTCTTTTAAAATGACCTTAAACTGAGTAAAAATTTAAAAAAAAAATAGTTAAAAATTGATTTATATTCATGACTATTATTAGTTTTCGAAAAAATTTTCATATATAGTGAATTAAAAAAAAATTTAATTCTACTACATTTTTAATATGGCAATAAAATGAGTAAAAGCTCTAAAGTTGGTGGAAAGTTGACTAATTTTAAAAGCTGTTACTATTTTTGGAAAAATTTTAATATTATTTGCATTCAAACATAGTATTAAAATTCTACTACTTTTGTAGACGACATTAAAATAAGTAAAATTTATAAAAAAAGTAAAAATTTATTGATTTTCACGACTATTATTATTTAAAGGAAAATTTCCATGTTATGTGCATTGATAGATAGTAGTTAAATTTTACTACTTTTAAAAAATGCCTTCAAAAGGAGTAAAAATAATAAAAATTGGTTTATTTCCACAACTACTATCATTTGTTATATTTCGTGCATTAACAAATTAGAACAAATTCTAATACTTTTTTGAAATTACATTGAAATGAGTAAAAATTATAAACATAATGAAAAAATTAAATATTTTTACGACTATAATTATGTTTGGTTCAAAATTGTCATATTTTGTACATTGAAAAATGGTACTAAAATTCTACTACTTTTTAAAAATTACTTAAAAATGAGTAAAAATAATGAAAATTTTGAGACATTTTTTATTTCCACGAATACTATCACTTGTCATATGTATTTAAATTATCCTACTTTTTTAAAACGCCATTAAAATGAGTAAACTTATAAAAATAGTAAAAAAATTGATTCGTTTTCACGATTATTATTTTAAGAAAATTTTTAAATATTGTGCATTACAAAATAGTAGTAAAACTCTACTACTTTTTAGAAATTACTTTAAAATAAGTAAAAATTATTGAACAATTAATTTAATACCACGACTCATTTGTACTATTTCCTACATAAAAAAAAAGTAGAAAAAAATGCTACTACTTTTTTTTAAATGACATTTAACCGTAAAAAACTTATAATCATAATGAAAAAATTATATGTTTTCACGACTATTATTACTATTGGGTGAAAAAAAAAATAATATCTTGTGCATTGAAAAATAGTAGTAAAATTCTACTCCTTTTTACAAATTGGTTTGTTTCTATGACTAATATCATTTTTAACATTTCGTGTATTAAAAATTCTACTACTCTTTTAAAATTACATAAAATGAGTAAAACTTATTAAAATAGTAATAGAATTATATATTTTCAAGACAATTATTATTTTTAATAGTATTAAAGCTCTACTGCTTTTCAAATATGTTTTTAAATGAGGAAAAAAATTTATTTCCACGACTTACACTGAAAAATTGAAAAAAAATTCTACTACTTTTTTAAAACTTACCAAAAATTTACTTTCTTCTCAAAAATTCTTGATTTTTTTGTATAAACTTATTATTATTTTTTTTTTTTTTACAAATTAAACATATTTTATTTGTTCAAGTGGAAAACGCTTGTTGCGACATTTACGCAGATTATACTGGCATAAGCTGACTTGCCGCTATCACATCAGTTCTTTGTATTTTTACAGCTGTGTATTGCAGCCACCAAAAAAAAAAGAAAAGACTACAATGTCTCCAATATATTTTTTTCCCAAAATGCACATAAAACATGAAATATAAATAATCATTTGATTAAACAACTTGATATTTGTGTTTAACAATTATGCCTGATCGCTTTCTCATGACATGGGTCGATCGATGGCAGTTTAAGCGAAATGTTAGTTTCGACAATTCTGCCAGGTTGCAAAACCCAGACAAAGTCAAAATGTTAGAAAGTGTTGCAACATTGTTTAATTACAATTCTGTGTTTATCAGAAGCTTCCAATTTAAAAGAGATCATAATAATGATGATGAACATAATCATCACGATCATTATAATGCTTCACTTTTTTTTGGGGTATTTTTTGAATCCTTGTTTTGGGTTTGTTTTTTGTAAAATGTGCATTTTAATGCACCTGCCTGAAAACATTTTTGTTCCAAAACTTTATTTCTTTTTCATTTTGATTGCTTACCGTTATCACGGTTATTTTTTTGTATTTCTTTAGCAATTTTTTTTTTGTTAAATTTACTTTGGGGCTTTTACGTTATTTGTTTTACACGCTTTGGTGGTTGTTTAAATACACCTTACGGCTTTGTTCTCATTATAAGCAAAGCTTAGGAGTGAGATGAAAGATGTGAGTTTAGAGATCTTTTTCAGAAAGAAGTTTACACTGGTGTTATTTTTTCTATTAAATGAATTGATTTTTTTTTAAAAAGCAGAACCGCTCTACAAAAAAAAAACTGGCAGTTTCACTTTTAAAATCTTATTAATAAAAATGTTTTGCCTAAAAAGGGTCAAAGGTTCAAAAACTAATTATATTTTGACGTCTCAAAAAAAAGTATTCTATTCACCAAACTCTTCTTTAATCGAATAAAATATGTTGTTGAAGAATATTTTCTAGCTTATTAGTTATAGAGCAAAATGTAAACCGTCCTCTGTAAATGATATTTGATTTAACGATCGCTAGAAATTTTTTTCAAAATGCAGCGGATGTGTATACAGAAAATTTGATTGTAATTTCTTTAGTTTAAAAACTGGCAGTTTTATTTTGAAATGCTCTTAATAATTCATTTGTATAAAAATAGATAAAAGGCTGCTTTTTGATAGAAAATTCTTTAAGTTGAAACAAGTCAGAAAGTATAATTGGTCAAGTCCGTCATTTGATACCCACAGTAGAGATAAGCGATATTTCTGTACCTGTGATTTAATCACTGTTACTGAAAAATCACGAATCACAGTTGTGACCAAATTTATCAAGTAACAGGTACTTGCTAAGTCGTTCTTTTTGTTTTTTGTTACATACAAAAATTTATGATATTTCACTGTTTGTGTGGGTAATAGCGTTTTTTGAATGCAATGACGAAAATTGTTGCTATTCCTTTCATTCTCTCTTTTATCGTATTAGTATTTTTTTAAACCAAAGTTTATTTGTTCAAGTATGTACATATGTATGTATATGCAAGTAAACAGCTTTGAAAGCTCTTACAATTTGTTGTTGTTTCTTTGCAAATTAGTTACAAAAGCTCATGCGAAAGCTCGCGCATTGTACATATAGCTTGGACGCACTTGCTATAAAAGAACTAAAAACTGACAAACCGTGATCACAATCACAGTTTTAAGGAGCAGTGCTTTTTAAATCACGTTCACTAATCACGATGTTCTTTAAAAATCACGGGATCGCTAATTTTCGAGGTTTTGCCATATTTCGGAAGTGAAATATGTGTATCAAATTTTATTAAATTATCTTCAAAATTGCGATCCGTACTTTGCTCACAATGTTACTTGGACAGACAACCAGCCAGCCAGCGAGCTCGACGGACGGAAGGACATGGTTAGATGGACACAGAAAGTGATTCTGAGTCGATCGATATTCCAAAAAACCAATATTTTTATGTATCTCATACATCAGCACAAACGCATAATACCTTCTCTACTATTGTGGTGTCGGTATAAGGAAATGCGTTTTTATTGAACTTAAAAATTTAGGATTCGCCTTTTAACCCATTTTTCGCCGCACCAAGTAAACTGACAATTTAATAGCGAAATAAGATTTTAAGAAGCTGACAGAAAAAAACTTTTCAACAAAAAAAAAAAACGGTAAGAGTGCTGGTGATTATAATCACCGGTCGGCGAAAAATGGGTTAAGGATAATTAACGATTTGAGTTTTATTTTCTATAAATTGTGTCCATATACAATTACAATATGTTTAGATAAATGAATTTAGGTTTTTTTAGGTAGAGCTTTTTCAATTTTCTATTAAAAGTCTTATAAATTTGAGTTTTTATAAAACTGGGTCAAAGGTCACTATTTGAATCAAAAGCTTATAACTCTAAAACGAATCACTTTTTTTATTTTTGAAATAAATTCTTTTTTTTTATTAAATAAAAACTTCTTTCTTTATTTAAAATAACTTTTACTTTAGAATCTTCTCTTATATGGAAATTATGAAGCAAAATATTAACCCCTGTATTCTAAGGACCTTAAGGATGGGGTTTTGAGATCTCAGATAATCTTAAAATATACTTGTGCCGTCATTACCAAGTCTGCATACAAAATTTTGACGGAAAAGCTTAGTTTTGCTAAAAATTTTGGTCTTTAGTGAAATAATAAAAAAAAAATCACATTTCTTTGGAAAAATCCGATTCTCAGAGTACATTAATCTAAGTTTAAACTTAATACACATCTCAAAGACCCGACCTAAGTAAAAATTTTAATAAATTGAATAAAAATTCTTTTAAGAAACAGTAGAATTAAAGCCAGATAAATAAGTTAACAACCCAATTATGAATAAAAATTCCCCGGGATTCTTTTTCTTCTCCCATTTTTTCTATTTACAATTCTATTGTACAAATGGGAAAAGGGAAATAACTTCCCGGGAATTTTAATTCATAATTGGCTGTAAGGGTTTTAATTTTTAATACTACCATTTTTGCTTTTGATATCGCTTAAATTTGAGATTTTATAATGCCAGGTCAAAGGTTACCATTTGCTTTAAAATCATATTTCGTGGAAAGGAATTATTTTATTACTTTTCTTAAAAAGGCTTGTCGAAGTCTCTTCTATATTTAAAGAAAAAAAAATTTCTTAATTTAATAAACATCATTTATTCAAAACCAAATTTTTAATCTTCTTTTAAAGTCTAAAAGGATACTGTTATCCTTTTTGAACCTAAAAAATCCTTTGCCTAGTGTAAACCTTGCTTTTGTTTAAAACAAAATCGTTTTTATTATGAGCAGAAATTTAGTTAAGTTTTTGGCGTGTGCCCGGTTTATAAGTGCAACAGCTGCAGTTGTAAAAGCTACAAGTACTTCTTCTTCTTTGGTAACTGCAGGTTGGCCGCAGTTCTCCTTTAGATTCATGCGACATCACACATCCCCCTTTTTTAAGATCCTTGTTTCAGTTTCTTTTTAAGCAGCAATATGCCAGAAATTGGCCAGGTTTCCAAAAGAAAAAGAAGTGTTCAGATAGAGTAGAGAATGTAGCAGTAGCAGCAGCAGCAGCACATGCTAACAAAATATAACAAGATTGCTTTGTTTTTATGTTGTTTTGTGTATTTTTTGTGGCAAAAAGTGCCCTGGCACAGGTTTGTAACAATCATCATATTAGTCAAAAGAAATATAGAATTTTGAGTACTTTTTTTAAATCAAGCTGTGTTTCTGATGTGATCTGATAAAATGAGGGCTTGAATGTTGGTTTGAACTGCAGACCAAGAGAGTCAACTCCTGAAAAAGTACTATTTGTAAAGAGATAAACAAAAAGTATACAAGAACCAGCACACAAAGTACAAATTTTATATTTAAAGTACTTAGTTTGATTCTTCGGATTTTTATTTGTATTCTACACCATAATTTTAATAAAAAGTGCTTTTTTAGAAGGTAATAAAAAAAGTACCAACAATTTTCTATTTTTTAAAAGAAATTCAAAGATTTGGTCTTAAGAAAAGTTTTGACTTTACACTTTACATATTCCCACAGAAAAAAGTCTAACGGTGTGATATCACACGATCTTAATGGCCAATCGACCGGCCCAAAACGTGAAATTATGTGTTCACCGAAGTGTTCTCTCAATAAATCCATTGATTGATGCGATGTGTGGGAAGTGGTGCCGTCTTGCTGGAACCAAATGTCGCCGAGATCACGAGATTCAATTTCAGGCATCAAATAGTCGGTTATCATGGCACGATAACGGCCCGAGTTGCTGCGAATGGCGCCGAATCGACTTTCCACGGTCTTCGTGTACAGTCTCAGCTACGGCCGCTATATTTTCTTCACAGCGTGCTGGACGTGGTCTATTCAGTCGAATATTAGTCAATAATGACTAATATTTGGTGATGTTGCGAATAGAACGCTCAGTAGGCCGATTATGTTGACCATAAGTTGAGCGAAGTTGAACGATTTGTAAATGTTGTTCAGGCTTTTATGAAATGCCAAACAATACTAAACAAAAATAACATGACAGCATGACACGACTCACACGTGATCTGTCAAAAAAAGGCTATTGAAATAAGTATTTCTACTTGAATCACCCAATACTTTAAAAAATACCAGAATTAATATAGTGTCAAAAAAAAAACAAAATAAGTATAGAAAGTACTATATTTGGTACCTTTGATTTGGTGGAAAATTTCACGTTTTCTTTCTTAAAGTCTGAGTTTATTGATGAGATGGGAAAAGAACACGTCATTCTTCTCTCCCTTCTTACCAATTAACTGAGACTTTCTGAAAGAAAACTTTCATAGTGTGAACCCAGACTAAACAGCACGTTATAAGTTTCAATGAAAACCTATTTTTTGTGAGGCTATTTTGGGTACCGGGTAAATCACCGGTATTGAAATGACCAATAAGTTAGCAAAACTGGACTTGGTAATATACTGTGTGAAGACAGTAAGACCTCCAATAGGCTTTTATTTTGGGAAGATTAGGGATTGGGTTCCAAACGGGACTTATCGGGCCTTTAGGTATTAAACGGATTGAAGATTATCGCGGACGTTACGGCCGGTTCTTAGGAAGATCGACTCTGATTCACTAATAGCCAGAAGCAACTACTGCGTTAGAACAATGATAGGTTTTGCCATGATAGGCAGAATGGCGGTGGTAATGGGATCTGACTCGTCGGGCTTATGAAGGTTGTGTGAGGACACAGAGAAGATAGAAACAGTTGAGTACATTCTGTGTCTATATCCTAGGATACAGAACAGCAGGCTGAGATGGCTGGGTAGTAGGTTTATAGGCGAATTGGGAGATGTCTCGGGCTGTGCTCTCGAGATGCTGAAGTAATTCGTAATGAGCATGGTTTGAGTTTTGAGGAAGGTACATTTTTCAAACATTTAAAAATAGAGTCTGAAGATGTACTTGTGGGTAAATACTTCAGAAAATACCAGAATTAATATGGTGTCGAAAATTAAACAAAATAAGTATACAGACTACTATATTTCGAACATTTGATTTGGTGGAAAATTTCAATCAAAAAAGTTTCTTTGGGACCATATTTAGAAAATGGTATCAAAACGGCCTTAAATCATCTATTGAAATTTTTTTTTTTTAAGAATTTTAAAGTTTATTTTTTGGCACCTTTTTACAAAACTCTAATGTAAAAAGTACCGACAAATATGTACATTCAGACCTATTAGGAATTTAAATTGCCAGGGGGATTTTTATTTATAATTGGGCTGAATGTCCATATTTATTGATTGAAAATTTTTTGACATTTTTAAGATTCTTTTTGTAAAAAAGGTACTAAAATGAACAAAAAAAAATAACTAAAAAAATATTTATTAAACTATTTATAAAATCGAAAGCCTAAAACAAAAAATTTATATTTTTAAACAATGGCCCAAAGTGAAGAAAAAAAGTTGTTCTTAATGGTACTAAAAAAGTACCAAAAGTAATTTAAAAAAGTTAAAAGTCATCTTTAAAAACATTGTTTGAATAAAAATATATAAATTTAAAGTCTATAATACAAAATTTTTCCCTTTTTGAAACCCTTTTTTAAAATGACTCAAAAACAAAGTACTAAAAATTTTTTATTGAAAAAATTTTATAAATAGAATTTATAAAATTCAAAATTTCAAGAAATACCTTGTTTTTTATGTCTCAAATAGTACTTTAAAGTTCTCAAAAAGAGAACTAAAAATAATTTGTTTTACTTTTATTGATTCAAAAAATTAAAAAAAACCAAAAATAATTTGTTTTACTTTTATTGACCCAAAAAAATAAAAACGCGAAATTTCAAAAAAGTACCTTTGTATTTTTAAAAAAGTACCTTTGAATTAACTGTCCCGAAAAGTACTTTAAATTGCTCAAAAAAGTACCAGAATCAATCGAAGTATTGAATTAAACATATTTTGAGCAAGTTTCTATATTTTTTTTTTTTTTTTACTTTTATTAACTCAAAAAAATGAAAACGCCAAATTTCAAGATTTAAATAGAAAATTTTGCTTCGTTTTCAGAAAGGTGCTTTTAATTAAGTCTACGGAAAAGTACTTTAAATTGTTGAAAAATATACCAGAATCAATCAAAGTATTCAATTTAATAAATTGCGAGAAAGTTTCTTTAATTTTTCAAAACTTTTTATCCCAAAATGTCTTACATTTATTAAACCCTATTAAAACCCTGTTAATTCATCTCACCTTTTTTTCTATCCCATTTTCTTTAAATTAATAATTCCTTTAACTGCACTGCACCATCGATTAGGATGATGTTGAGAGATATTTGTCAATCATTAAAATTATTTTATATAAGACCAGACACTATTAAGATCCCCTTAATGATTTTGAGGTGTTTTAGTTGTTTTTTTTTTAATTTAACTGATCTTTAAAGAAAGTCTCTTAAATCTAATTGGCGCCTGCTAAATGATCGCGGTTAATTAAGTTGATCAGGCAATAAGACAAGTTTATAACTTAAGGTGCAACAATGTTGTCAAGTTGAATTAAATTGTAATGAAGGTTACAAAAAAACGTCAAAAATCCATTGAGTCAAATTATGTCAATTAGCATCAATAAAGAAATTAAGAGTTTTAATTCGAGTTTTTTTTTGTGCGGATAAAGTAAAAAAATTAAATGATATTTTGGAGCGAATTAATACAAACAATACCAAAAGAAATAACATTTAAGGCTGAAAATATAAAATTTACCCTTTTTAAAAAAAATACTAAAAAAAGTTGTGGTACATTTTTGAAAAAAATTATGAAATGGAATATCTAACTTAGTATATATATCTTTTAAAGTTTTATTCATAAATTACCTTGCTATAAAATATTAGAATTCGAAAGTGAATTTTGTTAAAATATGCCAACGCGATTTCCATATAGGTCGCGTCGGTTCTACACTAAGTCAATATATAATATTTAAAAATTTATAATGAAAAGTATGTTCGTATGTTATGCGCGGCCAAACCGCTTCTCCGATAGCAATATAATTTGGTCCACTTATTCTATGCACCTTCGGGAAGGTTATAGACATTTTACTTTTTTGAAATTTTAAGTGGGCGTGGCACCCCTCCCATACCTAAACTTTATAAAATTCTCTATATCTGGAGAGCGGCAAGAGCCAAAGTTTCGAAATAAGGTACAATCATATTGGTTATCAATACATGCCATAAGACCAAATGTGGGCGGGATTGGAGAAGTAGGAGTGGCAAATCCTATACAAATACAAAATAAAATCGTAGCTGTAAACGTTTCCAAATTTGGTACAAATAGCTTTATGTCAGTGCATGATATCTGGAAAAAAGTGAGCGGGTTTGGAAAATTGGGCGTGGCACAAAATAGATTTATTTATATCTATAGAATGGTTGGAGAATTAAAAATCCGTCAAAAAGTGAGTGTTTTTTGATAAGCGGGCGTGTCATCTCCCATGCAAAGTCTATATGGTGTCCGTATATCTGCAGAACGGCAACAGCTACAGTTTACGAATTTCGTACAACATGTGCCAAGTGGGCGTGGCACAAAATATAATTCTTTGTATCTGGAAAACGGCAATAGGTAAAGGTTTCAAATTTGATAAAAATGGCTGGGTTATCAATACACTACATATGCAAAAAAAAAAAATATTTAGCATTGGATAAGTGGGCGTGGCACCTCCCATACAAAGACATACAATTCTGCATATCTAGAGAACGGTAACAACAGTTCGAACTGTCAAAATAAAATGGCGACACCACCTGCCTTGGTGCTAAGTAGTCTCTTTAACATTCCAGATCCTACACTGATAGAAAAAGCGTCGTAACGCTGATGTATTTTGACATCAGTACTATGACAAGTGTCTTTGTTCTTGACCCCATGACACTTTATATCACTGTGTAGTCAGCCTTAACATCACTTGGACAAATTGTCATCAGTGCCAAAAATTTAAATCATGTCATCAATGGGATGACACATTGGCATCAAATTGAGTCATTGTAATTGGCCTTAAGTCAAATTAAGAGAATATCATTATTTACCTACCCGTTACACGTGTTTGTTTCTGTTTTGTTGTATTCCGCCGTTTGTTAACAGAAGACCATTCAATTATAAGACATGCCCGAGACGGTTTTCGTAATAATTCTACTTTAAAAATTTGAGGTATTTAAATAAATAATAAAAATATTTAATATGGGATTTTTTGCTTCTCATTTTACATTTTAAACATGGAAATAATGTTAATAATATATGTCATCGCACTGATGACAGACTGTCATTACACTGATGACAGTATGTCATTGCACTGATGAAAGCTTGTCGTCACATTGATGACAGTTTGTCATTGCACTGATGAGATGATATATTATGTAATCGCACTGATGCAATATGTCATCGCACTGATGCAATTTGTCATCGCACTGATGACAGTTCGTCTGTACTGATGTCAAAATACATCAGCCTTATAAGGCCTTTTGTATCAGTGTACACAAAATGTGGCGTCGAATTGATGTCGCTGTAGTCATAAGGTAGATAAAGCATAAAATATGACAAAATTTTAGGATGACGTCACTTTTTGTCTCATTGATGCCATTTGTAATAACATTGATGTCACAATTCTGCTGTTAGGGCATCATCAATATAAAGATGCATTTTTGTATGAATGTAGCCGCCTATTTCGAAATCTTTTACTTTCTGCTATGGTTCCTTTGCAACGATATAATTGATCTTTCTTAAAACCACTAAATAAGCTTTTCTTTTTGTGTGAACCATCTGCTTTCAACAATTTCTATTTACATTTTACATATTTCTATTAAATTTTTATTAGTATTTTGTTAACATACTTACAAGCATGTGTACATACATACATTACATACATACATATCTACATATGAAGATAAACTTTGGAATTCGAAAAATGTTTCGAAGTATTGTTAGAAACAACAAAAACAAGAAAATACCACATGGAAGTGTAAAAGAATAGAAAAAGTTATACAACCAAATAAAAAAATAAAGAAAACTAAACAAACATGTAATTTTTGTAAATAGAAAAGGTAGAAAGAAAGAGAGTGAGGAAGAATAAGAAATACTAAAAAATTGAGTTATACAATTATAAAGTAACAGAACTCCCTCATAAATACATATGCGGCTTATAAATTATGTATCTTTAACAAGAGATGGAGACAGAGAGAAAGAAACAAGGGAGAACTCCTAATCCCCCAATGAATAATTTACTTATTTATGACTGAAAAATGCCATAGAAATGATTGAATGAATATTTTTTTTTTATTGCCAAATACACCGAGACAATTTGAAAACCTATAATAAAAGCAAAACAATTGGGTGATTCACAAGGTGAACTATCACGTCATATCGCCATAATGTCCGAAATAATATTTTACAATTGTTTAAAGATAATACTGCTGTGGTTCAATCAAAATAAAAATTGTAATTGATTCCTCACAACTGTACAGTAGAAATCTAAATTATAAGCTATTGCCCACAGCAGTCATGTGTATTTCTTGTAATTATTTTAAGACATATGACTTTACAACTTTATGACAACCTTGTGAATCACCCAAATGTATATTTATGTGGAATTTATATATATCGACATGCTTAATCCAAATATGTAATCGGAATTTATCTAAGTAGGTATGCAGCACGTACATTTTTAATTCTATAATAGTCCATTTACGATACAACAAAATCTAAAGGGTGGTCCAACCAAATCGCACGATGTTAGTTGTAAATAACACACAAAGTTTTCAGAGAATTATCTCACTATCAATATTATTATGTTAGAAGAATCTATGACAATTATGTGTGAAACAAAAAATCGGTCAAATGCCCGCCACGGCTTCGGTGGCAAACCTCTATCCGACGGTCCATATTTTCAATGACTCAGAAACACAATTGCGGTTCAATGACGTTAATGTGCCGAATTATTGTTCTTGGCTTATTGACGTTCACTTTTTCTTTTAAATATCCCCAAAGAAAAAAGTCCAACGGTGTCAAATCAAATGGTCGTGGCGGCCAATTAACATCGCCATGAAGTGAGATAACACGGCCATTGAATTTGTCGTACAAAATAGTCATTGTTTCGTTGGCTGTGTGGCAAGTGACACCATTCCTTTGGAACCACATATCGTCCAGGTCCATATCCGCAATTTCTGGCTACAATCATTTCGCGATAGCGAACACCATTCACGGTAACTGCTTGGCCGACCTCATTTCCGAAGCATTACGGCCCGATGACGCCGTCAGCTCAAAAACTGCACCAAACAGTGTTTTCACATTTCCCACACAGAAAGAAAACCACTCGGAATAAATTAACTATTTTACTAGATTACCCGTGCGAATATTTCGCACCGTTAGTTGTCATTTTTGTAACATAAAATGAAAATAATTAATAGAAATTTTAGTAACTTCAATACATTTTGTTAAAAGTATAAAAATATTAGAAATCATAATATATATCATACATATTTACATACATACATACATATGTTTAATGTTAGAGGTAATGACATGATCATCGTTAACTTTTTGCCCGTACGAATCCTTAATACAAACAAAAATATCTTTAAACGTACGCAATTATATATAACTGACTTAGTAATAAACGGCATTATAGTAAATAGCGGTATTGCCAGAATGGATTTTAATACATACTATATTATGTAGAACTGCATTACTATTAAGCGACCCTGTATTACCACACTTGAACAAAAACATATAATCATAATGACAACAGTATTATCATGCAGTTCTATTAGAACTGCATTACTATTAAGCGACCCTGTATTACCACACTTGAACAAAAACATATAATCATAATGACAACAGTATTATCATGCAGTTCTATATAAAATATAATTTTTATCAATGAAAATATTAATTTTTCAATTTCTAATTATTTTTCGTCATTAGCGTTAGAAATATGCTTTAAAATGAGATATCATTCATTAAATTTGATGCAGTGGTATGGGAGATATTTGCAATCGACAAAAAAAAGTGCTTTAGAAATAATATATATGATACTTACTTTAAGTATAAGTCGTACTCAAACATTCAAGTACGAATAACGCTAAAACGTACTCAAAACAATCCTAATTGGAATAACTTTCGAAAATCAATCCCGGTATTTCTTAAAATAAACAAAAATTCTTAAACCAAGTACAAAAAAGATTGAACTTTTCGTTGGTAGTGCCTCTCTGAGAGTTAAATTAGAAAGTGAGTGTTTTAGTCCCATATAACCAGTGTGGCCATTTTGGCATTTTTGCAGCTAAATTTAGCATAAAAATTTTTTATTTAGCTGCAAAATTTTCATTTTGCACTTGGCATTTTATATAGCATTTTTAGAAAATGTTTTCAGCTTTTTTTTTGGCATTATTTATTTTAAAAACAATTGTACCCAAAATGAAATTTCGTAGGAAAATGGATAATTCTTTTGTTAAGAAAGTAAATATTAGAAATTCCCTCGTTCTGTTGATTGTAAAAATTATTTGCCCTTTTATATTACGATATTAAAGTACAAAGAGATTTCACTTTGTATTTAGATACAAATTCTATAGTTTTACCCCCCATATCATGAAAATATTTTTAATTCATAAATGGCTATTAACGTAAATTATTTTTTATGAATATGGAGGTAAATGTTTAAACAAATTTTTTTGCTTTAAGCTCAAGAAAAAATAATAGTTTAAGAACTTCAAATTTTATCAAACTATAAGAAATAAATTGATTTAAAAAATTTTGTATAGCATAGAAATAAAATCGCTTAAGTTTTGCATGTATTAGGGGTTTGCGGACCCCTAAATTTAAAATTTAATCTCAATTACCTGTGCTACATATTCATATGATCAGATGCGTTACAAAAATCTACCCACTTGTTTAGATATATAAAATGTAAGCATTGTTTTAGCGTTTTTTAAAATCATTTTTAGCATTTTTTGGCCGTGTCTAATGGCAGACTTAGCTGTAAAAAATTTTAAGATCTTGTCACACTGCATATACCTTATCAAAAAATTTTTGTAGCCACTACAACAACACCACACAAGTAGTAAAAAATCGATTTGCTTGTTGTGTGTAGAAACAACAAAAACAATATAACAAGAATAAAACACATTATTTTCATGTTTAAAAAGTAAAATTGAAAGCAAGAGTTCACATTTAGTTTATATTTTTAGTCAAATATGTATATAAATTATGTTTTTAAAGTAAAAATCATATCGGGCATGCACCAACATCATTTGTAATTAAAACTTTGTAAGGTGTGACACGGGTAAGTTAATCAATCATAATAATATTCTGCTTCTTATTTCATTTTTGGTTTATTTCAAGTACGAATTCGGGACTAGATCAACTTTATAGTTCTTGAATCAAGCGCATTTTGGGATTGATTCAATCTCAGTTTTACTTAAATCAATCTCGTTTTCGGATTATTTCAAGTACGAATTCGGGATTGAATATGGATAAGTTCAGTATCTCGCGATCAGTGTGACCAGATCTAAAAAAAAATTTGTAGCTAAATCTGGCATTAGACAGGCCAAAAAATGCTAAAAATAATACTAAAATTTTTTAAAGATTTTTTTTTAAAAATTTATTACCAATATGAAATTATTATTATTCGAAACTAAATACATTTTAGTGACCGATTTTTTAATGAAATTTTAATAAATGGTAACATTTAAACAAGTCGGTAGATTTTGGTAAATCATTTGACACATATAAATATGAAGCACAGGTATTTAAGATTTAATTTTAAATTTAGGGGCCAGAAATCCTTGATACATTTCTATGATATAAATTTTTTTAAATAATTTTATTTTTTATAGTTTAAGAAAAGTGGGAGCTTTAGAATTATTATTTTTCCAGCAGTTTAGAGCAAACATTTTTTTCAAACATTTACACTACAGAATTTTTGTCTAAATACACAGACAAATATCCTTGTACTTTTATATCAGAGGGCAAATAAAATTGCCAATCAACATAATATCATTTCTAATATTCCCTGAATATTCTATTTTTTATCAAGACAGGTAAGATGTTTCTTAACATAAGAATTATCCATTTTCATACGAAATTTCATTTTGGGTACAGCTATTTTTAGTCGAAATTTATTATAACTTTTAAAAAAATTTAAGTAAAATAAGTAAAGCTAAAAATGCTAAAACATGTTCTAAAAATGCTAAATAAAATGCCAAGTGCTAAATGAAAATTTTGCAGCTAAATAAAAGTTTTTAATGCTAAATTTAGCTGCAAAAATGCCAAAATGGCCACACTGCTCGCGATTGAATAATCCGTACTTGAATCAATATTTCTGTACTTGATTCATGAAATCCCGTACTCACCGTACTATTGATACCGCTTCGCATTGATTTGAGTACGACTGGATTGATTTTTCTTTTGAGTGTACAGACCCGGTTTGCTAAAACTTGTGCACAATTCTCCTAATTGCGGACACATTTGGTCGATTATGATGACCAAAAAAATCACGAAGTGCACGATATGTAATTTGATTTGAACGCCTATTTCGTAAAAGGCTTCAACAATCTTAACGCGCTGCTCAATTGTGCACCTTTCCATGATTGAATTTTTCAAACACTGAAGCAAAGAAATGTCAAATTAGGTTGGACAAAAAACTTGACGTTAATGTGCGACTCATTATAAACATCACGCATTATGGTTGGACCACCCTTTTTGGTTTTTGGCTGGATTTTTCATACAAACAAAATCTACTTTGTGACTAGATTTTGACGCAACTATGGGTTTTCCGGTACTAGAAAAAAATGACATTTTGATGAAAAACAATATGGCGGACGGGTTTTTAAAGCTGTTAAAAAAATTCAAGCATTTTGAAAAAATAGTAAAAAAATTAATACGACAAATAATATCGATAAAATTAATAAAGTTGATTATAAATAAAAGTTAGTGAAAATTGTATAAGGCCTATTTCTTTATACATATGTACATATCGAGCCCTTACCGCAAAAAAAAACTTCAGCGACAAAAACACAATTCATAAAAATTTTGTATGTAAGCTAAAATTGTTTTTGCTATAAAATCGTAAAGTTGCCTTATGTAGCGATGATATTTTAGGAGATAATGCAAGTGCTGCCAATAAATTCATTTATTAAAAAAAAAAACGAAAATTTAACATGATGTCGCTTAAGCTATTTTTGCGGTAAGAGCTCGATATGTAAATAAATTTTACACAAAAAACTTTCAGTCAGCTGTTTTGTAATGAAAACAAATTCTCGCTAAGGTGAAAAAAGTACAATGTAAGCGCACTTGATTTTGAGGAAGATTTCAAATCAAATCTGCTAGATTTCACTAAAATGTAAACGCGCTATAAGCAATTTTTGTTTTCATGAAATTGTTTATATTTCGAAACTGACAGCGGTAATACGACGCCTCTCTTCTTAAACCACGTAAGAGCCTCATTTTTCATAATTTTTCTTATTTTTCAGAAAAAGAAAAACACCTAATTATTTTAAAGTATGGGTTTTAAAACAATTTTTTTTTACTAAAAAAGATCCTGTTTTAAGTAAATTTCCACAATTTGCAAGCGATCTGCTAGGAACACAACTGGGACGAACGACGAATTTCGCCCAACACGACGAATTTTTCCGTAAAAATTCGCTGAGTAAATTCGTCGTATGAAGCACAATAACGACGAATATTTGGCAGCTTTTATAATTGAGAAAGTTGATTACTGTTTGTGCAAAGAGAGAGAAATAGTGTGACCATATTCAAAGAAATAATGCTTAAAAATAAAACCATAATCAAAAACACAAGTAAAAACTATTTTTATAGCCAAATACTTTGTATACTTATTTTATGTGTTAATACAATAAAAAAAAAACAATTATTAAAGTAAGAAGTAACTTTATTTACTAAACTACTTCTTAACTAAAACCAAACAAGGTCACCTAGTACTGATTTGTTCGTCGTTCGCCGGCGTATTTAATAGAATTAAATCTATTTAAAGTTCGCCGCGTCTGGCGAATTTTTGCCGGCGCCCTGATTGTGTTTTCATATACACAAACGTCTTTTATTTTTGGCGACGAATATTCGCGGCCAAAAATTCGTCTTTCGCCCCAGTTGTGTTCCTAGAAATAGTCTGGCGTTATATGATCCATGATGACTTCCCAAACAATTCTGAACAGAAATGTCAACACAGTTTGACATTCTCAGCTGTCAAACAATAGTTATCGATATCGAAAGTTGTCATGCTGCTAAAGGCCGGTATTCACTATCCTATTTAGTCGCACGATATGTCAAAAAAATCGTGTGTGCTCATAATGTATGACAGTGTGGCTTAAAAATTAATTGAGCGACAGATTTTATTGACAGTCTGTCCGACTTGCAAATATTTATAAAAATTTTCATAAAATGATAGATTCTATGCGATCAGAGTTGCATTTTCTTGTAAAGTAGCTGAGTCATTTGAGTTTGCATCTTTTTTGTGGGATAGTGTGGCATTGACAGCAGATTTTGCAGACATTTTTTTATGTCGGATAGAATTCCGTCAGATTTTCGTGTGAATGAATCGTACGATTATGTAGGATAGTGAATACCGGCCTTAAAAAACACCCGATACATATTTTAAATACAACTGCTTTTTTTGAAAACCGATATTTATAAAAATAATTTTCCAAAATTTCACATCATAAAATTTTAGGAAACTTTCAGGAAATATAGATCGAAACGCTGTTACAGAAAAATATCTTCCAAAAAGTGTCATCTGATCTTTACAGAAAAAATCGTACAAGTTCATTTCATGTCAAATTTTTGACATTATTAAAATTGTCTTTTAAAAAAATGTCAATTTTTATTTATTACATAATAAATAAATTTTTATATATGAAAACATAAAATCGTTTATTTCGTTAACAAGCGGTCCTAGAGCAAAAAGAACGAAAATTTGTGATCACTACAAAAATTTAATATTATACCTCAAAAATGTATTTTTTATATGGAAACAAAAAATCGCATTTATTTCGTTAACTGGAGGTCCTAGAGCAAAAAGAATAAAAATCTGTAATTACTACCAAAATTCAAAACTTAAAAAAAATTATAAAAATAAAATCGTAATCATTTCGCTAAATAGAGGTCCTAAAGAAAAGTGTCTCCTGATGAGTAATTCAAGTCTAATTTTCGAAATGAATTAAGATTTAAAATTCGTTTGATTGTATTACGAGTATCTCAAAATATTTATTTTTTCAAATTTCCTGCCAACTCTCTTAACAATTTGTTTTATTCCTTTTAAATTTTTTCCAGTGTATTTCGATTTTATCTCTTCTAAATTTTAAAAAAAAATTATACCTCTGTCTTAATTCATTCATTCATTAGGACTAGAGACAACAGAATTCGTATTTTTTTCTTCTTCATGAATGAATGGCAAAATGTAATCAAGACCTTGGAATTCTTTTTTTTTATTGTTGCCATAGTAGTAAATAGTGAGATAGTAAAAAGTATATTTTGAATTGTGTGTAAAGTGCTTTGTGTCAAATTGACATTGTAGGAAAATGAAGAAGAAACAAAAAAAAAAAAAATAAAAGGTTTGGAAAAGATAAGAAATTTTTTTCAGAAAATTTTTGCTTTTGACTGACAAAAGAACAATGTACGAGGTATCTGATAATCATGCTCTGATTAAAGTGTCATTGATTTCAAAATTTTCTAAATCTGTAAAAGAGTTTGGCAAGACATATTGTTGACAAGTAGTATTTTAAATTAACAACCCCTTTCCTGAGTGAATGAAAAGATTATGAAATGACTTAAATTCAATTAGCAAATTTTTGATTTTTAATTTGTGATAAGTTTAAGGAAACATAAGAAAATTTCATTAAATGCTGTTTTTCTAATCGAAATTAAAATTTCTTTTAGAAAAAATTTAAAAAATGTTGTGGGGCGTAAGATATTTTCTCTTTAAAAAAATGCATCTCTTAAAATCTTCCCACGATCTAGAAAGGCAAAATCTATGCTTTTCATGGATAACCGCACCGCGTATATCCATTTTTTCGATTTTGAGATGTTGCTGCCATATTGCTTAATATTAAACGCTCTTTACATGGTTCTTAAAATTTCTGAAAAAATATGGAGCGATTCCGATTTTTCAATTTCAAAAAGTTCAATACCTCGCCCATAGTTCGATCTATAATAATTTTCCACCCTCCTGAAAAATTTGATTTTAAAACACACGCGGTTACCCATGACAACCACAGAAATATCAGTCTAAGGCGAATTCACTTTATGGGTGGCGTTGAAAACACAGCTAAGCTTTAAGCCTTTAACTGCAGCTTTTCTTTGAATCTATTTACAGTTTTTACACAGAAAAAAGTTTTTTATCAATTAAAAAAAATGGTTTAAAAAATATTTAAATTTAATTAATATGATAATTGAATCAATTTTTTTTTAGTTGAAATAAAATTAAAAATATAATTTTGATTTAATTAACATTTTAATTGTTTTGAAAAAAATTTTTAATTAAAATATTAATTAAATATCAAAAAATATTAATTGATTTTTTTTTTCGTTTAAAATAAACTTGTAGAATTGTTGTTGAGAATTGTCAATATTTAATTAAATAAATTAACACATTGTTCGAAATAGCAAAGTTTTTTGATTATTTTTTTTATTAAAATTAAAAATATCATTTATTGAAAAAAAATATTCACAATTTTACAATTTTTAGTAATCAATATAATCATTTTGGTTATAGGTGTAAAATCAACAGCTTATTTGCTTGATATTATGAATTTGGTATACATTTGGGGATTAGAGAAAATTTTTAATTTTTTCTGTGTAAGACATAAATGCCTTTAACGCAGCGATTTATCTTATCAGCTTGATTTTACACTGAAAAAATTGTCCAAAGTTTTTCACCAATTACAGCATTAATCAAAATTAAATCAGTTTTTAGAAAAAATGCAATTAAGTGAATTACACGTTTAATCAAGTGAACTAAAACTTTAATCAAGTGAATTAAACGTTTAATTGCTACTATTAATTGCTTGACTGGTGCAAATTTAAATAATTTTTTAATTAATTTCACAAATTTTTTAATTGAAATAAATTTTTAGTTTTTTCTGTGTAGCCAAAGGGCAACAAAATGTATTTTAACGGAGTCTTATCGATACCGGGATACCTATAGATGAAAAGTGTCGCCACTTTTGAAGATATATAAGTAATAAAACCATGCAGAGGAAGAACACATGCATAGTTTTAAAACGAGTATTTAATGAAGGAACCTGAAAAATCTTCTTCCAGTCTCACTTTGGCAACCTGATACTTACCGTTTTCTGCACATATGCAATAAACCGCAGATCTGCCAGGGGTTTGGATGGACTAATGGTGGTCCAAGTCAAAATATGTGTTCAGATGTACTTAAAATGTTACTCTACTTTTCCCAGGTGATTGTGCGTAGGCGTCTTTAGAACTTAATTTCTCTCTAATGGGGGATATGCGGAGTCAATTAATTACCTTAATTTTGTCTTATCTTTGACATATCTGGTACCAAGAAAACCTATAGCAGCTATGACTTTATAGGTGCTGGATTGGTTGTTGGTAAGATACTTTTGGTGTGTAATTTATACCCAGACCATAAATGCTATAGCAACACAGAATCCTTTGTACTTCATACTTTTTTCAATTGACAACTAAGTTGATGTACAGGTATTATTATGAGCTTTGTCCCATAACGAACGTTTTAAATGTTCTAGACAAAGATCCTATAGAAGGACAAAGTCACTCTATATTCTAGTGAGATATTGCCAATGAACTTTCAGGTAGGTAAAATTTCTAGACACTACACTCTCTGCACACCCCTATAATGTATAAAAGAATTGTGCAAGAATACAGTTTAATTTTATGACCTTCAACTTCCTGGCAATACTGGAGCGTTTAAAGTTCCTTTAGATCTAAGGAAAATAGACTGTGACTCTTCTGGTAGGCATAATTATAAGAAACTATTATCTATGATTAGGTATCCCTTATATTTGGATCCCCTGCAGTATATAGACGAATTGCAGGATGAGTCAGATCAATATTTTTTTGAAACTCTCCGGCACTACTGAAGCTGAGAAAAATGTTTCTTTCTGAACCTAAGGAAATTTTACTATGTGTACTTTTAAGCATTTTAAAGCAGGACCGTAACAGTTATTCCTTAAAAGTTAGATGATAACAAATATTTTTTGATTTTGATTTTTTCGATCAAAAATAAAAGTTATTTTTATGATTTTTATTTTTTTAAACAAAAATAACAGTTATTTTATGATTTTTATTTTTTTAAACAACAATAACAGTTATTTTATAATTTTTATTTATTTGAACAAAAATAACAATTATTTTTTGATTTTTATTTTTTCGAGCAAAAATGAAAGTTATTCTTCAAATTTATGTACGTGCTATAATTATTTAGTTGACTTTAAATATTTATTTTATACGCATAAGAAATCCCAATGATGATCACACATTTAAATAATATTTAAAGTCAACTTAATAATGATAACACGTACATTTCGTTAGAGAATAACTTTTACTTTTGCTCGAAAAAAATTGAAATCAAAAAATAATTGTTATTTTTGTTCAAAAAAATAAAAATCATGAAATAACTGTTATTTTTGATCAAAAAAATAAAAATCAAAATATAACTGTTATATTTGTCCAAAAAAAATCAAAATATAACTATTATATTTGTTCAAAAAAATTTAAAACAAAAAATAACTGTTATTTTTGATCGAAAAAATAAAAATCAAAACTTTAAAAATTGTAATATTTTATGATAGAAAAGTTCATAAGGATCCATATGGTATACTTGAATCAGTTTGCCAGCATTTAATTCCATATACTTTTTTTGTTTTAAAATTTCAAAATAACTGTTATTTTCGGTCCCTGTTTTAAAGAGTTTTCAATGCTTCACAAGTTCCAAGACCTTATATGGAAGTATACAGGATTTATTGCATAGAGCACTATAACGGGCTTTTTGCTCTACAGGTATTGGTAGGTTTATCAGTTTAACTTCGTTTAAGCAATTTTAGCTTGGTTTAAGCAACTTAAACATGGTTTAAGCAATTTTTACTTGGTTTAAGCTTTTACTTAAAAACGATTCCATCTTAGGAGGGTTCTTTTTTTTAAGATCCTTGAAAATTTAATTCAAATAAATTTAAAAAAAAAAACACTTAAAACCATAAAACTGTAAACATTTTCTGAACACATTGACAGAATTTCATTAAAAAATTCTTAATAATTAGTATTAAAAACATTATGACTTTGGTAACATATAATAAAATATTTAAAATGAATTAACAAAACAAAAAAAAAAAAAAAAATTCAGGAAGAAACTTCCACAAAGGCCTCAGCAAGCAAAGAAGACAAACAGTCGGTACTTAAACATCAAAGAAATTTTTGTTTAATATTAAGAAAAAAAATTTAAATTGCATATTAAATATATTAAAAAATATTAAAATATAAACGAGTGTTTACATTAGAGTTCTTTTCCCTTTAGTTTGGTTTGAAAGGATAATATTAGAAATTATGATAGGACTTTTTTTTATTATAGCACAAATATAAAAAATACAGTATAAGATATAAAGAGATAAACCAAACGTTTGGTCATGGCTAGAGGTTTTTCTTCTAAAATGTGTTCTTCTTCTTTAAAACAAAATGTTTAACAAAAAGGCTTAAAGGATTAAAAATAGCAAACAATTTTATAACAACAAAAACACAATTCATTTGTATTGAATTTTTAACATTGAATCCAAATAAAAACTGCAGGCCGTGTCTTTTGATCCTGGCTAAATTTAATTCAATTGTGTGGCCATATGCCAAAAAGAAAAGCTTAAAGATGTTTTAAGGCAGCCAGAAAGAATTGCAAGCAAAAAAAAACAATATTTTATAGCACGCGTTAAAAAATAAACAGAATTTAGTTTAATTTTATTCCTTTTTAAAGATCAAAGCGTCATTTGTATACTAAAACCCCGGCACCAGGGACTCCTTCAACTTTGTTGTACAATTGCGAGAGTTAAACAAAAACAAAAAAAAAAAACGATCAAAATTAAAAACAGGTGCAAAAAGTTTTTTGGCAATTACCCCCAAAAAGAAAAAAAAATCTACAAAAAATGTATAAAAAGTAAAAAAAGTTTTATAACTTTTTAATGACGTGCTTTAAGTATTATAAGTTTGCTTTAAGTTTTGTAACAACCACTTGGAATTTTGCCTTCAAATTTAATGTTACCCTTTGAAATGGTAGACATTTTTGCACTTAAATATATTTTAACTCAAAATTTTAATATAGAATATACCTCTCATTGCTCGTAGTTTTGGTTGGAATAGGTGGAGTCGAATTGAATTTAGGAGAGTATCAGTCGTGTGGACCTAAAAATATTGCGAGTACCAATGCTCCCATGTGTGAACGCAACTAACACACACAGGTGACAAATTGAGTTGATAATACAGTAGAATCATACCCCGCTCCTTGCAGTTGGAGCTGTTTAACCATCGCTGCTGAAAGGCAAGTAGCATCTGTTGATGCTCCAGCACTCCGAACTTTGGGTGCGCCGGTAGGCTAGCTGGTAGTGAGCTTGTCTATCAGTACCGGTGTTGCGGGTTCGATTCCCGCCAGAGGCTCTGGTCTCCGAAGAGCTTCGCGGGATTAGCGTAGGAATAAAAAAAAAAAAAAAACTTTCCTACAGTGAGTGAAAATCATCTTTTCGCGGTGACTTTTAAGGATCTTCTTTCCTGCAATTTTGGTACAAACAACAGCCACCACGGGATTTCCGAAGGAGCCTCACCAACAACCTGATAAGGACCGAAGTTCAAAAGGCAACTTGTCTCCGTGGTATTAGTTAAGGATATCTGGTTAGCCGCGATCAAGCTCTTAGAAAGAAGGAAGACCTGCCAATTTGGCTTCTACCGAATGACAGGTATGGGCTGCAGTTGTTAGAAAATAAAAGGGAAAATAATGGGGAAAAAGCGCTAGATCAGTCAAAAATATTTAAGAAATGCGTGATTTATGTAAAATTTTAATCATCTATTGAGAAATGTGGTAACAGATTTACATGCGTGCCTGCCATATGGCCTTCTCTCATGTTGGATCTTAATCACTGGGTGACCATTTATGCATTTACCAAATGCCCCCGTATGTGCACAGATACTTCACATACAGATAGCAATTTTAAGTGTATAATGACAAAAGGTATACACTTGGCCAATGTTTAGAGGCCGGAGGAGCTTTCTTACCTCCACTGTTATATTAAAATCCAGCAATATCTATCGAATAGCAACATAACCTAGGGAGAACCTCCGGTCGAACTTTCCCACAAGTGTGAAAATCCCTCCATGTGGAAGTCTCCCTTCCCGCGGTTTTGGGTATACACCACAGTCACCACGTGATCCCCAAAAGTTTCCCTTTGTCAAGAAAGTACCCTGCCGTTGTTGCCTTTCGTTAATACACGCAATTGTGCCGGACAAACCACTTCTTTGAAAGGCTGCTTTCCAGCAGAAAATCAAGGCTCCCACAAAGACAATCATCCCAAAAGATAGGAAGCATTTCCCGCAAGGAGCTTACTAACGGAAGCTTTAAACAATAGTCAGACTGGTGCCTGCCCACGAGGGGCTACGGATTCGTCTGGTACCGGAGTATAAGTACTTTGGTGGGACTTAAATAGCCCTGCCACTTTGGATTTTTGTCACTGCCCAGGAGGATGTAACACTAAAAGGTGAAATATTCTCGAGAAGATCCCAACAATAATATTAATTTATCCAAATGAAATAATTTTAATATATTCAAATGAAATAATATCAATTTATTCAAAGTATTAGACATCGTTAGGTAGGGCTTTTTCCCATCATTTCGCCAATATACAAATTATGCGACTAAAGAAATTCTCATTTGTTAGAGTCCAAAATCGATATCCTGTTCTTAAATAAAGCGTAGTTCAGTTAGACCCTTTTTCATCGATTGAAACAAGTGGCGTTAGGGCGGAATAAGGTCTGGACTATTAAGCTGTTAAGACAAAAGGCGCTAACTCTATTTTCTAAATCTGATCTGGCAATATGTGGACGAGCGTTGTCTGATGGAATAGAACGGCTTTGTATTTAGTCGCAATGGAATAGAACCGCTTTGTATTTAGTCGCATATACACTTTTTATCACATCCTTCCAATATTTGCTAGAAAATTTTTCAAATGGAAGACATTCTCGCAAAATAAAGATATAGAAACACTTGTGTTCACTTCCTCTTTGTAGCAATTCACTCGTTTCATGCGTAAAATTTTACAGGCTTCACATAAGATTTCTTGCGTTTCGGGTTATCGTCATGGTTTCATTTTCATGGCCAGTAACAATTCGGTATACCATTACAAACATTCAAAAACTTGTTCACTGCATCACTTGTGTATTAACCAATTTCCTTGGCTTAGATCAATTCTGCTGCTAACAAAAGTTTTTAAGCTGCTGCTTAAGTGGCTTCAAATGATTTCCAAAGTTCTGCTTGATTTTAACAACGAGTTTTATAAATTATTGCCTTCAATTCTTCATTTTCAAAATTGTTTGGCTGACCTTCGATCATCTTAAAGATTCCCCGGGAAAATCAGGTGCAGCCAATAGCTGGAGTTGGGCAATAATCCAAAATTGACAGATTACAAGAGATCTTCACGGTCTCATGCGATCGCGGCTGACCAGATATTCTGTCTGGTGCCCGGGAGTCCGTGGCACTAGGGGGCTATTATATTAGTATGTTTCTTGCGGGAAATGCTTTCTGTCTTTTAGGAAGATTGTCTTGAGGGAAGTTTCGCTTTTCCGTTCAAGGATCAGGTGGTGGTTGTGGTTTACTGACCAAAGTCCCGGTAAGGGATATCCTGAAAACCCCACCAAAGAGCTGATTTTGCACCACTTCTGGAAGAGGAAGTCTAAGAAAGGATCATCCCAATGTGCTGTTACTGCTTAATAGATGCTACTTGAATTTTTTAAAAGCAGCAGAGGTTAGACAGCTCCAACTCCTAAACAAGAACACTCCAGATCCTCCGTAAAGTAGGCCCTTTTGCAAGTTTCTATGTAAACATTTTCCATAGCTGACCTAGGCCGTATTTGACTTTCGTACCAAAATACCCGGCTTTAAACCGCACAAACCATCACTCGCAAGTTGATGTCGATGGAAAATATTCATGATGATGTACGAGGATCAATAAGGCCATGACTTTTCGAACTTCCTTCGTAGTTATATGAAATGCAACACTGCTCCCATCAAGTACCACCTGTTAATAGACTACTGTCAGGTCGAAAAAATTCACGATATGGTGTTGGCCGATCGAAGAGTGAAAGTGCGTGAGATTGTTGATGCCATAGGCATTTCATATGGCAGTGTGGTTTCGATTTCAAATGATCTTAACAATGAAATTATTGGTCAAACAAATGCCTATTTTATGGACCTCGAAAAATCCTATTTTTTGGAAGGGGTACACAAATTTAAAAGGAGATTATGTCGAAAAATAAATTTTTTTTTTTGTAGAAAAAACTGTGTTTCATTCAAAAGTCACGGACCGCCCTCGTATCGCAAGCAATTGATGTGAAGTAAAGTAAAGAGAAGTAAAACTTCCCGCAAATGATACTTCGTTCAATGACTAAAAAATAATAACTGACAAATGTTCATCATCCAAGACACCATATAAGCTATTAAAGACACAGACCATATGGTATTAATCGGTCCACAATGGTCAAAATTTAACGAACGAAAATATACATATAATTTTGTTGAATGGTTTGACATTTGTAGTAGGCATTGGTAAAAAAAGAATCATAAAATATTATATTATGGAGAAGGGTATAAAAGATTCGCCACTGCTGACTATTTCATATTTATTGCTTTGACCTGTAAGAATCCTTTTATATTTTTGGCAATTGCGTGTAATTTTATCGCTTTCCTTATAAAGATGATTTTTTTTTTATAAGGATCGTACTCACCCTGGCTCTCAGTCGACAGGATTATTGTACTGTTTTTTTCCTTTTTTTCTCATTAACTGTTAAAAAAAACGACAGAGTAAGAGAGAAATGACAAAAGAGAGTGCAAGGATCAAAGCCAGCTATAAACATTTTAATACTGTCCTTTTTTATCTTCTTAGAGATCTTTACGAGCTTAGCATTTTTATATTGCTCAAAATGTTTTTGGTTGTTTTAAGTTCATTTTCTTCGTGGGCTTAAGTTTTTCAATTGCCAATTAAAGTCGGTGGCTTTAAGATCATTGACTTTTGTCAGGCAATGCAAATGTACAATGACTTTAATATTATTATTACTTTTTTCGTTTGTTTCAAGAGTCCTTTTAGATGATCCTTGTTGTTATTGATACTGCTGGAAAGCAAGAGCGAAAAAAATGGAAATTTTTCCCAGTGAGTTATTTCTACAGAAAATCAACGAAACTTTTTTTTCTAAAAAAATTTAATACACTTAATGAAGCTTGATTTAGAAATCGATTGAGATTGAAGTGATACTAAATCAAATTTAAAACTTTTTTCAATAAAAACCAAATTCCATACGTTTTTCTGTTAGATCTTAAAAAATGTCACTTACATTTCAAGCGTTTCACTTAAATTTAAGCCTTTCTTTTAAATTTTAAGCAAAAGTTGTTAATTAACGAAAGTTCTGAAACATAAACGAAATTTTTTTTTAACTTAATTTAATTAAATGTACAAATTTTTTAAAATAAGAGTATTTGTTTAGAAAGATTTACCAGGCCAAACTACGATTTTAATTTTTATAAAATAAGTAAACTTAACGAAACTTTTTTTATACTATTACTAGTTTAATTATTTTTTGACACATTTTTTAAGTCTATTAACTATTTTAAGTTAACGCAGGTAAAAAAAAAACTTGACGAAACTTTATTTCAAAACAAAATGATAATTCAAATTTCAAAAACTAAAAGAAATTTCATTAACTCTTTAATGCATTTTTGTATAATAAACTGTTTTTTATAATTTAGGTAGAAATATTTAATATAAAGAAATTTTCTCAAACTTACGAACTTTCACTTTTAATATTATTTGTGTATAATATTTTATTTTCCTTAAAATAATTTGAAAATTTTTACAACTAAACGAAACATTGTACTTTGAAACTAATTGTAATTTGAATTATTCTTCAACATATTTTCTAAATGCACAGACACTTAATTGATTTAGCACCGAAATTTTAAACTAAACGAAGATTTTTAAAATTTTACACAACTTTGTTTTACAATATTTTATGTAAATAATCAGGCTCGAGGTCTGTGTTTAAAATATATGTTTTACAAAACTCAAAAAAAAAACTCAATGATTTTAAAAGGCTTTTCCATCGAAAACTATATTTAAGTAATAAAAAGTCAATGGTATTTAAAGGTATTCAATGAAATTTGGGAATTTCCCAGCAAAAACTTTACTTACCTGGTAAGTTAGCAAGTAACATTGGAGACATATGAACACTACTTATTTTTCGGCTGAATAACTACTTATTTTTGTTCGAGTTGTCCACAGAATTCAGTAGTTACAATACACTTACTTGAAGTCACAAAATATCTAGTTATTATTTAATTGGCGCTAGTTAACAGACCTAATAAGTAGTTATGGAGCTAGTTAACAGTAAGTAAATATTTAGTACTGAAAACAAGACAATTAATAAGTAGTTATATAGCTGATGATTAGTAAGCAAATATTCATAACTGAAAATAATAGTAGTGAAAAGTACTTACTGAGGTCATTACTAGCAAGTAAATATAAAGGTTTTCAGAATAATAACAATTGTAATGACAACTACTTACCAGGTAACGTATGAAATAACTACCACCTATTACCAAAAAGTTTTTCCTGGGTTATTTCAATTAACAAGCAAAATTTTACCTATACACAGATTTTGAAAACCTACCGAAACTTTATTTTTCACTTAAATTAATATATGGGTTAAAAAATTAATTAAATGGTTAAAATAAATCATTATAATTATTCATAAAATTAAAACTTAACGAAACTTTATTTCGAAAGCCATACATAGCTACATTTGGCTACAGTAAAAAAAATTAAATAGCTAAGAAATATGCATGTATATGATTTTAAGTGTAGACAAATTTTTAACTTAATCATAATTTGAAAACTTAACGAAATTTGTTTTAAATAATTTTTTTAACTTAATTATCAAAGATTTTAATAATTAAAAATTAAATTAAATGCTTATAAATTATTTTATTTCAATATATTATTGTTTTAAAGTTTTACTTTTAAATTGAAAATCATTTAATAGCCTTTTTTATAATTTGGCAATATTTTACTAAATTATCTATAAATGTACTCTTATTTTCGTAGATAATAATATAACATTAAACGTATTGTCAGAATCTTAAATAAACGAAGATTAGAAAACTTAACGAAACTTTTATTTTTAATTTTAAAACAAATAAAATTAATTTTTTTATTTTTTGTCTAATTTTCAATAAAGTTGTTCTGGTTTTTACAGATAAAAATTTAAGAAAACTTAACGAAAACGTATTTATGAGATCAGAGAAGTTCTATGAAAATTTAAAGCACAAATTTTTGACTTCTTGAAGATATTTGTAGTATTCGATGTAATAAATATTTTTTTATTGATATGTGCGTATAAAAATTCACTTAACGAAATTTTTCGATTTATTATTTATACCTTATCTAGACTAAATTGTTCGCTGGTTTATATTGTTTTATTAAAGGAACTAAAAATGTCTTAATTTTTATTAAAAAAAAAAACATAATTATTTCCCCTCCATTTAAATATTATTACATAATTTTGATTACATAAAATACTCAAAATTAATATAAAAAAATATTTCAAAATTATTAGTAATAAATTATATTTTAAAATAAAAATATATTATTAAAAAACATTATATCCTTTAATAATCAACTTCTGGATAAGATTATAAAACAGTACAACAATTTTGGGTACCAAAAAAAAAACATCAAAAATTAAGTCATCTTTTTATTTAAAACCACAAAAAAAAACTCCCCCTTTTTTTAAAAAACTTTTCTACCAAATGCAACAACAACAAACACGACCCAGAATCTAAATGCGCAATAATGGCGATCGCTTGAATAAATAAAATAACAAAAACTTCAAAAAAAAGCAACAATAAAAACAACAACATTACAAATAACAACAATAATATAAAGTCTTCACACGCAATTGCAAATTTTATATTAAAAGCAGCAAGAGCAAAAACAACAACATTTAAAATTGCTCAAATTTATTTCGAAATAAATCTGACTCTCCCATATTGAACACTAATGGCAACAACAACAGCAACAAACAGAGATTTCCCACATTGTTAAATCGTTTATTGATACTAAAACAATGAAGAAGAAGAAGAAGTAATATTCTCCCGCAAACACTAACACACTTACATAAATGTGGGGAGATTTGGGTGTGAGAGACCGGTACTCAGATATTTTTATGGAAAATCTTTGATATGTAGTTGTTTTTGCAAGCAGACTTATTAAAAAAAGTTGTAAAAAATATATGTATTTAAAGAACAGTAAATTAAAGCAGCACCCTAAACAGGAAGGGGAATGTGAGGTCAATGCGTTTGTGTTAATCTACTTTATCAATAAACAATTGCGAATATTTAGTACAGGGGACAAATTCTAGCCGTCGTGATCGAATACTTTTTCGATTCGGAAGCAATTTTATTTCTAATTCTTACAGTCCATACTAAAAGATTCGAAATCATTTTTTCAGTGTTATGAAAACTCAAAAATTAATGCTTAACAACACTGAAAAAAAAACTCGATTCGTTCAGTATCGACTAAATGAAAAAGAAGTAAAATTGCTTTCGACTCGAAAAAGCATTCGATCACGACTGCCAGAATTAGCCCCCAGATTGGCAAAGTTTGGTTATAGTATTATTAAAAAAGTGTTTTCTGTAATTGGTCATTACAAAAGCAATTCTACGAAAAAATTCCTTTATTTCAATTGCCAATTTACCTGATGTTTACAATAAGATTTTCAAACAAGCAAAAGTTGGTTTTTAAATTATTCCAGTGAATTTATGTGAACGTTGCGGATGCGCAAGTTGTGCTATTTCTAGACAAGCACTCAGTGAATTTAAAGCAACTGAAACTCAGCAACTGTCAGATGACTCAGGTTCTGCTTTTAAAGAAAATATTAGAAAATCTTGGCCATTTCCCCATTTATAAGAACAGCATTATGGATATTCTTAGGACCGTTTTAACAACTTATCGATAGCTGAAGGTAGGATTTAATCGGCCGTATAAAAAGTGTTACATTATTAAAATTTTACTTAAACTAAAGTGAGCGATAAGCTAAAGGAAGGTTCATCCTACCTAGATTTAATAATGGATCACTCATTATTTGGCCGATAAAATCCTACCTTTAGCTATCGGCAAATTGTAAAAACGGGCCTTAAAGGATCTTCCTTTCCATATCTTTTGTTTTCTAAGTAGAAATAAAGCAATAGAAATAGATTTATAAGAAAAAGACTTAGAAATAGACTGAATATGCTGAGTCTTTGAAATAATAAAAATAATAAATCGAAAAAGTTATAAGATGCAATAGAATTGAATAGAAATTTGTCAAAAATGTGACAAATCTTAAATTAAGGTCGAAAAGTTTTGGAAGAAATTCCTAAAATTTCCTATCTAAGATTTTTGGAAATAGTTTTTCCACGATTTTTTTTTTCAAATAGGTAGTATTCTTAGAAGTGAAATAAGAATAGGTTATAGAATAGACGTGGTGACAAGCTTCAACTTGTAAATAGACTTGAAAACACTAGATATAGACTGGACAATTATCTTGGTAATAAAATTAGACAAAAATGTAAATACAAAAGTCGAACAATAACACAATTGAAATAATATTGAGAAAAACAATGGGGAATAATCTTTGACACAGACATAAATATGAAATTGCTGTTCATAGAAAAAATATTCACCCCTGTCGTGAATAACAAGCAGAGTGTCCATGTTAGGGGTCTCCCCCCAGATTTAAGTGGTTTTATTTCACTTAGTGGGAAATTTAGGGGTACAAATTTTTAGGGTGGAAATTTGGGGGACATAAATTAATATTTAGGGGGCTTTTAGGGGGTCACTATCATGTTGTAAAATTCCTTTCTTCATAAAAGTAATTTAATGAAAATTAAATTTAATGAACTTAAGCCAGATTAAAATATCAAAATTTGGAATATTGAATAAAAATATTCAAGAAACTTTAAAAAAATATTTTTGGGGCAATTTCAGTAAAATGTTAAACCTTTTGCGATTTTTGCTTTATTTAGGCATTATTATTAAAACTTTAATTTAAACTGAGTCAAGTTAAACTATTTGAAATAAAATTATGATATTGGGGGATTTTTGGAGGTTTTTAAATTTTTTTGGGAGGAAGAAAAATAACTACCTGGCAACACTGATAACAAGTGACATTTTTGTTCCCTTTAAAATTTTTATTCCCCTCGAAGGGAAAAATGCTATCGTGAAACTACCGTGAACAATTTTTCGCGCTATCAGTTCTTAGTGAATGTAAAAAAGAAGAAAGATTAAAAACATTACAAATCCAAGAATTTTTTGTTCAAAAATATTCACGTAAAAACAAAGTAAAATATATATATTTTTTTCACTGTAAGTTTGTAAAATTCATCTTAATTGGTTTATTAAAAGTGAAGAAGTGAACAAAAAATTCACGAAACGTCGGGAAAAAATGGAATAAAACTTGGTATTTTTGTTTCCATAAACGGAGTTTGGCCTCACCAGCTAAATATATAGAAAAATGTATATATAAAAAAAAAAAAAACTATATTGTATTGGTAAGATAGTTTGATTGCAACATTAGCTTATGCACTTTTATGTAGTAAAATAATTTCTAAAACTCTGTGGAAAGCTTCACAAATCGTCAGGCAATCCTGTTGTGTGTTGAAGGGTGCCTTTTTAACGGATCTTGACCTTAAAATTAATTTTGTAAACTTTAATATTCGAATTAGGAGAAGAAAAACTTACATAAATGTTTTGTTCCCCAGCAAAAATAATGCGAGAAATTCAAACGGAAAAGTGAAAACATTACGAGGGAAAACATATTTCACGATAAGGAGAAATTTTTCCGGCGAACATTTTTTAAATTAATTTTTTCATGGGAGTTTTTTATGATCGCAAATACGTGAAAATGAAAAAAATTACGAGGGAAAAATTATTCACAATAGGGGTAGAGATAGACTTAAACATCAATTTAAACATCGAATAAGACATGGTCTTCGATTTAGTTATAGACTTAAACAAAGACTTTCGTATAACTACATTTGAAAACAAAAACAAGTTTTTAGACTTTGTTTTTGTTTTCAATGTAGTTATGCGAACGAAAGAATTCTTTCGCACATTGGAAATAGACCATTAAACAAAAACTTGGACAAGAACTTGGAAATAGATTTGAAAATAGGCATGGAATTATAACTAGTAAAAGGTTTTTGAATCGAATAAGATAAAAAAAATTTAGCAATATTGTTGAGAATAATCACATGGGGTATGAATGGCCCACTGGAGGATCTGGATTATGCTCATGATATCTGCTTCCTCACATAACTTTCATTTCGCTACTTAGGAAATAATATCCTCCACAGGCGGCTCAAGTGGAGTTATTGCATATAGCATTAAAAAGGCAAATCCATCATTTGGTGCATTACAAAGAATATGAAAGTCACCACAAATACATACAGGTGTTAAGTTAAGCCTTTTCTTCTTTAATGTTCGGTCTACACTGCTATATGTGCGTGAATCCTGAAACTCTGATGCAAGCGACACAATATCTGCAAGTACTTATTAACCGTTGCTTGCAGAAAATATTGCAAATTTTTTGGCCGAACGTAGTTTCCAATAGACCCCTATTGCAAAGAACAAGCGAAACACCAATCCGCATAGAAATTGCAAAAAGGAAATATAGCTGGGTTGGCCATATTTTAAGAATACCTCATGATGATATATCAAAGATGGCAATCGACTCGAATCCTCAAGGCAGCAGAACAAGAGCTAGACCCGCGAACACCTGGAGAAGGCTACTAGAATTCGAAATAAGTAAAACAGAAAAAGCCTGGTCTGAAAGAAAACTAATGGCAGAGGACAGATATGGATGGTAGAATTTGATAACGGACCTTTGTTCCAACCTGGAACTATAGGAATCAATATATAGATTTTTAATTAAAAGCAAGGTGGGGCAAAAGTTGCCACCCGATTTTCTTTGACTGTAATTTTCTTACAGTTTTGATGTCGAAATTTTCTTTTCATTTAGTAGAAAAAATTATATTGCCAAGAGCTTGCTATATGAATTTATAACAATATGAGACCTATTAATGGCTCTTGCAGCGATTGGTTGCCGAATTCTAGACGGATATTCTCTTTGAAGACTTCGGGGGTCTGAGGCTTGTTGACATAGACTCGTGACTTCAAGAAATCCCCCAAAAATATGTCCAGAATGGTTAAATTTGGCGACCTTGTAGGCCAGCACAAATCACCAAAACGAGAGCTTAGGCGACTCGAAAATACTGCCCTCAAAATTTCAGTTGAAGGTTGTGCAGTGCGTGCCCTTGCTCCATCCTGTTGGAATCACATGTTCTGCAATCCCAATTCATCCAGTTGAGTAAGGAGAAAGTGGTTGAGCATGACCCTGTAGTGCTCGCCGTTCATAGTAGTCGTTTGGCCCGCGGTGTTTTCAAAAAAAAAAATAAGCCCCGATGACGCCTCCAGCGTAAATACCACAGCGTACAGTAACACTGAGCAGGTGTAAGGGCTCTTCTTCTATTTTAAGCGGATTTTCGGTAACCCAGAAGCGTTACTTCTGCTTATTCACGTATCCATAGGGCCTCTTCGTTCATGATGATTTTCGATGAAAAGTTGTCTTCCTCGTTGTCGAGATTCAGGAGGGTTCCATTTTTTTTTTATTGACGTGCAAAAATGTCAAGGCAACATGGACACAGACTTAAAAATATACTTTTTTCCCCTATGCTAATCCCGCGAAGCTCTACGCTTGCCTGCAGGAAACCAGAGTCTCTGGAGGGAAAAGAACCCGCACTGAAAGACTTGCTCACTACCAGCTACTGAGACACCGGGGAAATTTATTTCTTATACAAACTTTTAAATAAATCCAGATCTGAAAACAGACTTGAAATTGTACCGGCTTATAGTCCTTGAATTAGACTTGAAGACCAACCTAAATTGCCCTGTCAAGCAATTTAATCTATTAAATCTTCTAACGCTCAAAGCAAACCCAAATAGCGCGGCATCAACGCTTTGCAATTAAAACATTTGATTTTGCTAGCACGTTAAGTAGTGAAGTTGGCTGCTACTTTTAAAAAGAAAAAGAAATTTAGCCATTTTTAGATCACCCTAGCGAAATATCTCCATTTTTTTTATTTTATGGTCTTTTTTAACATGATAAGCGTTTAAGCTAGGCGCTAGAAAACTATACGCTTGACGGGCTGACACCAGCTTAAACAACGAATTGGATTATATATAGACAATTTTAATACAACAACTTCGAATTTTCAGCTCTTTCAGGAAAATATTCCGAACTGAAAGAAAACTGCAATTCAAAAAAATGTTAAGAAAATTTTCCAACTTGCAACCATTTTGTATTCATTTAAACCCAGACCCTAAAATAACGAAATATTTAAAGAAAAGCAAACAATTTCAACCAATCAGCAACAACATGCAGGCAATGCAAAAAAATAGCATTGTTGCAGCAACAAACTTATACTTGCCACATAACAGACACATGACTTTTGGATTTCATCATAGTCATGCAAAAATAACAAAACAAAAATTATGAAAAGCAAAAACAACAAACAAACAAATAAAGTTAATGCAATTTATGGGCATAAAGCATAAGGCAACAACCACAACTTGCAACAACTACAACAGCAGAAGCAGCAGAAATAAAAGAAAACCTATCATAAAACATCAAACATCGACTCGGGAGCGGCATTTAAAAAAACAGCAAAATGAAACAATAAATTCCAACAGCAATAACAAAAAAGCCCATGTACTCATGTGCATTTCACAACAGAGGAGGCCGCCGCATTTGTTTTTTAAAGGGGTGTGAGTTTTTGTCCATGTCAACACACACTTGATGTAAAAAGCAGCAGCAACAACAAAAACATTTTTAGGTTGCATGCAACCCACACTGTGAATGCCTGTATATGTGTATGTGCATACATTTGAAAAGATAGGCAGACGCCTAAACAAAGTTGAATGAAAAAATTTATTTTGCACTGGCTTTGCAACAGACCCTGTTCTATATGGAATAGGCACAGGTGATTTCAGAAAAATGTGTGGAAAATATAAGAAAAGATGTAAAGGGTTCTAACTGCTTGAAGCTAGAAAATGAAAATAAAATTTCGTGTGTGAAATTATATTGAAAATATCAACAAAATGCGAATTTTTTTTTTTTCAATATAATTTCTCGCACGAAATTTTGTTTTCATTTTCTAAAAATAGACAGTTAATTATTGTTTTTATACCCACAACACAATTGTGAAGAGGGTATTATGCATTTGTGCTGATGTCTGTAACACCTTAAAATAGTGGTCTTAGACCGACCTGATCGACTAAGAATCATTTTTTGAGTCAATCTAACAATGTCCGTCCGGCTGGCTGGCAGGCTGGCTGTCCATGTAACCTTGTGCGCAAAGTACAGGTCGCAATTTTAAAGATAATGAAACTATGAAATTTGGTACATAGGTTATAATTGGCACATGGACCAATCCTATTGAAAATCGGCAAATCGTTCATGTAGCCTCCATACAAGCTGCTTTCCGGAATAGGGCCTTTGTGCCCACTATCAAGCCAATTTGAATAAAATTTAAAACATATACAATATAGATCCATATTTATATGGACACACCAGCTATGCATTTTTAAAAAATAGGACCACGAGGGGAGATAGGGGGCAATTTATGTCTCTCCGGAATTATCAAACAGATTTTAATGAAATTTTAAACATATTCATATATCCGCATTAGCCATGAACTTTTCAAAACATGGTCCCAAATAGGTACACTTGCGAAAATTTGTGCTTATATAGTGGTGTGATGTAGGGTATCATATGGTCGCGCTTAACCGACTACACTTTCTTACTTCGTTTATAGTCAAAACTAGAAAAAATATTATTTACTTTAGACAAAGTTCTAAAATGTAGAATTATTCTTGGCCCGGAAAAGGTAAGTTTAGATAGCTCCCATTAGATTTAAAATATAAGTTTCAAAACTTAGCTGTTTTATCTATAATTTTTTATACATATGTATATCAAATCTTATCAGTCATATAAAAGTTATAATACTTTAAACAAATTAAATTTTTCAAAACCTGTTCTTTTAAAATTTCCCATTATTTAAGCCTGTACCTCCTTTTAGGCTGTTACAGGGAGCTTATAAGTCAGTGATATTATACGTACGGAAAAATTCCTGTTCGTAGGGATTTTCTTCTAAAAAAATGGCCGTAGGGAAAAGAAGGACAGATATTTTGAAATTATTAAAATGTAGGGACTTTTCAAAATTGTGACAAAACTATATATATATTTGTTAATTATATTCTTAGGACTTCGACCTTTTTCTATTAAATATTATATTTTCATACATTTTTCTCAAGCTTTAGGTAACTTTTTTTTTTCTTTAAAAAACAGATTTCCTGAAGAAGATTTCCGACAGAAATCTTAATATTGAAAAATAAACAATATTTTAATTAATTTAAAAAAAAAGTAACCTAAAGCTTGAGTAAAATAATTGAAAATATAATATTCTATATATATTTGGCAAACTTTTTCGATTTGTGACAAAATACTAATAATATTGTTAATACGGCAACATTACAAATTGTTAAATTTCTTTTCCCCATTTCAACTTTGATTTTATGGTAAATTTGTGAAACTCCTTTTTACAAGGATTACATTTTTCAGAGCAATAAATAGATAACTGGTTTAAGAACGGCATCAAAAACTTTTGGAATAAAGTCACCGAAATCAAAAATTTGAATGAAAATTTAATGTTCCACCTTTAGTCGAAATTAGCTATCTTATCACTGCCACATGATAATTCAGATAGCGAAAGGTCTTAACACACCTATTAAATATTTGATGCCCTAAACGTAACCACTAGTCTTATTAAAAAAATAATTGCTTTTGCAAAACGTTTGGATCAAACATCATATGGAGATCAAACATCATTTAACAGTTTCTAAATTACATTATACAATTACCTTAGTAAATCAATAGAAACTGTTAAAAATAAAAATAACATTTTTTCAATTAACTGGTCACATTTTTTTTTTTTTTTTTTTTTTTTTTAATTTCAAATTTTTGTTAGGTCTGAACATTCCTTAAGTCAAAAAATGTTATATATACAGCCATGTCACAGAGTTCGGAAACGGAATTCAGTCCGTATTTTGGTGCTTAAGAAAATTACGAAAAAACTTTGCGGAATGAAACCATTTTTGTTTTCATGAACGGAATGGGAATTTTCTGTATCTTAAAGGCCAAAAAAACTATCAAAATATACTTTCTTTCAATAAGCAAATATGTTTACTTCGGTTCCGAACGGAATCATTCCGAACGAAATTATACCCTGTGACATGGCTGATAATTTGCATTTTCCGTTTTTTTTTTTTTACAAAACGAATGTACCTTTCAGTGCATCGAAAATCATTTAAAAACTGGTATCCTTTCATCTGTATGATTTTGTTTGCATTGATATATTTTCATTTTAAAAGTTGTAGGGATTTTTGTGAGGAAAATTTTTTGAGGTCGTAGGAAAAAATAGAGATGTTTTTCGGACTGCGTACGGACTTTTGAAACAAGTCCACAACATCACTGTTATAAGTTTAATTTTCCGGAAGTATTTGTATCTTGCGTTCTATCACTTTTTTATATGTATATCGTTTCCAGATAAGTTCATTAGTGTCAAAAATAACAGGACACTTAAAAACCCCTTCTTTTCGAAATACCCTGTTTGTAATATCCCAACCAAAATATTGTATGCACCACATAGACATTTCATGCCTCAAAAGATTGTCCAACAATACAATAAAACAACAACTACGTCCATAAAAATGCAAACAAGGAATAAAACAAACACATGCGAAAGTTAAGACAAAAAAATATATAAAAGTTAAGAGAGAGCCTGTGTCACCCAATCCCAAAACGTCTGGTTTAAATTAAAGACTGCGTTTGCATGTGCATGTTTTTCAATGTATGTAGTTGTGGTAACTAAGAAACAACAAAAATAACAGCAACGTTTGGACATTTATAGACCAGACACTTTTTAAACCCTCTACTCATTCTATCCATCCACCGAACGAACCATCTATCCATCTTGCCATTTTTGTTTAACACACCCAGACCACCAACGTTGCGTTTCGCTTTTTTGCATTAGCTCATGTGTAGACATGGTCACATTACAGTCGTCTATCCAACCATCCATCCATCCATCTAGCCATCCATCGTCTATATATTCATCCATCTTTGAAATGAAAAGTTAAGAATGTCCATTATGCGTTTGCAGTCCAGCCAGACTATGAAAAAATTTGGAAATTTTTTCTCTGTATGCAATAGGCCTGCATTCTGGTTGGAAAAAAAATTAGAAGAAATCTTCAATTATAAAGTCTTTTGAAAAGTGTTAGCTTTTGTTAGAGATACATACATATTTTTTGACAATGGAGAGTATGAGAAGAAAAAAATTTCTCTTAAAAAGTTTAAAACTTAGAATTTACATATTTTGCATTTCTGTAGGATTTAAAAACAAACGTTACGAAAATGGCACAAAGCTGTTTGCGATTTTATCTCAATTGAATTAATATCTCGCCAGAAGAAATCCATTCTTCTGCAGGGAGTCGGGGTGGTTCGAGGCTGCAGTGACTTCTGGGGAATAGTCTGGTGAATACTGGCTGACTTTTGTCACTGGCTAAGAGTATCGCAAAGGGACCGCTATAAGGACCCAAGTGAGCCATCCTCGTGTCGGCTGCCCATTGAACCGCACCTTATTTATGGATTTCTTATTTATGTAACTGAATTTTTCAAAACTCTTACGCTTTCTTTTAAGCCCTGTATACTAAAAACGTTAATATAAATTACTTAGAAAAGGATCTCTGGACATTAATCTAAACTTTAATAAGGACCCTATTCAAACAGATGTGGAAACAGATTTACATGAGTACCTGTCGTGACAGTCTAACCTCATAGTGGATATTAACCATTGGTTGACAAACAGTGCGTTTACCAACAGCCTCCGTGTGTTGTAGGCACCATCACACACATGTAGCAAATTTGAGTGTATAATCCGGCAAATTATACACTCGCCTCTTGTTTAGGAGCCGGATTTATTTAATCTATACTGCCTTTGGAAAAAGTCTAGCAGCTTCTGTAGAATAGAAACAGCACCTAGGTATAACTCTCACTCAAGTCGAACTCTCCCACAAGTGGTGAAAAATCAGCCCTTTAGTCGTATTTTCAGGATCTCCCTTCCCGTAAATTAGGACTGTAAATCACAACCACCACGTAATCCCCGAAGGCATATCTTCAAAGAAAAAGTGAAACTTCCGCAAAGACAATCTTCCTAAAAGACAGAAAGCATTTCGCGCAAGAGGCATGCTAACGGAGGCCTTAATCAATAGTCAGCCCAGTGCCGTATCACTGGTGACTACTGACTCACGTTATACCATGATAGGATCTTAAGTCGGCCACGATCTCAAGAGATCGTATTATTTCAGAAAATCTGTCCATTTTGGTCTAATCCCAGATATACCCCGGAAGATTTACCACCCCAAAAGGTGAAATATCTAAGAAACGATAGAAAGAAATGTATGCCCACTTCTCCAATACCGCCCACTTTTTGCCAGATATCATGCATTGACATCGAAAATATTCGTACCAAATTTGTATAATTTTTTTAAATTGTATAATATTTTCTTTCGGTTCTACGTCCTCCCAATAGTCCAATCCTGCCCACATTTTGTCGGATGTTATGGATTTATACCCAATATTTGTATAGGAGATGTCACGCCCTGTTCTACAATATAAAGTTTTTAAAGCTAAGCGAGAAGTTAAACAAACAATGACGGCTTATTGCCCTTAGGAAATAATGACAACGACGCACAGAGGGATTTGTTCATACAATGTTTGGCATAAAATATAAGGAGTGCTCGTAGAATGTTGAAATTTGGCACAGAGCCTTTGGTTAGCTTAATTAAGAAAAAAATAAAGTTTCATCAAAATTGGCCACGCCCACTACCCACCGCCCATAGAACCCAAAATTAATTTTTGGCCCAAAGTTTTTGAAATTTGGCACAGAGCCTTTGGTTAGCTTAATTAAGAAAAAAATAAAGTTTCATCAAAATTGGCCACGCCCACTACCCACCGCCCATAGAACCTAAAATTAATTTTTGGCCCAAAGTTTTTGAAATTTGGCACAGAGCCTTTGGTTAGCTTAATTAAGAAAAAAATAAAGTTTCATCAAAATTGGCCACGCCCACTACCCACCACCCATAGTACCCAAAATTAATTTTTGGCCCAAAGTTTTTGAAATTTGGCACAGAGCCTTTGGTTAGCTTAATTAAGAAAAAAATAAAGTTTCATCAAAATTGGCCACGCCCACTACCCACCGCCCATAGAACCCAAAATTAATTTTTGGCCCAAAGCTTTTGAAATTTGGCACAGAGCCTTTGGTTAGCTTAATTAAGAAAAAAATAAAGTTTCATCAAAATTGGCCACGCCCACTACCCACCGCCCATATAATCCATATTATATTTTTTCCCACAACTTTTTGTTTCATTACCAAAACTAATTATTTTATAAATAAATTTCAATACATGCATTTAAATATAGACTTTTATTCATCATCTATCATTTCTGTAACTATATCATCAAGTTCCATAACCTGTTTACGGGGTTGACATCTAATGCTACTTATAAAAGGATCTGACGATACTAGAAGTCGATGAAAAACATCTGTATTTGTTGCAACTCTATCACATTTTCTGGAGAACCTTAATCTATAATTTCTATAATCTTTATTTCTGGCTTCTTCGCCTTCTTCAGAAAGCATGCCAATAGGAAGTATTGCCGCATCCATGATATCCTTTCCGTGTATTAGTATTTTGTGTACTGTTACTGGCATATAATACCAACTATATTTTTCAACAAAAAGTTTTGCTGTATCTTGAGCAAAATTCTTGAACTTCAAGGAATTAACTTTTTTGCCACAAGTTATTATTTGTAGTATAATGCGAAATCAATTATCGATCAATTAGTTGCTGCTCTACACCAGTCACATCGGCAACAAGTGCGGGGTTAGAAAAGAAACGCCTGGACGTATTTCCATCGTTAGTAGACCCAGTTCCTTGTTGAACTGCATCCACTCGTATACCCATCTGTTCCTTTAAAGCCTTCTGAATTCGAAGTTTGTTTTCCAGTTTAAGACTTTTGTGTTCGTCCTTGAGCGCGGACCATTTTTCAAATGGTTTGTTGTAGGCGATATGAAGTATGCACTCCATAAATTTTATGCGAGCATGTAAGGAGGAAACGCCCATTTTGATTGCTTAACTATCAATAGCTTTGCTTGAAACTAATTTAAGATTATTCATTTCAGTTGGTTTTGCTTTGCAAATGTAACAAACAGCTGCTGAAGATGTACCTGTAACAGTTTGAGCTGTCTTGCCATCTAACATTGTAAACACGAAATTATGCTTGATCGAAAATTGCTTTCCGCATACTACAACTTCGGTATTTTTCAAAGCAGCAATTTCTAAATTAATTTTTTCAACAAGGCTTAGCACTTTTTCTTTTGTTTCTTTGGTAAATTCAAAGAAGATAGGACGTCAGAATCTTGTTGATGACGGACTTTTATTTCGCCAACATTCGTCTTGAGAAATTGTCTGTAGACTTAACGGAACCATACATGCCAGTAACAAAGTTTTATCGCTTACATCAGCTGCTAAACTCTGATTATACTCAACATGTCCAGAGGAACCATCGCAACCCCACTTACATGTAAACTCTAATTTATACGTCATACCATTTAATTCTTCATCCGGAAAAGTTTGAAATAATCGGCTTAACGTATGATCCATTAAACTTTGCAAGGAAACAGACGCAGCTTTTTCAGATATTTCAATTTCATCTGGATAGCAATGCCTTTTTTCTTCTCTTACGTTTGCATATGGTGGCAAAATATCGTATCCTTCATTTTTGAGAAAACTTTTGATGGCTTCATACTGACTCTTTGTAAGCTCTGCATCCATCATCATTGCTAGGACATACCGAGTTGGTATATTTCCACCCATCACTTTACTTGCCATATTCAAATGTTCTTGTGAATATTTTGAAGCTAATTCAGCTGCCTTGAACCTCTTTGTGCGAACTTGACAATCTTCGAAATCTTTTGCTGGCCTTCCTAGTTTAGTTGAACAACTAGGCTCGCTATTAAGTGATACTTCAAATACATCTAAAAACACAATAGGAAAAATCATTTACACATATAAATTTGTGTAACTCTTTAAACGTACTTTTTAACCAATCTTAATTTTTTTTAAAAAAATGGGATTTTAGTTTATACGATTCTTGCCACCGTTTTTTGAAATGACCAAGAAACCTCTTTTGAATTGCTCTTTTCACTATACCGATTTCTTCATCCTGAAGCATTGCATTTTTTGATGTAATGAAATCGGTTATTAATTCCAAACTTGCATTGCAATTAATGAGTTCGTAACTCAGTTCACTATATAACACAGAAAATAAACTCATTTTAATAATATCTTTTCCACTTCGATATTTTCACAAATTGTTTTATTTTTATTGTTGTTAAATCATATGGTTTTGTTTTTAATCTATTCTAAATAAGTTATTGTTGTAACTTAATGTCATTATAACGCACGTGCCTAAAATTATGCAATATATTTTTGTAATTTTTTAAAATTAAAAATTTAATGAAATCGGAAACCAATTTTATGATTTTATAAAAGATTATTAATTATTTAAATTTTTTTTTTTTTTAAATGATAGTATGGAGTCTTACCTTTCATTTTATTATAGCGAGAGCACCGAGCACGACCGAGCAACCTTTTTTTTTTCCAAGGAAGTTTGTAATCACGGCACATTATAGAACAAATTTTATTCTATCATATCTTTTAAACCATATGAGCGAATTTTATAATTTTTTTTTTTTAAATACTCAGAAAAGGCTATATTTGAAGAAAATCACTATTTAAATCAGAGCAATAAAATTATCTTACGTACAAACACTTTAGAAGTGCGTAAACAGTTTTCAATATTTTGGACCAAAATTTACATGTGACTTTACTTCATTATTTCAAAGACAAATAAACGTTTTTTTGGAATACTGTTTATGGATTCTTCATACTGAATCAATTTTCTACAAAACTGCATCATTACATTTTTAAATTTTATGTGTCGAAAAATGACTTATTGCACAAAAAATCCCACTGTGCGACGCGCGAGCTGTTTCCCAACGAATGACATCATTTTCAGTAATAAAAAATCCAAGGCGAATTCATACAGGTGATCGCATCAGACCACATGAATGAGAGAAACCGTAAGCCCCCTTTCAAACTCGGCAGATTAATTGCGCAGGTCTCTTGCGCAACTCTTGGTTTGTAGAAGTCAGCGGTAAGGTCGCGGTAAGGGGGAAAAATTGAGTACTTGCGCAATTAACTTGCCGAGTCTGAAAGGGGTCT